>CM033477.1:93133012-94433012 GCA_019447015.1 Hymenochirus boettgeri
GTGGCATTCTAAATTTTATGAGAACTTACTTAAGGTATATCCAGTCTACCCTGTTGAAGGCTTTTTCAACATCCAATGCTAATGTTACCATAGGGGATTTACTTTGGTGAGCTATTTGAAGTAGGGTAATCGTTGGCATTTCTTTATAATGCAAATCTGGGGTTTGGGGTGCTCTGCATTTATCTCAAATAATCTTTTTGTCTGGACATGCCCTTTAATCCTATGTTAAACTCTTATCTAGCTGTAATATGCATTTTCTACCACAATCCAGTATGGAAAATAGATATATGATGAAATTGTATAGATTTGAATATATAAATATTTATAATGTAAGTTTACTTTAAACTAGTAAAGTGGCAATGACATCACACATAACTCAATCACATGTTTCCTGTAACCATGACAACTATGACATCATACAGAGAAGCTTGCCATTTTTGTAGTTGTTGAGATTCCAATAAGTTGTGTTTTTTCTAGCTCTCAGTAAGCGCAGATATATTTTACATTTTCCTTTTATCAATCAATCAATAGCAATATTATACAATAAGAGATAATTTTTTATTATGAAAGGGTAACTGAAGGGACAAAAAAATATTTACCTAATATTTAGTGACATAAAAGCTATATATAATAGATATATAATAAATACATAGAAGTTCTTATTTCTTTAACTCTTTTTAGTTTCTGCAATCATAATTAACTGTGTAATGTATTTTCTGCCATAACATTAAATATCCCACTATAGGCTATAAGAGTTCACAATGGGTTTAACCAGCAGCAAGTGGAATAAACATGGACACCAGGTAAGGATAATATATTTTTTTAAACTTTTCATTTTAATGCTTGTGAAGGTTCTCATTCATCCAGGTCATGGTATATCTGTTGTATTCAATTAGATCAACTGGACTTAAAGTTTAGTTCTTGAAGACATTTCGCTAGTCATCCGACTGGCTTTCTCAATTCAGAATGACTTGTACAAGAATCTGTGGCAATTATGTACCCTGGAAAATCCCAATTAGCATATCACAGCCAGGTGTTAAGGGCGTGATTGCATAGTGGCTAAGAGGTGTTATAGGAATGCCCTGGGTAAGGTGTCAAAACAGAATTGTACATGGCAGACAGTTGGTGTCGAGCCCCCCCACCTCTATTTAGGCTTGGTTTCTTTATTTTCACATAAATGGCCTCCTTAACACCTCTCTTCAACCAGTCACGCTCCTTTGCCAATATGTTAACATTACAATCTTCAAAGGTATGTCCTTTATCCTTAAGATGCAGGTACACGGCTGAGTCCTGACCCGAGGAATTGGCTCTTCTGTGCTGGACCATACATTGATGCAGTTGCTGTTTGGTCTCCCCCACATACAAATCAGAGCATTCTTCACTGCAGCCTTGTAGCCTGATGACCACCTTGTAGCCAGTCTGGCCCATGCCACCAAAGGTGATTGTTTATTAATTCTCTTGTACGTTCACCTCTTGTTAGAAAATCTGCAGGATTATCCCTACCAGCACAGTGCGACCACATTGTTGGTTCACTAATTGATTTTATCTCTGCCACTATTTGCAACAAAGGGTTTCCAAAGGTTTGTGGGGCTTTTGATCCAGTACAGTACAATCATAGAGTCTGTCCACAAATGAGGTTGAATAGACTGGATACTTAGGCAATCTAGCAGATATTTCATTAATCTTGCACCTACTAATGCTCCAAGCAACTCTAATCTTGGCAGTGTAACCTTCTTTAAAGGTGCAACTCGTGACTTTGAAGCAACAAAGCAGGTGGAGACAATAACTTACTTAATATATTGTAAATATGCAAAAGCTCCGTAAGCTGATTCACTAGCATCTCTGAAAACATGTATTTTAACAGTTGAACCTAAGGGACACTGAAAGTATAGCCTGGGGATTGCTAAACACCACTGAGTCCACTTACTTGTTAAGTCTGGTGGTAGCTCTTCTCCCCGCTAATGCCACATCCCTAATTCCTGAAAGAGGATCTTTACTCTAAATGAGAATGGCGTAAGCTGATTCACTAGCATCACTGAAAACATGTATTTTAACAGTTGAACCTAAGGGACACTGAAAGTATAGCCTGGGGATTGCTAAACACCACTGAGTCCACTTACTTGTTAAGTCTGGTGGTAGCTCTTCATCCCAGCGAATGCCACATTCCCATAATTCCTGAAAGAGGATCTTTACTCTAAATGAGAATGGTGATAAAAATCCAATAGGGTCAAAAATGCATGCTTATGTCATCAGAACACACCTCTTTGTATTTATGCGCTTTTAGGAATGTAGACCAAATACGAAGTCATCAGTCTCTGTTCTACATTTGAGACCAAGTACCTTACAGCAACTTGCTTGACCCATTATCATAGCCGCTTGTTCAATTTTGTTCTCTTGCCATCTAAACTGTAATTCTTTTGAGTTTGTAATCCATTTACAGAGAACTATGCCTGCAGCAAGCATAATCTCCCTTGCTTCTGTAGATATGGTATAGGCATCATCAACTGTGTCTGCTCCTGATATAAGGTCATCCACATAAAGGACTTGGACTGTCCCAGGATGAGTATTTTCATAGCTTTAAATGGTGTTTGATGGTAGCTGTCAGAAGAAATGGACTGGGTGATGCCCCAAATAATACTCTTGCCATCCTCAAAACACGAAAGGGCTCGCAGTTGGCGAGAGACAAGTGCTTCATCTGCAACACTTACGTTTATGACTCCAACATTTGTGATGCCTGTTACACCAGATATCTGAACTGGCCCTTGCAGAGTCCATCCAAGGGTAGTTTCAAGTGCAACAAGTGCTTCTCCCAGTCTCTCAATTCTTCCAGACACTACACTAGTAATCTCCTCCAATCAAGACTGCTATTTCTAAGTCCTCGCCAGTTAGTTCAGCTGTATCAGATAACCTTAGTCCCTTGGTCTTCATCTCAAACTGTAGCTGCTCCTTTGGGATTTTCATAGCTGCACTGCTGATTGTTGGGATTTCTAGAGCCTCTATTTCTATCCATTGGTCACTACTGTGTAGGTTCTTCAGGCAGTTACAGGGTTTTTAGACCCAAAGGTGTGGAGATTGAGTCTCTCTTCCCCTACAACTGGTAGTTTAAGTGATCTAGAAATGTCCTCACGAATAAAAGTTCTTTGACTTCCTCCATCTAGCAAACAGCGTACTAACCTTCTGATTATAGGGCCCTCTGCCCATGCTTGGGCAGTCTGCAACAGCACGGTCTTGTTTATCATAGTTACATCTTTATCGTCTGTAACTATACTGATGAGATGACTGTGTCTTCTGTGTTTTTCATGGAGCTCGTTTTGGTCACACACTGAATTGTGATGTCTCTTACCACAAGTTGCACATAAGACTCCTTTAACTCGGCAGTACTTTGGAATATGCTTATCTCCCAAACAAACAAAACATAACCCTTTTCTTTTTAGTCTTTCCTTGCATTCTTCTGGGTTAAACTTATTGCAGTCCTCAGTCTTGTGCTCTGACTGGTCACAAAATATACAGCTTGCAGGGTTGGAAACTGTACAGAGCTGCTGTTGTTGGCATTATTTGTCTCTTAGGTTTATGTTCAAAGAATGCACTTGATTTCTGATGGCGTTGTTCTTGATTGCACGGCAATATTGTTTTTTCTGATCTGGATAAGTGCAATGCACGCTCTCTGCTCTCAAACTCCTTTTTAAGTAATTTTAAAAACATTGTTACATTACATTCCTGTTGATCCTGCTGGCGACTAAATTGAAGGGCTATATATTCAGGAATCAGCTTCAATAATATTGGGCCTAGCAGGCCCCCATAGCTGTCATAACTCCCATAGCTGTCATAACTCCCATAGATTGCAAACTGCGCACTTGTATTTCACACTCATCATATAGGTGACGCAAAGCTGGCAGGTCAGAGGATCTCTTTACTGCAGTCAAGTTTAAGAGCTTATTCATATGAGTATTTATTATTAAGTCTCTACGACCAAATCTGCCTTGCAGTATTTCAATTGCCACAGTGTAATTTTCATTGGATAGAGGCAGTCCAGCGACGTCAGTGGCTGCAGCACCACACAAGTACGATTTTTAATAGTTAAATTTGTCTATTTCTGACAGGCTGGCATTTTTGTGCATTGCTGTTTCAAACTTACTCCAGAATTCCTGCCAGTGACTGATCTCTCCAAATAATTTCCCAATAATCAACTTTGGAAGTTTTACTGTGTGATTGTGACATACGGATCTGGATTGGGAGTTGCCATAGCTGTCTGCACTGTTCACTTCTTCTGTGTCTCTTTGTATTACACGTGTGACTCTGCTTTTCCACATAACAATGTGATCCAGGTATGACTGGACTGTTTCATGCTTCTACATCTCCTCTGCAAAGGTTATCAGAGCCTCAGTGTCTCTGTCCAGTTCATATAAGGTGGTCTCTCTGATGGAAAGCTGCTCTAACATCTCCTGCAATGTGTCTATCTGTCGTGCTGACTTTCCTAGCTCCTGTTCAATCTTTTGCAGCATTTTTGTAGTGGAACCTACCAGATTTTCTTGGTATCAGATTCTGGCACAGATGGATGTAGTTCCACACAATCCTTTGTTGCTTATAACTTTTATTTGAACAGATTCATATTAGAAGTTGTTATTCACCTTATTGCAGGAACATGCAGATTCAAGACATGAAAGACAAACTTACATAACTCTAAAACAGCAACAGGAAACTGCTACCAGTACCAGAACCAATAAGCAATCACTTACAGCATGCATATAGAAAATTATATTGTAACATATAGCAGATGAATTCTGGGAACTGTAGTTTTCTATACAATAACTAACATTGATTTGAAATAAAGATTCAACACCGGGCAAGGCCTTATTTAGATGATATAAAAGCCCAGTTAACCAGTGACATCATACTGGAACTGAGGCTACTTAAGGGGGCTGAAAAGATGGCCAAGGTTATGACCCATACAAAGACCATGGCCCGTATCAAAAACTTTATAAAGGACTTGGATAAGAAGATTAAAGATCTTTACGCTGAGCTTGAAAAGCTATAAAGGATTCCTGGAATGTACCTAATAAGGGGAATTGAGAATTCTATTGGTGACCTTGCCTGGGGAGACACTATACATTTGCACATAAACATAATCCCAGAGCCTCCCACAAATGAGATGCAATATTTTATTACATTTTTTCCTCTCATTTGGGCTATTGGATGAATTTTAACATAAACAGTATTTCAATATTTATTTTCTTTAAAACAGTTTATCATAGTAAAGATGGGCATACACGTTAGCGATATTAGGTAAATCCTATCGTGAACCAACAGGATTTACCTAATATCGGCAGTGTGTAGGGGCCAAAACCAACCGACTCTAATGCCGCTGAATGTCCGTGGCCAGCATTATGATCGTTCTGGAAAGAAGTAAAATTTCCATTTGTCGGTATTGGCTCCCTTTACTTTAAAGAGAGCCGATACCACTGGCCCATGACCCCCAGCCACACCACAAACTGTATAGACGATCAGTCGGGTCCATGTGTCCGACTCACATTGCAGTGTGCTGACAGATCCTAATATAATCTGTCAGTACATTGTGATGGAAATCGCATGTGTATGGCCACCTTTAATCTCAAGTTTGTGTATAGATGTTTTATATGGTAATAATTCCTGGAATATAAACAGAATATAAACTGGAAAGACCTTATGGAAAGGAAAGTTGAGCTTTCACACGTTCCTTGTGTGAAAGCACCAGATGGAAGGAAATATGCAAAATTTAGATTTTGGACCCCACTATACAGAGAGATAAGAACGAACAGAATTTACTCGCAAAAGGAAGAAGAATTTGAAAATTTCTAAAATTTACAACTGGCAATAGCTAAATATTTCACCAAAGCCACTTCCTGTTCAACAACAATCAGTATACAGCCAGAAGATGCAGGTAAAGCAGTTTTGGTGAAAGTCACTCTGTTTACCCAGGAGGCCCTATTTGTAAATGCGGGGTATCGCAATTTAGGGATACAGTGCGTTATCGATAATGTGTTGCTGTGTATGCCGAACGTTCAATCGTAGAAAAACAATCGGGAGTAAACTGCTGTGGTATTCTATGGGGAACATAAATCTACATTTGCAGTATCGCAGGTTTAAGATAGCGCGAACCAATAAACCGAAAAGAAATTAACGATCGATGTAATGATCATTAAACCGATCTTTATAGGCGTGGCATCGCTTTCTATCAAATTCTTTACAAATAGGGCCCTTGGTCCCTTTCTCCCCTTCAGTGCTTAATATGTCATTTAACATCTCTTTTGTTTCTTTCCCTCCCAGGAGAAGCTGCAACTACGATCCAGGGTACAGGCCGACTGCCATAATGAGTCAGGAAGGAATTTTTCCGACGGGAATAAATGACAAATACACACTTCGGTTTTTTTCGCCTTCCTCTGTGCAACAATCTGTGCAGTTTAATGCATCAGGACAGACGCCACCTGGATGCCGTTCAGATTTCCCCCATGTGGCAGTACAACATTATTGATGGAAGCTGTAGATTGACCCAGGAAATGCATTTTGTTTATTTACTGATAAATGTGATAATTAATAAAACCTGTGACCTCACGGATCATTTGTAACTAATTACAGTTTCTGTCTTTATTCTAATTAATGTTACATATAAACAAAGTTATGCAATGTTTGGTTAATTGGGCTGGTTATAAGTGAGAGTGAAATAAAGGGTGTATAATACCACGTCAGTCTCCCTGTTTGTAGATCTACTAATGGAGTACAACAGGGAAGGGTAGGATCCTGCACACCTAAACATCATCAAAGAAGATCGATCATTATTCAATGCTGGGTGCTCTGAGCTCTGTAGCTGGCAGATAAATTCATCAGGGGTAAGACACGCTAGGCACACCAGTCTTAATCGTGGAAAAAAATATCCTTTTAATGGTAACGTTTCGGGAACCAGTGTGGCTCCTTTTGTTTGGTCTGAGGAAGGAGCCACACTGGTTCCGAAACGTTACCATTAAAAGGATATTTTTTTCCACGATTAAGACTGGTGTGCCTAGCGTGTCTTAACCCTAGATCTACTAATGGACGTATCTTGGATCCTCTCTTATCCTCACACTGGTGGAATATAAAATTCATTATTATTCATTCATGTCAGTTTGAAGGGAAACTAAACATCAGAAACCACAAACAAGATAAATATGGGATGGAATTTTCATTATTTATATAGCTCTCCAAGTTATCAGTTAGTGCAAGGGCAGGAAACAGATCCAGGATTGCATCAATTGCATCGAAGATACACAAACAAAATGGCAATGTTTTGTAATTACAATTTTCAAAAAATTTAATTAATTAAAATTCATATATAGGCTTATCAACCCCTCAAACTTTAACCTTGTCATTGTGTCTCAGCCAATTACTGACGCTGCTGCGGTGCACGGATACCCACAAGTCTCACAAAAACATTTAAACCTTGCGGATGATTGACTGAACTCTCATAACGATGTTCACAATGTGCCCATATTATACATCCCCCTATACATCCCCTTAACCCGCCCGGCCTCCATGTTACTCTAATTATCAGATCACAGGTTCACAAGATGCATCTCATGGTGCCATGGCAGGAAGTGGGTGGGCCAAGGGAAGAGTCACACTGTGCTCAGTCAGTTACTGAAGTGTGGCCCACAATTGCAGACAGGATGGGCACCCTTGTAAGGGATGCTAAGCCATGGCACCATGTTTAGTACTTGATGACTTTGTTGTAAAAAAATATAATTTTAAAATGGCAGACAGCTATAGAACAGGGGAAATAATCATTTGTTTCGCTCAGTGCTGCTCAGTGCTCAGTCAGAAACATAATGGCAAGGCAAACTGCAAAAAATGAAATTTTCCAGTTTTCCAGGGGTTATTTGATTTGGATTTGTTAAAGTCCATGTCACATACAAATGTGTGATCGTGGGGGTCGACCCGCAACTCGGGTTGTGTGCACGGCCGTTTTAGGCGATAATCAGATTAATGAGTTTTAAAACTTGCAGCACAGACACAAATATTAGCTTCCAAAATTAAACCTCAAATCAAATTTAAAGTTTATACTTAAACTTTCCCACTCTAGTTATTTATGTTGATTTTGGCCACTAGTGGGCCATTTTTTATTATTCGTTCTTACACTATGTATGAACACTAAGGGGCATATTTATAAAGGTTTGTTAAACTTTTCGCCTTCTTTAACGCAGCTTTTTCACCTAATTTGGCCTTTTCGCTATTTATAAAGCAGTGATAACCAGTGGTGAAAGGTCATTACCGCTACATGTCGCTTTTTGCCACACATCGCTGCGTTAACAGCTCAAGCATATTTATAAAATGGCGAAAAGTGTATTTTTGTGTTAAGTTCAGCCATTCCAATTCGCCAAGTCTTAGGTGGCCATTTATTTAGCCTGACAATGGGTCCATGGAGGTGTCAGTACATTGTGGAGTGTTTCTCAATACTAATAAGTACCCAGTGGGGTGTTAGACTATTTTCCAGCATTCACTGTAATACAATCTGCGATTTTGCTTTTTTAAGGTAAATTCTTTGCTTTTTAAAGAGTTTTTTTTTTAATGTTCCGATTTTCTTTATTTACCAATAAAATCAAATGGGGGTTTGAGTGATATATATATAAAGGGGCATTATTTTTTCCCCACCAGCCTTTACCATAATTTTTTAAACTTTCATCTTTTCCTTTCATCATTTATTAAAAAGGCGAATTTTCATCAAAAGCGAAAATTATCTAGCAAAAAGTAGCACTAATAATGCTGAAAAAGCTCAGCACATATGATGGTAAATAGGTAATACTCCCTGGTGGTTTTTCAAAGTAGTATTAAATTGGTTAATACACACTGAATACCCAGCTTTGTTATTTAAAATAAAAATTTGGTGTTTTTTTTTCAGCCAAAGATATAAATAGTGTAAAACTCAAAAGGCGAATTTTCTCTATTTCATTAATAGGATGATAAATAGTGTAAAAATCAAAAGGCTAAATTTTCTCTATTTTATTAATAGGATGATAAATAGTGTAAAAATCAAAAGGCCAATTTTCTCTATTTTATTAATAGGAGACATTTTTTAGTATTACTTATTTTCAGCAAACTGCAGCTAATTATCAAACCAGTTACATTAATATGGGGACATACCATAGTGCTGTGTAAGAAATAGTCATGTTAATGGCACATTCCAGTAAGTAATGATGTTTGGCGAAAATTCTGGTAAAACTGCAAAAAATGCAACAAAAGGGAGAAAAGGGTCAAAAAGGCGAAAATCCCCCTATTTATAAATGGCTGTAAATAGAAAAGTGACAAAGATAACTCAGAAATTACACTAGAGAGTATCTCTCTTTTCGCAGTGATACCACACTTAACGCAATGAATAGGGCGAAAACTATCGCCACAGCGATACTTTTCTGCAAAGGCGAAAGTGAAAACGAGCGAGTTTATAAATAAGGCGAAAATAGCGCTTTTTGTCATTGCGATGTCATGCGATAGCGAAATATAGCGATCCTTTATAAATATGCCCCTAAGAGATGTATTTTGGTTTGACTTGTCTGAAGAAGATGTGTCTTCACACCAGTCGATTTTTAAGACTGGTGGTACCCTGTTTAGAGTGGCGCACTGACAGTAGGCTGGAGAACTGGGGGGAGCGAGGGTGGTACAAAAACGGTGTTCTCTATCATTTCGGCAGTTCAGGCCATTAAAATGTTTCTTCTTCCTGCCAGTCCTGGTGCTGCTGCGGCACCTGATTCTTCACTGCCTTGAATATAAAATTTGGTGTCTTTTTTTTTAAAGAATTTTGGGTGGTGAGGAGTTCACAACAGTTACATTAATCCTCGGGTGCCAGTCCCTGGAAGAGGGAACAAGTGTCAAAAGAAGCTAGAAGGCCAATCTTTTTTGGCTTCCTGTCTCACTTGTGGGAGCGAGTTTGTAGGGATGCCTTAGAATGTTCCTTACTCAGGGCTAGTTTTGTGTTGGCCTTCTTCAGTGCCATGCATGTGAGCGAGCTGGTTCCCCCAAATTGTTCAAAAACTGGCCACCCCTAATGGGCGACATGGTATTTAGTGCAGATTAAAGTACAAAGGTCTAAGACTAATTTAACCCCAGCACTTTCGTCATGGTCATGGAAGGTAAATCCTCGTTTGTAGGCTGATCTCCTTGGGTATGCTATGATCTCCTTATGCTATGAAGGTGTTGACCTCCTTTTGCAATAAGTCGCCTGCAATAAAATCAATGTAATATTTCTGATATTCGGTGTAATATTTAACAGTATAAGCAGTGTGATAAAAAGTGTTTCATTTATTCCTTAGCTAAAAAAATGTGGCATTTAAATTGCTGACATATTTCACAGCTCTGTGTTACAATAACTATATGTGAACAAATATATTCAAATATATGTTAATAAAGTCGGATATAAAGGTAAGGAAAAAAATAATACAATGGGAATAATTTATTATACCATTGTTTTTCTAGTAGTATTCTAGGGGTTGCTAGGGCTTCAGGACCTTGAGTTATATATGGGGGACTGTATGGATCATCCCTCATAATAAATGTGGGCACATTTGTGTTTTCAACAATGTATACACATATAACAACATGTTTAAGGCGGGAGAAGGCCACGTGAGTGGGTTGCCTGGATAAGGGATAGTTACATAGTAATTGAGATTGAATAAAGACATATGTCCATTAATTCCAACCTTTTCACCCTCCTTTTTAACCCTACCTAACAGTTGATCCAGAGGAAGGCAAAAAAAAAAAAGCTAAAAAGGGGGGTGGGGGACTCCAAATAGCAACCGGAAAGTATCCCTAGATCAACCAAAACTACAGTATATGTATTAATACCAGTAATTCTCAATATTTTGTAGTTTTAGAAACTTATCTGGCCTTGTTTAAAGCTATTCAATGAACTCACCGTTCTCACTGTAAAGAAACCTTTCCTAACCTGAAGATGAAACTTCTTTTCTTCCAAGCTTAAAGGATGTCCACGAGTCCTCTGATATGACCTATTAGTTTATTGTATGGCGCATTAATATATTTGTATAAGGTTATCATATCCCCACGCAAACGTCGCTTCTCCAATGTAAACAGCCCTAACTTGTCTAATCTGCCTGCATATTCAAGCCCCCCCCCCCCATTCCCCTTTTTCTCTGAATTGCTTCCATTTACAAAATGTCCCTTTTGTATATGGGATTCCAAAACTGCACTGCATATTCCAAACGAGGCCTTACCAGTGCCTTGTAAAGAGGAAGAATAATGTTTATCTCTCTCTCTTGAATCTATTTCCCTCTTTATACAAGACAATATCTTGCTAGCTCTAGCCGTTGCTGTCTGGAATTGTTTGCTACAGCTGTTATCTACCAGAACCCCCAAATCTTTTTTTTTCCATTAGAGATTCTGCTGGCCATTTTTATACTCTATCTAGGTCAGCTTGCAGCACTTGCACATCATTTGAAGTTTTCAAAGTTCTGCATAGTTAAGTGTCATCAGTAAACACAGATGCCTTGCTCTCAATGCCCACTGTTTAATTATAAACAGATTAAACAGAAGTGGCCCTAGTAAAGAACTCTGAGGCACTCCACTTAGAACTTTAGCCCACATAGATGTAGCCCCATTGACCACCACTCTGTTTGCGATCTAATAACTAATTCTCTATCCATGTATAAATGTTTTTTCTAGGCCAACAGTCCTCAGTTTATACATTAGTCACTATGTGGCGCTATGTGGTATATCCAAGTATACTATATCCACTGCTATTCCTGAACCTATATTCTTACTCAACATAAAAAAACAAGTACATTTGTCTGGCACAATCTATTTCTCATAAATCCATGCTGAATACTAGTAATGAGATCAATTCTGGAGACAAAGTCGCCCAGCACCTTCCCTACCACTGATTAGTCTTACAGGACAGGTCTATAGCTACCAGGCTGGGAACGACTACCATTTTTGAAAATTGGTTTTACATTAGATTTTTTCCAATCCAGCTGCACATCACCAGTGGTAATAGATAGATAGAAACAGTGGTCTAGAAAAAACTGGACTAAGCTCTTTTAAGATCTGAGGATGTATTTATTTCATCCGGTCCTGGGGATTTGTTGATATTAACTTTGTCTAATAGTTTCTGTACCAAACTCTGTCAGCCAGAGTGAATATTCCTCATTTACACCCTTCATATTATTACAGTCCATGCTATAAGGACTAGGATTTTCTATAGTGAATACAGAGGAAAATAAATGGTTTAGCACATTAGCCTTTTTCGCATCTTCTATAACCATCTCAGCCCCATTATTTAATGGCCCCACATTTTCAGTCCTCATATATTTACTAATGATATACTTAAAAAGATTTTAGGGTTGGACTTGCTTTGTATGCCCCATACCAGCAGTGTTTGCCAACTACATATGTAGATTAATTTCCACATCCTCCCTTGCATTTCACGGCCTATAAAATACACCAACCTTCTTGCTTCCAGTACACAGCTCCAGTTTATTCCACTATCTATCTTATCTTTTAAGTTTGGCTTCAATTCTTAACATACATACATACATACTCCTCATCCTTTCTTATTACCTCTGCTATGTCTAAATAAGAAGTTTCCTTCAATATTTACTGTCCAATCATGTGAATCATTTACACATGTTTCTGCTATACCAATCACATCATATACAGTATTTCATTTAAAGCTATTAGTTCTAGTTTCCTAGTTTTTCCAGCCAGACTTCTTGCATTTGTAAACATACATTTTAGATTATCAATTAATTTACTTCCATACTTGGATGTACATGCCTCCTTATCCTCTTTGTTCCCCCCTCCCCCATCTCCTCCCTCATCTTATAAACCTCCTGGTCCCTAACCCCTATATCTACTCCTATGTAGTTCAACGTACCCCCCCATTCCTAGTTTAAAATCTCCTCCAACCCCCCTAGCCATCTTCTCCCCCCAAATCTATCTCTACTATAGCCTGTAGCCAAAAGAAAAGTCAGCCCAGTTCTCTAAAAACCCAAACCCCATCTCAACTCTCAGAAATCATTTTTAAGGACCTCACCTCCACCTCTAAGAGGAGTAGTCACTGTCTCAAATGGTCAGTCAGGAGTTGTATGGTGTGTTCCAGCCTTAAGTCTCAGGTGTAAAGACAGGACGCTTCTGTCAATGTCATTTCTTCAGTGTCATGGTGAATATGGTGAATTTTCAGTAGCTTATTCTTTCTGAATTGTTTGTTTGCTTTTCAAACAAAATTGCATTTTAAGGCACTATTTTATTTTCCAAATGGTAAACTACATTTCATCATCTTCATGAAAATGTATTTACATGATTGTTTTGATGTGCAAGTATTAGAAAGATATGAAAATGTTCTTTTGGCTAGAGCTAGCAAGATATTGTCTTGTATAAAGAGAGGAATAGATTCAAGAGAGAAAGACATTATTCTCCTTCTTTACAAGGCACTGGTAAGGTCTCATATGGAATATGTAGTGCAGTTTTGGAATCCCATATACAAAAGGGACATCTTGGAAATGGAAGCAGTTCAGAGAATGGCAACTAAATTAATAAGGGGAATGGAGGGGCTTGAATATGCAGGCAGATTACACAAGTTAGGGCTGTTTACACTGGAGAAGCGACGATTGCGTGGGGACATGATAACCTTGTACAAATATATTAATGGGCCATACAATAAGCTCTCTGGTGCATTGTTCACTAATAGGTCTTCTGAGATCTGCTCTTTGACTCTTGTAAAGTTAGTGAAATACAAATCTAGAATAAAACGTGCCCAAAGCTGTCCCAACTCTGCCTGTCTCTGACCAATCATTATTTACCTACATATAATGCTAAAATACAAAGCACAAGATGTAAAAAAGTGCTGAATCCAAGCACATATAAATTCTGTTTACTCTGGAACAATAACAAAACTTTGTCTTAATTTCATTAATGGAAACTGGGTTCCTGACTCTTTCCCACAAGTTATATATATTCATGATGACATAAAGTAGATAGAGGAGAAAGCCCAGTTGATTGATTGCAATGGGTCTATAGATTTTCTTTCACCTTTAAACCAAATATTTGTTACTGACGAAAGACATTAATATTTGAAAGACAAATTGGTAAACTTGCAGTTTGCAAACTCACTTAATTATTTCACTAAATTCCCAAATGGCATTTTAGCATTAACTAGTTTATTTTTGGACACTAGGGCCAGTTTACTGCATAGCTCACTTTATTTATTTAAAAAAAACTATCAATAAACTACCATATAATTTTCTTTAATTATGGGAAGATATATAATAGTCCTGGATCCAGGTGCCTGTTAGTGCTAGCAGCAGGTATTGAGTAAGCCTGTAACTGTCCTGACCCAAAGGGACTTTGGGACTAGGGACTAAATTAATTTGTGGTTATACGGGACATTGCCAATGGTCAGAAAGTCATAGTAAATGTGCACAAATCTGCCTACATTTTTTTGCTTAAAATGAGGGTAAACTTGTAGAAATTCACTTAAGATCTAATTTTCTGGAACAGTATTCTATAGCCACTAATAGCAATTAGCTCTAATTGGTCCAGCACAGTGAGGCCAAAAAAACAAAACATTTCTGATTGTTTTTTGAAAATAGAATAAAATTTTACAAATGTTTTGTAAATTTCACACTATGGCTCAAAAATAATTTTCAATAAAAAACAACTTGGATGTAAGATAAAGATTGAACAAGCAATCTAAGAAAGGCAAATAAGCAATTTAATCTCTTCTACAATAGCAATCTTTTTTTTTTGCATAAAAGCAAACTGGTCATTATGCCTTCATGAGTAATTGCAAAATACCATTTTTGCATAATCAATGTAACTTTTAAAGAATGTCCTTTATTTGGTACATTAAAAGATCAATGCTATTGTTGATCCTGCACTTAGCACAACCTAAGCAATCTGACGTACTTATTAAAATATTCAGTATTGCTAGAGAAAAGAAGGACAGAGGCAAAAGATTGATTTACATTGAGTATGTTGATTCCTTTAACTCACACTTGTATTAAAGATCAGTTAAAAATTAATGTAATTGAGTTTTGTGGAGTATGTAAGTAACTGCACGAGCCTACCTCCCACAGAGCAGTAATCATTATACTGTAGCATATCTATCTATTTATATATCTTTCTTTCTTTCTATTTTTCTGTCTTTCTTTCATCAATCTACCCATCTTTCTATCTATTATCTATCTATCTTTCTATATATCTATTATCTATCTCTCCCTCTATCATCTATCTATCTTTTCATTTATTTTCTATACATCTATCTATCTATTATCTATCTTTCTATCTATCTATTTCTCCCTCAATCATCTATCTATCTATCTATCTATCTATCTTTTCATTTATTTTCTATACATCTATCTTTTATCTATCTTTCTATCTATCTTTCTATCTATCTATCTATCTATCTATCTATCTATCTATCTATCTATCTATCTATCTTTCTTTCTGTCTATCTATTATCTATCTATCAATCATCTATCTATCTTTATATTATCTATCTATCAATCTATATATCTATCTATCTATCTATCTATCTATCTATCTATCTATCTATCTATCTATCTATCTATCTATCATTTTATCTTTTATCCATCTATCTATCTTTATATTATCTATCTATCTATCTATCTATCTTTTATCTATCAATCTATGAAATAAAAAAAAATAGCTTTATTGGCAGGATCAATTTACATGTTGACATTGCCAAGCAAACAAAAATAAGAAAACACATAGTATGAGGAATATAGAGGCATTCACAGTAGGGGGTTAAGGGGTATCAATGGATAATACAGTATATTGAAAGTAATATAAGGTAATTATCAGGGTTCAGTCCTGGGATATAACGATTGGGGAAGGATAAAGGGATAACTCGGCAAGTAGTCTATGGACATTAAAGGAACACTAAATCCATTTCTATTATTCACAGGGACGTGAGAACGCTTATTCCCACCTCCCTAAGAATAATAGGACGCTCAAGGGACCTGGAACTTACCTTACCGCGCTCCACTCGCAAGCCGCTACTGCACAGAACAGCTGTTCTGTCCCAATCTCGCGCCCTACCTTTTGTATTGGCGCGCATGCGCCTATGATAGGGCGCGCGGTCGGGACAGAGCGGCTGTCAGTGAAGGAGCAGCTTGCAGTGGAGCGGCGGTAAGGTAAGTTCCAGATCCCCTGAGCGTCCTATTATTCACAGGGAGGGGAGAATAAGCGTTCTCACCTCCCAGTGAATAATAGAAATGTATGGCAAATAGTTATTTTTATGGATTATGGGGAGTTTAGTGTCCCTTTAAGTTCGTTTTTGCTCCTCTCTGTGACATGCTGTTATATTTTGTGCACCAATATTTACTGTGGCTTCTGCCTCTCCCAGCAGGATATAGCGTTTTCTCTCTTCCTCTAAGGAGTTGGCATACAGTCCGACAGCATTTTGGAATGGGCGTCACGTATTGCTTTGTATTTGGAGTCGTGTAGAAGGAAATGGGTCTCAACTTCTAAGGTTCCCAGGTCACAGTGCTGGCACAGTCTGTTCTTTCTTGGTTTGTATTTTTATCTGTGTTGGCCAGATTCAATTTCTAGGCTGTGGACACTCAGTCTGTAGTGACTCAGGACTTGTCTTTCTTTAATTCTGTAATCAGGTCTTGTCTATGTATGTATCTATCTATGTATCTATCTATCTATCTATCTATCGATATATCTATCATCTAACATAATAATTTAGGTTGAATAAAGACATACATCCATTAAGTCCAAACTTTTCAACCTTCTATCTATCTATCTATCTATCTATCTATCTATCTATCTATCATCTATCTATCAAATCAAATCATATCAAATTAAAAAAATAGCTTTATTGGAGGATCAATTTACATGTTGACATTTCCAAAGCAAAAAAAATAAGAAAACAGGTTAGTATGGGAAATAGAGGTATTCACAGTAGGGGGTAATGGGTATCAATGGATAATACATGTAAAGTAATATCTGTTGTATTCAGTTAGATCAACTGGACTTATAGGAACGCCCAGAGTAAGGCGTCAAAACAGCAAAAACATGGGTGTGCTATGGGATCTCCATTTTCACTAATTGTTGCAAACCTTTACAAGGAGGAAATGGAAACACAGGCACTTAATACATTTAAGGGCATAGCACTCAGACACTGGTTCAGATACGTGGATAACACCATTAATGCTGTAGACCAGAACATCAAATTTACAAGGGAAGAGGTACAAAACAACACACTGGCTTTCTTAGACTGCTTGGTAGAAGTCAGGGTGAATGGTACACTGGAAGTAGAGGTTTACAGAAAACCAACCCACACAGATCAGTATTTGATGTTTGACTCCCACCACCCTTTAGATCACAAGCTGGGTGTCATCAGAACCCTACAACACAGAGCAGAGAACATCCCCTCTAGAACAGAGGCAAAAGCTAAAGAAATGAAACATCTCAGAGGAGCCCTTAAAACTTGTGGATATCCAGACCTTTGTAAAAAGAAGTAGAAGGAAAGAAAAGAACACGAATGCCAAACTTGAAGGGGAAAAGCAAGACAGGAGGAAGAACATGGTCATCCCATATGTAGCAGGGGTCTCCGAGAAATTAAGAAGAATTTTCAAAAAACACCATATCGTTGTCTGCTTTAAACCAAATAACACACTGAGGCAGCAATTGGTACATCCGAAAGACCCAATACCGAAGCACAAGAAAAGCGACATCATATATGCAGTGCAGTGCAGTGAAGAGTGCTCTGATTTGTATGTGGGAGAGACCAAACAGCAACTGTACCAACGTATGGCCCAGCACAGAAGAGCCTGACAGAAAATCTGCCAAGCTCAGCCCAACAAGTGCTGTTTGAAGTACTGCGATGGACCTGGAGGAGGTGCTTACAGAATTCGAATTTCTGGTGGGCCAGATTCCCATTTTGATTGGTCTGAATAGGTGACAGGGCCCCATACTTATCTACCTTTGAGAAGGAATGAGGAGATGACACTGTCAAATATTTTAAGCCAGATTTTTACTGGTGGTTTGAGCTGATGCAGTTGTTTTCTTATAGCATAGAAGGTTCAGCAGGTTTTTGCTTTCAGAGCCTCTATAGCTTCCCTAAAGCTCCCAGAATGGTTGATCTCCAGGCTGAGATAAGTATATGTCTCTGATCTGCTGAGTAACTAGTTATTTAGTAAGAATAAAGGGCAGTGTGTTCATTTTTTGTTTTTCTTTTGGAACATAATAATTTTAGTTTTATTTGGATTTATGGGAAGTGCCCAGGTTGCGCTGAATTTCTCCAGGATAGCTAGACTAGTCTTGTTGGTGACAGCATTAAGAGGTCATCTGCGTAGAGCAGGAACTTTACATTTGTGTCATGTAGAGTAAGTCCTGGTGCTGATGAGGTTTCTAGAGCTGCTGCCAGTTCATTGATGTAGATGTGTAGATGTTAAAGAGGGTTGAACTCAGACTACATCCTTGTCTGACTCCCCAACCTTGCAGGAAGTATGAAGTTCTTTTTCAATTAACTTTTACACTGCATTTATTAGGCTCTTGATGACATCATATGTTTTTCCACCTATTACACTCTCCAGAAGTTTTAGGGTTTTAGGGATAGGCCCCGGGTGGCCACACTATATCTATTATATATATATATATATATATATATATATATATATATAGATGTATATATATATATATATATATATATATATATATATATATAGATAGATAGATAGATAGATAGATAGATAGATAGATAGATAGATGATAGATACATGGGGTCTATCCCTAAAACCCTAAAAGGTCTGGAGAGTGGAATTGGTGTAAAAACATATGATGTCATCAAGAGAGTAATAAATGCAGTGTAAAAGTGAATGGGAAAAGAACTTCATACCACCCCCAAAACTAAAATGTAACCCACTATTGGCCCCATTCTGTTGTGTATAAAAATCCTTACCTTACATCCCAGCTCCAAATGTTTCTCCTGTAATGTCCCCTAATGTAAAAAAACTGCCCACCAGGAGCTTGGCCACCAGGGAGATTGTTTCTGCCTCTGAGCTGTTCTCTCAGAGGTTTTTGGCTTGCTCAGAGCAGCCCTTCACTCCCTCCCTCCCCCCTTCCTCTCCCTCCCGTTTTGCTCTCCCTCCCCCTAGTGTAAAACCCCTTTCCCACATAGTAGGGGTAACATAGTAACATAGTAATTAAGGTTGAATAAAGACATTCGTCCATCAAGTCCAACCTATTCCCTTTTTTTTTTTTTTTTTTTTTTAACCCTACCTAACAGTTGATCCAGAGGAAGGCAAAAAACCCCAGCTAAAAAAGGGGGGAAAAAATTCCTTCC
The DNA here is from genome assembly GCA_019447015.1 of Hymenochirus boettgeri. NCBI lineage: Eukaryota > Metazoa > Chordata > Amphibia > Anura > Pipidae > Hymenochirus > Hymenochirus boettgeri. Next base: position 93,152,340 of record CM033477.1, read on the forward strand.
TGACTCCAAACGGCAATCGGAAAGTATCCCTGGATCAACCAGATCTATATGCATTAATACCAGTAATTCTCAATATTTTTTAGTTTTAGAAACTTATCCAGGCCTTTTTTAAAGTTATTCAATGAACTTGCCATTACCACCTTTCCCCAGCCCCAACCGCAATAATATATTTGTTAGAAACTCCCCCAATCTTTACTTACCTTCCCTCTCTCCTCTGGCGTTCTGAACTGCTGGCAGCCGCGTCTGTGATTATATTATGTATATTGATATATTATAGCGGTTGGGGCTGGGGGAACTAGCCCTACTAAATACTAAAAATTAGCAAAAGGGGTGGACATTCCATTTAAGTATCACATCACAAATCTAAAATTACATCACTATGGGTGTACAATACCTATAAGGCAAAGGATACTAAAGCTGGAGGCCCATCGTGCAAAACACAGATGACTGGACATGCTTTATCAGCCTAAATACTGTAGCTCCAGTACATACTATATGCATTGCACCTTTACCGTATTCTTTTATGCAGTTATAGAACTCCTAGTGACTTTAATTATCTGTTGTATTCAATTAGATCAACTGGACTTGAAGTTTAGTTCTTGAAGATGTTTCGCTAGTCATCTGACTGGCTTTCTCAATTCAGAATGACTTGTACAAGAATCTGTGGCAATTATATATCATGGAAAATCCCAATTAGCATATCACAGCCAAGTGTTAAGGGCGGGATTGCATAGGGCTAAGAGGTGTTATAGGAACGCCCAGAGTAAGGTGTCAAAACAACATTGTACATGGCAGACAGTTGGTGTCGAGCCCCCCCACCTCTATTTAGGCTTGGTTTCTTTATTTTCACATAAATGGCCTCCTTAACACGTCTCTTGAACCAGTCACGTTCCTTTGCCAATATGTTAACATTACAATCTTCAAAGGTATGTCCTTTATCCTTAAGATGCAGGTACACGGCTGAGTCCTGACCCGAGGAATTGGCTCTTCTGTGCTGGGCCATACGTTGATGCAGTTGCTGTTTGGTCTCCCCCACATACAAACCAGAGCATTCTTCACTGCACTGCACCGCGTATATGATGTTGCTTTTCTTGTGTTTGGGTATTGGGCCTTTCCGATGTACCAATTGCTGCTTCAGTGTGTTGTTCAGTTTAAAGCAGACAGGGTTTTTTGAAAATTCTCGGCGACCCCTGCTACATATGGGATGACCATGTTCTTCCTCCTGTCTTGCTTTTCCCCTTCACTGTTGGTATTCATGTTCTTTTCTTTCCTTCTGCTTCTTTTGACAAAGGCCCAGTCTGGATATCCACATGTTTTAAGGACTCCTCTGAGATGTTTCATTTCTTTAGCCTTCGCCTCTGTGCTAGAGGGGATGTTTTCAGCTCTGTGTTGCAGGGTTCTGATGACACCCAGCTTGTGATCTAAAGGGTGGTGGGAGTCAAACATCAAATACTGATCTGTGTGTGTTGGTTTTCTGTAAACCTCTACTTCCAGTTTACCATTTTCCTTAACTTCTACTAAGCAGTCCAAGAAAGCCAGTTTGTTGTTTTGTACCTCTTCCCTTGTGAATTTGATGTTTTGTTCTACCGCATTAATGTGTTCTAGGAAAGCTTGAACCAGTGGCTGGGTGCTATGCCCTTAAAGGTATTAAGCGCCTGTTTTTCTACCTCCTCCATGTAAAGGTTGGCCACAATGGGTGAAACTGGAGATCCCATAGCACATCCGTGTTTTTGCTTATAGAACTTATCCCTGTATTTGAAATAGGTTGTATTCAGGCACAAGTCCAGCAAGGAACACACTTGTTCTGGGTTGAGATCAGTTCTGCTGGTAAGAGTGCTGTCTTGGCCTAGCCATTTTCTTACCATGTCAACAGCCTCCTTGGTGGGTATACAGGTGAAGAGAGATGTCACATCATAGGACACCATAGTTTCTTCTGCACCGAGTACTATATCTTCAATCTTGTTGGTGAAATCCTGAGAGTTCTGGATGTGATGCTTAGAACTTCCCACCAATGGTCCTAAGATGTTGGATAGGTGTTTTGCCACCTTGTATGTTACAGAGTTGATGCTGCTGATTATAGGTCTTAGTGGGGCCCCTTCCTTATGTATCTTTGGGAGTCCATATATGCATGGATGTGCCTCACCAGGGTAGAGGCGATGATACATTGCTCTGTCAATGGCTTTATCCTTTTGAAGCTGTTGTAGTAAGTCTATGACCCTTTTCTTGTTACGGCTGGTGGGATCCCTTGTTAAAGCTTCATATGTGTTGTTATCGGCCAGGAGCATGGTCACCTTATCATGGTAGTCTGAGGTGTTGAGTACCACTGTGCATCTTCCCTTGTCTGCCGGTAGAATGGTGATACTGGAATCTTTCTTGAGGGATGTTAAGGCTCTTTTTTCCTGTGTGGTCAGGTTAGATGAAGGAGTTTTAGCACTGGCTAAGGCTGCAGATACCTTAAGGCGAAGTTGTTCTGCCTTACTCTTTGGTACCTTATTATTGTGGATTGTTCTGTGGCTGCTATAATATCCACCACAGGGATGGCTTTAGGGATGATGGCAAAATTCAAGCCCTTAGCAAGGACTTCCATTTCTGTCTGGGTCAGGGTCCTGTTAGAAAAGTTTCTCACCCATTCCTCCTTGTTTGATGAAGTGACACTTCCCTCCTTTTGTATCCAAGGAAGTTGTTCTCCTTTGGGGCTGTTCTGGGATGACAGAATAGAGAACTTGTTCTGCTGCCTTTGTTTGCCCTTACAGTGCTGAGAAAGCTGTGCTTGTTTGGTGAACTCCACCACTCTTTCCCAGATGGACACAGGTAGCTGTGAGGCCAGGTTCTGTTCTAGTTGACTAATGTTGTGCATTAAAGCGTCGACTGTAAAATGTGTCTGTCGTACCCGTTCATTTAGGAGCTGTGTTTGAGCCTTTTGCAGTATCTGTTTGGCTCTGATGCCTTTAACTGTGGAATCCAGACGTATACTGCATGGTACTAGCCTTTGTTGTCTATGACACCTCTTAGCCCTATGCAATCCCGCCCTTAACACGTGGCTGTGATATGTTAATTGGGATTTTCCAGGGTACATAATTTCCACAGATTCTTGTACAAGTCATTCTGAATTGAGAAAGCCAGTCGGATGACTAGCGAAACATCTTCAAGAACTAAACTTTAAGTCCAGTTGATCTAATTGAATACAACAGATATACCATGACCTGGATGAATGAGAACCTTCACAAGCATATTTTTATATTTTAGCAAGTGTTGCTAAAGTTTGTTTATATATGGGGTGGTCATGTTCTTTTCTGCACTACATCCCTTCTTTAGCTTAGTTCCCCTTTTCTGGAATCTAGTTTTGTTCATATTAAATAATTATTAAAATATCTGGTTTGCAGAAAGGTCTTCCTTATACTATATGGACTGCATTTCTCTCACATCTAAATCCCTTTTTATACAAAATTAATTTCAGTACACCAGGGTTTTCTTACAGACACCCACCTAGCATACAGTAAATTTATGTAATTTGAAGATTTTTTTAAACCCAAAACATCACTTGTTAATTATCTCCATTGAACTCTATGGTTTTGCCATTCAGCTCAGCAGTCTTAAGGTGCAAACACATGTGTGAACGGGGGGGGGAGACGACCCATGATGCACGGCCGTTTCACCCGATAATTGTGTGTACGGGCACTTTGTCAGTCAAAACTCCCCTGCGTGTTGGGCTCATTGATGATCTGCCTGGCGGATCAGGGGATGAGCCCCAACTGCACACCCGTTTCAGCTGACCAATTGCCCATACACGGCAATATGCATAGAGCCTATTCGCCAGCCATTGGATGGAAATTAGTAAATGGATTGGTCTGGAAATGCAATCTTATAAATCCCTTATGTCCTTCATAATAATATAGATTACCATTTTTGTACAAGAATTTGTTTTCAAAAGTCTCACTTTAAATGAAATGCACTGCTTATAAACATTTCCATTAAACCAAATACTGTGTTGTCTTTTTAAAGATCACACACATTTTACTTTTGTTTACTTTTCTTATCTCTCCCTTAAAGCTTGAATTCCATTTAGGTGTCTCCTACAATATTATATACAATGGAATGCTTTACTTTCAGGCCAGAAATTCTTTAACTCTGCATGAACTACACCACACTAGCAAAAAAATTACTATAGGTTAAATACTTTCTGTGAATAATTTGTTTATGGATCTTATCAGTAACCCACTGTCTGTATGTAGTGAATATCTGTATGTAGTGTTAAACTAAACTGATGTTGTGTGGGTAAAGGGAGTTGTAGCTGTCATATTTGGTTCCCAGTAAGGTAGGAGTTACTGCTACTGTCTCTCTTGACAGTGCCTTCCATTTTCTTCCCACCTGACAGTCCCTACCATCGCTACCATAGGCACGCATGAGGAGATGGTAGAAAAGAGCAGCATATAGGTGGGGCAGCTGCCATCCAAAGGTGCTAGCTTTGACCCATCATTGCTCAAATATGTGAGGTAGTACTCACCAGGAACCAAAAATGACAGGTGCAAACTTTCAAAAATGTGTTTAGTACTCCTATAAATGTAATGAGATAAGCCTTAGAGGTTTGAGCCTAATAAGTTTGCATCCAGTATTTGTGCAAAAATAGAACTGTCAAGTAGGAAAGAAAGGAAAGAGACTATTGGGAGTAAATTTAGTTTTGGAAGGAGGCTCTTCAAAATAGGGAACTCACTGTATTTTAAATGAAAGGTTAGGTTCCTACCTTTAAAATAAACTAACCACGTCTATATGTGCTGCACAGCCCAAAATATGAAGATATCACTGATCAGAAAGTTAGGAGGTGGGAGGTTCTGAATCTGCGGTCACAAATGCTAATTATTCCTTCTAATTTTGCAGTTGGCACATACTCAGTGCAGGAGAAAGCAGAAGAAACCAGGAAGAGATCAAGTTACAGTGACTGAAGTAGGACTTAAAAGGCAAGTCCAGCCCACAAATGAAAACTTTATTACAATTTATGGTTTTAGGGGGCGATTAACCTGTATATGTTTGAAATCTGAAACGTATAAGTGCAACCTGAAATGCAGCAAAATGTCCTGCTGCCCCTGTTCTTCCATTTAGCTACTGTTAGTTATGGATTTGACAGTTGACATCACAGCCAATGACTGAAGTTTAACCCCCTAGCTGCCTCTTCTGAGCAGGTCTCTAAATTGCTCAGATTCCATGAGGCATCCAGAAACATAGCAGGCATACAGAGGACAAAGTAGAATAAATCAACACATTTTAAAGATTTATTATTAGAGTGGAGTTGTCCTTTTAGGGGAGGAAGGTGGGGGTGGGCGGGAAGAACAGCATAGCCTAGCCCACAGCAGGAATTGTGTAGGGTCTGTGAATGTAACAGGGACTGTCACGTGGTTTCAGAGCAGGAAGTGCAAGGGACCTGGTGATGCTGCTACCATATCACACATAAAAATGAAAGTATCTTTAAACTATGTGAAAAAAATAATTAAAGTAAATTGCACAAATACACTCTAAATTGAACCCCATCCTACACAATCCCTCTTTCCCCCCGAAAACACAGAATTCTCATGGTGGTTTCAAAACGGAACTTTCAGATGCTCTCACTTTGTGACTGGAAATATAATTAAAGATATCTCGGATACCTTCCCAAAAAACCTAGTGACCCCAAGAATTCATTATCAATATCAACAAATGAAAAACTTCATAGCCACTATACTCCCAATATGGAACAATCAAACACAGTCAGAGTTTAAGATTTTTACAACTCAAGGTCCAAAAAAGTTACATTATCCTACATATACAAACTATTATGAGGATAAACCTAAACATATATTACAATGGGAGAATGAACTACAAACAACCCTAGATTGGACGAAGTGGAGTGAAATATATTTCATTCTATCAATAGGATGAGTATAAATGGATCATTGAGGGAAACAGTTCTTTACAGAGCATATAGAGTATCAAAAATCATACATAAAATATTTCCACATGTACTAGATGAATGTTTTAGAAGTTGTGGTCTCAAGGGTACATTTTATCATGTGTGGTGGGAATGCCCGATAGCCAAACAATACTGGATAAGGATATTTTAGATAATATCGTCACAAACAGGTCTACAAATGTCACCAAACCCAATTAAGGCGTTATTGGGGGGTGATAATGAAGAATTATCATATGCTGAAATAAATGGGCACAACACCTAATGTTGGTATCAAAGATCCATGTATGTGCCTAGATATCATGATTTTTGAACATATGTCATATGTTATGCAAGACTCCTTACCCTTATGTATGTATGTATGTATAATTTTATTTATAAAGCGCCACTTGGATACAAAGTGCTGTGCATTAAAAAATACAGAGTATACAAATAAGGGGATAAGTGCAAGCCATTATATAGATAGCTAAAAATTAAATTAAATTAAATTAAATACGATTTCCTACATCGGTTAAGAAAGCATATATATATATATATATATATATATATATAAATTATGTATAAATTGATATAAACGCAACAATCCTGGACACATAAGGAATGCGATCCCTGCCCTGAAGAGCTTACAATCTAAGTGGGAGGGACAACATACAGATACAAGTGGGGGGATGGGTACAAAGTGCTTAAAGGGGCTAACAATCATTTGTTCTGCTGATGCTCAGAAAGGTAGGATAACAGTCTAGATTTGAAAGTATTAATTGATGTCATCAGGCGAAGCGAGAGAGGGAGAGAGTTCCAAAGGTAGGGAGCAGCAAGAGAGAATGGTTTAAAGCGGGAGTTAGCAGTGTTAGTTGGAGGTCTGTGGAGAAGATTTCCTTAAGAGGAACGGAGGGCACGGCCTGGAACATAAGGGACCAAGAGAGAAGATAAATAGGGAGGTGCAGTAGAGCGAAGGGATTTAAAGGTTAAAATCAGGATATTGAATATGATTCTTTGTTTGATGGGAAGCCACCCTATGGACTGAAGTATCGGGGTTGCGGGTTCTCTTTTGGAGGAGAGCGAAATGATCTGAGCTGCCGACTTTAAGATAGACTGGAGAGGAGAGAGATGAGAGATGGCCGGGAGTCCAAGTAGTAAAATTTTACAGTAGTCAAGGCAGGAGATTATATGGGCATGGATGAGCATTTTAGTAGTGGAGAGAGAGAGAGAGAAAAGGACGGATCTTGGCAATGTTGCAAAGGAGAAAACAACAGGTCCTAGCGACATTGTTATTGTGACAATGGAAGGGAAGAGAGGAGTCAAAGATAACTCCAAGGCAGCATACAGATTCAACTGGGTTAATGGCCATATTGTCAATAGAGATGGAGAAAGGGGGAATAGGTCCCAATTTAGGGGGGAAAATTATTAATTCCATTTTGGATAGATTGAGTATAAGGCGGTGTTGCGCCATCCATGAAGAGATAGAGAGCAGTCATTTAGAGATTTGGGATTGAACTTCAGGGGTTAGTGTGGGAGTGGACAAGTAAATTTGGGTATCATCAGCATATAAGTGATCCTTAAAACTGAAAGAACTGATTATTTCTCCCAGAGAAGAAAAACAGCAAAGGTCCTAAAACCGAGCCCTGAGGGACCCCCACACTAAGCAGAACAAGAGAGGAAGTCTTATTAGCAAAGGAGAAAGAGAAAGGTCTGTTAGAGAGATAAGAAGGCAACCAAGCCGCAGCTTGAGTTCAGATGCCCAGAGAATATAGAATCTGCATAAGAAGAGAGTGGTCCACAGTATCAAAGGCAGCCGATAGGTCAAGGAGAATGAGGACCAAGAACTGTCCTTTGGGCCGTTTCAGTTCAATGACTGGTCAGAATCCTGATTGTAATGGGTCCAATATGTTATTAGACATAGAGTGTAGAGACAAGACGTTCAAGGAACTTTGATGCAAATGTTAAAAGGGAAACAGGGCGGTAGTTTGAGAGACAGGTAGAGTCCAGAGAGTCAGGGAGGAATTAAAAATGTGAGCAAGAGCGAGGGAAAGGATTTTAGCGCAGAGTAGGAAAGAGGGCATGGGATCAAGGGTACACATTGTAAGCGGCGAGGACAACAGGAGGTTGAAGAATTCAGAATGGGTGACAGGGTTGAAAGATTCCAGAACTGCAGGCGGTGGGACAGGCAAAAAAAGGCGAGAGTTGTCCTGGGGTTAGGGGATTAGAGTACAGATATCATCTATTTTATTTCTAAAGTAGTCTGCAAAATCCAGAGGAGCGTTAATGGAAAGAAGAGTGTCTGTAGAGGAGGGCTGCAAGAGAGTGTTAAATAGCGAAAATAGACAACGTGGGTTATTTTTGTTATTGTTTATATGTGTGCTAAAGTAGGAGTGTTTAGCTGATGAAAGAGCCGAATTAAGACACGACAACATGAGCTTAAAATGGTTAAAGTCTGCAGTGGTGTAGGAACTAGGTATCTGAATTGAGCCAAGGACGGGCGACGTTTGTGAGTTTGTAGGGGGGCAAAGGAGTCAATAGTAGTGGATAAGTTAGAGTTATACGAATGTATTAGAGAATCTGGGTTAGAGCCAGACATGAGGGCAGAGAGGCTAGAACTGAGAGAGGAGGATAGAGCTGGAAGGTCTATTGCTCGGGTGTTGCGAACAAGGACAGAAGATGGAGTGTCAGAGGAGAGAGGAGAGTAGGTGGTAGAGAAAGTAATTAGATTGTGATCCGAAAGTGGTTAGCTGTTGCTAGTTGCTAGCAAACTGAGACAGAAGGATTTTTAGTAAAGACCAAGTCCAGGAAGTGACCATCCTTATGGGTGCTAGTGTTGGTCCACTGATGGAGGGAGAAGGAGGAAGTTAGGTGGAGAAAGTGAAAGGGCCAGGATTGCTTAGCATTATCAATGTGACAATTAAAATCACCTAGAATTATAGCTGGACAGTTGGAGGAAAGAAAGATAGAGAGCCAGGTTTCAAACTCTGTAAGGAAAGTGACTGGGGCTGAGGCAGAAGGGAGTCTGTATATAACTGCGACTCGTAGAAATAAGGGGTGAAAAAAGCTGGACAGCATGGACTTCAAATAAGGAAAAAGCCACAGAGGGTGGAAGAGAAACAAGTTTAAAGCGGAAGATAGGGAAAAAGAGAAGACCTCCCCCTCCACCCCGTCCTGAGGAACGAGGCGAATGAGAGAAATATAAACCACCATGCGTAATCGAAGCTTCGACTGCAGTATCATGGTGGGAGATCCAATTCTCCGTAAAAATCAGATGAAAGGCATTAGAACAGAACAGGTCATGGATAAAAGTGTGTTTGCTAGCAAGAGAACGTGTATTAAGGAGGCCATAGGAAAAAGGAAGAAGAGAAGGTGAAAGAGCAGGGACAGTGAGTTTGTAGGGGGGCAAAGGAGTCAATAGTAGTGGATAAGTTAGAGTTATACGAATGTATTAGAGAATCTGGGTTAGAGCCAGACATGAGGGCAGAGAGGCTAGAACTGAGAGAGGAGGATAGAGCTGGAAGGTCTATTGCTCGGGTGTTGCGAACAAGGACAGAAGATGGAGTGTCAGAGGAGAGAGGAGAGTAGGTGGTAGAGAAAGTAATTAGATTGTGATCCGAAAGTGGTTAGCTGTTGCTAGTTGCTAGCAAACTGAGACAGAAAGATTTTTAGTAAAGACCAAGTCCAGGAAGTGACCATCCTTATGGGTGCTAGTGTTGGTCCACTGATGGAGGGAGAAGGAGGAAGTTAGGTGGAGAAAGTGAAAGGGCCAGGATTGCTTAGCATTATCAATGTGACAATTAAAATCACCTAGAATTATAGCTGGACAGTCGGAGGAAAGAAAGATAGAGAGCCAGGTTTCAAACTCTGTAAGGAAAGTGACTGGGGCTGAGGCAGAAGGGAGTCTGTATATAACTGCGACTCGTAGAAATAAGGGGTGAAAAAAGCTGGACAGCATGGACTTCAAATAAGGAAAAAGCCACAGAGGCATTAGAACAGAACAGGTCATGGATAAAAGTGTGTTTGCTAGCAAGAGAACGTGTATTAAGGAGGCCATAGGAAAAAGGAAGAAGAGAAGGTGAAAGAGCAAGGACAGTTATAATATTAGAAAGATTAGATCCTCTAAAGGAGTAAGTATTTTATTATTTGATAAAATATGGTACAGATGGTTAAACAGCAACTATACTCCAAATTAATAATAGAACAAATGAAAAATCAGACTACATGTCCTCCTGCCAGAGTCAATGTTCATGTTTTCTTTTAGTAAATACATTATTAAGTTAGCCCTCTCCTGCTACGCTAAAAAGTTTTCTAATTGTTATGGAAAGGATGGATTTTCTTGTGTCTGTATTGTGTATGAAATGTCTAGTTGTAATTAATGCAAAGTTCCTGACATTAAAACTCTTTTGAAATTAAAAGTAAATTACAAAAATACTCATGAAAGCAATTCCTTTCAATTTATCTAAAGTAATTTTTGGACCACAGTTACCCTTAAACTTACCTATTATTAGGAGAACTCTCTGCTACAGACTATTTTTTTGGACTATTAGTTAAAAATCCTCTCCCTAATAATATGATAGGTATTAATTAAAGTAACATTTGGGTGATATTGTCATCCATAGGCATGTTTTCAAGTTCTCGATAATACCAGTGACTTACAGGTATAATCTGGTGCCATTATATGTCTAGAGTAAGTTGCAGCAGACAAGTCTTAAAAACTGTGTGACCAGTACAAATTTGTTATTGATAACCAGGAATGACAGATTTCTCCGAGAGGAATTCGGGGGGAATGGCAGGTAAATGGGCAGAGAAAGGGGTGAGAAAAGGATGAGTAAGAGGAGAAAATGGGCAGGGTGAGGAGGGAAGTGGGCAGACAGTGGCTGCAGGATTGCCAGGCCAATACTTAAAGGGTCACTATACTCACTTAAACAACATTACATTATCTGAAACCACAATATGAGAGAAGTAAAATGGTGGTACTTACATAATTATCTGTGCTTTCTTTGTCATTAAATTATTAATGTTTAATGAGTCTCCTAATTGCCCCCCACCCTCCCTTACTGCCTTCTTGTAGTGTCTGTGACACTTATAAAATTCTGCACAGCCTCACCATGGACACTGTTCTGCTTACACACATCGTCCCCCTGTACTAAAGTATAAAGAGTCATCTGTGATTGTTAGGTGTATGTACTTCATATAGGAAGAACGCTTGTGACTGTGTGTAGCCACATCTTTCAAAGATGACAGACAGAATCTTACAGATTGGTAGTGAGTACCCAGCTTTATTGCTTCGATGCAGTAATAGAATTCTGCACTTGGTGCCCATGAAATCCATGTAGAGTAGGGGATCACTGAGCTGTCCCATCAGAATGTTTGCAGTTGTATGTTCTCTAAAGAGCAATAAGTAATTCAGTGCACTTTTCATGAGCAATAGAGATGATAATTCCAGTCTAAATCTGTATGTATTGTCCTATGCTGTTCATTCATGTAGAAAGATTTAGCCGTGAGTAGGTTACACATATCTCTTTTTAGTTGACTGTGCCCTGAAGGCATCAAATAAAACATCTGGATTGTATTATTTGGTTTTCTTTTTGTAATTCTGTATATTGTTTGTAAGTGCTAAATTGTCTTTAATATGATATGTTTGTTTTCTAAAAGGACAACTTTATTTTAAATTTACCATCTTTAAAGGTATAACTTACAGGAACCTTAATGCAAGGAAAATGATATTAAGGATTATGGTAAAACAAAATAGTTTTTTTTAAATTATGAATTTACAAATAATCCATTATGATGTGCACTACACTATTCATTAACAGAATTAACTGGTAGTTATACCCACACAGATGTAACCTCCATGCCCTGACATGTGATTAGGCTAATGTGGATTGTAAGTGGGCAGGGCCAAGAACACCAATACCAGCAACAGTATAAAAAGAATTGTTATGGGAAGAAAAATAGCAGAAATCTAATTGCCCCAATATCAATGGTTAACTACAAGCAGGCAGCCTAACCCTACCGAAAGGCAACCATTGACAGAGTAGAATAATCCATTTAGCAGAAGCATTTGGGCAGACAGACTGTTTGGTACATTCAGAGTGCAGGTCTTTTTTTTTTTTTTTTATCACTAGATGGCAATTAGCATGTGACAATTCCTCTCATCACTTCAATAGGATGGGCATCAGATTAAATATGCTTGATAGGGGGCGGAGCCTGACGGAGCATGGAGTAGGACGCGTCCCAGACTAGCTCCAGACCCGACTCCAATTTAAGCCAGAAGGTGGGCACCTACCGGCACCAAAAACCCTCAGAACACCAGCCAACACCCCATGACGCGAGGCAAAGGACAAAAATCGGCGGGGCTGGCCCGGGAAAAGCTCCAAAAATACTCGCGGAACTCAGACCCGCTACTTCCGACACCACGTGGCCTCCTTCCAATAGGCGGCGGCTGACACACAAGCTCGGCCAAAATCCAGCAAAGTGCAGGGGAACAGAACCCACCACGGAAACACCACGGCTGACCCTGGACGATTGATGGGAGCCATCCAAGACACAAGCGGACACTCACCTCGATGTTGGAAGAGGTAAAGGCAGTATGTCCATAACTTCGCCAAGATGGACAAAAAGTCAGACAAGAGTGGGAGGACAGAAAAACACGCCATCTCTACGTGGAAGACTCAGTATCCCCCCTTCTGCAGACAGTGATAGACCTGCAAAAAGACCTCGCACTACCCAAAACAAGCATGACGATCTAGGAATAGATCCCGACGGCAGAACCTTCGTCTCTGGGCTTCCGGAGGGAGTAGAGACGCAGGACCCCGCAACGTTCCTGGAGACATGGATCAGGGCACACCTGGGTATAGACGGCCTATTGCACAATTCACCACCGAGTCCCTGAAGACCCCTGCTCCCGGCGCAAGACCAAGACCGCTCATCGCAAGACTCCTCAACGCCAAGGACAGAGATGGTATACTTCGACTAGCACGCACCGCTGGAAACTTACAATTTGAGAATACAAATATTAAAATATTCCGGATTATTCCCTGGATTTACAAAAACGACGGGCAACCTTTTTGGATATAAAGAGAAAGCTAGCAGGAGCGGGAATAACTACTCCATGGCCTACCCCGCGAGACTCCGCACCGTAATAGATGGTAAGTGCGATTCTTCGACATAAGAATAAATAGATAAATTTTGACATAAATAGATAAATTAATTGCAAATGTTGTGTAAGACAAACAGTCAATGTGAGTGATATTAAATATGCTGGCGATGACTTACCCAACACTTAACGTCACCACCCCAACCATAAAGCACACCTTACCCTAGATACAGGAATAAGAGAAACCACCACCCTATGTATATGGACCCCATGGTACGGTTCAAAAGGAGCAACAAGAGACGACACTGAGATATACATCAAACAACAACAACGGGGTACCTGGATGGGCAAACTATAAAGGCCACAAAAATATCCTAACCAAAACCAATGGAGTAACGGTAAAGAGAGCTGTAATGTTCTTTCCCCCCTTCCATGCTATCCCCTACCCCTACCTAGTTGCTCTCTGAACTCCTGCAGAAACAGCACAATGTGCAACCTTAATCAATGTTTGTAATGTTAAAAATGTTAAAAACGTTTATCAAAGTTATACTGTTATATGGTTAAATGTACAGTCAGCATTATAAGATCAACCCACGAAAGCTTACCTATAAACATACGAAATACTCCCAACTAGGGACTGAAGGTGCACCTCCCTGCAAATCAAAATACACACAAGATGACTCGTCCACTAAAATACTCTCATGGGACGTAAGGGGCCTTAATAATCCCAGGAGAGACTGGAAGTCTTTTCCTATATTAGATCGATTGGCCCAGATATAAATGCCTACAGGAAACCCACCTACTCCAAGATACCACCCATACACCTTGAGGCCCTGGCTCAGCTGGATGGCACACAGCACCCATTCTGCATACTCCAGGGGAGTTCTCTATCTAGAACAAATCACTAGATATAATATACAGGAGGTCAAGACAGATAGATATGGGAGATATGTCTGTGCCGCCTTGCTGATAGACTCAATACTATACGTGTAGTAGGTATCTATGACCCTCCCCCCGCACCTTGCAACCTATCAAAGAAATCCTACGTTTATAATCCAATACCCACAAGCCAGATTGATATGTATGGGAGACTTTAACAGGACCATGGACCCCTCCTAGAAAGTTAACGAACGCTAATTCCAACAACCCCAACACACGACCCTCATCTCTCACAACTTATCACAGAACTACACTGGATAGACGCATGGCGTAGCCGCCACCCAACTGTACGGGAATTCTCTGCTATTCTAAACCCATAACTCCCTATCCCGAATCGACCATGTGTTTACAAACAACTAGCTGACCAGGGAATATCTGATGTTATGTATCTCCCCAGGGGTATATCCGACCACTCCCCCGTTTTGTTGAAGCTCCGAAACATTAACCAGACAGTGACCAAGGGGACTGGCGATTCCACCCGTTCTGGTCACACTGAGGCAGGAACCAGACCCGATACCAGACCATATCGATATGTACTTCAGCCTAGAACATGAAGGGATACAGGTGGGGACCAAATGGGACGCCTTTAAGGCAGTCCTCCGAGGCCACTTACAGACAACAATAGCCCATATCAAAAAAACCTCCAGAGAAAAGGAACAAATAGCTGAACAAACCTCAGCAATCTAGAGCAGCTTATATAAACAACCCACAATAGAAAACAAAATAAACTGGCAATCTGCACAGACAAAATACAATATAACCTTTACAGAAAAAATTAACAGGAAAGAGTTCTTCAATAAACAGAACTATTTGAACATGGACACCAATCCGCTAAAATCCTAGCGAGACTAGCCACGGACCAACAGACCAAAATATGATCACCTCACTAAAAAACACAGATGGAACGACTCTTACAAACACTGCGACATCCTTGAACGTCTAGTTGATTTCTACACCAACCTTACAGATCTGCTCCACCACTACCCCACAAACCCTGCAAAGATACCTGGCGAACATACCCTTCCCCAAGCTCACAAACATTGAAACCCACTCTTGAGGCAGAATAAACAGAAACCTGAACTGAGAGATGCATGAGTGAAATGGCCAGTGGGAAATCAACGGCCCAGATGGCATACCAGTGGAGGTATATAAAACATATATGGAATACATAACTCCAGAACTATTACAAACCTACAAAGATGCTTCTGTAAACACACACTACCCCCTTCCATGTACGAAGCCCATATCGTAGTCTTACTTAAACCAGGTAAAGATCCACAAGACTGTAACTCTTACAGACCTATATCTTTACTTAACGTGGACTACAAATACTGGCAAAACTATTGGCAAGAGACTTCAAAAAGTCATCACCCAAATAATTCATCCAGACCAGACGGGCTTCATGCCTGGAAAGTCCACATCAATAAATATCCGAGAAAACCCTTATTAACTCTCTAGTGGACCATGACAACGCGGATCCAGAGTAATGCTGTCACTAGACGCCCAAAAGGCGTTCGACTCAGTCGAATGGCCCTTTCTCTGGGCCTGCCTAAATAGATATGGATTGGCCCCAATTTCGTAAATGGGTCAAACTACCTAACCCACCCAATGGCATCCCTCAAGGTGAATGGCACTGCTCCCACACCTTCCGCTGACCAAGGGCACTAGACAGGGTGCCCTCTATCACCATACCTGTTCGCTCTAGCAATAGAGCCCCTGGTATTCAAACTAAGACATAACAGGAACATCTCAGGCTTCCAGCTGGGCCAGCACTCTGCGTTACTTAGCCTATATGCGGATGACTAATCTATACTATCAGACCCAATCAATCATTAAGATCTGCATACGACACCATTACGCATTTGGCCCAATCTCCGGGTATATATTAACTGGCCAAGTCCTGCCTCTTCCAAGTGGACCCACACTCCCCTCTCCCCCCTTTTGCTAGAGCATTGGTCCTCAGTGCCCGAATTCAAATACCTGGGCATAATAAACACAATCCCCACAAAACTTCTACAACCGCAACCAGCCCTCTCGGAACTAGTACAAACCAAAACTCAGGTATGGAAGAAACTACCTATTAACCTAATTGGCAGAATAAACCTGGTAAAAGTCATCCTCCTCCCCAAGATCTTATACTTTCTGCAGCAAGTATGATTCTGATCCCAGAATCCCTCTTCACCACCTTACAGAGCTTATTTATAACTTTCCTGTGGGGCCCTGGTCGCAAAGGGTACGACTCAAAGTACTCCAAAGACCTAAAACTGAAGCGGGACTAGCCATGCCGGACTTCAAACTATACTACTTAGCGGGGCAATTGAAGTATTTTAGAGCTTGGCTACTACCAACAAACAATACTACCAACAAAAAACACACGAATCAACGTATGAAACAGAGGGTATGTATTCTCATACCTCCCAAGCTCCCCCATACGTTTCTAAACGGACGAACTGACAGTCTCATTCTGGCGGGACACCCCTACACCGCCAGCAGTTCCAAATCTGGAAACAAAAATAACAAAATCTTGAATATACAGGTATACCTGGAGAAACTACCCTATGGTACAACCCCAAATTCCCACAATTAGCATCCTTTACACCATCCGAATATTGGGAAAGTAAGGGCATACGATATATCAATCAAATTACAAATGAAGGCAAATTAATACCCTTCTCGGATATGCAGGAAAAGTTCCAGCTCCCACGTACATCTCTATTCCGCTACCTACAAAACAATACTGCATAGCGCTGAATTTCAAAGTCCACAATCCCCATCAAACCTCACCCTATTATACAACTGATCCAGAATGGAGGCGAAAGGAGACTTATCTCCAAGATATATGAATGCTATAGGAGCAACGTTAGCAAAAAACACGGACAAGATACTAAACAATGGCAGACACTTATCCCAAACCAACCCCCGCAGAATGGGAAGGCATCGCGGGATCTCACCTACTGTGTCCCCCTCTGCACCAAACAAGTTGATGCAATTCATATTATACACCAATCCTACCTCTCCCCAGCACGTATGGCACGTATGTCTCCCACACACCCCCCTGCTTGCCCTAAATGCCAATATAGCCCTGCAGACTTTTGGCACCTCACATGGCATTGCCCCCGTGTCAATAGAATATGGAGCAGAGTAATAGCTCTTGGAGAGATCCTGGAATACGATGTACCACTAGACCCTAAACTGTGTATATTGGGAGTAGTAGAGATGGACACTTGGGACAAGTCCCAAGTGTCATTCCTAAGAGAATCTTTGTTCTACGCTAGACGAACAATAATTTTGGCCTGGATGGCCCCCACACCCCCTAAATTTAACAACTGGAAAACAACGTTAACTGCCACCCTCCCTTACCTTAGACTGATTTATCTCAACAGAGGCTGCCCTAGAAAATTCTACAAAATCTGGTCCCGGTGGTGTAACTATTATAATTTACAAATGTGAGATGGAGGTGCACCCGAGCTATAACAAAGCAAAGAAATAAATAAGAACAAAATAAAAGAGAGACTAGGCAGGATGATAAATTGAGTATATTATTACTAATTGGACCTAATGATAAATAATAACTAATTGCCTGTTAAGTGGATTCAAAATGTGTTAAATAGACAATGAAGTGACTGTACAAGTTCTCCCCTTTCTTTTTTTCTTTTCTTTTCCCCCTTTCCTCTCCCCCCCCCCTCTCGTACTCCAAGTTACCCCCCCCTAACCCTCTCCCACTCACAAGCAATAAACTTAACCAATGCCTGGAAAATGTACAACAAGATACAAATGTAATAAGGAAAATGCAATTTTATTGTACAAATGTATAACTATTGAGATATTATTGGATACATAAATAAACTACAGTTTAAAAAAAAAAATATGCTTGATAGACATTTACCATTTCTCACTAATTTCTCAGGAACAATATCGGCATGTATGATCAGTTTTACATTGAAGCCTGATGAATAATATGTTTTGATTTTTGATAAAATCCATGTTTTGAATATTAGCACAATCTATTAATATTGATATTAGCACAGTCTATTAGTATTAAAAAATCCTGTTAGTGACACAATTTAAAGCAGAAGAATTCACAAAAAATTACCAGTTACAATATGGATATAGTCGGTAAATACCTGTAGAATGAAAATATACACAGCCCTCTATAGAATAAAGATGGGTACACTTATTACCGATAAAGGGCCAATCCTGATCGTACTGACTAGATTGGCCATTTACCGGTAATGTGTGTATCACAGTTCAAACCATTCCCGGGGCAGACGAACTTCATCAATGGCCATGGGGTCGCTTGGAACTAGCAGAAAATTTCCCCTGGCTGCGCTTGTCTCCCTGTACTAAAGTATAGGGAGTCGGCCACAGCTGAAGGAAATGTGCAGTCCCAAAGTTCTTTACACAGGAAAATGACAGACTGAATCTTAAGATCTGGAATGTGTGTATCATCTTTAGAGAAATGTATGTTATATATATTATATATATTATATATATATATATATATTTATTATAATATATATATATAATAAATAATCAGTGAGATCCACCGCACTCCTCTTAATTAGTTCTTGCCTGGTGCTGGTGTTATGGAGTATGCCTGCTAAACTCCTTCAATTGTATATACAACCAGCAAGACACCGCACACAGGTCTAAGCTGCAAATTTTTTATTACCACATATGTGCATCTATGTGCTAATAAAAGAATTTGCAGCTTAGACCTGTGTGCGGTTGTCTTGCTGGTTGATATATAATATATATATATATATATAATATATATATAAAAGATAGCAATAGTGTGCACACAGTGTTCACTTACGTTTGCCTGGAGCTTGGTTCATAAATTCCAATATGCAGTAAAAAAGTAGGTCATAACCAACGCTCCACAGGTCTTTTTCACAAATTTTATTATTTTCAAAAGTAATGCATAGTGCAACAAAAAACCAACGTTTCGGCCGTGGTTTAGTGGCCACTAAACCACGGCCGAAACGTTGCTGTTTTGTTGCACTATGATTACTTTTGAAAATAATAAAATTTGTAAAAAAGACCTGTGGAGCGTTGGTTATGACCTACTTTTTTATATATATATATTATTATATAATATATATATATATGTGGGTGTGGTTGAATTTATATGTATAGGTAAATTCGCAATTTAGCACATTTACGGTCTTATTGTACAATCACCTTTACAATACCATTGAGGTACTCTAGTACAGCCAGACTTTCATGCTAACCCGCAGTATCAGAGGTTAGTAAATCATCCCCAAAAGAGAATAGAAAGCCCAAAGCCGACAGATGGAGCAGGGTTTTTAGTAAATGACTAATGTACTTCCTGGGGTGAGAATCTAGCATTTGATGTTGTCATTCTGGGTACCTAACATGGGGGTATCTTTAGTTCCCCTTTAAAAAAAAAATTTTTTTTGCAATATACAGCATTGAAAATTTACATATTTATCTTATTTATTATGTTTATAAGTCTAATCTTCAATCAAATTCAGTCTTAAAAATATTTAAGGCTTTGACATTTCTGGTTCACTGATTGCTTCTGTAGCTCAGCAACTGGATGAATTATCAGGGGTGAAGATGATCAAAGCTGCACACTAATAATTATTCCAAGTTTGTGCTTCTTTTCTTGCCTGGCTCAGAGGAGGTAAAGTTATATGGAGATATGAAAGTCTGAAAAGAAAATGTCCATTTCCAGTTTTCCATATTACCAATAAAATGGGATTTAAGGGCTTAGGTATACATAATATTTGTAAAACACAACATTTTTGGTGTTCTTGTCATACATCATAATAGCAGTCACTAATGATGTGCACACTAAAGGTAACCCATTATCTACCAATGCAGTATCCATTGTGTCACATAATTTACACAATTCTACTGCACAAAGACTTCAATTAAAAGAACAAATTACGGACTCAGTGACACTGGGCTCCCCAGCAAAACTATATTGGGGCTCTCTTCGTGCTTCACCTACAATGGTTTTCTGTGGCTGAGGGCTGAATATTTGGAAGGGAAAGAAAAAATGTGGGCCCTGTGCTCCTATGGTAGTTATGCCTCTGATAAGTTCTTCAAACAGCAATAGGATAGCAGGGAAGGGCTGATCTGCCCAGAGAAGCTGCCTCAATATTAGAGATGCCATTAATAACTTGAGGACCATGATTAGATAAACAGCATAGGCAAAACTCTTAAAATCACCTCATACAGAGAATAAGGGGCATATTTATAAACAGCATTATCTTTTCGTGGATGCTTTTCCTGCCATTTTTGTCAAAATCTCGATTACCGTGATTTATAAATGGCTGGAAAGCGGCCGCGAAAAGTTAACGCCTTGTTAACTTTTCACGCCTGTCGGAACAGTTACCGCTGCTTCTATTTATAAAGCAACGGTAACTGAAGCACCGCGCTAATCTCGGCCGTTTCACTTCGCCACATTGAGGGTGGTGAAAATGGGCAAGATTACAGGGGGCTGGGAGGGGATGCTAGGAAAGCATCGCCACGTGTGGTCGCATTCCTCAGAGGGGCGCGGCGGGGTGGTACTACCTCGCCCTTGTCCCCCCATGGCGAGGGGGGGTGGTATGACCCTTGCCCCCATGGCGGATGCAACCACCCGCCACGACCCCTACCCAGCACCCCCTCCCAGCCCCCCGCCCCGTACTCTCGTGGAGAGGGAAGGGCCTGCTGGGGGGTGGAGGGACCCTCCAATGGGGCTTAAGGGGTCCCACAGCTTGAGCCGTGACCCCCCTCCCCGGCCCTATCAGGGCCTTTGTGGCACTTACAAGTGCCCTTGCGGCCCTGAGAAGGGGCTTTGGGGCTTAAGTGGTCCTGCAGCTCGAACCCGGACCCCCAGTGAGCGACTCTTAAAAGAGCCCTTTGGCAGTGATGCGCTAAGTGCAGTTACGCCGTGAATATAGCTCAAATTACCGCCGCACATCGCGGCCATGACACATTTCACCGCGATGCTACTCGCCATTACAAATATGACGATATCGGCATTTTTTCCGCATCGATATGCGGTGGTAATTTTCTGGCGCTATTACCGGACGTTTATAAATATGGCCCTAAGAATTTTCACCTGAAATGTGTTTTCCCTATTTGCTTGACACTAACCAGAGCATGCTTGTGATGGTTCTCATTCATCCAAGTCATGGTACATCTGTTGTATTCAATTAGATCAACTGGACTTGTACAAGAATCTGTGGCAATTATGTACCCTGGAAAATCCCAATTATATATCACAGCCAAGTGTTAAGAGAGTGATTGGATAGTGGCTAAGAGGTGTTATAGGAACGCCCAGGGTAAGGTGTCAAAACAGCATTGTACATGGCAGACAGTTGGTGTCAAACCCCCCCACCTCTATTTAGGCTTGGTTTCTTTATTTTCACATAAATGTCCTCCAGGGTACATAATTGCCACAGATTCTTGTATAAGTCATTCTGAATTGAGAAAGCCAGTCGGATGACTAGCCAAATGTCTTCAAGAACTAAACTTCAAGTCCAGTTGATCTAATTGAATACACCAGAGCGAAAATTCTATATATAAATTAAGTTTTTATGAATTTATGACAGTGGTTAATAAAACATAGGGGGGAGATTCAATATGGCCCTTTTCCGTCTAAAACCCATGTTAACCTTAAAAAAATTTGGGTTAACGTGGGTTTTGGACGGATTTTCGAGCACAGCGCCATTTCCGAATGTTTTTGGAAATAGCGCTGTGCTAACGATCCAAAACCCGTAGTGTTAAGTTTTGCGCTACTTTGTACCGTGAAACTTAACGCTGCGGCTTGTGGAGCGGGATCGGGCTAAGGTAAGTAACAGGAGACCCGATATTGAACCCCCCCGATAGAGTTTTATGCTCAATACAAAACCAAACAAAAACAAGGACATTCTGGTGTATTATTTATTAAATATTTACTTTAAAAAAAAAGTTTATACAAATTACATAACACCGTTTACATTGTTTTTTTTCTAATTCTTTACATAAAGAATCACAGTAAAGCTCTTACATCCATTTGTTGTTCTGGCTCAGCCAGTAAATGGAAGGATGTCTTTAACTCTTCCAGAGAACCCTACACGAAAACACATTGCTGGCCCCTCCTTGCAAGAGTTTTTTTTTAATGCAGCAAATAACAGTTCACTCTGCAAATTTTAATTCAACAACAGAATTGGGGGAAAACAGGCATGGTATGTAACAAAATGACAGGAAACATGTTAGTTTGTCCATGAACATCAGTAAGAGTTTAAAATATAAAATGCCTGTACCATTACATTGTATAGTAATATTTTACTGAATTAGAAAATGTCATATCACAGAAACTACCGGCCTTAAAAAGCTTTGAAAGAAAATATATATGGACTTTAATGTATATATGTGGATGCACACACATGTCTTTGTGTATAAACAATATTCAGGTACACATAAATATATATTGAATGGGTTAAAATGACATTTGCTGAGAAACTGGCATTACTGCTTTTATAATTCATGAAAAACTTTAGTTTGTAAAAATGGTTTATAGGGGCAAGTGGCTAAAATGCAGTTCTGCCTCTTACTAAAAATGTTGTCTTTAAGTAATAGCTCCTCAGAAAGACTTAGGTCAAGAAGTTATCTGTCTTATTAGAGAACCAAGAAAAGCTTTTTTTTTACCATTATTACGAATGACTGTACATAGTAGAACCTTCTAACATCTTTCTAATAGAAACCCTAATAATCTGCAAAGCTCTAGAATGTATGAAAAGGGAAAGTGTGCATATTTTTTTAATAAGAAATGTTGAGAAGATCAGACCAATTATTCAATGCACTAATTACTATTTCTTGACCTTTAAAATCTGACTGTATAATGTAGATCAATCAATACAGAATACAGATTGCAAATATGCATTTTCATAAGTCAAAAGACTTTATAAGATGATCGTTATTCTAGAATTCTAGAATCTAGAATCAACAGTTAGAAATTCATAAAGCCTTTTTGCAGAAAACAGCCTGTGCTACATGTTCACTGATGTGTTCTATAATGCATTAGTGTAATGGTTTTTCTCAGCTCTTTAAGTTAATGTTGGAAATATATGGGGGGCCAAACAATAAAGGCAAAGTTTATAAGCACCCGTTTGAACAGGATTATTCCAACACATTCCTTCTGAGACAAAGAAAATGGTGTCCTAGCCTAGCATCTATACAAATTTTAGCTTCATTTTAATTACAATCATTGATAAAATGGATGCTAACCATTCTTTGGAGCGGAACAGCTGTCATGGAACGAGTTGGAAAATTCCTGTAAGTAAGCTGCCTTGTCAAAACGTATATTACTCGTATTACTTTGTAAACAATAAAGCTACTCATTTATTACCAAACTCTTCTTGATGTTTTTTTTTTAAAGAAACAAATTCAGAAGGAAATAACCTTTTGATCAGGGATGTCAAGACTACAATTTGTAGTCTCCAAACATCTGAAGGCCTGCAAGTTTGACATCCCTGCTTTAGATTAAACTAAATTAAACTTAAATATAATTTAAGTGTTACTAAATGTATTTGCTCCAATCAAATAAGAGCTTTTTTAGTTAAAATGTAAAAACAAAGAGCAATATTGAGTTGGAGACAAGATAACAGACAGTACTAATGCTTGAGTAAAAGTACTATACCATACCTTATCTCCATTGAAGGGAAATGTGCAAGCTGTATAATACCTGTACTGTTAGTCACCCTATACATTACAAACTATTATAACAAGCTACCGTAGATACGTTAAGGTACCAGCAGTGTATAAACATAACAAATCTAAATATAATTGTAAATGGGCATCCATGTAAACATCACGATTAATGAACAATCATTTCACTATCACCAAAAAGCTTCAAACACTCTTGATACTAATCACAAAAGTCCATCGTTTTTCAACTTCCTAATATACCAATATGCAAAACTGAAGCTAATCTCTGAATGACAATTTGTAGAGAATAAAATTGTCAAAGAGGCACTGAACAAAATCTTAAATAAGATGTGCATTAATCATATTTTTATCCCTTAATAGGATTATTTTAAAACGGTTCATGTTATTATACTTGATGGGTCACATCATGGGTTTCTTTTTTTACTTCAAGTCTTCCGCCTTATAGCTGCCTGCTTTTAAATGTACAGAACATTAACAGACAAACTAAACATATGCTTTTTACAACATACATTTCTGTATGCATGACCACCTGGAAAGGTCAACACTTGACTGTGTCTAAATACTGTTTGGCAAAAGACACACACACAGCTACCCAGAGACTTTCAAATAAGGCCACCTGACCATATAGATCAAACAGGAATGTGAGGGTGAAGTAAAAATGAGGGAATCTGTTAAAATTCTCAAGCACAAGGAAATACAGTTAACAGTTGTTCTGTGTGATGTATATTAACATTCTGTGTAAAACATTTCTTTTAAAGGCACTTAAGCAGCAAAAAGTAGTATGCATGAAAATGAATGCTGTAAAAATATGCTATCAGGCTACAAACCACATCTGTTTCTCTAACACAAAAAGAATGTCTTGGAGGCATAATATAGTGTACTGTTTTTTTGCATCCTTCTAAAAGAGACTTGGTCAAGGAATCACCTATCTGGCACTAAACCTGAAAATCAGGAAATAAAATAAATAGTTAGGCTACATCTTACCAATGGTAACTGGTACAACTATCGGAAAAGCTGGCACCTAAATAAATATGTTTCAATTAATTTATTATTGGATGCTAAGTGCCTTCAAAGTTTCTTGTTTTTATCCTAGGAAATTGGAATTATGGGGCTAACAATTGTCGTGTTTAGGGAGATATAAAAACAAACCAAATTAGACTTTGCAAATCTTAGGAGGTTTGTAATGAATTTTTGGGTTAATAAAGATGAAAACTTTTGGTATTTTTGCTGGAGAAATACAGCAGAAGTCTACTACTATAAATACAAACTTAGAAATGCATTAATTAATTTAAATATCTGAAATTGGGGACAGAGATGGTTAAAAAAACAGTTCCAGGGGCACAGTAAGATAAACATCTTACTAGTTAAGAGGAGCAAGTGGAGAAAACATTAGTGAAAAGGAAACCTTTCTTTATTGATAAATGCAATTTGGGGGTTTTAGCAGTAGAAAGGCTTTTGTATTAGAAGGAATATTAATTCACATTTTAGGAATATTAATTTACACATTTAAAAAATGTGTACATTTTTATTAACTGTAATTTTTTTTAAGTCAAAGGATAACCAAGCATAGCTGGTACCTGATTATAGATGTTATTCATGGTTAAATTGGTATTGCCTAATCTAACCTCTGACTATTGCTATCAATATATTATTTAAAGGCATCTGTGCCAGGAGTTATTGTTACCTTGAAGAATATTACATTAAATGAACGGGATATGTCGCAATGCTCCAAATAGCATTGTAGGGTAAAACAAAGTTTTTAAAAGCTTTACCAAAACAACGCATGAAATTTTATCAACCTCCTACTTTCCTTGAACATACAATACATAAAAGGTACAATCAAAGCCAGCTCTGAGTATAAAACCCTTTAGAAATGAGTCCTCTGTTCTAGGCATTTTGTAGGGGATTGTCTTGTTAAGTAAGAAGATGATCACATTTGAATGAGACCTAGTTGTAGAAAATGGCTCTTCTTCACAAAAATTTAAGGCTTTTCTGCTTGCGTCATGATGCTGTGGTGCACTTGTTTAAGTCTTTAAAATAGTCTCATCCCCTGAAAAAGTGCTGCTATTCCCTAGATCCAAGAAACAAAGCAACAGCACACGTCTATAGGTTCCTCTTTATCACTCTTAACAGTGCCATCATTGGGTGCATATTTTGCACTTTTGAGCATATGACGATTGAAAAAGGAAAAATAAACAGATGAATGAAACTGTTTAGCATGGTGCTGGCAAAAGGGTCAGCAATAGCACAAACTTTCAGCCAAGTTGTTTAGAATATGTTTTTTTTCTCCTTTCAAAAACACATGCTTAGTTCTGGGTATTCCTTAAATCACTTAGGAAAGCAACTGTGGTAGTTACTTCATTACAATGTATCCAAATCCCTTTGATGGTTTTTTTTACAAGCAATCCTTGCAAAGCCAAATTATTTGCACAGTGTTATGGTGAAGTCTGTCATGCCTCTGAGCAACATTTCTGGGGATTCATTTTCACCTTGTGTTTGATGCCATCATACAGCTCAAAATTATAGTTTTCAAGGGTAGTGGAACTACGTGATGAAAGTCCTGTATAAGAACAAGTACAATACAGTAGAAGGCCTGCACATATAGCCCCAAGAAGGACTCCAAGCGAGCTCATAGCAATTATGGTGACCAAGATAGGATCCAAGGTATAAAGCCAACTTTCTTCTTTGTCAGATCTCGGAGTAACCAAATTGGTGGTCGGAGGAGCTGTGTAGAATTCATCATATTCACCTAAAATATAACAAACAGGCATAAAGAATGGCTTTACACAACACGTTCTGGAAATGTTGATAAGGTTGCTGTTAGCTACAAAGACTAGTGTTTGTTGTCTTACCAATTTTTCCTCTCCCAAAGTTGTAACCAGAAAATGGGTCTGTTTTAAGCGGTGGAACGTCTAAAAAAAAATACTTCCAAAGGTTAGGAAAATCTCTATCTTTAACAGTAATGGGAAACAACAATCAAAGATAAGTAATTTTACATTTCCTTAATGGTAATGTTGGCAGCCCTATCAAGGCATTATAAAACAATATTGTTTATTTTTAGTTATACCATGAATGCCAGTTTGAAGCTCTGTAAGGGTATAAGGGTAAGCTGTCTAAATAAGCACCACTGTGAAAATTCTGATCTATCATAGTATACAAAAAAAACCCCACAGGGATTTATCTTTGATAATGTATTTAATCCATGTCAACATGTGTAGCTGCTGTTAGAGAGACAGGTGTAATTTCAGAACTACAGTTATAAATTTAATTTCTACTGATGTGAAATATGAATATGTGTGTGGTACATTCTTTTGGACCACCCAGAAGAGATCAAAGAGTCTCTGGAAAAATGCATCTTCAATCATTGTGCACTCTGCAGATATCAACAATTAGCTCAGCTTTAAAATCCATCCAGGTTGCTGCAGTATTCTAGTAATGAAAACAAAATGCATTCTAATAAATAGTGTACATGGGTTTATCCGGTGTGGGGAAATGTATGTGGAGTCTAATTATTCAGAGCAGAATTACTTATCTGGAGTGTAGGGATACTGTTCCATTAAATATACACAAATATCATTACCATTATTGCACCTGGTTCGCAAATAAGCATTTTGTTTGTATTGTTGGTAAAACTGCAGTGGTAAAAGAATATAAGTCTTATATATGTAAAACTAAGGTATAAAAATGTAAGTCCACAATATGTAAAACTTATTATGATTGGCACTTATGACAATTTGGTCACATATTAACAATGTAATTTAATTTTCCAAAAATATATTCATTCCATGCTGCCTCACTAAAGCGGGCATATAGGTTAATTCCCTCTTGTTGTAAATGTGAAGTTCAGATGCAATCTTGACACATTCAATTGTACTGTATTTACCCTTGTATGGCTCCTAAATATAATCTGGTGGAAGATGTGGCAGAACGACCACCCTCCAACACCAAAAGTAGGCCTCAGCAAACCAGGTTTTCAGGTTGGACATTTACAATACAGTGTGATTGCTGGACAGTCTGTTAACACTGCAACTTGACTGCAGAAATGACACTGCAATTTGCTTGAAAAAGACCAGATAACTTGACATCGCATAAGACGTGCATTAGTTTAAGACAGAGACCAGTTAACTAAGCTTATTATATCTGATTATAAATATTGAAATGTAAGCTAAAGATGTTAAATAGAGATAATTAGTGTTTCAATGCTTGCAAGCTGGCATTGGAAACTAATACAGGCGAGAGTGCCATGTACAATTTACGCTTTTCCTTACTGGCCTATCTTCTTAATCTCCCAGCTGAGACAAAGTTACTGAATCCCGTAAGCGAACAGGCCATGAACCAACTTTTAATTTACCTCTGCAAAATCTGTCAGACCTGATGAAGTATCCTCTGTATTTGACATAATACATTAGTTCTCTGACTGCTGCAGCTCGTGGCACTTGGCATAAACCATTCAGTATTTTTTTTTAACTTTTGTAAAAGACAAATGGGTTGCTCCTGTGTTTGTTTGAGAAAATGTCAATCTTTTACGATTTATACTAAACTGTAAACAGAATATACATTTTAACAAAAGTAGACTTATTATTAGGGGTTTTAACCCTATATTTAGAATCCCCTCATTTACAACCAGTGGGGGACTATACACAGTGATGTACATAAACTAAAACTGTGCAGTGATTACTGTTTAGGATAGGGTCCCACTGCACTGCATGGAACAATGCAATGCATTTATGGCTAAACAATTGGCCAAAGCTTTACTGTAACAAATACATAAACCTATGAAACTAGGTACAATGGTCAAATAGCATCCTGTTCTATGGGGAGGAGGAAGCCTGTATAGACTGCAGATAGTTTGGTTGACATTCAAGGCTTTTTCTGCCAATGTGTGTCTACAACCCTTTCTATTATTTGCAGAATCCTCATTGTAGTTTTGTTACAAACCCTAAGACTTTCAGGCTAAGACTTAAACCCTGTGTGCTGTATATCATTCCTTAGCCTAGTTCTGCTGTATGTGTCATATAAGTGGCGGTTTTAAAAAATTATTATAATTAATTCCTAAGCAGTTGTTCATTTTAAAACATTGGTCTTCCAGCTTTTATGCAGTCAAAGATTGAACCAAAATGTAGTTTAACAGAAGAAATTAAAGGTTGAGCAATACAAGACTCTAAGGAAAACTTGTTTGTATAGTAAAACTGACGTGATAATTTGTATAAAGCTTCTGACGCACAATGTAGTGTGGATTCATATTTCCAACTGTCTGTAGGGACCAAAGAGATAATAACCCATTTTTCATATTACACCAGAGGGAGGACAATCATCATTA
This sequence comes from Hymenochirus boettgeri, assembly GCA_019447015.1. NCBI lineage: Eukaryota > Metazoa > Chordata > Amphibia > Anura > Pipidae > Hymenochirus > Hymenochirus boettgeri. Next base: position 93,181,284 of record CM033477.1, read on the forward strand.
TAATCATATTCAGGTAATTTAGCACTTAGCAACTTTGCTAAAATCCCAGAACAACCAAGACAATTTTCCCTGGTGGCCGATAGCTAGAAAATTCGAAATACAGGAAAAATGGTGACACCTTTTAACCTATCAAAATAAATGAAGAAAGTGGTTAAAAGACCAAATTGTGTCTGCACCATTTCCAGTGATAAGTAAAGAAAAAACAGGTGTTTGTACAAAAATATTATCCTTTAATTACATTCCACACAGCACATTTCCAAATAAGTTTCAAATTTCCATAACATTTTTTTCTTCATTCACAGGCAGAGAGCAAAGCAAGATATGTGACTGTTCATAGGAAGGGAATAGGAAGAATAATTAAATATCTATAACCAACAGTTATATCAATGGGATTTGAAAAACAAAAACCCTGATGTGTGGGATCATGAACCATATGAGTTTGAAGCTGTAGTCCCTCGGGTTGAATGCTTGGCATTTGTCTATTAAAATATAACAGCTGAGACCCAGGTGGAGTGAATTATAAGAAGTCTTGTAGCTGAGACATATAGGCCACAGTTAATATAAATTAGATGTAAAGGGGTAATGAGAAAATATATAGAGAAGTTTATCCATTTGACCCTGTGCTGAGGATTTGCAAACTACTGAAGCATGCAGACAAGATTCTTAAAATGGTCTTCATTATGAGTGGAGTTCTTTGGACAAAGGTTCCATAGGCAGCTCAACCAACCATTCTACCTTGTTGGGCTTTCTTTTTCTCTTTGCACTACTGTGTCATGTGGCTGGTTGCACTAAGTACTTTCCATCTGTCTTAAGTTTCTAGCCCTCATTGCAGAGAATAATAATTCAGACATTATTGCCTTTTATTGTTTCTGCATTGCAGAGATGATTTACCCCAAATCTTTTGATTTCTAAACCCTCATCTTTCCTTATGGAAGCCCAAGTTTGTGCCTCCTCTTGGGCTTTGCAGACCATTGGCTTTGAGGACATGTATTGCAAATGTGAGCTATATTTGGTCTAGATCATCTCTACAAACATTATGCGGTATTATAATTCTATTGTTTTTCACTGTAATAAAGGTGACAGAGACACACTACTAAAAGCCCAGTCACAAAATAACAACACAGCCATAAACTACCAATAACAGTTGGTAGTTCACACCGGCTTCTTAAAATGCTGACTCAGTTGGTAATGACCAATACTGCAAGGGTAAAAATATGCCCCTATTTTTTAAAACTGTAGTTTGATTTCTTCCTGTTTTTACTTCCTGGTTGTCAGCAAAAAATAATAAAATAGATGGGACAGTTTAATTAGAACTAGACACCAATAGAGTATTTTTTAGCCCATCACCATATTGTCCAAAGAACGAAACAAAAAGAATTCACAACCACATGCTTTTCTCCGTGTTCAAAAATACATTTGTTCTTTCCCCACACTAAGTGCTACTAGCAACTCAGTAGGAATACATGATTTGTGTGTAAGGAATAAAAGATTAAATAAAAACCCCAGGATTGAATACCGGACAATGCTGGTGCCATTTGAAGATAAATAGAATGGTTTAAAACCAATGCGTATAAAGTGCCTTATTCTTACATGGTGTTGACTATCTGTTCCTACTTTCTGTATTATCCGCGCTTTTTACTTTTAAAGTCAAACAGTAAATGATATTTACAATCACTGAACTTTTGTTCTAAGCATGTGGTAACAGATGGCAAGCCTTAGATACCGCTGTTAGATTCAGCAGAGAGGGGAAAACTAGCAGCATAATTACCAATTACAGAGCTATGGATGGGAGGGATGCTGTCTGACACACTAACTATAAGACTGATGCGGTTTCCAAAAGGCTTGCTATAAGTTCCCTCTTGTGATTAAACAATAAGAGATGTCGAAGAAAATAAAATTAAGTATATGGTCCCATTAACCCATTTGCTCATTCCAAATTGCATATTGCAAGAGGACTCTAAGACAGCTTGATAACAATTACACTTAATGGGTTACAGACAATGGTCGAGCACAGGTAAGGTACGTCACACCTGTGACCCTATACCTGTTATAGGAATCTACAACTCTCATTATCTCCAGGCAGCCAAGGGAGTTTCAGGTTCATTTGCAACAGACAGCAAGTTATAATGAAAAAACATGGTTGTGTACAGTGCGTTTACATTACATTTGTAACCTATTTGTGCTAATGATAGCTTGCATATGCTGTGAAATATATAAAGCCAAAAGCTTCCGTAGATTAACACGGACGGAGACAGAATTGCCAGCCAATTGTTTTTGTATATCTATCTATATATATTTGCTTCATGAAAGCTTTTCTCTCTATATATTTGAATCACCTCATACAGGTTCACAATGCATTAGACAATTGGTATTGTTAGAATAAAAGAAGTTTTTTGCTTTCTTTCTTTAAATATAAAAATACAGTTTCCAAGTTCTGTCAAACAAAGAACAAGATTCACTGTGATAAAATCACAACAGAAAAATAATAATTACCCCCTCACTGAAACTGGTATTTGCGCTAGAAAGCCATTTAAATCTTATCTTCCAGCCTTGGAGAATTGTCTGCATTATTTTGTGGTGTTGAAAAAACAAGTGATCTAAACTCCATGAGAAAATGGTTTTCTCTCAAAAAATGACAATAAAATGTTAGTGGGAAATTATGCAAATGTCAGATTTGCACAGGGTTTTTGTCGTATTATTTTTTTTAAAAAAATAAGGAGTGAAATGAACCAGACTTAAAAAATTCTCCACCAGCCATCTGGGATGGGCTATCATTATGTTCCTTTAGCACTTCATTGTGAGTCTGATAATGTACAAAACATATTAAGTTCTAGGCACATTGCAATGTGCATTTTCTAAGTAAATGTTTAACGCACAAATCTAATACAAAAGGCGCATAAATTATTTTACACAGCAATGCACTGTATACTAGCATATCTGTGAGCTTTACATTCAAACACCAAAATAACAGCATGGATACAAAAAAATATACATTTCTATGTCACTTAGCATATAAGGCCACCCATTTGCTACTTAAAAATGTTATGCAAAATCGATTGTTCTTAAGCTTCACAAACACTGTAAATACTAATTGTGAAAGCGTCAAAGGTTTTGTACATCTAGAAAAGAGTTATGGGCCCATACACACAACAATACTGATCATATGATTGCGGTATTATACGATTAGTGTTGTACTGATAAATAAATTCCAACATATTTTATAGAGGGAAAAATAGGGACCCACACACGCACCAATCCCAGTCCTATGATAGCAAGATATTCCAAAATCATATAATAGTCAGAGAGTGTGGGGCTGATTGCACAATGATCATATGATTCCCCCCCATTGGACCGTTTAATTTACAGTATATCAATAACGATTGGATGATACCATGATCATACAATCTGTATTGTTTTTTGTATGGGACACTTTAGAAATTTGAACAATATGATTGCTATTCTTTTACTTGCAGCTGTTTGTCTTGGTTTTGGAGTTATATTATTAGATTAAAACAATAATATATTTTGAATAAAGTCATCTTTGTCATTCAATGGAGGCAATCTGTTTAATGAGAGGATATGAATCTTTTGCTTATCTTATAAATAGGGTCAAGGTCCGTTATTCCTTTTGGGGAAAGAAATCGTAAAACCTGCACGTTTCTTAAACATAAATCATATGTGTGCACATATGTGAATGTGTATTATACAATAGCTTTGATATGAAGCTGTATGTTTCTAGGGATCATTAATGCCAGTGTACAAATCATCAGATGAGCAACAGCCCATATGCCCTAAAATGTTATCTTTATTAGGGTTACTGAAGGAGATTCTCCATAGAATTATACATTTGTTCATTAAAATGTGTTTTGTTATACCTGGCATATAAAGTCCCTTTAGCTAATGTAAATTACAGAGTTAAACCCTGTAATACCAGTAACAAAATTGAAATACGCCCTGCTCCTTACATTCTATCTGATGTTGTACTAGGAAATTAATTGTCTTTTAATGCATGTAACATATATACACATCTGTGACAATTGTGCTATTCATAGTTTCCCACTGCATTAAAATAGTCACAAGGTAGTTGTTTCCTCCGCACACCTGCAAGAATGACTAAACAGCTGGGTGCTACTCAGAAAACCATAGTCAATGGTTATGATATCCAAAGATAAAAAGTTCAGAGTGCACACCAGTCTTGAGTAAAAAAATTGTGTTTATAAACACGTGCTAATAAACACAATTATTTTGCTCTAGACTGGTGTGCACTCTGAACTTTTTATCTCTGCACTTCATTAAAATAGACCATTCCTTTGGCAATATTATGGACTCTGCAAAAGAGAAAATATTTCATACATTAATGAGAAAACGGAGCACTCCTGGGGATCTTGTGAGTATAATCTTTTATTTCATACACGTGAATCGACGCGTTTCGGCTCTTGTATGGCCATTCTCATTGAGAACGGCCCATACAAGAGCCGAAACGCATCGATTCACGTGTATGAAATAAAAGATTATACTCACAAGAACCCCAGGAGTGCTCCGTTTTCTCAGTTAACGTTATATTTCCTATCGGCAGCGGAAGCACCCGGGCAGCTGTTGAGCAAAGTTGGAGAGTGCCGCTTCATTCTGGTTATATCATACATTAATGAAATATTTCATTTGGTATGCCAAATGTAAATGTAAGGGTTATATTCCCACTAATGTGTTAAGTGCCAAAGACACACAAGTAGGAAAACAAATTTCAGGAGTGATAAACTCTACCCCCTTTTCCCAATGCTAATATGTGCATGAGAGAAAAATTCATGTATAGAAATTTTTTTAATGACAGATGATGCATTTCTTACACCAATGATTTAATGATTGACTGACCTATTTAACATTACATTTCCTGTAAATTCCTGAGGAAGGGCAGAGTTTATCAGTTTAAAAATGTATGGCTTTTGTGTCTTGACCACATAATGAATTTAAGGGTATTAGGCCCTAAGACTTTAGAAAACATTTCTGTAGTTTACCTAACAGTGTTTGTAATTTTTTTCTGAAGATTCTGCCTTGACCTAAAGAGCTGTTATCTCTTTCTTTTTCCCTAAATCTTCTTTAGGAGCAGCCCCTGTGATTCTACCACAATGAGACATGGGCATTTTCACTGAGAACATAATAAAGACTAGTAAAACTTAAAGCATATAGTGCAGGCACAGGAAACCTCAACCAATCTACATACCGATGATACAGAAATGGTAAATTACATTATATCTAGCCTATGCCTTTCCCTGCACTGGTCACATCTAACCAAACAAACCCACTGGTAATAAAAAAGACTAATACCAATGTATTAGAAAGTACAGTATTTCACCTAGCAAAAACTTTTTGTAAGCTGTGTTTTATAATTTCCTATATTTGGGGCCTTATAAAAAGACAGCTAAAGGTGAGGCAGTCACAATTCATGTGTGCCCAGTTCCATTTCTTTCAATAGCTGTTTACACCCATTCACTGCCAGCTAGGGTTGCCACACAATATGCACTTAAAGAATATTTGCAGGTGAAAAATATAAGACCCACCTAAGCCTGTGCAAATCTTTGTTTCTTTGTGGGCTAAGGTTGGTCTCGGAGAATGGAGTGTTCAGTTCTCATTGGCAACCACTTTTTTGAATTTAACTTCTCCATTTATGAAGAAAAATTGCTTTCACAATTACACCCAGGGAAGTTCCCATTACTGCAATAAAAAGCAACCTATTCATATTTTGCATCAAATATTCCAACATTGTGAGGCTGTGGAGTGCATAATACATTCTGTGACAGGGTGATTTTGTACAGACATCCTTTCTATGTGATTGGCTATGCAAAACAGTTCTAATATAGAAACACTTACTTCAAAGTACTTCTACAGCTGTTTTCCTCAGTCCCAACCCTTAGCCCCCGCAATCTGTTTTGTGGGGATTTAGGGCTAAAACTGAGAAATTGTGTGTGTCTCTAAGAGTCCCAGTTGCACTTTTTAGTGTGTCCGAAAAATTCAGTTTGTGTTCAGAATTTAAAATCTGTATCAAGAAAGTGGAGCTGAGCTGTAAGGCACCTTATGCCTCACTATATAGGCCTGTACGGTGGTTTATTATCATTATATAAATTGAGCCTGTATGATCATTATCCATTTTCTTTGCTTGTCTAAAGAACACTATTCAGTCAAACATTTTTGAGAGAGAAAGAAAGATATTGTTCCAAACATTCTTTTATGTTTTCAGGCATTTTTCCATCTGGCAGGAAAAAATCAAAATGGAAACAAGATCCATCAAAATTTTAGTCTTTTAAAAAAATGTGAAAAAAGCATTTAGGCTGTAGGAGGCAGAGCCTTCTTCTCAAACATTCCAAGATGCAGCATTAGATTTTAGAGACAGTCATGGGAACCAGGTGTCTATGAGTTCATAGTATGTTGAACGAAGTGTCACAGGGACAAAAGGGATGAGAGGATAAAAGTGCAAATCGAGCCAGCTTTCTGGAGTCTGTTAAGTCTGCTTCAGGTTTGCCCTCAGCAACGCGAGCTGTGGTCGCTATCATCTTGTTCTAGTTTAATAGTTAAGGTGGGCTCCACTGCCAATGGTGCCCCGTTGGAGTAGTGTGAAGTTTTGTAGGTGATGGCAGGATCACTCTTCTTGGCCGCATAGCGGAAGCGGTGGTAGTGGAGCACCAAGGCCAGCGCGACAGAGACCAGTACCAGAACAGCGCCTCCTGCTGCCATAACGTAATACCAGTAGACTGGGATGGGCTGCACTGACACCGTGTCCACTGTGGGCTCGCTCCCTGGTAGTAGGGTGCCCCCTGGTGGAGAGACACAGAAGAGTGTTGCTATCTGGGATTTAAGCTTACTAAAAGCATCAGAAATCAAACAAGATGTTCTAAAAAGAGAAATTTTGCCTTTTTCTGTTAATATTTCCTGGACCCTCACCCACTTGGCCCTTTACACTATAGTTAAAATATGAAAAAGTAAACACATTCCTGTAAAATTATATGTTAGTGTAACCTCTTCCAGAGACCCCAGATCTTCTAAATCTATTTCCAGCCAAAGTTGGTGACTAAACCTGCATTAAATTGGAAGCAGTTTATACCACTGGCTTTAGATGGAAGCAAATGATCACAGATTACACAGAATGGGGGGGTATTTACCAGTGTATACTTAACTAATTTTCCTCTTATAGCATTTAGAGTTAGTGTGTCAGGATCCAGCAAATATTAACCAGACAGGAAAGGCATAAGATATAGCATTTAATCTGCAGTTTCTGGACTAAATTCAGGAAATTTGTTTAATCTTAACTTTTATTTATTACACGCTGACTTTATTCAATTTACTGTAAACATTTCACATTTTACCCAGGATCTTTAAATTAACCTTCTGATTAAACGTATATGATAGGTTCTGAGATGCTTTTTTTGGCCAACTATAAAGCACCTTGTAAATACTATCCAGATACATTCAATATGTATAAGAAAATAAATATGATAAAGCCATCAATGTGTGAACTCCTAGACTATTCTCTGTAGCTTTGAACTGTAGCAAACACAAGTAAATCAGTTGATGTGATTATTATTATAAACAATAGCAGATGCCATACTTGCTTGTGGTTAAGCATGACAACAGCAGCAGAGGTTAGTTAAAGTCTCACACAAATAATGACAGGTGACACTTATGACTTATTCGATGTACTATGGTCTATGCTTATGTTAAGAGACTGTAGCCAGAATAAGACAAGATTAATTAAACATTCACAGATAATACATATCTATATGGCATTTTTTTAAAGAATATTGTTTGCCATTGTTTTTCAAACTATAAGTGTATAGACAGTTATACATGTTATTGGATGCTTATCTATTATCACTTAGGCTTATGTTACACTAGAAGACTAACAACGGCTTGTAGCTGGCTAGAAATATGTTTGATTGATTTTAGCATAGACAAAAGCTAGTGCAGAGACATAGATAAGAATATTCCCATTGGAGTCAATTAAATCTTTTCAGCCACTAATCTCTTGGTGTTGCAGAGGAATTAAGTGCTAAAGACTATTGCTTTGTAAATAGCCTTTTAGTTACCTGGACCTTAGGTGCCACTAGAATTATGGATTCCTTTGTGACTGCAGATGAGCTTGTTTCTAAAATAAGCTGGTGTTTGCAAGACTTTTAACAAAGAAGCTTGCTATGTATTGTGTATGGACTTTTGGTGACAATAAATCTGCCTGCCAGACTGTTTTACATTTCTAATATTATTTATCTACCTATACCAAGGACTTTGTTTTACCTTGCTCAGTCAGAGATTTAATCTTGTCTTGACTGTGCTATTTGTTGATACAAAGTACACATGTTCTAGGGCCCCTTTCCCATAGATGCTGTTCTGTGATTTAGAAAAGTTTCTTTCTATAATTTATTTAAAATGAGAATTTCTGGCTAAAATGCCTTTTCCTGACTTTAAGCCAGAAAACTACTGAATAATGTATTTTTTTTTATCACATAAGTGAATTTAAACCCCTCCCAGTTGCTTTCTTACCTCTCCCCTTAACCACAGGTTCAGACATTCTCAGTCCACTGAACCCTGAGAGAGAGGTAGAGGAGCTTTCCAATGACCTTGAATTTGCCTGTGCTGAGGGGATGAGGTAAAAAAGTACATAGAGTGCTTGCTAAAGTAAAATATTTTATTAAAGGGCATGTCCACCCTCATAAAAATGTTTCTACATCTAATATTATGCCTTCCCCCAGCCCCAACCGCTATAAAATAATTTTAAGAAAGTGCCCAGATCTTTACTTACCTTCCCTCTCTCCTCTGATGCCCGGCTCGGCCTTCTGCTTGCAAGACACTGTAAGCAGGGGGCGGGACTGGCAGCCGCATCCGTGATTGGCTGAGAGGTAGCCAATCACGGACGCGGCTGACGTCTTCTCAGAATGCCGGGGGAGAGAGGGAAGGTAAGTAGAATACGGGGGGCTTTCTTAAAATTATTTTTTAGCGGTTGGGGCTGGGGGAAGAAATACTATTATATGGACAAGGGTTTTTATGGTAGGGGGAGGGATCGCAGAGAGGGAGGGAGAGGGAGGGAGGGAGAGGAAGAAGGGCTGCAGTACGCATGCCAAACTTCTCCCGGGGGCCAGGTAGGAGGCAGAGTCCTATATGGACTCTGCTATCCTCCTGGTGGGCAGTTTTTGGGACTTTGGGGGGGGGGGGGAACCATATGGAGCTGGGATGTGAGGTAAGGTGGGGCCATTAGTGGGGGGATTATAGTTTTGGGGGTGGACATGCCCTTTAATTATTGTACAAGTAATTATTGGATTGTACAATTATAAACATTATTTGAAAATGGCAGCTTATACTGCAATCAACTGCATACAGCACTGTATGTACACTAGTTGCACTTATACAACTTATAAATTTAGCCCTACATGTTTTGTTTCAATGTTAAATCAATTAGATAATATTTGACTAAACAGAATCTGAAAAGATATTACACTTGTAATGGAAAAATCCACTAATATATGTTTCATTCATCTTCCAGATTTCTCCTGTCTATTTAACTAAAGTACAATTTATTACTTCTTTTATATATTTTTTTTCCAATTAATTACAGATATTGATTCTACAGAAGACTGCATTTATGTTAAAATGGGGAAGACCTACTTTTATAGCAGCCTAAAGGAGGTAAGGAAAAATGAGAAAACTATCACTGAAAATGTATTAGGAACAGAAACTTCTTTAAGCCCCATAAAGGTAGGTCTCTGGCTTCACTTAGCATTTATAGCTAGCAGTTCTAATTTCAAAGGCTATCGTTATTACTTAACCATGACATTTGCAGCTGAAAAAAAACAACTTCCCAAAGAAATATTGAAGACCAATTATTTTTCTCTCTCATCTTTAACAACATCAGCTGTGCATCATCAGGAAGCAGTCACAGCTAAGTATTTTATGCCGAAAATGTAAAATCTGAAACAAGTGATTCACCAGAAGGGGAGTTTCAAGCAGGATGCATAAAATATAGGGAGAGAAATGGTTTTACAAGCCTTTCTCTAGTAACTTATTTTGGCTGGCTGCAGATGGCATGGTAAGGGTGGTCAACGGCTTTTCAGTAAACTGTATATTCAGACTTTACTAGAACTTTGAAGGACTATGGACACAGATCCAGTACAAGAAGCAAAGCCCAGTTCAGAAAATATATTGGAAAGGATGGAATAAATTTACTATGGGACATGTTTACAAATTAACGGTATTGGTATATTTTAAAATTATAGCCATGTCCCTGATTAATATATGCCCCTATGTACAGTATATCTTTAATTGACTCAATTATAGATATATAATTTTGATCCACATCTTGTGGTCACACGCTGATCCCTAGATGTTTAGTAACATGAGACACTGGTCATGAAATGTCTGTAAACCGCTAATCCTTTTTACATCATGAAAAAGTGCACACAAACATAAAGCTATTTGTTTTTTTCTTTTTCTAGTTTTAAACAAGAGCTGTCTACAAATTAAATCTAATTTCTGCCATTACAAGGTCAGATTACTAAATGCTCACTCAACGTGTTTCATGATTTGTGACAGAAAATGAAAACCACAATACATTTCCATTTACAAACATAAAACATGGAAGGACTGACACAGTATAAAGAGACTCCCATGGAACTGTTCTGCTCTCAACCCAAGTGGCCTTGGCAATTTTCTAAATTTATGTTGCTAGAAATTCATCCCGATCTATTTCTTAGTGGCGCATGAAGTACCATAGTTAAGGTCGGACCTTGAAAAAAGTTTATTGAGTGTATTTCTTTTTTTCTAATTTGTCAGCCTGGCCAGAACAGGCTTTTCAATTTTCCTCTTTATCACAAGGGTAACATTTTCCACAGATATCAGAGGATTGAGAAAGAAAATCAAGCATGATGACCTGATCTATAAATGGGTTTGTTCTACAGAAAAGCATAACCCGCAATAATGAAAAGCTCTTCATTTAGCAAACGCTTACTATGTGTCTATTAATATCTACTGCAGCATTTTCAATCAGGTAAAATGTGAAGGGAAAACACTTAATTAGAAACAGAGTTTGAAAAACATCTAATGTACATGCTGCCTGGGTTTTAGTTTAGGTGCTTTAGCGCAGTTCTGCAAATATTACATTCACTATAATCGTTTCCTGCCATATTCAATAGAAGGTTATTATAAAGTATTACTATTATGCAATTGTTAACTACAAGTCCCAGCATACTACAGCAAAGGAATGCTAGGAGATGTTGTTTTAAACATCTGGAGGGAGGCAAGTTTAACCTCCCTTCTATAAAAAAGGCTGCTTTCCTATGCAATCTTCTATTAAAACCAGGAGGGCCGAGATAGTTACTAGTTGCCTTTACCAAGTAGAGAAATGCATTACTGTACACAGTACATCATCTTACTACTAGTCAACCACTGTATGATATTGCCTGGGATGTATTACTGTACACAGTACATCATCTTACTACTAGTAAACCACTGTCTATGATATTGCCTGGGATGTATTACTGTACACAGTACGAAAGCGGCGTGGAGAGAAACCCACGGTGAGAAAGCTACAAAAAAAAGGGAAGGGGCAACAGAACCGAGAAAAAAGGGAACTACAAGCATTAAGATGCAAGGCACAGGAACCTAACAATCTACCAGATGATAAGAAATGGTAAATACATATATCTAGCACTACCTTTCCCTGCACTGGTCACATCTACCAAAACACTGGTAATAAAAAAGACTAATCCAATGTATTAGAAGTACAGTATTTCACCTAGCAAAAACTTTTTGTAAGCTGTGTTTATAATTTCCTATTTGGGGCCTTATAAAAAGACAGCTAAGGTGAGGCAGTCACAATTCATGTGTGCCCAGTTCCATTTCTTTCAATAGCGTGTACACCCATTCACTGCCAGCTGGTTGCCACACAATATGCACTTAAAGAATATTTGCAGGTGAAAATATAAGACCCACCTAAGCCTGTGCAAATCTTTGTTTCTTTGTGGGCTAAGGTTGGTCTCGGAGAATGGAGTGTTCAGTTCTCATTGGCAACCACTTTTTTGAATTTAACTTCTCCATTTATGAAGAAAATTGCTTTCACAATTACACCCAGGGAAGTTCCCATTACTCAATAAAAAGCAACCTATTCATTTTTGCATCAAATATTCCAACATTGTGAGGCTGTGGAGTGCATAATACATTCTGTGACAGGGTGATTTTGTCCAGACATCCTTTCTATGTGATTGGCTATGCAAAACAGTTCTAATATAGAACCACTTACTTCAAAGTACTTCTACGCGCTGTTTTCCTCAGTCCCAACCTTAGCCCCCGCAATCTTTTTTGTGGGGATTTAGGGCTAACTGAGAAATTGTGTGTGTCCTAAGAGTCCCAGTTGCACTTTTTAGTGTGTCCGAAAAATCAGTTTGTGTTCAGAATTTAATCTGTATCAAGAAAGTGGAGCTGGCTTAAGGCACCTTATGCCTCACTATATAGGCCTGTACGGTGGTTTATATCATTATATAAATTGAGCCTGTATGATCATTATCCATTTTCTTTGCTTGTCTAAGAACACTATTCAGTCAACATTTTTGAGAGAGAAAGAAAGATATTTTCCAAACATTCTTTTATGTTTTCAGCATTTTTCCATCTGGCAGGAAAAAATCAAAATGGAAACAAGATCCATCAAAATTTTAGTCTTTTAAAAAAATGTGAAAAAAGCATTTAGGCTGTTAGGAGGCAGAGCCTTCTTCTCAAACATTCCAAGATGCAGCATTAGATTTTAGAGACAGTCATGGGAACCAGGTGTCTATGAGTTCATAGTATGTTGAACGAAGTGTCACAGGGACAAAAGGGATGAGAGGATAAAGTGCAAATCCCCAGCTTTCTGGAGTCTGTTAAGTCTGCTTCAGGTTTGCCCTCAGCACGCGAGCTGTGGTCGCTATCATCTTGTTCTAGTTTAATAGTTAAGGTGGGCTCCCTGCCAATGGTGCCCTTTGGAGTAGTGTGAAGTTTTGTAGGTGATGGCAGGATCACTCTTCTTGGCCGCATAGCGAAGCGGTGGTAGGGGAGCACCAAGGCCAGCGCGACAGAGACCAGTACCAGAACAGCGCCTCCTGCTGCCATAACGTAATACCAGTAGACGGGATGGGCTGCACTGACACCGTGTCCACTGTGGGCTCGCTCCCTGGTAGTAGGGTGCCCCTGGTGGAGAGACACAGAAGAGTGTTGCTATCTGGGATTTAAGCTTACTAAAAGCATCAGAAATCAAACAAGATGTTCTAAAAAGAGAAATTTTGCCTTTTTCTCTTTAATATTTCCTGGACCCTCACCCACTTGGCCCTTTCAACTATAGTTAAAATATGAAAAGTAAACACATTCCTGAAAATATATGTTGTGTAACCTCTTCCAGAGACCCCAGATCTTCTAAATCTATTTCCACCCAAAGTTGGTGACTAAACCTGCATTAAATTGGAAGCAGTTTATACCACTGGCTTTAGATGGAAGCAAATGATCACAGTTACACAGAATGGGGGGGTATTTACCAGTGTATACTTAACTAATTTTCCTCTTATGCATTTAGAGTTAGTGTGTCAGGATCCAGCAAATATTAACCAGACAGGAAGGCATAGATATAGCTTATCTGCAGTTTCTGGACTAAATTCAGGAAATTTGTTTAATCTTAACTTTTATTTATTACACGCTGACTTTATTCAATTTACTGTAAACATTTCACATTTTACCCAGGACTTTTAATTAACTTCTGATTAAACGTATATGATAGTTCTGAGATGCTTTTTTTGGCCAACTATAAGCACCTTGTAAATACTACCAGATACATTCAATATGTATAAGAAAATAAATATGATAAAGCCATCATGTGTGAACTCCTAGACTATTCTGTAGCTTTGAACTGTAGCAAACACAAGTAAATCAGTTGATGTGATTATTATTATAAACAATAGCAGATGCCATACTTGCTTGTGGTTAAGCAGGACAACAGCAGCAGAGGTTTTAAAGTCTCACACAAATAATGACAGGTGACACTTATGACTTATTCGATGTACTATGGTCTAGGCTTATGTTAAGAGCTGTAGCCAGAATAAGACAAGATAATTAACTTCACAGATAATACATATCTATATGCATTTTTTTAAAGAATATTGTTTGCCATTGTTTTTCAAACTATAAGTGTATAGACGTTATACTGTTATTGGATGCTTATCTATTATCACTTAGCTTATGTTACCCTAGAAGACTAACAACGGCTTGTAGCTGGCTAGAATATTTTGTTGATTTTAGCATAGACAAAAGCTAGTGCAGAGACATAATAAGAATATTCCCATTGGAGTCAATTAAACTTTTCAGCCACTAATCTCTTGTTTTTGCAGAGGAATTAAGTGCTAAGACTATTGCTTTGTAAATAGCCTTTTAGTTACCTGGACCTTAGGTGCCACTAGAATTATGGATTCCTTTGTGACTGCAGATGAGCTTGTTTCTAAAATAAGCTGGTGTTTGCAAGACTTTTAACAAAGAAGCTTGCTATGTATTGTGTATGGACTTTTGGTGACAATAATCGCCTGCCAGACTGTTTTACATTTCTAATATTATTTATCTACCTATACCAAGGACTTTGTTTTACCTTGCTCAGTCAGAGATTTAATCTTGTCTTGACTGTGCTATTTGTTGATCAAAGTACACATGTTCTAGGGCCCCTTTCCCATGATGCGTTCTGTGATTAGAAAAGTTTCTTTCTATAATTTATTTAAATGAAATTTCTGGCTAAAATGCCTTTTCCTGACTTTAGCCAGAAAACTACTGAATAATGTATTTTTTTTATCACATAAGTGAATTTAAACCCTCCCTTTGCTTTCTTACCTCTCCCCTTAACCACAGGTTCAGACATTCTCAGTCCACTGAACCCTGAGAGAGAGGTAGAGGAGCTTTCCAATGACCTTGAATTTGCCTGTGCTGAGGGGATGAGGTAAAAAAGTACATAGAGTGCTTGCTAAAGTAAAATATTTTTTAAAGGGCATGTCCACCCTCATAAAAAGTTTCTACACTCAATATTATGCCTTCCCCCCAGCCCCAACCGCTATAAAATAATTTTAAGAAATGCCCACATCTTTACTTACCTTCCCCTCCTCCTCTGATGCCCGGCTCGGCCTTCTGCTTGCAAGAACTGTAAGCAGGGGGCGGGACTGGCAGCGCATCCGTGATTGGCTGAGAGGTAGCCAATCACGGACGCGGCTGACGTCTTCTCAGAATGCCGGGGGAGAGAGGAGGTAAGTAGAATACGGGGGGCTTTCTTAAAATTATTTTTAGCGGTTGGGGCTGGGGGAAGAAATACTATATTATGGACAAGGGTTTTTATGGTAGGGGGAGGGATCCAGAGAGGAGGGAGAGGAGGGAGGGAGAGGAAGAGGGCTGCAGTACGCATGCCAAACTTCTCCGGGCCAGGTAGGAGGCAGAGTCCTATATGGACTCTGCTATCCTCCTGGTGGGCAGTTTTTGGGACTTTGGGGGGGGGGGGGAACCATATGGAGCTGGGATGTGAGGTAAGGTGGGGGCATTAGGGGGGATTATAGTTTTGGGGGTGGACATGCCCTTTAATTATGTACAAGTAATTATTGGATTGTACAATTAAAACATTATTTAAAATGGCAGCTTATACTGCATCAACTCATACAGCACTGTATGTACACAGTTGCACTTATACAACTTATAAATTTGCCCTACATGTTTTTTCAATGTTAAATCAATTAGATAATATTTGACTAAACAGAATCTGAAAATTACACTTGTATGGAAAAATCCACTAATATATGTTTCATTCATCTTCCAGATTTCTCCTGTCTATTAACTAAAGTACAATTTATTACTTCTTTTTATATTTTTTTTTCCAATTAATTACAGATATTGATCTACAGAAGACTGCATTTATGTTAAAATGGAAGACCTACTTTTATACAGCCTAAAGGAGGTAAGGAAAATGAGAAAACTATCACTAAAATGTATTAGGAACAGAAACTTCTTTAAGCCCCATAAAGGTAGGTCTCTGGCTTCACTTAGCATTTATAGCTAGCAGTTCTAATTTCAAAGGCTATCGTTATTACTTAACCATGACATTTGCAGCTGAAAAAAAACAACTTCCCAAAGAAATATTGAAGACCAATTATTTTTCTCTCTCATCTTTAACAACATCAGCTGTGCATCATCAGGAAGCAGTCACAGCTAAGTATTTTATGCCGAAAATGTAAAATCTGAAACAAGTGATTCACCAGAAGGGGAGTTTCAAGCAGGATGCATAAAATATAGGGAGAGAAATGGTTTTCAAGCCTTTCTCTAGTAACTTATTTTGGCTGGCTGCAGATGGCATGGTAAGGGTGGTCAACGGCTTTTCAGTAAACTGTATATTCAGACTTTACTAGAACTTTGAAGGACTATGGACACAGATCCAGTACAAGAAGCAAAGCCCAGTTCAGAAAATTATTGGAAAGGATGGAATAAATTTACTATGGGACATGTTTAACAATTAACGGTATTGGTATATTTTAAAATTATAGCCATGTCCCTGATTAATATTGCCCCTATGTACAGTATATCTTTAATTGACTCAATTATAGATATATAATTTTGATCCACATCTTGTGGTCACACCGCTGATCCCTAGATGTTTAGAACATGAGACACTGGTCATGAAATGTCTGTAAACCTAATCCTTTTTACATCATGAAAAAGTGCACACAAACATAAACCTATTTGTTTTTTTTTCTTTTCTAGTTTTAAAAAGAGCTGTCTACAAATTAAATCTAATTTCTGCCATTACAAGGTCAGATTACTAAATGCTCACTCAACGTGTTTCATGATTTGTGACAGAAAATGAAAACCACAATACATTTCCATTACTACAACATAAACATGGAAGGACTCACAGTATAAAGAGACTCCCATGGAACTGTTCTGCTCTCAACCCAAGTGGCCTTGGCAATTTTCTAAATTTATGTTGCTAGAAATTCATCCGATCTATTCTTAGTGGCGCATGAAGTACCATGTTAAGGTCGGACCTTGAAAAAAGTTTATTGATGTATTTCTTTTTTTCTAATTTGTCAGCCTGGCCAGAACAGGCTTTTCAATTTTCCTCTTTATCACAAGGGTAACATTTTCCACAGATATCAGAGGATTGAGAAAGAAATCAAGCATGATGACCTGACTATAAATGGGTTTGTTCTACAGAAAAGCATAACCCGCAATAATGAAAGCTCTTCATTTAGCAAACGCTTACTATGTGTCTATTAATATCTACTGCAGCATTTTCAATCAGGTAAAATGTGAAGGGAAAACACTTTTAGAAACAGAGTTTGAAAAACATCTAATGTACATGCTGCCTGGGTTTTAGTTTAGGTGCTTTAGCGCAGTTCTGCAAATATCCATTCACTATAATCGTTTCCTGCCATATTCAATAGAAGGTTATTATAAAGTATTACTATTATGCAATTGTTAACTACAGTCCCAGCATACTACAGCAAAGGAATGCTAGGAGATGTTGTTTTAAACATCTGGAGGGAGGCAAGTTTAACCTCCCTTCTATAAAAAAGGCTGCTTCCTATGCAATCTTCTATTAAAACCAGAGGGGCCGAGATAGTTACTAGTTGCCTTTACCAAGTAGAGAATGCATTACTGTACACAGTACATCATCTTACTACTAGTCAACCCTGTATGATATTGCCTGGGATGTATTACTGTACACAGTACATCATCTACTACTAGTAACCCACTGTCTATGATATTGCCTGGATGTATTACTGCACAGTACACCCTCTCACTACTAGTCATCCACTGTCGTGATTAGCCTGGATGTATTACTGTACACTGTACATCCTCTTACTACGTCAACCACTGTCTATGATATTGCCTGGATGTATTACTGTACACAGTACACCCCTCACTACTAGTCATCCACTGTCTGTGATATAGCCTGGGATGTATTACTGTACACTGTACATCCTCTTACTACTAGTCAACCACTGTCTATGATATTGCCTGGGATGTATTACTGTACACAGTACACCCTCTCACTACTAGTCATCCACTGTCTGTGATATTGCCTGGGATGTACTATTGTACACCGCACATCATCTTACTACTAGTCACTACTGTCTGTGATATAGCCTGGATGTATTACTGTAAACAGTACACCCTCTCACTACTTGTCATCCACTGTCATGTATAACCTGGGATGTATTACTGTACACACTACATCCTCTTACTACTAGTCATCCACTGTCGTGTGATATAGCCTGGGATGTCTTTACTGTACACCACACACCCTCTCACTATGTCATCCACTGTCTGTGATATAGCCTAGAATGTATTACTGTAACACTACATCCTCTTAAACTAGTCATCCACTGTCTGTGATTAGCCTGGGATGTATTACTGTACCAGTACATCCTCTTACTACTACTCATCCACTTCTGTGATATAGCCTGGGATGTATTACTGTACACCCTACATCCTCTTACTACTAGTCATCCACTGTCTGTGATATAGCCTGGGATGTATTACTGTACACAGTACATCATCTTACTACTAGTCACCACTGTCTATGATATTGCCTGGGATGTATTACTGTACACAGTACACTCCTCTGCTACTAGTCTACCACTGTCTGTGATATGCCTGGGAGTGTTTTTGTACACCGCCATCATCTACTACACTAGTCATCCACTGTCTGTGATATAGCCTGGGTTATTACTGTACACAGTACACCCTCTCTACTTGTCATCCACTGTCCTGATATCCTGGGATGTTTACTGTACACACTACTCCTCTTACTACATGTCATCCACTGTCTGTGATATAGCCTGGGATGTCTACTGACACACTGTACACCCTCTCCTACTTGTCATCCACTGTCTTGTGATATAGCCTAGAATGTATTACTGTACACACTACACTCCTCTTATACTAGTCATCCACTGTCTGTGATTTAGCCTGGGATGAATGTACACAGTACATCCTCTTACTACTACTCATCCACGTCTGTGATAGCCTGGGATGTATTACTGTACACCCTACTCCTCTTACTACTAGTCATCCACTGTCTGTGATATGCCTGGGATGATTACTGTACACACTACATCCTCTTACTACTAATCATCCACTGTCTGTGATATAGCCTGGGATGTATTACTGTACACACTACATCCTCTTACTAGGATGTAGTGTGTACAGTAATACATCCCAGGCTATATCACAGACAGTGGATGATTAGTAGTAAGAGGATGTAGTGTGTACAGTAATACATCCCAGGCTATATCACAGACAGTGGATGACTAGTAGTAAGAGGATGTAGGGTGTACAGTAATACATCCCAGGCTATATCACAGACAGTGGATAGTAGTAGTAAGAGGATGTACTGTGTACAGTTATACATCCCAGGCTAAATCCACAGACAGTGGATGACTAGTATTAGAGGATGTAGTGTGTACAGTATACATTCTAGGCTAATCACGACAGTGGATGACAAGTAGTGAGAGGGTGTACAGTACAGTAAGACATCCCAGGCTATATCACAGACAGTGGATGACATGTAGTAAGAGGATGTAGTGTGTACAGTAATACATCCCAGGTTTTATCATGGACATGGATGACAAGTAGTAAGGGTGTACTGTGTACAGTAATACATCCCAGGCTATATCACAGACAGTGGATGACTAGTAGTAAATGATGTGCGGTGTACAATAATACATCCCAGGCGATATCACAGACAGTGGATGACTAGTAGCGAGAGGGTGTACTGTGTACAGTAAATACATCCCAGGCAATATCATAGACAGTGGTGGACTGTAGTAAGATGATGTACTGTGTACAGTAATACATCCCAGGCTATATCACAGACAGTGGATGACTAGTAGTAGAGGATGTAGGGTGTACAGTAATACATCCCAGGCTATATCACAGACAGTGGATGAGTAGTAGTAAGAGGATGTACTGTGTACAGTAATACATCCCAGGCTATATCACAGACAGTGGATGACTAGTATTAAGAGGATGTAGTGTGTACAGTAATACATTCTAGGCTATATCACAGACAGTGGATGACAAGTAGTGAGAGGGTGTGTGGTGTACAGTAAGACATCCCAGGCTATATCACAGACAGTGGATGACTAGTAGTAAGAGGATGTAGTGTGTACAGTAATACATCCCAGGTTATATCATGGACAGTGGATGACAAGTAGTGAGAGGGTGTACTGTGTACAGTAATACATCCCAGGCTATCACAGACAGTAGATGACTATAGTAAGATGATGTGCGGTGTACAATAGTACATCCCAGGCATATCACAGACAGTGGATGACTAGTAGTGAGAGGGGTGTACTGTGTACAGTAATACATCCCAGGCAATATCATAGACAGTGGTTGACTATGTATAGAGGATGTACAGTGTACAGTAATACATCCCAGGCTATATCACAGACAGTGGATGACTAGTAGTGAGAGGGGTGTACTGTGTACAGTAATACATCCCAGGCAATATCATAGACAGTGGTTTACTAGTAGTAAGATGATGTACTGTGTACAGTAATACATCCAGGCAATATCATACAGTGGTGACTAGTAGTAAGATGATGTACTGGTGTACAGTAATGCATTCTCTACTTGGTAAAGGCAACTAGTAACTATCTCGGCCCTCCTGGTTTTAATAGAAGATTGCATAGGAAAGCAGCCTTTTTTATAGAAGGGAGGTTAAACTTGCCTCCCTCCAGATGTTTAAACAACATCTCCTAGCATTCCTTTGCTGTAGTATGCTGGGACTTGTAGTTAACAATTGCATAATAGTAATACTTTATAATAACCTTCTATTGAATATGGCAGGAAACGATTATAGTGAATGTAATATTTGCAGAACTGCGCTAAAGCACCTAAACTAAAACCCAGGCAGCATGTACATTAGATGTTTTTCAAACTCTGTTTTCAATTAAGTGTTTCCCTTCACATTTACCTGATTGAAAATGCTGCAGTAGATTTAATAGACACATAGTAAGCGTTTGCTATGAAGAGCTTTTCATTATTGCGGGTTATGCTTTTCTGTAGAACAAACCCATTTATAGATCAGGTCATCATGCTTGATTTTCTTCTCAATCCTCTGATATCTTGGAAAATGTTACCCTTGTGATAAAGAGGAAAATTAAAAGCCTGTTCTGGCCAGGCTGACAAATTAGAAAAAAAGAAATACACTCAATAAACTTTTTTCAAGGTCCGACCTTAACTATGGTACTTCATGCGCCACTAAGAAATAGATCGGGATGAATTTCTAGCAACATAAATTGTAAAATTGCCAAGGCCACTTGGGTTGAGAGCAGAACAGTTCCATGGGAGTCTCTTTATACTGTGTCCTTCCTTCCATGTTATGTTTGTAATGGAAATGTATTGTGGTTTTCATTTTCTGTCACAAATCATGAAACACGTTGAGTGAGCATTTAGTAATCTGACCTTGTAATGGCAGAAATTAGATTTAATTTGTAGACAGCTCTTGTTTAAAACTAGAAAAAGAAAAAAACAAATAGTTTATGTTTGTGTGCACTTTTTCATGATGTAAAAAAGATTAGCGGTTTACAGCATTTCATGACCATGTCTCATGTTACTAAACATCTAGGGATCAGCTTGTGACCACAATGTGGATCAAAATTATATATCTATAATTGAGTCAATTAAAGATATACTGTACATAGGGGCATATATTAATCAGGGACATGGCTTAATTTTAAAATATACCAATACCGTTAATTTGTAACATGTCCCATAGTAAATTTATTCCATCCTTTCCAATATATTTTCTGAACTGGGCTTTGCTTCTTGTACTGGATCTTGGTCCATAGTCCTTCAAATTTCTAGTAAAGTCTGAATATACAGTTTACTGAAAAGCCGTTGACCACCCTTACCATGCCATCTGCAGCCAGCCAAAATAAGTTACTAGAGAAAGGCTTGTAAAACCATTTCTCTCCCTATATTTTATGCATCCTGCTGAAACTCCCCTTCTGGTGAATCACTGTTTCAGATTTACATTTTCGGCATAAAATACTTAGTGTGACTGCTTCCTGATGATGCACGCTGATGTTTGTTAAAGATGAGAGAGAAAATAATTGGTCTTCAATATTTCTTTGGGAAGTTGTTTTTTTCAGCTGCAAATGTCATGGTTAAGTAATAACGATAGCCTTTGAAATTAGAACTGCTAGCT
Organism: Hymenochirus boettgeri; assembly: GCA_019447015.1. Taxonomy (NCBI): domain Eukaryota; kingdom Metazoa; phylum Chordata; class Amphibia; order Anura; family Pipidae; genus Hymenochirus; species Hymenochirus boettgeri. The sequence goes on from CM033477.1 coordinate 93,203,518, forward strand.
ATAAATGCTAAGTGAAGCCAGAGACCTACCTTTATGGGGCTTAAAGAAGTTTCTGTTCCTAATACATTTTCAGTGATAGTTTTCTCATTTTTCCTTACCTCCTTTAGGCTGCTATAAAAGTAGGTCTTCCCCATTTTAACATAAATGCAGTCTCTGTAGAATCATATCTGTAATTAATTGGAAAAAAAATATATAAAAAAAGTAATAAATTGTACTTTAGTTAAATAGACAGGAGAAATCTGGAAGATGAATGAAACATATATTAGTGTTTTTCCATTACAGTGTAATATCTTTTCAGATTCTGTTGTCAAATATTATCTAATTGATTTAACATTGAAACAAAACATGTAGGGCTAAATTTATAAGTTGTATAAGTGCAACTAGTGTACATACAGTGCGGTATGCAGTTGATTGCAGTATAAGCTGCCATTTTCAAATAATGTTTATAATTGTACAATCCAATAATTACTTGTACAATAATTAAAGGGCATGTCCACCCCCAAAACTATAATCCCCCCACTAATGCCCCACCTTACCTCACATCCAGCTCCATATGGTTCCCCCCCCCCCCCAAAGTCCCAAAACTGCCCACCAGGAGGATAGCAGAGTCCATATAGGACTCTGCCTCCTACCTGGCCCCCGGGAGAAGTTTGGCATGCGTACTGCAGCCCTTCTTCCTCTCCCTCCCTCCCTCTCCCTCCCTCTCTGCGATCCTCCCCCTACCATAAAAACCCTTGTCCAATATATAGTATTTCTTCCCCAGCCCCAACCGCTAAAAATAATTTTAAGAAAGCCCCCCGTATTCTACTTACCTTCCCTCTCTCCCCCGGCATTCTGAGAAACGTCAGCCGCGTCCGTGATTGCTACCTCTCAGCCAATCACGGATGCGGCTGCAGTCCCGCCCCCTGCTTACAGTGTCTTGCAAGCAGAAGGCCGAGCCGGGCATCAGAGGAGAGAGGGAAGGTAAGTAAAGATGGGCACTTTCTTAAATTATTTTATAGCGGTTGGGGGCTGGAAGGCATAATATTAGATGTAGAAACATTTTTATGAGGGTGGACATGCCCTTTAATAAAATTTTTACTTTAGCACCACTCTATGTACTTTTTTACCTCATCCCCTCAGCACAGGCAAATTCAAGGTCATTGGAAAGCTCCTCTACCTCTCTCTCAGGGTTCAGTGGACTGAGAATGTCTGAACCTGTGGTTAAGGGGAGAGGTAAGAAAGCAACTGGGAGGGGTTTAAATTCACTTATGTATAAAAAAAATACATTATTCAGTAGTTTTCTGCTTAAAGTCAGGAAAAGGCTTTTAGCCAGAATCTCATTTAAATAAATTATAGAAAGAACTTTTCTAAATCACAGAACAGCATCTAGGGAAAGGGGCCCTAGAACATGTGTACTTTGTATCAACAAATAGCACAGTCAGACAGATTAAATCTCTGACTGAGCAGGTAAAAAATCCTTGGTATAGGTAGATAAATATATATAAATGTAAACAGTCTGGCAGGCAGTTTATTGTCACCAAAAGTCCATACACAATACATAGCAAGCTTCTTTGTTAAAGTCTTGCAAACACCAGCTTATTTTAGAACAAGCTCATCTGCAGAAAGGGAAATGAAAGAAAACACTACAAGGAATCCATAATTCTAGTGGCACCTAAGGTCCAGGTAACTAAAAGGCTATTACAAAGCATAGTCTTTAGCACTTAATTCCTCTGCAACACCAAGAGATTAGTGGCTGAAAAGATTTAATTGACTCCAATGGGAATATCTATCTAGTCCTGCACTAGCTTTGTCTATGCTAAAATCAATCAAACATATTTCTAGCCAGCTACAAGCCGTTGTTAGTCTCTAGTGTAACATAAGCCTAAGTGATAATAGATAGCATCCAATACATGTATAACTGTCTATACACTTATAGTTTGAAAAACAATGGCAAACAATATTCTTTAAAAAAATGCCATATAGATATGTATTATCTGTGAATGTTTAATTAATCTTGTCTTACTGGCTACAGTCTCTAACATAAGCATAGACCATAGTACATCGAATAAGTCATAAGTGTCACCTGTCATTATTTGTGTGAGACTTTAACTAACCTCTGCTGCTGTTGTCATGCTTAACCACAAGCAAGTATGGCATCTGCTATTGTTTATAATATAATCACATCAACTGATTTACTTGTGTTTGCTACAGTTCAAAGCTACAGAGAATAGTCTAGGAGTTCACACATTGATGGCTTTATCATATTTATTTTCTTATACATATTGAATGTATCTGGATAGTATTTACAAGGTGCTTTATAGTTGGCCAAAAAAAGCATCTCAGAACCTATCATATACGTTTAATCAGAAGGTTAATTTAAAGATCCTGGGTAAAATGTGAAATGTTTACAGTAAATTGAATAAAGTCAGCGTGTAATAAATAAAAGTTAAGATTAAACAAATTTCCTGAATTTAGTCCAGAAACTGCAGATTAAATGCTATATCTTATGCCTTTCCTGTCTGGTTAATATTTGCTGGATCCTGACACACTAACTCTAAATGCTATAAGAGGAAAATTAGTTAAGTATACACTGGTAAATAACCCCCCATTCTGTGTAATCTGTGATCATTTGCTTCCATCTAAAGCCAGTGGTATAAACTGCTTCCAATTTAATGCAGGTTTAGTCACCAACTTTGGCTGGAAATAGATTAGAAGATCTGGGGTCTCTGGAAGAGGTTACACTAACATATAATTTTACAGGAATGTGTTTACTTTTTCATATTTAACTATAGTGTAAAGGGCCAAGTGGGTGAGGGTCCAGGAAATATTAACAGAAAAAGGCAAAATTTCTCTTTTTAGAACATCTTGTTTGATTTCTGATGCTTTTAGTAAGCTTAAATCCCAGATAGCAACACTCTTTCGTGTCTCTCCACCAGGGGCACCTACTACCAGGAGCGAGCCCACAGTGGACACGGTGTCAGTGCAGCCCATCCCAGTCTACTGGTATTACGTTATGGCAGCAGGAGGCGCTGTTCTGGTACTGGTCTCTGTCGCGCTGGCCTTGGTGCTCCACTACCACCGCTTCCGCTATGCGGCCAAGAAGAGTGATCCTGCCATCACCTACAAAACTTCACACTACTCCAACGGGGCACCATTGGCAGTGGAGCCCACCTTAACTATTAAACTAAAACAAGATGATAGCGACCACAGCTCGCGTTGCTGAGGGCAAACCTGAAGCAGACTTAACAGACTCCAGAAAGCTGGCTCGATTTGCACTTTTATCCTCTCATCCCTTTTGTCCCTGTGACACTTCGTTCAACATACTATGAACTCATAGACACCTGGTTCCCATGACTGTCTCTAAAATCTAATGCTCATCTTGAATGTTTGAGAGAAGGCTCTGCCTCCTACAGCCTAAATGCTTTTTCACATTTTTTTAAAAGACTAAAATTTTGATGGATCTTGTTTCCATTTTGATTTTTTCCTGCCAGATGGAAAAATGCCTGAAACATAAAAGAATGTTGGAACAATATCTTTCTTTCTCTCTCAAAAATGTTTGACTGAATAGTGTTCTTTAGACAAGCAAAGAAATGGATAATGATCATACAGGCTCAATTTATATAATGATAATAAACCACCGTACAGGCCTATATAGTGAGGCATAAGGTGCCTTACAGCTCAGCTCCACTTTCTTATACAGATTTTAAATTCTGAACACAAACTGAATTTTTCGGACACACTAAAAATGCAACTGGGACTCTTAGAGACACACACAATTCTCATTTTAGCCCTAAATCCCCACAAAACAGATTGCGGGGGCTAAGGGTTGGGACTGAGGAAAACAGCTGTAGAAGTACTTTGAAGTAAGTGTTTCTATATTAGAACTGTTTTGCATAGCCAATCACATAGAAAGGATGTCTGTACAAAATCACCCTGTCACAGAATGTATTATGCACTCCACAGCCTCACAATGTTGGAATATTGATGCAAAATATGAATAGGTTGCTTTTTTTGCAGTAATGGGAACTTCCCTGGGTGTAATTGTGAAAGCAATTTTTCTTCATAAATGGAGAAGTTAAATTCAAAAAAAGTGGTTGCCAATGAGAACTGAACACTCCATTCTCCGAGACCAACCTTAGCCCACAAAGAAACAAAGATTTGCACAGGCTTAGGTGGGTCTTATATTTTTCACCTGCAAATATTCTTTAAGTGCATATTGTGGCAACCCTAGCTGGCAGTGAATGGGTGTAAACAGCTATTGAAAGAATGGAACTGGGCACACATGAATTGTGACTGCCTCACCTTAGTGTCTTTTATAAGGCCCCAAATATGGAAATTATAAAACACAGCTTACAAAAAGTTTTTGCTAGGTGAAATACTGTACTTTCTAATACATTGGTATTAGTCTTTTTTATTACCAGTGGTTTTGTTTGGTTAGATGTGACCAGTGCAGGGAAGGCATAGGCTAGATATAATGTAATTTACCATTTCTGTATCATCGGTATGTAGATTGGTTGAGGTTTCCTGTGCCTGCACTATATGCTTTAAGTTTTACTAGTCTTTATTATGTTCTCAGTGAAAATGCCCATGTCCATTGTGGTAGAATCACAGGGGCTGCTCCTAAAGAAGATTTAGGGAAAAAGAAAGAGATAACGCTCTTTAGGTCAAGGCAGAATCTTCAGAAAAAAATTACCAAACACTGTTAGGTAAACTACAGAAATGTTTTCTAAAGTCTTAGGGCCTAATACCCTTAAATTCATTATGTGGTCGACACAAAACCATACATTTTTAAACTGATAAACTCTGCCCTTCCTCAGAATTTACAGGAAATGTAATGTTAAATAGGTCAGTCAATCATTAAACATTGGTGTAAGAATGCATCGTCATTAAAAAATTTCTATACATGAATTTTTCTCTCATGCACATATTAGCATTGGGAAAAGGGGTAGAGTTTATCACTCCTGAAATTTGTTTTCCTACTTGTGTGTCTTTGGCACTTAACACATTGTGGGAATATAACCCTTACATTTACATTTGGCATACCAAATGAAATATTTCATTAATGTATGATATACCAAATGAAGCGGCACTCTCCAACTTGCTCAACAGCTGCCCGGGTGCTTCCGCTGCCGATAGGAAATATAACGTTAACTGAGAAAACGGAGCACTCCTGGGGATCTTGTGAGTATAATCTTTTATTTCATACACGTGAATCGACGCGTTTGCGCTGTATGGGCCGTTCTCAAGATGAGAATGGCCCATACAAGAGCCGAAACCGTCGATTCACGTGTATGAAATAAAATTATACTCACAAGATCCCCAGGAGTGCTCCGTTTTCTCATTAATGTATGAAATATTTTCTCTTTTGCAGAGTCCATAATATTGCCAAAGGAATGGTCTATTTTAATGAAGTGCAGAGATAAAAAGTTCAGAGTGCACACCAGTCTAGAGCAAAATAATTGTGTTTATTAGCACGTGTTTTATAAACACAATTTTTTTTACTCAAGCTGGTGTGCACTCTGAACTTTTTATCTTTGGATATCATAACCATTGACTATGGTTTTCTGAGTAGCACCCAGCTGTTTAGTCATTCTTGCAGGTGTGCGGAGGAAACAACTACCTTGTGACTATTATTCAGTGGGAAACTATGAATAGCACATTGTCACAGATGTGTATATATGTTACATGCATTAAAAGACAATTAATTTCCTAGTACAACATCAGATAGAATGTAAGGAGCAGGGCGTATTTCAATTTTGTTACTGGTATTACAGTTTAACTCTGTAATTTACATAGCTAAAGGACTTTATATGCCAGGTATAACAAAACATTTTAATGAACAATGTATAATTCTATGGAGAATCTCCTTCAGTAACCCTAATAAAGATAACATTTTAGGGCAATGGGCTGTTGCTCATCTGATGATTTGTACACTGGCATTATGATCCCTAGAAACATACAGCTTCATATCAAAGCTATTGTATATACACATTCACATATGTGCACACATATGATTTATGTTTAGAAACGTGCAGGTTTTACGATTTCTTTCCCCAAAGGAATAACGGACCTTGACCCTATTTAAAGATAAGCAAAAGATTCATATCCTCTCATTAAACAGATTGCCCTCCATTGAATGACAAAGATAACTTTATTCAAAATATATTATTGTTTTAATCTAAATATACAACTCCAAAACAAGACAAACTGCAAGTAAAAATAGCAATCATATTGTTCAAATTTCTAAAGTGTCCCATACAAAAACAATACAGATTGTATGATCATGGTATCATCCAATCGTTATTGATATACTGTAAATAAACGGTCCAATGGGGGGAATCATATGATCATTGTGCAATCAGCCCCACACTCTCTGACTATTATATGATTTTGGAATATCTTTATCATAGGACTGGGATTGGTGCGTGTGGGGTCCCTATTTTTCCCTCTATAAAAATGTTGGAATTTATTTATCAGTACAACACTAATCGTATAATACCGCAATCATATGATCAGTATTGTTGTGTGTATGGGCCCATACTCTTTCTAGATGTACAACCTTTGACTCTTTCTTACTGTACACAGTACACCCTCTCACTACTAGTCATCCACTGTCTGTGATATTGCCTGGGATGTACTATTGTACACCGCACATCATCTTACTACTAGTCATCTACTGTCTGTGATATAGCCTGGGATGTATACTGTACACAGTACACCTCTCACTACTTGTCATCCACTGTCCATGATTAAACTCGGGATGTATTACTGTACACACTACATCTCTTACTACTAGTCATCCACTGTCTGTGATATAGCCTGGGATGTCTTACTGTACACCACACACCCTCTCACTACTGTCATCCACTGTCTGTGATATAGCCTAGAAGTGTATTACTGTACACACATACATCCTCTTAATACTAGTATCCATGTCTGTGATATAGCCTGGGATGTATTACTGTACACAGTACATCCTCTAATACTACTCATCCACTGTCTGTGATATAGCCTGGGAGTATTACTGTACACCTACATCCTCTTACTACTAGTCATCCACTGTCTGTGATATAGCCGGGATGTTTACTGTACACAGTACATCATCTTATCTAGTCAACCATGTCTATGATATGCCTGGGATATTACTGTACACAGTACACCCTCTCGCTACTAGTCATCCACTGCTGTGATATTGCTGGGATGTATTATTGTACACGCACATCCTCTTACTACTAGTCCTCCACTGTCTGTGATATGCCTGGGATGTATTACTGTACACAGTACACCCTCTCTACTTGTCATCCACTGCATGATATAACCTGGGATGTATTACTGTACACACTACATCTCTTACTACATGTCATCCACTGTCTGTGATATGCCTGGGATGTCTACGTACACTGTACACCCTCTCACTAATGTCATCCACTGTCGTGATATAGCCTAGAATGTATTACTGTACACACTACATCCTCTTAATACTAGTCATCCACTGTCTGTGATTTAGCCTGGGATGTATAACTGTACACAGTACATCCTCTTACTACTACTCATCCACTGTCTGTGATATAGCCTGGGATGTATTACTGTACACCCTACATCCTCTTACTACTAGTCATCCACTGTGTGATATAGCTGGGAGTGATTACTGTACACACTACCTCTCTTACTACTAATCATCCACTGTCTGTGATATAGCCTGGGATGTATTACTGTACACACTACATCCTCTTACTACTAGTCACCCACTGTCTGTGATATAGCCTGGGATGTCTTACTGTACACTGTACACCCTCTCACTACTGTTCATCCACTGTCTGTGATATAGCCTAGGATGTATTACTGACACACTACATCCTCTTAATACTGTCATCCACTGTCTGTGATATAGCCTGGGATGTCTTACTGTACACCATACACCCTCTCACTACTTGTCATCCACTGCTGTGATATAGCCTAGAATGTTACTGTACACACTACATCCTCTTAATACTAGTCATCCACTGCTGTGATATAGCTGGGATGTATTACTGTACACACTACATCCTTACCACTAGTCACCCACTGTCTGTGATATAGCCTGGAGGTGTACTGTACACTGTACAACTCTCACTACTTGTCATCCACTGTCTGTGTATAGCTAGGATGTATTACTGTACACACTACATCCTCTTAATACTAGTCATCCACTGTCTGTGATATAGCCTGGGATGTATTACTGTACACAGTACATCCTCTTACTACTAGTTATCAACTGTCTGTGATATAGCCTGGGATGTATTACTGTACACACTTCACCCTCTTACTACTAGTCATCCACTGTCTGTGATATAGACTGAGATGTATTACTGTACACAGTACAGCATCTTACTTCTACTCATCCACTGTCTGTGATATAGCCTTGAATGTATTACAGAACATAGTTCAGTCTCTTACCATAGTAATCCAATATCTGTAATATAGCCGGGATGTATTACTGTACACAGTACACCTCTTACTACTAGTCAACCACTGTCTATGATATTGCCTGGGAGTATTACTGTACACAGTACACCCTCTAACTACTAGTCATCCACCTGTCTGTGATATAGCCTGGGATGTATTATTGTACACAGTACATTCATAATACTAGTCATCCACTGTCTGTGATATAGCCTGGGATGTATTACTGTACACAGTACACCATCTCACTACTTGTCATCCACTGTCCGTGATATAACCTGGGATGTCTTACTGTACACTGTACACCTTCTCACTACTTGTCATCCACTGTCTGTGATATAGCCTAGGATGTATTACTGTACACACAACATCCTCTAAGACTAGTCATCCACTGTTGTGATATAGCCTGGATGTATTACTGTACACAACATCCTCTTAACTAGTTATCAACTGTCTGTGATATAGCTTGGGATGTATTACTGTACACACTACACCCTCTTACTACTAGTCATCCACTGTTGTGATATAGCCTGAATGTATTACAGAACATAGTTCAGTCTCTTACCACTTTAATCCAATATCGTAATATAGCCTGGGATGTATTATGTACACAGTACACACTCTTACTACTAGTCATCCACTGTCTGTGATGTAGCCTTGAATGTATTACTGTACACAGTAAAGCCTCTTACTACTAATCACTCAGTCTCTGTTATAGCTGGGGTGTAACTGTGCACCCTACATCCTCTTACTACTAGTCATTCACTGTCTTTGATATAGCCTGGGGTGTATTACTGTACACACTACATCCTCTTACTAATAGTCATCCACGTTGTGATATAGCCGAGAGTATACTGACACACTACATCCTCTTACTACTAGTCATCCACTGTCTGTGATATAGCCTGGGATGTATTACTGTACACACTACATCCTAAATAGTTACTAGGGCCTGATAGTACTAGTTACCTTTACCAAGTAGAGATTAAAACCTATTTTTTTAATGTTACTGCAAGATTAATAGGACTTCAAACTACACAATGAGTTTAGTTGCCAATATATGCATTACTGTACACAGTACATCATCTTACTACTAGTCATCCACTATCTGTGATACAGTCTGGGATGTATTACTGTCACAGTACATCCTCTACTACTAATCCCAGTCTCTAATATAGCTGGGAGTATTACTGTACACAGTGCATCTTCTTACTACTACTCATCCACTGTCTGTGATATAGCCTGGGATGTATTACTGTACACCCTACATCCTCTTAACTACTAGTCATCCACTGTCTGTGAATAGCCTGAGATGTATTACGTACACCACTCCATCCTCTTACTACTAGTCATCCATGTCTGTGATATAGCTGGGATGTATTAACTGTACACCCTACATCTCTTACTACTAGTCATCCACTGTCTGTGATATAGCTGAGATGTATTACGTACACACTCCATCCTCTTACTACTAGTATCCACTGTCTGTGATATAGCCTGGGATGTATTACTGTACACAGTACAGCCTTTTCTACTATCCACTGCCAAAACAGAAATTTCCTCTTCCACTGTCATATATACAATTAAAATAATATTATTATTACGGTAATGATGATTTACTCACATAACTACTTTGCTGGATCCAGTCAGATTTTTCTGCAGTTTTTGTTAGATTTAAGAACTGCCTGTTTATTGTGTGGAGAATGTAATATTCATTCTAGATCTTGCAATGGAACTTATACAGAAAAGCAGAGAAGCTTCAATTGTTGTTTCAATAGTATCTATTAACATTTCTAGGCCTTTAAACATAAACCAAAGAAACCAGTGTGTAAAATAATAAACAGACAACTTCTTATAAACAAAAAGATCAAAATAACAGTGACTAAAGGAGGGGAAGATAATTTCTTCATAATTCAGTGTAACGTCTAAACTAGAGGCAAATATTATGCAATAAACTTGGGAAATAATTGCATTTTGTTGTGTGGAATTTAAAAACATTTGGTGTTCAGCTAAAAGTAGTAAGCAAAATACCAAAAAAGGGGGTGAACTTCAAGTCTGTGAATGTAGAAGGATGGTCTATTAGCATCTTTACAGCAGAAAGCAAAAGCAGTGCCAAAGCAATATAGGACAGGACCAGAGAAACCCCTGGAACACACCAGTTTCTACTTAAATCTGGATGTTATGAAGACAATGATAATAGTAACCAAATTTATAAGGAGATTTAATCCAGATCATATATTTAATACTTCAAAACCCAAATAAGCTAAATTACATGTTATGCAAGAAAAATATATATTATACCCAGACAGGTAGAACAACTTACTGTGTGCCCAAATATTCCTTCTGGAAATGTATATTTTTTTATACATACTTCTATACCCACAGTGATGCACTGTAAAGATGATATATGGTATAGATGATGTTCATGGAGTGTATCGTAACAAGCAAATTATATAGCAGTTCCTAATGGCAAGAGAACTAAAATGGGTTAAATATGAGCATTTCAAGTCTAGAGTTTATTGTCAACAACGCCTTTACTTATGTTTTTTCTCAATTTAAGAATCAATATTGTGCCTTTAACTAGCAGATGGGGTGTGCATGTGTAGGGGTGGAGAGTGTGTTTGTGTTTTTTCTGAATGATCAATGCACTTTGTCTTTACAGACTATGATTGTTGAATAGAATACTACTGCTCGGCTAACAAAGCAATTTTTAAATTACCATTTCAATCTAACTTTTTAATAGAAGGTTTACAATAAGTCATTTCTGTAAACTGTTTTGTTTCAGATAGAGTCAAAGCTGAAATACAGCGAAATGGTAAAGGCCGACTATACCACTTAAATGGAAAATTTTCCCTTTCAGAAACAACGAAAACACAAAATATAAAACTGAAATGGTAACAGACACAGATACTCAGAATGTTCACACAATACAACATTGCACAGACGCATTGTTTACCCTGTACTTCTCTGAATACAAACCTGGTTTTGTCAATATATATATAATAAGTACCTAAAGCCATTTGTCTCATGCAATTGTCATTTGTAAATATACTGTAAATATAGAATCATAAGAAAAATAAGGAGATATTCACCTGGGTGGGTTTTTGAAGTGTGATTGGAAAGGCTGAGTTTGGCTCAGATGTAAAAGATACAGAATCTTTATTTAATAACAAAAAATGCAAATAAGAAATTGTTGTTATATTTAAAAAAAAAAAAAAAAAAAACACAATCTGAAAAACTCCAGATTGTATAACCTTGAAGTACAGCTGGGAGACACTAAAAAGAGCAACACACATTAGTGAGTTAATTTCAGATGCAAAGTGGAAACTCCCCTAGGAATCGTTACATTTCTTTAATATGCAATGTCAGCTAGGCTTGCATGCAACAGACATGTATTGATTGGTTGCGTTATTAACTGTTAAGGCCATTTTCTACAAAGACCGATAGTGTGGTCAGTTACATGTGGCTGTTATTTAATACGGGAATAAAACATAGATCGATTATGATTAACTAAATCAAAGTATTATGCTTGAAAGCCTACAACTGTAACTGTGAACTGCCAAGCCCAATAATGTTTGCTACCTGGTAAATTAAAGCCATCCATATCAATAAATTCATGAATTATTTTAATGGGAATCAATTTATTAAAATAAATCATTTGGTTGCATGTGGCTGAAATCCCATCTTAGTATTTATTTGGAAAAAAGCTTCCTGGAGCCCCAAATGCCCTGTGAACTTTGACCTGTGGCATACTGATCTTTGTCATTAGGTCGTGATCAATGATAACTCAATTGAGCATTTTCAGAGGAAGCCACAATTTGAATAATAGAATGTATTCTAATGGTCTGAATATTCCAAAACCCTCTTTAAAAAACTATTGGTGTATTTGTAAGTCTAAGCTTAATTTTAAATGACTAGCACTTACTGATTGGAAAACATTTCTTATTATTGACTATAACAGTCATTTTAGCAATTTGAATTCCTAGTGCCTTTCTGTATGAAGTCCCACACACCACTTTCATGAGCGATGTGCTGAGTTCAATGCAGTGTCAGAAGTAAATATGAAGTGACTGGGATGGGATAACGTGTTTAATCCTGGGTTTAGGCTTGTCCTTGTTAAATTGCTCATACAACAGTAAACACTGCCAGGATGTCTACACAGGGGAGAAGTAAATGGGTGATACTGACTGATTTTTCAAACAGTGCCGCAATGAGGATATCTAGAAGCACAGTGTGTGGGTCCTAGCTTTTCTATGCTTATAATGGGGATAATAAGAAGATGTTGGGGCCTTGAGTATTCATGTACACAGCTGTTTTGGAGGTAAAACCCTCTAAAGCATCATGTGTACACAGCTAACAAGTAATCATTAGTTTGAATTTGGGATTTCATGATTATTTTTCTAACTATTTTACTTAAAAGCTCACGGATTTTCATTTTTTCATCAAACGTTAACTCTTTTCTTTCAGATAAGCTTTCCTAACCATTTCCTTATGATTTGTAATTTCCCTCTGGCAGGTAAAGGTGCGTAGCTCCTCTGTGAGCATGTCAATCCTTTCAGCATACAAGTCTAAATGGCAGCAAGTGTGTATCCCCTGAGACAAGTTGCTATATAAAAAGTGAATATGGTTGAAGTTACATTTTCAGTTTCTGTTTGTTCATGACCTAATGATTAATTTCCTCCCCTACTTTGAACATATCATTGCGTATTAAAGATAAATTATCTCACACAAAAAATCTATAATTTGCTTTAGGTAGGGGACCCACCAACCCTAAGATTTAAAAGTGCCCAGAAATCAACTTACCCAACCTTTTCCCCTTAGCCTCTGCCTCTATTGCTAGAATTGAGTAGCAATGGGGCCGACCGGTAGCCGTTCTGTGATTTAGAGTCAGCCAATCACAGACATGTCTGCGGACTATTGAGGGAGCCAAGGAAACGAGGTCCGGTAAGTCTTTTTCCAGAAACTTTTAAACATAAACTCCCCCCAACCTAAACGCTAGGTTAATTTTATTTGAAAAATTAACTGCAGCGCCGATGATCCGGATGAGGAGGGGCAATGCCAGAGTCCAGAGGACGGAGAGGACAAGGGGATATGGATTACACACAGGGAGACTCCTACTTTATGGGCTAATAGCACTGCAGGGCAACCAAGGAGCAGGCAGAAATGTAAGAGGTTTTCAAACACTGCACAGTGGGCCAGCAGTGGGGCAAATTTTAGTTTTTAGGGTGGACATGCCCTTAAAATATACAGATTTTACATTATATTTATTTAGATCAAAATATTTGAGTTCTTGCTTTTATGAGACAAATAAAATCTAAACTAGTTTTTGGTTCAAGTTTAGAATCCAGCTTCAAGACTGGGGTGACCAGTAAGTAAACACCAATCTTCGGAGGCAAAAATGTATGTGTATGACTGTATAAACGTAGGCTGGACAGGAACAAAAGGCTAATGAGGCACAGCCGAACCCGGTTTAAAAACAAGCACCTCTACAAGCACAGTAGAGGGAGGGAAAAGACAGGAGTCAAGAGGTCAATAAAAACCACACACAATTTTCAATTAAGTCATTCCCAATACCAAATACAAAAGATAATCTATTTTCCTGGCATTGCATACTTTTACATACACTGTTGCTCAGCCTTACCCATACAGTGATCCGCTGGTATGTCATTTGCTTCGTATATCAACCACATATCTCTCCTGGTTGCCCTTTTCCAACAATCCCCTCCATTACAACCTGGAAGCAAAAATAAAAAAGGAAAACATGATGGTTTTATTTAAATAGTGAACACACAATGGGTGGTATAGCTCACATGTTAACATAGAAATGGAGGTACTATCTATCAGCCTACACATGGCCCTACCTAACAGTTAAACCAGAGGAAGGCAAAAAAAAAACACAACAAAAAAAAAACAGTTTTACAGATTGACAATAAAATTCTTAAGTGCAATTCCTAATTTACAGTCAGCATCTCGAACAGAACCAATCCCAGACAAGGCATGACATGTGTAGTATGAATCAAAATGCATCTTTTAGGCCACCCACACTCAAATTCTAGTGTTTCTAGTGATGATAACTGTCCAGATCAATGAGATTCAGTAATTATTGGAATAATTAATGTATGGAATGATTTCAATGAAATCCGCTGTGAATTTTCAACAAAGTTGCATGTGTATGGCAGCTTTGGAGTCATTTAGAGCATTAATAGGAGAAATAAAAAGTTTAAAAGTTTGGTATGAAAAGTATGCAATGTTCAGTTCCAAGATTTTTTCTGCACAAGAAGAAAAAGTTAGAACAAACAACTTCTTTGGATATCATTAAAGGTTCCATTTAAGATGTTTACAAACGTCTCCCAAACAATTAGGCACAGGCCTTTTCTTGCCACACTATTGAATCCAGGCAGTATATTCTTATTTTACTTTCATTTCCATGTTACAAAAACCCAAAGATGACTCCAAAATACAATGCAAGACTTCAGTTATATTCAGGGTTATGTTATCGGCTGTTCAGTTAAATATGTTTCTCAAGCATTTTTACATAATTCATAGTCTACATCAGAGTATGTTTTCAGAGCTTGTGTGTTGCTACTAGCTACCACGCCAGTCAAGAAAGTCTGCAATGCATTATCTCTTGGTGCTCTGGCGGGAAAAGACTAAAGCATTAGAATTTTAAATGACATTACTTTCTTTTCAACACCATAGACCTGCTGACTCTGCATGTTTAACAACGTTGCCTTCTCTGTTTAAAAAAAAAATGCCAGGCAATAAATATGAGCAAATATGCCAATCTGATATGTTTTCATTATGTAGCTTTGATCACAGAATATATTTATTTTGGCATAGAAAGTGTTGATTAGACACACTTAGTATTATTGTCATTTAAAGTGCAGATGCTTCTTTTCAATAGTTGGTCAACGGTTTATTTAGTTTTTAAGCAGAACAAGCAGCAGCTATCGCCTTTAGGCACTGGACTCTCAGTGGGCGTTCTGGTTACAGCTGTAAAAACAGAGATATAAATTTGTACTGCTGCTTGCCATAACATTTGGCCAATAGAAAACCAAATATGCAAGCTCTGTTTATTAAAAGTGAAATGCTTGCTAGAACGAATTTTGTGATTATCTTCCGTACAAATTGAGATGGTAGCTGATTTAGATAGACCATCAAGAGATCCTACGGATAAAAAATGATTTCTAGAGACTGGCATCAACACTATGCGATCGCTCATATGTACGGAGTTAGTCAAGCTGCTGAACAAAAATACTTTTGGGTTTTTTGTTGTTATTGTGATATGGTATACCAAGGTACTAACCATGTCTGTTCTACAGGGGATGTTGCAGAAACATAGAGATCTGTTGCTGATAGTTTTATCTGTCAGTTTTTATGGTGTGTATGTTGGGGGTGTTGAGGATATTCCAGTTAGCGAATGGTTTAGGTATTTCTGGTCAGCTTCAATTAGTTGCTTCAGATATTCCTTTGTGACCTGAACCTAAAAATAATTTCATGTAACATATTGCAAATTATTTTCCCATGAACTGTTAAGTGTTGTAAGTTCTTATGTGCCGACCTAGTGTACAGGGAATAACTATGTAGCATAAGCAATGTAATTCCACTCACATTGTTCTACTGGAATTTACCTTCTTAATGTATTTCACATGAGCAGTCAAAACTAATTATTTTCATGAAGTTTATGTTATTTACTTGGTTTACTAAATAGTGAAAGTATGTAGAAAAACAGATTTATTGTTTGTACATGAAGCCTTACCTAACTAGTTAGGGTGTAGACTGGGGAAATGTTTCAATCATACATTTAGTTTTTTGCACATCTATTGGTCATTTCATGTGGATCTAGGAATGGCAGGTTGAAGTAGCCTTGAGGGTCCATGAAAATGGAGAGGCAGACCTGCACAATTAAAATGCAGTGCCCAAAATTCCAATAAAGATAAATGTTACAATGTCTACTCCAGGGCTAGACACATCCCAGGAACCATGTAGCTAAAACTTACCTCTGGCAACAAACTATTCTAAGTTTTTTTAAATTAATTTCTATGGAAACTGGCTACTAGATAAGATTGGCTCCTAGATTTTTCTAGATGATGATGACTAGATGATTTGTCCACACCCTGGTCTACTCTATATGTTCCCATATGTACTATGTAAGGGGCACTATATAACTGTTGGCAAATCCAGTGTGCCTTACTGCCAGGTGTATAAAGTATTTATTGACAATAGGGGCCACTGTAATCATTCTAGAGACCAATATTTATTTTGTAGCTCTTAAGATTTGCCTTGCTCTGACATATCTAGCTGTTATGTGGCTTAAAAATAATCAGAAAAAGATGAGAGATAAGATTGTGTTGATTCCACCATATGTGTATTTTAACTTATTATCACTTCTAATTTCCTGGTACCTATATATGAAATTATGCATCATACTTGAGATTGTTAATATTAGCTATTCTCACTTATTATCACCTGCATTTTTTGCCTATGCTTCTGTTTTTTATACAATCACCAGGAACATTTAAAAAGTACAAGCACATGAATGGTAAAGGGGTTTTAAGAGAGAATCTTCCATTACATCTACATCAGGTTGTATTTAAATATTTAAATGTCATTGTATGTTCTCACCTCTGTATAGAAAAGTTTTTTTATGCTTTTAAATATTAATGGAATATTAATAAGCAGACAATTATGTTGAATTGGCCCCCATTAAATTAACTCAAACTTATATATAGTTTTTTTTTTACTGCATTCAATATTTACCTACAATTTACATGTAATAATGTTATTCTGAAAAAAGACTGGGGGTGAATAAGAAAACCCAGGGGCATGATTATAAAATAGTGAAGGCAAAAGTACAATGTGATTTAGGGTGCTTTGGGGTGATGGATTTTATTTCATTAAAGTTCTGAGGGGTGGTTATGTTCCTTAAAATGAAATGTTTTTTGTTGAGATATAATAACTTAAGTTACAGGGACTGTTCTTTTATTCTCTTTCATGTTGACAGCAAGTTGTGTTTTAGAATTAGGAGCTTTTTAACAAAGAATGTTTATCTAAAACTGTGCCACAACTGTGTTGTGATTAGCTATGCCAAATAATAGAATCTAAAAACCAGGGGAAAAGGGTTTGTTGTTGGAATAAATGGCTTAAATTTAATAAAAGAAAATCAGGCTTACACACTATCCATTTTTCATGGACCTTTCAAAGGACAGCTGTCTTTATTCTATTAATGCTGACTGTTTGTGGCGTGTGTCATTTCCATTAGATAATTTTTTTTCGTAACACAGAGCAGATGCCAACATGCCTAAACTACAGGGGCACTGATATTTTTTCAATGCAAGACAAGACTTAAAGATTCTCACTGATACATAAAAACTAATGTCATCCACAAAGCCTCTCACACTGTTATAGATCAGTGCTTATGAAAACAAGCAGTGTACCATTTAGTTGCTATAACAACACGTGAAACAACATAAAACAATCTTGCTAAACTGAAGAGCCTTCAGATTCTACTGTATTTATTTAATAAAACACTATAAATCCTCTTAGTAGAATCTGCTATTGCAGGCTTACCGGATGTTAAAGCATATATCTTGAAAATATTTGCTGTATTATATCTGTCACGTTTGCAATATTGTCCTAATTCTAATTTTTTTAAGGGGTGCTGCATGCCAATCAGGGGTGCTCAGTAATCTTAAGCATCTTATTATTGAAATCATAACCTCGCTTCCATCTTGTGGAAGCAATTCACTTTGAATAAATAACACTTGTGGGAATCGCTGCATAATACTAGGATTTCTTTAAATTTTTTACTGCCAGTAGCCCTAAACATTGAGGTTAAATTTATCTAGTTTATCATACCAGGGTATATTTATTAACAAATCTGAAAAAAAAAAAGGCAGATAGAGGATAATAGTTTGGGACGTCCTTCTAGAAATGGTTACTTGCATTAGCCACAAATTATAGAAAGAATACCTGATACATTCGTCTCCTCGGAGCTGTGCAGGATGATTCTACCTTCCTTCCAATTGCTTTCTTGTTCCTCTTTCACCTTCCAAAGCAGCGTTTCTCCTGGCTAGACTTCTTCAGCACCTGAAGAGTTCCACCACTGCTACCTGAAGCTCTATAACGAACACCATGCAGAGGACAGTTCTTGGCCGGTACATCTTTGGACTCAATAAGCGTGCATGGTCCTTCCCTTCTTCCACTGCTTGGGAGTCTCAGATAGTTTTTTGACATTTGCTAGAGAAAAATGAGTTTCTCTTAATATCGCATTATATACATATATCTGTTAACATAGAAAATATATTGCATTTCACTCTAATTAGAAGAGAAAATGGAAGTCAAAAAGTAAAAACCATTGACCTAAACCAACACTGTGGTTATTTGCATGCAGTGTGTGAACATGGCTTTGTGCTGGAGTCCCGAGGGGATTTCATGGTTTTCACCTTTTGCATATACTTTTTGTGATACCCCCACCCTATTAGGTTAAAGGCCACTGTTTCCAGTTAAACTTTACATTTATATATATACACAATATGCTTTAAGAAACCTTTTGGGTAAAAGTTGTTTTAATATATATAACAATGCTTTATAGAAATTAACAATTTGTTGCTATGAAACTAAATTAACATGACTTGTAAATTCATATAGCATATTTGCATATTAAAGCCAAAGGACAAATTATTCTCCACTGACTTTCTACCAAATGGGGAACTGAATCTAATGAAAGTCAGCACTTTCCCTTTTATTCTTCCTTCTCGTGCTAGTGAAGTCAGCTTCGTCAACTCTATGGTGCTCTGCCAGAGGAAGCAGCTCTGGAAGAAAGTTAAGACCTTAGAGATTAGGAAGGGCAGCGTCACTGCTTAAAAAAATATTAGGTGGGTAATCTAAAGGGAAATTAATTGATTTTTTGGCTTTAGTTTCCTTACATTTGTTAATGCTACAACTTTTATTTAAAACTACTCAACTGTGGGCAACTATGAGAGAAAGGCACATAAATACTAAAAGCCGAAGGAAGTTAAACATGGAAGTACTTTGGAAGTCATAGTCAATAGCAATAATTACCTAGCAATAAAAGTACACAAAGAAAGTAAAATGAACAGCAGGGTTCTTGGTATTTACAGACAATAAAGGTGAACCCAGCTGACTGTACTGGAAATAATAGTGAGACAAAAACAATTATCTGTAAGATGTGTGTTAATGTTTTAATAAAATAGAGAGGCAAAGAATGTGCTATTACAGTATCTGCAATCATAAAATACATCAAATTTTATCCCTTATTCTGGTTCCATATCACATTGAGTTTGCAGTGAATTGGTTTATTGGTATGATAATATGCATTGCATTTTTGAGGCTAAGTACACATATTTGGAAGCTGAGAAATCTCAACCCATGTCTGGTTTGGAAATACCTTGCTGGTCAAAACAAGAGGGATTCATTTACGTAGAGGGGGGAAATAGTCTAGAGAGAGAACCAACAGCAGAGCTCAAAGAAATATCCTAGCACAGCAAATGCCTTTCTTATATCATTACAGCATAAACATGGACTCTGTTCAACTGATTACAAATCTTAGTATATTTCCATTCAATGACATTATGTTTCCATCTGCTCAACATCCTAAACTAACCTGAGTTGAAAGTTGATTAATTCTAAAAACTAATATTACTTCCCAGTGCCCAAAGTAACCACAGCTGTTTCTATTGTCTCAGCTGCAGTTGTCTTCATCATAGAAAGACCACCAGGAACCCCCAACTTATTTCTATTCTAATCCAATCCCCCAGACAGTGCTTGTGATCTACAGTCTTCAAGGCAAATGCAAAATGCAATTAGTAAAATACTTAATTCATTTAAAATTACCCAGAAATTTCCTGGGGGACAATGCTGGCATGTAGGTTCCTTTTACAAAAGCTTCTCTTCTTACAAACTCCCAACTTTCACTTTGCTATCTAGCATACTGGTATTCTGCCTTTCGGATTTGCTTAATTCCCTGATCATTTTCCATATATAATATTACTGTTACATTACCTAAAGTTTTTTTGTTCATTTGAAAATGTAATGATTTTGTGAATTTTGTTATATGAATATTCAGTGTCTTTTGCACTCCCCTAATGCGTTATCTCCAGCACCTATCCCCCTGGTGTTATAAGATTATTAACATACAGTATCTTTTATGAAATAAAAAAAACGTGAACGTTTGAAATCAAGAGAATGAATCTTAAAAAAAAGGAGAACATTTTTGGCTTCTATAGTTAATGTAAATTAGAAATTTGTCAGGAGAATTATGTTGTACACCAGAGCAATGCTTCAAAATGGAAAGGAAGCGTTAAGAGGAAGGAAAACTGTACAGCAGATAGGGTTCTTCTGCATCAAGGGTAGTGGGCAAACAACAAGAAAACAGCATATCAGGAAAAGATTTAGTGGCTGATTTACAAGACAACGCACCACAGTTAGCAATGCAGGTCTCTTGCTCCTAACATGAATTGGGGTTGAATTCCTCTGTGAATGATGGCATCATATTATTATTAAGTAATGAAATTAGATATTAAGCATTCCTGGCTTCGGTTTTTACTACTTTTTAGAGTAACGTGTTAAGACAGCTAAATAGAAATAGTATTAAAATAAATGTAAGTAAATATGATTCATACATTTAGATAATATCTGATTTATACATGTCTTTTCTAAAGGATCTGCTTAAACCAGAACATGCTTTAGCTATGCGGGTAGGATGTAAAATACGGCCTATGTGTGTATCCTAATAGCTTGTAGGAAACATTAAGGTGTGCCTACTAAAGTTATGACATTCAAATTCTTTTTGCAGGGTATCTTTTCTTTGTTCTAACTATACAGATGCCTTCTCTGTCTTTCAGTGTCAGATGTTTACTACATGGGAACTCTGCCTCCTCAATATTAACAGCTTTCAAATGTCTGTAACAAATCTTTCCTTCCAAACACTGTTTGATGCATGACAGAAGTTTCTGTAAAGGGCAAGGAACACTAAGAGCTTTCTGTTCATAGAAACACACCCCAGATCAAACATGCTACTGCCCAAGAAAAAGGATAACAGGGAATTTACACAGAACTTCTCAAAATACAAGAAATTAACCCTTAACTAAGACTCAAATCCTTTGAATGGAATTTAGTGTAACCAAAAACATCAACAAAATCCAATTCAATGAAATTCACTAATAAGATATACTAGTTTAGAAGCTTTTGTATCTTTTACAGGGATATGCTAATTTGTGGATACAGTCAGACAAGCTATACCAGGACTACTTTCAGTATTTAAAGGGTAACTGTGGTCTCCATACAAGTGACCTTTATTAAAAGAAGAACATTCTTCTAGCTGAAATCTATGTAAACATATAGCAGTATAAATGGTGGTATTTCCAGCTATCACTGTGAGTTCTGACATCACCAGCCCCGCCTTTAAAGCCTTGGGACAAGCATGCCCAGTTGTATCCTACTGCTCCTTCTGTCTTTAAATAGCTTTTTAGGGGTGTGTGGCTTCTTACACAGCATGTCATGTAACAATCACACATTCCTTGTTTAATCTGACTGTCTGAGTGTAATTTTATAAGACAATAACTTAAAAATCAGAGAAGCTAGAGTATACTCCTAAGCTTGTTTGAAATATGTGAGAGAACTCTTAAATACAGGGCACTTGTTACCTTTTAATAGGTGATAAAGAAATATGTAAATAATACACATCTTGGATTTTTTGCACAGTAAAACTGTTTAACTTTTCATACCACAGATGACTTAATTTCTGCTTTTAAACTAAAGATTTACTCTGTCCATGGTGCAGTTTTGAGATGACACGCCTCTGCAAGGTACTGTTAGTCACAGATATGTAAAAGGTTTAAATCACTGTTAACTATAATAGTTATTTTGCTTTGATTTGGCAAATGGTAAACAAAGAGTTAAGAAAATAACAAGTAATTATAATATCTCAGGGAGAGGAAGTTAAAGTGAAATCCAGATAAGGTTATAAAAATAGATACTTCCTTTCTCTAGAAGGCTTATATATTAATTAAACATTATTAGTCTGATGGAGATGGGCAGGGACTCATTTCATCTGAGACTGTTGGAGAGTTTTAATTTTTTGGATTTCAGGCTTCTTGACCCTTCTTGAACACAAATGTTGATTAACACCATCTTGCATGACCATGCACAGCCAAACCCCCCTGTATTTTTGTAATCTATTATCTACTATGAGGTAATACAATAGATTAAAAGAAAGATAAACAAATCCACGGTTGTTGTGTTTTTCTTTGATAAAAATGAAAGTCCCAGCCCTGTACAAGGTTTTGAAAAGACAATCAGTAGCAAATCTAAAGCTACGTTGGCAGTTTTTATGAAGTACTAAGAAATCTTGTTAATAGAGCCCAGCAGTTTTATTAGACAGTTATTAAAGAGAAACAAGAGATAATTGGAATATTTAACACAAAAATATGAAAATCTCTGTGTTTATACAGTTTATTTCATGACATTATTCTAATTTAGAATGCAGATCTATTTGCCTTTATAGCCTTGCCAGACCAATCTGAATGCTTTAAAATTAGAAAACAGCAGTAATGTAATTGCAATAAATCAGTAAAAAGCTAACTTTTGATTGGTTGCTGCAGCCTGAGAGCAAAAGAAAGTTTATTGCAGTCTACCCAATTCAATAGCCATATTCGTCCTATATAATACATTAAGGGCTAAGCCACACCAGCGGGTTTCAACATGCGATCCGATCGCGATTAGATCACGTGTTAAAACACGCACACTAGTGTTGGCCAGTTGGACTGACCACACTAGGTACGCTGGGGCCTGTTGTGCTGCGATCCGTTGATCAGAGTGCATGCAATCATTATTTTGGTGCGCTTCAAATGCACTCCGATCCCAGAAAATGACAATCACAATATTGAATTCTGAAAGCAGCATTTACCCAGAGCGATAGCGGCTCTGGGTAAATGAGCCTGTTTGTGTTGGCAATAGGATAATAATAAAAACAGGATTTCCTCTTAAAGGAACACAATGCTGAAATCATACATTTGGCTTATTTTCTTCTACATACTTTGTTTTTTTTATAGTTTATAGTATGTGAGGTTGAATGAAGACATATGTCCATCCAGTCCAACCACTTAGCAATATCCTCATTTCCTGCTTAACTTTGATCCAGAGGAAGGCAAAAAAAACCCACCAATTTATGAAGGGGGAAAAAATTCCTTCCTGACTCCAAGTGGCAATTGGAAATTTCCCTGGATCAACTCTACTTTATGTATCAATACCAGTAACTTGCAACATTCTGTGTTTGCAGAAACTTATCCAGCTTCTTTCTGAAACTGCCAATGAACTGCCATACAACGTCCAATGAAAGACCGTTCCATAGCTTTACTGTTCTCACACTGAAAACCCTTTCCGAGCTTGATGCCTAAACCTTTTTTCTTCAAGTCTTAAGGGATGTCCTCGTGTCGCTGGACATGTTCTATTGGTGAACTATGTCCCAGATAGTTTATTGTATGGCCCGTTAATGTATTTATACACAGTAATCATATCCCCACGCAAGTGCTTTTCTCCAGCGTACATAATTGTAACTTTTCCAGTCTCTCTTCATATTCAAGCTCCCCCAATCCCCTTATTAATTTAGTTGCCCTTCTCTGAACCCTTTCCATTTCAAAGATGCTTTATGTTCAATTTAAAACAAGTGGTGGGTCAATCCTGGGAGATTAATAATAAATTTACATTTAAATACATTTTTCAACAACAGAAAATATTAAAAACGCTCCGCGTGGCACATTTGGATTTTTGCTGCCAACAGACAATGGGGGTTAAAGTAGAATATTGTTGAATTTACCATCTTCAGAAAATGGCAGTGCTCTTAGTTCAATCAGCTGAAGAGCTCTACAACATATCTATTTCATGCAATAGCTTATACAGCCCCTTTTAATGGTAAGAATAGAAAGTTTTGGAGTGATAGATTCTTAATCATTCCACAATGCACTTCTTTTGCAGGAATGAGAATGAGCGCTGGGACTAGAGATGGGTATTGAATGTCTTCATCATTATGAACAAGATTTAAATGGAGTCAGATATAATTTTACTAACTCCTTTAAGTGCCAGACATGTAAGCAATGAATTGCTCTTTTACAAGGCTACATGGCACTAATCAAATCAAAGACTCCGCTGATTTAGCAATGTTTACACAGCAGTTTCATCACTGCAACTAAGTAAATTCTGCAGGTTTGAGAACTGAGGATCGGTTTAAAAGAGGGTAATATTGTATATGCTTATTGTAGGTGCTCCAATTTATTAGAATGATAGAAACATTTAATTTAATACAGGTATATCAGAAACCGTCACAGACCAGCAGTCATTTAGAACTGTGCAAACTTCTCTTTCTTACTGCCCCGATCTAAAATCTAAACAGAATAGGGTGTGTATGAATTAGTATGTAATAAAACCCAGAATTCATTAAGGGCACATTAATGACTAGTGCAACCAATAAAATAGACATAGCTCAGAATTATTATATATTTCTTAAATATAATAGTAAAATGTACCTTAATTTACACCTAAGAAAAAATATAGAGACAGAAAGAAGAAGAGGCAGTGGTTTGAAGAACAGATGACTTACCAGGAATAGAGCCAGATGTCCCATCCAGGGGCTATGGGGATGGAATGACCATGTGAAATCTGCATTGGTATCATGTGTCCAGCTGACACATCCTCTGAATGGTCAAAGTTGCAGTTAAATCCTGATGGGTATTGGAATTCTTAAGGGAAAATGAGAACAAATAGAAATAGAAAATTAATGTATTCGCCTTCCAGTAAACCTCTTTTTGTTTCACAAACTGCATTGGCCAGCAACAATGTTCTTCTGGATTTTTGTAGTCAGTTCACATGATCTAAGCCGCTTCACAGTGTGGTAGAAAAGGTTCACCTAATCCCCCTAACAAAACAAAGACAGAAGGAAAAGAAAATACAGCCTAGAGTACAAATACTCAGCTTGTACTTCTGCCTAAAGCACATGTATACAGTGAAAGTGAATGCACCAATCCAGACAGAGGGCTACATTCTAGTTCAGCCATTGTGATAAAATTCAACATAAAAAAACTAACAATTTATTAAACAACTAATGCCTGCATTATAAACAAAAATGTGTGGTTCACTTTCAATGTTTACATTTACAGACATTAACAATAGAATATTTCATGTAGTGCCTAGAGTCTTATTCACCTGCACGTTTGGACACATGAAAGCTGCTTTCAATTTCATATTCTAATATATATTACATATATATGTGAAAAAAGCCTGCAGTATATCCTTTACACTGAGCCAACAATCACATCTCTGGATGGAGCCTGTGAGAAATTACATGGGGTAAATGTTCAACGTCCTGCTTCCAGTAGTGAGTGAAATCACCTGACTCTGCGGCCCTTTTCCCCCCGGGGGAGAAGCATGCTCAGTTAAGACTTATTGCAGGGGAAATCAGAAGATACCTGAGGAAAAAATTAACTATTGAGAAGGGAAGCCTATTAATGCAGAAGGCTGGTCACATGACTACAAGAGCTGGTCACATGGCTAAGGAAGAGTTCAACCAGGAAGTTACATTGCTGAACCTTTCCAGCAATAACTTCTCACAAATTTTATCTAGAGATGTGATTTAGGTTTTTTTTGAAGGTGTGATGGAAGGCTTTTATATAATTATTACTAGTTTGGAAGAATTTGAGACCACAGTTACCCTTTAAGTGATTTTTTTTCTACAATAACAGAAGTTACCTTCATTCCACACACGAGTCTCCACATTCTGTAGTCTCCTCGTCTGACACACTTTGTGTTGTTACCTCTTCAGTCTTCACAGTGGGTTTAACTGTCCTCTGAGGTAGGTTTCACTTCTACAGGAAAAAAAATTTATAATAAAAAAAATGGAAGTATATTACTCTGTACACTTATTAGTGAATACAAGAAACACATTTTGATCTCAACCTATAGCACCATATCAATTCATAACTCTTTTTCAAAGGGTATCTCCACCCAGCACGGCATTCGTCCCCGTGATTGGCTAAGGCGGGATGCCAATCACAGGGGCGGATGCTGGTCGAAGCCACTCCTGCTTGACTTCTGTGCACAGAAAAGGCACGGGAGTTTAGACAGAAGGCATCGGGGGAACAAAGGCTGATAAGTACATTTGGGGATGGCAGGGAATGCAAGGTGAGGTTTATAGCAATTCCCTGCAGGTTAGTAAAATTTAGTTTGGTGGTGGAGTTTGCCCTTAAGTTTTAGCTTTAGGGTGGACATGCATTTTCAATATTTTTTCCTCCAACAACCCACAGTATATACAGTTACACAGTTTGGTTAAAGGCGTTCCTGGTTTTCATTTGCTGTTAGAATGTTACTTACATCCTTATATAATTATGCAATATTCGGTTATATAACATAAACCATACAGATCAACTGACTTCAGACATATTACACCTGTCTGGTTCATACCAGCACAAACAAAATTATATGTATACGCCTAAACATAGGTATTGCCAAAGATCTAAATCTTGGAGGTTTTCCCCACAACATGGAGATGGAGCATGGAGGTAGAGAGTTTTGGAGCTGGAGAAGCTCTTAATGCTTCTTCAATGTGAGATTCAGCTTAGGGGTTATTTAAGCATTAAAAACCATAGCTCCATATACTCAAACCAACTTTCAAACCAAAGGCAGAGTGTGGTGTGGTTTTAAGATTGTGAGTTGTAGCACGTGTGGTCCAGGCAACCGTCACAGAACATCTTACTGCCCCCCATTATGTAACGTGTAATAATAACAATAATTACAGTTAAATGATAAAATTCAAAAAAATGATAATAAAGTAACAGAAACATAGATGTTAAGATAATGTGTATTTAATATGTTAAAACAAAAATGCTGAATCCTTTGATCCATGGCTTTGCTGAAACCCTTATTTGGGATTTTAAGTCTGTTCCAGATTTTAAGGTAATTACAAAGCATATATAAAAGATGAAAGTATTAATAATATACATACGATGGTGGAAGTAATCATAGCCAGATGTGTCTATATTTCTATCTAGAGAAGATTTTTTAAAATGTAAGATCTGGGAATGAGAACGCTATACGACAGAGACCTATAAGATCAAATACTACTATGTTGTGCCCTGAGTGGCATTTCCTGCTCTTAAAAAAATGGCCAGCAGTCTCTATAGTGGTTAGTTAAGGTTTCCATGGTAATTTTGGCTATATTTGGCTCTGGGGAAGGAAGAGCGTAGAAATCCATTTTAAAATCCCGTTATTTAACTACTCATATTCTCTGGCATTCATGGAAAACATACTCCTAAACGGGCAAACATTCTTGGATGCACAAAATCGTTGATCCCTGATATCTCAGCCCCGACCTCCGATATTGTGTATAGAATGTCGATAGAAGTACTGCTAGTGTAGATAAGATAGCATGTAAAAAACAAAAACACACTTTGTGGACAATCAATGTCTCTCAGAATGAACATTCTTTGCACATCTGATTCTTATTAAACTCAAGCAACGGACATTCTTTTGTTTCTGGCCTGTCCTTTTATAACCCTAAAAATACCACCCCAAGGCCGCTGATATCTGCCCCCAGACAATTATACACGCAAAAGGGCATTCCCCTCTGTCATCAAATACATACATCTAGCTGGTGGTAGAAGCTATTATTCCATAGTACAGAGCTTTCTTAAAACATGCGGCATTGTTACGCTTGAGATTGAAACAGCAGGCTATTAAGAGTATAACCCAAAGGTGCCCATAGAATAGTTTTTTCCTAGTTACACCATATTGATACAGTGAGCATATCGGTTTTTTAAAGTGCCAATTTTATTCCAAGTTCATTCAATTAGATGTTTTTTGCCAATCTGTATAAAATTGACTACTCTGACTAATATTTCTCTTCAGTTTTCTGTCTCTTTCACAGTTCTCTGTGAATCTTCTATACATTTTTGAACACTCCCGTTGCAACAATATGTTTTGCCTGTGGACCACTTCGCTCTAATGAGCAATTCAAGGCAAGTTCAAAGAGCCACATGAAGGTATAACACAGTTTACCAGAGAGTAAAGGTTCCTAAGGCATGTTGCTTCTATGAAATACTAAATATAAAAATTTATTAAAGGACAGTTCAGTGGAAATTATCAATTGTTAAAATTGTTAGTTTGTGCATGCCTTCTTAGTTATTCTACATATTCTCTCCCTTTTTTTCCATAACAGTCTCATAGGGGTCTGAAACCAGGAAGTCGTATTTCGGTGCAGTTATTTATACACTGACAAATGCTGATTGGCAGATAAGTATTGGGATGAAAAAATACTGCTCTTTTTTCTGAAAAGCATATGTATTTCCACTGTACTTCCCCTTTAAATGAGTAAATTATACTACATGGGCCAACATCAGTTGCAACTTTAATTGGTTACTTTGATTCTGGGCTCCAATCAATCCCTGCATCTAAATACCTAGAGTAAGATATAATACAGTGTCTTCTTAACTGAATCGATTTTCCCATACAGAAGTGTTTTATAAACAGATACACACTAACCAAAATATTTAAAAGACCTGGCTATGGTTTAATGTGTATGGTGTTAGGCAGTTGGCAAATTATTACTTAGAAAAGACACACAACTCTTTCGGTTGCCTATAGCTACAGATATAATTTAGTTTGTTACTGAGTATCTGGAAGCAGTGACTCTTTGTTTAAATGTGCAGCAACCTTATAAAGAATGTGAGTTACAGCTTTTCTTTGCCAACCTTACAGCCCTAGTGTCTGAAATCAATATTTATTAATGGCTTGACTGCCAATCAGCGGTTCAGTCTTCAGACTTCCCTATTGGTGCATCTCCAGTTTTTACTGTTTTTTACACCCAGCATCCCTAAATGCCTTTGTCTCTCAGAGAATACTGGGATTGTGTCTGTTGTATATAGGTTAATAGATTTATAGGTTACAGATTTCAGTTAACTAAAGAGGAAACCTAATATAGAAAACTTTAAATATGTTTTGAGAGCGAATATTGTACTTCTATTGATTCAAAAAACAGAACTATGTTGTGTGAAGTTGTGACACACTGATGTCAGACAGGAAGTAAAAAAAATGACAAGCGGAAATCAGTGTCACACCTTCCTTATGATTGTCATCATTTTGAAATAAAATAGCCAAGATAAAGGAAGTCCTCCCACTACAATGTATAATCGTTGAGCAGCTGGAAGATAATTCTGGCACTGTATGGTGATGTGGGTATTTAGGTAACATTTAATTCATTGTGTTACAATATTCATGTGAATTACTTACAAGTACATCTGGGATTTCACACTGCTTACAATACATCTGAGCTAATCATTTTAAATGCAAGGAATGAAGAGTAAAGGTGAACAACCCATTTTGCCTACATTAAAGCAATAGAAAGTCCCACATATGATGTATGGTTTCTAAAAGAGGTTTTTTAAGTAGAAGAGATAAAGAAAAACCACAAGTGGCTCATCTACAGCATGACATGGTAGGCCGAAGATAAATACCCTTGTCTTCGCCAGAATAGACAGTAATTTAGTTTGTGCACCATCCACTTTGGCATTATATATGCAACGTATATAGTGGTAAATTCCCTTAAAAAAAGATATATATATATATATATTAAATATACACAGACATACATTTTGAACAGAATGCATGTGTAAATGTGAGAACAGAAAGATTAACGATTAAAGGAGACTCTTAGGTAGGTATAAATACATAGTAATGGTGCATGCTAAATTGTTTAAATTACCCATGCCTGCTTTTATTCCCATGGTGCACCAGCTGGAGAAGTTCATTTTCATTGCTGCACACTTCCAGGTCACACGCTGCTTTCAACAATACACCCACCACATGAAGTTTTTAGGAGCACCTGATGTGCCCATGCAACGCCCCGAGTTGTTTGTGGATTTTCATTATGGTACAGCAACGCAGAACGGTTGCTTGAGATAATGGAAAGAAGCGATCGTGGCTGCAGTGTTTGAAATAGAAAGTGAACAGAGGAGAAAGCCCCCCTTGAGCACAGAGCAGACAGCAAAAAGCGCTTCCAGATTGAGCGCCCAGCAGCGCAGTAATTGAAAGCAGACACTCAGAATTCAAAAAAAATCCATAGCAGATGCAGGGCATGGCTCAAAACAACAGAATACATCAGAAGGACATGGTGTTTGGGAAGGCAAACTCAGGTGTTCTGTTTCCCTGTGTTTTGCATTTAGCTGTCCTTTAGTTGTCTTTATATCAAAGTTATACAAATACTCTGCTAGGAAGCTTCTATTATTTCTTTTACTGTCTTATAATGAAAAGTAGTGGATCAAGAATCTATTTAAAGCCACATCATTATCTATTGTGTAGGGACATTTACTGCAAATGGGGGTTTGGACTAAAGGAAAACTGTGTCTACAGAAAAGCTGGCACTATTGTTGTTAATTAAATGCTTTTTCTAAGTAGGAGTTCTTGTTTAATCAGGCAATTATATCTACGTTCTATTCTTTACATGAGCACAATGTGCAGCATTATGTATTTGGAACACCAAGTCAGTATCAATACATTAATTGACCAGTGATTTGCAGGTTTGGCTAAACCTCTTTCATTGCTCTGCTAATCAATGCAAAATTACATTTCTCACTGCCAAAAAAAGTTGCCACCACCTAGTACAAAGGCAAAACATGCAAATGTGAAAGCATAATATAAACCCATCTTAAAGGAGTCTGCAGAATACAAGGGAATGCATATGCTGGACACAAAGTTAAAAGTTTTCCCTGAGTTCCGGCTATGAGCATAGGCTACATTTGTATATCCTTGCTATGACTTTTGCCCAAAATGCATCTTTATCTTTAGCTCCCTTCTAATTATATCAGACAACATCCCCACCCCTTGGCCCATGCCATTGGTCATCGTAATGTGGGTGGTTATTTTCTCTGGGTTTTCTGGGATGACAGCCACATATATGCAGGTGTAAAATTTTTGTAGTATGGAAAAAGTACAGCCTTTATCTTGCAAAGCCCTGGTAATAAACAAAGGATTTATAGAACTCCTGCAATGCAGAGTATCAATGATAATAGTTTTCTATTTTAACAGTGAGTCCTTTCAAAAACATTATAATTAAAATATAAATACAAAATATTGATAGAACTTGTATTTACTTAAAGGGGATTGATTTATTCCAGTGCATTATTTCCAAAGAATGTCATGCCTATCAGGCAGTGAATGGTTTAATACAGTCAGGTCATTGGGATGAATCATTTATGTTTTTCTCACTTTAGCAATGTAATTTGCAGTCTCTTGTTCAACATCTGATAGCAACTCACAAGGGTTATTAAAAGTCATGACCAAGTGCAGCCCTTACTTTTGTGACCCAAGGTCATCTGATACCTTAACCTTTAGTCATTAGGACCCCAGTGCAAAGCTGTCGGCTATTAACCCAAGCCAATAAGTACTCTGATTTCTGAAACTGAAGCGGAAAGGAAAGATCTCAGAGCTGGCAGCTGTCAGCCCTCGCTCACTAATTGGAGAATAAGACAGGGCGTTGCAGAAT
The DNA here is from genome assembly GCA_019447015.1 of Hymenochirus boettgeri. Lineage (NCBI taxonomy): Eukaryota > Metazoa > Chordata > Amphibia > Anura > Pipidae > Hymenochirus > Hymenochirus boettgeri. The sequence goes on from CM033477.1 coordinate 93,235,490, forward strand.
CGAAAGGGATTGTTTTCGGACTTTTTTAAAGTAAGAATGAGGTGAAGACAAGAGGGATCAAGAAATCAGGAATCGAATGTCCCATGAGGAGAATTCCTCTGGTTAGGGTCGGCTGTGGTTTTATCACCTGGGCAAATAAAATGGTTGCAGAATCTTGTTTTGCAATTAAAAGCTATTTTCCATTCTCTTAAGTGCAACTGAAGAGATATTTACACTGCAATGATAGAAAACTATGGTTTGCTTAAAAAAAAATTGCAGTTTTCATGTTTTTTTCTAAGAGTTCTTTGTTCAAACAGCTTGTTGTTTGTCATGCATACATATAAGCGATTTTAGAAAGCAGTATGGTAGTTCTCAATTAGTGTATACTAGTATCCAATTAATTGTGAATTATAAAAAGCAGCAACATAATTTGCAGGTCCATTGGGCAACCATACGAAAGTTGCTAAGATGTCTAGACCTGTGACATGGACTGCACTGAATGCTGGGTATAGTAAGAGAAAACATCTGTCCATTTATTAGCAAAACTGGAATTTCCTTTATCCCAAATGCCTTTGTAAAATGTACAGCTTTTGTTTTAACGGGAGTGAGTGTAGCTGTGGTAGATCAATAGAACTGCGCATGCTGATGTTTGTTCAAAGAATACATCTCTTTTATCTTCCCACTAACAAATCTCTGGATCTATATGGAAAATTCAAAATGTAATAAAACCAAAGTCTAAAATAATAGAAAATTATCGTAGAAGTGAATTATGTGTTCAGCTGTCAACTGAAAAGCATGTAAGTGTTTAGGGTTGTTCCTCGCTGCTTCCGTATGGAAATTGGCTGGGGGAGATGTGTTTCCCAGATGTTGTTCATTGAAACTCTTGAACATGTCACTGAAGCCCATCTGGTGAGCAGATCTCAATTCCTGGGATTCATGGTAAACCCTGTCACAGAACATCTCAGAATATTAAGAATTAAAGGGCAAGTCCACCCTAAAATGAAAACTTACATACAGGTAAATCACCCCCAAAATGGTGATAGTTGAAATCTGAAATATATAAGTCTAACCTGAAATCCTGCACAATGTCCTGTTTGCCCCCTTTTCTGCTTCCTGGTTCTTCCAGTTGGCAATGTCAGTTATGGATTTGACAGTTCACATCACAGCCATGACTGAATGTTAATCCTGTCTGCCTCTTCTGAGGCATGCCCAGGCTCAGTACAGACTTCTAAATTCGCTTTCCATGAGGCACCAGAAGCATAGCAGGCATACAGTAATGAATTAAGAGGACAAACTATGATATATCAACATATTTTAAAGAGGCCATCTTTCTAAAAGATGTTCTTATGGGGGTGGAGTTATCCTTTTAAGAACATTTAAATAAGAAAAGTGCACTACAACTTCCAGTATCCTTTGGCACACAAAAATGATTGCTCAGCTAATCAAGAATCCATTTCTTGAATCTTTGTCAGCTGGATGCATGGTTTTCTTTAAGGCCGAAGAAGGAAATAGTATAGTTTATAGTTGTTGGTAGCATTAATTATACATGAATGCGCTCTACAGTCCCCTATCGCTTCTGATCTAAAATATATCCCATGGGACCTTACACTTAAATTAGTTCTGGGTATTAGGTTCATAATTGAGATAAATAGTGGGTAATTTCAATTAACACAATGTACATTCCTCACCTTGTCTATCGCAGCCAGGACTTCCATCCGAATCCCATTCCTGCAGGTGACCCCTTTCTGGATAAACCGGACAACTGTGCTGCTACCGGTTCAAATCTGCGCACCTCAGGGTATCATGTTGCAGTTCCCTTCAAACAGCTGTAAGAGAGACCCACCACATATCAATTAAACTGCATCATTCACTCCTGAATCCTTTTCAACTGCACTGGAAAGTGAATGCATGTGAAAAAAAAATCAAGTTATAATTAAACTGTGAAATGGAAGGGACAAGCGTGCTCTCCATAATCAAAATAATAAGGCTCCTTCTGAAACTGTTCTGCCTATTCGCTTAATTAAAAATGCATTGCTTTAATAGCTCAATGGATTTATGGTTTTTATACACGTAATCCCTTTCCCGAAATAAACTGACACAACTGACGGGGAAATGACTGAATGGTTACCTTTAGGGGGAAGCACTGCATATGGCTTACTAGCAGCACTTGCAAGGTGATCAAGTAAGTTATTCACCAAGCTTCTGTACCCGCTGAAATAAATGTGTTTGTCTATGGGGAGTTTACCCTCCATTTCATTTCATGAAGCTGACATTATATTATGAAGCAAAGTTAATTTTGTGCATGGAAATTGTTTCCCATTTTGGCAAATCAACATAGCATGAAAAGGGCCATTTTTGTTCTCTTGAACAATGAGAGCAATAAACAAGCAAAAATATCCTACCTTGGTCTGTTCATTCTTTGGGTCCTGTACATATTCCCAGTCCTTTCCATGTCAAGCTGTGAGACACTTTAAACTTGCGTACAAAAGCCCTATTTTCCATGGTAGGGCTATCTCCACCACGAGCACCTTGTATGATGACTCCTCTACTGTTCTTCACAGTCTCCCAGGTCCACCGCAGCCCATTCCCTTCCTGCTTGGGAAGCTGGTATAGGGCATACCAACCTGATCGACTGCTCACTAGTCGGGCAACCCCAGGAGACAGAGGTATTCTCTGGTGAAGATGCTGTGATCTGGGAGTCTGATACAAGGCCAGACATCATTCCCACATATTAGAGCAAGGAGAATCTGTGGGGCACCAAAAGAAAGGAAAAGGCAAGCTAAATTAACACAAAGGGAAAGGACTAATAAAAAAATATGCAAAAATAAACACATTACCTGAACGGACAGTAGAAACTTCTTACAGTTTCTATTTTTCTTAGTATGGATACACACACAGTTCTATATTCTGACCAGATCAACCGGATCCACAGCAGAGTTGCATTTATCAGGTCGAATATGTGTTGTCATAGGGCTCACAAGTACAACAGTCGGGAATTCAACCCCACGTGTGTTCAAATTTTTTCTACCCCTTGTTTAGTTTTTTTCACACTCTCTGCTCTGCAACCGAGATCGCTCTATGATATTGCCTGGGATGTATTACTGTACACAGTACACCCTCTCGCTACTAGTCATCCACTGTCTGTGATATTGCCTGGGATGTATTATTGTACACCGCACATCATCTTACTACTAGTCATCCACTGTCTGTGATATAGCCTGGGATGTATTACTGTACACAGTACACCCTCTCACTACTTGTCATCCACTGTCCATGATAATTAACCTTGGATTTAATTACGTACACACTACATCCTCTTACTACATGTCATCCACTGTCTGTGATATACCTGGATTTCTTACGGTACACTGTACACCTCTCAACTACTTGTCATCCACTGTCTGTGATATAGCCTAGTGTATTACTGGTACACACTACATCCTCTTTATACTAGTCATCCACTGTCTGTGATTTTAGCCTGGGATGTATAACTGTACACAGTACTCCTCTTTACACGAACTCATCCACTGTCTGTGATATAGCCTGGGGATGTATTACTGTACACCCTGAACATCCTCTTACTATAGTCATCCACTGTCTGTGATATAGCCTGGGATGTATACTTGACCACACATCCTCTTACCTACTAATCAATCCCACTGTCTGTGGATATAGCCCTGTTGATGTTATTACTGTAACACGACTACATCCTCTTACTACGAGTACCACTGTCTGTGATATAGCCTGGGATGTCTACTGTTACACTGTACACCCTCTCACTACTTGTCATCCACTGTCTGTGATATAAGCTAGGATGTTATTTCCTGTACACCTACATCCCTTCATACTAGTCACTCCACTGCTGTGATATAAGCACTGGGATGTCTTACTGTACAACCATACCCCCTCACTACTTTCCTCCACTGTCTGTGATTAGCCTAGAATGTATTACTGTACACACTACATCCTCTTAATACTAGTCATCCACTGTCTGTGATATAGCCTGGAGATGTATTACTGGACACACTACATCCCTTACCACTATCACCCACTGTCTTTGATAAGCCTGGGATGTCTACTGTACACTGTACACCCTATCACTACTTTCATCCACTGTCTGTGAATATAGCCTAGGATGTAATTACTGTACACACTCATCCTCTTAATACTAGTCATCCACTTCTTGATATCCTGTGCTTTAATTACTGTACACAGTACATCCCTTACTACAGTTATCACTGTCTGTTTGATATACCTGGATTCTTACTGTACACACTTCACCCTCTTACTACTAGTCATCCACTGTCTGTGATATAGACTGAGATGTATTACTGTACACAGTACAGCATCTTACTTCTACTCATCCACTGTCTGTGATATAGCCTTGAATGTATTACAGAACATAGTTCAGTCTCTTACCACTAGTAATCCAATATCTGTAATATAGCCTGGGATGTATTACTGTACACAGTACACCTCTTACTACTAGTCAACCACTGTCTATGATATTGCCTGGGATGTATTACTGTACACAGTACACCCTCTAACTACTAGTCATCCACTGTCTGTGATATAGCCTGGGATGTATTATTGTACACAGTACATCATCTTACTACTAGTCATCCACTGTCTGTGATATAGCCTGGGATGTATTACTGTACACAGTACACCATCTCACTACTTGTCATCCACTGTCCGTGATATAACCTGGGATGTCTTACTGTACACTGTACACCTTCTCACTACTTGTCATCCACTGTCTGTGATATAGCCTAGGATGTATTACTGTACACACAACATCCTCTTAAGACTAGTCATCCACTGTTTGTGATATAGCCTGGGATGTATTACTGTACACAGTACATCCTCTTACTACTAGTTATCAACTGTCTGTGATATAGCTTGGGATGTATTACTGTACACACTACACCCTCTTACTACTAGTCATCCACTGTCTGTGATATAGCCTTGAATGTATTACAGAACATAGTTCAGTCTCTTACCACTATTAATCCAATATCTGTAATATAGCCTGGGATGTATTACTGTACACAGTACACCTCTTACTACTAGTCATCCACTGTCTGTGATGTAGCCTTGAATGTATTACTGTACACAGTAAAGCCTCTTACTACTAATCACTCAGTCTCTGTTATAGCCTGGGGTGTATAACTGTGCACCCTACATCCTCTTACTACTAGTCATTCACTGTCTTTGATATAGCCTGGGGTGTATTACTGTACACACTACATCCTCTTACTACTAGTCATCCACTGTCTGTGATATAGCCTGAGATGTATTACTGTACACACTACATCCTCTTACTACTAGTCATCCACTGTCTGTTGATATAGCCTGGGATGTATTACTGTACACACTACATCCTAAATAGTTACTAGGGCCTAGATAGTTACTAGTTACCTTTACCAAGTAGAGATTAAAACCTATTTTTTAAATGTTACTGCAAGATTAATAGGACTTCAAACTACACAATGAGTTTAGTTGCCAATATATGCATTACTGTACACAGTACATCATCTTACTACTAGTCATCCACTATCTGTGATACAGTCTGGGATGTATTACTGTACACAGTACATCCTCTTACTACTAATCATCCAGTCTCTAATATAGCCTGGGATGTATTACTGTACACAGTGCATCTTCTTACTACTACTCATCCACTGTCTGTGATATAGCCTGGGATGTATTACTGTACACCCTACATCCTCTTACTACTAGTCATCCACTGTCTGTGATATAGCCTGAGATGTATTACTGTACACACTCCATCCTCTTACTACTAGTCATCCACTGTCTGTGATATAGCCTGGGATGTATTACTTTACACCTACATCCTCTTACTACTACTCCACTGTCTGTGATATAGCCTGATGATTTTACTGTACACACTCCCATCCTCTTACTACTAGTCATCCACTGTCTGTGATATAGCCTGGGATGTATTACTGTACACAGTACAGCCTCTTACTTCTACTCATCCACTGCAAAAACAGAAATTTCCTCTTCCACTGTCATATATACAATTAAAATAATATTTATTATTACGGTAATGATGATTTACTCACATCAACTACTTTGCTGTATCCATGTCAGATTTTTCTGCAGTTTTGTTTAGATTTAAGAACTGCCTGTTTTATTGTGTGGAGAATGTAATATTCATTCTAGATCTTGCAATGGAACTTATACAGAAAAGCAGAGAAGCTTCAATTGTTTGTTTCAATAGTATCTATTTAACATTTCTAGGCCTTTAAACATAAACCAAAGAAACCAGTGTGTAAAATAATAAACAGACAACTTCTTATAAACAAAAAGATCAAAATAACCAAGTGACTAAAGGAGGGGAAGATAATTTCTTCATAATTCAGTGTAACGTCTAAACTAGAGGCAAATATTATGCAATAAACTTGGGAAATAATTGCATTTTTGTTGTGTGGAATTTAAAAACATTTGGTGTTCAGCTAAAAGTAGTAAGCAAAATACCAAAAAAGGGGGTGAACTTCAAGTCTGTGAATGTAGAAGGATGTGTCTATTAGCATCTTTACAGCAGAACTGCAAAAGCAGTGCCAAAGCAATATAGGACAGGACCAGAGAAACCCCTGGAACACACACGTTTCTACTTAAATCTGGATGTTATGAAGACAATGATAATAGTAACCAACATTTATAAGGAGATTTAATCCAGATCATATATTTTAATACTTCAAAACACAAATAAGCTAAATTACATGTTATGCAAGAAAATAATATATTAATACCCAGACAGGTAGAACAACTTACTGTGTGCCCAAAATATTCCCTTCTGGAAATGTATATTTTTTTATACATACTTCTATACCCACAGTGATGCACTGTACAGATGATATATGGTATAGATGATGTTCATGGAGTGTATCGTAACAAAAGCAAATTATATAGCAGTTCCTAATGGCAAGAGAACTGAAAATGGGTTAAATATGAGCATTTCAAGCTCTAGAGTTTATTGTCTAACAACGCCTTTACTTATGTCTTTTCTCAATTTAAGAATCAATATTGTGCCTTTAACTAGCAGATGGGTGTGCATGTGTAGGGGTGGAGAGTGTGTTTGTGTTTTCTGAATGATCAATGCACTTTGTCTTTACAGACTATGATTGTTGAATAGAATACTACTGCCTGGCTAACAAAGCAATTTTTAAATTACCATTTCAATCTCAACTTTTTAATAGAAGGTTTACAATAATGTCATTTTCTGTAAACTTGTTTTGTTTCAGATAGAGTCAAAGCTGAAATACAGCGAAATGGTAAAGGCAGACTATACCACCTTAAATTGGAAAATTTTCCCTTTCAGAAACAACGAAAACACAAAATATAAAACTGAAATGGTAACAGACACAGAATTACTTCAGAATGTTCACAACAATACAACATTGCACAGACGCATTGTTTACCCTGTACTATCTCTGAATACAAACCTGGTTTTGTCAATATATATATAATAAGTACCTAAAGCCATTTGTCTCATTGCAATTGTCATTATGTAATATATACTGTAAATATAGAATCATAAGAAAAATAAGGAGATATTCACCTGGGTGGGTTTTTGAAGTGTGACTTGGAAAGGCTGAGTTTGGCTCTAGATGTAAAAGATACAGAATCTTTATTTAATAACAAATTAAATGCAAATAAGAAATTGTTGTTATATTTAAAAAAAAAAAAAAAAAAACACAATCTGAAAAACTCCAGATCTGTATAACCTTGAAGGTACAGCTGGGAGACACTAAAAAGAGCAACACACATTAGTGAGTTAATTTCAGATGCAAAGTGGAAACTTCCCCTAGGAATCGTTACATTTCATTTAATATGCAATGTCAATGCTAGGCTTGCATGCAACAGACATGTATTGATTGGTTGCGTTATTAACTGTTAAGGCCATTTTCTACAAAGACCGATAGTGTGGTCAGTTACATGTCGGCTGTTATTTAATACGGGAATAAAACATAGATCTGATTATGATTAACTAAATCAAAGTTATTATGCTTGAAAGCCTACAACTGTAACTGTGAACTGCCAAGCCCAATAATGTTTGCTACCTGGTAAATTAAAGCCATCCATATCAATAAATTCATGAAATTATTTTAATGGGAATCAATTTATTAACATAAATCATTTGGTTGCATGTGGCTGAAATCCCATCTTAGTATTTTATTTGGAAAAAAGCTTCCTGGAGCCCCAAATGCCCTGTGAACTTTGACCTGTGGCATACTGATCTTTGTCATTAGGTCGTGATCAATGACTACTCAATTGAGCATTTTCAGAGGAAGCCACAATTTGAATAATAGAATGTATTCTAATGGTCTGAATATTCCAAAACCCTCTTTAAAACTATTGGTGTATTTGTAAGTCTAAGCTTAATTTTTAACTGACTAGCACTTACTGATTGGAAAACATTTCTTATATTATTGACTATAACAGTCATTTTAGCAATTTGAATTCCTAGTGCCTTTCTGTATGAAGTCCCACACACCACTTTCATGAGCGATGTGCTGAGTTCAATGCAGTGTCAGAAGTAAATATGAAGTGACTGGGATGGGATAAAGCTGTTTAATCCTGGGTTTAGGCTTGTCCTTGTTAAATTGTCTCATACTAACAGTAAACACTGCCAGGATGTCTACACAGGGGGAGAAGTAAATGGGTGATACTGACTGATTTTTCAAACAGTGCCGCAATGAGGATATCTAGAAAGCACAGTGTGTGGGTCCCTAGCTTTTCTATGCTTATAATGGGGATAAATAAGAGATGTTGTGGGCCTTGAGTATTCATGTACACAGCTGTTTTGGAGGTAAAACCCTCTAAAGCATCATGTGTTACACAGCTACACAAGTTAATCATTAGTTTGAATTTGGGATTTCATGATTATTTTTTCTAACTATTTTACTTTAAAAGCTCACGGATTTTCATTTTTTCATCAAACTGTTAACTCTTTTCTTTCAGATAAGCTTTCCTAACCATTTCTCTTATGATTTGTAATTTCCCTCTGGCAGGTAAAGGCTGCGTAGCTCCTCTGTGAGCATGTCAATCCTTTCATGCATACAAGTCTAAATGGCAGCAAGTGTGTATCCCCTGAGACAAGTTGCTATATAAAAAGTGAATATGGTTGAAGTTACATTTTCAGTTTCTTGTTTGTTCATGACCTAATGATTAATTTTCCTCCCCTACTTTGAACATATCATTGCGTATTAAAGATAAATTATCTCCACACAAAAATCTATAATTTGCTTTAGTGTAGGGGACCCACCAACCCTAAGATTTAAAAGTGCCCAGAAATCAACTTACCCAACCTTTTCCCCTTAGCCTCTGCCTCTATTGCTAGAATTGAGTAGCAATAGGGGCCGGACCGGTAGCCGTGTCTGTGATTTAGAGTCAGCCAATCACAGACATGTCTGCGGACTATTGAGGGAGCCAAGGAAACGAGGTCCGGTAAGTCTTTTTCCAGAAACTTTTTAAACATAAACTCCCCCCCAACCCTAAACGCTAGGGTTAATTTTATTTGAAAAATTAACTGCAGCGCCGATGGATCCGGATGGAGGGAGGGGCACATGCCAGAGTCCTCCAGGAGGACAGGGAAAGGGCAGATATGGATTACACACAGGGAGACTCCTACTTTTCTGGGCTAATAGCCACTGCAGGGCAACCATAAGGAGCAGGGCAGAAATGTAAGGAGTTTTCAACACTGCACAGTGGGGCCAGCAGTGGGGCAAATTTTAGTTTTTAGGGTGGACATGCCCTTAAAATATACAGATTTTACATTATATTTATTTAGATCAAAATATTTGAGTTCTTGCTTTTATGAGACAAAATAAAATCTAAACTAGTTTTTGGTTCAAGTTTAGAATCCAGCTTCAAGACTGGGGTGACCAGTAAGTAAACACCAATCTTCTGGAGGCAAAAATGTATGTGTATTGACTGTATAAACTGTTATGGCTGTGTATCAGGAACATAAAGGCTAATGTAGGCACTAGTCCTGAACCCTGGTTTAAAAACAAATGTTCACCTCTACTAAGCACATGTATGTCAGGGAGGGATATAGTAGTTTACAGGAGTGTCATAGAGGTCTATAAAAACTTTTTCACATCACAATTTTCATATTAAGTCATTCCCACTACAAAATACAAAAGTAATATCTATTTCCTGGCATTGCATACATTTTACATACACTGTTGCTCACGCCTTACCCATACAGTGATCCGCTGGTATGTCATTTGCTATTCGTATATCATCCACAGCTATCTCTCCTGGTTGCCCTTTTCCAACAATCCCCTCAATTACAACCTGGAAGCAAAAATAAAAAAGGAAAACATGATGGTTTTATTTTAAATAGTGAACACACAATGGGTGGTATAGCTCACATGTTAACATAGAAATGGAGGTTACTATCTATCTAGCCTACACATGGCCCTACCTAACAGTTAAACCAGAGGAAGGCAAAAAACAAAACACAACAAAAAAAAACAGTTTTACAGATTGACAATAAAATTCTTAAGTGCAATTCCTAATTTACAGTCAGCATCTCGAACAGAACCAATCCCAGACAAGGCATGACATTGTGTAGTATGAATCAAACTGCATCTTTTAGGCCACCCACACTCAAATTCTAGTGTTTTCTAGTGATTGATAACTGTCCAGATCAAATGAGATTCAGTAATTATTGGAATAATTAATGTATGGAATGATTTCAATGAAATCCGCTGTGAATTTTCAACAAAAGTTGCATGTGTATGGCCAGCTTTGGAGCTCATTTAGAGCATTAATAGGAGAAATAAAAAGTTTAAAAGTTTGGTATGAAAAGTATGCAATGTTCAGTTCCAAGATTTTTTCTGCACAAGAAAGAAAAGTTAGAACAAACAACTTCTTTGGATATCATTAAAGGTTCCATTTAAGATGTTTACCAAACGTCTCCCAAACAATTAGGCACAGGCCTTTTCTTGCCACACTATTGAATCCAGGCAGTATATTCTTATTTTACTTTCATTTCCATGTTACAAAAACCCAAAGATGACTCCAAAATACAATGCAAGACTTCAGTTATATTCAGGGTTAGTGTATCGGCTGTTCAGTTAAATAATGTTCTCAAGCACTTTTTACATAATTCATAGTCTACATCCAGAGTATGTTTTCAGAGCTTGTGTGTTGCTACTAGCTACCACGCACAGTCAAAGAAAGTCTGCAATGCATTAACTCTTGGTGCCTCTGGCTGGGAAAAGACTAAAGCATTAGAATTTTAAATGACATTACTTTCTTTTCAACACCATAGTACCTGCTGACTCTGCATGTTTAACAACGTTGCCTTCTCTGTTTAAAAAAAAAATGCCAGGCAATAAATATGAGCAAATATGCACAATCTGATATGTTTTCATTATGTAGCTTTGATCACAGAATATATTTATTTTGGCATAGAAAGTGTTGATTAGAACACCTTAGTATAATTGTCATTTAAAGTGCAGATGCTTTCTTTTCAATAGTTGGTCAACGGTTTATTTAGTTTTTAAGCAGAACAAGCAGCAGCTATCGCCTTTAGGCACTGGACTCTCAGTGGGCTAAGTTCTGGTTACAGCTGTAAAAACAGAGATATAAATTTGTACTGCTGCTCTGCCATAACATTTGGCCAATAGAAAACCAAATATGCAAGCTCTGTTTATTAAAAGTGAAATGCTTGCTAGAACGAATTTTGTGATTATTCTTCCGTACAAATTGCAGATGGTAGCTGATTTAGATAGACCATCAAGAGATCCTACTGGATAAAAAATGATTTCTAGAGACTGGCATCAACACTCATGCGATCGCTCATATGTACGGAGTTAGTCAAGCTGCTGAACAAAAATACTTTTGGGTTTTTTGTTGTTATTGTGATATGGTATACCAAGGGTACTAACCATGTCTGTTCTACAGGGGATGTTGCAGAAACATAGAGATCTGTTGCTGATAGTTTTATCTGTCAGTTTTTTATGGTGTGTATGTTGGGGGTGTTGAGGATATTCCAGTTAGCGAATGGTTTAGGTTATTTCTGGTCAGCTTCAATTAGTTGCTTCAGATATTCCTTTGTGACCTGAACCTAAAAATAATTTCATGTAACATATTGCAAATTATTTTCCCATGAACTGTTAAGTGTTGTAAGTTCTTATGTGCCGAACCTAGTGTACAGGGAATAACTATGTAGCATAAGCAATGTTAATTCCACTCACATTGTTCTACTGGAATTTACCTTCTTAATGTATTTCACATGAGCAGTCAAAACTAATTATTTTCATGAAGTTTATGTTATTTACTTGGTTTACTAAATAGTGAAAGTATTGTAGAAAAACAGATTTATTGTTTGTACATGAAGCCTTACCTAACTAGTTAGGGTGTAGACTGGGGAAATGTTTCAATCATACATTTAGTTTTTGCACATCTATTGGTCATTTCATGTGGATCTAGGAATGGCAGGTTGAAGTAGCCTTGAGGGTCCATGAAAATGGAGAGACAGACCTGCACAATTAAAATGCAGTGCCCAAAATTCCAATAAAGAATAAATGTTACAATGTCTACTCCAGGGCTAGACACATCCCAGGAACCATGTAGCTAAAACTTTACCTCTGGCAACAAACTATTCTAATGTTTTTTTAAATTAATTTCTATGGAACTGGCTACTAGATAAGATTGGCTCCTAGATTTTTCTAGATGATGATGACTAGATGATTTGTCCACCCCTGGTCTACTCTATATGTTCCCCATATGTTACTATGTAAGGGGCACTATATAACTGCTTGGCAAATCCAGATGTTGCCTTACTGCCAGGTGTATAAAGTATTTATTGACAATAGGGGCCACTGTAATCATTCTAGAGACCAATATTTATTTTGTAGCTCTTAAGATTTGCCTTGCTCTGACATATCTAGCTGTTATGTGGCTTAAAAATAAATCAGAAAAAGATGAGAGATAAGATTGTGTTGATTTCCACCATATGTGATATTTAACTTATTATCACTTCATTAATTTCCTGGTACCTATATATGAAATTATGCATCATACTTGAGAATTGTTAATATTAGCTATTCTCACCTTATTATCACCTGCATTTTTTGCCTATGCTTCTGTTTTTTTATACAATCACCAGGAACATTTAAAAAGTACAAGCACATGAATGGTAAAGGGGTTTTAAGAGCAGAATCTTCCATTACATCTACATCAGGTTGTATTTAAATATTTAAATGTCATTGTATGTTCTCACCTCTGTATAGAAAAGTTTTTTTATGCTTTTAAATATATTAATGGAATATTAATAAGCAGACACTTTATGTTGAATTGGCCCCCATTAAATTAACTCAAACTTATATATAGTTTTTTTTTTTTACTGCATTCAATATTATACCTACAATTTTACATGTAATAATGTTATTCTGAAAAAAGACCTGGGGGTGAATAAGAAAACCCAGGGGCATGATTATAAAATAGTGAAGGCAAAAGTACAATGTGATTTAAGGGTGCTTTGGGGTGATGGATTTTATTTCTATTAAAGTTCCTGAGGGGTGGTTATGTCCCTTTAAAATGAAATGTTTTCTGTTGAGATATAATAACTTAATGTACAGGGACTGTTCTTTTATTCTCTTTCATGTTGACAGCAAGTTGTGTTTTAGAATTAGGAGCTTTTTTAACAAAGAATGTTTATCTAAAACTGTGCCACAACTGTGTTGTGATTTCTAGCTATGCCAAATAATAGAATCTAAAAACCAGGGGAAAAGGCGGTTTGTTGTTGGAATAAATGGCTTAAATTTAATAAAAGAAAATCAGGTCCTTACACACTATCCATTTTTCATGGACCTTTCAAAGGACAGCTGTCTTTATTCTATTAATGCTGACTGTTTGTGGCGATGTGTCATTTCCATTAGATTACAATTTTTTTCGTAACACAGAGCAGATGCCAACATGCCTAAACTACAGGGAGCACTGATATTTTTTCAATGCAAGACAAGACTTAAAGATTCTCACTGATACATAAAAACTAATGTCATCCACAAAGCCTCTCACACTGTTATAGATCAGTGCTTTATGAATAACAAGCAGTGTACCATTTAGTTGCTATAACAACACGTGAAACAACATAAAACAATCTTGCTAAACTGAAGGAGCCTTCCAGATTCTACTGTATTTATTTAAATAAACACTATAAATCCTCTTAGTAGAATCTGCTATTGCAGGCTTACCGGATGTTTAAAGCATATATCTTGAAAATATTTGCTGTATTATCTGTCACGTTTGCAATATTGTCCTAATTCTAATTTTTTTAAGGGTGCTGCATGCCAATCAGGGGTGCTCAGTAATCTTAAGCATCTTATTATTGAAATCAATAACCTCTGCTTCCATCTTGTGGAAGCAATTCACTTTGAATAAAATACACTCTTGTGGGAATCGCTGCATAATACTAGGATTTCTTTAAATTTTTTACTGCCAGTAGCCCTAAACATTGAGGTTAAATTTATCTAGTTTATCATACCAGGGTATATTTATTAACAAATCTGAAAAAAAAAAGGCAGATAGAGGATAATAGTTTGGGACGTCCTTCTAGAAATGGTTACTTGCATTAGCCACAAAATTATAGAAAGAATACCTGATACACTTCGTCTCCCTCGGAGCTGTGCAGGATGATTCTACCTTCCTTCCAATTGCTTTCTTGTTCCTCTTTCACCTTCCAAAGCAGCTTGTTCTCCTGGCTAGACTTCTTCAGCACCTGAAGAGTTCCACCACTGCTACCTGAAGCTCTATAACGAAACACCATGCAGAGGACAGTTCTTGGCAGGTACATCTTTGGACTCAATAAGCGTGCATGTTGTCCTTCCCTTCTTCCACTGCTTGGGAGTCTCAGATAGTTTTTGACATTTGCTAGAGAAAAATGAGTTTCTCTTAATATCGCATTATATACATATATCTGTTAACATAGAAAATAATATTGCATTTCACTCTAATTAGAAGAGAAAATGGAAGTCAAAAAGTAAAAACCATTGACCTAAACCAACACTGTGGTTATTTGCATGCAGTGTGTGAACATGGCTTTGTGCTGGAGTCCCGAGGGGATTTCATGGTTTTCACCTTTTGCATATACTTTTTGTGATACCCCCACCCTATTAGGTTAAAGGCCACTGTTTCCAGTTAAACTTTACATTTTATATATATACACAATTATGCTTTAAGAAACCTTTTGGGTAAAAGTTGTTTTTAATATATATACACAATGCTTTATAGAAATTAACAATTTGTTGCTATGGAAACTAAATTAACATGACTTGTAAATTCATATAGCATATTTAGCATATTAAAGCCAAAGGACAAATTATTCTCCACTGACTTTCTACCAAATGGGGAACTGAATCTAATGAAAGTCAGCACTTTCCCTTTTATTCTTCCTTCTCTGTGCTAGTGAAGTCAGCTTCGTCTAACTCTATGGTGCTCTGCCAGAGGAAGCAGCTCTGGAAGAAAGTTAAGACCTTAGTAGATTAGGAAGGGCAGCGTCACTAGCTTAAAAAAATATTAGGTGGGTAATCTAAAGGGAAATTAATTTGATTTTTGGCTTTAGTTTCCTTACATTTGTTAATGCTACAACTTTTATTCTAAAACTACTCAACTGTGGGCAACTATGAGAGAAAAGGCACATAAATACTAAAAGCCGCAAGGAAGTTAAACTATGGAAGTACTTTGGAAGTCATAGTCAATAGCAATAATTACCTAGCAATAAAAGTACACAAAGAAAGTAAAATGAACAGCAGGGTTCTTGGTATTTACAGCCAATAAAGGTGAACCCAGCTGACTGTACTGGAAATAATAGTGAGACAAAAACAATTATCTGTAAGATGTGTGTTAATGTTTTAATAAAATAGAGAGGCAAAGAAATGTGCATATTTACAGTATCTGCAATCATAAAATACATCAAATTTTTATCCCTTTATTCTGGTTCCATATCACATTGGAGTTTGCAGTGAATTGGTTTATTGGTATGATAATATGCATTGCATTTTTGAGGCTAAGTACACATATTTGGAAGCTGAGAAATCTCAACCCATGTCTGGTTTGGAAATACCTCTGCTGGTCAAAACAAGAGGGATTCATTTACGTAGAGGGGGGAAATAGTCTAGAGAGAGAAACCAACAAGCAGAGCTCAAAGAAATATCCTAGCACAGCAAATGCCTTTCTTATATCATTACAGCATAAACATGGACTCTGTTCAACTGATTACAAATCTTAGTATATTTCCATTCAATGACATTATGTTTCCATCTGCTCAACATCCTAAACTAACCTGAGTTGAAAGTTGATTAATTCTAAAAACTAATATTACTTTCCCAGTGCCCAAAGTAACCACAGCTGTTTCTATTTGTCTCAGCTGCAGTTGTCTTTCATCAATAGAAAGACCACCAGGAACCCCCAACTTATTTCTATTCTAATCCAATCCCCCAGACAAGTGCTTGTGATCTACAGTCTTCAAGGCAAATGCAAAATGCAATTAGTAAAATACATTAATTCATTTAAAATTACCCAGAAATTTCCTGGTGGACAATGCTGGCATGTAAGGTTTCCTTTTACAAAAAGCTTCTCTTCTTACAAACTCCCAACTTTTCACTTTGCTATCTAGCATACTGGTATTCTGCCTTTCGGATTTGCTTAATTCCCTGAATCATTTTTCCATATATTAATATTACTGTTACATTACCTAAAGTTTTTTTTGTTCATTTGAAAATGTAATGATTTTGTGACATTTTGTTATATGAATATTCAGTGTTCTTTTGCACTCCCCTAATGCGTTATCTACCAGCACCTATCCCCCTGGTGTTATAAGATTATTAACATACAGTATCTTTTATGAAAATAAAAAAAACGTGAACGTTTGAAATCAAGAGAATGAAATCTTAAAAAAAAAGGAGAACATTTTTGGCTTCTATAGTTAATGTAAATTAGAATATTTGTCAGGAGAATTATGTTGTACACCAGGAGCAATGCTTCAAAATGGAAAGGAAGCGTTAAGAGGAAGGAAAACTGTACAGCAGATAGGGGTCTATTCTGCATCAAGGGTAGTGGGCAAACAACAAGAAAACAGCATATCAGGAAAAGATTTAGTGGCTGATTTACAAGACAACGCACCACAGTTAGCAATGCAGGTCTCTTGCCTACTAACACTGAATTGGGGTTGAATTCCTCTGTGAATGATGGCATATTATTAATTAAGTAATGAAATTAGATATTAAGCATTCCTGGCTTCGGTTTTTACTACTTTTTAGAGTAACGTGTTAAGACAGCTAAATAGAAATAGTATTAAAATAAAATGTAAGTAAATATGATTCATACATTTAGATAATATCTGATTTATACATGTCTTTTTCTAAAGGATCTGCTTAAACCAGAACATGCTTTAGCTATGCGGGTAGGATGTAAAATACGGCCTATGTGTGTATCCTAATAGCTTGTAGGAAACATTAAGGTGTGCCCTACTAAAGTTATGACATTCAAAATTCTTTTTGCAGGGTATCTTTTCTTTGTTCTAACTATACAGATGCCTTCTCTGTCTTTCAGTGTCAGATGTTACTACTATGGGAACTCTGCCTCCTCAATATTAACAGCTTTCAAATGTCTGTAACAAATCTTTCCTTCCAAACACTGTTTGATGCATGACAGAAGTTTCTGTAAAGGGCAAGGAACACTAAGAGCTTTCTGTTCATAGAAGACACACCCCAGATCAAACATGCTACTGCCCAAGAAACAAAGGATAACAGGGAATTTAACATACAGAACTTCTCAAAATACAAGAAATTAACCCTTAACTAAGACTCAAATCCTTTGAATGGAATTTAGTGTAACCAAAAACATCAACAAAATCCAATTCAATGAAATTCACTAATAAGATATACTAGTTTAAGAAGCTTTTGTATCTTTTACAGGGATATGCTAATTTGTGGATACAGTCAGACAAGCTATACCAGGACTACTTTCAGTATTTAAAGGGTAACTGTGGTCTCCATACAAGTGACCTTTATTAAAAAGAAGAACATTCTTCTAGCTGAAATCTATGTAAACATATAGCAGTATAAATGGTGGTATTTCCAGCTATCACTGTGAGTTCTGACATCACCAGCCCCGCCTTTAAAGCCTTTGGGACAAGCATGCCCAGTTGTATCCTACTGCTCCTTCTGTCTTTAAATAGCTTTTTTAGGGGTGTGTGGCTTCTTACACAGCATGTCATGTAACAATCACACATTCCTTGTTTAATCTGACTGTCTGAGTGTAATTTTATAAGACAATAACTTAAAAATCAGAGAAGCTAGAGATATACTCCTAAGCTTGTTTGAAATATGTGAGAGAACTCTTAAATACAGGGCACTTGTTACCTTTTAATAGGTGATAAAGAAATAATGTAAATTAATACACATCTTGGATTTTTTGCACAGTAAAACTGTTTAACTTTTCATACCACAGATGACTTAATTTCTGCTTTTAAACTAAAGATTTACTCTGTCCATGGTGCAGTTTTGAGATGACACGCCTCTGCAAGGTACTGTTAGTACACAGATATGTTAAAAGGTTTAAATCACTGTTAACTATAATAGTTATTTTGCTTTGATTTGGCAAATGGTAAACAAAGAGTTAAGAAAATAACAAGTAATTATAATATCTCAGGGGAGAGGAAGTTAAAAGTGAAATCCAGCATAAGGTTATAAAAATAGATACTTCCCTTTCTCTAGAAGGCTTATTATATTAATTAAACATTATTAGTCTGATGGAGATGGGCAGGGACTCATTTCATCTGAGACTGTTGGAGAGTTTTAATTTTTTGGATTTCAGGCTTCTTGACCCTTCTTGAACACAAATGTTGATTACTACACCATCTTGCATGACCATGCACAGCCAAACCCCCCTGTATTTTTGTAATCTATTATCTACTATGAGGTAATACATAGATTAAAAAAGAAAAGATAAACAAATCCACGGTTGTTTGTGTTTTTCTTTGATAAAAATGAAAGTCCCAGCCCTGTACAAGGTTTTGAAAAGACAATCAGTAGCAAATCTAAAGCTACGTTGGCAGTTTTATGAAGTACTAAGAAATCTTGTTAATAAGAGCCCAGCAGTTTTATTAGACAGTTATTAAAGAGAAACAAGAGAGTATATTGGAATATTTAACACAAAAATATGAAAATCTCTGTGTTTATACAGTTATTTCATGACATTATTCTAATTTAGAATGCAGATCTATTTGCCTTTATTAGCCTTGCCAGACCAATCTGAATGCTTTAAAATTAGAAAATCAGCAGTAATGTAATTGCAATAAATCAGTAAAAAGCTAACTTTTGATTGGTTGCTGCAGCCTGAGAGCAAAAGAAAGTTTATTGCAGTCTACCCAATTCAATAGCCAATATTCGTCCTATATAATACATTAAGGGCTAAGCCACACCAGCGGGTTTCAACATGCGATCCGATCGCGATTAGATCACGTGTTAAAACACGCACACTAGTGTTGGCCAGTTGGACTGACCACACTAGGTACGCTGGGGCCTGTTGTGCTGCGATCCGTTGATCAGAGTGCATGCAATCATTATTTTTGGTGCGCTTCAAATGCACTCCGATCCCAGAAAATGACAATCACAATATTGAATTCTGAAAGCAGCATTTACCCAGAGCGATAGCGGCTCTGGGTAAATGAGCCTGTTTGTGTTTGGCAATAGGAATAATAATAAAAACAGGATTTCCTCTTAAAGGAACACAATGCTGAAATCATACATTTGGCTTATTTCTTCTACATACTTTGTTTTTTTCTTATAGTTTATAGTATGTGAGGTTGAATGAAGACATATGTCCATCCAGTCCAACCCATCTAGCAATATCCTCATTTCCTGCTTAACTGTTGATCCAGAGGAAGGCAAAAAAAACCCCACCAAATTTATGAAGGGGGAAAAAATTCCTTCCTGACTCCAAGTGGCAATTGGAAATTTCCCTGGATCAACTCTACTTTATGTATCAATACCAGTAACTTGCAACATTCTGTGTTTGCAGAAACTTATCCAGCTTCTTTCTGAAACTGACCAATGAACCTGCCATAACAACGTCCAATGAAAGACCGTTCCATAGCTTTACTGTTCTCACACTGAAAAACCCTTTCCGAGCTTGATGCCTAAACCTTTTTTCTTCAAGTCTTAAGGGATGTCCTCGTGTCGCTGGACATGTTCTATTGGTGAACTATGTCCCAGATAGTTTATTGTATGGCCCGTTAATGTATTTATACACAGTAATCATATCCCCACGCAAGTGCCTTTTCTCCAGCGTACATAATTGTAACTTTTCCAGTCTCTCTTCATATTCAAGCTCCCCCAATCCCCTTATTAATTTAGTTGCCCTTCTCTGAACCCTTTCCATTTCAAAGATGCCTTATATGTTCAATTTAAAACAAGTGGTGGGTCAATCCTGGGAGATTAATAATAAATTTACATTTAAATACATTTTTTCAACAACAGAAAATATTAAAAACGCTCCGCGTGGCACATTTGGATTTTTGCTGCCAACAAGACAATGGGGGTTAAAGTAGAATATTTGTTGAATTTACCATCTTCAAGAAATGGCAGTGCTCTTAGTTCAATCAGCTGAAGAGCTCTACAACATATCTATTTCATGCAATAGCTTATACAGCCCCTTTTAATGGTAAGAATAGAAAGTTTTGGAGTGATAGATTCTTACATCATTCCACAATGCACTTCTTTTGCAGGAATGAGAATGAGCGCTGGGACTAGAGATGGGTATTGAATGTCTTCATCATTATGAACAAGATTTAAATGGAGTCAGATATAATACTTTAACTCCTTTAAGTGCCAGACATGTAAGCAATGAATTGCTCTTTTACAAGGCTACATGGCACTAATCAAATCAAAGACTCCGCTGATTTAGCAATGTTTACACAGCAGTTTCATCACTGCAACTAAGTAAATTCTGCAGGTTTGAGAACTGAGGATCGGTTTAAAAGAGGGTAATATTGTATATGCTTATTGTAGGTGCTCCAATTTATTAGAATGATAGAAACATTTATATTTAAATACAGGTATATCAGAAACCGTCACAGACCAGCAGTCATTTAGAACTGTGCAAACTTCTCTTTCTTACTGCCCGATCTAAAATCTAAACAGGAATAGGGGTGTGTATGAATTAGTATGTAATAAAACCCCAGAATTCATTAAGGGCACATTAATGACTAGTGCAACCAATAAAATAGACATAGCTCAAGAATTATTATATATTTCTTAAATATAAATAGTAAAATGTACCTTAATTTACACCTAAGAAAAAATATAGAGACAGAAAGAAGAAGAGGCAGTGGTTTGAAGAACAGATGACTTACCAGGAATAGAGCCAGAATGTCCCATCCAGGGGCTATGGGGATGGAATGACCATGTGAAATCTGCATTGGTATCATGTGTCCAGCTGCACACATCCTCTGAATGGTCAAAGTTGCAGTTAAATCCTGATGGGTATTGGAATTCTTAAGGGAAAATGAGAACAAAATAGAAAATTTAAATGTATTCGCCTTCCAGTAAACCTCTTTTTGTTTCACAAACTGCATTGCCAGCAACACATGTTCTTCTGGATTTTTGTAGTCAGTTCACATGATCTAAGCCTGCTTCACAGTGTGGTAGAATAAGGTTCACCTAATCCCCCTAACAAAACAAAGACAGAAGGAAAAGAAAATACAGCCTAGAGGTACAAATACTCAGCTTGTACTTCTGCTAAATGCACATGTAATACAGTGAAAGTGAATGCACCAATCCAGACAGAGGGCTACATTCTAGTTCAGCCATTGTGATAAAATTCAACATAAAAAAACTAACAATTTATTAAACAACTAATGCCTGCATTATAAACAAAAATGTGTGGTTCACTTTCAATGTTTACATTTACAGACATTAACAATAGAATATTTCATGTAGTGCCTAGAGTCTTATTCACCTGCACGTTTGGACACATGAAAGCTGCTTTCTAATAATATATTACATTACATATATAATGTGAAAAAAGCCTGCAGTATATCCTTTACACTGAGCCAACAATCACATCTCTGGATGGAGCCTGTGAGAAATTACATTGGGGTAAATGTTCAAACGTCCTGCTTCCAGTAGGTTGAGTGAAATCACCTGACCTCTGCCGGCCCTTTTCCCCCCGGGGGAGAAGCATGCTCAGTTAAGACTTATTGCAGGGGAAATCAGGAAGTACCTGAGGAAAAAATTAACTATTGAGAAGGGAAGCCTATTAATGCAGACAGGCTGGTCACATGACTACAAGCTGGTCACATGGCTAAGGAAGAGTTCAACCAGGAAGTTACATTGCTGAACCTTTCCAGCAATAACTTCTCACAAATTTTATCTAGAGATGTGATTTAGGTTTTTTTTGAAGGTGTGATGGAAGGCTTTTTATATAATTATTACTAGTTTGGAAGAATTTGAGACCACAGTTACCCTTTAAGTGATTTTTTTTCTAAATAACCAGAAGTTACCTTCATTTCCCACACACGAGTCTCCACATTCTGTAGTCTCCTCGTCTGACACACTTTGTGTTGTTACCTCTTCAGTCTTCACAGTGGGTTTAACTGTCTCTGAGGTAGGTTTCACTTCTACAGGAAAAAAAATTTATAATAAAAAAAATGGCAAGTAATATTACTCTGTACACTTATTAGTGAATACAAGAAACACATTTTGATCTCAAACCTATAGCACCATATCAATTCATAACTCTTTTTCAAAGGGTATCTCCACCCAGCACTGGCATTCGTCCCCGTGATTGGCTAAGGCGGGATGCCAATCACAGGGGCGGATGCTGGTCGAGCCACTCCTGCTTGACTTCTGTGCACAGAAAAGGCACGGGAGTTTAGCAGAAGGCATCGGGGGAACAAAGGCTGATAAGTACATTTGGGGATGGCAGGGAATGCAAGGTCGAGGTTTATAGCAATTCCCTGCAGGTTAGTAAAATTTAGTTTGGTGGTGGAGTTGCCCTTTAAGTTTTAGCTTTAGGGTGGACATGCATTTTCAATATTTTTCCTCCAACAACCCACAGTATATACAGTTACACAGTTTGTTAAAGGCGTTCCTGGTTTTCATTTGCTGTTAGAATGTTACTTACATCCTTATATAAATTATGCAATATTCGGTTATATAACATAAACAATACAGATCAACTGACTTCAGACATATTACACCTGTCTTGGTTCATACCAGCACAAACAAAATATTATATGTATACGCCTAAACATAGGTATTGCCAAAGATCTAAATCTTGGAGGTTTTCCCCACAACATGGAGATGGAGCATGGAGGTAGAAGAGTTTTGGAGCTGGAGAAGCTCTTAATGCTTCTTCAATGTGAGATTCAGCTAGGGGTTATTTAGCCAAGCAATTAAAACCATAGTCCAATTAACTCAAACCAACTTTCAAACCAAAGGCAGAGTGTGGTGTGGTTTTAAGAATTGTGAGTTGTAGTACACCTGTGGGTCCAGGCAACGCAGATTCAAGAACATCTTACTGCACCCCATTATGTTAACGTGTATTATACATAATAACAAAGATTAATAAAATTCTGAAATATGAAGAATAAAAGTAACAGAAACATAGATGTTAAGATAATGTGTATTTAATATGTTAAAACAAAAAATGCTGATATCCTTTGATCCATGGCCTTTGCTGAAACCCTTTATTTGGGATTTTTAAGTCTGTTCCAGATTTAAGGTAATTACAAAGCATATATAAAAGTGAAAGTAAATATATATCATAGGTGGAAGTATCATAGCCAGATTGTCTACTTTCTATCTAGAGAAGATTTTTTAAAATGTAAGATCTGTGGAAAGAACCTATACAAGCATAATACTACTATGTTGTGCCCTGAGCATTTCCTGCTCTTTAAAAAATGCCAGCAGTCTCTAGTGGTTAAGGTTTCCATGGTAACTTTTGGCTTATATTTGGCTCTGGGGAAGGAGCTAGAAATCCATTTTAACATCCCGTTATTTAACTACTCATATTTCCTGCATTCATTGGAAAACATACTCCTAAACGGGCAAACATTCTTGGATGCAAAACTGTTGATCCTGATTCCAGCCCCGAATATTTGTGGGATAGAAGTACTGTAGTGTAAAACAAAAACACACTTTGTGGACAATCAATGTCTCTCAGAATGAACATTCTTTGCAATCTGATTCTTATTAAACTCAGCAAAGGACATTCTTTTGTTTCTGGCCCTTTTATAACCCTAAAAATACCACCCCCAAGGCCGCTGATATCTGCCCCCAGACAATTATACACGCAAAAGGGCATTCCCCTCTGTCAATCAAATACATACATCTAGCTGGTGGAGAAGCTATTATTCCATAGTACAGAGCTTTCTAAAACATGCGGCATATGTTACATGCTGAGATTGAAACAGCAGGCTATTAAGAGTATAACCCAAAGGTTGCCCATCAGAATAGTTTTTTTCCTAGTTACACATTACATTGATACAGTGATCATATCGGTTTTAAAGTGCCATTTTATTACCAGTTCATTCAATTTAGATGTTTTTGCCAATCTGTATAAATTGACTACTCTGACTAATATTTCTCTTCAGTTTTCTGTTCTTCACAGTTTCTCTGTGAATCTTCTATATACATTTTTGAACACTCCCGTGCAACAATATGTTTTGCCTGTGGACCACTTCTAGCTCTAATGAGCAATTCAAGGGCAAGTTCAAAGAGCCACATGAAGGTATAACACAGTTTACCAGCAGTAAAGGTTCCTAAGGCATGTTGCTTCTATGAAATACTAAATATAAAATTTATTAAAGGGACAGTTCAGTGGAAATTATCAATATTTGTTAAATTGTTAGTTTGTGCAATGCCTTCTTAGTTATTCTACATATTCTCTCCCATTTTTTTCCATAACAGTCTCTACTAGGGGTCCTGAAACCAGGAAGTCAGTATTTCGGTTGCAGTTATTTATACACTGACAAAATGCTGAATTGGCAGATTAAGGTCATTGGGATGAAAAAATACTGCTCTTTTTTCTGAAAAGCATATGTATTTCCACTGTACTTCCCCTTTAAATGAGTAAAATTATACTACATGGGCCAACATAGTTGCAACTTTAATTGGTTACTTTGATTCTGGGCTCCAATCAATCCCTGCATCTAAATTACTAGAGTAAGAATAATAATACAGTGTCTTCTTAACTGAATCGATTTCCCAATATACAGAAGTGTTTTTATAAACTAGAATACACACTAAACAAAATATTTAAAAGACCTGGCTATGGTTTTAATGTGTATGGTGTTAGGCAGGTTGGCAAATTATTACTTAAGAAAAGACACACAACTCTTTAGTTGGCCTATAGCTACAGATATAATTTAGTTTGTTACTGAGTAGCTGGAAGCAAGTGACTCTTTGTTTAAATGTGCAGCAACCTTATAAAGAATGTGAGTTACAGCTCTTTTCTTTGCCAACCTTCACAGCCCTAGTGTCTGAAATCAATATTTTATAATGGCTGACTGCCAATCAGCCGGTTCAGTCTTCAGACTTCCCTATTGGTGCATCTCCAGTTTTTACTGCTTTTTACACCCAGCATCCCTAAATGCCTTTGTCTCTCAGAGAATACTGGGATTTGTGTCTGTATATTAGGTTAATAGATTTATATGGTACAGATTTCAGTTAACTAAACAGGAAACCTAATATAGAAA
Source organism: Hymenochirus boettgeri (assembly GCA_019447015.1). Taxonomy (NCBI): domain Eukaryota; kingdom Metazoa; phylum Chordata; class Amphibia; order Anura; family Pipidae; genus Hymenochirus; species Hymenochirus boettgeri. The sequence goes on from CM033477.1 coordinate 93,261,216, forward strand.
ACTTTAAATTATGTTTTGAGAGCACGAATATTGTACTTCTATTGATTCAAAACATACAGACTATGTTGTGTGAAGTTGTGACACACTGATGTAGACAGGAAGTCAAAAAAATGAACAAGCGGAAATCAGTATCACCACTTCCTTATGATGTCATCATTTTGAAATAAAAATAGCCAAGATAAAGGGAAGTCCTCCCACTACAATGTATAATCGTTGAGCAGCTGGAAGATAATTCTGGCACTGTATGGTGAGTGGGTATTTAGGTAACATTTAATTCATTGTGTTACAATATTCATGTGAATTCACTTCCAAGTACATCTGGGATTTCACACTGCATTACATATACATCTGAGCTAATCATTTATTAAATGCAAGGAATGAAGAGTAAAGGTGAACAACCCATTTTGCCTACATTAAAGCAATAGAAAGGTTCCCTTACATATGGATGTATGGTTTCTAAAAGAGGTTTTAAAGTAGAAGAGATAAAGAAAAACCACAAGTGGCTCATCTACAGCATGACATGGTAGGCCAGAAGATAATACCCTTGTCTTCGCAGAATAGACAGTTAATTTAGTTTGTGCACCATCCACTTTGCATTATATATGCAACGTATATAGTGGTAAATTCCCTTAAAAAAAAGAATATATATATATATATATATATATTAAATATACACAGACATACATTTTGAGACAGAATGCATGTGTAAATGTGAGAAACAGAAAGATTAACGATATAAAGGAGACTCTTAGGGTAGGTATAAATACAGTAAGTAATGGTGCATGCTAAATTGTTTAAATTACCCATGCCTGCTTTTATTCCCATGGTGCACCAGCTGGAGAAGTTCATTTTTCATTGCTGCACACTTCCAGGTCACACGCTGCTTTCAACAATACACCCACCACATGAAGTTTTAGGAGCACCTGATGTGCCCATGCAACGCCCGAGTTGTTTGTGATTTTCATTATGGTACAGCAACGCAGAACGGTTGCTTGAGATAATGGAAAAGAAGCGATCGGTGGCTGCAGTGTTTGAAATAGAAAGTGAACAGAGGAGAAAGCCCCCTTCTGAGCACAGACAAGCAAAAAGCAGCTCCAGATTGAGCCGCCCAGCAGCGCAGTAATTGAAAGCAGACACTCAGAACTTCAAAAAAGATCCATAGCAGATGCAGGGCATGGCTCAAAACAACAGAATACATCAGAAGGACATTGGTGTTTGGGAAGGAAACTTCAGGTGTTCTGTTTCCCTGTGTTTTTGCATTTAGCTGTCCTTTAGTTTGTCCTTTATATCAAAGTTATACAAATACTCTGCTAGGAAGCTTCTTATTATTTCTTTTACTGTCTTTATAATGAAAAGTCAGTGGGATCAGAATCTATTTAAAGCCACATCATTATCTATTGTGTAGGGACATTTACTGCAAATGGGGGGTTTGGACTTAAAGGAAAACTGTGTCTACAGAAAAGCTGGCACTTAATGTGTTAATTAAAATGCTTTTTCTAAGTAGGAGTTCTTGTTATACAGGCAATTATATCTACGTTCTATTCTTTACATGAGCACAATGTGCAGCATTATGTATTTGGAACACCCAAGTCAGTATCAATACATTAATTGACCAGTGATTTGCAGGTTTGGCTAAACCTCTTTCATTGCTCTGCTAATCAATGCAAAATACATTTCTCACTGCCAAAAAAAGTGCCACCACCTAGTACAAAGGCAAAACATGCAAATGTGAAAGCATAATATAAACCCATCTTAAAAGGATGTCTGCAGAATACAAGGGAATGCATATGCTGGACACAAAGTTAAAAAGTTTTCCCTGAGTTCAGGCTATGAGCATAGGCTACATTTGTATATCCTTGCTATGACTTTTGCCCAAAATGCATCCTTTATCTTTAGCTCCCTTCTAATTATATCAGACAACATCCCCACCCCTTGGCCCATGCCCATTGGTCATCGTAATGTGGGTGGTTATTTTCTCTGGGTTTTCTGGGATGACAGCCACAAATATGCAGGTGTAAAATTTTAGTATGGAAAAAGTACAGCCTTTAATCTTGCAAAAGCACTGGTAATAAACAAAGGATTTATTAGAATACTCCTGCAATTGCAGAGTATCAATGATAATAGTTTCTATTTTAACAGTGAGTCCTTTCAAAAAACATTATAATTAAAATATAAATACAAAATATTGATAGACTTGTATTTACTTAAAGGGGATTGATTTACTTCCAGTGCATTATTTCCAAAGAATGTCATGCCTATTCAGGCAGTGAATGGTTTAATACAGTCAGGTCATTTGGGGATGAATCATTTATGTTTTTCTCACTTTAGCAATGTGGAATTTGCAGTCTCTTGTTCAACATCTGATAGCAACTCACAAGGGATTATAAAAGTCATGACCAAGTGCAGCCCTTACTTTAGTGACCCAAGGTCATCTGATACCTTCAACCTTTAGTCATTAGGACCCCAGTGCAAAGCTGTCCGGCTATTAACCCAAGCCAATAAGTACTCTGATTTCTGAAACTGAAGCGGAAAAGGAAAGATCTCAGAGCTGGCAGCTGTCAGCCTCGCTCACATAACTTGGAGATCAAGACAGGCGTGCAGAATCGAAATAGGGATTTGTTTTCGGACTTTTTTAAAGTAAGAATGAGGTGAAGACAAGAGGGATCAAGAAATCAGGAATCGAATGTCCATGAGGAGAATTCCTCTGGTTAGGGTCGGCTGTGGTTATATCACCTGGGCAAATAAAATGGTTGCAGAATCTTGTTTTGCAATTAAAAGCTATTTCCATTCTCTTTTAAGTGCAACTGAAGAGATATTACACTGCAATGATAGAAAACTATGGTTTGCTTAAAAAAAATGCAGTTTTCATGTTTTTTTCTTAAGAGGTTCTTTGTTCAAACAGCTTGTTGTTTGTCATGCATACATACTAAGCGATTTTAGAAAGCAGTATGGTAGTTCTCAATCATGCTTATACTAAGTATCCAATTAATTGTGAATTATAAAAAGCAGCAACATAATTTGCAGGTCCATTGGGCAACCATACAAAAGTTGCTAAGATGTCCAGGACCTGTGACATGGACTGCACTGAATGCTGGGTAGTAAGAGAAAACATCTGTCTATTTATTAGCAACAACTGGAATTTCCTGTTATCCCAAATGCCTTTGTAAAATGTACAGCTTTTGTTTTAACGGGAGTGTAGCTGTGGTAGATCAATAGAACTGCGCATGCTGATGTTTGTTCAAAGAAATACATCTCTTTTATCTTCCCACTAACAAATCTCTGGATCTATATGGAAAAATTCAAAATGTAATAAATAACCAAAGTCTAAAATAATAGAAAAATTATCGTAGGAAGTGAATTATGTGTTCAGACTGTCAACTGAAAAGCATGTAAGTATGTTATAGGGTTGTTCCTCGCTGCTTCCTGTAATGGAAACTGCTGGGGGAGATGTGTTTCCCAGATGTGGTTCATTGAAACTCTTGAACATGTCACTGAAGCCCATCTGGTGAGCAGATCTCAATTTCCTGGGATTCATGGGTAAACCCTGTCACAGAACAATCTCAGAATATTAAGAATTAAAGGGCAAGTCCAGCCCTAAAATGAAAACTTACATACAGGTAAATCACCCCCCAAAACGGTGATAGTTTGAAATCTGAAATATATAAGTCTAACCTGAAATCCTGCACAATGTCCTGTTGCCCCTGTTTCTGCTTCCTGGTTCTTCCAGTTGGCAACTGTCAGTTATGGATTTGACAGTTCACATCACAGCCAATGACTGAATGTTAATCTCCTGTCTGCCTCTTCTGAGCATGCCCAGGCTCAGTACAGACTTCTAAATTGCTCAGTTTCCATGAGGCACCCAGAAGCATAGCAGGCATACAGTAATGAATTAAGAGGACAAACTATGATATATCAACATATTTTAAAGAGGCCATTCTTTCTAAAAGATGTTCTTATGAGGGTGGAGTTATCCTTTTAAGAACATTTAAATAAGAAAAGTGCACTACAACTTCCAGTATCCTTTGGCACACAAAAATGATTGCTCAGCTAATCAAGAATCCATTTTCTTGAATCTTTGTCAGCTGGATGTCATGGTTTCTTTAAGGCCGAAAGAGGAAATAGTATAGTTATATAATTGTTGGTAGCATTAATTATACATGAATGCGCTCTCCAGTCCCCTATCCTGTCTTCTGACATCTAAAATATATCCCATGTGACCTTACACTTAAATTAGATTCTGGGTATTAGTGTTCATAAATTGAGATAAATAGTGGGTAATTTCAATTAACACAAATGTACATTCCTCACCTTGTCTATCGCAGCCCAGGACTTCCATCCGCATTCCCATTCCTGCAGGTGACCACCTTTCTGGATAAACCCGGACAAACTGTGCTGCTACCGGTTCAAATCTGCGCACCTCAGGAGTATCATAGTGCATGTTCCCTTCAAACAGCTGTAAGAGAGAAACACCACATATCAATTAAACTGCATCATTCACTCCTGAATCCTTTTCAACTGCACTGGAAAGTGAATGCATGTGAAAAAAAAATCAAGTTAATAATTAAACTGTGAAATGGAAGGGACAAGCGTGCTCTCCATAATCAAAATAAATAAGGCTCCTTCTGAAACTCTGTTCTGCCTATTCGCTTAATTAAAAATGCATTCTTTAATAGCTCAAATGGATTATGGTTTTATTTACACGTAATCCCTTTCCCTGAAATAAACATGACAAACTGACAGGGGAAACGACTGAAATGGTTACCTTTAGGGGGAAGCACTGCATATGGCTTACTAGCAGCACTTGCAAAGGTGATCAAGTAAGTTATTCACCAAGCATTCTGTTACCCGCTGAAATAAATGTGTTTGTCTATGGGGAGTTTACCCTCCATTTCATTTTCATGAAGCTGACATTATATTATGAAGCAAAGTTAATTTTGTGCATGGAATATTGTTTCCCATTTTTGCAAATCAACATAGCAATGAAAGGAGCCATTTTGTTCTCTTGAACAATGATAAGCAATAAACAAGCAAATAATAATCCTACCTTGGTCTGTTCATTCTTTGGGTCCTGTACATATTCCCAGTCCTTTCCATTCAAGCTGTGAGACACTTTAAACTTGCGTACAAAAGCCCTATTTTCCATGGTAGGAAGGCTATCTCCACCACGAGCACCTTGTATGATGACTCCTCTCACTGTCTTCACAGATCCCAGGTCCACCTGCAGCCATTGCCTTCCTGCTTGGGAAGCTGGTATATGGGCATACCAACCTGATCGACTGCTCACTAGTCGGGCAACCCCAGGAGACCAGAGGTATTCTCTGGCTGAAGATGCTGTGATCTGGGAGTCTGATACAAGGCCAGACATCATTCCCAACATATTAGAGCAAGGAGAATCTGTAGGGGCACCAAAAGAAAGGAAAAGGCAAGTAAATATTTAACACAAAAGGGAAAGGAAATATAAAAAAATATGCAAAAATAACACATTCAGCCTGAACGGACATGAAACTTCTTTACATTTTCTATTTTTCTTAGTATGGATACACACAGTTCTATATTCTGACCAGATCAACCGGTCACAGCAAGAGTTGCATTTATCAGGTCGAAATATTGTTTGTCATACGCAAAAGTACAACAGTCGAAATATCAACCCATGTGTTCAAAAATTTTTTTTACCCCTTGTTTATTTTTTTCACACTTCTCTGTCTCTGAAATAATAAAACATTACAGTAATGTTACGTTAAACTTGGAACATTTATCAATTAAAGGCAATGAAACCCCTCTGTCTATAATTTATGAGGATATAGCATAAATAGCAACCTGTACAGCTAAACTGTAAATGGCTTCTCTCTAATTAAATATTGAATCCGGTCAGTCCAATACATCATATAACTAATAAGTAGAACCAAGCCTGACCTGTTATTTGGCAGCCATAAAGCTCAACCCGCAAGGCTATTCCAGTCTCCCAGGTCTGTGGGCGAAACCGGATGAACCGAGTTAACACCGGCTGAGGAATCTTGTTCAAGACAACTTCCGTGGGGTCGGTGTTTCCTGGAAATATCTAAAAATCCCCAAAGAATTAATGAAGTATTTTACAAAGACAAATATTATTCATTACATATTTAATGTCAAACGTGTGATTTTCAAACTCACATAAAACCTGCATTTTACACACTTACTAAACAAAATAATTCCTGCCATTTCACAGAAAAGAGAAATGTATTTCTAGTAACAGGAATCTTATGAACAACAGTCTTTAGAATTTCCGTAGAACAATGGGTCAATAAATGTAAAACAGAATAAGAACCAGCAGTGTGGCGATTTCTGTTTTAATCCCCAACCATTATCATTTACACATTTCAATGCAGTCCCTGTTCCACTTATCAGAGACATGACCAGTCAATAAGATTCATCTGGTCTACATGCTTCAGTTGTTTTGTGAATGTTTAAATTATAGATGTAGCTTCTGTACACATTAGCACTGATCATGACCATGCACTTCCCCCTCTCTGCCGAGGCCAGTTAGGCAGCGCCTGAGACACAGTACAGCCACATCTAACTACAAGAGCAAAAGAGGGGCACGGTTTGTGGCATGTATGACTGTTGACAGCAGCAGCTGAATAGCTCTGAAAAGATCATGTTAACCGATAAACAGTCTCTATCATAAGATGGAAAATCCTTGCCATAGTGATTAAATCACACTGTTTAAAAATAGGGCAGACTTAATAATACCACAAAGAGCATGGCCATATACCTACTAGACATTCGATAGATAGATTCTATGCTTTGTTTAAAGAACCCGGCCATTTTACCATGGTGTGGCCCATTTTTTTTTGTTGCGATTACTAATCAATCACAAAGTGATATTTTGGTAGCACTGGGTAGTAAGATTTTTAATGCATGTCCAGCATTACAAGATTTCATTTTTATTGTTTTATCCTAATAATAGTAAAGGGTTATGCACCTCACAACTTTTATTTATAGAATTTATAATATTGTAAAATTCTGAGCAAATAAGAAATAATTACATTTATTCTGCTTTGTGCATTAACCTTGTGGAGCTAATTCATTTCTATATCAAAGTGATACGTTCTGCTAGAATCCAGAAATTTGTGTATTTTATCAGACTCGGCCTCCAGGCTTAAAAATATGATTCTGCATTAATTGGTGAATGTTTACCATAAAACAAAACTGAATGTGAATGTGTTTTTAGTGCATGAACATGAGTAATAGTAGTTCTAGTAGATATGAATGATTCTACTTACATAGCACTATGACGGTGGGCAGTGTTTTGGTTTGATGAAAAATGCTTTACTGCAGGATATATCTGTTGTATTCAATTAGATCAACTGGACTTCAAGTTTAGTTGATCTAAACTAAAGTTCAAGAACTAAACTTCAAGTCCAGTTGATCTAATTGAATACAACAGATATACCATGACCTGGATGAATGAGAACCTTCACAAGCATATTTACTGCAAGATGCATTTCTGCATGTTCTGCTTAATGAATATTTACAAATGACTTCTGTTTAGATATGCTTTTTGGCTCAAGTCACACAGTTTCAAGTCACATCCATCCTGACCTCACTAATAGTAAACAAAAAGAAACAATTATAGCTAAATATTCTAATGGCATCTTAGTGTATTTAAAAGTCTAGTATGTGATCATGTTCTTGAGAACCAAATCTAACATTTTAGTTTTCAATCAATTTTAAACCAATGTTCGCAAATGAACAATTTAGAGCCTTTGTGGATTACACCAGAGAATACACCTGAATGTAAGTTCCAATGAGATGTGTAATAAGGTTTGTTCAGCTTGGTACAAAAGGGCAAATCGTTTAGGAAATGAGCAGAAGGAGAAAATGTCGAAATGTATACTGTAACTCAATGATACAATGGTATACATATCATGCGTTACTTTAGCAGGTTCAACTTTGCTTGTTTACAGTTAAATTTGTAACCAAAAACATGTGTATCTTAACAGTTAACAGTAAACAAAGAGCCCTGGTACACATTTCCTTTTTGATCGTTGTAGGAATGGCCCAGAACATCTGAGATCAGAAAGTTACTATGTTTACAAAACCCACGACCCTGAGAGTCTAATCCACAACTAGAGCTTTTCAGCTGCAGTGATCCTAAGTTGAGCTGTATAAATCATAAAGAACCAAGCCCAGACAGTACTCAGAGCATCTGGGATATTTTTCTTTATCTGTACAATAGATGGTAGATTGTCTGGCTAACAAAGTTATATTAAAAGTATCAAAAGTGACATGGTTATTCATAAAAAAGCAAATAGAGGTCTTTAACTAACTAATTTAAAAACCAATGTTAAATAATCAGAGTTCTAATTCAAATGCCAGATAAACAGAAATTAAAATGCGACCGAAAGTTTGAAGTATAAAAAAAGTTCCCCCAAATTTATTGCGGGATTTAACCGTACTGTATATCTGATCGTGTGTATGTGCATTTGTGTCTATACATACTGTGTGTCCATGCGTGTCTATACATGTGTATGCTTGTGTCTAGTAGAACTGCTGTTAAAAAGAGGTGGGATCCAGACACTTTCAAGTTCCCACCCAATAGCTGTGGCTATATTTTGTTTTTATCTCCTTGCTTGCTTTTGTTTCAGCTGTTGCAGGCAACGTGCCAATTTTACAGTCAGCAGTAAAGTAAAGGTAAAATCCCATTAAATCCAACGGGCAATTTACAGCTTCAAACTCCAGATTTTTTTTTACTGCTATGCTTTGAATAGCTTTATGCCACATATATCAAAGAGAATAACATGACTAATATCTGATTTGGGGCTTTATTCTGACATCTGTTCCTATAGCACCTGTAGGACTAAGTAACTTTAATGATTATATGATTTTATACATTTTACTGTAAGGAAAACAAGCCCAATCCCTGTGCTTTGCAACATGTTGTCCAAGGGTCACTATACTCATGCAGTAACTGATTGCTCACCGACTCTCCACCCATTCTCTAACATGTACTCAGTAAGTTGGAAATCCATAGCATTTTATATATTTAACCTGGATTTAATACAAATAGACACTAAACTCTTTCTTCCAAATTAGAATTTGAGCTGTTCACACACACAGGCATTCGGAACCTCTTCTCGCTATCTGCACGTACAGCCTTGAGAACTCATTAGGCAGGCTTCCCCTCTATCCGTCTGCATTTAGTATGCTGTATTAGTGCTGCTGACACTAGGAAGGGAATTCATTTCTGGTCTTTGCATTCAGCATTAGGCATCAGTGCCTTCCCTTCCCTAAGTTCACAGAAGTAAAGTGAACTAGGTTTGTGAGCTGCTGCACAGAAAGTTAACTCACGGTTAGCACCATACTTCACATGATCTCAGAAATCAAAATAAATATTTTTTTACATTATTTTCTTCACATAACACAAATGTGATATTAAAAAAAATAGATTCTTAAATGGACACTATCATGAAAAAATAGACTTTTCCTCATCTTAATCTATATGAAATGGTTTCCAGAAATGGCCAGTTTAAAAAACTTTTTTTTCCAGTATAGATTCCCTTCAAGACAGAGGTCATACATATTGAATAGATAAGTTGTTTGTTTATATTCTCATTTATTTAATCACTGGAGACACATTTTGTACCTTTCCTAGTTCCCTCTGCGCAGAAAGCACATTTAAGCTTTGAAATCTCGTTCCAGCTGGCAAAAGGCCCATCCATCAGACAGAAGGGAGTAATTCAGAGAAGCCTTTAATGGCCTGACACATATATAGACTTGTATACATTTATTTAAACGCCTGCCTCCTTTGTGGCATAGAGTCAAGATGCGGCAGATATGACAAATCTTTTTGGCATGACCGTCTAGACCATAACACTGCAGTTATCCCCCATTATGCCCCATTTGAAAGGTCCCTGGCATTAAATACACCTTTTTATGCTGATACATGCTTTTACAATAATTATTTTTTGCTGATCTTATCTTTTTTTAAATACTCTCTTGGGCTTTGTACGATCATCCTACTCAGGGGACATTACAGCAATCAATTACTGTACGAGTTCTTTACACAAGAACAATATTACAATAAACTATCAAGCGAAGTAAGAATTTTACTGGATTTGACAATAATTTGTAAGCTATGGGCAACTGATAACCTGTTCCCACTATCACTATTCACACTACGGTAAGTTCTACATTCGTACACAGCTTAGCAAATCCATGCACATGGAATAAACTACGGCGGAATATGGTGATTTATTTTAATAGGTAACTAACCTAATAAAGGTTATTGTGGTTTTAAAGGGCAAGTTCACCCCCAAACAAAAAATTGGTAAATCACACCCCCAAAAGGTAAGTCTAACCAGAAATGCTGTCTGGTGTTCTGATATCCCTCTTTCTGTTTCCTGTTGTTCCAGTTAGCAGCTGTCATTCATGGATGACATGGATGTAACAGATGACATCACAGACAATGGCTGAATTCTATTCCCCTAGCTGCCTCCTATGAACATTTTAAAGCTTGAAAAAAGCTTTAAGAGCCTAAAGAGGAGGCAGAAACTTTTAATAGTCATAGGAAAGGAGGAGACCATCATTATGTCTGTCAGATATCTAATGTAGTTATAGGTTTTGGGGTGTGGTTTTTCTATTTTTCATTTGAGGGGTGAACATGTCCTTTAGGTTTTTGCGGTGGTTGCATGTATGTTAACCTTTTGAAATCTAGCTGCAGCAAGTGATGTACGGTAATAAGAAAAATGTTTTTAATGCCAGCCCGTATTTAAAAAGAGATAAAAGCCCCTCTGTACATACTACCAGGCTATTCTCGCACAAATGTTCTTGAGTATTTGCTCCTTGAAATTGTTTTTTTTTCTCTGAATCTTGGGAAAGTCTCTTTCCCAAGATTCAGGCTTCACTAGCTCCCGAACAGGAGGTGCATGTGGTTTTGTGATTGTTTTCTCAGCATGCAAAGGGACTGGGCATAAATTCTGAATGAATTCTATGTAGAGAGAAACTACAGGATGGAAAAACATTTTCCTCTTGACTTACTATCTCGCAGTCTACAGCAGAGCAGGAATGCGAGGTCTCGTTTACTTTGCTGTCAAAAATCAGACACTGTCTTCATTATCAAGTTTTTTTTAATACAGCCTGAAAATCAGTGACATACCATAAAGAAAAAAAATACATTTTGACACTGTTCAAAACAGCTGTATGAAATATCCTATCATAGATGATCGGGAATGTGATGAAATGTTCTACTAAGTTACTCAGCATCGAGAATATAAAATAGTCAGCTATGCACATATTCTATGGGTTTATAAAAAAAGAAAGCACAAGGGTAATAATCGCATCAACAAATGCTATAAGCTTTCTTCACTGGGGCGTTGTGTTTGTCATATAACTGATATGACCTGTCATTACAGTGTTAATATCTTCCTTTCTCCACATGACATCACTGACATAGCTAAATATGTTATGTTTTAATATTACCCAAACTTTCTTCAATTGCTCAGGCAACCCCTTTCCTAAAAAGCCATGTAATGCAATCTTGATTTTAAGCGTTCACCAATATCATATTTTAAATGAAGATTTACCTTGTGGTTTTTGCCATGGCGAAACATCATCCAGTCTTCACCATTTGTGCTCACTTCTAACTTGTACGATTTTACATAGTAGGCAGTCGAAGTGTCTCGTGAAATTGCCCCTTGGGTTGCAACTGCTGTCAGCAAAGTCAAGAACCGAAGATCTATCTGTTATCGGTAATGAAAGAATTATTAGAATTTCTGTAGTAGGTCAGAGACTTTTATGGTTTACGGTAATGAGTATACCATACTAAGGAGGTCTATACAAGATGATATAATGTAAAGTGTTGCATTTATCAGTAGATAAAGGTGGCATTGTAATGAGGGCATTGAAGAAAGTATTGAAAGAATATACTGATCCTCTGTTCTTAAACACTAAGGGCAAGTGAAAAGCTCCAACAAAGAAAAGCTCTTATTTCTATGGATGCTCAACTGCATAAATAGTAACACTGCGGATAATGAAGAATACATCATGTCTCTTTACTATAAATATAATTCCAAATAAAGGAGCCAACCGTTTAAGATCATCAGTTACACAAATAAAGTTACTTTTAGACCAGTTGTTTTTATCCTGCTTTTAACCTCCAAATATACATAAACCCTTTTCCCACTTCTGGAACCAACAAAATTCTTTGTACATGTACAAAAAAACTAACTGTAGTTCAAGTGCATTGCCATACCCGCGTGGTTGATTCTCAACTCTCTATCTCTTATTATTTCTCTTTACTGATTGGGTTTCCCATCATGATGCTAAACTGTGATGTATCCGGTGACTGTCTGGTGTTTTATAGTATAAAAGCACAAACCTTGCAGGTAAGGTCCATTTAATTTACTAGTAAACTGTTAGTATTACATGTTTGTTCTAAATGGCATTATCATAAATAATGTAGCTGTCTGACTCTTATTTACGGTTATTTTGAATTTTATAATAATATGGTAAAATAATTACGGAAAAACTGTAAAGAAAAGAAACCTGCTAACACCAGGATGACTTTCAAAATGTGCTACTGTGTGTGCGCGAATAAAAGAAAGAACTGGTCTATGGTACGATGATGCAGTCTTACAGTTTCCCCCTTCCCCAAGTAATAATAAACAGAATCAGGGGGAAATAACTTTATGTGTACTTGTTTTCAAGATTGTAATCATATGATATCATCTGCTAATGTCACCAGTATCCCTCGCATAGCTCCATGTAGCTAACACTGCCACTAAAATATCTGCAAAGTTGGGCCCTGTAACTATTTGTCCCTTGTTTGTATTTCATTTGCTGATGTGATAAAAACCAACATATCCCACCAAACAAATAAAATATTTATGTAAAAATAGTGGGGCAAGATTCACAAGGGTTTTAGATGTCTGAAGCAGTTCCCACCCAGATGATGTTTTACAGAAACCAGACTATGCAGTCCTGCTGCTTTACTTTTAAAAAATCTAATGCATTAACCGTCCAAGACACTTTGCATTTCGCTTGGTGGCTTCTTTTTCTTTCCAGATTACTAATGTGGAATAAATTATCCCTGTATTTGGGAGTTGGACACCAGCCCTGCTGAGACAATGTCCTTTCCCTTGGAGCCATAGGTGGGACTTTGAATCGTTGCTGTCATTTCAGCTTGACCTTCACAATGTAGAGGAGCAGAGGTTAGTAAATGGACTTTAACTCTTTCAGTACCAATGAATCTAATACCTGGGTTTTACAAACTTTGCAGATATGTTTTAGCATTCTGTTGTCTTCCAAAAGAATATTTGCAAACAACAGCAGTGGGTGTGAGTACATACAATATATACTATATATATACTGTGTGTGTTGTATACATGCAGGTTTGTATTATTTATTTGAAGAGCTGCATAACAGATGGAAAACACTGTTACAAATGTTATAAGCCCAACAACTTGCTCTGAAATACTGATGATGTATACAATGTAGAATTCCAGTAACTGAAAGGTTAATATTTGTTCATTTTGTAGCAAGTTCCAGCTCAGAAGAATTTAGACATTTCTCATGTCCACAAAATCCTGCTTCTACTTGGCTTCCATCCTAAGGGAGCTGACTGGTGACTGGGTGATTTAAAGCGCCGCAGCCTGTTTCTGCAGAGGATCAATTCATTATGGCACTCCCACCAGCCTTAGTATTAAGCCTCCTGAATAACAATTAATTGTGAGCATGGTGCAGTGAGATCCAAAGTGGAATACCTTCCAGATGCAATGCAACTACATCCAAAATAATGTCTTCTAAAGGATTCAAATAAGCACTTGACAGGAGCTCGGCACAATATATCAATATACTTGATTTAAACCAGTGCTGCATAAGCTTCTTCACTTATCCATTGGCTTAAATATGATTTTTACAGCAAAACTGCAGGCATTTATATGTAATGATCATGCAAATGTTACATTATTTCAATGCTTTGTTATATAGACTGATAAATATCAGGCCATTTTATTATGTCCAATAGAAATACACATGCAAAAACACAAATGGACTAATTTCTTTAGATCAGAGATTTCTAATCAATGGCTATTCTGTTTTTGGAAAATAAAACTCCCAGCATCCACTGCACCTTTAAATAATCTACCCTATGGATATCTATTGAATATAAGACCACAGGAGATGCCTTCAAATCATATTAACTTGTTACAATGCACATAGGCAGGTTTTTCTCAGTTGAAACTCACTAACTAACTAATCAACATACCCTGTGACATCACATTCAAAATATTTTCTTTTCTCCCTTTTTTCTTTGCTTCTGTCTTGCTCTGTTTATTATTTCTTACTTTCCCTTGCTTCTAAATGTTTTGTTTCTCTGTTTTTATACTATTAACATGGGTAGCTTGATGACACATAAGTGCCAGGGTCCACCTGGTATTTTCCTGTTGTCATTTTTAATCATTTTTAGAAAACGTGAAAAAAGTAATTTTGCATTTATCATTTTTTCCTTGTATAGTATATTTCTTTTTCCCCTTTGACAGGTTTCAAATATTAATAATAATCAAATTATGATAAAAAAAATTACTGAAAGGGTCATGTCCATCCCACTAAAATCTATACTATCCCTACAAAACTTGCCGTTGTAACAGCTACTAGGCTCCCTAAGGACCCAGAAGATCTTTATATGTCCTAGTTCAGTATAGATTAGTCCAAAACAGTATATTACAGTATAGATTATAATGGTGGGAATGGACATACCCTTTAAGATAATTTCATAAATTCCACAGGATATTATATCATAATATGAATTTAAAGAATTATCTTAACTTGATTACCTGCAGATACTCTTTGTTGGTATCCACATCAGGAGTCCAGCCATTGTCATCACTGTTAAGTCTACTTTGTTGCGCAGTCCACCTCCCATCAGTGTATGTAGATGATGCACTGATTTGCTCATTGGAGATGCGTCCAGACTCCATGCCCAAAGGAAAATTACACTGGGAGGCTAAAACCAAAACAGGATTTCCAAAATATGTAACCACACTAAATAGCAAAAGACTTGACGTTTTTAGCATTTTTATGTCTAATTTGTCTGATTAGAACAGGATTTCCTAGTGATTTGAATTAAAAAGCCCGGTAATCAGAAATTTTATTCATCATATACTCAGAAGTAATAATACACGTTACTTTGTAAACTGCAACTGTTTACTAACAAGGCCAAGTTGTTTAGGTCAGGTTTCCTACCTATATGAATATATATAGATGAAAAGTAGCACAATAGAATCATTGTTTAGGAATTTACAAATAATAGTAATAAACTCAGTTGGGTTTTATTTTAGCATATAGCAGTCATTTAACTGAATGCAAAAAATATTTTAGACATACAGACCATATACCAAGAAAATAAATGCTGGGGGTGGAGGGTGGGGGGTGTTCGAAGGCACATATTCACCCAAAGGCGAGCACTATAATTCACACAGCTACTTATAAACAAGGGCAGCAGGTATTGTTTAGTAAGATTTGCAAATTCTAATATGAAACCATTTGTGGTCATTTTTATTTCTTAACATCTTGCCACAACATCTCCTTCATCTGTAAACAAACGTAATAGCTAAATAACAGCTAATGAATTACATTAATGGATTATTCCTTACTATTAAACAATAATAAAACATCTGTTGGCTGCGTGTCTTGGGTCTGAAAATAAATTGTTAGTGGGTTCTTATTGAAGATGTATTCTTGCTGGGGGCTCTATAATAGCCAGAAAACCAATTTTTCCAATGGATCCACTAGCAACAATATTTAGCAGAAAAACATTTTAACATAAACTTGTGTTTATCCTTGCTAATGTTCTTTCTCAACAACCTTAGAGACTTGCTATAGAAGCCTTTTCTGCTTTCTATTGAGACTACTTGGCCAATTAGTGTCTGCTGTCTTTCCACATGTTCCCATCCCATTGGTGTCTGCAATACTGTCCTAAATGGAAACCAGCAATAATGATATGAAAATGTTAATGAATAATTTCATATATCGGTGCCAGCTGAATTCAGCAGAGATGTTGTGTAACACTACAGAAGTTCTGCAGACACCAATAGAATAGCAAATAGCACAATTTGTTACAACTATAGAATGTTGTACGGGTCTAATTAGAAAAAAACATCAACATGTATGATTGTGCTCATCCTATAAACATTACCCTTCGCTTCCAAATGATATTCTTTAATTAAAGCAACGCTGTACAATTGCTATTCCCTGGGCAAAGGGGAAATAGGATGCTAAATGAGGAAGACAACTGTACATCCCGCAATTTTAATTTCCCCTGAAATCTGGCTTCCAGAATACATTCTTTTTTCTGGTTGAAACTTTTAATAAAGTGGCACTTCTTGCAAAATGAAAATGATTGAGCAGCACTTGTGAAGACAAACTATTAAGACAGAGATATACCGGGGGGAGACTGAATTTATTCTGGTTTGAAGCACAATTATATAACAAATCATTTGTTTTCAAGGAATGGCGTGGATCTGTAGTGCAGATACTGAGAATTGTGGCTTATTACCCCAGTATGTTAGTGACAACTTAACCCCAATGCAGTGGAGACCAGTATGTCACCCATAGTGTTAACAGAATGTAAAATAGGGAAGGAGAATAATTGTGTTTCCAACAAAAAAAGATGAGCTGCATGACAAGCTCTCAGTTAGATGAAAAGCAGCGCTGTCACGAACTGACAGCCTTGCAGGAGGATTTCCAACTTACTTTCAGGGACTTCCTGAGGGGCAAGGTAATATCGAGCTGAAAAGCCATCTTTAGCCACTGCCATGTCAGTGTGAAAGGTGAGTGAAAGGATTCCAGTTGATGAGCGGATCTCTGACGGGGTTTTGGTGCCACAATATCTGCCAATCAAGGGACCCACTGCCAAGAAAAATCAAAACACTGATATTATCGACTGAGTGCACTAACCCTGGCACATCATTTCATGTCCAACTAATAACACTCTACTTTCTTATCTATTACCCAAGACATCAGTAATCACCATGTAGGCAGGGTGCAGCTGTAACTTCCAGTAATCTAACACAATATACTGCAGTCCATAAGGTGGTGATGTGATTGCTTAGAATTTGAAGGGATGTTAGAAAAAAAAGCAGAGAAGCTGATTTATAGGAAATGCTAGGGAGGAAATATAACTGCGCTGTTGACAATGGGACTAAGGAGCAGGAAAATAATAAAGCATGTCAGAAGCACGCAAAGAAAGTTAATACCTGTACTGCTGGAATAAAACTCCCAGGTCAATATCCAGGAACAGTTTCACACTTTTCAGCTAGAACCGTCTTTAAGAAATATTAGATGCTTCAGGAAATTCCAATTAGGTTATGATTGTTGTTTAGATTTATTAACTCTACATAGACTAAAGTTGCAGGAGCAAAATAGGGAAAAACGTTTTTTTATAAAACAACTGGTCCTGTGTGATAGGGAGCTGACAATGACAGGACACACAGTGCTTCAATCTGCTTATCTCTTTCATCCCTTTCTGTGATGGCTATGATGGCATTTTATATTCATATTATATTCTTCTCAAGGTACTAATTCAAAGCAATATGAAATATATTTTCCCAATGAAGAGACGAGAGATGTTATCTTACCATTTGGGACACCATCCCAGATGTCCAGCCAATCATATTTGCAGTCTCCCTCCCCAATTTGGAGGGGGTCATGCTCCAGGTCAAATGTATGGAACTGCAGAATGATCTCCATCTTTGGCTTGGCCAGGATAGTAAATATACAATCCAGGTTATGCGGATATTTGTCTGGAAAGCCGGGAGATTCAATTGTACCATTGCTATTGGTAAAGTTCCGAGAGCAGTCTTCAGATCCTATAATATTATAAGAGACACACATATATATATATATATATATTACAAAGCGGAATTAGCTTTGGTGATACCACATCTTTAACATTCAAGTTAAGTCGTTTTTGCTTTCAACACAACAACCAATTATTTTTATCTTTCGTATTCATTTAGATCAACATGTACAATGCTGTTTTAACACTTTACCCTGGGCAGTTTCAAAAACACCTCTAAGCCACAATGCAACCACACCTTGCAATTAGAAGGTCCCTAACACCTGGCTGTTATATGCTAAATGTTTTTTTTTCCAGGGAACTTAATTGGCAACAGATTCTTGTATAAGTCATTCTGAATTGAGAAAGCCAATCAGATGATTAGCGAAACGTCTTCAAGAACTTAACTTTAAGGCTGGGTACACACGGTTAGTGTATCGGTTGGTAGGCCGGAAATATCTGATGGTGTGGGGCGGCCAGCCATGAGTGAGCTCAGTTGCCTGTTTGTCCATATTGGATGAATAGGTGATTGGGACTGTAGGTAAATCATTCATTATTGGACCGTCTGATGGGTCGCATGCACTGTCAGCCACCATTGCTGTGACTAACAGTCATTTGTCCCGGCTAAGGACGGCTCGGACGGTCCAGTTACCCTAACTGAATACAACACATATACCATGATCTGGATGAATGAGAACCTTCACAAACCAATTGTATTCATTTAACACTCTACTTAAGTTAAAGGAACAGGTATCCCACCCCTCCCGCATCTCGTGGGAGTCCACCTGCGAGACCACCCCAGACTCCCGGACTTGAGGGGAGTCTCCTCCCAAGTCACGCCCCTTTCAGTGGACAAGCACCTGGAATGCATCGGGAATGCCCCTAACTCCTCCATAGCCCCGCCTCCCACCCGCCTAGAATGGTGGCCCCGCCTCTGCATGACATCACGCTCGGTAGCCAGGCCCCCTTCTTCACCCTGCCCAGAAGCCTGAAAGGGCAGGGTGGGATGCCATAGAAACCATACACTAAACTGTTTAAAATAAAGTTTCCATTATTTAATATATGTTAGGTATTGACAGAAGACAACACAGATATTTTATATATTGGTAACAGCAATGCTTAATCCTGGTAAATAAATATTTAAATATAGAGGCATCCTTCTTTCATTTCCCTATTAAGTAAACCCTCTGTGTGTTAACTGGTCAAACTAAATGAGGATTTTTTTCTCCTTTACAAAAACATGTGGAAAGCCTAGTGAAAAGTGGTTATGTAGTAATCCATGCAGTAATGAAGTTATCTGTATTAAATTCCCTCTTTATATGTCAGACATGTGATACATATTAAAATAAAACAGGCTTATTACTTTGCATATAAAAGAACAATCCTCTTTTTATATTTCAGTAATGCGCACATTAAACTGAGATTTAACCTACGTTTGAATCACTAATCAGAATCAAGATTTGTTTGTGTTTAAACTAAGCTAACCAAGCGACCATAAGTCATAATAACCAATAAAAGTATCAGCTGCATTTTATTCACAAACGTTTTCTAAGTCATATTAAGTAAAGTAAGTTCGATAGAGAACTAGGTGCTATAAATAGCAATCACTTGTTGAACACTGGCTTTCTGCTGTCCCTTATTTCATTGAAGTTCTAAAATCGTGGAGAAGGCTCTTTGAGATAACTTGAATCAATGGGAAGAAGTGTAGCCTGTTACTTCTAAGCAAATACTGCAGCTCTTTTTGTAACACTGCACCTGAGTTATTATAACATCAGCATGGCCTGTTATGCAGTAATATATACAAGGAAAACTAAACTACTGTTTACAAAAGCAAAAGCAGGTGATTAATTTGGAGGCTGGGCTTTTTGATTCCAATCTATGTATAAGATCCTCCAGATATACAAGTCAATTGACATAACATAGGCAACCTGCATATGGTACTAGTAAATAACCAATCAATTTATCAACTTAAAACTTTAATACCGTAACTGACGAGCTGTAGGTGTTTCTACAACTTTTTTTCATAATTAATACCTAACAATGGATTGAAATCCAGAAAGACATATGCCCTGGGCTCTGGATTGAATGGGTAATACCAAAGGACCCTAAACAAACACTTGAAATTGGGATAATATCCATTTAGCAAATTAATTTACATTAAAATGTAAATGCATGTTGCGCCTATGTGAGATAACATTGTTTGTACACTAATAATAATGCATTTTGCTTCTGTTTTCCAGAGCTATCTGGGTGCTATATTTTCTGGTTGACTGGGGTAAGTATTTTTTTACCCTAGTAACTTTATTATGTCTGAAAGGAGATGACCAGCTGTGTTTTACAATAGCCTTTCAATCAGAGTGGAACAGGAAGTGAAGAGTATGAACGAAGGCAATTGACTTACCAAGGAAGATTGCTTTCTCCCTGGGAACCACAAACACAAGTTTATTAAACACACCAACTCCAACACTTACATGCACACACATAAACATACACATTCTTCCATGAAAAGCCTTTCTCTTATCTTTGATTGCTGTAATTACTTTCATTAACTTATTTTATGGACTAATAATACGGAGTAGTGCCTTTAGTTTATCCTGTGCCCAGAGATTAAGGTCAGGCACATGAGGCAAAGGGTTAATGATGCAAGTTCAAATGAAGAGTCATCTAAAAATTACTAGATTGTAAGGCCAGTAAAAAAAACAAAACACTTTCCCATCCCTTCAGCCCAACTGTAACTAACAGGTATATGTACCAAAAAGGGTACATTTCTATTTTTCAAATAATCTACTGTGCATTTTAGCTTTAACTACATTGCCATAAAGGCAAAATTAACAAGTGTTAGTCTGAAAACTAGTTTAGCACATATGCAGAAAGACAATTCCGTTTAAGCAATCTCTGACACATGTATATAGTAACCTTCAACCTACAGGCTTCTTTTAATTATTCCATGATCCGCTATATTATGTGCATAAATATTTCACTCTTGTGGTACACAGAACTGCTACATGTTAGGCAGCGCTTATGCAGAACCTACTCTGAAATTCCTCTCACACACACAATCTTATACAGTATGTAGGACCCAAGACAATAGCTTGATGACTAATGCAACACACAACCGAATGCTTCTGGAGAATGGAACTGAAGTACTGCATCTATCACAAGCTCACAGAGCTAGCACATTTATTCGTTTTTACCATTTATTCACTTTTAATAATTACAACCTGTAAAATATTAATATATACTTAACTTCTGGGGTTGTTTTTAAATATTTAAGAACTGTGTGGAAATCCATGACATTGAAGATTGTAAAGAGGAAAAATCTCTACTTAACACCTGACTGTAGTACCCACAAATGAGTAGACAATATTGCTCATGAATGACTATTAAAGGGCACGTTCACTGAAAAAAGTAACATTGTTTTATATGGTTGCACAGATGAATGGGAAGCAATGAAGAATAGCCTTACTTTAAGGCAGGGTACACATCATACAATATTCGCAAGGTGTGGGTTGGGGCGGGCGTGACCGAGTTTGGTCGCTCGTTTGTCCGGTTCCCTATTGCCGTTGACCGACCGTCATTTGCCCCAGCCAATCACTCGTTAGTGGTAAACGCACGGTTGGGAGAAAACATCTGTTCGTGTGTACACAGCCTAAGAATGCAGCAACTCTGAACTTCAGATTAGATTCCCACATTTATATGTATATTTATGTTTTTTCTAGTCTCACCAGGGGATTATGCAATTTGTTGACATTGCAGCATGTTGTATTTCAGATGACAATCATGAATATACAGTATGCCTTAATATGCAGTAATATCCCATTAACTAAAACACCATATGATTGGTTAAATTTCCTGCACTAATTAATACTCAGCACAATCATTTTCCGATAAGGGCCTGTGTCAATATTATACAGCACAAGTATCCAGTGTGACTTTACCATTAAATAGATACATTTTAGTTTTCCAGCACTTTCAGTTTAATCTATCACAACTCTTTGCAGCCAGTGCTACAACATAAACGAGCCAATCAGATAAAATATCATTGATTTTGCATTGCATTTTGTGAGACAATTAGGATGCAATACAAAATCAATGATCCTTTATCTGATAGACGCAGATAAACTGCATTTTACTTCCCATTGCTGTCAACGGAATGTGCCCCTAAGTTTTAAAATTTTAAAAGTAGAACTTAAATTGCTGTATGTTGCTATATTTTGTTACAAGAGTGCCTCATTGCTTTGGATTTTTTAAAAAAAAATCCTCATACAATATTATATTACAAAGATTTTTACATGCTGTCAGATATTAAAGGGGAACTTTATTCCAAAACGAACCCCCTCCAGGATCCTTGGTCCATACCCCTGGGTTTACCTTAAGCAAGGTACACACCATGCAACTTTTCCTTCAGGCCGATGGGACGGAAGAACCGAAAGGACTGTTGGTCGGGGCAATAGTAGCTGCGGCCATCAGTTTACCGCATAGAGGACAGCACGGTCGGACGTGGTTTTCCGGCATTTCCGATCATCCTTTTGGCCATTTCAGATGAACGGTCGGTCGGACACGGCCGAAAACCCATGCGATTATTTTGTCCTGATCGACCGATACCCTGAACTATCAGTCGCTCCGACCAAAATATTGTATAGTGTCTACCAGCCTTTAGATTTGCTAAAAAAAAACTAAACAAAGTTGCAGCTCCCAGTATGATAAGCCAGGGTATGCAATTCATATTAGACAAAGCTCATGTTACAGTGCATATCTTTCCATATGTTGGCCTGTCTGCCCATTGAAGGGGCAAACCAGAATGGATCCAATCAACCAACCCCACACAGGGAGATATTTTTGGCCACTGCTATTAGCAAGGTCCTATTTTTAATTTACACACACAGCTTAGTAAAGAGTTTCCAGCACTGAGTTAATACATTTTGAAGTATATGAATGGGCAATGAATTTCCTTTATGATGATTTGCAAGCAGAAGTAGCTGAACAATGAGGTGAAACACTTGATTGACATTCAACATTGTTTGCCCTTGACTTCAGTGCTTCACTTAAATCCTCACCTGACTGGAAAGGTTATAAAGTATTCTAATGATTTTCAGAGAACACTGATCGGGCACAGGCTTATTTAAGGCTGACTTGGATCTTGCCAATAGAAGTCATAAACGTGTATTGATTTACTATATGCATCAATTTAAATAAAACAATCTTTCAGGATGAATGATAGTGAGCAGGAGTGAAAGGGATCTGCATTTTATTAATGCAATAGTTGGTTCTGTTACAAACTAAAGAGCATCTTACTAACTCATTTTTGTAATAGAAAACAATGGTTTCATCTTCCATCACATCATTGTTTATTTAAATTATAGTATAAAACAGAACTTATATTGGGTAATGTGAAGAATAAAATAAGTATATATACTTTTTTAAATGACCACAATACTACAAACTTGCATCAAGGTTCCACCTGGGGCTGGTTCAGCACAATAAGCACATCTGTCTAGGGAACTTGAATGAAATGTTTAGTAAATGTACTTGTATACAAAGCCATTAGTGGGGACGTGGTAGGTGTTCGATTTATGGCATATCTGTTCTTTACTGAGCTCAGCACCTGCTTTAGAGACATCAGGAACAGAGTAGGTGTTCTGTATTGAAAAGGTATGCCTTAAGGATTATAGCCTGAGACTAAATTCTTATTTCGTAAAATACATTAATCTTAATATGCTGGCACAGGATGCACTAAGAGAGGTTAAATATGCAAAAGATTAATACATATACATAATTTATACAGCTGACATAGATAATATTGTGTGGATTGATGAGCTGTAGTAATAGGAAATCCTAGAGGCATTACTCTATGTATTACATCAACTTTGTAGGTTAATATTAACAATTATTTTTATGTTCTACTAGCACTACAACTGTGAGTGATATGTTGATAATCAAGGACCAACTAAATATAGTAATCCATATGAAAACGCCCTTTTTATTGATGCATTATAGCCCTTCTCTTTGAATAAGTGAAAGCGATTGGTTTATAAAATGGGCAGTTTATATTTAGGCCACTAAATATGGTAATCCATACGAAAACGCCCATTTTACTGATGTATTATAGCCCTTCTCTATGAATAAATGAAAGCAATTGGTTTATAAATTGGTTTGTTAATAATAAGGACACTACATATGGTAATCCATATGAAAACGCCCATTTTATTAATGCATTATATCCCTTCTCTATGAAATGAAAGTAATTGGTTTATAAAACAGTCAGTCAGCATGCCATGGTTTGCTATCAACATTCCTAGCACTGCAGTACATGTTGTCTGGTTTTAAGTACATTGAATATTTGTGCATATCCTTTGCAAACTGCTTACAATTTATAATCCCTTTTGTATATAGAGGTTTAGGCTATAATTCAAAAATAAAATCTTTACAAATAGTCTTATTTGTTTTTGGCCATTAGTGGCATACTGGCATCCTACAGTGTTGATGTACTAAGACTTATTTTAAATATTGTGACAAGTTCATATTAGTATTGCCTGGTATTGTCTATGAAGACAGGGCAAAGAGGTATGTAGTTATAGCCTGATGAGAGAAATATCTAATAATGTGCTTCCAATGGGAAAAGTGTTTCTGCATGGTTTCATTAAAGATTAACTGTCCTCAGCACACTCACCTGTTTTAAAGATTTCATAACGCAGAGAGAATCCAGCCCCCTGGCGAGCATAATCTGATATAAATCGGATGTATATTTGGGATCCAGAAGATGTGATGGTTGAGGGAGCAATATTTCCACAGTGCTTTCCCAGCAGATCCGCAAAATCACGGTCGCCATCCCGGATCTCAATGAAGTCGTACCTGCAAGACATAAACCATTTTAGTGCTAATATTCTGAACAAAAAAAAATTCTTTCACCAAACAAATATATAACTGAAAACGATAAATTCCAATGGGTATTTATTGTATAACTTGTTTAACTGATTCAAAAACAACTTAAGGCTTGTACACACGTACGATCTTGGCACTGACCCCCAACGAACGGGCAGTTCGGTCGATAATCGCAAGTGTTTATGCGTTCGGTCGGGGGTCGTTCATTGATCCGCATGTGTACAAGTAACCACAGATAAGGCAGATTTATCTCTCACTCTCTCAGTTAGTTTTATGGTATCAGCTGTTTTACCAAGTAACTTTTCTCTCTCCATGTGTATATATAAAACTGCCCACAACTATAGATGGCAGGTGGCTTCATAAAAATAACAAATTCTCTCACTCACTCACACCTACATTCTGTATGTAGTTTGTCATTTTGCTGTAACATTGCAGAATTAAAGTTTGAAGGAATGTGTTAGTATTTTTTGTACAACATTCACAGATCACTTGGACAAACATATGTTCTACATTAAGCATTGTGCGGGAACCAAAGCAGACAAGATCTGTACAAACTGCTGCAGATTTCTACATCCCTCTAGACTTCCTTTTATCATTCAACATTTCTCAGAAAATATAAGTTCTAATAAAATTCCCTGCAACACACAGACGTTTTTGTCATTAACATAAAACAAACACTGGCTCAAGATTGAGATACACAGTAAACACGGCAATGAGTCACAGGCCAACACATTTTTTAAATTGTCACTAGGACACTGGAAGGCAGTTAAGCTGGGAAGACACCATCCAATAATTTGGCCCAACCGACATTTCAGTGTTACGGTCGGTCGGGTCTAATTATTGTATGGTGGCTCCGACCAGGACTGTTCCTTCATCCGAATCAGACAAAAGCACGATCGGAGGGGTCGGAAAACCATGACAGATTGTGCGGTCCTCTACGGACCACACGATCGGTCGCAGCTAATTGTTGGACGCAGCTGCTTTTGCCGCGACCGACAGTCCTTCCTCCTGGCTAAATGGTCAGAAGCCTCGAAAGGTTGGTCAGGAGGAAAGATGTGTACCTAGCTTAAGAAAGTAGCTAAGATTGGTCCACTGAGCTTCTTGTCAAAGGTTAGGGACACAAAATCTGTAGCAGTTTTAGTAATGAGGTGAAGAGTCATAGTGTAATGCTGGCCATGCACCCAGAAGACAGTTGAAGACTTTTAATAGACAATTTATCAAATGTCTACAGACAAACTTAAACCCACAAGCAGTTTGCCTACTGACGTTCCTGTGAACTTTCTGGCCTGGCCTGCTGATTTTGAGATAACAATTCAAAAAATTATCAGGCCAGGCTTTTGTTCTGACGTTGCGTGAACATTAAACGAACATTGTGAAGTATGATCCTTGTGTATGGCCAACGTATAGTAATAGTAATACATAGGTCAATTTCTTAGTGAGAACTTAAACCCTTAAAAATGACATTCAAACCAAGACAAATATATGGCGGATCTAGTGAGACTAGCTACAGTAACTGCTATATCTAGACATCCATATGATGTTAATGGTCTATATGATCTATATAATGTAGACTGCAGCTAAACTTAGACATCTCTAGGACTGCCAGTGTGACCCAAAGACATTCCTACAGCTTGGGCCATTGCATATATGCTACATGTCAGTACATACCAAATATACAGATACATGTAAATCCAACTGAATGGACATTCCACTCACATGGAGGGGGAAATCCTTTTATTGGATTGGGTTCTGTGTTGGGCATTTAATTGTATTGTTTCTGTAGCGCAATTTGTTAAAACAAAAACGGTAAAAGGTTATCTGAACAGAAGATTGTATATTTTACAAACCTTAAACAAGCACAGCAGACTTTTAAATAAACTTTATTTCCCTTTTTAGGCCTCCAAAGATTTCTTGTTATGGAATTCATGCCAAATTTGAACAGCTTGTATGTAGCATTTGTAAATCGTAAAGGAGTCTGGGAATTGCAGTTCCCAAGAGCTGGGGGTCCTTGCATTAAGATAAAACCATCTGGATAAAGATTGCTAATAAACAGCTTCACAGCGCAGCTGATTAGTGTGGCGGTGCAGGGGTTAAATGAACCGGCAGATATCTATTTGCCTGTCCCTCCTAAACCAAACTATCATCACTAGCAAGAATGACACTTTAACACCTTGTAAAATGACTTCCTGCATCTCTCCCCAGCTTCACTTCTTGTTTATTTACAATGATACTGCCATGTAAAACAACTGTATTCACATCCACTTTATCAGAGGGGGTGGCCAGGAAGAAACCCAACACTGAGACTGCCCAGCTCCTTTGGATGGGAAAGGATACGGGATTGGGACTGTATTGGAGATGACAGAGCTGTGCTGATTTCTGCTTCTGTGGGTTCCCTTCACTCAGCAGATATCTCCCAAGCAATCGCCTGGAAGATGAGTGATCTGCTAGACAAGCAATAAGAGAGAGTATTCCTCCCTTTGCATGGACATGGGCCTCAGACTTGAAAAGATGTTAAAACCAATACTGTGTCTGTAGGCACTGCACATGGAACTTATAAAAAAAAAGTGTACCTACATATAAGGACCATATACCGTGTATAGAACTAGCTTGTATTATTTTTTCTTTTCTGCATGAACATGTTGTAATCCTTTATACATACATGTATAATACATATACAATGGTACTACTTGTGGAGAGGCATAAAAAATACAGTTTTGACCCGCAAAGTTTGCAATAAAAACCAACACAACAGCACCCCTAGAGGCCACATTGTAATGGTACCATTGATAGACAGGCTCAAAAACAGCCCTTGGACACCAACTGTACCAATACAAATGGGGCAGATAGATAGATAGATAGATAGATAGATAGATAGATAGATAGATAGATAGATAGATAGATAGATAGTCAGACAGACAGTTAAATAAAGTCCTTCTGATTAAATAATGACATTAGTACTGACGTCTCAATAAGAAAACAAATAGAAATACAAACAAATAGAAATAAAGATAAACGAAGTATACTAGACAGATATTCTGTCATTTCCCCCTTTATATAGTTCATTTACAGCAAACATCACCATAAGAAACCGGCTGAATTTTCTATTCTAGCTTTAAATCACGGGTTCTCTGATATTTTCTCTTATCAGCTAAAGCCAGAGACAGGGAGAAAAGAGATAAAGAGAGGCTCCTAACTGAAACACATTGCACATGACAAGTTATAATGCAGAAACGATCCTATCAGTGGATAAATAGCTATCATGTGAGCATTTTATTTAACTCTTAAAGTGCAGCTCCCTTTCGATACCATTTCATACCATGAAACCTACGTGTTTCCTGTTACAGGATTCTTCTGCCATCGGATTTTTTTTGGACGGATATTGTTTTGAAAGGTTTGGATGACAAGAATAAGTAGACTGACAATAGGAATAATTTGTAGCCACTGTCAGCAGCTGGAGAATATAAGACTGAGTATAATTTGGGGTTTGATGTAGGCTGTCATTCCAGCATTATACACTTTAATTAAAGCTTATTTCTGTCTTTAAATTGATCTCTATAAATATGGCTAACTTGAAATTTAATTACAGTTTAAAATCCAGAACCCCTTATTTTGGAGTATCTTTTTACATCAAAGGGACTTAAATTAACTAAAAATGACAGCAAAGCAGCCATGCCACCCAGCTTGTTTGTCTAGATGTAAGCTTTGCATCTATTGGTTAATATTTAGAAGAATGTTACGTAAGAACTGATTGCTAGAATTTGGATATGAAACTTTTACTTTTTGCAGGGGACTGCCCATTATGGTACAAAAGAAGGACCTGAATGCAAACAGTTATATATGTTCCAGCTCTCTGTTTAGGGTAGCAGATCTTTACTTCTTAGGGCTAGGCCACACTAGCGCATTTTTTTTTGCGCAAGCGTTTTGCGTTTGCGATTGCCCCTGCGATTTTTACTAAAATGGAAATCAAGGGGCACGCGAAAATTCCTGCGATTTCCAACGCGAATGCGATTGCACATCCGTTCGCGTTTTGGTAACGCATAATGTCCACGGAAAATGACAAAGTCGTATGCGCAAATGCACAAGAATCGTGCACACAATCGCGTGTGAGAACGCATGTAATTTTGTGCACGATTCTTGTGCGTTGCAGTGTGGCCTCAGCCTAAACATGGCTCTAAAATAACTGATGATGTACTGCATTTGGGAACCATAGGAACTGAAACTGCTGAATTAACCACAGATGCCTATGATGCAGCCATTGGAAGACTTTAGGAGAAAAAAAACTTAGCAGAATGTTCTTCCTCTATTTTGAATTTCCTCTATATGGCTAAATAAATGTAATACTTTAACACAGTTTGTATCATTGTTGTGAGTATTGCCCCTTTTTTGTTTTATCATCACAGTCCACTGGGAATCTTATTGAAGATATAATAATGGCTAGTGATAAATCCTAACAGAGCAATTCTTAAGCTCCTATTATTCTCCTATTGTTCCAAAGCTCTAATAAAGTATGGGAACATTCAGGGTTATTCAATAAAAGTTCTTATTGTTTAAAATGGTGCTAATTTTGCCCCAACCAATCAGATGTTAGCTAAGTTTGTTCCCAGGAACCAGGTAGCCAATGTGCCTGCAAATGTGCACCTGGCAACCAAAAGCCTCCATTAGCATGTAACAGTGCTGTATAAACAGATATCCAACTTTCACAATGCTGAAACTGTCACTGTCCACACCTAGACACACAAACATTGTCAACTAATTCATTCACCTGCCTCAATGGAGATCAGATATCAAACATTAGTTGACAGAAGTGCTGACATTCAATCAGTACCACAAACTGAAAATGTACATTTCTACATGGGACCGAATAACCACAAAGCAATCTAACTTTACACCGCATGTCTGAGTGTTATCACCAAAATCAAATTAAACCTAAATGCTTTGCTGTAGACATATCCAGGTAGACTTTGTAATAAGCCCTATGTAATGGAATTTAGATACAGCAATTGCCTTCATTGTATCTTTATATTCCCAGATTAAGGGTTAAATACACTGGTAATAATGTCTTGATGGAAGTCGGGATAATGTTGTTTACAGAGGCTGTGCCATAAGCAGGATCAGTTAGTGATGTTTAGGTAACACACATCCCTACAGAGTTCTCTAAAAGCAAAATGTAATTTAGAGTACTTGAGCAGCAAAACCCCAGGGAAGGCCACTAACATCCCATGAATCAGCTGGTAGGTCAATACATTCTTCTCACTGATGTGTCAAAAAAATTAACCCCAGATCCCCCAATTAATAAGAATTTTGTGGTCCAGTGTGTCTCCACTCACTGTGTTCTATCTGTTGATATTAGAGAACTGTGTATAAAACAGCATAACCTACTTTATGCTACAATACAGTTTTGCTACTGCATACCCGGTCATTACATGTTTGGATTTTAAAGCATTTCGCTTACTAGGTTACCTACCTAGATGTTTTCAATTTTTGGATGCTGTAGTTGTGTCTACAGACCAATGATTCACTTGTACTTTATGAATGTAAAAAAAAGACACTGTTCTCTATATACACAGCCAGTCAGCTGATAAGCCTGTCTTCAAAGGAACCAAAAACCTCTGAATAATTATTGCTTACTGAATAAGTAATGAAGAAGAGCTAAAAGTTGTGTTAATTAAAAATCACTGCGACTACTACCACCCCTCGAACAGTGTAATTCACCATCAGTTCCCCCTACCGCCTCTTGTTACCCCTTCACACAGAATTACAGGACAGCCTTCATGGATTTGGACAAATAGAATGAACCCCATATTACTAACTTACTCTAAAAGTAGATGCCAGTAGTATATGCAAGGTTAAGTCATGTGGTGAGAAGCTTCAGTTTTTTCAGAAACTGCTTCCCATTGAAGGAATATCATAAGGTGTTCAACAGTCAATCACATGCACTACATAAAGGGATTCCTGAAAACGTTTGTTGACATTAGCCTTAGTAAAAATATTTCAATAACTGTTTTTTAGATGCACGAGTAAAAACTGTCAGGCCTTTAGAAAAGCCAAAAGATCTGATTTTAATTTATATTTACATCTCATACCTTTGTGTAGAAACTGTAACTAGCTGAATTTGTTAATTAAATGCAAATTAAAATAAGAAAGGAATCCATGCTTGTTGCCTGCTCTTGAGCAGCAAAGCCATCAGGGACTGACTGACGTACTAACCACTTTAATCTACCAGCCCCAGAAACCAAATCAAAGAGCTGTTTGATAGCCTCAACTAGGCCTTGTTGTAGGAGGGCTTACACTCCTAGAATCAAGCAAAATATCACAGAATAAATGATTATTTTCCAAATAAAGGAAGAATCTCACTGGTATATAACTATTAAAACCGGGTATAATTCTTGAAAAAGAAGCATTTTAAGGTCCTTAGCTGGATCTTTTTATTTTTGATGCATAACATAAAGCTATGTAGAAAGATCATTTCACCTTCCCAAAAAAACAAATGGCTGAGATTATTTTTTAGACACCAAGCTTAGAAGAGGCCAGATGATTCAATTTTTATAATATGGATTTCTTGGTTTAGCACATTCTCTGTTGCAATATGCGTTAATTAATTCTGAAAGCCATTTAACACCCTCTACATTAGAATTATCATTTACACGTTGTCACTATTCAGAATCTTTACTTAAAGCAAGAGATACACACTACATACTGAATATATATATATATATATATATATATATATATATATATAGATAGATAGATATTTATTTATTCATATATCCAGAATCTATTAAGATTTACTTTATTTTTATTACATAACACATAATACATGTGGGATCCTAAATAATATTATAAGATTCGTTTAATAACCTGTAATATAAACATCATCTTCTTTTGATGTTTAGTAAACAATGTAACAGAATTTAAGAAAACTGTACATATGGAAGTTGGCGTATGTGGGTCAGGACATCAATATTTGATATTCCAACATAACAACTCATTCACAGAGGATATGAAGATTTACCTCTTCACTTCCAAGCAGCCTGTTAAATCTCCTCATCTAAGGAAATATAAATCTTTTTGATCTTTCTTTTGCAACAAACAAAAGGGTGCAAAAAAGTAAACCAAAAAAGGACACGCTTCCTTAGATCACTTTCTAAATTAACGTATTGGCTATCACTGAGTGACATAGCAAGGCATTCTTGAATGGTGAATATGTCAAACCGCTTTTCTTATTTCCATTATTTTGAGGGCACATTAGAAAATACTGTAATGGGCCAAGAAAAAAATGTGATCTAGAGTATTATATACCCTAGAGTTTTTGAAAGGTGGACATTGCATGATGACATAATCAGTGCATTAGGGATTGGAAAAAATTACACACACTTATATGGCTATGGAAAGTAAGGTCAGCATGCTGGTGCTGTGTCTGAAATATTCTAGTGTGTATGAAAAGCAATCAATACCAATCAATGACTTAGTACTTGTATTTGAGAAACCTTAACTGACTAGGTCAAACAAGGTTTCAGTTTAATCTATAGGGTAATGACATCATTCAAAATATGCCCCAGACTGTAATGAGACCTGGTTTAGCCTTAGGCTGGTGGAACAATGAAATGTTTTAAAACAATAAAATGTGTTTAGCCAGACGATTGCAGGTAAGCAAATGAATTCACTAGAGGCCTATGTGTTGACGTTCACATGACCAAAGGACTTATATATATATATAATTGAACACTTACTTGCAGTCATGTTTTTCAATATCAAAGTGAGGATTGAAGTTCAGGACAATTTTCTGATTAGGCTCCGCAGCACTAATTATCCATTCACAGTTCTGAAGAGGTGGGTAATCATTTGGGTACCCTGGGGATGTGATATAACCAGGATCTTTGGCATTTAAACGTCCGCCACAGTTGCTTTCTGGAAAGACAGATAAAGGTTTATCATTCCAATCTTCTCTTTACAAATATATCTTCTGTATAGCCTACTTAACAATACATTAAGGAACATTACTTTGCCAATTTCTTCATAGGGATTTACACTATGACCATTTTCCATGGTCTTGTTTTTTTTAAAAAAAATGTTAATTGATTTTGTTTTCACTCGTTTATTATTATTTGAAAGCTTTAGCCATGGGGAATGCTCTAAATTCACCACTCAACCTGAAATTTTTTTCCCTTCTACCCAGTTTCAAAAAGAATACACAAGAGATATGAAGATTCCATTACAGGTTTAAGCACTGTGATATTAATATTCAAACTCCTAGGAAAGACATGGACAATTGGGTCCACCATTTCAGGTAGACTAAATGCAATAAAAGATGCAAAAGTTTGCCCATACTATTGGATGTTATATAATAACTATAGTTACCTAGTAAAACGCTGTCCTAAAAGCCTAAATAGAGGTGGGGGGTGGGGTTCAACACCAACTGTCTGCCATGTACAATGCTGTTTTGACACCTAACCATGGGCGTTCCTATAACACCTCTTAGCCACTATCTAATCACGCCCTTAACACCTGGCTGTGATATGCTAATTGGGATTTTCCAGGGTACATAATTGCCACAGATTCTTGTACAAGTCATTCTGAATTGAGAAAGCCAGTCAGATGACTAGCGAAACGTCTTTAAGAACTAAACTTCAAGTCCAGTTGATTGAATACAACAGATATACCATGACCTGGATGAATAAGAACCTTCACAAGCATACATACTATATTGCCCTGAGTAGCTACTTTTAATCTGTATTAACATATGAATTAGCAACAGAAGTCTTGCTAAATCACTACTTATCTATGTCTCACATAAGGTATTCAATTAAAAAACAGGATGAATGTAATGTTAGGCTGACGCCACACTGCAACGCGCAGGAATCGTGCACAAAATCGCGAGCATTAACGCACGGGATTGTG
Organism: Hymenochirus boettgeri; assembly: GCA_019447015.1. Classification (NCBI taxonomy): domain Eukaryota; kingdom Metazoa; phylum Chordata; class Amphibia; order Anura; family Pipidae; genus Hymenochirus; species Hymenochirus boettgeri. The sequence continues at coordinate 93,294,811 of CM033477.1, forward strand.
TGCGTGATTCTTTTGCGTTTGCGCATGGGTTTTTGCCTTTTTGCATTATGGAAATGCATGCGTTAACGCACCAAAAATAGTGAGCGCATGCGTTACCAAAATGCAAGCGGACAAGCAATTGCATGCGCATTGGAAATCGTGGGAATTTTTGTGTTCCCGCAATTTCCATTTTAACAAAAATCACAGGCGCAATCACGAGCGCGAAACGTGCGAAAAAACTCGCTAGTGTGGCCTCACCCTTACTGACTTTCAGTTCCTCAAACTCACAAAAAAATTATTTCCTACATGACGTCACACCACCTACCACTTTCTAGCATTTTCAAATATACTTATACATATACACATACACACACACACACACACAAAATATCCATCTACCAATAAACAAAAACTAACATTAAATCAAATGCACTGAAAATTCAAATACAGTATGTACAAGCTGCACTTGTAATCATCAGGGCTTCTTGCATTTCACCCTGTCTTTAACTTTACCATATACATATGATTAGAGCTATATCATACACAATTTATAATACCAGTGCTCTTGGGGGGCACTGTACCTGGCCTGTAAAGCCTGATAAGTGTGATATACAACACAGCTGACTGGCACTTTGCAGTCCATTTTATAATCTCCAAATCAGCTTGAAGTGGCGTATGATTTTCCTGTTAAATTCATAAGTCTGACACCTTGTTTCACTGAGTGCACAAATAAAATGTCCAGGCTTTCCACTACATCAGTCCATTGTATTTTAGTTGCATAGATGGACATTAGGATTGACATGGTATTAAGAAAAGGTGCTATACACGATGAGACCAGAAATGCCTAAAAATCACATAGTAAAACCTTTTAAACTGTTTAATTTTGGAAACCCAACACCACAGAAAAATAACAAATTCCATACGTACAACCCCCGAGCAAGCACACATGAGCGATGAACCACCGTTTTGGGCTTGTGTGTATGCAACCCCTGACCGAACGCATACATATGTTCAACAATCGGCTGAAACAGACGCCCAGCCTGGGTGCGCGTCGTGGTCGGGGGTTGGCGTCAAAATCGTACGTGTGTAAGAAGCTTCAAGGTTCGTACACACGTGCGATTGTTGCCCGAAAAAGTGCCCATACACGGGGCGGTTATCGGCCGAAGCGCTTGTTCGTACACATCGTGCTTTGCGGGTCGGGACCCGCGATCTCACATGTGTATGAATCTTCAGGCTGTATATATTCCTAGGGCTAGGCCACACTTTTTGCTTATGAACTTATGATCGAGCTTGCATACGAGAATCCATTCCAATATGGGTGGCCACATTGTATACACTGCACTGTGATCCATTTTTGAAGTGCATGCGATTTGCAAAAGAAACGGTAAAAAAGAAGGTAACACGTGTGAACTTTCCCCCTGCACTACCGTCCAGTACAGTGTGGCCTCAGCTTGGTTCCTGATTTCCCCGTGATGTTCCAACAGCTGTCAGGCCTGATCATGTTGTGACCAATATTACTCCCATAATGTAACAAACTATGATCTGCCCGTACAATGGTACAGGAACGTTACCATGTAAACCGGTCAACGTTACTCTTGATTTGCCATTTATTTCGGGGTACAATGTTGAATCAACGTAGTGTTGAGGTTTGTGTATGGCCAGCAATAATTCATATTCTCCACCCGCATGACCAGGGCTCCTCTTGATTTCCACTTTACCATGGTTTCACACATCTGCCTCGATATTTCTAACTGAAACCATATCTAAGTGAGCTCCTTCTGCAATAAATAAAAAGCGCTGTGTATAGTGCTTTTGTTAAGAGAAGGGAGATGGTAGCGTAATGACACAAACAGCTACTATTTACACAATGTAATATTTCAAGGGCCTTTCTTTGGTTTGGTTGTGTTGACATAGCCACATCAGGCGGTCCTGATAACAGCTATTTTGGTCTGTAGTAGTAATCATAAGCATTCTAGCCTCCAGATAAATGTGTTATTGTTGTCTTTGCTGTGTGCGCTATGTGGTTTTGTTGTAATTTCTTGATAACATGTAGGTTGGGCTTGTCTGATGTTTATAACCAGGCAACAGCTGTTGTTCATTTCTTTTAGAGTTCACAGCGCTATTATAAATTCCCTTTAACAAACATTACTGTACCAAATTCCCTTATAGTTGTTTGAAGCAATTGAAGTTGGGCACAAATTGATTCTATGAATTCCATCACACACTCACAGACTGAAAAGTGCGGGTTAATGTTTAGTCTAAATAACTAAAACTAGAAGACGTCTAGTTGATGGTGGATTCTACCTGCCAAGGCAAAAAAACACTTTGAAAACCGATATAATATTCCACCATAACACCCCCTGGTTTCCAATTCAAATGACTGTCATAGCATGTAGTGTACTAGAACAAGCAGACAGCGACAATAGATACGAGTGTAAAACTTCCATTAACTTTATATCAGTTTTGACAAACCAATTTGTATCTTGTATTTCAAGCAGCGGGATTACTTTAGCTTCCCTGTCATAAATAGCTACGAGTTTATAGGAACCTGCCATAGAAAGATGCCTATAACAGGACACTTCATCCAGGCTTCCATGTCTAACTAGAAGTGAAAAGAGTTAATCACACTGACACAAAGAAAAAACAGATAGGAAATCCAAACCTTCGCATGTTTTGTTGTGCTGGTTATTCTTTTATAAAGGGGAACTGGGATTGAAACTACTATATTTCCCTTGAATTTAAACACAACTTGGTATGACCTGAAATGACACGAGAAATATATTTAAAAACTAATGTTCCTAATAGGCTGCTCCTTTTGAGAGAATTTCCTTTTAGTAAAGATGTCATCTTTCCTGAAGCCACCTCTGCCTCCATTGTTTTGAATCTAATTGCATGTCATAGTAACTGAATAATTGGAGCACAAAGATAATTATACTTGATGCACTTTTAATTCATTTCAGCTCTTCTCCCGCCAGTGCGCGTGCAGTGTGGCTTTGAGCAACAGAATATAAGAAGATGACAAAGGACAGGCTGTAAAAGGCACATTCATTTAGTGACAGGATAATTTTACTCTTCCCCATCGTGTTAAATGCTGCAACTCGTTTCTTAACGCTTCCTGTTTATTCAATTGGCGTTAATATTCAGGGTTATTATATGGGATTAGTAAAAAATGACAAAACTACAATTATTAAAGTGCATTGCATGTACATGCAACATACACATGTGCACACATGCAAAAAATACATATGAAACCCAGCACACACACATATAGCATTGCTGGAACGTCAGAAGGTGAGTTTCTAATGTATGGGCAACTTAAGAGACCAAAGCAACTTAAGGAAAATCTTCACTTAATTCTTTTTTTTTTACTACAGCTTTGATGAAATCATCTCTTCTGCTTCTCATAATTTTATCTGCCAAATCTGACATTTTTTATAATTTCATAACACAAATAAATGCAATATTGATGGTGCAGAGTATAGACAATTTAATAACGTTAGGGAATATTTATATGCTGTTTTCTCTGGACATACCAGCTAATATAATTCCACTTGTATTAATGATAGTCTGGAGCTTTAAGTTATAGCCAACAGTGCAGTGATTTTATCCAACTACCAAGTAAGTTACTTTACAATTATTAATGTATCATTTCTCCACTTTTACCATGGTCCTTTGCAGATGGTGATGTAAGCCCTATTTAATGGAGATTGTGCCAAATAAGGGTTTGGCTCATAGGGAGGTGCAACCAGAGGAGCTTGGGGAAAGGAGAAGCAACACTAATAATAACATCTATTATTAGGCAAGTAATAACATTTAGAAGGTTAAAAATATAGCAGTTAGGATTATGACTACATGGCAAATGACATGAACTAAATTTATTATTAAACTTCCATTCTCCATTAAGCATCACACAAGAGGTTGAAGGGGCACAAGATTTTCAAGGGGTAAATGTAAACCATTTAACTGGGGATCAACACACTACATATTGCTGTGTAAGTATATTGCAGTATACTGCATATCTGAAGGGAACTAGCAGGTAGGAGTCACCTTGTGTGTCTGGACATTCCGATATGCCATGTTTGTGAAATACTGAATTGCAAGGTAATTGTTTAGTTTAGGAAGCCTTCTTCCCTTTTTTAGCCACCAGGTCCTGTGTTTCTTCAGCAAAATTAGCATTTTAAAAATAATCACAGGCAAGTCTTACACGCAAACAAGTTGGACTATCCCTTTAAAACAGATGCATCTCATTATAAGCACAGTAAACTGTTGTATCTATAAAATATACAATTAGAGAGCTATAAATAAGCTGTGAATTATTTACAGAGCATCTAACATGATCGAACGTTTTTTGGAGAGATAGAAACATCTAGGCGTAAACAAAATTTTGTTTATATAAATAAATTAAATAATAAACCACATGCCGGAATGTGTGAAGTGGTGGAGAGATTTCCCTGTAGTCTAAGTGAGGTCGAACAACCAGCACATTCATCCCGAGCTGTACTAATGGCTTAGTGCTAAAGAGAAGGATTGTGTAGATGAGCAAGACGGTTCTATTCTCTGGAGAGGTACAAATCTTTCACACTCTTTATCCACTAATTAGAAACCTTTCTTTTTTATACAGGCATTTTTTGGTGTGGCTTGTCTTAAACGAATGTGTTTTTAGAATAACTAAAGAAGGTCCAATACAGAACTGCCGCCACTGTATTTTCTCTCACTGAATAAAGGCTAAATAAATGGGCTCTACTCCAACCATTTTACAACTGGAGGCTTGCCCTTTCAGACATGCCAATTTAGACCACAGTAATCCTAGCGTCTGCTCCTTCAATTCTGTTGTTCCTTCATGTTATGAATGTTTCATTCCCCCCGGAGAGTCTCAGTGAAGCCAAGGAAAAAGGCAGGAATAGATTTCTTAAAGCTATTGTTGAGAATTGTGAAGTCCCTCGGGTGAGAGATTATTACCGTAAAAAGCAATATGTGACATCATGGGCTCCTGCCATAAAAGTGACTGCCAGGCAGCAACCTAACTGAAATTATATAATGAATCATAACAACATAAAGCTGACTATCAGGATGATGTGTCAATCCTGGGATTTCAGCACTGGGTAAGATCCTACACAAAAGGCTTAAAGGTTATCAGATCCTGCAGTGCAGGGTTTCAAAACCTACATTTGATATCTGTATGCCTAAATATACATATGAAAACACACATACATACAGACATTTTGTACCCTCTTCCAAAACACTCTCAATAAAGCATTGGTGTATTTAAAGGGCAAATGTAACCCCTTTCCAGATGCTTTTTAAATGCTTTCTATGGATACATGTAGGGTAGTCACTAGACACTCTCAATAAAGCATTGGTGTATTTAAAGGGCAAATGTAACCCCTTTCCAGATGCTTTTTAAATGCTTTCTATGGATACATGTAGGGTAGTCACTAGACACTCTCAATAAAGCATTGGTGTATTTAAAGGGCAAATGTAACCCCTTTCCAGATGCTTTTTAAATGCTTTCTATGGATACATGTAGGGTAGTCACTAGACACTTCTAATAAAGCATTGGTGTATTTAAAGGGCAAATGTAACCCCTTTCCAGATGCTTTTTAAATGCTTTCTATGGATACATGTAGGGTAGTCAAAATTTTTCATAGCACTATATAGATATAAATGTCTGTAAGTAAACAGAATAGAAATCATTTTAAGGTCACTACAATCAACACAGCTTACAAAACATATGCGACCCCTAGCATTACACCAGTCTTAATGCTTCCTGCTTTAGGAGTAAAATGCACACAATCTATTTTAGAGACAATGTAGTAACTTTCATTAATATAAAGGATGCACTGAAAGATCTCAGGGTGTGAAACATTTCTGTTGATGAAAATAGATTCATTAATATGATTTAATACAAAGCAGGAAGGGCAACTATGTCAGTCCATGTGAATATGAAAGATAGAGACAGAGCCAATGAAGATGCCATCTATAGTGTAGCAGAGCTTATAAGAAGCCTTAGTAGGCCAAGGGGGAAAAGATGACAAGCTCTTAGCACAAAGCTTAATGAAAGTCACGGATTGATTAATTGCTGGTGCCACCAATGTCCAAAGTTCAAATCAGGCACTTGACTTTTATCTCTGAAATGATGACAACTGCCCAGCCACTACATAATAATCAGATCCTCAGTGGAATACCCTGTTTATGAATATATGACAAGTACAAATCAAAGGTACATTTTAAAATACTTAATAGTATTCATCTAGTTCAGCATGGGTTAAGCATTAAGAAGAAACCATATCGCGTGCTATCTGGATGAATTTATGAACATTACATCATTTTCCCACCATAATATGATTATTTGCTTTATTCTATCAAATATCAACCGATAAGAATCTTGGGAGAAATAAATCTCCAGGGAGACACACAATACGTTGGGAAGGTTATTAATGCTAAAATACGACTTGAACATAAAAAGAACATAGGATAACATCCCCTGATATGCAAAAACCATATTGCAGGAAAATACACTATTTTATTAATTAAAAAATGATTTAGGACCTATACATAAGCACTATTCAATAATGAAATATACATTTTGTGGTTGTTTTGAAAGCAGGGGAACAAAACAAACAATATCATGTCTATTATAATAGACAATAATGAGATCATGCAGACCTAGTTGACTTATTGGCCACAAGAGTTAAGCTGGCCATACACTTGTGATCCCACAGCATGTGTGCTGACACATTGGTATCTGTCCTCATGCATGCTGTGGGAACAGCACACACGGACCCGACCCATATGCGGTATGGGGATCGGTCAGCCTTGCGGTCATACACCGCACGATCTGTATTGGCTCACTCTACTTAAAGGGAGCCGATGCCGACCGACTGAAATTTTCCGTCATTCCCGATTGATCGGAGTGTCAACTATGGTTGTTTGTTGCCACTCAGATCGGTCGGGAATATTCCCTACACACTAGCGATAATAGGTAAATCCTGTCATTCCATTATCGTTCATATGTATGCCCACCTTTACTGCCTGCACTTTATGGCAGAGGGTAAAAAGATTTGGCAAAGCATCATTATCATTGTTAATCTAGCCATTGTGTACCTAGAGAGAAATTTCCCTTCTAACACATTCCCTATTCCTTAAAATCCATGTATAAATGTATAAAATATTGAACACAGCACATTACAACCATTTATATCTAAGTGCTAGCCAAACTCATACAATGTGCCTTAAATGACTTTGTGGCTTTAGCTCCTGCACAGGAATCTGTCTCTCATCATTCACTGACAATATTTAATATTCTGGACAACATCTTACACAAAGCATTTCTTGAAAAGTCTAAAATTATCTCTTGCTGGCTGACTCAGTGGAAAGCCCAGTCTTGTGTACTACCAAGATAATTCCCTGAACATGACTGGTCTTCAGAAAAGTGGAAGCTATTTAGCTTTACTCTGCCCCAATATTTCCTTCTCCGTTTATTCAAATTCTAGGGTCCTACAGACTGTCCTTGACATTTTTTATTTCTTTGTAGTATATGTTAAACAAAGAAAGCTAAATCTAAAAAGCTTCATTACCTTTATGACCACACAGTACATTTAAGTTATGGGATTTCCTGTCTCTAGATCATGCTTATAGATAGTAAAGCCAGATGTGTAAGAAGTATTTATTAACAGCGTATTTTGAAAATTCTCTCTTGTCCTTGTCAGTCCAGTGGCCAATTACACGTTGCTATACCCTGTAATTGCCTAATGCATCGTTTACCCTCTCAACTAATCCCAACTTATTCTGGATAACAAAACCTGGTACAACCCTGGAAAGCTAAATGTCATTGTTAATTAGCTTGTAATGCACAAGGAAAGTGGTGGCAATAACTGTTGCTAGTGCCAGATCCTTTTATTTTATTTAGTCAGCTATTGGTACACATATGGGGAGATTCAATATCGCTTCTCCCATTACTTACCTTAGCCCGATCCCGCGATACAATAACTGACGAAAACGAGATTACATCAGTTATTGCATCGCAGGATCGGGCTAAGGTAAGGAGCGGGACTTTAACGCTCCACAAGCCGTAGCATTAAGTTTCAAAAGTTACAAAAACGTAACACTACGGGTTTTGGATTGTTAGCACAGCGCTATTTCCAAAAACATTCGGAAATGGCACTGTGCTCGAAAATCCGTCCAAAACCCACGTTAACCCAATTTTTTTTAGGGTTAACGTGAGTTTTAGACGGAAAAGGAATTTAGATGTAACTGGCATACAAGGAGATTCAATAAAAGTTTTTTTCCGTAAGAATGGTGCTAATTTTGTCCCAACCATTGAGATGTTAGCTTTCAAATGTTAAATGAGATCTGATTGGTTGGGGCAAAATTAGCACAATTTTTAATGATAACAACTTTTATTGAATCAGCCCACAAAATGTTTTAAAATAATTAATTTAAAGGGATATACGCTAACAAGCTTTGCAACTGCCAAAACATGGACTTCGATATTGGTCTAGACAAACTGATGGGATTTGCAGATCTGGTATTTTACATTTTATACAAAACTATATCCCTTATATTATATAAATAGATTTATAAATTCATGGGGAATACATTGGGTTTTTTGGGGGTACTATGTTAGTGGGGGTAGGTAAAAGTAATATACATAGGGACAGTGTTTATGTGTTGTTTAAGCACTAAATAAATAGTTATATCAATATTAACAAATATGTAGTAATGACATTAAAGTATATAGAAATAAATAAGGCAAAATATATAAATAAATAAAAGTACTTACATAGTCCCCACTCCTGTTTTGTAATGGACTGTTAAGCCACACCCCAGGAAGTTTTACAGGAGGAAATTGAAGCTTACAAAGGAACATATTTATCACTTCCCTTTCAGTGTTGTATCCAATGTTGTGCTTAATATTAGATTGACAACAGGGTTAGCGAATCAAAACATTTTCTGAGTGTTAGTAGGAAGGCTTATATGCCACTTCCTTTGTAAAACATATGACAGTCTTAGTAAAAAATTCTTCTCACTCTCACCTAACTCCACCCCACCCCTCTCAATAGACATATTATTTTTACTACATTTTCGAAAATTCCTATAAAATTCTAATTTTAGAAAATTTTGGTGACCCTCCAAAATAGAATGTGTAATATCGAAAAACAATTCGATCATGAGCAAAGTTATTTTTTTTAAACTTCTGGATGTATGTATGTTTTTCCCAGACCATTTTCCAGGTCCGCAGGCGGAACGCATTTTAGCAGTTTCGCCCATCTTTCAAAACCCTGGATTTAAATATCTCACTGTATAGATTTATCAAAATAAATCGATAAAAAAAAACAGAAAAATGTGATAGTGTTATATAACAAATATAAGATGGATAATGTCTGTCTTATCTAGATGTTAGGCTGCATGTATATTTAACAAGTATTTCTAAAGCACTGACACTTCTAGTACAATCCAAAAGATGTGTGTATATATTTCCCCCTAATACTATATTTCCCCCTAATACTGTAAAATATTAATTTAGGGGATGTGACACTAATAGAACCAAGATTTCATAGGATTTCTTTTATTTTTATTTTTAACATCTTGACTTTATTTTTTTGTACAATTCCTTAATTTTATAGTAGTGTGTATAAAGATTTTATATCATCTGTATCCACATATAGCTAAACATACACCCACATATTTCCCACTGTGCACCAACGGGCACACTTTTGCTAGTTATTATTATATAACCTACCCCTGTAGTGGATTTCTATGCGAGGAACTGTAAGATTATAGCCTTATAATCTTACAGTTCCAGGAGGAGAAGGAAACCAGAAGCCACAAAGGGGTAGGTTATAATAAATAATACACCCCTAACTGTAAATTAAAAGGATATTAGAAGTCACCTTGGAGTTCCGTGCCCTGTATAAAAGGTACTCGGCCTGCGGCCTCGTGCTTTTATATGGTCACGGAACTCCTTGGTGACTTCTAATATCCTTATAATTTATAGTTAGGGGTGCATTATCCACTATATATATTTTGAACCAACCGACCAATATTCCGGTATTTCGGTCAGTTGGGTTTAATACATTGTTTGGTGTTCAGAACAGTTTAGTCTTTAAGCTGGGTACCCACTTGCCAGATTTTTGAAAGGCCCTGCAACCATAGTATTTGAGGTTGAATAAAGACATACGTCCATCCAGTCCAACCAATCTAGCAATATCCTCATTTCCTGCCTAACTGTTGGCCATCTCTATGTGTCTCCAAAAACAGCTGCAGTTTATTTCAATCTCTGTTCCTGTGAGAGCAAAGTCATGGGGCCAAAAAGACAATTCTTACATGTGATGTGCACTGGAACGCATTGCATGACAGCAAGTTACAAGCAGCCATTCACTTATATAGCATTTTCTTATGGTCTTGGTTGACAAAGGTATTTGAAATGTCTGCATAGGAGACATGCAGTGGGCAGACTTGTTGGTATGTTGTTGTCAGCTAGTCTGTGAATGTCTCAGTCGTGTCTTGCACTAAAGAGGACGACTGGTCACATTTTAGGAACGGTATTTCTCTGACCCACGCATTAACCCCTTGATGTCAGATATAACATAATGTAATAACATGGAAACAATGTGCAGACACAGGCTAATAGTCACGTCTGATCCTATTTTCACTGTAAAATTTGCCATTTCATGCAGAAATGTGTCCATTCACTTCATACATACAGTAGGACCAATAATGTGTCCAAATCAAGCATTGGGCATAATGCCATGATTGTAGGGGCCCACTAGAGCAGTAACATGGTTATCATATATATTCCTGACCAGGCAGATCTAAATGTAGAAGGAATATGTGTGAATGCCCCAGCATTTATCTGAGAACTGCCAGTATAACGTCATTAAATACTTACTTGCTTGAGTTAAATATTTTTATAAGACCTGTTCGTAGTTTACATTTCCACAAAAAAGGAATATAAACATCCAGCTTTTCTTTGTGCCATTGTTACAAGACGCGACGGATAGGTAATCTGTAGTAATGTGGAGCCCTCACTTCCCAGGGGAAAGAAGACTTAAACACACTCTGTTCTTGCTATCAACTCTGGTGGGATTCACAGATTTCACTTATCGGTGGTTTATTTTTAAACTGCAGCTGCATCGTTATAAGGTCCCATAATTTGGCTAGAATCCCAGTAGTTAGAAATTAATTTTTTTCTTTATAATACAAACTGGTGTCCCCAAGGGATTAGATCAAGAGCCTTATCTGTACTTGACAGCTTACTAAGCCCCCAGAAAAAAAAGATGCTTTATTCTGCGAGGGTCTCAACAGTGCTGGACCACAGTGCTTTGCAGAGCTGTGTTCTAAGAAATTCTGAACTTACACAGGTTACCCTGGAGGCATCTACACCACAAACTGACACATTGTACTCATGTGTTCACAGCTCAATAAAGGTATGTAACTCTAATAATAACCTTGTAACATTCATTTACACCATTTTTCCAGTATGAAAGTAACATGTCTTTTCATCATTTTTGCTGTGATATTTTTAGAAAGTTAGCAGATGCTGCACCATTTTATAAAATTATAATTAAAAATGATCTTTTTTACATAATGTCTCCTTTATGATTTCTATTCTATCCATCTAGTATTTATGGTAGTATCAGTATCCTTGCATCTCTCTAGAGAGCAGGAAACCCACTGGAATATATGAACAAACTGCAGAGATCATCCATGTCCATTAACAGAGATCATAGTCTGGACGGAGATAATATCATCCTTTCGGATCTAATCAGAGAGTGTAGCTTGTTCTTGGTGTCCATTAGGTTTAGGTCAAAATGGCTCATGTGTAAAACTTTCAAGGCCATTATATAATGATCACCAAACAGCTTCTATCAGGGAAACAAAAATGACCCCAGCAGCTGTCTCTTCACCTTGCGTGATCAGTGAGCCAATAGCATTAACAAAGCGTTGCCTCTCTCGCCAGTACTTTAATGCAACTAGCATGTTCCTTAGTGTTACATTTAGCACAGATTACAGGGAACTATGAAGCGCTTAATACTGAAATAAAGAGGGGGGAAGCCTTTATTATCACGGGCACATTAAGTTAATTAACTAATATTATCTTAAAATGAGCAACTGAGTAAATGAAACAAATTAGAGCAGCCGCTATATCTTATAACAGGTTTTAGGATATGTGATGTCAGAGGAACACTGAAAAGCCAAGGTGCCTGATTGAAGCAGGTGATATGGTATTATTCTTGCCATGTGAATTAACCTTAAACCATTAATACAACAGAGGACTAGCTAGCATTGTGCATGCCCCCCTGTGGTCTGTTCCAGAAGTGCACTTTGTTACTGTAGATCATGTGACCCGCAAAGTATCTACAACTTAATCCCCAATTACTTGATTTAAAATTACTCTTGGTTACATTTCTGATCCCTACATTAAACATGTTAATCCTGAATTTTATGTTTTACTAAATTGTGCCATCTTGTATGTATGTATATGTATTCATGTACTGTATTTCTATAACACAACATAGGGATGCAGAACTGTACCATATGCCAATACAGACAGAGAAAATGCAATAGATATATACAAGTAAAAATTACACAAACAACGTGTCCACTGTCTACAGCTTATATCTACATTTGCTGCTACTTGCTGCCTTTTGCCCTATGCTACTCACCTGCAATGAGAACATTATAGCTAAGGACTCTATGGAGAAAAACAAATGATCACCCCACTCAATGTCATTTACAACCATATATTAACATCCCACCAGTGATGACAAGCATCTAGACAGCAAGACCCCAGACTTCCTTGGATACATTTACTGTAGGCAAAGCACAAATGTCACTACACAGAGTAAATGCAATGCAGCCATCAATGTAATATTAGCCACAAGAACACAACTTAGGGAATTTACGTTTCCCAGGGATATATACTATACTTCCCCTTTAAGTTAATTATTTTTATTTTAATATATTTTACTCGTTATATGTACTAACCAATTAAATACCTACAGGGTGAATTCCCCAACATCTAAGAAAAGTAACTCTTGCCTACTAGTACTAGTGATTTCTCTTTTTATCAATAAAAGAGAAATAACTGTATGGTAAGTAATATTAGGCTGAGTGCACATCGCTCTCACCTGTTTCTCTCTGGAAAAATAAAGTGATCTGACAAAGGATAGCTCTACTGAATGCTTCCTACGTTCAACAAAAGGAAGGGCTAAGTGTAGGTCTCACACACGCCACTATTGCTCAAGAAAATGACTTCTGCATTTCCAGATGACACTGGTTCACTTGAGTCTGTCACCAAGATTTTCAGGCTGTTGTCAGTGTAAAGCGCTGACCATGGTACCCTCTGTCAGATCACAAAAAAATACAATATGGTACTCTAATAGCCACACGCTCAAGCCTTCTATACAGTATATATTCAATATAACAGACAAAACATAATGAAGACAAAAAATACCCTTTACTGCTAAAATCTTTGTCATAAATGTTGCTAGAAAATTAACTTCTGGTAATTTTATCCAGATGACCACAAAACTGCAAGGGCAAACAAAAATCAGAAAAGTAATGTATGATGTTGTTTACAACACCTGCTGTGTATGTTTATTGCATAACAAGCATAATTTAAACAATTGCGCCCTTCAGACACAGCAGACGAGAGACAGACAGGAAGGCAGCTGTCTTCTATGTGTGTGAAGTGTGTAAAACCTTCATTTAGGTGCCTAAACTCTGACCCAACAGACATTTACAGCTATCTGCAACAAACCTTTGAATAATGCTATACATAGAACACAAAAGGCCTTTGCTTATTGGACAATACCAGATAATAAAGAAAAAAAAACAAATAAAAAATTGTTTCAGAAAAATAAATTGATTACATTTTCAGCAACCTTTCTCCTTGACAGACTGCCCAACCATTGCAAAACAGTAGCCCTTGGATTGCTTGTGAACAGTTATTACACTGTTACACTTACACTTCAATAGAACACCTACTTAAATATTAACAATTCATTTTGTAAAAAAACATTGCATCTCCTCATATTTGCACTTATCTTGGCTGAGACAGACTTATACCCTTTAATAAGAAGTGCCACCTAGTGTTTAGTAGCTAAGATTAGACCGTGGAAAACACCAAAGTTCTGGAATGTTCTCTGCAAGCAATGAACATAGTCCACATACTGTAATATTTACCCACTTGTTAATAAACCAATAAACAGTATTTAGATATTCTTTCTATTTGATCAATTTGAATGTGTAAATAATAACATAATACATATTTTTTCTCAAGCTGATAAGACTTTTTGCAGATATTTCAGTTCTAAAAACAAGGGGGTCTCATATTTCTGTGTGTGTGAAAATAAACTTTATTGGGGAAAAAAGTTCCTATGGGAATCTGAGCAGCTGTAGTAAAAAAATATACACAAGTTCCTGTTGGCCTAATGCATCATTTTGTTAATGTTCTCTGCTTTCTATTCCTGCATCCTCATCTGTGCTGGGTGACATCATCCCCAATATAGTCTATGGATGACACCGATGAGGATCAGTAAAGGGGGTTTAAAAGATTTGTTGCTATTGTAGTTGATGGCCCCATGTTTGTTTGATTTACCTAAACCCATTTCTATATGGGGGCAATTTGTGCTCAGTGACACTTTTCACCTGTTTGGCCTCTGAGCACTAGTTCATAAGAAACAGCAGAAAACGCAGACTACTGAGCTACAATTTTGAAATAACGTTGATATAAAAGGTCTGTCATTGTAATGAGCTGAAGAAGAGCTGTACAACACATTTTTTCATGTAACAGGAGATAAAATCCCTTTAATTCCATGGGAAAATGTGAGATTACGTTAAGGGATTTCACAAGCACTTTAAACATTATCGACTGGTACGTGGCAATGTTAACTAAGGTACAATGCACCATTATTTTCTGGAAAACTGATAAGAATGTTAGAAATTAACTCATTTTCTGCCAGTACCGGTAAGCTATGGAAGATAATAAACTGCCTCGCCATATGGCACTTTAAATACTGTCCTAATGCACAAGCCCCAGGGTGAAAGAGCATTAGGAGATTTCTTACCTACCAGACTAACATCTGGATCCTAATGTCAGTCGTATTTACTGCAGGGAATTGAATGCTCATAAGGACACATAGAAAAATGTCCGTGTCTAATCATTAAAGTAAAAATGCTACAGATATTGATTTTACTGCATAACGAAAAATAACTGGCAGACATGTTGCCATTTAAAATATTTGCATTTATAATCTATGTTAAAGTCTTCAGAACTCTTCCCAATCACTAAATTCTATAGATTCAATAATTGCCACATGAAGGTCACTTAATCCATTAATACAAATTAGCATTCTGCTACATTTAAAGGGAAAGTGTACTGACAATTCAAAATTTCTCAATGATACCTAAGAGACATAAATGGCCATATTTATAAAGGGTTATATTTATAAAGGGTTATATTTTTAGATATCACTGAAGTTTCTGCTTTTGTGACAGAATTTTTGTCAGATTCACAAAACATTTTTTTGCCCCTTTATAAATGTGTGAATACTTGACAACCTATATTACGATGTGCAGCAAAAAGCAGAAAATGAAGTACAGCTTTAAAAAAAACATTTTATAAATCCCTTTTTACAAAAAAATCACCATAATTTCTACCACAATTCCTATTCATTCCATCGTACAAACATTATCACTCTGCTTTATTTATCATCATTTGGCTACAGGGGGCCCCATTTTATTTACATTCTGAAAACACCAAAGACTTGGTTTTATATTGACCCCAATTTGGTGCAAATCTGGAATATTTGTTGTGTTTTGGGCGCACTGTCTGGGGAACACTGTAGTACAATACACTTAAGCTGGGTACACACCAGCTTAAAAAACAGAGTTTTTGAGTGCTCACTCGGCCGGGACAAAGGACTGTAGGTCGTAGCAAAAATGGCTGCGGCCGACAGTTCGTGCAACCAATTTCCAGACGATTGACAGATAAACATAGTGGTCAGTAGGTCGTCTGGAATTATCTTATGGTGTGTACCCAGCCTTAAGGTGACCATACAATAGAGCGATTTTATGTACAATCCGACATTTCCATTGATTGGCCAAAAAATTCTACATTTTTTTAGTCGATTGGGTAAATGATCTCAGTGTTTTCTGATGTTCTGATTAAATGTAAATGTAATGTAACTTCACAATAGACGACACTAGACATTAATCACCAAACAAATTGAATGTCGAACAATATGTGTGGCACATCTACTTACAATTATCATTGTACATCTGTCTATCAAAGTATCGGACAGTTTACGATTGTAATTACAATCACAATAACCTTTTGCAGTGTATGGCCATCTTAACGCACCTCTGTGTATATGACTACACAAATGGAAGGAAATCCCATACACTTTGCCTCAACTGAGGTAAACCTAGAGAAATGTTCATACATATTAAACACTATCAGGGTTATTAAAAAAAAGTTCTTATCGTTAAAAATGGTGCTAATTTTGCCCCAACCAATCAGATGTTAGCTTTCAAATCTTAAGTAATATCTGATTGATTGGGGCAAAATTAGCACCATTTTTAACGATAAGAACTTTTATTGAATCTCCCTGTATTTCTCTGTATCATTAACATAGATTTTCTATGTTCACAGAAATCAATGAAAGATCGCCCCTCTTTGTGGACAGGATGTAATTTTATAATTTAAATACTTCTAAATGTAGATTTGGAACTTTCCTCCAAAAAGAACAGCAATTCTATATATAAATTAAGGTTCCCTATTATGTGTTTTATACTAAAAACTTAATACCTGCCAATATATTTTCATTAGCTGCAAATAAATGATGTTACTGGCAGATAACTAGAGAGTTTCTAGGCGTTTACAAAAGCTGTCAATGGGAGGCCAGGTGAATAACTTTACATTAAGTTAGTGCTAACCACCTGCTTCAGTTCATCAGGAAAAGTGTCAGGCAGCAGTGACATATTTTCCACAAGGATGTAACGATTCACAGATACATGGAAAGAATGCCCACTGCTGCCTGCAAATCATATCACTTATTAGCAACACCCACCCCCTTTGTGCCTTCACCTTTTAATAACCTTTTAATAACCTTTTTAACCTATTTTCAATAACAATGCATAAACATATATACATATCAACAATATAACTAGTGGAGTTCACTTATTTAACTTAATTTGTATTGATCTGGGTTGAAACAGATATGGTAGCCCTAAAAAATAAACCTCATCATAAGACACCAATGAAACAGAGCCCTCTGGTGGACAACAACAGAATGATATTGCATTGCTTGTTTGATATACGATGCAATAACGTCTTCTGGCCATAACATAAAATATCCTTATTTTAACAACCCCACTGTTTTCTAAGTTCTGAACTGGTCAACGTGCTAAATAAACAGCAGAACTTCTACATAAATATGCACTATAGCCATATCTATTTTATCTTACGTTTGAGCATACAGATTATTATGGGACAGCTGAACATCTGCTTTTATACAGAAACAGTTTTTTGACAATCCCCAGTTCTCCTGACAGTCCTGGATATTTGTGTAAATTGTTTATGCAGCACCAAGTGCTAAAGTCACCCGTATGCGTAGTAATCAGAAAAGTGTTGCTTTTGCCATTGTCCTGCATGAAGCATACATATGGCAGCTTCCACGTATTCTGCCTTTTTGCTCTGAAAGATTGAAGTGTGCATAATCCAATTACTTTAATAGCTTTCTAAAGGCATGCATTATTTTTTGTAAATAAGCAGTACAAGCAAAAGGCAAGGGGTGACACAGGGTTATTTTAATTATTTTACGATTCAGTTTCTTAAAATTATTGAGAGGACACGTACTGAGCACCCTGGCAGTAAGCTGTAGGAAATAACTCATTTACCTTAAATAAAAAAAATTGCGGAATACAATACATTATAATAAAGGCACACTAAGACACTTTATTTATGAATATGGTACTGAAAAGCAGTAAAATGTTCAAAATCCACAGATAGTGCCACTATGAAAAAAAAACATTAGTGGCACTATCTATTAATATTAAATATTCAATTAACTATTTTTAAGATCTACACTGTTATATCCAGCATTTCCTATTATCATAGTTTTTTTTCTTTGCTCACCATAACATGGTTCAATACAGAAATCTTTCTTAAGTTATCATGATACACTGAGCAATAAGGGCCCTGCTTCTTTTTTTTTTTTGCAGTGAAAACGATATCTTATTATTGTGGGATAGCATACAGTATGGGAGCTCATACTTTTATTAATAACCCAGAGCAGCGTCAATACAAGCAGATAATGCCCTCTCAGTAAATTGCTGCAATAAATTCTAGAATTAAATTCTGAATATGCATCAATTTCATTAAAGACTGGAATTCCAGTGCAATGCCCACAACAACATTAAGCCTCTGCACTCTGTATATTTTCATTCCTACACAAGGGAAATCAACTTTGCATGGAATTTACAAGGGCAGAATGAAGCAATTTCAGAGAACAAGCCTTAATCATAGGCAAATGAACTATCTGTAAGAACTTTGTATGAATAAATGGAGTGTCATACATAAACTATTGTTTGCACCAAAAAGAAAAAGTGCCCAGATGTGCTACTGAGAATGTAAAGGAAACAAGGCATGAGTAGACCCCACTCTAAAGCCATTTCTTTCTTTCTACATCTTGATACAAAGATGTATGTGCTATTTTCTGTGGGCCAGTGAAGTCACTTGGATTCACAGAAATATGCATAGAATTAGAATGAAACCACTGATTACAAGCTACACATTGTTTCATCTATCCAAGTAAAACTTTGTCTGAAGCTCAAAGTAAATTATCCACAGTAAAAGTGAACTCTCTCTGAACCAAAAGAAATGCATTTGCACATATTTAGTGAAAAACCAGTGCTTAGGGCCATATCATTTCCCTTCCTATAAGTTCATAAGTAATTCATTAGCTTAGTTTGCACTGGAATGCTTGTTGCTAATTCTACAACATCCAAAACTATTCTAGCAAACTCCACCATCAAGATTATTCTTATCAGTTCTCTGCACCACCCTCCTCTGTCATTGATTGATTTTACTGCCTTGTTAATTAGTTTTCTTTGTTTTGTGGGTATGCATATCAATCACTATTACTCACTTGTGAATGTAAAATTGTATTTACTTGATTTGGCTTGAGCACCCTGACTCTGACCTCTGAATCTTCTAGGATACCCAAGTTATGATTTAAAGTTAGCAATGCAAGACAACGAAAAGGCAAGGCCTATAAATATCCACTAACAACTGTATTAGTGTCCACGCCCTAAAGGACTTCTGTACACTAATGGACTGAGAATGTAGAGGGCGCTATAGCTTTAACAATACAGGTTACATTTCTATGTAGATCACAACTTTCCATTTCAGCTTTATAAGACTCACCATTTAATAGTTATTTATAGCTACGACAGTTAATAGAAACCTACCAATTGGTTCCAAAGGAAAAGCAGAGTTAAATTAGGCACAATTATTTTTTTATTGTTATAGGCAAATTATATGACAAATCTTCTGCAAATCTTCTGCAAAGTAAATACACTCTAAATAGTCAAATACTACACATGTAAAAGAGTATACAATAGCCCTACTCTTCTCCAATCCCTGCACGACAAAATGATATTAAAAGGCGTTGGACTACAAATATATGGGTATAACTGTAACAGTTTAACAGTGAGCAATATGTGCTCTGCAGGGCAAGTCAGTTAACATTTGCTGAATTTGTACATCTTTTTTGTCTAGAATCACTTAGAATTGATGGCTTGTAATCTAGCGTACTGATATAAATTACTTTATGTGCGTGCTCCACATTTGTATGTACTTGTGTCACAATTTGTATGCGCAAGAAGCACACAGCATAGAGAGAGAACTGCACAGCTATACCACATCTGTATTCATGGCCCATATGACGGAATCCCTCCTAGAATTACTGTACACCATTAATTCCGAGCAAATGCAGGGTTATGTGACTGGAAAGCTTAAAAGTATATTACTAAGACAAATGAACCGTCTAGCGGGGATGTTAAATGTAGTTTGTATTACCTTTCAGCGGATAGTGTAACCGTGCCGCTTTAGGTAAACTGGTAAATTACTCCAATAAGAGATATACAGAGAATTAACCAATATACCAAATTGATTTAACAGCTACAGCTTTCCTCATGCTCTCTTTTAGTGCTGAAAAAAATCATTTTATCTCAGTGAAGAAGTAAAAAAATTAAGAATCTTTGGAATCAAAAACCTTTTCTGTGGTTGTGAAACAGGCCACATTTTAAAAAGCAGGGTAGCACTGAAATGGAACAAGTTACTAGTTACATTTCAAGAATCTCTATTTTTATGCACACAATGTATGGGCCAGAAAAGGTTAACCTACTTGGTTGGAGCTCTGAGTTCTATTTCAGTGGTTACAAGGAAGAGATTGAGATCTACAAGGTCTGTCTTTTCTTACTAAGAATAAAGAATTCACTTCTGGAAAGGGTGAAACACAATTATATTTCTTCATTTGCAGAAAGCACTTCTGGGTAGAATACAGGGTTTGGCTCATTCTATTACTTCACAGGGTACTCAAGCTGTCTGCTCCTTTAATCAAGATAACAGTTGGGAGATGGTCTGCCTGCCTTTTGTATTATGGAAAGGACCTCACATGAACATCCCAATGGGACTGTAAAATGGATTAACCCAGATGGGTCTCCTTCTCTGTCTCCCAAGAATAAAAGGGTTAATGTTGACCCAGCTGCCATACTTAAGAAGGACAGTGGAGTGTGGTAAAAGTAGGCAGTGGGATGCATTTAAAAGGGCCGCAGCATGGCGAAGTCTATTTCTGTAGACCTATTATAGACTTAATCATTAAACTGCACAATTTAACCATTTCCCTTGCGTCAAGGAAGCTATTCTGGCATGATGCTGGAATTTAATTTAGTCCACGATCTTTAAACCTAATATATACTAACAAGTGCCGTAGGACTGTTTGTTTTACCATTCCCTTCTAAGAAAACTAATCTTAATAGCCACAGGCAATATATGGTGAAATTCTATGCCTTATCCTTAAACATTGTGTACATTTAATCCACAGGTTCCACTAGTGCAACAGACACGTAAATACACACACACAGTAAAAGGGTTAAAATGGAAATCGTGAAAATGACAATTATTCTCAGAAATGTGATTTATTTTGCCAATAGAACTAACGTTTTGCCTAATGAACTAACAACATTTTGTTGAAATGAACCTTAGTTCTAGATACAGGTTGTAAATAAAATGCTACTTAAAATAACAGGTTGGATTCAATAGATACAACTAAACATGATTTTCCTATGAGACAGATATAACCATTAACTTTGCCTATTAATTATAACTAACAAATCATTATAACAGGCTATATCTCCCCATTAAAAATTTTCAGTTCAAACCCTGTGATTTGGAGGTTGTTATCCTAACTCCACGACGAATAGATTGTAGAGGATTCTGTCTAGGTCCCCTAAACTGTGTTGGCTGGTTAAAATATAACCTCAATTGCCTGACAATCAAAGCCTTCAGTTGGACAGAGAGCTACATACCGTATTCCCATTATAAGAAAAAAAATACTGAGAGTGGTGGTGGATGGATTGCAAGCTGCGCTGGGGGAAAATACTTTAACAGCTATGAAATCATTTATTATCTCAGAAGAACCAATTTATCTGCAATGTGCACACAACAGGGTAACAGATATTCCACATAACATACTACAGCGTGCTCATGGGATCTATAACTGACCCTAAGATGAGTGTGGATTTTGCAAACCATGAATATATTTAGAGTCATAACGAAGGACAGTTGTTTGCTTGGGACATTGGCCTGGAGAAGCCAGGTGGCCATGCTTTGATCCTATAAGTATTTTACATGCCTCCTTGATCCAATTATTCCACAACATAATTTACCCCCAACCAAAGTAAAAACAGGCAGCTTGTCCCAAGGAAAAATGGAGTAAAAAGGAGACAAGATGGGTATTTATGACTCAGCCCCCCAGGCATATTTTTCACCCTTTAAAGTTTTAATCACATGGGGATTGTTGGAGAAGGATGATTGCCAAAGCCACTTAGCTAGCCAGGGATCATGAGATGCCACCGCGCTCTGCAATCTCTTCCTTACACTGAGATGGATAATCCTCTTTCTGAAATCACAGGGCTCCTTCCTCCTGCAATTTGCTGGTTCATGTCAGTGCTGATCCCTGAGTGCTAGAATTTCAGTAAGTGAATTATCTAAGTCTCTACGGTGAGGAGTACTGAAATGTATATACTGACCCGGTAACTGGTGGGTTTCTTTTTTGGAAGGGGGTAGATTATTATTTCTTGAAATACGCATTAAGACAAAGACAATGCACAGAAATCTGTGGCTATACTATCTACAATGAAGGAAGCAGACAGAACAATATAGTTATCCTGCACACAACAGACCAATAACCTGTAGACTGTAGTAATGATGTGCATATAAAACATACAGTTATATGCAACCTGTGGCCCACCCAGCTGTTGGTGAACTACAACTCTAAACTGTCAAAATCTATTTCACATAAATTTTACTATAAAACATAGACTTCAATTTAATGATATGCTGCATTTGCTGTACCTGTTTGATATAGAAAATGTAATTGTTTTGGAAGCAATGTAATTTCCAACATGATCACTTTAATGGGATTCTAGCTTAAAAAACCTGTGTGGAACCCTAGTTTCTCACTGCTGTTTCAGGATCTAGTGGATTGCTAGGCCTGTCAGTGGTAAAATGAGCTCCTTGGTTCATTGTGCTGCTTATTATTCAGACTGTATCTCCCTCTATATAATAGTAAGATCTTGGCTAGAAGAGGTGCTGAATGTACCGCAAACAATAAGCTAAGTGAGTGTGCAGCCTTATTCCTCAAGCGATCAGCCCCTACTATATATTCAACCAGTGTTCCAAACCTCTGCAGAACAGCATTGCATAAACCCCTTCAATCCTCCCTCTGCTACTGATCTGCAGGACAAGCACAACCCTAAATCTATGCAGAGATATCCTGGGCTGCCTGCTTTAACAAGCAGCTCTATTTGCCTTCAGTATGTGTGTATGGCAAACAGCAATTTATTTCCCATCAGGCTGCTCTTGCACCTTAGAAAAATAATTGTTTGTATAATGATTTTGTATGGTGTAATTGTGTATTTTCACAATTGATTACTGATGCAGATCTAGTGCCAAACTGGAGTTATGGTCCCCACAATAACCTCTCATCTCAGGTTGTATCTCTTCATTGTTACACGGGGGAGTGTCATTGTAAATTGTAGAATGGTGCCAATTACGCCTTCAATTGTCTATTGCCATACAATAGGAGCTAATCTTATTTGCAAGTCAGTGAGACTTTCTATAGAAAGAAAGGAAAATGGCTCAAACTTACATTGTGTATTGAAGTAAATGCTGGAGGTAAGGACTAATTACAAGGGGAAGTGTACAACCGAGACAATGCTACAAATAACTGTTGCCTATTCTCTTCCAATGGGTAATGTGAGTTCATTCCAGTAAATCCTGACATGAACAGCTACAGATGTTATACAGTCCCATTCTACAGCATCTTCTTTTCTCCAGGTCAGCTGCAGGGCCTGCCATTCAGAATGGGGGGTGTAATATACACAGCCCTGTGGTGCAAGTCCAGGTCCCAACACTCCCCTGCAGCCTATGGAAGAAGGAAGAGCAAGTTTGTAGAGATGTTACTTTACCACAATGGGCTGGATAAACCTGAGAGAGTAAGAGCAATGTAAGGGAAAGTCACTTACAGCTGATCCCAGCCCAGGTCCCAGTATGTGATGGGTGAAATGCTGAGGCATTCTGGGGACTTTTCTTTAAAAGCTTCTGCACCACATTGTCAGAAACCCCATCCAAATGGATCCTGGACTATAAACTGGGCACAGCTTTTACTGTCACTTTAATTTCCAATTGGGAGTAGGTCTCTATTTCTATACAGGTCAATGTTTGCACCCTAACAATCCCTTATATCCCCAATACCCCCTACAATGTGGTGCAACAGTGCCAGGGACTAGCGCTCTGCAGACTGGGCAGTGTCCAGTTCTCATTACCCTGCTGTCCCTCCCCATCCCAAACTGCACAGTCAGGAGAACAAAACCAAGGGACTCCGGACACTTCCCAGCCTGTGTGGTGAGGAGGATCTCCCCTTCCCTAACAGCTGAAAGTCCTAATGTAGCGCCTCTCCCTACCCCGTGTCCCACCCAGAGAGCCCTTTGCCCGGTCCCTATGAATGTTTGTGCTGGGGCTGGATGGGACCCACAGGGATCGGTACAGGCTGCACATGAAGGGAAGAGCCTCAAACGGGGGTTGGTGGGATTTCCATCCCGTTGATTTATTCCAGATGTGACATCCACAGGCAGCCCAATGCAATGATATTGTCACGGAGGGAGCGATTGTCTGTGCGACTAACTGCGATCCAACTCCCCTCTTACCTTCCTGTCCTGACACTTTGTCTCCCAGCAAACACAGCGATACCAGTCCCAGCAGCGCAGCCCTGATCCCATCCATAGTCCCGGGGAGAATCCGAACCTCTGGTCGCTGTCAGTTCCCTTGTTAACATTCACTCTTAGACTTCACTATGTGATCCGATCAACACGTTTCCCAATTCCCCGGGGCACTCGGGCTCCTCACTGACACCGGGTCAATCCTCCCGGGCACAGACAAAACCCAATGAAAATCCCTGGAAGGGTCTCCGGTCTGTCCAAGAGAGAGACGGTATTTCCACCGGGGGGACAGAGCAGGGGGCGGTCAGAACAGACAGAGTGGGCGGCAGGGTCCAGTCGGTGTGTGCGGGTTCCCCTGGTGTCTCAATGGAGCTCCTGGTGCCTTAGGATAGTCCCAGTGTCTGAACCGTGAGCCCCTCGGTCTCTCTGCTCACTCCGAACCACTCCGCTCCCTTTTACAGAGGGACTAACATGTGGATGTGTCAGCACGAGGGGGCGGGGCCATAAGCTCACTCACACCGCCTGGCCCCGCCCCCTCATCTCTGCCACTGATTAAAGCGGAGGGAGAAAGAAGAAACTGCTATAGAGATCACACAGCAGAGAGAGGGAAACGGATGGAAACCAGGAGGACCCAAGCAGTCTGGGGAATTGGGATTATTAATCACTACTCCAACCCCCATCATCCATCACTGCACAACCAACCCAGCAACAGGTTCAGTCACACACAGCCATGGACATTATATCATTATTATTTATTCTCTTCTCCTCCTCTCTGTCCCATGGGTGTCAAACTTGTGCCCCCCTGATGTCTGAAAAGTGCAATCCCAGCATTCAGGTAGATTTGTGTGACACCCCTGATCTATCGTCATGTCCCATGGAACAAATACTGTTACACATCTGCAAATGTCACCACACACCTTAAAATCTGTACACAGCTGGTAAGATGGTCCCACTGACTGCACATTATCTGAATTAGATTCATTCATCTGGCTCTGTATTGCAACAAATGTAAAGTGTATGAAGATTGTACATTCAGATTGTATAGTATATTATACTGTAGTGTATTGTAGCTGCTACGTCCTTGCTGCATCCCGGCTATGTGAATTATTGCTCCTTTTCGCCATTTTAAAGCAACATTCACAGGGAAATTTGCCAACAACATCAGGTCACACCTGTTGCAACAAATAGATGGGATTTGTGATGGGGGCGCCTTAAGGTGGTCATTATCGATAATATGAATTGCCTGAATTTTCCACCTATTCCAAAAATGAAATTGAGCCATTGGTCCGATTTGGTCTGCTGGCATCATACACATGATAAACTACTAATACCGGGTATTGGGTGATAATATCGCTGAATCCATGGCATACATAGACATAGCTGCTGCAAGTGATTTAATATCACATTTTTTCATGGCATAAAGGACTAGGCCACACTAGCGCAATTTTTTTGCATTTGCGCTTGTGCATGCTATTGCGCGTGCAATTTTTGCTAACACTGCAATCACGGCGACGCATGTGGTTGCATTTCCATTTGCAATACGCAATTGCATGCGATGACCATTTTTATGCGCATGCGTTTTTGTATCTAAAACGGAGAAATCGCAAGTGCAAACGCACCAGAATTGCGTTTGCAGCACAGTGTGGCAGTGTCCTTAGGGCTAGGCCACGCGCATATTCACCCTTCAAACAGAAAACTGGTGAATTCATATATTGAGCCATTTTTCACATGCATTACTTACAGAGTAAAGGTGGCCATACACATGCGATTTGTACAGCATGTGTACCGACAGATCACATTGGTATCTGTCGGCACACATGCTGTGGGAACCGCATACCCGACCAATGGGGATCGGTTGGTCGTGCAGCCATACATGGTACAATCTTATCCGCTCCCTTTACTTTAGTAAAGGGAGCCGATAACGGCCGACGGAAAATTTCTGTCTTTCCCTGACCGACCGTACTGGAGAATGCGGTTGTTCGTCGGCACTATGGTCGGTTGGGAAAAGCCCATACACTTAAACGATAATGAGTAGTGGAACGATGTGATTTACCCATTATTATTTGTATGTATGGCCACTTTAAGCTGTTCTCCATGCAGTCAATCAGAGCTGTGATATATGACATCACAACCAATGATTGACTTCTGATTCACCTGCTGTTCAGGTGAACATGCTTATGTGTATAAAAAGTGGTTTGAGCAGAGGGAGGAGGCAGATTACTTAGCAAGAAAGGAATAGAATTTATTAAATATCTGTTTACAAATGCATGTAATGAACTGGGAAAAATAGCATTTTGATTTGCGGGAAGATCACTGACTAGCTTTTTTAAAGGGTGGACATGTGCAAGTTAAAATCACATGTCCAAAATCATCATCGCTGCAGTGACTGGCTGTGCTGGGTGCATAGGGGAGCAAATATCCCCATTTATGTTGCTCAATGCACATTTCATTCAGTACAAGAAAGAGGCAGAAAATAACAGAATTAGTTGCAGGTAGTGGAAAACCAGAGAGAGAGTTTGTATGGCAATTCTATTTTATTCATATTGTGAGATATAAAGTGTTAGTGATTGTCTCTGTTTGGATAGACCGCAATAAAAGAAGTACCTCGTGTACATTTTTTATATTCTGGTAGGGAATGCAACACTCAGAGAGGATTTGTCATATTGACACAGAGATTTGGAAATCCAATACACAATAATAAATAACCTGAAATTGTTTCCTTTTTACCACTGCAAACTATAGTGACACAAAAATAGACATGAGTGCTTAGTGCACACAATAGGCCTCCATTTTATGGCATTTCTGTGAGTCGGCTCAATACCCTTTTATCAATGAAAGCTTTCCGATTTCTGTGAAAATAACATATCTTCAGAGTTATAGCTCTGTTGTGCATTTATCACAAAGAAAATTTGCCTTTATGCTGTGGTTGTGGCAGAAATAGCCTCCCCTCTATGCATACATTGTGGCCAAACATGACAGTTCTTCATTGATCTGTCTCCCAGTGCTGTTTGGAGACTTAATTTATGTAGGAGATAAAATGTTTCTTTTAATACATGGAATTAACCCTGCACTTTCCAGACTGGCCAGTAGCACTCACAATAGCATTGAGTAAAATAAATATACATTATTTATAGGTAACATATTAAATGAGCACAATTAACATTTATGATATGGCAACCAATTTAATATGATACAACATTTCCGGGGGCTCTGCTTTTCTTCTTCAGGATGGAAGAGGGGAACACAAAAACGCTGAGTCCTGTAAATAGGCTAATCCCATACCAAGAAACTATATTCTGGAAAACACAGACAGGCATCCAAGGGATTAGAGAAACACCAACATTACTAGTAGAGAACAAGCTTTGGGAGTGCTGTATACATTAAGTTTGTACTAGTAGCAAAATCTACCATACATTTAAAGTATTAAACCCAATGTTTTTCAGGTTAAGTGGCCCTTAAAGGGGAACTGTGGTCTCCATACAAGTGACCTTTATTAAAAAGAGCACACTCCTACCATTAAAATTACTCTAGGATCATGATTCTTCATGCAGTCTATCCCAAGTTACAGCAGTATAAATTGTGTTTTGTTTTTTCTTGTTAGTACTTTGATCTGTGACATCATTAGCACCACTGGTCTCCCCCTAAGTTTAAGGTTGGAGCATGCCCACTGCTGTAACAGAGCATCATCTGCTGCATCATAAGCCCCACCCCAAACGTCTTAATCATTTTTAAAGCCCCCCCCCCAAAACTTGATTGAGCAAGATGGAACATTTTCCATTGACCCCATCTATCAGAACCAGACCCTTCATCATTTTTTAGCTGAAATCTACAGAAGATCACTGGCGTAAGGTGGGGATTTTGGATAGGTTCTTCTGGAAAAACATTGGCCCATGTTAAAGTCCACCCCCAAAACTAAAATTTGCCCCAGTGCTGGCTCTGCTTTGTAGTGTAAAAAATCCTCACCTTACTCCTCAGCTCCTTATGGTACTCCTGCAGCATCTGTCTAAAGTCCAGGAAACTGAAAATTAGGTGCTGTCTATGTGTAATCCGGTCCCTGCTTCTTCCTTGTCCTCACTCACATGCGCAGGGTATTGCCTAGGTATGGTCAGCGTAATACTCACCTAATACTGACGTAATTAAACAGTGTTCATTTGAGGATGAAGCTGGAGAAACTTTAATGTTTAGGGCTCGTTCACACTAGAATGCAGTGCACATACAAATGAATGGTGCCGTTCACATTAAAGCGCTGCGATGTAGTGCATTGTCTGCAACACACTGCATGCAGTATTTTGGTGTGTTAGCACACTGTGTTGCCATTGAAAATAATGGTGTGCTTTAACGCAGCGGAACAACGCACGCAATCTCAAATGCATTCTAGTGTGAACGATCCCTTAGAGTTTTCCATGGATTTATTTCTATATAAGGTTTTTAAATAAAATACACAGCAAGCTATTAGCTTAGGAATTGCAGCAGTTTGTATAGTTATATCAATCATAATGTTGTATATGGGGATACAAATTATTTGGTGCTACTGCTGTTTTGCAGAACTTTTAAGCCAATAAGTGCAAATAGCTGTGCCTTGTAGATACTAATTTATAATATGTGAAAAGCCTTCGATAGACAGTGCATTTATGCCACATCATGCTCCCCTGGTTTGTTTGGCAATCTTTGTGCCAATTCACACATTTCTAAGAATCAGACTTTTTAACTCATTTTTGACTTTTTGTCATAGTGTGTGTAAAATTAACTAGGCCTCTGTACCCAGCTCAAGTTTTGATCCCATAATCTCTCACAATGCCCCATGAGCTGCTTGTCCAGTCTCCTGTGAATAGCTGATATATCTGATATTGTATGCGGGTGTGCCAAAACAAGGTCCACAAATCCAATGAGCTGTCTTAAGCTAACCATAATCCACGTTCTGGCATGTCCCTGCATGACACTAGTATCATCATTCACTAAAACCAGATTTGGAAGACTTAGAGCAAACACTAAAATATGGCTGGGAATGTGATGTCAGCCTGGTGAGTACCAGGTGTACCCTAGACATCTTTAGAACACTGCATAGACCCTTACTATCCTGCCATTCGGTTTTCTTATTGCTCACCTTTGGTTGAATTTTATAATATGTGCTCCAGAGATCATTTCTACTTTTTATAAAAGTAGAATACAAACCATTTGTGTTGCAGAGGGGAAATCAAGCAGGAACAGCAATCGGGGATACATTAAAACTCAAACCACCTTGTAATAAAATAATTCCTTTTAATTTCCTAACACCTCAGATAGCAATCAAAATCTCATTAGTTATAACAATATGGAGCCAATGAGGGACAGAGTGAACAAAGTAAATTCCTCACGGTGCGAGATAATCCGGCCTTTTTATAATTTAAGGAAGGCAGCTGTTCAGGCCAGTGGTGATGTTGGATATAATGTTTATTCCTTCCTTTTTTGCTTTTTGACCTCTGCCCTCCTTACACAGTATTTCTGTGTTTTCAGTCACACTGCAGCTTCCCATGTACAGAAAAGTTTGTTTAATTTTATACAGTGGGTTTCTCCACACATTGTACCCATTTTTGGCAATCTGCCCTACTTTATGTTAGTATTTCGCTGCACAAACAGCATAGACTTGTTAGGCTAGGTACAAATGGGATGATATTTAGGTATTTCGGGTGTACTTTTTTTGCCTGTGGCCGATGTCGGTTCCCATGGCTTGATCTAACTTTATCTACAAGTGCATTAACAGTAAAAACTGCATCAGGGCTGCTATGGGGGTACATCCGTACTAGACCCAACACAGGGCCATAATTATAAAGGCGAGGTATTGTTATTTCATAACACAGTGCCTTTAACACTCAATATTTTTACGACCGCTGTCATACAATTATGATTTTAGACATAAAGTTACGAGGCGGCACTTGTAGGATAGCCTGCGGTATTGGGACTTTCTGATTCGACCCACAATTCCTAACTACCTGGGACCTGAATGGCTGTTGTTTTAGGGGCCTGAGAAAGGTTACCAGAAATAATCCTAGTAAATACCCATTGTTCCCAGTGCACCTCTACCACGCAGACAAGCAATTACAACTCAGATTATATAGGGCACAGGGGCCTCTACCTGTTGCAAGTAATTAGCATGGGAACATATTTTCTTGGGCCCTATTTGTATAGTGTCTGTCCTGTCAGAAATGTTCAAGCATGTTTTATCAACCAAATGCACAATTGCCATGGATGTCTTTTTGGGGTACATTTATTATGGTGTGTTAGCACAAACATAGCATTGGTAGTTTACAATGCAACCTGTATTTTGCACCACGAGATAGCCTTAGGTTTATGGATAGGGCCAAAAATGACAGTAGCAAACCTACCCTGTATACTGTATTATTTGGGCATAATGCATCTATCTTGAATTTCATTTATTAGTGAGCAAAACCTATATGGAAACTACCATGGTCGTAAATGCATGGCTGCGATCGTACATTTACATTGAACATTCGGTAATTACCAAACATTCGTTCATAGAATACCAATCGGTAGTATTGTATTCTATGGGTGATAGTTAATTTACAATCGCAATAATAGATTTACGATCGCTAGTGTAGATTTACTATTTCAATCGTTAATGAACTATCACCATCACGCTCGTTAATGGCACGGTATCGCTAAAAAGCAATAAATATGGCCCCTAATCCCTACTCTTGGCCTATCAATAGGATACTGAGGGGGAAGGTTGGGTTCTCAGGGTAAATGCTCTTTCCAGTTCAGGAGCCTGAAACTAACCAGGTTAACTTCACTCTTCTCAGTTATTTTAAGCTTCAAATGTTAAGCAACAATTTGAATACCCCAAAGAGAGGCCAACTTTTCACTGTAAATGGCTGCTGTCATATTTGTCATTTTTTTGATGTTCGGTTTAGATAAACATTTCCCAGTTTTAAAAACCTTTGTATTAGAGCAACGTAAGATCTCTTAATAACTTACAGGTGGTGTTTGTAAATCATCTGACAGAAATAGCCTTGGCCCTTAATTTAATCCAGAAAGTTATGTTTTCAAATTTGCCTTTAGTAAATCACATAACAGAATGACCAAGAAATCCTCGGACACCTTGTACCATCAGCAAATAAAATATTTCTTGGAAAAGCTGTGACTTTTTATGTGGTATCATCTGATCCATAGCACAGTCCAAGTGCCCTAGAAAAGTTAATAAACAGTTTTAGCTAAACTTAGTCAAGGAGAGCATAACATCACTGGTTCCAGTCTACATCGCAGGAAGACAGTTCATGTTACACTTCAATGTTTTAAAGAAAAAAAAATCCCATGGTGTGCAGGATTCCAGTGCTAGGCAAAGCATTCCTTTGACCTGAAGTTCTTTGTTGTCATTTTCCAAAGATTTTGAAATTACCTAAAGAGAGATAATTTGATATATTTTTAACACATGTAGAGATCTGACAATGATTTCTTTAAAAGACATTGCAGCTGAGTTGTATGTAACTTTCAGTGGACTGTTCAAAGAAGAGGGATATACAAGGAGGTATGCATATTTCTTCTGTGTGAGCAGAATGTTTAAATATGATCCTTGTTTTAATGTGTAGCAACATGACCAACATCACCAACTGAAACTAAAAACACTTGCAATATATCACTGATTCCTATTTAATACCATGATCTAAAAAATGTTTATGGTGTATGAGGGTTTTCTTTTACTGGTTATGTCTCCTCACTTACAGAAATTGGCAACAGCAAAGGTAGACATAGATTATTAGAATATTAAAGGGCATGTCAACACTTTTAACTAAACTTTACAAACACCTTAATGACCCCTCCAAACATTCTGCCACCAGATTCCATTTTACCGCAATGAAACAGCATTAACATTGGTCAAAAGGTGAATTGGGAAATCCAGTTTGTGAATGTTGCAGTTAAACAACCAGTGTATTGGCACGTCTTAGCTTGAACCAGAATCATTTTAGCAATAGACATAATTGTCTAATGCACTATATAGATATTAAAATAATCTGATATTCGATTTTCCAACAAATCCAATACACCCACGTTACTACCTCCCGATGGGAGTCTTATGGGTCTTTATTTTAATTTAATCAGCACTACTCTTTTCTGTGAGAAATATGACATGTTCGCATGTATGTAAGAAATTAGAAGAGTCAACCAAATAGCAAACTCCATTGGAATTCATATAAAAAATAAATAATATTGGATTAGGGAAGAATGAATTAGGTAATGATTAAACTTGTATAAAACTCGAAATAACATTTTTAGATCTGTTTATAATAACATTCTCGGGCAGACCTATATTTGTCAGATGTTTAAAAAAAAAAAAGAATACATTCTCCCTTTCCCCACATAAAACAGAAGATCTTTAGTGCAAGGTTGTAACAATGATCACAGACACAAAGAAGTTTGAGAATTCCAGATGAGAAAGGCCTATCCCAGAAATTGGAACTAATTTATCCATGACATTAAGTAAATGCAGTAAGTACAAGGGAAATGGTGTGATGTGTGACCTCTCAGCAGTGAAGACCCTGAAGGGATGGGTCCTGTAACACCCACTGCAGTCATTAGTTTTTAAAACCTGTCTAATTTCCACTCCCCCTCTGTTTACTGACCTGTCAATCAGTTCAAACATGTAATGATCATTGCTCTTGCTGTTTCCTGGAGAACAGTAACCATAAATGTAGATTTAAAGCAAGAAATCAATGGAGTAACACAATTTGGAAAATATTATTGATAAACACTTCTTGCTATCTGCCGGTCAGACACAGATCAAAGGTGGCCATACACTACTGGCATAATAGATAGACAAGACATTTGTCTATAGAATCTATCTTGAGTGCCGGTGATTTTCTTAACTTCTGTCGTTCCCTAGATGGGCCTGCCTAGCCCATTTATTTTTCGACTGCAAGACAATTGCAAAAAAAAAAACGGAACAGATCGTTCCTCTAGAATTGTGGTAAATGTTGCAGAAACACCTGATAATAGGTTCTAAAGTATGGCCAGCTTAATGGCCCGAATTTCTTTTAATCAGCTCCAACGGCCTCCTCAGTATCCAGTTTTTGAATGTAGCCAGCTGTGTATTCTTTGGGCTGCTTACTGTTATGCAGGAAATGTGGATCAACTGTTTAGCAGGAAATGTGGGTATTGCGGAGTAGGTTGTACTAGATGGACGTATGTCTTTATTCAACCTCAAATACTATACTATACTATTCTTATGATTGCACAATGACTCTGTAGCTGATACAGTAAATATTAATACGGTTTTAAAACAATGTTGCTGCATAATTTCGCTATGACGAGATGTTTGCAACTGTAATATGGATGTATATGGTCAACACTAGATATCTATATACTGGTATATCACTAGGTTTCTATATGCCAGTAAATCACTAGATTTCTATGTACTGAGGTATCTGGATGTGTTTTTATTAATATATAGTGCTCTATGCTCTTAAATGGCTCTCCTATCACCTTCAATAAAGGAGTTTTAATTGCAATATACCCTTGTGCCCATTCAATCCATTACTTTTCTTCTTTCCCTTTCTAGTTACAATTACTGTAATTACTATTAATGAATGGGACATAAAATTACTGCTATGTGCCCTTAGATTGGGATATTTTGAAACATCTTTAGAGTTTGTATATATGTTCGATAGACACTCCAAACCCCCGGCGAACAACTGGCAAACGAGTGGGCGATTCAGAATATAATCACACATGAGAGGCTGTTCGATCGGGTATCCTTTTTTAATCTGTCTTGTCAGACTACCAACAATGCCAGACTGAACAGCCACACATACATGATTATTGTCTGAGACACACATTAATCGCCCCCGCCAGTTCGTCATGTTGTGGTGTCCGTCGAGTGCGTGTTCAAGGCGTGTCCAATGCTTTAAACATGGAGGGTGTGGGTATTGGTTCCTCTTCTGAAGGGCAGTGAGTAGAGTTGAAACTTTTTGAGTTAAAACAAATAATGAAACCTTTGAAAAGATTCATAACAATGTTTGACAATTTCTGCCCTAGAAGCCCCTCTGTGCCTTAGGACCTAGAGAAAACACATATGCAAAGAGTTTGTATGTTCTCCCTTTTCTTGCATAGGTTTCCCCTGGGAACTCTGGATTCCCCCACAACCATAAAGACATACTGGCAGGTTGTGTGATTAGATTGTAAGATCTTCAGGGCAGGGCCTGATGTGAATGGATTAAATTATTGTAAAGAGTTGTGTAATATGTAGGGATACATAAGAAATAAAACACAATAAACCGAGAACTCATTAATAGTTCTGTGGATTAGGGCTAGGCCACACCAGCGCGTTTTTCGCGTTCGGGATTGCGCCTGTTAGTTCTGCTTAAAATGGAAATCGCAAGAAAGCGAAAATTCCCATGATTTCCGATGCACATGGGATTCACCATTTTTGGTGCGTTTCCATAACGGAAAACAGCAAAATCGCATGCACAAAATGCACGTGCAAACGCAAAACGCACAAGAATCGTGCACACAATCGCATGTGATAACGCTCTCGATTTTGTGTGCGATTCCTGTGCGTTGCAGCGTGGCCTCAGCCTTAGGCACTAGCGAATTTTTTTCGCGCCCACGATTTTCGCTAAAACGGAAATCGCAGGAATGCGAAAATTCCCGCGATTTATAAATAGCGGAAATGCATACGCAACCGCGGAACAACACGCGCGAACACACATCAATTATGCACGCGATAACGCTCACGATTTTGTGCATTGTAGTGTGGTCTTGGCCTTAATCTTTTATGGATAAAATAAAAGGAATAAGTTGTTTTAAAAAAAGTTGTTGTTAATTATATGTTAAATATATGCTGAACTTGTTTCTTTAAAGCCCGGCATGTTTTTAAGGTGTCCATTAAATGTCAGGTCAGGTCATGTCATCTATAACCCAGCAGATGTGATAAAATCCATGTAAACACCCTGTTTGTAATGCATAGTGCACAGTGCTTGCAGTCTCTCCCTTCACCCGC
The DNA here is from genome assembly GCA_019447015.1 of Hymenochirus boettgeri. NCBI lineage: Eukaryota > Metazoa > Chordata > Amphibia > Anura > Pipidae > Hymenochirus > Hymenochirus boettgeri. The sequence continues at coordinate 93,330,293 of CM033477.1, forward strand.
TCACTCCTTCTGACGTTTATATATAAACACACAGACATAGTAAAATAAACTATGGTAATTTGCTATTAATTAGTTGAGTAAGTAGATCAGGATGATTAGATATCTATATCAAGATTAACGTGGTAGGGGGAGGGCTTTGTATGGCCAAAACACAGCAAATTCACATTGTTTTGGTTTACAGATTTTACAGATTGCATTTGAAAATCAAAAGTGGGATTTTGATTAAGTAATCTACCAGATTTAATGAATGACTAAAGGTTTGTATACATTCCGCTCATGAACTATGTAAACTTTTCTTATTCTGCAGTTGATATAACGGTAGCTCTTGCCTGCTGTAATCATTTCAAACCACCATTAGGGGGAGCATGTGACCAGAGAAGAATGTAGCTTAGGGAATAGATTTTTAAAATGTCATGATAAATACGGTTACTGCAGGAAATAAACAGCCCAAACTATAAATAAAAGAAACAACAGAGGGAAAAAAATAAATAGAGCTTTTATGAGAAAACTACTTAGCAGTGGACATTTTGCTTTGCACACAATGTTCATATATTTTCTATATAGAGATCCTTATATTTTCATAGATTCTTTGCATATTTTTGTATTTGAAACAGGGTAACGTAATGCAAAACTAATCCAGTCTGAGGATTTTTAAGTTTGTTTTAGTCTCGGAAATATATTAATATTCAAGGGATGAGTGAAACAGAACATTGACCTGAACTCCAAAAATAAGGGAATGCTCTCCTACAGAATCTCATGGGGTTGTCATTGCAGAAATCTGAATGTTCAAAAATCTAATTTACTTCCACCACTAGCAGAAACCCTCCAATTACAACCCCAATCCTCTGCATGTCTATGTAAGTTCCTTATGTAAGTGCTTTATGCGTATTTTATCCTGTAGATACGTTTTGTAAATGGTGGTATAGAAATGTATTATGTGATGAATATTTTAATAGACGACGCCATATGGAAGGAACTATTTCTTAAAATGCACGAAAGAAGGTATAACCACCCAGGTGTATGCTTTGGGTTCCATGCCTGGGTTTAGTTGTCATTAGAGATGGACCCAAAACCGAACTCGAACCCACGTTCGATCCGAGCTTTATGAGTTTGGACAAACTCGAACTATTCGAACTAGCTCGCGTTCAAACTAGTTTGTTTTTTCCAGACTCGCGGCTGTATTTTTCGAATTTATGGGCCGTTCTCTAACCCCAGAATGTATTGTTCGTTTTCTGTAACCCTCGAATGTATGGATCATTTTCGCTAACCCTAGAATGTATCGTTCGTTTACCCTCAAAAGTATCGTCCACTTTCGGTAATCCTCGAAAGTATAGTTCGATTTCGGTAATCCTTGAATTTATGGTTCTATTTTCGCTAAACCTCGAAAGTATCGTTCGGTAACCCTCGAATTGGCCGTATCCCTCGTATGTAGCTTGCACAAAACTCGACAATTGCCTGCTCGTGTTTTAAAAAGTTTTGGTGATAGTGTCATGTTCCCCAGACCATTTCCCAGGTGCCACAGCCATTTACAGTAAGTTACCATTGTTAGCTTAGCTGTAAATCACCCAAACTTTTTGAACTATCACTCCCCCATTGACTTTAATGGGTCCGAATTCAAACTTTTAAACTTTTACTGAAGTTTTACTGAAGACGGACCAAACTTTATATAGTTCGGCCATCTCTAGTTGCCATTACTAATTATTCCAGGAAGAATGATTACTAGATGGACGGTTTGTAAAAAAATGTTTCCATAGACAGTAAAGCGTCTATCTTGGCCAAGCTGCACAAAAACACATCCTTTTTGACTGTGCTGCACCCTTAAGACGATAAAGCAACTCCGATAAGTAGATAACACAAGCACAAACCAACTAGTCCAGCCCCAGCTTTACCACTTTATCTTATCTTATCTGAGTTTCAAGCTTAGGGGTGGGTGTGGAGATAATGTGTAGCAGTATATAAATACCAGTGATAGCGAGGAAATAGAGATGCTATTTCAAAGCTTAAAGCTAAATCATTTTTATTTCATTCTTTGATTGCCAAGACTAAATGATTAATAATATCAAAGAATAACAAATCTACAACATCCTGTATTAATGAATATGGACTAATTATTGTAGTTAGCTGCAGTGAGCAATGTGTCTGGGGCTAGAGAACAAACTCTCTGGCAATGTTCATAAACCTGGAGTAGTAGTAGTAGGAGAGTGACACAAGAAACATTTTTTATGGGAGCATTTCACCCATTACAAGGCAAGTCCAGCCCAAAATAAAAACTTACATACAGGTAAATCACCCCCCAGAACCCTAAACAGCAATAGTTTGAAACCTGAAATATATAAGTCTAACCTGAAATCCTGCACAATGTCCTGTTTACCCTGTTTCTGCTTCCTGGTTCTTGCATTTAGCAGCTGTTGGTTATGGATTTGACAGTTGACATCACAGCCAATGACTGTCTGCCTCTTCTGAGCATGCCCAGGCTCAGTACAGGTTTCTAAATTGCTCAGTTTCCATGATGCATTCAGAAGCATAGCAGGCATATGGTAATGAATTTATAGGACAAAGTATGATATATCAACATATTTTAAGAAGGCCATTCTTTCTAAAAGATGTTCTTATGAGGGTGGAGTTGTCCTTTAAGCTCTCCCTCTGACTGTTAAGGCTGATACACACGATGCAATATTTCAGCCCGATCGACTGATAGTTCAGTGTATCAGTCAATCGGGCCAAAATGATCACATGGATTTTTGGCTATGTCCAATTGACTCTGACAAAAGGACGATCAGAAATGGTGGAAAACCACTACCGGTCGGATGAGCTGAATGGTTGGTCAGGAAAAAAAGTTGCTGGTGTGTATCAGTCTCTATGGTCACAGGAATGCTGCAGTAAATAACAGGATCCTCTCAGGAGCACATTTTAAAACCCATGGTATCGCTACTGTATGACTGCCGATGTAAATAAATGGCCGCGATTGTACATTAAAGGCGTAAACTACCGCAATGGTATTCAATTGGCAATCGTAAATCTACAATCCTATTATTTTTGCCTTCCTCTGGATTATCTGTTAGGTAGGGTTAATTTGCATAGTCTATTAAGGTTGGACTAGATGGACGTACGGTATGTCTTTATTCAACCTAAATTACTATGTTAATTGCGCAAACAGCTGTTTAAAAATAACTGATCACGCTAACTGAGGAGAGGAGCGGGGTGTCCGGAGCCCACAAAAAGTTGCATTTCTATACACATGCAGGTAAAATTGAACATGCATCCTCTGGAGTGTGTGGTTAGGAGGGTTATGGGGCTAGGAATCCCACTGTTTCCTAACTGATGGAAATGTTCACCATCAGTAATACACAATTAGGAGAGTGTATAATTGGCTTTATTTACTACTTCCTAGCTGGAATCCCACTGAGAATAATGAATGTTTTCTTTTCTGCAACCTCTTCCTACCACTGCTTTGCAGTTCTCTGTATCACACAGATGTCCTAGCACACTCGTAAGTGATAAAAGTACAAACCAGTGGCAGAAAGAAGATGGGTTTTGAGTAGGAGGACGATGCATGCAGTTAGGGGAAAACTTGCAGCACTCAGTGTTGTCAGTAGGGTCTTAAAGTTTGTACACACGTGCGATCGTGTATGAACGGCCATTTTGCCTGATAATCTTGCCGTGTATGGGCACTTTCTTGGCCCTCTGCGCAATTTTTTGGGCTGAAATAGCCTTAGTCATGGCAAATACAGCCACAAACAATTGTGCCGCCCCCAGGAGACCGCATGATCAGCTGTGATTTACCAAAATGTCCGATTGTCCTTTTGTCGGATTTGGATGTTTGTGTGTACCCAGCTTTAGCCTATACACATAGCTGTGAATAAGGAGAGTGCAGGAGACAAGAATCCTGATGAACCCATCCTGCCCCATCAGCCATACTGCTACCCTGAGTAAACCTCAGTATAATTGTAAATGGAATTACCGTAACAGAGTAACTATATGATGACGATATAGATATTTTATATTTTAAAGTGCATGTCCATCCCCCAAACTATAATTTAACCCTCTACTGGCCCCACTATGTAGTGTGTAAAAATCCTTAGCATGAAAAGAGCCCCAAACGCACTCAGATCCCCAGTGGGTGCTGACGTCCTCTTAGGCCTTCACCCTTCAGAGGCCAAGGGATAATCAGAGTAAATAATGAGATGAGGGTCACACTCCAAACAATAAATTTAAAGATAAACCACACACATCAAAATCACGATGTTTCGGGGCAACATGCCCCTTCTTCAGGTGATGTGCAAATAACGCACACATTGTGCTTTATCCCCACTAGACTCCTCCTATAGGGAGTGTCTAATTAAATCTGTGTCTCTCAATATTGTGCAATAGAGCAATAAATAGTCCTATGTATAAATAAGCAGTAAGAAAACAGTGTAAAAAACTTATGCATAAAATCACATGTAGCAGCTAGAGAACCAATTATTATCAAAATATCAAAAAGTGTCCAAATAGTGTAAAAATCCTCACCTCACATCTCAGCTCCATGTTGTTCTCCTGTAGCCCCCCCCCAAAGTCCCAAAAACTGGCCAGGAGGAGGTTAGGAGAGTCCATATAGGACTCTGCCTCCTGTCTCCCCCCCAGTTTGGCATGGCAGTGCAGCCTTCTCCCCCTCCCTCCCCCTCCCTCTCCCTCTCGATTTTGTCTCCCTCCCCCTAGTGTAAAATCCTTTTTATATTATGTCGTCCTCCCCAGCCCCAACCGCATAACTTTTATTTACAGAAAGTGCCACAAACTTTACTTCCCATGCCTCCCTCCTTCACCGGTCTGAACTCCCGGCAGCCGCGTCCGTGATTGGCTGCCTCTCAGCCAATCACGGACACGGCTGCCGGTCCTGCCCCTGCTTGCATTTCCGTGCAAGCAGAGGGCCGGGGCAATGCGGCGAAGGATAGAGGCATGGTAAGTAAAGATTGGGGCATTTTCTGTAAATAAAAGTTATGCGGTTGGGGCTGGGGGAAGGAGCAGTACATTATATAAAAAGTTTAAAGGGTGGACATGCCCTTTAAAGCTAAGTTTACTTCAAAACAAAGTAGATGAACATTTCTATAAAAAAGAGAAATACAATATACTCACAGCAGTCCTGATAGGAAAACATTTTAGTTTTTGCCAAAATATTATTCCATGACTGCAACTAGTTTAAAAAAGGAAAAACAGGCTGAATTCATGAGCTGTGACCCTGAATAGGGTCACAAAATCTGAAATACGATTCCTGCCAAATGTTTCTTTCGCTCATAATCTCGTTAGCAAAAAGAAAATCCTGTTTTTGCCATTTGAACCCATGAGTATAGCAACATCCTTTCCCTGACTAATGGCTCTGCATTCAGAGTTTGCTGAGAATTCAGCTGGGTTGAAGTATCTGCCAACTCTACGACGTGGCACGTGATCTGTCATTTATATCTAGGCATGTAAGATTTCTATAATGCTGATGGTGCCCTGCATCAGGACAAAATGAAGGCACAGCTTCGATGCACATAGGTATGTGCCTTTCATGCATTGTTTCTGGAAGTTTAAACAAATCTAAAGTAACAACTGCATCAAGTAGTGTAATGGCCTCCAGCAAGGGCCTTAAAGGAACTGTACACTGAAAAATTAATTTGCCTCATTTCAATCTATAAACGAATACATATAAGCAGCACATACTCTGATTTTATTTTCATTGTTTATTTTGCATAGTTTTGAAGATATTCACATTTTTGTGTGTGATATGGCATCAGCATCACCAGGTCCCCTGCACTTCCTGCTTCCTGCTCTGAAACCTGTCAGTCAATCTGCCCTGTGTCTCCTCCCCTTTGCAGCCTCCCTGGTCCCTCTCACTTATGGACCGCATGGTCCCTCCAGTTGCAGGCCCCCCTTTGCCCATTCCATTACCACCCCATGTGGCCCCGCCCACTTGTGGGTGTTGTGGCCCTGCCCACTCGTGGGTGTCATGGTCCCACCACATGTGGGTGTCGTGGCCCCGCCCACTCATGGGTGCCTAAGCACCGCCAACTCACGGGGGCCTAAGCCCCACCCACTCTGACACCCCCCCACAGCCTTTTCAGGCAGAGTGAGAACTGAAAAGGCTGTTTTCACATAGTGAGAGAGAAGGGCTGTAGATTCCCCCTTACCTTCTCTGCAGCTGCAGGTCCTTCACACAGCAGAGAGGAGGAGGGACTTCCTGTCTCCCTCACACACTGAGGGAGTCTGAGGCTGTGCTCGCCGGCGCCACTGTGCAGGAGAAGCCTTAGGAATGTCACATGTCAGCCTCCCACCCATTAACTTTCTGGTCAGTCATTTCTTTATATCTTGGGCTGTGGAGCACGTAGAGAGGTGGTTGATGGCTCGTTAAACTCAACTTGTTTGTAGACCACAGTTCCCCATTAAGCTCAATCCCCAGCCCCCTGTCAGAATATCTGACTCTCTGTGAGGGCAAGCATGCTCAACAATCCCTATGAGGCAGCATTAAGAGAGGGAATTTCCCACCATGCAATTCAAATACCAACTGTCACCATTCCAGCTACAGCAAAACTATACATAACCGAAGAGTTTTTGATTCTAAGGCACTTGATTGATAGCTGAAATGTAAGATGTTTCAGACTGGAACAAATAAATGGTACAGTGATAGCTGGGAAGAATAATAGTTCACAGTAATGTTCAATTAAAAAAAATAATTTCCCAGTGTACATATTCTTTAAGGTACCACTCTAAAACAGCACAATGATAATCTACTAGCGCTGGTGGTACACATCATTTATTAATAAGTCAAAACAGCAGATGAATGAAGGTGAAATGTTGTTTTAGCCCTTCAAATCAGTAGAATTCAGCATTCATTTATTAGCTCAGGCAGACCCTAGGTGGTAGGTGGTAACAAAGTAATACATTTGAAAAAAATGAACCTACACATTATACATAAGTTTATAAATATTACCCAATCAGATCTTCCTACCTTGGAAACATTTACATTTGTATGCATTTCTGTGAATAGGACACAACAAGCAGTTCATTCTGGTAATATTTTTTTTACCAGTGTACAGCACATGCTGAGCCAGAGTAAGCAGGGCCAGATTTACCATTAGGCACAGTAGGCACGCGCCTAGGGGCGCTTGGGGTTAGAGGGGCGGCTGTCAATCTCCTTCCACCAATCCAACCCCTTTATAGTCTATTTTATTCCCCAAAAAGAGAAAATGGGCCTACAGACTCCTGAGGTTTAAATCCAGCCCTGAGAGTGAGTGAGAATCTAGCACTGCTAAACGTATACCTATAGAGTATATTATATAGTGGACAATACACCCCCAACTGTAAATTATAAAGATATTAGAAGTCACTGAGGAGTTCCGTGACCATATAAAAGCACAAGGCCGCAGGTTTGCACCTGAGGAAGGGGGAAACCCCAAAACGTTGTGCAGAGATTGTCACAATAAAAGTTTATATCTCCTAAGAGTGCGTCTTCCTACCTTTCATATATTGGAGTATATCTACACTGCTAGTGGTTAGCAGTTTTGGAGAGAACAGCACCATAGCAGATTTATAACACAAGTTGTGCGAAGAAATTTTTTTTTTACTTCTAATATCCCTTTAATTTACAGTTCGGGTGCATTATTTATTATAACTTACCTTTCTGGATTCTGGTTTCCTTCTCCTCCTGGAACTGTAAGATTATAAGGATATAATGTTACAGTTCCTCTCAGGGGTAGGTTTATCAACTATTATAATCTCTAAATTGTAACAATCATCATTTAAAGGGCATGTCCACCCCCAAAACTATAACCCCCAAACTGGCCCCACCATGTAGTGTAGTTTACCTACACATCCCAGCTCCATAGGGTTCTCCTGTAAACCCCCCCCAAAGTCCCAAAACTAACCACCAGGAGAGATAGCAGGGCTCTGCCTGCTATCTTGCCGCAGCGTAGATTATTGCCCTTAATATTCTGCTCCCCATGTCCCCCAGCCCCCATGCATGTTTTTTTTTCTCAAAAAGCTCCCCAAACTCTTACTTACCTCTCCGCTTTCCTCCGCTGCACTGAATGACCGGCAGCCGCGTCCGTGATTGGCTGCCGCTCAGCCAATCACAGACGCGACTGCCGGTCCCGCCCCTCTGCTTGCATTCTCGCAAGCAGAGGGCCGGCAGTGCGGCGGAGGATCGAGGGGAGGTAAGTAAGAGTTGGGGAGCTTTTTGAAAAAAAGAAACATGCGGTGGGGGTGGGGGACATGGGGGAGCATAATATTAAAAAACGATTTTAAGGGTGGACATGCCCTTTAAAGCTGGGAACACACAGTAACGATAAAACCCCTGATACCGTTGGATCCGAAGGTATCAGGGCTTTATCGTTATGTGTGTACCTTCATTTTCTGAACGAGTGCGTGGCCGCCGAACGATCGGGTCAGCCGAACGCTTGTTCGGGAAATATCGAAAATTTCCATCGACCGCGCTAGACTCCTATAGAGGAGTCTGCGAGGAAACACACAGTCCTGAATGTTCTCCCTATGCTGTGGATAGGGAGAATGCTCAGGACTGTGTGTATGCAGATCTTTGAAAGATGTCAGACAGGATCTGCAAGATCAACTTTCACATCTGTACTGTGTGTACCCAGCTACTGTACAGAACTGTACCAATGTGTGGAATAAGTAGACACAAACAAACAGAAAGTGTTCTTTTATCTGAAACGGACAAAAGGACGATCTGACATGTTGATAAAACACAGCCAACCATGTGGTCTCCTATGGACAGCACAATCGGTCATGGTGAACTGTCGGCTGTCACTGCCTTGGACACCACATCAGCCCAGCTAACTGGGCAAACAGTCGAGCAAAAAATCATGCCATGTGTACCTATCCTAAACCTTGTATTACAGCTACCCTGTGGTTACATTTTTATTCTCATTCCCTTTACTTTTAGAGAATGATTTAAAGTACTTCACTGGACGATCCTCCTAGAGTGATGCCTAGTGAGAATGCCTTTAGCTGGGTAGACATGTTATAGCAATTTACATGACCAATCCCATGGTCATCAGTAATGATTTGTGGGCCACAGAATCAATTTAAGTGGCATACACATAGTTGATAATATGCAGTAACAACCTGTTTCCAGTGGTAAGAAAGATGCAACATAAGGCGACCCAAATTAATTCAAACCAAGCTACCCCATGTAAAAATGTCTGCCTAGTGTTTGAAAGCCAGAATTTCTGCAGGGGCCTGAGCCATTTTCAGGGACCTGAACCATTTTGCAGAGGCCTGAGCCATTTCCGAAATGTTTAAAAATATTTTCAGCTCCTGCAATTGAGCCGATTAAGGCAAACTTGCAAGTGGTTTTACCTTCCAACATTAATGCAGTGCTCCCTGTTCTGGTAAATTCCCTTTGCAATCAGAAGTCGGTATCCGAAAATGTATTGCAGAGCAGTGCATGCAATGTGGCCACCAACATTGACATTCACTGCTCTGCATTTCTCATGCCCAGATAGCCTAGCCCTTAATTCAAAAACTATTATTGCTTTCCATGTTGTCAGCCCTCTTTCAAGTTTATAGTTTTGGCCTAATTAGGAGTTTTCTTGCCAGACATTTACCAGAGGCAGAGAATTTGGCTCAAATTCCAGAAAACTGTAAAGCTGCGTACACACGATGCAATATTTCAGCCCGATCGAATGATTGTTCAGTGTATTGGTCGACCTGGCAGAAATAATCGTATGGCTTTTCGGCAGCGACTGACCAACCGTTCATCTGAATCGGATCGTCAGTCCTTCTTCCTGGCCAACCAGTCAGAAGTTCCGAACGTTCGGTCAGGAGGAAGGATCTAACCATGTGTACCATGCTTTAGCCTTTTTAAAGTAGAAGTTAATATTGATGGCCGAATGGATCCTATAATTAAATGTAGCATGCGGAAACCCGAAAATTGCCCAATCATGGGGGAAGGTAGTGTTTAAATGAGTTTTGGTAATGTTCCCCAGTCCATTTCCCAGGTCCCAGAGACATTTACCATAAGTTACCATTGCTATTTTATGTCTATTTAATACAAACTTTTTGAACCATTTTCTCCCATTGACTTTAATGGGTTTGTTTTCTAACTATTTTTTTCCCGAAAAGGGACTAACTTCATGATGTTCGGCCATCTCTAGCAGCATTGTGAAATGGTTATGTTGGATTTCGGTTCTGGAAGATCGGGTCCACTTTTTTAAGCAGCTGATCAGGCAGAGTGGGCTTGTGGCGGGCCCTACTGCCGTCTGTGCCCCTCCGTGGTTGCAGAGGTGGCAGGGCGGTAGTTATGCCAATGAATACTGTCTTATATTCAGTCCCTTAAGGTGGGTATACACGGTCCAATATTCTTTTGATCGGATTTGCGATTGTCCAAAACAATCATGAATCCAATCGGAAGAACTGATTGAATATCCTCACCTTGCTCAGACAATGTTCCATAGATTTCAGCTTTTTCCATCTTGCCCGATATTGCCGATCGGTCTATTGAAAACCAGGGAAAGTGTCTTCGATAATCCGATCAAATTGATCGAATCGATCAGAATATCAATGCCATGTATGCCTACCTTTAGTTCCCTTCTCAATTTTTTTTCCTAATGTGAAAGGTTATTATGTAGTTTTTTTTCACCAATAAAGCATGCCCACGTTGCACTATCGCGTCATAAAAAATATCCATATCTACAAAGTGATGGGTGATTATTTTATCAGTTAGCACAATCAGTGTACTGCTGCATGATCAGATAGGAGGCTGATGATGGAACAGAGGCAAACTAAATTAATTAGTGCATTTACTCTGATAATGAAGGTACATGTTACCAGGCAACAGTACAGCCAGATGTTTCATAGTAAACAATGTGATTAACACATATGGTGCAGGGAGTATATTGTCTTCCTTAGGGCTCCTCTGTGCAGACTTTTATGAAGCACATTGTTTCATGTACTTAAACCAAGCGCATACGCATGTAGGTATTTCAGCTTTATTTCAGTGTATTAAGCACTTGAAAATCCTAAATGTGAAAAGTTAATTGGAGGTGTATTAACAATCGATTACCATATGGTACCTTGGACAAACTTTCCTTTGTACTGCACAAGAAAGAGCAATTTACAGCAGCTACGTGTTTGAAGATGTATTTTTTAAACAGCCTTGTTTATGGTAAAGGTAAAAGTATTAAAAAAAGGTTTTTAGCTTCCAACAGAGATCTCTAAATTCAACTGCATATAAAGTTACCAGCTATGAACAGAAAGAATGGATTTCTTTAAAGCAGATGGCATATAATACACTTCCCTCAAATGTGCTCCCCTATTCAGCAGGTTAAATTCATTAAATTCTCTATCTGTATCTTTAATGCTTCTCATGCCCCTGTGAGTGAATTAGCTGCAAACTCCATTTGTACACTGGAATTCTGCTTCTTTGTTGGATTTGTCTTGCAAGAGGAATACAGGAATACACATCTTAAAATCTGTATATTAATTAGTTATTTTACAGCCTAGCCCGCAGTCTTTGTATGCATTCCAACAAGGCACCTATGAACTGCATGTGCCTACTGTTATCAACACTGGTAGCACGAAATACAAATCTGATCACGTGCTGCTTAAGGTGCAAAATTGAAGGAATTTACAGAATTGTATGTTTATTTTACTTTTGTATAAACCACAGGAGATTGATTTTGGTTTATGTCTTTATAACAAATTAGATTTTTTTGAGCAAGGAAATGCAACTGTATGAACTGCATAATATACGGAAATAGCTAAGTGCAAATATTAGGAAAAGAAAATGAAAAGAGAAGGATACAGTATGAGTAAACAGAAAGAAACAGGCACCAGGTATATTAAGAAGAGCTTGGGAAAAAATTCAAAACCAGGTTTTAAAATACTTACACTGTATAGTATAGTATAGTATAGTATAGTATATAGCAGTATTTGAGGTTGAATAAAGACATACGCCCATGCAGTCCAACCCATCTAGCAATATCATCATTTCCTGCCTAACTGTTGATCCAGAGGAAGGCAAACAGTTTCCACCAAATTTATGAAGGGGAAAAAATTCCTTCCTGACTCCAAGTGGCAATCGGAAATTTCCCTGGATCAACTCTACTTTATGTTAATACGAGTAACTTGCAACATTCCTTGTTTGCAGAAACTCATCCAGCTTTTTTTTTAAGCTGACCAATGAACCTGCCATAACAACGTCCACTGGAAGACAGTTCCATAGCTTTACCGTTCTCACAGTGAAAAACCCTTTCCGAACTTGAAGCCTAAACCTTTTTTCTTCAAGTATTAAGGGATGTCCATGTGTCCTCTGACATGTTCTATTGGTGAACAATGCCCCAGATAGTTTATTGTATGGCCCGTTAATGTATTTATACACAGTAATCATATCCCCATGCAAGCGCCTTTTCTCTAGTGTACATAATTGTAACTTTTCCAATATCTCTTTATATTCAAGCTTCCCCAATCCCTTTATTAGTTTAGTTGCCCTTCTCTGAACCCTTTCCATTTCAAAGATGTCCTTTTCGTACACAGGATTCCAAAGTTGCACTGCATATTCTAAATGAGGCCTTACCAATGCTTTGTAAAGATGGAAATAAACTTTTTCTCCATTGAAAGCTTTTTTCTAGTAAGTTGCATTCTTACATAAAAGAAGTTGAATACTAACTAAATACTAAAAACTAAATACTAATAGCTAAAAATACTTCCATGTTGTTGCTAGTAGAATTCACAGGCCACACCCCCTGATCCCATTATTAAAGGGCATGTCCACCCCCAAAACTATAATCCCCCCCACTACTGGCCCCATCATGTAGTGTAGTTTAATACTTACCTCACATCCCAGCTCCATATGGTTCTCCTATAGTCCCCCCTTAAGTCCCAAAAACTGCCCACTAGGAGGATAGCAGAGTCCATATAGGACTCTGCCTCCTACCTGGCCTCCGGGAGAAGTTTGACATGCGTACTGCAGCCCTTCTCCCCCTTCCTTCCCCTCCCTCTCCCTCCCGATTAGTATTCCCTCCCCCTAGTGTTAATCCCTTTATATGTAACATTCCCCCTGTCCCCCCAGTCCCAACTGCTCTATTTATTTTATTTGAAAGTGCCCCAAACTTTACTTACCTTCCCTCTTTCCTCCACCGAAATGAACTCCCGGCAGCCGCGTCCGTGATTGGCTGCCGCTCAGCCAATCACAGACGCGACTGCCGGTCCCGCCCCTCTGCTTGCATTTTCTCACAAGCAGAGGGCCGGCAGCGCGGCAGAGGAAAGAGGGGAGGTGAGTAAATTTTGGGGCATTTTCTGATAAAATAAATAGAGCGGTTGGGGCTGGGGGGACAGGGGGAGTAACATATAAAAAAATATTTTTAAGGGTGGACCTACCCTTTTACTGTTTTTATGTACATATTTTCTATTTAGATGTCTCCACGCCAAAAATTATTTCTTTTTGTAAACCACATGTAAGGCCTCATCTTATGCTGTGCAGTTTTAACCACAAGTCCCCACTAATCTGATGAATGGAGAATTTGTGTTATGAAGATAAGAATATCTTCATTTTCCTGTAAAAAAAGGCATTTGCAAGGGGGTGTGATAATCCTCTAAAATTTTTTTAGGGGGAACAGCCAATAAGCAGGGAATCTTTTCTCTCATTAGTAAGGCAGTAGGGTTGGGGAATGCTCTGGCTGAAAAAGTTGTGTTAGCTGAATCTCTTAACTGAACACACTTAAAGGATGCATAAAATAGAAGTCTTTATGTACAAGCAGTCTATGCAGGGTTAAAGCTGGTAACTGTATGAATGGGTGGGCATTTCTAATGGTTGTTTAATTGTTAGGTTTGGTGTACCATGGGGCATGCACTGGTTGGCTGAAGGAAACTGTAATTTGTTGGGGGGGTGTTGGGGATTTTGGGTTTTGCATAGAGGGATTGAATTTGATGAAGCATTTTTTGTTAAGACCAAAACAACAATGTAACTATAGGGATCGATACACTATAAATGTTGGATATAAGGAACGTAATGGAAGTTAAAAGAAAAAAAAAACTGCACTGAACTAAATTGTGAAAAACACACAAGTATCAGTTGGGTCCCTTAAGCTAGCCATTCAGTACCTCGATTGTAATGTTAAGTGGAGCAACAGTTTTACCTGCCAACATTCCCACAATGTATCCTGGCCGATCAGGCAAGGCAGTTGTTGAAATGTCACAGGAATGTCAGGAGGTAAGTTTATAGTGTATGGTCAGCTTAATCATTCTGATTGCTTAAGCTGGGTACACTAAGTACAGATCCTGAATGAGCATTCAGCCGACCTAATCATTCAGCGGCCTTAGGTACACACAGTAACAATAAAGCCCCGATACCATTGTGTCCGACAGTATCGGGGCTTTATCGTTACTGTGTGTACCCAGCTTTACACTGTTTCTGATTGCAAGGGTTGTGATTGCATTAATGCTTTACAAGCCATGGGTAGTAACTGCTTGTGCAGTTTTTTATTGCTATAGAATAAGGGCCATACATTTGGAATTGGGCTTTGTAATTGTATTACAGCAAGTAATTAACACTACTAATTGGGCAATCATCTAACTAGCACCTTATTACTTAATAAAAGGAAAGGAATGCAGTTAACAAAAGGATACAATTAAAGAGTTAAATCCTCCCCCACCCAGTTAGTTGTACACAGGCAGGCTAAACTAAACGCATTAATCTTGCCTGATGAACATCCTATAAGGAGTTATGTGTTTTATAGAAAGTGCATGTTCTCATTGGTTGCATTGCTAGTCAAATAAAGATGGCCATACATTAGAAATGATCTACTGACCAATCCAGCGACATTCAATAAATTCTTCTGGCATCGCTTTTTTCCCACGGCTGTACATTAACAATAACACTCGGTATAGGACATTTACGATACTGCAGATTAGTGAATATGCCCCTTTGGCCCCATCAGACTTTCAGGAATATTCAATAAAAGTTCTTATCATTTAAAATGGTGCTAGTTTTGCCCCAACCAATCAGATATTAGCTTTCAAATGTTAAATAAGATCTGATTGGTTGGGGCAAAATTAGCACCATTTTAAACGATAACATTTATTGAATAACCCTGTATGTCTCTTCAGAAGGTGGATGTTCTGTTACCTCTCTTTCTGCTTCCTGGTTTTTCCAGTTAGCAACTGTCAGTCATGTATCTAACAGATGACATCACAGCCAATGACTGAATGCTATTCTCCTAGCTGCTTCTTCTGAGCATGTAAAAAAGCTTAGAGAGATTTAAGTGGAGGCAGAAACATTTGAGAGGCAGAGGGATGGGGGAAAGAACCTGTGTCCGCATCCTTTATAATTATTGTAATTTTAGGGGGCATTTACCTATATATAATGTTTCATGGAAAGGATCAAGCTAGTGTATGGCCAACATAAGAAATAAAACAATTTCATACACAAGTTCCTAGGACTCCCATATCCATCTGTTTTATTGCAGTTCAGCAAATCTAGCCTCTGGAGGCTGCTCTAAATAAGTATTTATGCTTTACTCAGCAGAGTGATCATGAAACATATCCAATGCTGTTGCTTTAATGAAAATGGTTTATATTAGATTTTATTCACAGGGTATTGGAGAATTTACAATTTTACTAGCTTTGTCTCCTTAACAAATGATATTAACATTAATAATGCAAAAATAATATCATTAGAATAATATTCAACTCACTGAACCATTTTTTAAATTGTCCAGAAACTGCTTTTGCTTTTGTTAGATTTCCAGTACACCAGATAAAAAGGCTTATTGACTGTAGAAAAAAAGGCTTTATTAAATGTGTGAAGCTATTACTCCTTTGTGTAATTCCTCTATGGAGTATTATGTAGAATATTCCCAACCTGATCCCTGAAGGTGTGATACTTGCTGAGAAAAATGACTGTTTAATGGAGACATATGTGGCCCGCGGGTTGCATAAAACCGGGACCTCAGCTGTCGGTAGCAACAAAGACATCCAGCTGGCCGTTATGTAGGGCCACACTATCACCATGGCAACTATGATGGCAGCCTTTCTTTTCCTTGTTCTGCCCAGCCTGGCCAATTAGCAAAGTGTTTTTCTAAGGGAAAAAGGGGGCAGTTTCCAGGTGCTGATTAAGATTGCATGAGTCCCGTCTTTGTGATATTCTCTCCAGGATAGAACACTGGCAGTATACCATCATAGGGCACATAGCAAGCAGTGAAAGGTCATTACAGCATAGGAATTCTCTTTCAAGTGCCCAGTTGAAGGGACTGTGAATATGTTAAAAAAAAAAAAAACTAACAACACTGAAACACACAATGAAAATATCAGTCCATTTGCTACCTGATTTCTTTTAGGCCTTTTCCATTCCTTTAGGCTGGGTACACACCATAAGATATTTTTGTCCGACCGACCAATAGTGACGTGTGTCAGTCGTGTGTCAGTCAGCCAGAAATATTGCATGGTGTGGGGTGGCCAGCTGCAAACAAGCTCGTTTGCCCATTCATCTGTATCGGATGAACGGGTGATCAGGACTGTAAGTAAATCACATCCAATCATGCAGTTCCCTATGGGACCGTACGATTGGTCACGTGAACTGTCGGCAGCAGCCACTATTGCCTGCCACGACAACAGTCATTTAAAAAAAGCCCCCCAGCCATACAGTTGTAGCTCGCTTTGTTTTTAAATCTATTTTGTCCTAATTTACATGCTCAATACAATCTACAATTTGTTAGACAATTTACCCTCTATGCGCACCCTGTAAGAGGGCTTGGCTAAACAATATATTAAATAATAATAAAGCTGTTTTATTGGTTTATTTTAGTAGGAGCATTTATGGATGCTTTTATTCCTAACATGTAGCTGTGTCTCTAACCTCTACAATCAGCAATATTGTCAAATGGTTAAAAATAATTCAGCAGGTTTCTGTTTTTTCTCCGACGTACTGTTGCCTTTTCCTTTCTTGTGAATACTAATTAGTATTACACAACTCACAGGTTGAGCCTATACCCTCCAACATATATCCATAAGTAGGTACAGTATTGAGAAATGCATTGCACAGAGCTGTGCTGAGATCATCCACTTGCATATGTCTTCAAGTTTGGAAAGGGTTTTTCACTGTAAGAACGGTAAAACTATCTTCCATTGAAAGTGGGGATGGCAGGTTCATTAGATAGTTTCAGAAAAAAGCTGGACGAGTTTCTGAAAACAAGGAGTGTTGCATGTTACTGGTATGGATACATATAGTAGACCCAGGGATATTACCAAAGGAAAGAATTTCCCCCTCCTTTATAATTCAGGGGTTTTTCGCCCTCCTCTGGATCAACAGTTAGGCAGGGAATGTGGGTATTGCTGAGAAGAACTGGATAGATGTATGTCCTTATTCAACCTCAAATACTATACTATACTATTACTACCCATGGACAGACCAGTTCATATTTCATGGTGATAGTTCTTACATTGGGTAAGCCCAATTTTTTGTTTAGTGTAGTGTGTTTTTTAATTAATAAAGGTTCCGTGTATTTTGAATGCACCCTATTGTTTTTGTACATTTGTATTTAGATTGCAAGAGGTTCTGTGGGTTTGGGGTCTTTTTATTAAGGCCACAAGCGTTCTAAGTCCTAATCTGGGATTCTGGGGGTTTTCCCCATTTTTCATTTTGGCATATTTGGATCTTGTCTGTGATGGGCACTTGGGTGCAAACATTAAAAGGCTTGGCTAACTTCTGGAAAACAATATAATTTCTTAACAACATTACAAAAGGCAGCTAGAAAGCTTAGGGAGAGAGGGGCCAAAAGAAGCAAAAAGCCCTTTACTGAGCATAAAAGCAGAGAAACACCTTCCTAAAACATTATTAAATTCAGACACTAGACAGATCTGTCAGTAAGGATTTATAAAATGTATTAAGCCTTAATATTATTATTATATGTTTGTTTTACCAATGTGGCATGAACAACCTGCTCGTAAATCTAGCTCTCATCTATATTTTTTAATTACAGTTTTCTGGGTTTTAAACTGGGTCAGCATGCTATGTATATGCTCAGTGTGACATAAGAGAAGATTAGGATTGCAAAAGCTTCATGGAACGTCCATATCATTTATTTCCTTTTCTTTCTATTGATAGCTACACAAATAACATTCTGTATGTACACATCCTACACATTCCCAGTCTGCAATTTCATGGACTCGACAAAGATAAACAAGGAGCAGGATTTTTTTTCACCAAAGATGGTATGCAGAAACTATTGGTGCATTAATATGCACAAGTAATGAATAACTGTACAAGTAAATATAACACGCCTTGTAACAGTCTAAAACAGCCGTCAGACACTCGTCCATTGGACAGAAAAATTGCACATCCTTTACTGAACTATGGTGTTTGTGCGCATTATCGGAACACTATTACAAGACTATAGTATAGTATAGTATAGTATAGTATTTGAGGTTGAATAAAGACATACGTCCATCCAGTCCAACCCATCTAGCAATATCCTCATTTCCTGCCTAACTGTTGATCCAGAGGAAGGCAAAAAAAACCCACCAAATTTATGAAGGGGGAAAAAATTCCTTCCTGACTCCAAGTGGCAATCGGAAATTTCCCTGGATCAACTCTACTTTATGTATCAAACTATAGCCTATAGTTTGGGCATAATACACAAAGGTCCTAACACTACATTACTATTCTATGGGTTCTAAATAAGATTTACAAGCCCTTGCATGTAGTTTTATGTTTACTGCAATTCCCATGCTAATAGCTTAAAAAACTTTTTTTTAATTAGTTTATTAAATACTCAACTGTATAATTGGTTAATGACACTACATACAAAAAGCATTAACATCATCAACTGTATAGAATACCATCTATTTCACAAGCATCGTACGCTGCTAGGTGTTTTGTAGCATGAGGTAGCATTTTAGTTTAAAAAAAACTCAAATTTTGTTTATGTTAAAAATAAAGGCCACCAATAAATAATTTGTCAAAAACCAGAAGCTGAAGGAGACTGTAGGCTGTAAAAGCATTTTAACATTCTCCTCTCAATCATAAAACATTCCACTGTGTGGTTTCACCCCTGACTGCATGCGACACACACTGATCAAGTTAAAGATTAAAATACATTGTGGTCCTATTAGCCTAATGAGGCATGCTAACCTGTCATTAATGTTTTATGAAGGAGCGCACTTTCTTAAATATCATGTGTCTGCATTTCAAAAGAGTAAGGCATTACTAGATTTTATTTAACCTTTTACTCACATAATACAGAGTCTACTAAAGAACAAAGGATTACAAGATATTGAACATCATCATATTCCCTACAACTAAAGATGAATGAAACGGGGCAAGTTCCATTCTTCCAACAGATCCATGAAATGTGAAAAAATTGGTTTAGCGGTCGTTAATTTACATTTGTTATCGTTAATTAACGATAAAGGTTGTAAATTACCGTAAATGATCGTAAATCTATGATAATATGATTGTAGATTTACGATCCCCATAGTTTACAATTTACTACCGCATGTTATTCTACAACCAAAAGTTTGTTAATTTATGAACGTTCGGCGTAAATGTTCGACAGTTGTACATTCTCTATAATGTGTGGTATTGCTAAACTGCGATACCGCACATTTACAAATAGGGCCCTAGTTTCTGTTTGAAACTAGGACCACACAACCAGTGGTGTAGCTACAAATTGCATGAACCCCCTCCTTAGGGCTTGGAAAACTTGCCCAGTGCCAGATTAATATCTCAGGAGTAGAGATGGGACCTGGGTCCGACATGGAACCTGTCGGTTTTGGATGAAACGTTCTGACTTTGACTGTATTTTCTAGGGTTACTGAACATTTGAGGTTATTTTTGGTAACCCTTAAAATTAACCTCGAACTTTCAATAACCCTCGAAAATACGATAAAAAACTCAAAGGAGTTTCCGATCATATTTTTGAGGGTTATCAAACATTCGAGGTTGTCTTCCAGGGTTACTGAAAATAACCTTGACTGTTGGGTAACCCTCGAATGTACGGTCTGAACCCTTGAAAGTAAGTTGCAATTTCGGATCTTCTGGCTTTTTCCGAGTTCTGAAAATCTGAAAATGGAACAAAACTTTGTTTGCAGAGGAGCGCTGGTAAGGTAAGTTTCAGGTCCCCCGAGTGTCCTATTATTCACAGGGAGGTAAGAATAAGCGTTCTCACCTCCCTGTGAATAATAGAAACGGATGGCACATAGTTATTTTTAAGGATGATGGGGAGTTTACAGTCCCTTTAAGCATGGCTGCCGCGGGAATGGAAGGGTAGGTGAGTAGGTGTAATTACCTGTATCTTTGTGAGGGTTGGGGGTATGAGTGTTTGCTTTTTTAACTGTTTTGATCACATGATCCTGAAACCTTGAAATGTCCATGTTTGAGGATTGTTCCCATACCGACCAGCATCGGAAGCAGCACAGGTAGAGATTTTAGCCTTATTCCAGGTTTGTTAGAATATTTGACAAAATATGTTGCTAGTGTAACTACACCACCTTACTCGCAAGGGGGGGGAAATCAGGTACAGCTCCGAAAAAAAGTACATTTGGACTAGCATCACAAATAAGTCAACCCTAATCAGGAGGGTCCTTGGGGACAGAAGGGTTAAACAATAGTGCCACTACAACTGCCCCGAGCATTCCAACCTTCCCCAATTTAAGCAACCCCAATAATTTGGAGACAGAGGTCCACAAATCAAATTTTAGGAATATCCTCACATGTTCCGGTACGCCGTTAGGGCTTCACCTGTCGAAAGCCATTAAAGGAAAGATAGAAAGTGGCGAATATGTGGACATCTTGTCTTTGCTGCCCACAGCAAAGGAGCCCAGTAAAAAAGACGAGAAGCCAGAAAAAGAGGGTGAGAGAAAGAGACCTCCAGTGGCGAGGAATTTTACAAACTGGCTTCAAGCCTTTTGCATATACGCCAATATACTGGCAAGTAAGCATCCACAAAAAGCCTCTGGATTATTTAAACACATTGACATAGTAGTCGAGGCCTTTAAATCTTTTGGGGGCCTGTCATGGTACATATACGATGACAGGTTCCACCAAAAGATGGCAGTCCACAAAGAGATGTCCTGGGGCACCAAGGACGTCGACCTGTGGCTAGCAATGCTTTCATATAGAGCTGCGGGACCGCCCAATTTAGTGACAAGTAAGATACCAGTTCAGACCCCCAGGGCCAACTCATGCTGGGCGTTTAATGAGGGACGGTGCGGGTGGGCAGCGTCATGTCGACTGTTCCACCTGCAGAGGCCCTCACCCCTCAGGTGTTCCAGACGCTTCCAATCAAATGTCAACAGACTGGGAACAAGACAGGGGGCCCAATCACACAGTTCCGACACCGGTGAAAATTCAAGAATTGGAGTCCTTTTTAAAGGCATACCCAAATCAAGTGAACGTCAGGATCCTGCATCAGGGCTTCACTAAGGGACTCTGGATCCCTTTCGACGACAACTTGAGTGACCCCTCACCACCACCCTAGAAAGACCAAACGTAGTAAGAGAAAAGATAGTCAAAGAAATAAATGAGGACAGAGTAGCAGGCCCTCCCCCCCCCATGGAACATCCTACATGTTTCCCCTCTAGGGCTGGTCCCTAAGAAAGAAGCTAACTCCTTTTCGTCTCATCCACCACCTTTCCTTCCCGGGCGGCCTCTCGGTTAACGACGCCATTGACCCTTGACTGTGCAAGGTGCGTTATGGATGCAGCTTATGATGCTACTACTTCGAAATGTTTTCAACATTCCTCGAGTGGATGGTGAAGCAGGTTTCAAAAACGACTTTGGCATTACACTATCTGGACGACTTCCTGTTTATTGGACCCCAAGGCACAGCGGTCTGCAGGAAGTCGTTCAAAACCTTCTTATATTTGGCCCGAAAAATGTGGCATACCCATAGCACCTGAAAAGTCGGTTCCCCCAACCACTTCCTTAACATTTCTGGGAATCACGGTTGACTCAGTGGCCATGGAGTTCAGACTGCCCCAGGACAAGCTGTATACCCTTAAAGCCCTACTTGGCAGGGCACTATTAGCAAAGAAATTAAAGGTGAAAGAAGTACAATCCCTGCTAGGGCATTTGAACTTTGCGACTCGAGTCATCTCCACCGGCAGAGCATTTAATAGAGGCCTAATTGATAGTATCAAGGGTCTCCCCAACCCAACGTGGCACATAAGGCTGTCGGCGGAAGTGAAAGAGGACTTAAAAGTATGGCAACAGTTCCTCACCAATTACAATGGCAATACTAGATGGCAATCCGAATTTATGGACAGCTCAGTCATCAGACTGTTTACGGATGCAGCAGGCTCAACAGGCTATGGTTGCCTCTTTGGAGGTCGATGGTTTGCAGCTAGATGGCCATGGTACTGGTCAGAGGAACCCTGGATGTCAAACTTGGTCTTCTTAGAAAACATAACTATTTTCTTTGCCTTAAGACTCTGGGGTCCGCTACTGGAAGACAAAAGGATAATATTTAAGTGTGACAACCTGTGAGTGGTCCAGGTCCTGAACTCCTTATCTGCTAAATCCCATCCGGTTAGCAAAATTCTCAGGTTACTAGTGTTACTGTTACTAGAACATAATATTTGGATGAAAGCCTCACATATACTGGGCTTAGACAACAAGGCAGCTGATGTGCTATCCCGCTTTCAACTACAGCGTTTCCAGGAGGTGGCAGGCCATACGGCACTTCAGGAGGAGAACATTGCCGAAGAATGGTGGGAGGTCTGTCACCCAGGCTAGAGGTGTTCTTGAAGGACTCTCTGGCCACGCACACCTGGCTGTCGTACAAAGCGGGATGGGCAAAATGGTGCAACTTCAAGAATTCCAGCAGTGAACAGTCCACAGATCTGGGATTGCTGGTAAAGTTTATAATAAGTTTGTTTGACCAAGGACTTTCAGCCAATACCATTAGAAAGCAGCTAGCAGGGGTTTCCTTTTTCCTAAAGATGGCGTCCGAGAGGAACATTGTTAAGGCCCCCCTAGTAAAACAAATAATCAAAGGTTTGGAGAGAGAAAATCTGTCAAAAGACAACAGAAAGCCTATTACCATGGCCATTTTGTCCCAGCTGATAAAGGCTCTGGAACACGTCTGCTTGGCCAATTACGAGAAGTTTCTCTTTCGTTTGGCCTTTCTCTTGGCCTTTTTTCTAGCCCTTAGGATTGGGGAAATTGCATCAGATAGTAAACACAAGGAGGGAGGCATAAATTCAAAGGACATAACACTAGTCAATGGAAAACTAAAAATCATCATACCCCGATCCAAGACAGATCAAATGGGGAAAGGCAGAGAAGTCTGGCTAGGCCCCTTCCCACAAGGTAACTTGTGTCCAGTTATCACCTATAAAGAGTTTGTTCAGCTGAGAGGGGATGTTCCCGGCCCTTTGTTGAGACACTGGGATGGCTCATGGGTGTCAAAGTATCAATTCCATAGAGTTTTACAGGAAGGATTAAAAAGATTGGGCTTGGACTGGTATTCTTACAATGGCCACTCATTCAGGATAGGGGCTACCACACACGCATTCCAGTTTAACTTCCCAATCCCAAAGCTAATGCAGCTAGGAAGATGGGATTCAAATCGATTTCAGACGTTAGGCCAGATTTGGCAGAGTCGATCTAATTACTCTCATCTTCTAGGTTACAGGCAGCTAAGAGTATGGGTAGTCGGACACTCCTTTGTCTATTGGGCAGGTCGCCAGGCAGCAACAAGGAACCTAGGCTCTAATTTGTTCTTTCCAGAAAGGCTAATTAATATTCATTGGGCAGGAAAAAGGGGTACCCGCTGGCACGATTTGTTCACAATGGTTGCCAGGCAGAGAGACTAATGGGGTTACCCCAACATAGTAATCATCCACCTAGGAGGTAACGACGTGGGCTTGTTCAAGACAGTAGAACTACTCAGAGTTGTACGTAGGGATCTAGATCAAATGCACCTTATGCTCACAGACTGTATAGTCGCATGGTTGGAAATAGCTCCAAGATTAGTATGGCTGGAAAAAGTGCAAGCCCTGGACAGATGTCGGAAGAAAACCAATCTTGGCATAGCTAAGTTAGTCAAGCAATTGGAAATTGTCACATACCGGCACAGAGACCTGGAAGTGGGAGAAAGGGGTTTATATAGAGAAGATGGAATCCATCTCTCTGAAGTTGGTCTAGATATATTTAATTTGGGGCTCCAGACCTTGCTGGAATGTTGCATAGCTAAATGGAGAATGGCCATGGACCCTTGCTGGAGTTAAATTAGAAGGGGCAAGGTCCATGCCGTGGTGGAAAGTTTATGTTGGCCTGTGCTCCCGTTTATGGTGCTCCCGTTTATGGTGGAATAGGCGGCCCTATTCAAGCAAACAAGGGCTGGCTAGTGTAATAAAAAATACGTTTACGTTATGGTTAAGATTTATGATTATGGATATTAATAAAGGAATAAAGCTGCGGCCATTTCTCCACCTAAAAACCTGTGTCAGTTATAATTGAGTTTTCTTAGTTATTTATAAGATAGGAGAATGTGGCGCTTGCCATCACCATGGCAGCTGGGCAGCTTGGACTGCCTGGCATCATGGTGGGGCAGCGGCCATCGAGGAGCAGGGTTGCCCTTAGGGGAAGTCTGACTGGCAACGCAGGGAGGGGCGGCTTAGAGGAAGGAGGAGAGGATTGGCCAGCACACGGAGGAAGAAGCCACGCCCCCAAGAGAAGCCGGGAGGAGAAAGAACCAGGAGGCAGATGGAGCCTCCAAGGAAACAGCAACCGCCCTCCCTCCCTATGGTTTAAAAAAAATAAATAAATAAAATAATAGTAAAAGTTTATGTCTAACAATATTGTCGCAGCTGGTGGAAAGTTTATGTTGGCCTGTGCTCTTGAGAGACAGACCCGTTTATGGTGGAATAGGCGGCCCTATTCAAGCAAACAAGGGCTGGCTAGTGTAATAAAAAATACGTTTACGTTATGGTTAAGATTTATAATTATGGATATTAATAAAGGAATAAAGCTGCGGCCATGTCTCCACCTAAAAACCTGTGTCAGTTTTAATTGAGTTGTCTTAGTTCTTAGTTATTTATAAGATAGGAGAATGTGGCGCTTGCCATCACCATGTCTTGTCTCTAGCTTAAAAATGGTGGGAGGAGATACAGTCCAAAAAAGCAGAAGAATAAAAGAGAACAAGAAGAAATAGAAAGAACGGGAATTTGGCGCTTTACAGTAGCGTAACTACGCAACAGCAGCATGGGGGGGGGGGCTGTGACCAGCTGTTTTTAAATAGATGATCGCTTGTCCTCACTCAGCAAAGATACATGCGATCATCTGTTTAGAAGACTGGTTCAGGTCTTTTAAACAGCTGATTGTGTGTATCTTTACTGTGCACATGCAATCAGCTGTTTAAAACAGGCCCCTGTCATTACACTCCTGGCTCTTTAAGCAAAATTAAATATGCTGAAATGAACTTTTGTACATTAAAAACTGCATCACAGATTGTCAGATGCTTTAAAAAAATAACAACAACAACAATATGCTGCAAACAGTGGGGGATCAAGATGGGGGGACCAACAGATGGTGGATGAGATAGACAGCCACCCCTTCAACCACAGTTACCCCTAGGCTCTCTGCATAGCCAGCATCCGTGTCTGTGATTGGCTTACTCTCAGCCAATTACAGATGTGTCTTCCGGTCTGCCCTCTTTTTTCAACTTCCGGCAAGCAGGGAGCTGGGAGCAGAGAACTGAGAAAACAGTCGGTGGTAAGTCTATTTCTGAGGGTTTTCTTACAAACAAACAGGTTGGGCTGGGGTACCCTATACTACGGAAAATGGGTCCCCCTTCCTGTGTTGCAGTGGCTTCTGGGTGGTGCCATGTCTCTGTGGGAGGGAGGGTATAAAGTTGGGGCCCTGGGCAGCAGTGCAGTCACAGACCCTGTTTAACCTTGTAGTTATGCGCCTACTACAACCTCTCCAAAGGAATCCACAGGACTTTATCTGTTGAGGGAGAAAGTGTAATATTAATACTTAGCTACAGAGCTGTTGGGCTTCATTTAGGCATTTTCCTATTTTTATTATAAAATTTGACTAGGTTGAGATGTTTCTCACCACAATATTAGTTGATATCAGCTTTTCAATAGACCAATCGATTAGCAGGCCAGTTTCTTCACCCAAAGTTGGATATTGAGGCTGTGTACACACAATATAATATTTCTGTGTGACTGACCATTAGTAATGTATATCAGTCAGTCAGATGGAAAAATTGTTGGGTGTGGGCATCTGCGATTAATCTCGGTTGCACATTCATCTGGATCGGACAAATGGCCAATTGGGTATGTTGGTAAATCATGGCTATTTTTGCAGAGCCCAACAGTGATCCCAGAAACATTTTAAATAATTCCACTGGAATTTTTTGGTAATATCTGACAGTTGCTTGGGTGAAAACACATTTCCAGGGTCACTCATGGCTCCTTTTACTAATAGCCCAGCTTTAGGCTATTGGGAGGTTAAAGCTGGGCACAGACATGGAAAATGTTTAGCAGATCCTGTCTGCTAGAGTCTACACACAGTCCCAAGCTGTCTTTACTATAATGAGTATAGGGAACATTGTTCAGGGCTGCCACACACCTACCAATTGCAGTCATCTCCCTATACTCTAGCACTGTTTCCTACAAACACTTATATAATAATAAAATGCTGATCCTGTTGGTACCGACGGGATTGTCTCCTTATCTGTATTGTGTAAACCAAGCTTAATAGTGACAAATGAAAACAAATGAAAGACAAAATTCTCCTCTGCTGTTGTAACACCTTCCATTTCTTATTTGGCACTAGCCCCATAGACAGACAAATATGGCTGAAATCACCAGCAACCAAGGTTCAGGGAAAGCAGGAGAGATTTACAGGGCGATGTAATAAAGGGTCAAGTTTCGTTAAAAATGGTGCTAATTTTGCCCCAACCAATCAGATGCTCACTTCCATTTGAAAGATAACATCTCATTGGTTAAGGCAAAATTAGCACCATTTTTAACAATAAGAACTTTTATGACATCGCCCTGTTAGAATCAACAACTGGTTTGTTGTTAATATTTAGCATTTTATTTGATATCTCTAAGGCAATGTAACAGGGTTTTTTTCCTAATGTGTTTTGCTCATTTTTACTGAGGGCTGGGAGTTTCAAACTGATGATCCCTACCATCAATCAAATCAATCAAATAAAACATGTGATGTGGACATTAAGAAAACCAAATCAAGTAATCCCTAAAACACAGTAAAATTTCATTATTTTGCGGTTTGCCTTGCCATTTTGTTGCTGACTGAACACTGAGCAGCCACTCGTGTGAACCTAGATAGGAGTTAAGCTGGCCTAGGGGAGAAAAAGTATAAATCTGACCCTTTCCTTATCAGCCATTGGGTAACAAGCCTCTCAAACAATATAATCATCTTTGCTGAGTTTTCCAATTTATGCATAGACTAATCCAAGAGGTGGTTGGGGTAAGTTTCATTTGGGGAGGGTGCACTAGGAGAATCTCCCTTAGGGCACCAAAATATCCAGAACTGGCCCTGGGAGAAATCCTTTTTAAGCATCCCATACAAATGTGCCCAACATGCCTGCAAATGTAGGCCACACTTCAGTAACTGACTGAGCACAGTGTGACTCTTCCCTTGGCCCACCCACTTCCTGCCATGGCACCATCCACTCTGAAGGTGATCTGATTATCAGTGATCGGATAATTAATTAGACTTAAGCTAGGTACACACAGCACCGAAAAAGCCCCAATATAGTTGAATCCGATGGTATTGGGGGGGCTTTAACGGTACTGTGTGTATTTAGCTTTCCCGAACGAGCATGTGGCCGCCAAACGTTCAGGTCAGCTGATCACTCGTTCTGGAAAGAGGGAAAATTTCCCTCAGCCACGATAGACTCCATATAGGGGAGTCGGCCGCGGCCAAGGAAAACACACAGTCACGAACGTTCTCCCTATGGTGTGGATAGGGAGAATACTTGGGACTGGTGGATAGTAATTTTTGAAAAATGACAGACAGGATCTTGCAGAAAA
Organism: Hymenochirus boettgeri; assembly: GCA_019447015.1. Classification (NCBI taxonomy): domain Eukaryota; kingdom Metazoa; phylum Chordata; class Amphibia; order Anura; family Pipidae; genus Hymenochirus; species Hymenochirus boettgeri. The sequence goes on from CM033477.1 coordinate 93,358,274, forward strand.
ATCATCTTTCAAAAATCTGGAAAGTGTGTACCCAGCTTAACATGGGGACCGGGCTGAAAAAGGGGATGTATAGGAAGATGTATTATATGGACACATTATGTGAGTCAATCATCTGTAAAATTGAATACAATTTTGGACAAGACAGAAATAAGAATGAAGTTAGTAGATATAGAAAATAACAAGATATAAGTATGAGTGTATACAAAAGTTTTTCTGAATAGCTGTACATAGGGAAGCATTTTATAGAGTAAAAGTCCAGATAATACTTTTCCAAAGGTTAGATAATTGATATACCAGGCTGACTTGCACAGGAAAAGTACAATACAGCAGTAGAAGACAGCCGAGGGAACAAGGGATACAAGGCTAATCACCACCCCCAAACCTTGAACTTGCAAGGTTTAAATTTTTCTGTGAGGCTTGTAGGTATCCGTGCATAGCAGCAGCATCAGTGATTGGCTGAGACACAATGACAAGGTTAATGTTTGAGTGGTTGATAAGCCTAAATATGAATTTTAATTAATTACATTTTTTGAAAATTGTAATTACAAAATTGAGGTAAATTGATAGGAATTGCTCCTCTGAGAATGTTTGCAATTTATTTCCATTGTTTATTTTGCATAGTTTTAAAGATATTTACATTTTTGTGTGTGATATGGCAGCAGCATCACCAGCTCCCCTGCACTTCCTGCTTCCTGCTCTGAAACTGTCAGTCAATCTGTCCTGTGTCTCCTCCTCTCCTTTGCAGCCCCCCTGATCCCTCCCACTCATGGACCCCATGGTCCCTCCAGTTGCAGGCCCCCCATGATCCATTATCTTACAGCCCCATGGGGCCCCACCCACTCGCGGGTGCTGTGGCTCTGCCCACTCACGGGTGCCATGGGTTACTCAGACCTCCCCCCTACAGAAAACTCTGTGGAATTAGCCTTTTCAGCCAGAGTGAGAACTCTGCCTGAAAAGGCTGTTTTCACACAGTGAAAGAGAAGGGCTGTAGATTCCCTTACCTTCTCTGTCTGTACTTCACAGAGCAGAGAGGAGGAGGGACTTCCTGTCTCCCTCACACACTGAGGGTGTCTGAGGCTGTGCTCGCCGGCGGCAATGTGCAGTGGAAGCCTTAGGAATGTCACATGTCAGCCTCCCACCCATTAACTTTCTGGTCAGTCATTACTGTTTATCTTGGGCTGTGGAGCACGTAGAGAGGTGGTTGATGGCTCGTTTTAAAGGTAGGAAACCGGCCTTTCATTTAAACTTAACTTAACTTAACACAGTTCCCCTTTAAAATCAAAAGTAAAAAAAAAATTCCTTACCTTTTCTCCATGTTGATCCTGCTTGCTGCTGGTTAATCCCATTGTGAACTCTTATACCCTATAATAGAGTGGGATATTTACTGATATGGTAGAAAATACATATCGCAGGTTAATGTAATTGTAGAAAACTATAAAAACTTAAAAAATTCTCTATGTATTTATTATATATCTATCATATACACTGTATCTATTATGTCCCTTTACAAAAGATAAATAATATCGACATTTATTACATTTTTGGTCTTTTAAGTAACCATTTCATAATTAATAATGATCTCTTATTGTATAATATCACTATTGGTTCATTAATGAAAGGAAAAATGTGAAATATCTGTACTTACTGAGAGCTATAAAAACACAACTTATCAGGATCTCACCAACTGCAAAAATTGCAACATTTGTTTGAAACGCTCTTAGTGATGTCATAGTTGTCATGGTTACAGGAAAGATTTCAGTGTGATTGGGTTGTGTGATGTCATTGCCAATTTTACAAATTTAAAGTCAACTTACATTATAAATATTTATATTATATGTACATCAATACAATTTCAGCATATATCTATTTTCCATCTTGGATTATGGCAGAAAATGCACATCACAACTAATTAAGATTTTAACATAGAATTAATATATTTCAAAATCTATCCTATGTTCCATCTAATATTTTTTTTGTCTCTTTAGTTACCCTGTCATTCTAAATATTGATTTTTTTATTGTATAATATCACTATTGTTTGATTGACAAAATGAAAATGTGAAATATCTGTACTTACTGAGAGCTAGAAAAAACACACCTTATCAGGATCTCACCAAATGCAAAAATGGCAAACTTCTCTGTGTGATGTCATAGTTGTCATGATTACAGAAAAAATGTGATTCAGCTTTGTGTGATATCATTGCCATTTTTACAAGTAAACTTACATTATTAATAGTCATATCTATACAATTTCATCATATATCTATCTATTTTCCATCCTTAGTTATGGTAAAAATGCATATTATAGCTAATTAAGATTTTAATATAAGATTAATGATATAGAAGAAAAATAACATCTATCCAATTCTTCATCTAATCTGGGCGCTTGCTAAAATAGTGTGCACACAAAAATGTGGTAAAATCTGGATACTGGGGTATGTAGTGCTTCTATCACCATGTTTGTATCATACATAATATGTATGTATCAATTTCTATATATAATAAGATGTATCGGAAGGTTTTTTTTGTAGGTTTCTCCTTTTTCCCTGCACAGCTTTGGTAACATAAGACAGTTGGTGCAGTTTAGAAACTGTTGTTTCCCCCCCAGGATTCTTTGTGACCCAGGACCAGGGTTTATTAGGAGACAGATTACAGTTGCAGGGGCGTAGCTAGATATCACAGGGCCCCATAGCGAGATATTAGATGGTGCCCCTCACAAAAAAACTTTTCTGTGCAGTTCAACCTAACCTGACCAAACCGCTGCTCATGTAATTCAGCCCCACAAACCCGTTTTTTATTTTACTTAAACCTGGGGGCATTTTTGGAAGGTTTAAGTAAAATGAAAATAGGGTTTGTGGGGCTGAAGTACGTGAGGTAAAATTTTTCTTAGGAGGGTGGACATGCCTGCAAGGGACCTGGACTGGGCCCCCTTTGTGTCTGGGCCCCATAGCAACTGCTATGGTAGCTATAGTTATCCCTATGCCCCTGTACAGTTGCCAGGTTTTTTCCTTCTGACACTATCCACTGCTGTTGTTTTTTATTGTGGAAACGCTTTACCAGTTGGTAAGAGAGACGCGCTGTACCAGGTGAGGCAGGCATGTATACATACGTTTGTGCGTATGCAGCGACACTGGCCACCAATGAAAAAATTATTGGAAGGACAGGATAGGTTTCAGTGGATGCGTGGTATGTGGCGCCAGTGTTCTCCCCAGAAATTGTTTCCAGCCGGGTAGGGCAGAACAGGGGAAATCTGAGTTGTTTAACTCTTTCAGCACCAGCACCGATTTTCAAAGAGTATTGGCATTAATAATTTCAGTGCCAGCACCTTTCCAGAGTATTGTCATTATCCCTTCAGTGCCAGCAGACTTCCGCATACTAGTGCCAGCACAGTATTACCTTTAACCCTTTCAGCTGCCAGCATTGACATGATATACAGTATGTACCTGCTTTCCATGTCTCCTCCATTGAATTGTTCACTCCCCACCTACTCTAAGTTCTAATTGGAGAGTTGGGTGGAAGGAAGACAGAGGCAGGGATAGGGATCTCATGGCTGCTAGTCATAGGTTCACTGTTATAAAGTCTGCAGCAGCTTTTACCTGGCATTTTAGAAATGCTCTCCTCAGTGCTATTAGCTGGGCTCATCCTCCCCCCTCCTTCCTTCACAAGTAGAGTGTGTGGAGTTCAGGCTCTCTGCTAAATACAATGGAGAGCAGTTCTGAAACTGAAGCCTCGTACACACGTTGGATAATTGTCGTACGATGCAGCCAACTAACGAGCAATCGCACAATATATGTATGAAAATATAGCATCAACGATCGTCAAAGACCAACGACCGGCGACTATTTTTGGCTTTTTCCGACGATCAGCCTGGCGGATTTGTTCTGACGATTATTATATTTGTACATGGTTGGCAGATTATCGATAACGTTCTACGGAAAAATATATAAAAGGCGCATGCTCTGCTTTCGTAATTACGAACGTTACTTTACGTACGAACGTCTATATCTAACGACTATCTTAGTGACTATGTGTATGAGGCTTAAAAGTAAAAGCTGACAGGGAGATGCTAGGGAGAAGAATAGGTGCCCTAGTTCTTTGCCTAGGTGGCCTATGCCTAAAAACGGCCCTGGCTATACATTCAAGTCCGGGGCAGGTTTTGGGTGTTGGAACAAGTACAATAAGTTGACTTGGCTGAGTTTAAAGGACAATTATAATTACCTCCTCCCTGCTCCTCTTCTTCTATTTGTGCTTTGTACCTAGGGTGAGGACCTAAACTTCTAGATCCTCACCCCTGGACTCTTTGTAGTTACACTGACATACTTAGCGCTGCTCCGCTCCTTCTTCTGCTTTCAATAGGAAGACACTCTCCTTGCAGAGCGCATCTTCCTATTGGGCTCGTCACCAACGGAGATGGTGGGCGGAACTTACTGTAGAGGGAGCAGAGCAGTGCTAAGTAATTATTTCAGTGTAACTACAAACAGCCCAGGGGTGAGGACCTAGCGGTTTAGGTCTTCACCCTAGGTACAAAGCACAGATATAAGAAGAGGAGCGGGGAGGAGGTAAGTATAATTGTCCTTTAATAGAAAGGAGCATGTCCATGGTAGGGTCTGGGCAGCAGAGTGGCTGATGATGATTGGCCTTTAAGCCTCATACACACATGCGATCGTGGGGGCCGACCTGTGACGCAAAATGTGTATGAATGGGCATTTCAACCAACAAAGTACCCAAACATGGCATGATTACTCAAGACTCATTGATCAATTACCCGGCCCCCATTATCGCACATGTGTATGCACCTTTAGTCTATGTATCCAGGATTATTATTATTAAATTATTAATGTTTGGTGAGTGCTCCAAATTGGCCCATCCTCCCTTACTCACTGCCTTCTTGTAGTGTCTGCGACACTTATAAGTTCTGCACAGCCTCACCATAGACCCAGCTCTGCTTACACATCTCCCTCCCCCTCCCCCCTGCCTTCTTTTCTCTGCTGATTCTCTTAATTGTTGCAGAAAGTGTGCTGGCAGGCAGCCAAATATCCTAGTTAAAGGCCAGAGATAGAGCACACATTATAATTTCTACTTCTGGAGTGACAGGTAAATGCTGTGATTAAAATGATTATTTCTCAGGATCTACAGCTCAGATTTAAAATCTGAAAAAAGTTTTGAAGTAGTCTTGCTGTATCTAAATGATTTTTTAGAGTATATATACCCTTTAATCTTGGCCAAAAATAAGAACTGGGGAGAATGTTGTTCTGTTTATTTAGATTGTGCAGTTAGTTATGTATTGACCCATATTTATCAACATCCTAATAGGAGAGAATTTGTTTGTTTATATAATAAAATAAGAGTTTTCCTAGGTAATAGAAGGCTGCTTTTCCAAATGGTATTATGAAGTTATTAAGCTGTTGCTGTTCAATTGTTTGCCCTTTACCACACCATTAATCTGATGACTAACTAGTAGAGATGATTCCTGGTATCGAAACAGGCCTGGCTTCTAAAATCCGCAGATCTGATGGAATTTTCGGAAAATGTAAACTTTTAAAAAATCATGATGGAAAGTATTTGACTACGGTAAAACTCTGAAGTTGAAAGGTTAAAATTGTGGTTCAAAAATCCAAAAATTCTGTTTCAAATAGGTTTGAATTAGATTTTTGGAATTTTAACCTCTGAGGGAAATAAACTGGCATCCCTACTAACTACAATGGGGGTCAGCAACACTAAGGCAGTCACATTGGATTCCCACCTCTAGTATAAGCAGATTTTAAGTCAAAAATAGCTCTACAATATATTCATAACAGTTTTACATATCTGCATTAACCGTCCAACTTCCCTTTTTACCCACTGAAGACATTGTTATAATTGTTCCCCTTAATGAGTCTGGAAAGCACAGATGTATTAAAGGAGAGGTGAAAAATGTGGATGTTTACATATATTTGTATACAATACCATTTTGTGTATAATAGAACCAACATTTCACTTGTGTTCTGCTTGTGGTTCACAAAATGGATTCAGTTATCTTTATTGGTCCATTTGGAAGAAGATTTTAGCTTGAAACATTGCTAGACATTGCACTAATTCAATTTCACTCAAAGCAATGAAAGATACTTATATTTTGGCCACATTTATGATTGATCCTCTAATATGGCCTTACACATAGAAATTTAGCACAAATTATGCCTGCGAGGCCTAGCCCTGAAGGTTTAGCACTTGCTTAAAGGGCATGTCCACCCCCAAAACTATAATTTAACCCACTACTGGCCCCACTGCGTAGTGTAATAAAATCCTTACCTCACATCCCTGCTCCAAATGGTTCTCCAGTAATGTCCCTGTAAAGTCCCAAAAACTGACCTCCAGGAGCCTGGCAGAGTCCATATAGGGCTCTGAATCCTGTCTGTAATGCACACTGCAGCCCTCCCCCCTCCCTCTCCCTCCCGTTTTCCTCTCCCTCCCCCTAGCACAAAACCCATTTTCTGTAGTGTAGGGCTCCCTCCCCCAGACCCAACCGCTATAGTTATATTTGCAGAAACTTCCCCGAACTGTACTTACATTACCTCTCTCCTCCGACGTTCTGGATAGCCAGAAGCCACGTCTGTGATTGGCTGCTTCTCAGCCAATCATGGACGCGGCTGCCGGTCTGCTTGCAGTTTCATGCAAGCAGAGGGCCGTGACTGAACGTCGGAGTAGAGAGGTAATGTAAGTACAGTTCAGGGGAGTTTCTGCAAATAACTATAGCAGTTGGGGCTGGGGAGGGAGCCCTACACTATAGCAAAAAATTACAAATGGGGTGAACATGCCCTTTAAGGGCTACCATGGAAATTACCCAGGAGTCTCTCCAATTAAAATCGCCTCCCTCTTGCTCCTCTTCCTCCATGGCAGCATAGTACCCAGGTGAGGACCTAAAATCGCTAAGTCCTCACTCTGGGTACTTTCCCTGAATCCTGCACTACAGTACTTACTGAAAATCTGCTTCGTGCATTTTGGGAGCCAGGTGGAAAATCAGGGTTCTGGTGTATTTGGGTATGAAAAACTCCCTTGACTTGATGTCAGTGAGTCCTTCCTTCCCCCCTTCCCTAAATATCTTCTCTAATTTTTTTCTACATTGATCTGTGGGGTCTATAGATAAACGTGTGTACGTTTGGGGGTCATCCACCTGCACAAGGGTCTCTTGTTTATAGTCTATGCTATTGAGTATGACTACATTACCCCTTTGTCTGCCTTACTATAGAGATGTAATGGCTCTCCTCTCTAACTGTGTGATGTTTTGCCATGACTTATTCACCCCCATTAGTATATTTGTATTATTTTCCGATCTCCAATCGGTTTAACGATCGTAAATTTACGATACTGATCGTTAAAGTCGAGGTATCGCTAAATAGCAATACCACGGCTTTATAAATAAGGCCCATAGAATCTCATCTGCCACTCTGCTACCCATTTGCCAATCTATCTAGGCCCGTCTGCAACAATTGCACATCATTTGAAGTTCTAAATTTCTAAAAAGTTTAGTGTTATCACAGAGGCCTTGCTCTCAATACCCACTTCTAAAGCCCCAAACCACGAGGTTGATAGTTTGAGCGATTCGGCAAATTCAATTGAATCGTTCAAAATACTAAAAACCATTTTCAACAATATCAAGCAGTTTATCAGAAAAAAGAAGATTGGGGCAGGCAGAAAATTCTCTGCCGACCACATCTTAAGTTATCATGTCTTTGCAGATTTGAAGGGGAAATCTGTGGTAAGATCAAGTGGGGAACTTCGGGCATTGTTTCTGATAGGATTTCCGATTGGAAGAACATCTGTTCGTGTATGGCTAGCTTAAGTTATTTATTATCAGATTAAATTGTAATGGCCCCAGAACAGAGAGCCATATTCAAAAACCTGTGCTATTTCAAACTTACTATACCAAAGGTTATTTTAAAAGTACAATTGTTTTTACAATACCATGTGTTAGTAAAATACTGCAATGGTATTGTATTCATGATCGCAGTTGTCGATCTACGATCGCGACCTTAAATTTACGACAGCCATTGTAGATTTACATTCGCTACCAAAGATTTACGTCTGTAATCATAAATTTACAATTGCGTCAACTATTGTTAAAGGTGAGGTATCGCAAAATAGCAATGCCGCGCCTTCATAAATATATCCCAGAGACCTGAGGCACACCACTTAGAACTTTAGTTACAAAGATGAAACTTCATTGACAACCACTCTTTGTATGTGACCTAGTAACAAATTCTCTATTTGTGTACAAATATATTTTTTAAGGCCAACAGACCTAAGTTTACACATAAGTCACCTATGTGGCAGTCTTCACTGCTATGCTAGAATCTTAATTCTAACTTACATCTTCATAAAAACCATGGGATAGACCCAACAAGATTAACCCAAATAAAAACACACAGATTTGGAGGTTGGAGCCATTTATTGATAATAAAGCTTAAATCAATTCACCATCTTTGAAATGTCCATTATACCCTTTTAAAGTTTCAAAATAGATGTATATTTGGCAATAAGGGAAATTAATAAACTACATTTTTGTACCATAAGCTGTTTATTACACCTTATATTATATGAATGAATGAGTGAATGTGTGTAGCAGTATATTTGAGTGTGTTGCATGTGTGTGTAGTAGTGTATATATGCTTGTAGCAATGAATGTAAAAGTATATGTTAAGCTGGTTAATCGTTGCAAATACACAGGAGCAACAGTTTGGTATATATTTTTTATACAGTATAACAGCCATGGATGTCACTATGTTATATTACCTGAAAATAAAATAGAAGCCAATGGCCAAAGGGCCTTGTGTTTAGGTACTGCCTATGGTATATATTGTTTATAGCTGCTATATGTTGGACACATACAGTTTCATGTATTTAAATATGTATTGATCTAATTGAAATGCAAAGTGCTTGTGTTGCTGACTCAGACTGGAATATGTATCAGGTGATGTCAGCTGTGCTCAGACACAATTAAATTCAAATCAACATTTTAAAAAGCCATTCCATAAATATGGCGCTTTTTTCCCTTTTTCCGTCTGTACAATCTTCTGTCACAACATAGCAAATTCATTTTTAAAAATGACGTTGGTGAACGGCATGAATCATTTTACTCCATTGCACTGTTACAGACTGTAGACATTTAGTACAAATGGCTGTAGGATTCCCATCTCTCACTTTTAAACAACAACTGAACAAAAAGAGAAAATGTAATTATGAAAAGGAGGCACTAACATCATTCAAAAAAAGAAATGTTAAGGCTTTGGAAGTGTATAGAAAGTAATTATATCTAAAATAAGGGTTGGATAAAGGATAAGATCCTGTCGCTAATGCAACAATGGGACCCTACTGGCAGCCTTCTGTTCATGTACACTGCTTTTTCATAAATAAAAAATACAAGCTATATGATGGACCTTTGGATTCGCCAGCTGCATAGTCTTCAAGAGCAACAAATAACATTAAAGTGTAACTATGTCCACTTTTAGAATGCTTAAGTTCCTTTCCCAAGGAAGCATGCCATATTCCTACCTCCCCCTGTATCGGCAGTACGAACATTAAGCTATCAAAGTTTCACTCACTTGGCAGATATGGGAGATAGTCACGCTCTGCGCATTGCAAAATCTTGAAAACTCCCCGCTCATGTTTGCAACCATTCGGGGAGGTAGGAATAGGATTTCCTACCTCTCTGGGGAAGGCCCTTTAAGTATTCAGATAAATAGCAAAGTCTACTGCTACTCTTTTGGGCACTTCTTTCTAGTGATCAATATTAAATACAAATGATATAAACATGGAAAGGAATTTAGTTTTTTGTGTTTATTTAACACGTGTTTTGGTTAGAGGTCCTTTTATATTTGATTATTTGTGTAATTTGATTTAAAGTCAGCATGGCAATTAAAACAATTACAAAGTACAAAGTCTTTGGCCCCAAAGCCCCTGGGGACCTTAGACTACTCGGTGCTCTCTATCATCTATGGCACTTTTTTCAGCAAATACCAAAAATGTTTTTTTAATTAACCTGAGCAGAAACAAGGGTCTAGTACCATGATATATTTTGGGCTCCCAAGCCACGTGTCATTGAGTAAGGTAATTTCATAGTGAATAATCTATTCTGAAAAATGAGTATCCAATGACCATTTGGAGTAAAGTGAATTTATTTTATATAGAGCTCAGCAAAGAATACAAATGAATGTAATGAATCATAAAACGTATTACATGCCTGAAAGGTTATTCTGAAAGCAGTGCAGTTCTTTATATGCCTAGATGGGACTTTGTCTTCTGTAGAATCTCTTCACTTCATTGAAATTTTGGAACTGTGGAAGTCTTACTTAAAAAGCCACAAGTGAAAACATATTAACCAGCATCAAAGTGGGACCATGGTAAGAAAAATGGAAAAAAATTTTGCAATATTTTGTCTTTTTTTTCTTGCAACTATTTCCTTCTTTATGAGATAAAAAAAAGTTAAAATAAAGTACCAATAACCTAATTTTTTTATCATTCCAATATATGTATTGCCCCTCCTCTTTTAAATATCTTCATAATATTAACCCATAGGATCACAGATATCCCACCCTGGCAAATGTGCCTTCTGAGACCAAGGCTACCAGGAAAGGACACAGACCAAGAAACAATGCAGCATAAAATTGTGCTGATAGGCTCCACAGTCATGGGACAACTTGACATTAGAAATGTAATTGGAGACTTACAGGGGGATTTACAGGCCGCATCGCACTTTTTTAGGGTTCAATATTGGTCAGTGCAACTTTAAACACAGCGGGTGCGCAAGTATCAGAGAAGACACTCAGCTGCTGCCAGCCTATTTGCCAGAGATTGCGCAGCTGCTTTAGATTCAATGCCAGCTATCAGCAAGGGTGAATCTCTCTGTTAAGGTACCTTTACACTTGTAACCTAGTTGCAACATTCCCGTGACATTTTGATAACATCAATCGTAAAGTGTAATCAGGATGGGGAATATCAAAGGTAAGCAGGAAGATATTAAAGTAGATTAGATATTTGTCAAAATGAATGTCTACTAGGCTTAACATCTAAATTGTGTTTTGCCCGCCTAAGTCTTTGTTTCCTTGTGATAGATTTTAGTGGACCCTGTCAATCATCTGGACAAAAATATAACATAATATTGCCCTCCTGTCAGACAGCATTGAGGAGCCTGCTGGAGTGGGTATCAGCAGAAACAGATGGCACCGTGTGTTATTTCTGATTTCAGCATTTCTTTAGCCATCCTATAAAGATGGACTATTACCAGAATAGGATAATGACAGCTCTTATATATATAATATTGCAACTGGGAAACCATTTACTACATGATTCATACATTAAGTACATTAGATCAAAATCAAGTCAAAGTGCTGTATTTTTGGCTGTTTCAGAGGCTTAAAAGCCCAAAAAAATCTAAAACAAACAGTTTTACTACTAGTAGATATTTTTTCCCCCTCTGTATACACTATAGAAGATCCAAGTACAGATATCATAGAGTATAGTAGCAATAATGGTATAAAAGGTTCAAGTGCACTTTGGCTAACCGAGGATATGGTACAGAAAGAACTAAATAAGGTTAATATTAATAAATCTCCTGGACCGGATAAAATACATCCTCGGGTACTTAGAGAGCTAAGTTCAGTTTTATCTAGGCAATTGTTTCTTATTTTTGCAGATTCCCTCATGTCCGGAGGTATGCCTCTGGATTGGAGAAAGGCTGATGTTATTCCAATATTCAAAAGGGTAGTCATTCACAGCCAGGTAATTACAGGCCTGTAAGTTTAACTTCAGTGGTGGGGAAGATACTGGAAAGTACTAACCAGCATGGATTTAGGAGAAATAGATCTTGTAAAAGTAACTTGCTTGGCTTTTATGAGGAAGTGAGTAGAAATTTAGACTCTGGCATAGCAGTAGATGTATATCTGTTGTATTAAATTAGATCAACTGGACTTGAAGTTTAGTTCTTGAAGACATTTCGCTAGTCATCTGACTGGCTTTCTCAATTCAGAATGGCTTGTACAATAATCTGTGGCAATTATGTAACCTGGAAAATCCCAATTAGCATATTACAGCCAGGTGGTAAGGGCGTGATTGCATGGTGGCTAAGAGGTGCTATAGGAACGCCCAGGGTAAGGTGTCAAAACAACATTGTACATGGAAGACAGTTGGTGTCGAACCCCCCCACCTCTATTTAGGCACAGATTCTTGTACAAGTCATTCTGAATTGAGAAAGCCAGTCGGATGACAAGCGAAACGTCTTCAAGAACTAAACTTCGAGTCCAGTTAATCTAATTGAATACAACAGATATACCATGACCTGGATGAATGAGAACCTTCACAAGCAGTAGATGTAGTTTAGTTGGATTTTGCTGAGGATTTTTGATACAGTCCCCCATAGGCGACTAATGTATAAGCTAAGGTCTGTTTGTCTGGGGAGGCACATTTGTACATGGATAGAAAATTGGTTAATGAATAGGATGCAGAGAGTAGTTGTTAATGGGGCTTCATCATTATGGACTAAAGTGGTTGCCACAGGGTTCTGTGCTGGGCCGCTTCTATTTAATCTATTTATTAATGATTTGGAAGTGGGTATAGTTAGCAAGTTTTCTGTGTTTGCTGACGAGACAAAACTTTGTCGACCATTAAAAACTTAAGAGGGTGTGCAATCATTGCAGGGGGATCTAGATAGATTGTCACATTGGGCTGCTAAGTGACAGATGAGATTCAATGTTGATAAATGTAAGGTGATGCATTTTGGACTTAAAAATCCTTGTGCTGCTTATACTATAAATGGCTCTGTGTTAAGTGAATCCCTGTTGGAAAGGGATCTTGGAGTTTTGGTGGATAACAAAGTTAAAGGTAGCAAGCAGTGCCAGGCGGCAACAGCCAGAGCCAGCATGGTATTGTCTTGTATAATGAGAGGTATGGATTCAAGGGAGGAAAATGTTATTCTTCCTCTTTACAAAGCATTGGTAAGGCCTTATTTGGAATATGCAGTGCAATTTTGGAATCCTGTGTACAAAAAGGACATCTTTGAAATGGAAAGGGTTCAGAGAAGGGCAACTAAATTAATAAGGGGATTGGGGGAGCTTGAATATGAGACTGGAAAAGTTACAATTATGTACGCTGGAGAAAAGGTGCTTGCGTGGGGATATGATTACTGTGTATAAATTCATTAACGGGCCATACAATAAACTATCTGGGGCACTGTTCACCAAAAGAACATGTCAGAGGACACATGGACATCCCTTATGACTTGAAGAAAAAAGGTTTAGGCTTCAAGCTCGGAAAGGGTTTTTCACTGTGAGAACGGTAAAACTATGGAACTGTCTTCCAGTGGACATTGTTATGGCAGGTGCATTTGTCAGTTTAAAAAAAAAGCTGGATGAGTTTCTGCAAACAAGGGAAATTTCCGATTTCCACTTGGAGAATTGGAATTTTTTCCCCCTTCATAAATTTGGTGGGTTTTTTTTGGCCTTCCTCTGGATCAACAGTTAGGCAGGAAATGAGGATATTGCAATATAGGTTGGACTGGATGGACGTATGTCTTTCAACCTCAAATACTATTACTATTGCTTTGTATAAGACATTAACAGATGTCACAATGCAATGGCAGACATGATGTTTTCAGTAACAGTAGGACTGGCTTTTAGCACAGGGGTGTAACAGGGGAGCAACTGCAGGGGGGGGGGGTGTCCTGGAGTCAAGGGTGGTCCATTCTTCTTATTTTTCCAATGACAGATATAGTCTCCTCCCATATTTATAAACACTAGGTATTTCTTTTTACTGGAGGTTAGTTAATGTACGATGGTGGTCGTAAACGTACGGCCGCTATTGTACATTTTCGACCAAACGTTCGTTAATTAATGAACAGTCGGTCGTAAAATACCATCGATAGTAAAATACCGCAATGCTATTCTATGGGGATTTCGGCATCTCAGGTTAGCGATCATAAATTATCAATCGGTTTAACTATCGCTTTACCGATCGTTTAAGCCGCGCTATTACTAAAAAGCGATACCACGGCTTTATAAATACAGCCCAATGTTCCATATATATAAAATAGAGCCCCAACAACAACCAAAAGCTATCCCCTTTACCAACTACAAAGAAATCCTTTTACAACAGATATAAATATCTATCCCACATAGAGCAGCAGATACAGTGTTTTGCGGTGCATACATAATAATATAGGGTTGGCCAATTTAACATTTTCTGTGGTGCCATTAATAGTGGCTTATGTCCTGCTCCCTGGTGGCTGCCATAACCTTGTTTAATTCCCTTGTGTCCCTTCTCTTCCTTGCAGTACAGATGATCATTGCTATGCACTATATACTACACTTTATATTTTTTGTATACATCAAGAGCAAGAGAATAAAGATATGATGCTGCATGGCTAGAAGCTTTCGCTTTGTCACAGCTCACTGGGTGTGGAATAGACTGAATCCTTTGTCTGCAGATGGATAAAGACATTATACTTTAATAGGATGCAGACAGTGGAAAAGATCCATTAGGTAGGGAACAAAGCAGGGACTTCCTTCACTGGTAATAGAGGAACTGTATAGGTTTTGAAAACAATAAGCTACTTGATTTTCCAATCAGCAGGAAAACAGGCTGAAGCAATGCTCTTCATTTATCCACACTGAAAGGGTCGCTGAACCCCATACAGAGCATTGGGGAGCAGCATGCTGTAAACGTCTTACTGGCTACATCGTTTGCTTGCTTCGCTTACTCCAGTCATTGTTAGAAGATAACAGCAGGATAAGTCTCATTTTACTCTCTGAAGAAAGAGGAGAGATGGCATAAAAAGGAAATAAAAGGAGGCAGCAGACATGGCTTTATCTGATAGGACCAGGCTGCTTCAAGCTTCTTCTTTACAGACATGTAAACTATCCTCCCCCTGGCAGATTTATGTCAACAGAGCTGCCAAAAAAACAAAAAGATGAGTGAACCTTTATAAAATTCAATTTATCACTTGACACAGATCCACTGAAAGTCTCTATATATGAAGATTAAAGGAGAATGAACGTCTAATAATAAATTAAGTTCAGGTAATTTCCCATGTAATGAGGACCTTATCTGCAATGTTTTTTATTTTTGATAAATTATAAATACTTTAAAACAATTCCAATCAGCTATGCTCCCTTTCTTCATGTTTCCCCTGGTCTTTTGCAGTAAGCGCCATTCAAGTCTATGGGGCTGGTGCCAGATAAAGATTTGTCGCACAGGGAGGTGCAACCAGAGTGGCTTGGGAAATTTAGGACACATACTGTAGCATCCACAGACACATCAATATTAGGCAATGACAGCATAGCATTTCTTAGGTTGGAGTCCATCTTTGCTGAATGATTTTACATCAAGTTAGTTTTGGTACCTAATTTACAGGGCTATGTACCGAGAGGCATTATCGGCAATTTATACCTTAAAGTCCCGTTAATCGATGTACCAAGGGTTAAAACTTACTTTAAGGCTTTTACACAAAAACTGTGTTGCTCAACTGCTGCAACAAATGTACAGAACCGATAACGGCTCTTTAAATCATAATCTGTAATGCCAGCAGATAGCTGGCGTAAAGATACGCAAGAGACAAACCCCATTCTTAATGCACCGAGAGCCACTATAAACTCGGTGCATTGCTTAACGGGGGCAATAAAGAGCGATATCGGCTCTCGGTACATAGCCCTGTTAGTTCCTACAGTCAATTCTAGCAGTGTTATAAGCTGCCCACTGTATAGGCTCATCTTCTCCTTTCCAGTCAGGAGATTAATTGAATGAAGGACTAAACCACACCAGGACCAAATACCAAATATTGGACATATAAAAGAATTTGCATTGTAATGGACCCTATTATTAAGTGCAATATTTGTGAAGGGTGTTTTCAACCAAGACCATAGGTCCACACTATGGCATCAGTTTAGATCCGCATTTGATTTGTGTGGGAAGGTCAGTAAGGTTTTTACATCTTTCTGTGCGTACATCTTTTAAACCTACATTATGACATTTACTTAATTTTTTGGTGACTTGACATTTGTACATAAATATAGGTTTCCTGCTAGAGACAGAGCAACACATGTGAGTGACTCTAAGCATAGCCCTAGCAGAGGCTAGCCTAGGCTGTTTTACAATCATAATTGGTTACAGAAAACCAACTGGACATGTTGCTTTGCACTGCTGAGCCTAAAACAGATGTTTTATTGGCCATTGAAGGAATTGATGCTGTTCTCAGCGTCATCACCAAGTTCATATCCCATCGCCACTTATATGATGTTGACTGACCTAGTACCGCTCAACAAAGCTTCTAATTACACAGAGTCTTCACACTAGAAATGGAATCACTAGAGTAACTGACTGTGAAGGCAGAAATACATTAGTCTATATATAATCCCCAGAAGACTGAGGTTGAGAGGCAAGGTCACCCTCTCATGTTAAGGCAAGCTCTGAAAGGCAAGTGTGGGCATGTTCCTTAAAGAAATTGTCTTCAAATTATTTTTACAAGTAGCATTATATTAACAGTATACAGGGTACCTAAGTACACAGCACATATTAAACTCAAGGCCTATAACAAAAACCTTAATTAAAGAGAGTATTTTTATTTATAACCAATACTGTGTTACAACTAAGTGTTGTTACTACCTAGGTAGTATATACCATAATATATAAAACATAAAACTACACATTACCTTTAAAGAGGTTGATGATATAAATATATAAGTATGAATTATAAATATGCTCTATTATAATATAATAGTCAGAAAAATTATTTTAAAATCACTACAGGTTTATCAGTGTAATGCTCTGGATACCTGAGTATTCCTTCAACCCAGATACCCCAATTTAACACCATTCGCCTCACCAATAGACAAGTCTCCATTTGCTGGGAGACTTGTAGTGCCTCACCGGGATCAGTTGCCCCCTGGACTTAGAGTACTGGCGGACAAGGCGAGAGTGCTAGTTAAAGCATGGGGCCAAAAAGAGAAACCAAATCGGAAAAGGGCCAAGGAAGGTACACACATACTCAGTTAGCAGAGAAAAGGTACAAGAGGATAGAGAAATATTTTGTAGTTAGGATACGGTCCGAGGTAATAGGCGAAAACAGGCAGTAGTCAGGAACCAGACTAACACAGAGAAAACACACCACATCTCAGGGCAAACCAATAACTATAATAGGCACTGGATTAAGGAAAGACAGGAAGTTAAATAGGGAAAGTAGGGAGTGGCAAAACAAAACTAAGAAGGGGCTAGGAAGATGAGAATTTGGATTGGCCTCCAAAATACTAACAGCAATCAAACTTGCATCTTAGGAGAAAAACCTGAACTGAACTATGCCGAATGGCCCAAGATACAAATGAAAAAAAAGAGACAAATTAGCCACGAACCAAAGGAGGTAAGTGGCGAATACTGACAATCAGCCTATAAGAAATTGAAAGTGGCCAACCTTTTGTATTAAATATTATTATCTTTTGGCTGTGTAGTATTTTTAGGCTTACAACTGCAATATATTTTTTAAATAAGAAGGAAAGAAAGTGTTTGTTGATTATCTGAACACATAGCTCACAAATGCTAACAGATGTCTAATCACAATGGTACTGACACACTCAGCTCAGGATCTTTAATTAGCAGGGTAATGAATCAGCAGGAGGTCCCTTGTCGTTGATACTGTGTGCATGGTATTCTGTCAGTGTGTGCCAGTATTGCAGTTTTTGTTTGGAGTGTATTCCAGGTGGCAGATTATTTTGCATGGTCATGTGACACTGTCAGTGGTTTGCTGTATATGTTTATGTTATTGTGTCAGTATGCAGATCACTAGCAGTGAATGTGTCTGGAATCTGCTAATAGGTAATAGTAATATGAAATATATTATTTATTTGACAAGCCTACTATTTGGGAAAGCTCTCTCATCATTCTACGCCTTGCTCTGAAAACAGTTCCTGCCAAGAGTAGCCATTCACATAAGACACCATTCCCCCTGTATTTGGCACAGTGGCCTTTTTAACATGACTGTTTATGTAGAAAAATATCCAGTGCCAAATAAACTGGCAAGAGCAATATGGATGCTGAGAGCTCTCTTCAACTTCAAATAAAGGGAAAGTAATCACTAGCACAAGCATAGAATTGAGCTTTGAATCTGAGGAATTTTTCATGTAATACTTTAATGGCATTGCTGTTAATTAGAGATGGCCGAAACTGGTAAATTTCGTTCCATTTTCGGATTTACGGATTCCGGGAAAGATCAGAAAATATAAAAACGCAACGCACTTTCGGGAGCGCATTTTCAATGATTATCGAACTTTCAAAGCTATTTTCCATAATCCTATAAAATAGCTTTGAAAGTTCAATAATCCTCGAAAATACCATTGGGAACTATTTTTGAGTTCGAAAATATGTGTATATGTGTTAATGTGTATATAATTTTATTGTCACCAAAAATGATTATAATATATTCAAATGCAGAACAATTCATACAGGTACAGCAAACTAGGGGTTATTGATACAGGTACAGCAAACTGGGATTATTGATACAGGTACAGAAAACTGATTATTGATACAGGTACAGAAAACTGGGATTATTGATACAGGTACAGCAAACTGGGACTATTGATACAGGTACAGCAAACTGGGACTATTGATACAGGTACAGCAAACTGGGATTATTGATACAGGTACAAAAAACTGGGACTATTGATACAGGTACAGAAAACTGGGACAATTGATACAGGTACAGCAAACTGGGATTATTGATACAGGTACAGAAAACTGGGATTATTGATACAGGTACAGCAAACTGGGGGTTATTGATACAGGTACAGCAAACTGGGGGTTATTGATACAGGCACAGCAAACTGGGGGTTATTGATACAGGTACAGCAAACTGGGGGTTATTGATACAGGTACAGCAAACTGGGATTGTTGATACAGGCACAGTATTTTGGGGTTATTGATCCAGGTACATTATACTAGGATTATTGATATGGGATTTTTTGATACAGGTACATCATACTGGGATTACTGATACACGTACATCATACTGCGATTATTAATATGGATTTTTTTTCCCTGCTTCTCTTCACTAGGGATCTGATCGGCAGTGATTTACAGGGTCAGAGCAGGAGTTTGAATCTCCCGCTCACTCTGATTTTGGTAACACTTGCGATTGGCTGAGACTCTCACTCTACCTTTCATTAAAGGGCCAGCAGAAGATCTGGGCAGTGCACAGTAATTTAAATTTTTTAGAGAGAAATCCAGGGGGGGGCAAACACCCTCCCTTGCCCCTATGTGCGGATGCCCATGAGACTGGATCTTGCACATCCTCTCTGTTATCTTTCAAAAATCTTTTCTGTGTGTACCTACCTTAACAAATAGTTTTTAATATATGTACAGTGCATGAGTTATTATAGTTAAGAATATAGATGTTAAGGTTATTAGATAGGAAATGGCTTGACTTTAGTTCTCCTGCTAAAATTTTAAGGGACAGTAAAAAATGCATCTTAATAAACATGGATTCTTTCTGTCATTTTTCAAAGATGAGGGAACACACAGTCCCGGGTGTTCCCCCTATACACAGTATAGGGAGAATGTCCGGGACTGCAAGTTTCCCACGACCGCAGCCGACTCCCCATACTTTATCGATTCTGACGTGAATGCTCGTTCGTGCATTACACACATCGCAGAGAAAGCAGCGATTCAGTTGGATCCGACCGGATAGTCCCTTTCTTGCTCATGTGTGTATGCAGCTTTAAGAAATAGTTCACACAAAATGTGATTGATTGAAGCCTGGGAGATTAAGGAGCTATGCCTTACCTCCCGTTCTTCAATCGAGTAAGAGACTTAAGTAAGTATATTCCTCTATATCATTATAGCGCATGCGTACTGTAGAGGATTAGAACCTGGAAGGGGTTGGAGTTTCATCTCTCCAGTGGTGGATCTCATGAAAGTTAAATTATTATTATTGAAGAAAGGGAGGTATGGCATAGCTCCTTAACCTCCCGGGCTTTAACAAATATATTACAGGAATAGTAATGAATATTATATAAAAAAGGAAAATTTAAATTGTATTTTATTACTTTACTATAGTATTACTATACTGCAGTCGTGGCGAACCTATGGCACGTGTGCCAGAGGGAGCACTCAGAGTCCTTTCTGTGGGCACTCATGCACAGTAGAGTTCACCAGAGTTTGTTACCAGAAAGCCACTTTCTGCAATCCAGAGCAAGTGTAGCGACTGTCTGTAGCAGAGAAAGGTCAAAACAGGTAGAGATTCACTCACGGCCGTACATTTACGGCTGCTGTTATACATTAACAATACCACATGGTTTTGCTAACTTGCTATACCGCAAATTTACAAATGAGGCCCTATATGTCGGGGTGAATGGGGTTGCATACAATTGTCCCTCATTTACCCAAAGCCACAGTGCTCTTTTCCTTTGTTATTCAGAGTCCTTATAAAGATGGACCAATGTCAATTACATATAATTACACAGTTGAATACTTATTTTGAGTTGAAAAAAGATAGAAGTAAATCAAGTTCCACCCCTCCATGCAAAACCCAGCTTCTCCATCCACCAACCATGTCTCCTAGTACACCAGACGAAAAAAAGGCACAACCAATCACATATGCACTCACGTGGATACAGTTATCAGCTGTGTCTGCCTGTACAAGAAGACACCTAAGCCACCTTAGAAGGTGTTTACAGATTCTGCCAATTTCAGGCAGAAATTATTTATATTGCTATATGAGAGGAAAGATCCCTGGCACATTCACTATGCATTCTAGCATATTTTCACAACCAATCAGATGTTAGCTTTTTACTCGGTTGTTGCAGTTAAATAAAATCTGATTGGTTACTGCAGAATAATAGCATGGGCATGTTTGCACCTCTTATTGCATCTGCCCCTTAGTGTTCTATAAAGTTCTGGCTCATCTTTTTTTGCAAAGTCTAAATGACAAAACTCACTGTCTGTGCCTGAGAAATATCTGTGTTCTACAGAGTGCTACGTTAAACCATCAGTGCTTCACTGAGATAGTCATTCTAATTTAGATAAAATTATTCCAATCAGCTCACTGAAACAATGCGCAGACATGTTATTAATGTTATTTCATACAGCAGAAACATGCTCTCAGGCATTAGTTTTCCATTAACCTCTATCTTATAGTGGTTCCCTGGTGATAATTTAAAGAATTCAGTGTTTACTAGACAACCCTGCCTGCTAGTGGTCAATGGGGAATGAGATCAGGGAACTGTGTATTAAGAAAAATGTATTGAAAGTGAGAGGCCTTTTATTATCCCCAACTACAAATGTCCCAAAGCCATAACCAAGTGATACGTACTACACATGTACACAAAACAAAATCATTGTTCAGCAAGACTTGTTATCCAATACTCACATACTTTCACACTGAAATAAATAGATACTGTATTTATATATAGATATCTATCTATCTATCTATATATAGATATAGATATATATCTATATATATATATATATATATATAAAATAGATACTATTTTTTATTGTTTTATATATATATATATATATATATATTATATATATATATATATGAAGGAAAAAGATGTCACTCACGGGTCTTTGACGAAAACAGCTTATTATTGTACAATCACATCTATGCGTTTCAGCCCAATGTGCGAGCCGTCATCAGGATGCAAACAATCCACAGTGTATAGTTCCATTTATAGCCATCCCCATACACACTCCCCATGTATGGGGATGGCTATAAATGGGACTATACACTGTGGATTGTTTGCATCCTGATGACGGCTCGCACATTGGGCTGAAACGCGTAGATGTGATTGTACAATAATAAGCTGTTTTCGTCAAAAGACCCGTGAGTGACATCTTTTTCCTTCATATATGCTATTTTTGATGGACACCCGGGCTGCTGTTTAAATGAAAGGTGTGCTTACCTGTTTGTTGCATTTATATATATATATAATATATATATATATATATATATATATACTATTTTTTATTTATTTTTACAAAGAAAATAAAAATAAATGCCTGACCTAATTTAAGTGCTGATGGTTAAGTGGTGCTAGTTCGCCTCCACAGTAAAATTTATGCATAGTTCTAAGACCTCGCCATAAACAAATTTTACAATGGGGTTGGACTTGCCTTTTAAGGAATTTTATGTTATTTATTTTTTAAAGTTTATATTATGTTTGGGGCGGCATTATTTTTTTTAGGTTTCTGGTTCTTCTTCACTTCTGCTCTTGTCTTTAACTAAACAGAACAGTTGAAATGTGCATCTATTAATGTCCATTTTGTTTGGAATGACCAATGCTATATAATGCACCTGTTTTCATATCACATAGAGCGATATTATTTTACAGCATTTAGTCTAGTTCGGATTATTACTGAACGGGATCAAATAAAAAGAATTCAAATGTCAAACATGAAATGGAAATATATGTGTACATTACCAAAAATCTATTAAGAAAATTTGACAGTAAAATCCAACAAAGTTTCTGCCCCAATACAGATGACTATGAACAAGGAATCTCCTCTCTTTATAGTAGTATTACATAACTCAAAATCAAATCACAACTCAACATTTCAATCCTTTCTGCATATAATTTGATTGTCTTTTGTAAGTTTTCCTTAATTGACACTGCTGGAGTGTGTTTGGGTAATATCACTTTGCAGGTTCAATGATGAACATTGTTTTCTCGCATCAAACACATGTAGTTGGTTATCTAATTATCAGTCCCAGAAGTCAGTGGATGGTTTACAATAGGCACATTATTTAGCCTCTGAGCACTGAAACCACTGAAGTGTAGGAAGCGTAAGGTGCTTGAGTGATCAAAGGGACACTTCAGTAATATGGCCATTCTTCCCATTCCTTCAAGCTACATTTAGGCACAATATGGACATAATGGTGGCATGATTAATACATCCTGGAAAGAAGCATTAAAGGAACATTATAGCAGATAGCAAACACTTGTATTGTGGTACATACATGGTATTCCTAAGAAAACTTAAAATTTCAGTGGTATACCATTATAATTATATGGTCTGACTGTGATGGTGGTCTAGCAGAATTGTATTTTCTGTTCATAGTATGTATGTTGAATATTACATGTGGCTCTAAAACCAGAGCTTTGATGCAGGATGTTGTGCGTTTTACGGTGGCTATATTGGTAAGTTGCCACCATATGTCAACTTGTCATTTCTTAGGAATCTGGTACACTAGATGCTTAAGGTTGTGACAAACGTTCAATAAATGCCAAGGCCGACAGTATTTGTCCTGACCGAGCGCTCACTCACAGCCAATGCTCGGTCTGAACAAATAATAGCCCCGTGTGTTCCCAGCCTTAAAGTTCGTACACACGTGCGATTGCGGGTCCCAACCCACGACGCACGATGTGTATGAATGTTCGTTTTGGCCGATAATCAGCCCGTGTATGGGTCCTTTATTGGCTGAAATGGGCAGAAATGGGCCGTTTCAGCTGATAAAGGGCCCATACAGAGACCGATTATTGTCTAAAACGAACATCCCGACCCACGATGCACGATGTGTACGAACCTTTAGAGACCAACAGACCAAAAAAAACCCTCCCCATGTTGTATTGGGTGGAGGGATAACAAAGGCTTTACCTTTTGACACAATTTATTAACCTGGTACAACAGATCACTAAACAATGTGTGTGAGTTGGGGGGAGAGGATTTTGAACATATGCTAAAATTATTCTTTGTTGTTTAGGCTAACAATTTTCTAGTGTGTATACAAAACTTTAATTATCCACATAGCAGGAGCCTGGGCAGTAAGGTGCAGTTAGTAGTAAATTCAAGTTGAAATATTGACCAACATTTTCATTAGATTTTTTTGTCTAAATCTGTGAAAAATGGGTCAGTTAATTTTAACCCAATATGGTTTACTGATCAGTAGCCTGTCTAAAGGGAACATCAGGCTGGGGTTGGCTTTCAAAACAGCTTTAGAGTCTCCCTTGTGACTGTCCATCCTTTCAATGTACAAAGTCACCCAGAATTTTAAGTAGCAGTGTAAAAACAATGCAGTTGCCCATGGCCAGATGACAAACACACATGGGAATATCCATAGCTTCACTTTCTATGTGAAATCCAATCACTGTATATGTACCTGGCTGTATGATCCAATAACGTTTCTGCTTTTACTAAATGCATAATCAATAGGAGTGAAAGGCACGGTTTACTCTTGGTCGCTGAGATGCAATGCACTGCATGCAACAGTTTTGTGCCTTAACACATAGCGGTGGTGTTTAAAATAATGGATGACTCTATGTGATAACGCAGGGGAACATCGCACCCCTCCAGTCTACCTAACATGTTTAGCTTTCGTATTTTTGCCATAGATTTTCCCTGCCTGTTTTGATTGTGAAGTTGCTGATATTAACAATGTTTAACCTCACAAATACTAGACTACATCTATGCTTCACAATTAAACAACAATTAAATGACAATAATATGATGTATATTTATCAGTTTGAACTAGAATAAACTCAATATTAAACAGGCAAAAGTAGATATTTTCCTGCAATAAACATGGCTAAGTGATTTTCGTATCACTGATCATGTCTACCATTCAACAGACACTTTATTTATCTAACAACAAAACACTTGTGTCATTGCATACATATGAATGCGTATCACACCTGAATGTGCATACAAGGAACCCTGCTGGGTAGTTTGTTTAGCTACTTTTACATAAACACATTTAACAGTTAAACAGCTTAGGGGAGGATAATGAATTTCAGTGGGTTTCATGTAGATGTAAAGAAGTATAAATCCGTATAACTTATATGTGGGCCTAGGCACTCCTTTAGGCAATGTGCCAGTGTATTCCAGGTGCTGCTTCCCTCTGTCCTCTACCTCAAGGACTCCACACTATAGCACAAGCAGAAAAGGGTTGATGGAAGCGCGTCTGATGAAGGAGACATAGCGTACTCCGAAACGTTGTGTGTTTGTGTTATGCAATAAACAGAATTTTTCTGACAAACAGTTCGCGCTTCCATCAACCCTTTTCTGCTTGTGCTATAGATCTAAAGAAGTAGAGGAAGTGAGAGGTCTAATGAGCCAAATCCTGGGTAGTTCGTAAAACAGTTGTAATTGGCATAAAATTAGGGGTCCATCTAAAATTTCTTGTCTCTATTATCACTTTTTAACATATCTATCTTACTCTACTGACTCCTATTGTTTATTAAATTGCATTTCTAAAGGTCCCAACCCAAGTGCGATCATGAGGCTTGACCTGTAACCCTCAATGGTGTATGAACAGGCATTTCAGACAACTATTGGTTAATGCATGGGTGCTTGGTCCTGCGATACGGCTGTTCGACCTGGCATGATCAACCTGGTCGGATTATCAATGATGCCTGACTGAGCACCCATTCATTTACTATCAGGGTCGGGTCCGTATTAGGCGTATGTACAAAGCTTTACTGTCACTGTGTTTTAATTTTAGCAGTTTTCTCTGTTTTCTTGGGCTGCAGGCCCACTGGGGGATTCCCTTGTAACACTGTGGGCTAGTCTGACACTGGAAACTTTGCATGTCTCAGCCCACTTCTCTGGGTATTCTGGGAGAGAGAGAATATTCCTTATTTTTTGGAATGTTATATGTTGTAGCATTAGGCTATGTCTGTCTTTATGTTTCAAAAAGACTTTATTTCATTTTTTGTTCTGTGGAGGGCTTATTGCTACTTCATCCCACCTGACTTGCTTGGCATTTGTATGATGGAAATTGCCATACTGTCTTTCTTAGACTGTATTTCAAACTTTTTTTTTAATGTTGCTCTTGGTATGTTTACTACGCCAATGCAATTTCTGCACAGTTATGCTGTTAGCCTTTTTAAGAAATCTTGTAAAAAAAAAAAACATTTCCCAGGCAAAATTTCAGTTTTGTGAAACTGATCAAAGTTACGGGAAACAACCCAAGTGGTTTTTCTATTTCTTTCTATATATATTTTTTTTAAATGTTTTTATTATGTTTTGAAGCAGTTAACTTAGGCATAGGGAATACAAACGCTTTAGTGCAGGGGTGCTCAACTTTAGTGCAAGGGTGCACCAGCGGCTGCGGGTGCTGCCCCAACCTGACATGCCCAGTTACTCCCACAACACAGCCATGACACACCCCTTGTCACACCCTCCCTGTTTGCTTGAGCCGCAAAAATATTGCGGCCAGGCGACAGGTTGGGTATCGCCGATTTAGTATCATGAAAATATCAGCCATATAAGCAAAAGATGGAACATTTACTTGAAGATAATAACATGTGAACTGAGCCTTCGGAATGATAAAAGTATCTTTTACTGTATTGTTTAGATTTCTTTATTTATTTTAGTATTTAAATGGCTTGCCCTTTTCTAAGTTTAATAAATTGACCACATATGAAAAGTTATAAATATTGAACAAAGCAGAAAAAAAAGGAATTTTTGTATTTATTTACCTTTTCCACATTGGCTTAAAGGGCATGTCCACTCCCCAAACTAAAATCTTACCAACTACTGATCCCACTTTACAAAAAAAAAATCCTTACCTAACATCCCTGCTCCTTGTGGTTCTCCTGTTATGCCTCTGCAAAGATCAGGAAACTGCTGGGTAGGAGCTGTCAGTGACTCATCTGGTGCCTGTAGCTTGGCTAATCTCAGCAAGGTCTGAGGCATGCTCAGTAGAGCCCTTTCCCCCTCTCCCTCCCTCCCTCCCGATCTCTCTGTGGCTGGAAGTTATGTAGCTATAAAACCTTTTGGCACAATGCAGGCGATACCCTCCCACATGCATGCACAGTCTGCTACTCTTAATAGAAACAACCTTCTAACAAAGTAATAGGCTATCTAATTGCCTTATTAATTCTCACTTGTAACAGTTGGGGCTCAGGTGCTTTAGCCCTGAGCCGTTCGCTTTGTTATATGCAATAGCGTTATTATCTTCATAAACATTCATGTGGAAAGTTAGGACTCACCGCTCCCGTGTGTTGGTCCAGGTGCTATCCAGCCTTGAACTTGGTTCGGTGATAGGTAAGTATACAAAAGGGGTCTCGATACACTTCAAGAGAACTCAACACTGCTGCTCCAATAGAATTAAAACATCTCTTTATTTCAACATGCTTAGTAATACCCCTGTATCTTAACCATGAGTCATTGGAAGGAAGGTATTTCTTTATAATACGCACTATGTGGGTATATTGGGGACTATACCGGGTATAGAAAATTACTCCATTATACTTAGTTCCATTATTATATCCATATATAAAAATTAACTATTATTGTTTTTCCCATGTATAAGGTGCGAGGCACTGTAACAAATTAGATTTCTTATATCCTCTATTCAGGAATCTTTGAGTCATCTCCTTTTCTGCTGAGTCAAAGGCTGTATCTGTAGAGCAATTACGTCACAGTCTTAGATACTGACTATATGGTATAGCTTTGACGCAATGCTGGGGATGACAAGAGTCAGCCCTAAGAATGGTATTGGCTGCTTCCGTTTTTCTATAGTTTTCAGTATATGTTTTATTATGCTTCAATTAAAAAGTTATATCCAAATATTGGATAGATTTTTGGATACCCTCCCACCCCCAACCGCTATATTCATTACTCTAAAAGCGCTGTCAATCTGTACTTACACCTCCTCGTTCCTGCGCTGTTCTACAGTGAAGGCAGCCACAGCTGTGATTGGCTGCCTCTCAGCCAATCTCAGCCTCGGCTGCCAGTCCGGCCCCCTGCTTGCAGTTCTGGCGGGCAGGGGAGCCGGACCAGAACAGGGCAGGATCGAGGAGGTGTAAGTACAGATTGACAACGATTTTAGAGTAATGAATATAGTGGTTGGGGGTGGAAGGGTATCCACTGCATTATACCAAATAAAATTTAAAAGGGTGGACATGCACTAACATCATTTTTGGAATTTTTAGGTCCCTTCTGTTGTCTTGTTAAATAAAAGGCATTACATTTTAAATAGAATTAATTTATTGTCCCCGTTTGTATAGACAACATAAAATACATAAAACAGAAGCAATTAAGGGGCATTTTTATAAAGGGGCATTTTTATAAAGCAGGGATATTCTTAATTATCATTTAAGATATAACCTTAAATAACACTACCAGTTGGTAAATAACACAACTAAATAATGATAAACAAATACTAATAAGAATACTGTTCCCTAAAGTGCAGCTCATCTTGGCGTGGGGGCATTTTATACGTACAAGTCTGTATAAACTGGGTATGGCAGTATGGGTGCATCTTATATGTAACAGTCTGTGTGTGCTGGACATGGCAGCATGTGGGGCATCTTATAAGTAACAGTCTGTGTGAGCTGGGCACTTATATTTACCAGGCCGTGCTGTGTGCACTTATATTTAACAGTTTACCAGCCAGTGTTCTCAGCCCTCCAGTTCACCAGCCAATGTAAAGTAAGCCCTCCAGTTCACCAGTAAAAGGTCAGCCCTTCAGTTCACCATTTAGTGTTAGTCAGCCTACCACACCCACTTCCACAAGCCATGCCCATTCGTATATTTATGACTGCAATTGTAATTGGTACGATCGCCTGTACGCTAACAAAGCAGTATACTGATTGGTATCATACGTCGGAAAAGTATGACCACAACTGTAAATGCATGACTGTGAACGTAATTGTAGGACTGAAAAATAGCAATACCATGCCTTTATGCATTCTAAATGTTTTTACTAACAAGTTAGTAAAAACATTTACTTCTGTAGGTGCTACTTTAAATAAATCTACCATCTCTGTTTATTGGAAATACTGTACATATTCCATCATGGTGGATTTCCCACTAGGCCACATAGGCCGTGGCCTAGGGAGCCACAACTGCTAGGGGCGGCATAAAAACAAGCTATTGCAGAATCATCCCTTGCTTATTTTCATCCTGCTGTTCAATGAAGACCTGCATTGGAATGGGTGGCACTTAAATAATAACCCTCTCCCTTCCTGCTCGTATATTAAGGAGCGTCTCCATTCGTTTCAGCCTCCAGCTGCCAATAAGCTGTTGCGGCATCTCTGATGCGTGACGTGCATGATGACATCACGTTGTACGTGCCACCTATCCTTTGTGTTGCCGGCCAAACAAACGTTTATTTACACTCCTGTAGAGTAAGTGAGCCAATGCTGTATCCTCAGCTCAGCTTAGATCTGCTATTCTCGGCTCAGCCCAGATCTGCTCTACTCGGCTCAGCCCAGATCTGCTCTCCTCAGCTCAGCTCTCCTCTATTGCTGCTATATAGGCACAGGTACAGATCACCACTACTATCTGTACTTAAAGGGCAAGTCCAGCCCCAAAATGAAAACTTACATACAGGTAAATCACCCCCCAAAACCCTAAACGGTAATAGTTTGGAATGTGAAATATATAAGCCTAACCTAAAATCCAGCACAATGTCCTGTTTCCCCTGTTCCTGATTCCTGGTTCTTCCAGTTGACAGTTGAAAATCACAGCCAATGACTGAATGTTAATCCCCTGTCTGCCTCTTCTGAGCATGCCCAGGCTCAGTACAGGCTCAGCACAGGTTTCTAAATTGCTCAATTTCCATGAGGCATCCAGAAGCATAGCAGTAATGAACTATGAAATATCAACATATTTTTAAGAGGCCATTCTTTGTAAAAGATATTCTTATGAGGGTAGAGTTGTCCTTTAATTTTTATTTGCTCCCTCAGCACATACTGTATTAAATGAATAACAAGTCACTTGAAACCTAAAAGAAATAAAAGTTTTTCCTGTCCTTTCATGTTATGTCCCCTTTATTATTATTATTATTCCCAAATGATCCCGTTAGCTTGGTTAAAGGGAAACTACCCCCAATTTTAACGTTTTTTTATCCTCTCTATCTCACTGCAAACTGAGCAATGTGTTGATACTGAAAGCCACTGCTAAAGGCTTTAGCTTATTTAGTTATTTTGGTGTTTATTAAAGGGTATGTCCACCTGAAATTTTTACATAAATACATTTTTCTGTAGTTACATAGTAACAAAGTATTGGAGGCTGTATAAAGACATACGTCAATCCAATCCAACCTTTATACCCTACCCATAATTAGAGATGTCCTGACTACGAAAAATCCGGTCCGCGCGAGGATCCGGGGATTTTTGAAAAAATCCGTAAATTCGAAAATCCGCAAGGGGACCCGTTAAAACGTATTAAAATGAAAGTTTGGCAAAATCCGCATTAAAAGTGGTCTAAATAGCCTTGGTAACGTACACTTAATCACTCAGGGACCTGGGTAATGGCCTTAGAAACACGTATCAATGCCTACAATACCTAAAAATTACAGTCCGCTAGCGTGAATTAAAAAAAAATGTATTTTCCCGTAAAAACGATGATTTCCATAAAAACGATGATTTCCGTAAAAACGAGGAACCCGAACTTCCTGCCTGCAAAATGGCGAGTTCTGCTAGGCAACTCTATGCCATGCAGTACCTCCTGGCCAGGGGGTATGATGATTTCCCCCCTGGCACCTATCCTGTGCGGCACCGAAAGAGCAGGATTATGGAGGGGCTCCAGCGATGGCTCTTGCGCCGCTTTGGCTACCAGACCACTGTCTCTACCCTCCAGAGAGGCAGAGGTCTCATTATGTTCTTGCCATACGGCAAATGATGGAAGGCAAGTATACTTTTTATTATATTACTGTATTGTAATAAGTAGTAAAATATTTTAATTCACTTCTGACAAAAACATATATATATATATATATATTTTTTTTTTTAAAAACATCAATATCCTTAAATTGGCTTGAGAGAGAGAAAAAAAAAGCAAGAAGAGAGAGAGAGAGAGCGAGAGAGGGGAGAGAGAGAGAGGAGAGAGAGAGAGAGAGAGAGAGATCCAGTCTTTGTATTTCTCATTCACTGGTTATTATCATTATTATTATTCTTATATTATTCAATATCAGCTATTTAAAGGGTAAGTAAAGTCAAAAAATAAATCACTGAAAAGTGACTTTATTTAACATATCACCTATAAATTCAAAATGATACCCACACATAGACACAGGTAAACACACTTGGTGGCCCACCCTTCCATTTCCATGGCAGCCTTATTTAAAGGCTAAGTAAAGTTAAAAAAGTAATCGATCATTAAAAATTGATTTCTTTTACCTAAATGCACATTGATACCCACACTAGACACAATTAAACACACTTTACTGACCCACCCTTTAGTTACATGGGCAGCCCTATTTGAAGGGAAATGTAAGTCAAAATAAAATGTTGATCAATATTAAAAATTGATTTTTACACTCCAAAATTAAAAATGTCGTGTTAGCCACAAAATCTAGATACAAGTACACACAGTACTGATGCTCCCCTACACCCAACCAACTTTTCCCTTTCCATGGCACAATAACACAATAAAAATATAAGTACTTAGCCAGAATAAGGTTGAAATCATTGCCATAGAAATATGATTGACTTTTAAAGCAACTATAACATATTGCCTTATTTAATCTTGTATTTTCAAGCAGAATCCAAAGTAATAATTAAATATATCTTAGATATATCATTCATTATGTATTTTTTATTTTAATTTGCAGCAGCTGAAGCTTCCTCGGATACCCCACCCCCACCACCGTCCCCGCCGAGGAAGAATGTAAGTGCAGCCTATTGAAAAAAAAAAATTTTTCTAAATTTTTCATTTGTCCAAGGCCACATTACAGCGCACCACGAGCGCTCCAGAAACAAGCATACAAGCGCGTGTTTCCAGTGCGCTCATGTGTTTGCTGCGCGAGTGCAGTACGATTGCACAATTGTGCAAAAATTGAGGATGATATTAATGTTGCCACACTATTGTGTGCTTTTTAGGCATGTGTCCAAGCCCTTTATCCAAATGTTGCATATTTTTTGACAACTTCTCGAGAATTGTTTTAGTAAATGTATTCGAACATTTAATGACAGTGAGAATTAAAATAAATTTCCTTTTTTTTTTTAGCACTACCACCAACTAGCCCTCAGGCTTCGGGCAGCCCATTTCCCCCTCAGGGCAGTCCATTGCCCCCTCCGGACTCTCCATCGCCCCCACCGGGCAGTCCACGGCCCCAAGTGGAGGCACCTGGCATCAGCCAGACATGTAAGTGCATCCTAAGCAATTTTTTTAGCTTTTTATTGACCTTGATTGTCAGCAAATAATTAGTGAAATTATCAGTGATAACTAAGTGAATTTTATTATTTCACTGAAAAAATTTTTGTAAAAAAAAAATTAAACAAATCTATTCATTTGGCTTGAGAGACAGATCACAGTTCTTCTCATTTCTCCTTCCCATTTATTGTCCCCGACTCCCCATTGTTTGGGCTGTATCTTGTCCCTCAGTTTTTGAGCTTAAGTCACGAAATTCGGTCCAAACGTGCAGTAAAAGTGTGCGATTATCTTAAGTATCCTTTCCAACATTGTCCGACAAACACATACCCATGAACCCCACACAGCTATTCACACCTACTGGGGTAACTAAAGTGAAAATGAAATGTTGATTTTTTATAAATTGTAAATTATACCCACTAAACCTAGTGAAGTAAATGTTTTTTAAAATCTTTCATTAAACCAGTTTTTCATTGCATTTTTGTGGTTCAAAAATTTTTCAAGAAATGTTCACTACGTAGCCTTTTAGGAAAAAAAACTTTTTTTTTTCTACAAGCAGGACCAGCCTCTCCAGGCCTTCCTCCTTCTCCAGGCCCTCCACCCTCTCCAGCCCCTCCACCCTCTCCAGACCCTCCAGCCGCTCCAGCCCCTCCATCCCCTCCAGCTCCTCCAGCCTCTCCAGTCCCTCTGGAGGTCATGATTCAAAATCGTAAGTAAATCATATGCAACGTTAATGAAATGTTATATACAAGACTATTAATATCTGTATTTTCCCAGTGTAAAATCCACGGTACATGATGCAACATTGGGTACTGTGGGTTTGCCAATGCTTTTATGGGGGATGCACCACTTCCAAAATATTTTGTATGTAGCACAGTCCTAGTGATACAAAACCAAGAATGTTCTGATACAATTTCGCAATAAACGTAATGTTTTATGCCAGCATTACCTCCTGCTGTTTATCAGTGATCCCCCATGATGCAATAATATGGCTTTAAGTGGAAGTTCAGTGAAAATACATAAACTTTTAAGAAAAAAGAGCACCTTAACCTGCCAAATCAGCATTGTGTCTGTGTATAAAGAAATACTGACTTCATGTTTGCAGGACCCCTAATAGAGATCGTTATGGTCTTGCCCTTGACCCAGTCCCTGTGTTGATTCAGTTGCTCAGTAGAGATCTGAGCATGTGTGACCCATCCAACAGCCAATCAGTAGAAATCACTGTTACCATAACTAGGTATGCATAATATAATCTAAGAATTTTAGAAATAATGATATCTTATACTGAGCTTTCCTTTTTATGACATACCGCAACATTATAGCATTGCAGTACCATGTATGTGTAAGTAGCTGTCAGGTGCAAAATTGCATCACCTGCATTGTGCTTTAGGAAATGTGCTCGAACATCTTCAACACAATTCTTTCAATATCTTCCTCCACAGAATTCGAGAGCATGCAACGGGAGATGCGTCGCATGGGCTGCCGATTGACCAGACTGGAGAGGAGGGAATCCCGTTCCCGAAAACACCCAAAATATTTTTTTTTTTTTATTTGTATATTTTTGTACATAGTTAAAAAAAAAATTTAAGATCTACCCCTCATAAAAATTTTTGGTAACAAAAGAATGTTTCTGGGCTTTATTTTTCGATATAACAGATTATTCATATAGATTCATAATCAATTTTTATTTGAAAAATTACAATACACATATCTATTTAGCTAGCTCTATGTCTAGTAATTAAAATTGTATTTACCTTTCCATTAATGCCATTACACACACCACATTGGCCACATTCCCCTATATAGTAGTTTGCACACAACAAGTGAAAGAAGGTGATGGGGGTACTGGGTTACATAATGTAACCCAGTATGTGTACATAATGGTGGCAGTTTGCCACCATTGTTGAAGAGCCAGGCAGGCTTGGCCCCACTGCCCCCCCTCCTCAACTTCACCATCCACACAGATTGAGAGTGTGTCGGAGTCGGCATTCCTCTGACTCAATACAATGGAGAGCAGTTTCTGAAACGGGAAGCCTCGTACACACGTTGGAAAGTGTCTCGCTGCAGACACCCAACTACAAGAGCACAACAAAGTAGCCCCCACACACACCCTAAAGCCAGTGCTATGAAAAATTATTGAAGCCATCAACGATCGTCAACAGGCACAAAACGACCGGCGACTATTTGGCTTTTTTTTTTTCCGGACGATCAGCCTGCGGATTGTTCCGACCGATTATTATATTGGTACATGGTTGCGCAGCAATTTATCGATACGTCTACGGAACAAGAAGTAAAAGCGCGCATGCTCTGCTTGTCTAAATTCACGAACCGTTATTTACGTCACGAACGTCATAGTCTAACGACTATCTTATGACTATGTGTATGAGGCTTAAAATAAAAGCTGACCCAAGGGAGATGATAGCTTGGATAAGAATAGGTGCCCTAGTCTTTGTCCTAGTGGCCTATTCCTAAACGCCCTGGCTATACATTTCAAGTCGGGGCAGGTTTTGGGTGTTTGGAACAAGTACAATTAAGTGACGTGCTGATTTTTAAGGCAAATATTCCCATAATACCTCCTCCCTGCTTCTCTCGCTCTATTGGTGCTTTGTACTAGGGTAGGACCTAAACTTCTAGATCCTCACCCCTGGACTCTTTGGTAGGTTACATGACATACTTATCGCTGCTCCTGCTCCGTCTTTTTGTTTCAATAGAAGACACTACTCCCGAAGGCAATCTTCACACCTCGTGCGCAGACCGCTCACAGCCAACGGAGACTGGTGGACGGAACTACTGTAACTAGGGAGCGACAGTGCGCTAAGTAATTATTTCAGTGTGTTAACTACAAACAGCCGGTGGTGAGCGACCTAGCGTTTAGGTCTTCACGCCATAGGTACAAGCACAGATTCAAGACGAGGAACGCGGGAGAGGACCCCCCACGGAATCAGTAATGTCCTACTAGAAAAGGACAAGGTCCATGGTAGGGTCCTCAGGCAGCAGAAGTGGCGCTGATGATGATTTGCCTGTAGCTCATAACACCTGCGATCGTGGGGCCGACGTGTGACGCAAAATATGTGTATGAATGGCATTTCAACCAGACAAAGTACCAAAATGGCATGATTACTCAAGATCTTGATCAATCACCCCCCGCGCCCCATTTCGACTGTGTATGCACCTTTAGTCATGTATCCAGGATTATTATTATTAACTTATTAATGTCTTGGTGAGTGCCTCCAAATTGGCCCATTCCTCCCTTACTCACGTGCCTTCTGTAGTGTCTGCGACACTATAAGTTCTGCACAGCCTCACCCTGACCCAGCTCTGCTTACCATCTCCTCCCCCTCCCCCCCTGCTTTCTTTCTGTTTTTCTGCTGATTCCCTTAATTGTTGACCAAAGTTGTCCGCGTGGCAGGCAGCCAAATATCCTAGTTAAAGGCCAGAGATAGAGCACACATTATAATTTCTACTTCTGGAGTGACAGGGGTAAATGCTGTGATTAAAATGATTATTTCTCAGGATCTACAGCTCAGATTTAAAATCTGAAAAAAGTTTTGAAGTTAGTCTGCGTATCTAAATGATTTTTTAGAGTATATATACCCTTAACTTGGCCAAAATCAGAACTGGGGAGAATGTTGTTCGTTTATTTAGATTGTGCAGTTAGTTATGTGTTGACCATACTTATCAACATACTAATAGGAGAGGAATTTGTTTGTTTAATACAATAAAGTGTTTCTAGGGTAATAGAAGGCTGGCTTTTCCAAATGAGATTATGAAGTATTAAGCTGTTGCGTTCAATTGTTTGCCCTTTACCACCCAATTAAATCTGATGACTAACTAGTAGAGATGATTCCTGGTATCGAAACAGGCCTGGCTTCTAAAATCCGCAGCAATCTGATGGATTTTCGGAAAATGTAAACTTTAAAAAATCATGATGGAAAGTATTTGACTACGGTAAAACTCTGAAGTTGAAAGGTTAAAATTGTGGTTCAAAATCCAAAAATTCTGTTTCAAATAGGTTTGAATTAGATTTTTGGAATTTAAACCTCTGAGGGAAATAAACTGGCATCCCTACTAATCAAGGGGGTCAGCAACACAGGCAGGTCACATTGGATCCCACCTCTAGATAAGCAGATTTTAAGTCAAAAATAGCTCTAAATATATTCCATAAACAGTTTTTACAATATCTGCATTAACCGTCCAACTTCCCTTTTACCCCACTGAAGACATTGTTATAATTGTTCCCCTTAATGAGTCTGGAAAGCACAGATGTATTAAAGGAGAGTGTAGAAAATGTGGATGTTTTACATATATTTGTATACAATACCATTTTGTGTATACTAGAACCAACATTTCACTTGTGTTCTGCTTGTGGTTCACAAAATGGATCAGTTATCTTTATTGGTCCATTTGGAAGAAGATTTTAGCTTGAACATTGCTAGACATTGCACTAATCAATTTCACTCAAAGCAATGAAAGATACTTATCTTTGGCCACATTTATATGATGATCCTCTAATATGGCCTACACATAGAAATTTAGCACAAATTATGACCGCGAGGCCTAGCCCTGAAGGTTTAGCACTTGCTTTTAAAGGGCATGTCCACCCCAACACATATTTATCCCACTACTACATGGCCCACTGCGTAGTGTAATAAAATCCTTACCTCACATCCCTGCTCCAAATGGTTCTCCAGTAATGTCCCTGTAAAGTCCCAAAAAACTGACTCCAGGAGCCTGCAGGAGTCCTATAGGGCTCTGAATCCTGTCTCCCCCCCGGGAGAAAAATGTAATGCACACTGCAGCCCTCCCCCCTCCCTCTCCCTCCCGTTTTCCCTCCCTCCCCCTAGCACAAAACCCATTTTCTGTAGTGTAGGGCTCCCCTCCCCCAACCCAACCGCATAGTTATATTTGCAGAAACTTCCCCGAACTGTACTTACATTACCTCTCTCCTCCGACGTTCTGGATAGCCAGAAGCACGTCGTGATTGGCTGCTTCTCAGCCAATCATGGACGCGGCTGCCGGTCTGCTTGCAGTTTCATGCAATCAGAGGGCCGTGACTGACGTCGGAGTAGAGAGGTATAGTTACAGTTCAGGGGATTTCTGCAAATAAAACTATAGCAGTTGG
Organism: Hymenochirus boettgeri; assembly: GCA_019447015.1. NCBI lineage: Eukaryota > Metazoa > Chordata > Amphibia > Anura > Pipidae > Hymenochirus > Hymenochirus boettgeri. Next base: position 93,395,447 of record CM033477.1, read on the forward strand.
GGCTGGGGAGGAGCCCTACACTATAGCAAAAAATTACAAATGGGGTGAACAATGCCCTTTAAGGGCTACCATGGAAATTACCCAGGAGTCTCTCCAATTAAAATCGCCTCCCTCTTGCTCCTCTTCTCCTGCAGCATATACCCAGGTGAGGACCTAAATCGCTAAGTCCTCACTCTGGGTATTTCCCTGAATCCTGCACTACAGTACTTACTGAAAATACTGCTTCGTGCATTTTGGGAGCCAGGTGGAAAATCAGGGTTCTGGTGTATTTGGTATGAAAAACTCCCTTGACTTGATGTCAGTGAGTCCTTCCTTCCCCCCTTCCCTAAATATCTTCTCTAATTTTTTCTACATTGATCTGTGGGGTCTATAGATAAACGTGTGTACGTTTGGGGGTCATCCACCTGCCAAGGGTCTCTTGTTTATAGTCTATGCTATTGAGTATGAATACATTACCTTTTTGCCTTACTATAGAGATGTAATGGCTCTCCTCTCTAACTGTGTGATGTTTTGCCATGACTTATTCCCCCCCATTAGATATTGTATTATTTTTCCGATCTCCAATGGTTTAACGAATCGTAAATTACGTATACTGATCGTTAAAGTCGAGGGGTATCGCTAAATAGCAATACCACGGCTTTATAAATAAGGCCCATAGAATCTCATCTGCCACTCTTGCTACAATTTGCCAATCTATCTAGGCCCGTCTGCACAATTGCACATCATTTGAAGTTCTAAATTCTGAAAAAGTTTAGTGTTATCACGAGGCCTTGCTCTCAATACCATTCTAAAGCCCCAAACCACGAGTTGATAGTTTGAGCGATTCGGCAAATTCAATTGAATCGTTCAAAATACAAAAACCATTTTCAACAATATCAAGCAGTTATCAGAAAAAAGAAGATTGGGGCAGGCGAAAATTCTCTGCCGACCACATCTTAAGTTATCATGTCTTTTGCAGATTTGAAGGGGAAATCTGTGGTAGATCAATTGGGGGAACTTCGGGCATTGTTTCTGATAGGATTTCCGATTGGAAGAACATCTGTTCGTGTATGGCTAGCTTAAGTCTATTATTATACAGATTAATGGTAATGGCCCCGCAAACAAGAGCGCATATCAAAAACCTGTGCTCATTTCAAAACTTACTATAAACCAAAGGGTTAAAATTTTTAAAAGTACAATTGTTTTTACAATACCATGTGTTAGTAAAATACTGCAATGGTATTGTATTCATGATCGCAGTTGTCGATCTAACACACTGCCCTCGACCTTACAATTTACGACGCCACTCGCCAGAGTTAAATTCGCTACCAAAGATTTACGTCTGTAATCATAAATTTACAATTGCGTCAACTATTGGTAAAGTGAGGTATCGCAAAATAGCAATGCCGCGCCTTCATAAATATAATCCCAGAGACCGAGCAGCACACCACTTAGAACTTTAGTTACAAAGATGAACTTCGCCCACGACCACTCTTTGTTGTGACCTAGTAACAAATTCTATTTGTGCCTCCACCCAAAATATATTCAGTGCAGTCCATCTCAGGCCCCCATCAACAGGACTAAGTTTACACATAAGTACACCCACGAGGAGGCAGTCTGCCAATGCTATGGGAATCTTAATTCTAACTTAATCTTCATATAAAAACCATGCAGATAGACCCAACAGATAACCCAAATAAAAACACACGATCTTGGGTTGAGCCTTATTGATATAAGCTGAAATCATCACCATCTTTGAAATCATTATACCCTTTTAAGTTTCCAAATAGATGTAATGAGGCAATAAGGGAAATAATAAACTACATTTTTGTACCATAAAGCATCGTATTACACCTTATATTATAGAATGAATGAGTGAATGTGCTGTCAGCAGTATATTTGAGTGTGTTGCATGTGTGTGTATAGTAGGTGTATAGCATGATGTGAGCAATGAATGTAAAAGTATATGTTAGCTGGTTAATCGTTGCAAATACACAGAGCAACAGTTTGGTATATATTTTTTATACAGTATAACAGCCATGGATGTCACTATGTTATATTACCTGAAAATAAAATAGAACCAATGTCCAAAGGGCTTGTGTTTTAGGTACTGCCTATGGTATATATTGTTTATAGCTGCTATATGTTGGACACATACAGTTTCATGTATTTAAAATGATTGATCTAATTGAAATGCAAAGTGCTGTGTGCTGACTCATACTGGAAATGTATCAGGTGATGTCAGCTGTGCTCAGACAATATAAATTCAAATCAACATTTTAAAAAGCATTCCATAAATATGGCGCTTTTTTCCCTTTTTCCGTCTGACAATCTTCTGTCACAACATAGCAAATTCATTTTTAAAAATGACGTTGTGAACGGCATGAATCATTTTACTCCATTGCACTGTACAGACTGTAGACATTTAGTACAAATGCTGTAGGTTCCCATCTCTCACTTTTAAACAAAACAACTGAACAAAAAGAGAAAATGTACTTATGAAAAGGGGAGGCACTAACATCATTCAAAAAAAAAATGTTAAGGCTTTGGAAGTGTATAGAAAGTAATTATATCTAAATAAGGTTGGATAAAGGATAAGATCCTGTCGCTAATGCAACAATGGGACCACTACTGGCAGCCTTTGTTCATGTACACTGCTTTTTCATAAATAAAAATACAAGCTATATGATGGACCTTTGGATTCGCCAGCTGCAATAGTCTTAAGAGCAACAAATACATTAAAGTGAACTATGTCCACTTTTAGAATGCTTAAGTTCCTTTCCCAAGGAAGAATGCCATATTCCTACTCCCCCTGTATCGGCAGTAACGAACATTAAGCTATCAAAGTTCACTCACTTGGAGATTATGGGAGAGTCCAGATCCAGCTGCGCCTTGCAAATCTTGAAAACTCCCCGCTCATGTTTGCAACCATTCGGGGAGGTAGGAATAGGATTCTCTACCTCTCTGGGGAGGCCCTTTCAGTATTCAGATAAATACAAAGTCTACTGCTATCTTTTGGGCACTTCTTTCGTGATCAATATTAATACAAATGATATAAACATGGAAGGAATTTAGTTTTTTGTGTTTATTAACACGTGTTTGGTTAGAGGTCCTTTTATATTTAATTTGTAATTTGATTTAAAGTCAGCATGGCAATTAAAACAATTACAAAGTACAAAGTTTTGGCCCAAAGCCCTGGGGACCTAGACTATCGGTGCTCTCTATCACCTATGGCACTTTTTTCAGCAATACCAAAAATGTTTTTTTTAATTAACCTGAGCAGAAACAAGGGTCGAGTACCATATATATTTTGGGCTCCCAACCACGTGTCATTGAGTAAGGTAATTTCATAGTGAATATCTATTGAAAAATGAGTATCCAATGACCATTTGGAGTAAAGTGAATTTATTTTATAAGAGCTCAGCCAAGAATACACAATGAATGTAATGAATCATAAAACGTATTACATGCCTGAAAGGTTATTCTGACAAAGCAGTTGCAGTTTCTTTATATGCCTAGAGGGGACTTGTCTTCTGTAGAATCTCTTCACTTCATTGAAATTTTGGAACTGTGGAAGTCTTACTTAAAAGCCCAATGAAAACATATTAACCAGCATCAAGTGGGGACATGAAAATGGAAAAATTTTAGCAATATTTTGTCTTTTTTTTCTTGCAACTATTCTCTTCTTTATGAGATAAAAAAAAGTTAAAATAAAGTACCAATAACCTAATTTTTTTTATCATTCCAATATATGTATGCCCCTCCTCTTTAAATATCTTCATAATATTAACCCATAGGATCACAGATATCCCACCCTGGCAAATGTGCCTTTGAGACCAAGGCTACCAGGAAAGGACACAGACCAAGAAACAATGCAGCATAAAATTGTGCTGATAGGCTCCACAGTCATGGGACAACTTGACATTAGAAATGTAATTGGAGACTTACAGGGGGATTTACAGGCCGCATCGCGACTTTTTTAGGGTTCAATAGTGGTCAGTCGCAACTTTAAACACAGCGGGTGCGCAAGTATCAGAGAAGACATCAGCTGCTGCCAGCCTATTTGCCAGAGATTGCGCAGCTGCTTAGATTCAATGCCAGCTATCAGCAGGGTGAATCTTTGCCCTTAGGTACCTTTACACTTGAACCCTACGTATGCAACATTCCCGTCGACATTTTGATAACATCAATCGTAAAGTGTAATAGATGGGGATATCCAAGGTAAGCAGGAGATATTAAGTAGATTAGATATTTGTCAAAATGAATGTCTACTAGGCTTAACATCTAAATTGGTTTTGCCCCGCCTAAGTCTTTGTTTCCTTGTGATGATTTTAGTGGAACCCTGTCAATCATCTGGACAAAAATATAACATAATATTGCCCTCCTGTCAGCCAGTATTGAGGAGCCTGCTGAGTGGGTATCAGCAGAAAAAGATGGACCGTGTGTTATTTCTGATTTCAGCATTTCTTAGCCATCCATAAAGATGGACTATTACCAGAATAGGATAATGACAGCTCTTATATATATAATATTGCAACGGGAAACCATACTACATGATTCATACATTAAGTACATTAGATCAATCAATGTCAAAGTGCTGTATTTTGGCTGTTTTCAGAGGCTTAAAAGCCCAAAAAAAATCTAAACACAACAGTTTTACTACTAGTAGATATTTTTTCCCCCTCTGTTACACTATAGAAGATCAAGTACAGGATATCATAGAGTATAGTAGCAATAATGGTATAAGTTCAAGTGACTTTGGCTAACCGAGGATATGTACAGAGAAACTAAATAAGTTAATATTAATAAACTCCTGGACCGGATAAAATACATCCTCGGGTACTTAGAGAGCTAAGTTCGTTTTATATCTAGGGCAATTGTTTCTTATTTTTGCAGATTCCCTCATGTCGGAGGTATGCCTCGGATTGGAGAGAAGGCTGATGTATTCCAATATTCAAAAAGGGTAGTCATCACAGCCAGGTAATTAAAGGCCTGTAAGTTTAAACTTTAGTGGGTGGGGAAAGATACTGGAAAGTACTAACCAGCATGGATTTAGGAGAAATAGATCTTGTAAAAGTACTTGCTTGGCTTTTATGAGAGTGAGTAGAAATTTAGACTCTGGCATAGCAGTAGATGTATATCTGTTGTATTAAATAGATCAACGGACTTGAAGTTTAGTTTCTTGAAGACATTTCGCTAGTATCTGACTGCTTTCTCAATTCAGAATGGCTTGTACAATAATCTGTGGCAATTATGAACCTTGAAAATCACAATTAGCATATTAAACCAGTGGTAAGGGCGTGATTGCATGGTGGCTAAGAGTGTGCTATAGGAACGCCCAGGTAAGGTGTCAAAACAACATTGTTACATGAAGACAGTTGGTGTCGAACCACCCCCACCTCTATTTAGGCACGATTCTTGTACAAGTCTTCTGATTGAGAAAGCCAGTCGAATGACAAGCGAAACGTCTTCAAGAACTAAACTTCGAGTCCAGTTAATCTAAGAATACACATATACCATGACCTGAGGAATGGAAGAACCTTCACAACAGTAGATGTAGTTTAGTTGGATTTTGCTGAGATTTTTGATACATCCCCCATAGGCGACTAATGTATAAGCTAAGGTCTGTTTTGTCTGGGAGGACATTTGTACATGGATAGAAAATTGGTTAATGAATAGGATGCAGAGAGTAGTTGTTAATGGGGCTTCATCATATGGACTAAAGTGGTGTGCCACAGGTTCTGTGCGGGCCCGCTTCTATTAATCTATTTATTAATGATTTGGAAGTGGGTATAGTTACAAGTTTTCTGTGTTTGCTGACGAGACAAAACTTGTCGACCATTAAAAAACTTAAGAGGTGTGCAATATTGCAGGGGGATCTAGATAGATTGTCACATTGGGCTGTCTAAGTGACAGAGAGATTCAATGTTGATAAATGTAAGGTGATGCATTTTGGACTTAAAATCCTTGTGCTGCTTATACTATAAATGGCTCTGTGTTAAGTGAATCCCTGTTGGAAAGGGATCTTGGAGTTTTGGTGGATAACAAAGTTAAAGGTAGCAAGCAGTGCCAGGCGGCAACACCAGAGCCAGCATGGTATTGTCTTGTATAATGAGAGGTATGGATTAAGGGAGGAACATGTTATTCTTCTCTTTACAAAGCTTGGTAAGGCCTATTGGAATATGCATGCAATTTTGGAATCCTGTGTACAAAAAGGACATCTTTGAAATGGAAGGGTTCAGAGAAGGGCAACTAAATTAATAAGGGAAGTTGGGGAGCTTGAATATGAGACTGGAAAAGTTACAATTATGTACGCTGGAGAAAGGTGCTTGCGTGGGATATGAATTACTGTGTATAATTCATTAACGGGCCATACAATAAACTATCTGGGGCATTGGTTCACCAAAAGAACATGTCAGGGAAACACATGACATCCCTTATGACTTGAAGAAAAAAGGTTTAGGCTTCAAGCTCGGAAAGGGTTTTTCACTGTGAGAACGGTAAATATGGAACTGTCTTCAGTGGACATTGTTATGCCAGGTGCATTTGTCAGTTTAAAAAAAAGCTGGATGAGTTTCTGCAAACAAGGGAAATTTCCGATTGTCCACTTGGAGAATTGGATTTTTTCCCCCCTTCATAAATTTGGTGGGTTTTTTTTTTTTGCCTTCCTCTGGATCAACAGTTAGGCAGGAAATGAGGATATTGCAGATAGGTGGACTGGATGGACGTATGTCTTTCAACCTCAATACTATTACTATTGCTTGTATAGACAGTAACAGAATGTCACAATGCAATGGCGACAATGATGTTTTTCAGTAACAGTAGGACGGCTTTTAGCAACAGGGGTGTAACAGGGAGCAACTGCAGGGGGGGGGGGTGTCCTGGAGTCAAGGGTGGTCCATTCTTCTTATTTTTCCAATGACAGATATAGTCTCCTCCATATTTATAAACACTAGGTATTTCTTTTTACTGGAGGTTGTAATGTACGATGGTGGTCGTAAACGTACGGCCGCTATTGTACATTTTCGACAAACTTCGTAATTAAGAACGTCTGGTCGTAAAATACCATCGATAGTAAAATACCGCAATGCTATTCTATGGGGATTTCGGCATCTCAGGTTACGATCATAAATTATCAATCGTTAACTATCGCTTTACCGATCGTTAAGCCGCGCTATTACTAAAAAGCGATACCACGGCTTATAAATACAGCCCCAATGTTCCATATAATAAAATAGAGCCCACAACAACCAAAAGCTATCCCTTTACCAACTACAAAGAAATCCTTTTACAACAGATATAAATATCTATCCCACATAGAGCAGCAGATACAGTGTTTTGCGGTGCATACATAATAATATAGGGTTGGCCAATTTAACATTTTCTGTGGTGCCATTAATAGTGGCTTATGTCCTGCTCCCTGGTGGCTGCCATAACCTTGTTTATTCCGTGTCCCTTCTCTTCCTTGCAGTACAGATGATCATTGCTATGCACTATATACTACACTTATTTTTTTTGATACATCAAGAGCAAGAGAATAAAGATATGATGCTGCATGGCTAGAAGCTTTCGCTTTGTCACAGCTCACTGGGTGTGGAATAGACTGAATCCTTTGTCTGCAGATGGATAAAGACATTATACTTTAATAGGATGCAGACAGTGGAAAAGATCCATTAGGTAGGGAACAAGCGGGACTTCCTTCACTGGTAATAGAGGAACTGTATAGGTTTTGAAAACAATAGTCCTTGATTTTCCAATCAGCAGGAAAACAGGCTGAAGCAATGCTCTTCATTATCCACACTGAAAGGGTCGCTGAACCCCATACAGAGCATTGGGGAGCAGCATGCTGTAAAACGTCTTACTGGCTACATCGTTTGCTTGCTTCGCTTACTCCAGTCATTGTTAGAAGATAACAGCAGGATAAGTCTCATTTTACTCTCTGAAGAAAGAGAGAGATGGCATAAAAAGAAATAAAAGGAGGCAGCAGACATGGCTTTATCTGATAGGACCAGGCTGCTTCAAGCTTCTTTCTTTACAGACATGTAACTCATCCTCCCCCTGCAGATTTATGTCAACAGCTGCCAAAAAACAAAAAGATGAGTGAACCTTCATAAAATTCATTTATCACTTGACACAGATCCACTGAAAGTCTCTATATATGAAGATTAAAGGAGAATGAACGTCTAATAATAAATTAAGTTCAGGTAATTTCCCATGTAATGAGGACCTTATCTGCAATGTTTTTTATTTTTGATAATTTAAATACTTTAAAACATTCCAATCAGCTATGCTCCTTTCTTCATGTTCCCCTGGTCTTTTTGCAGATAGCGCCATTCAAGTCTATGGGGCTGGTGCCAGATAAAGATTTGTTCGCACAGGGGAGGTGCACCAGAGTGGGCTTGGGAATTTAGGACACATACTGTAGCATCCACAGACACATCAATATTAGGCAATGACAGCATAGCATTTCCTAGGTTGGAGTCCATCTTTGCTGAATGATTTTACATCAGTTAGTTTTGGTACCTAATTTACAGGGCTATGTACCGAGAGGCATTATCGGCTATTTATACCTTAAGTCCCGTTAATCGATGTACCAAGGGTTAAAACTTACATTAAGGCTTTTACACAAAAACTGTGTTGCTCAACTGCTGCAACAAATGTACAGAACCGATAACGGCTCTTTAAACATAATCTGTAATGCCAGCAATAGCGGCGTAAAGATACGCAGAGACAAACCCCATTCTAATGCACCGAGAGCCACTATAAACTCGTTGCATTGCTTAACGGGGGCAATAAAGAGTCGATATCGGCTCTCGGTACATAGCCCTGTTAGTTCCTACAGTCAATTCTAGCTGTTATAAGCTGCCCACTGTATAGGCTCATCTTCTCCTTTCCAGTCAGGAGATTAATTGAAGAAGGATAAACCACACCAGGACCAAATACAAATATTGGACATATAAAGAATTTGCATTGTAATGGACCCTTATTAAGTGCAATATTTGTGAAGGGTGTTTTCAACCAAGACCATAGGTCCACACTATGGCACAGTTTAGATCCCATTTGATTTGTGTGGGAAGTCAGTCAGTTTTTACATTGATTTCTGAACTTCTAACTCATCTTTCTGTGCGTACATCTTTTAAACCTAATTATGACATTTACATTAATTTTTTGGTGACTTGACTTTGTACATAAATATAGGTTTCCTGCTATAGAAAGAGCAACACATGTGAGTGACTCTAAGCATAGCCCTAGCAGAGGCTAGCCTAGGCTGTTTTACAATCATAATTGGTTACAGAAAACCAACTGGACATGTTGCTTTGCACTGCTGAGCCTAAAACAGATGTTTTATTGGCCATTGAAGGAATTGATGCTGTTCTCAGCGTCATCACCAAGTTCATATCCCATCGCCACTTATATGATGTTGACTGACCTAGTACCCCTCAACAAAGTTCTAATTACACAGAGTCTTCACACTAGAAATGGAATCACTAGAGTAACTGACTGTGAAGGCAGAAATACATTAGTCTATATATAATCCCAGAAGACTGAGGTTGAAGGCAAGGTCACCCTCTCATTTTAAGGCAAGCTCTGAAAGGCAAGTGTGGGCATGTTCCTTAAAGAATTGTCTTCAAATTATTTTTACAAGTAGCATTAATTAACAGTATACAGGGTACCTAAGTACACAGCACATATTAAACTCAAGGCCTATACAAAAAACCTTAATTAAAGAGAGTATTTTATTTATAACCAATACTGTGTTACAACTAAGTGTTGTTACACCTAGGTAGTATATACCATAATATAAAACATAAAACTACACATTACCTTAAAGAGTTTGATGATATAAATATATAAGTATGAATATAAATATGCTCTTTATAATATAATAGTCGAGAAAAATTATTTTAAAATCTACAGGTTTATCAGTGTAATGCTCTGGATACCTGAGTATTCCTTAACCCAGATACCCCAATTTAACACCATTCGCTTCACCAAATGACAAGTCTCCATTGCTGGGAGACTTGTAGTGCCTCACGGGATCAGTTGCCCCCTGGACTTAGAGTACTGGCGGACAAGGCGAGAGTGCTAGTTAAGCCATGGGGCCAAAGAGAAACCAAATCGGAAAAGGGCAAGGAAGGTACACACATACTCAGTTAGCAGAGAAAGGTACAAGAGGATAGAGAAATATTTTGTAGTTAGGATACGGTCCGAGGTAATAGGCGAAAACAGGCAGTAGTCAGGAACCAGACTAACACAGAGAAAACACACCACATCTCAGGGCAAAACCAATAACTATAATAGGCACTGGATAAGGAAAGAACAGGAAGTTAAATAGGGAAAGTAGGGAGTGGCAAAACAAAACTAAGAAGGGGCTAGGAAGATGAGAATTTGGATTGGCCTCCAAAATACTAACAGCAATCAATTGCATCTTAGGAGAAAAACCGAACTGAACTATGCCGAATGGCCCAAATACAAATGAAAAAAAGAGACAAATAGCCACGAACCAAAGGAGGTAAGTGGCGAATACTGACAATCACATAAGAAATTGAAAGTGGCCAACCTTTGTATAAATATTATTATCTTTTGGCTGTGTAGATTTTTAGGCTTACAACTGCAATATATTTTTTAAATAGAAGGAAAGAAAGTGTTTTTTGATTATCTGAACACATAGCTCACAAATGCTAACAGATTGTCTAATCACAATGGTACGACACACTCAGCTCGGATCTTTAATTAGCAGGTAATGAATCAGCAGGAGGGTCCCTTGTCGTTGATACTGTGTGCATGGTATTCTGTCAGTGTGTGCCAGTATTGCAGTTTTTTGTTTGGAGTGTATTCCAGTGGTGGCAGATTATTTTGCATGGTCATGTGACACTGTCAGTGGTTTGCTGTATATGTTTATGTATTGTGTCAGTATGCAGATCACTAGCAGTGAATGTGTCTGGAATCTGCTAAAGGTAATAGTAATATGAAATATATTATTTATTTGACAAGCCTACTATTTGGAAACTCTCTCTCATTCTACGCCTTGCTCTGAAAACAGTTCCTGCCAAGAGTAGCCATTCACATAAGACACACCATCCCCCTGTATTTGGCACAGTGGCCTTTTAACATGACTGTTTATGTAGAAAAATATCCAGTGCCAAAAACTGGCAAGAGCAATATGGATGCTGAGAGCTCTCTTCAACTTCAAATAAGGGAAAGTAATCACTAGACAAGCATAGCTAGAATTGAGCTTTGAATCTCGAGGAATTTTTATTGTAAACTTTAATGGCATTGCTGTTAATTAGAGATGGCCGAAACTGGTAAATTTCGTTCCATTTTCGATTTACGGATTCGGGAAAGATCAGAAAATATAAAAACGGCAACGCACTTTCGGGAGCGCATTTTCAATGATTATCGAACTTTCAAAGCTTTTTCCATAATCCATAAATAGCTTGAAAGTTCAATAATCCTCAAAATACCATTGGGAACTATTTTTGAGTTCGAAAATATGTGGTATATGTGTTAATGTGTGTATATAATTTATTGTCACCAAAAATGATTATAATATATTCAAATGCAGAACAATTCATACAGGTACAGCAAACTGGGGTTATTGATACAGGTACAGCAAACTGGGATTATTGATACAGGTACAGCAAAACTGATTATTGATACAGGTACAGAAAACTGGGATTATTGATACAGGTACAGCAAACTGGGACTATTGATACAGGTACAGGTACGTAGCAAACTGGGATATTGATACGGGTACAGAAAACTGATTATTGATCAGGTACAGAAACTGGGATTATGTACAGGTACAGAAACTGGGATCATTGATACAGGTACAGCAAACTGGGACTATTGATACAGGTACAGTCAAACTGGGACTATTGATACAGGTACAGCAAACGGGGATTATTGATACAGGTACAGAAACTGGGACTATTGATACAGGTACAGAAAACTGGACTATTGATCAGGTCAGCAATGGAATGATACAGTACAGCAAACTGGGATTATTGATACAGGTACAAAAACTGGGACTATTGATCAGGTACAGAAAACTGGGACATTGATACAGGTACAGCAAACTGGGATTATTGATACAGTACAGAAAACTGGATTATGATACAGTACAGCAACTGGGGGATGATACGTACAGCAAACGGGGTTATTGATACAGGCACAGCAACTGGGGTTGATACAGGTACGCAAACTGGGGTTATTGATACAGTACAGCAACTGGATTGTTGATACAGGCACAGTATTTTTGGGGTTATTGATCCAGGACATTATACTAGGATTATTGATATGGGATTTTTTGATACAGGTAATCATACTGGGATTACTGATACCGTACATCATACTGCGATTATTAATAGGGATTTTTTTCCCCTGCTTCTCTTCACTAGGGATCTGATCGGCAGTGATTTACAGGGTCAGAGCAGGAGTTTGAATCTCCGCTCACTCTGATTTTGGTAACACTTGCGATTGGCTGAGACTCTCACTCTACCTTTCATTAAAGGGCCAGCGAAGATCTGGGCAGTGCACAGTAATTTAAATTTTTTAGAGAGAAATCCAGGGGGGGGGGGGGCAAACACCCTCCCTTGCCCCTATGTGCGGATGCCATGAGACTGGATCTTGCACATCCTCTCTGCTTATCTTTCAAAATCTTTTCTGTGTGTACCTACCTTAACAAAAGAGTTTTTAATATATGTCAGTGCATGAGTTATTATAGTTAAGAATATAGATGTTAAGGTTATTAGATAGGAAATGGCTTGACTTTAGTTCTCCTGCTAAAAGTTTTAAGGGACAGTAAAAAATGCATCATAATAAAATGGATTCTTTCTGTCATTTTTCAAAGATGAGGGAACACCACAGTCCCGGGTGTTCCCCCTATACACGTAGGGAGAATGTCGGGACTGCAAGTTTCCCACGACCGCAGCCGACTCCCCATACTATCGATTCTGACGTGAATGCTCGTTCGTGCATTACAAACACTCGCAGAGAAAGCAGCGATTCAGTTGGATCCGCCGGATAGTCCTCTTTTGCTCATGTGTGTATGCAGCTTTAGAAATAGTTCACACAAAATGTATTGATTGAAGCCTGGGAGATTAAGGAGCTATGCCTTACCTCCCGTTCTTCAATCGAGTAAGAGACTTAAGTAAGTATATTCCTCTATATCATTATAGCGCATGCGTACTGTAGAGGATTAGAACACTGGAAGGGTTGGAGTTTCATCTCTCCAGTGGTGGATCTCATGAAAGTTAAATTATTATTATTGAAGAAAGGAGGTATGGCATAGCTCCTTACTCCCGGGCTTTAACAAATATATTACAGGAATAGTAATGAATATTATAAAAAAGGAAAATTTAAATTGTATTTTATACTTTACTATAGTATTACTATACGCAGTCGTGGCGAACCTATGGCACGTGTGCCAGAGGGAGCACTCAGAGTCCTTTCTGTGGGCACTCATGCACAGTGAGTTCACCAGAGTTTGTTACCAGAAAGCCACTTTCTGCAATCCAAGCAAGTGTAGCGACTGTCTGTAGCAGAGAAAGGTCAAAACAGGTAGAGATTCACTCACGGCCGTACATTACGGCTGCTGTTATACATTAACATACCACATGGTTTTGCTAACTTGCTATACCGCAAATTTACAAATAGGCCCTATATGTCGGGTGAATGTGGTTGCATACAATTGTCCCTCATTTACCAAAGCCACAGTGCTCTTTTCCTTTGTTATTCAGAGTCCTTATAAAGATGGACCATGTCAATTACATATAATTACAACAGTTGAATACTTAGTTTGAGTTGAAAAAAGATAGAAGTAAATCAAGTTCCACCCCTCCATGCAAAACCCGCGTTTCCATCCACCAACACATGTCTCCTAGTACACCAGACGAAAAAAAAGGCACAACCAATCACATTGCACTCACGTGGATACAGTTATCAGCTGTGTCTGCCTGTACAAGAAGACACCTAAGCCACCTTAAAGGTGTTTACAGATTCTGCCATTTCAGGCAAGGAAAATTATTTATATTGCTATATGAGAGGAAGATCCCTGGCCATTCACTATGCATTCTAGCATATTTTCACAACCAATCAGATTACTTTTTACTCTGTGTTCAGTTAAATAAATCTGATGGTTCTGCGAATAATAGCATGGCATGTTTGCCCTCTTTGCATCGCCCCTTAGTGTTCTAAAAGTTTGGCTCATTTTTTTGCAAAGTCAAATGACAAAACTCACTGTCTGTGCCTGAGAAATATCTGTGTTCTACAGAGTGCTACGTTAAACCATCAGTGCTTCACTGAGATAGTCATTCTAATTTAGATAAATTATTCCAATCAGCTCACTGAAACATGCGAGACATGTTTTAATGTTATTTCATACAGCGAGAAACATGCTCTCAGGCATTAGTTTTTCCATTAACCTCTATCTTATAGTGGTTCCCTGGTGATAATTTAAAGAATTCAGTGTTTACTAACAACCCTGCCTGCTAGTGGTCAATTGGGGAATGAGATCAGGGAACTGTGTATTAAGAAAATGTATTGAAAGTGAGAGGCCTTTTATTATCCCCAACACAATGTCCAAAGCCATAACCAGTGACTACGTACTACACATGTACACAAAAACAAAAATCATTGTTCAGCAAGACTTGTTATCCAATACTCACATACTTCACACTGAAATAAAGAGTACTGTATTTATATAGATATATATCTATCTATCTATATATAGATTATAGATATATATCTATATATATATATATATAATATCTTATATATATATATATATATATATAAAATAATACTATTTTTTATTGTTTTATATTATATATATATATATATACTCTATATATATATATCTATGAAGGAAAAAGATGTCACTCACGGTCTTTGACGAACAGCTTATTATTGTCAATCACATCTATGCGTTTCAGCCCAATGTGCGAGCCGTCATCAGGATGCAAACAATCCACAGTGTATAGTTCCATTTTATAGCCTCCCCATACAACACTCCCCATGTATGGGGATGGCTATAAAATGGGACTATACACTGTGGATTGTTTGCATCCTGATGACGGCTCGCACATTGGGCTGAAACGCGAGATGTGATTGTACAATAATAAGCTGTTTTCGTCAAAAGACCCGTGAGTGACATCTTTTTCCTTCATATATGCTATTTTTGATGGACACCCGGGCTGTCTGTTTAAATGAAAGGTTGTGCTACTGTTTGTTGCATTTATATATATATATAACTATATATATATATATATATATATATACTATTTTTTATTTATTTTTACAAAGAAAATAAATAATAAATGCTCCTGCCTAATTTAAGTGCTGATGGTTAAGTGGTGCTAGTGTCGCCTCCACAGTAAAATTTATGCATAGTTCTAAGACCTCGCCATAAACAAATTTACAATGGGTTGGACTTGCCTTTTAAGGAATTTTATGTTATTTATTTTTAAAGTTTATATTATGTTTGGGGCGGCATTATTTTTTTTAGGTTTCTGGTTCTTCTTCATTTCTGCTCTTGTTTTAACTAAACAGAACAGTTGAAATGCATCTATTAATGTCCATTTTGTTTGGGAATGACCATGCTATAAATGCACCTGTTTTCATATCACATAGAGCGATATTATTTTACAGCATTTAGTCTAGTTCGGATTATTATGAACCGGATCAATAAAAAAGAATTCAAATGTCAAACATGAAATGGAATATATGTGTACATTCCAAAAATCTATTAAGAAAAATTTGACAGTAAAATCCAACAAAGGTTTGCCCCAATACAGATGACTTGAACAAGGAATCCTCTCTTTATAGTAGTATTACATAACTCAAAATCAAATCACAACTCAACATTTCAATCCTTTCTGCATAAATTTGATTGTCTTTTGTAAGTTTCCTTAATTGACACTGCTGGAGTGTGTTTTGGGTAATATCACTTTGCAGGTTCAATGATGAACATTGTTTTCTCGCATCAAACACATGTAGTTGGTTATCTAATTATCAGTCCCAGAAGCAGGGGATGGTTTACAATAGGCACATTATTTAGCTCTCGAGCACTGAAACCACTGAAGTGTAGGAAGCGTAAGGTGCTTGAGTGATCAAAGGGACACTTCAGTTATGGCCATTCTCCCATCCTTCAAGCTACATTAGGCACAATATGGACATAATGGTGGCATGATTAATACATCCTGGAAAGAAGCATTAAAGGAACATTATAGCAGATAGCAAACACTTGTATTGTGGTATCATACATGGTATTCCTAAAACTAAAATTTAGTGTATACCATTATATTATATGGTCTGACTGTGATGGTGGTCTAGCAGAATTGTATTTTCTGTTCATAGTATGTATGTTGAATTTAATTAGTGTGGCTCTAAAACCAGAGCTTTGATGCAGGATGTTGTGCGTTACGGTGGCTATATTGTGGTAAGTTGCCACATATGTCAATTGTCATTTCTAGGAATCTGGTACACTAGATGCTTAAGGTTGTGACAAACGTTCAATAAATGCCAAGGCCGACAGTATTTGTCCTGACCGAGCGCTCACTCACGCCAATGCCGGGTCTGAACAAATAATAGCCCCGTGTGTTCCCAGCCTTAAAGTTCGTACACACGTGCGAGATGCGGGTCCCAACCCACGACGCACGATTGTGTATGAATGTCGTTTTGGCCGATAATCAGCCCGTGTATGGGTCCTTTATCGGCTGAAATGGGCAGAAATGGGCCGTTTCAACTGATAAAGGGCCCATACACAGACCGATTATTGTCAAACGAACATCCCGACCCACGATGCACGATGTGTACGAACCTTAGAGACCAACAGACCAAAAAAAAACCCTCCCCATGTTGTGTTGGGTGGAGGGAAACAAAGGCTTACCTTGACACAATTTATTAACCTGGTACAACAGATCACTAAACAATGTGTGTGAGTTGGGGGGAGAGGATTTGAACATATGCTAAAATTATTCTATGTTGTTTAGGCTAACATTTTCTAGTGTGTATACAAAACTTTTATTATCCACATAGCAGGAGCCTGGGCAGTAAGGTGCAGTTAGTAGTAAAATCAAGTTGAAATATTGACCAACATTTTCATTAGATTTTTTTTGTCAATTGTGAAAAATGGGTCAGTTAATTTTAACCCAATATGGTTTACTGATCAGTAGCTGTCTAAAGGGAACATCAGGCTGGGGTTGGCTTTCAAAACAGCTTTAGTGTCTCCCTTGTGACTGCCATCCTTTCAATGTACAAAGTCACCCAGAATTTTAAGTAGCAGTGTAAAACAATGCAGTTGCCCATGGCCAGATGACAAACACACATGGGAATATCCATAGCTTCACTTTCATGTGAAATCCAATCACTGTATAGTACCTGGCTGTATGATCCATAACGTTTCTGCTTTTACTAAATGCATAATCAATAGGAGTGAAAGGCACGGTTTACTCTTGGTCGTGAGATGCAATGCACTGCATGCAACAGTTTGTGCCTTAACACATAGCGGTGGTGTTTAAAATAATGGATGACTCTATGTGATAACGCAGGGGAACATCGCACCCCTCCAGTCTACCTAACATGTTTAGCTTTCGTATTTTTGCCATAGATTTTCCCTGCTGTTTTGATTGTGAAGTTGCTGATATTAACAATGTTTAACCTCACAAATCTAGACTACATCTATGCTTCACAATTAAACAACAATTAAATGACAATAATTGATGTATATTTATCAGTTTGAACTAGAATAACTCAATATTAAACAGGCAAAAGTAGATATTTTCCTGCAATAACATGGCTAAGTGATTTTCGTATCACTGATCATGTCTACCATTCAACAGACACTTTATTATCTAACAACAAAAACACTTGTGTCATTGCATACATATGAATGCGTATCACACCTGAATGTGCATACAAGGAACCCTGCTGGGTAGTTGTTAGCTACTTTTACATAAACACATTTAACAGTTAAACAGCTTAGGGGAGGATAATGAATTTCAGTGGGTTATGTAGATGTAAAGAAGTAAAATCCGATAAAATTAATGTGGGCCTAGGCACTCCTTAGGCATGTGCCAGTGTATTCCAGGTGCTGCTTCCCTCTGTCCTCTACCTCAAGGATCCACACTATAGCACAAGCAGAAAAGGGTTGATGGAAGCGCGTCTGATGAAGGAGACATAGCTACTCCGAAACGTTGTGTGTTTGTGTGATGCAATAAAACAGAATTTTTCTGACAAACAGTTCGCGCTCCAAACCTTTTCTGCTTGTGCTATAGATCTAAAGAAGTAGAGGAAGTGAGAGGTCTAATGAGCCAAATCCTGGTAGTTCGTAAAACAGTTGTAATTGGCATAAAATTAGGGGTCCATCTAAAATTCTTGTCTCTATTATCACTTTTTAACATCTATCTTACTCTACTGACTCCTATTGTTTATTAAATTGCATTTCTAAAGGTCCCAACCCAAGTGCGATCATGAGGCTTGACCTGTAACCTCAATGGTTATGAACAGGCTTTCAGACAAACTATTGGTAATGCAGGGTGCTTGGTCCTGCGATACGGTGTTCGACCTGGCATGCAAACCTGGTCGGATTATCAATGATGCTGACTGAGCACCCATTCATTTACTATCAGGGTCGGGTCCGTATTAGGCGTATGTACAAAGCTTTACTGTCACTGTGTTTTAATTTTAGCAGTTTTCTCTGTTTTCTGGGCTGCAGGCCCACTGGGGGATTCCCTGTAACACTGTGGGCTAGTCTGACACTGGAAACTTTGCATGTCTCAGCCCACTTCTCGGGTATTCTGGGAGAGAGAGAATATTCTATTTTTTGGAATGTTATATGTTGTAGCATTAGGCTATGTCTGTCTTTATGTTTCAAAAAGACTTTATTTCATTTTTTGTTCTGTGGAGGGCTTATTGCTACTTCATCCCACCTGACTTGCTTGGCATTTGTATGATGGAAATTGCCATACTGTCTTTCTTAGACTGTATTTCAAACTTTTTTTTTAATGTTGCTCTTGGTATGTTTACTACGCCAATGCAATTTCTGCACAGTTATGCTGTTAGCCTTTTTAA
Source organism: Hymenochirus boettgeri (assembly GCA_019447015.1). Taxonomy (NCBI): domain Eukaryota; kingdom Metazoa; phylum Chordata; class Amphibia; order Anura; family Pipidae; genus Hymenochirus; species Hymenochirus boettgeri. The sequence goes on from CM033477.1 coordinate 93,414,500, forward strand.
GAAATCTTGTAAAAAAAAAAAAAACATTTCCCAGGCAAAATTTCAGTTTTGTGAAACTGATCAAAGTTACGGGAAACAACCCAAGTAGTTTTTCTATTTCTTTCTCTATATATTTTTTTAAATGTTTTTATTATGTTTTGAAGCAGTTAACTAGGCATAGGGAATACAAAAGCTTTAGTGCAGGGGTGCTCAACTTTAGTGCAAGGTGCACCAGCGGCTGCGGGTGCTGCCCCAACCTGAATGCCAGTTACTCCCACAACACAGCCATGACACACCCCTTGTCACACCCTCCCTGTTTGCTTGAGCCGCAAAAATATTGCGGCCGGGGACAGGTTGGGTATCGCCGATTTAGTATCATGAAAATATCAGCCATATAAGCAAAAGATGGAACATTTACTTGAAGATAATAACATGTGAACTGAGCCTTCGGAATGATAAAAGTATCTTTACTGTATTGTTTAGATTTCTTTATTTATTTAGTATTTAAAGGCTTGCCCTTTCTAAGTTTAATAAATTGACCACATATGAAAAGTTATAAATATTGAACAAAGCAGAAAAAAAAGGAATTTTGTATTTATTACCTTTTCCACATTGGCTTAAAGGGCATGTCCACTCCCCAAACTAAAATCTTACCAACTACTGATCCCACTTTACAAAAAAAAAAATCCTTACCTAACATCCTGCTCCTTGTGGTTCTCCTGTTATGCCTCTGCAAAGATCAGGAAACTGCTGGGTAGGAGCTGTCAGTGACTCATGGTGCCTGTAGCTTGGCTAATCTCAGCAAGGTCTGAGGCATGTCAGTAGAGCCCTTTCCCCCTCTCCCTCCCTCCCCCCGATCTCTCTGTGGCTAGAAGTTATGTAGCTATAAAACCTTTTGGACAATGCAGGCGATACCCTCCCACATGCATGCACAGTCTGCTACTCTTAATAGAAACAACCTTCTAACAAAGTAATAGGCTATCTAATTGCCTTATTAATTCTCACTTGTAACAGTTGGGGCTCAGGTGCTTTAGCCCTGAGCCGTTGCTTTATATGCAATAGCGTTATTATCTTCATAACATTCATGTGGAAAGTTAGGACTCACCGCTCCCGTGTGTTGGTCCAGGTGCTATCCAGCCTTGAACTTGGGTCGGTGATAGGTAAGTATACAAAAGGGGTCTCGATACACTCAAGAGAACTCAAACACTGCTGCTCCAATACAATTAAAACATCTCTTTATTTCAACATGCTTAGTAATACCCCTGTATCTTAACCATGAGTCATTGGAAGGAAGGTATTTCTTTATAATACGCACTATGTGGGTATTGGGGACTATACCGGGTATAGAAAATTACTCCATTATACTTAGTTCCATTATTATAAAAATTAACTATTATTGTTTTCCCATGTATAAGGTGCGAGGCACTGTAACAAATTAGATTTCTTATATCCTCTATTCAGGAATCTTTGAGTCATCTCCTTTTCTGCTGAGTCAAAGGCTGTATCTGTAGAGCAATTACGTCACAGTCTTAGATACGACTATATGGTGTATAGCTTTGACGCAATGCTGGGGATGACAAGAGTCAGCCTAAGAATGGTATTGGGTGCTTCTGTTTTTCTATAGTTTTCAGTATATGTTTTATTATGCTTCAATTAAAAAGTTATATCCAAATATTGGATAGATTTTTGGATACCCTCCCACCCCCAACCGCTATATTCATTACTCTAAAAGCGCTGTCAATCTGTACTTACACCTCCTCGTTCCTGCGCTGTTCTACAGTGAAGGCAGCCACAGTGTGATTGGCTGCTCTCAGCCAATCTCAGCCTCGGCTGCCAGTCCGGCCCCCTGCTTGCAGTTTCTGGCGGGCAGGGGAGCGGACCAGAACAGGGCAGGATCGAGGAGGTGTAAGTACAGATTGACAACGATTTTAGAGTAATGAATATAGTGGTTGGGGGTGGGAGGTTATCCACTGCATTATACCAAATAAAATTTAAAAGGGTGGACATGCACTAACATCATTTTTGGAATTTTTAGGTCCCTTCTGTTGTCTTGTTAAATAAAAGGCATACATTTTAAATAGAATTAATTTATGTCCCCGTTTGTATAGACAACATAAAATACATAAAACAGAAGCAATTAAGGGGCATTTTTTATAAAGGGGCATTTTTATAAAGCAGGGATATTCTTAATTATCATTTAAGATATAACCTTAAATAACACTACCAGTTGGTAAATAACACAACTAAATAATGATAAACAAATACTAATAAGAATACTGTTCCCTAAAGTGCAGCTCATCTGGCGTGGGGGCATTTTATACGTACAAGTCTGTATAAACTGGGTATGGCAGTATGGGTGCATCTATATGTAACAGTCGTGTGTGCTGGACATGGCAGCATGTGGGGCATTTATAAGTAACAGTCTGTGTGAGCGGGGCACTATATTTACCAGGCCGTGCGTGCTGTGTGCACTTATATTAACAGTTACCAGCCAGTGTTCTCAGCCCTCCAGTTCACCAGCCAATGTAAAGTAAGCCCTCCAGTTCACCAGTAAAAGGTCAGCCCTTCAGTTCACCATTTGTGTTAGTCAGCCTACCACACCCACTTCACAAGCCATGCCCAGTCGTATATTATGACTGCAATTGTAATGGTACGATCGCCTGTACGCTAACAAAGCAGTATACTGATTGGTATCATACGTCGGAAAAGTATGACCACAACTGTAAATGCATGACTGTGAACGTAATTGTAGGACTGAAAAATAGCAATACCATGCCTTTATGCATTCTAATGTTTTACTAACAAGTTAGTAAAAAACATTTACTTCTGTAGGTGCTACTTTAAATAAATCTACCATTCTGTTTATTGGAAATACTGTACATTTCATCATGGTGGATTTCCCACTAGGCCACATAGGCCGTGGCCTAGGGAGCCACAACTGCTAGGGGCGGCATAAAAAACAAGCTATTGCAGAATCATCCCTTGCTTATTTTCATCCTGCTGTTCAATGAAGACCTGCATTGGAATGGGTGGCACTTAATAATAACCCTCTCCCTTCCTGCTCGTATATTAAGGAGCGTTTCCATTCGTTTCAGCCTCCAGCTGCCAATAAGCTGTTGCGGCATCTCTGATGGTGACGTGATGATGACATCACGTTGTACGTGCCACTACTTTGTGTTGCCGGCCAAACAAACGTTTATTTACACTCCTGTAGAGTAAGTGAGCCAATGCTGTATCTCGGCTCAGCTTAGATCTGCTATTCTCGGCTCAGCCCAGATCTGCTACTCGGCTCAGCCCAGATCTGCTCTCCTCAGCTCCGCTCTCTCTATGCTGCTATATAGGCACAGGTACAGATCACCACTACTATCTGTACTTAAGGGCAAGTCCAGCCCCAAAATGAAAAAAATTACATACAGGTAAATCACCCCCAAAACCCTAAACGGTAATAGTTTGGAATGTGAAATATATAAGCCTAACTAAAATCCAGCACAATGTCCTGTTTCCCCTGTTCCTGATTCCTGGTTCTTCCAGTTGACAGTTGAAAATCACAGCCAATGACTGAATGTTAATCCCCTGTCGCCTCTTCTGAGCATGCCCAGGCTCAGTACAGGCTCAGCACAGGTTTCTAAATTGCTCAATTTCCATGAGGCATCCAGAAGCATAGCGTAATGAACTATGAAATAACAACATATTTTTTAAGAGGCCATTCTTTGTAAAAGATATTTTATGAGGGTAGAGTTGTCCTTTAATTTTTATTTGCTCCCTCAGACATACTGTATTAAATGAATAACAAGTCACTTGAAACCTAAAAGAAATAAAAGTTTTTCCGTCCTTTCATGTTATGTCCCCTTATTATTATTATTATTCCCAAATGATCCCGTTAGCTTGGTTAAAGGGAAACTACCCCCAATTTAACGTTTTTTTATCCTCTCATCTCACTGCAAACTGAGCAATGTGTTGATACTGAAAGCCACTGCTAAAGGCTTTAGCTTATTTAGTTATTTGGTGTTTATTAAAGGGTATGTCCACCTGAAATTTTTAAATAAATATTTTTCTGTAGTTACATAGTAACAAAGTATTGGAGGCTGTATAAAGACATACGTCAATCCAATCCAACCTTTATACCCTACCCATAATTAGAGATGTCCTGACTACGAAAAATCGGTCCGCGCGAGGGATCCGGGGATTTTTGAAAAAATCCGTAAATTCGAAAATCCGCAGGGGACCGTAAACGTTTAAAAATATTAAAATGAAAGTTTGGCAAAATCCGCTTAAAAGTGGTCTAAATAGCCTTGGTAACGTACACTTATCACTCAGGGACCTGGGTAATGGCCTTAGAAACACGTATCAATGCCTACAATACCTAAAAATTACAGTCCGCTAGCGTGAATTAAAAAAAAATGTATTTTCCGTAAAAACGATGATTTCCATAAAAACGATGATTTCCGTAAAAACGAGGAACCCGAATTCCTGCCTGCAAAATGGCGAGCTCGCTAGGCAACTCTATGCCATGCAGTACCTCCTGGCCAGGGGGGGATGATTTCCCCCCTGGCACCTATCCTGGGCGGCACCGAAAGAGCGGATTATGGAGGGCTCCAGCGTGGCTCTTGCGCCGCTTTGGCTACCAGACCACTGTCTCTACCCTCCGAGAGGCAGAGGTCTCATTATGTTCTTGCCATACGGCAAATGATGGAAGGCAAGATAACTTTTTATTATATTACTGTATTGTAATAAGTAGTAAAATATTTAATTCATTCTGACAAAAATATATATATATTTTTTTTTAAAAACATCATAATCCTTAAATTTGGCTTAGAGGAGAGAGAGAGAGAGGAGAGAGAGAGAGAGAGAGAGAGAGAGAGAGAGAGAGAGAGAGAGAGAGAGAGAGATCCAAGTTCTTTGTATTTTCATTCACTGGTTATTATTACATTAATTCTTATATTATTCAATATCAGCCCTATTTAAGGGTAAGTAAAGTCAAAAAATAAATCACTGAAAAGTGACTTATTTAACATATCACCTAAAATTCAAAATGATACCCACACATAGACACAGGTAAACACACTTGGTGGCCCACCCTTCCATTTCCATGGCAGCCTATTTAAAGGCTAAGTAAAGTTAAAAATGTAATCGATATTAAAAATGATTTCTTTTACCTTATAAATGCACATTGATCCCACACATAGAACAATTAACACACTTTACTGACCCACCCTTAGTTACATGGCAGCCCTATTTGAAGGGAAAGTAAAGTCAAAAAAAAAATGTTGATCAATTATTAAAAATTGATTTTTACACTCCAAAATTAAAAATGTCGTGTAGCCACAAACTAGATACAAGTACACACAGCTATGATGCTCCCCTACACCCAACCAACTTTTCCCTTCCATGGCTAATCACACAATAAAAAAATATAAGTACTTAGCCAGAATAAGGTATGAAATCATGCCATAGAAATATGATTGACTTTTTAAAGCAACTATAACATATTGCCTTATTTAATCTGTATTTTCAAGCAGAATCCAAAGTATATAATTAAATATATCCTTTAGAATATCATTCATTATGTATTTTTTATTTAATTTGCAGCTGAAGCTTCTCGGATACCCCACCCCCACCACCGTCCCCGCCAGAGGAGAATGTAAGTGCAGCCTATTGAAAAAAAAAATTTTTCTAAATTTTTCATTTGTCCAAGGCCACACATACAGCGCACACGAGCGCTCCAGAAACAAGCATACAAGCGCGTGTTTCCAGTGCGCTCATGTGTATTGCTGCGCGAGTGCAGTACGATTGCACAATTGTGCAAAAATTGAGGATGATATTAATTGTGCCCACACTATTGTGTGCTTTTTAGGCATGTGTCCAAGCCCTTTATCCAAATGTTTGCATTTTTTGACAACTTCTCGAGAATTGTTTTAGTAAATGTATTCGAACATTTAATGACAGTGAGAATTAAAATAAATTTCCTTTTTTTTTTTAGCACTACCACCACTAGCCCTCAGGCTTCGGGCAGCCCATTGCCCCCTCCGGGCAGTCCATGCCCCTCCGGACTCTCCATCGCCCCCACCGGGCAGTCCACGGCCCCCAGTGGAGGCACCTGGCATCAGCCAGACATGTAAGTGCATCCTAAGCACATTTTTTTAGCTTTTTATTGACCTTGATTGTCAGCAAATAATTAGTGAAATATCAGTGATAACTAAGTGAATTTTATTATTTCACTGAAAACATTTTTGTAAAAAAAAAATTAAACAAATCTATTCATTGGCTTGAGAGACAGATCACCGTTCTTCTCATTTTCTCTTCCCCCATTTATTGTCCCCGACTCCCCATTGTTGGGCGTATCTTGTCCCTCAGTTTTTGAGCTTAAGTCACGAAATTCGGTCCAAACGTGCAGTAAAAGTGTGGATTATCTTAAGTATCCTTTCCAACATTGTCGACAAACACATACCATGAACCCCACACAGCTATTCACACCTACTGGGGTAACTAAAGTGAAAATGAAATGTTGATTTTTTATAAATTGTAAATTATACCCACAAAACCTAGTGAAGTAAATGTTTTTTAAAATCTTTCATTAAACCAGTTTTTCATGCATTTTTGTGGTTCAAAAATTTTAAAGAATGTTCACTACGTAGCCTTTTAGGAAAAAAAACTTTTTTTTTTCTACAAGCAGGACAGCCTCTCCAGGCCTTCCTCCTTCTCCAGGCCCTCCACCCTCTCCAGCCCCTCCACCCTCTCCAGACCCTCCAGCCGCTCAGCCCCCAGCCCCTCCATCCCTCCAGCTCCTCCAGCCTCTCCAGTCCCTCTGGAGGTCATGATTCAAAATCGTAAGTAAATCATATGCAACGTTAATGAAATGTTATATACAAGACTATTAATATCTGTATTTTCCCAGTGTAAAATCCACGGTACATGATTGCAACATTGGGTACTGTGGGTTTGACAATGCTTTTATGGGGGATGCACCACTTCCAAAATATGTATGTAGCACAGTCCTAGTGATACAAAAACAAGAATGTTCTGATACAATTTCGCAATAAACGTAATGTTTTATGCCAGCATACCTCCTGCTGTTATCAGTGATCCCCCATGATGCAATAATATGGCTTTAAGTGGAAGTTCAGTGAAAATACATAAACTTTTAAGAAAAAAGAGCACCTTAACCTGCCAAATCAGCATGTGTCTGTGTATAAAGAAATACTGACTTCATGTTTGCAGGACCCCTAATAGAGATCGTTATGGTCTTGCCCTTGACCCAGTCCCTGTGTTGATTCAGTTGCTCAGTAGAGATCTGAGCATGTGTGACCATCCAACAGCCAATCAGTAGAAATCACTGTTACCATAACTAGGTATGCATAATATATCTAAGAAATTTAGAAATAATGATATCTTATACTGAGCTTTCCTTTTTATGACATACCGCAACATTATAGCATTGCAGTACCATGTATGTGTAAGTAGCTGTCAGGTGCAAAAATGCATCACCTGCATTGTGCTTTAGGAAATGTGCTCTGAACACTTCAACACAATTCTTTCAATATCTTCCTCCACAGAATTCGAGAGCATGCAACGGGAGATGCGTGCATGGGCTGCCGATTGACCAGACTGGAGAGGAGGGAATCCCGTTCCCGAAAACACCCAAATAATTTTTTTTTTTTTTTTGTATATTTTTGACATAGTTAAAAAAAAAATTTAAGATCTACCCCTCATAAAAATTTTTGGTAACAAAAGAATGTTTCTGGGCTTTATTTTCGATATAACAGATTATTCATAGATTCATAATCAATTTTTATTTGAAAAATTACAATACACATATCTATTTAGCTAGCTCTATGCTAGTAATTAAAATTGTATTACCTTTCCATTAATGCCATTACACACACCACATTGGCCACATCCCCTATATATGTAGTTTGCACACAACAAGTGAAAGAAGGGTGATGGGGGGTACTGGGTTACATAATGTTAACCCAGTATGTGTACATAATGGTGGCAGTTTGCCACCATTGTTGAAGAGCCAGGCAGGCTTGGCCCCACTGGACATACCCCTCACCCCATTGGCTACTCTCCCCCGAGTATGCTTCGTGCAAGGGAAGCAAGGGTGAAAGGGTAAGGCTTCGTAGGAACAGCACCATTGAGTACAAGCAGGCCCACTGCAGTTTGCCACCATTGTTGAAGAGCCAGGCAGGCTTGGCCCCACTGGACATACCCCTCACCCCATTGGCTACTCTCCCCCAGAGTATGCTTCGTGCAAGGGAAAGCAGGTGAAAGGGTAGGCTTCGTAGGAACAGCCCTCTCCCTTCCCTCCATGTGCAGAAGCACCCGCTCCTGGCTCTCCCTCTTGCCCTGCCAGGCATTTACCTCTCCCAAATTTTAACAAACACAAAACAAAAGACAAAGCAACAAACAACACAGAAGCAAACAAATAAACCACAAAGCTTTTTTTTTTTTTTTTTACACTAAAGCACAAATAGGACACAGACACAACTGACAGCAAACAGCAGATCAGACAGCAAAAGCTGCTGATTGCTGCTAAAGGCAGAACTGTCAGCTACACAAAACACACAGACACTGGCACACAGATACAGAAAGACAAACAAAAAAACAGGACACCTAGACCTCTAAAAGGTCTAACACAAAATAGTCCAAAGGAATTATGGGAGGTTAGTGCTTTAAAGGACTTTGGGTCTAACAAGGAAGTAGGTTAGTCCTTAAAAGGACTGTTGGGTCTCAAGATGTGTGAATACAGGGGTGGTTAACAACAAGTGCTAAACCCCACACTGAATTCACCACAGAAAGCTCAAAAAAGCACAAAAATCTCTCTCCAACTCCTACACTGTCAGGTCTCCACTAAACACACTCCAACACACTGACAAAATGGCGCCTGTGAAGCAGCTTTTATACCCAGGGCAATAATCTGTTAGCTGCCATGGATAATTTGGCATATGTGGCTTGCTCCGTCTTGAAAATAATCCCTAAAATGCGGAAATTCCGCGAATTTACAAGAATTTCTGTTTTTTCGAAAATTTTAGAAATTACGAGAATTCTCGTAATTAAGAGGACCTCCATTTTTCTGTATTTCGACAATACGGAGATACTCGTAATTCCGAAAATTTCCGAAAAAAAAAAATCGCGGTTCGGAAGTACGGAAGGCGGAAAATCCGGAATAATCCGCCGTTCGTGGACGGGATAAATCCGCGGCGGATCCGGGTTCGGGTCTGCGAACCGGCCATCTCTACCCATAAGTCTGTATAACAGTTACAAGTAACATGTATTGGAGGTTGTATTACGCGCATCTAGTCAAACCTTATACCCTACCCATAATGTCTTTATAACAGTTACATAGTAACATAGTATTGGAGGTTGTATAAATACATACCTCGATCAAGTCCAACTTTTATACCCTACCCATAATGTCTGTATAACAGTTACATAGTAACATAGTATTAGAGGTTGTATAAAGACATACATCCATCTAGTCCAACCTTTATACCTACCCATAATGTCTGTATAACAGTAACATAGTAACATAGTATTGGAGGTTGTATAAATACATACCTCGATCAAGTCACACTTTTTACCCTACCCATAATGTCTGTAAACAGTTACATAGTAACATAGTATTAGAGGTTGTAAAGACATACATCCATCTAGTCCAACCTTTATACCCTACCCAATAATGTCTGTATAACAGTAACAAAGTAAAATAGTATTGGAGGTGTTTAAAGACAATACATCAATCCAACCAACCTTATACCCTACCCATAATGTCTGTCTAACAGTTACATAGTATTGGAGGTTGTATAAAGACAAATGTTCCATCTAGTCCAACCTTTATACCCTACCCATAAGTTGTATAACAGTTACATAGTATTGGAGGTTGTATAAAGACATACATCCATCTAGTCCAACCTTTATACCCTACCCATAATGTCTGTCTAACAGTTACATAGTATTGGAGGTTGTATAAAGACAAATGTCCATCTAGTCCAACCTTTATACCCTACCCATAAAGTCTGTATAACAGTTACATAGTATTGGAGGTTGTATTAAGACATATAATCCTTATAACTTATAACCACTGCCAAAAAAGTATCTAAAATGGTTGTGTAAATCGCACTCACTTAATTAAACGTGGAGGCACAGGTGTAGCAAACCCTGTGCCTATCACTAGATTGATATTCCAAACCCAGGAACCATTTGCTTTAATACACACAAGGAAGTCTTTAACTCACCAATTCCCTTTGGTGGTCCGGGTGCCGCTTGCCCCAAACTGTTCGCTGAGGTCCTACATATGCAGCTTACACAAAAAATGGGATTTAGATGGCACACGCACACCGGTAATTCAAGAGTGTAGTCTCACTTGGTAAAAGCAGCAAAGTTTATTCAGGCAACATCGGCCATAATCAAACAAACATAGGGAAATCCCGCATTACGCGTTTCGAACCCGCACTGGCTCTTACTCATGGGCTGGGAGTGTGTCCCAATATGTATCTCTTTTAAAAGGAGAGTACGTCATGAGGTAAAACAACTCCTCCAACATACTTCCTAATTGGATACATTTATACACAAGATTAAAAACAGCAAAATACAATGTTGCACCACAATAAGAGACAACAATATTCAACATGTTACAAAAGGCAACATCCAATAGGTTAGTAGAACTGATCATAAAAGGACTATAATGATTTTTACTACTGTTTGTATTAAAAAATAGACAATTGTGTGATACTAAATTAAGATAAATTATTAATCCATTTAGACTGATTTTCTCAATAAATATTTGTATGATGTCCATCTAGTCCAACCTTTATACCCTACCCATAAAGTCTGTATAACAGTTACAAAGTAGCATAGTATTGAAGGGTGTATAAAGACATACGTCCATCTAGTCCAACCTTTATACCCTACCCATAATGTCTGTATAACTGTTACATAGTAACATAGTATTGGAGGTTGTATAAAGGCATATGTCTATCTAGTCCAACCTTTATACACTACCCATAATGTCTGTCTAACAGTTACATAGTATTGGAGGTTGTATAAAGACAAATATCCATGTAGTCCAACTGTTATACCCTACTCATTAACCCTAATTAATGGGTATCTATACTCTAAAAAAAATCGAATTTTTAAAAATTATACCTTTAGCTACAGCAAGATCTACTACTTCAAAACTTTTTCGGATTTTAAATCTGAGCTGTAGATCCTGAGAAATAATCATTTTAATCACAGCATTTACAGGGAAAAACCTGTCACTCCAGAAGTAGAAATTATAATGTGTGCTCTATCTCTGGCCTTTAACTAGGATATTTGGCTGCCTGCCAGCACACTTTCTGCAACAATTTAGAGAATCAGCAGAGAAAAGAAGGCAGGGGGAAGGGGAGGGAGATGTGTAAGCAGAGCAGTGTCCATGGTAAGGTTGTGCAGAACTTATAAATGTCGCAGACACTACACGAAGGCAGTGAGTAAGGGAGGATGGGGGCAATTTGGAGCATTCATCAAACAATAATTTAATAACAAAGCAAGCACAGATAAATATGGGAATACCACCATTTTACTTCTCTCAAATTGTAGTTTCAGATAATGTAAAGTTGTTTGAGTGAGTATAGTGACCCTTTAATAGTTGATCCAGAGGAAATTATATTAAAAAAACAGCTAAGGCGGATTCCTTTTTGACTTCGAAAGGCAAGGGTTCCCTGGATTAACCAGATCTACAGTATATGTATTAATATCAGTAATTCTCAATACTTTTTAGTTTTAGAAACCTATCTAGCCCACTTTTAAAGCTATTCAAGGAACTTGCCATTGCCACATCTGCTGGAAGACCGTTTCACCGTTCTCACTGTAAAGAAACATTTATATGACATATTAGTGAACAATGCACCAGAGAGTTTGCTATATTGCCAAATAATATATTTGTATAAATGGATCATATCCCTGCACAAACGTCTCTTCTCCAATGTATATAGCCCTACTTGTCTAATCTGTCTAAGTTGCCCTTCTAATTTTTGTGTCATCAGCAAACACAAATACCTTGCTCTCAATAACCACTTGTAAGTCATTTGTAAACAAATTAAACAGAAGTGGCCCCAGTACAGAACCCTGAGGCACCTCCACTTAGAATTTTAGTCCACATGGATGTAGCTCCATTGACCACTACTCTCTGTATGCAATTCAACAGCCAATTCTCTATTTATGTTTTTTATACATAGGTCGTCTGTACAGCACAGTATCAAAAGCTTTAGCAAAATGTAAGTATACCACATCCACTGTTATGCCAGAATCTAAATTTTTACTCACTTAAAACCAAATAAGTTAAGTCTGACATTTATTACTAATAAATCCATGCTGACTACTACTTATATGATCAGTTCTGGGGACGAAGAACTGAAAAAAAAGTTTCCAGCATCTTCCCCACCACTGATGTTCATCTTACAGGTCTATCGTTACCAGGCTGGGAACAACTACTTTTTTTAAATATTGGTATTACATTGGCTTTTTTCCAATCCAATGGCACATCACCAGACAAAAGTGAATCTGAAAAGATAAGGAACAGTGGTCTAGATAGAACTGTACTAAGCTTTATTAAGATCTGAGAATGTATTCCATCCGGTCCTGGGGCTTTATTGATATTTACGTAAATATATTGTCTAATTACATATCCTCTGTCATCCAAAGTGAATATTCCTCATTTATACCCTTCATATTATTACACTCCCTGCTATAAGGACTAGGATTCTCTATAGTGAATACAGAGTGAATATTCCTCATTTATACCCTTCATATTATTATAGTTCCTGCTAAAAGGACTAGGATTCTCTATAGTGAATATAGAATGAATATTCCTCATTTATACCCTTCATATTATTACAGTCCCTGCTATAAGGAGTAGGATTCTCTATAGTGAATATAGAATGAATATTCCTCATTTATACCCTTCATATTATTACAGTCCCTTCTATAAGGACTAGGATTCTCTATAGTGAATACAGAGTGAATATTGCTAGTTTATACCCTTTTTATTATTACAGTCCCTGCTATAAGGACTAGGATTCTCTATAGTGAATACAGAGTAAATATTCCTTATTTATATCCTTTACAGTATTACAGCCCCTGCTATAAAGAGGAGGATTCTTTATAGTGTATACTCCTCATTTATACCCTTCATATTATTACAGTCCCTGCTATAAGGACTAGGATTCTCTATAGTGAATACAGAGTGAATATTCCTCATTTATATCCTTCATATTATTACAGTCCCTGCTGTAAGGAGTAGGATACTCTATAGTGTATACAGAGTGAATATTCCTCATTTATACCCTTCATATTATTATAGTCCCTGCTATAAGGACTAGGATTCTCTATAGTGAATAGAGATGGTCGAACTTGAAATTCTGTCCGTTTTGAACTTTCGAACTATTGTAAAAGTTCGAAAGTTCGAAAACGGACCCATTAAAGTCTATGGAGGCAAATAGTTCGAAAAGTTCGAGTCAAATACAACTAAAATATCAATGGTAACTTAATGTAAATGGCTGTGGGACCTGGGAAATGGTCTGGGGAGCATGTTCCAATATCCAGGACTTTCGTAAAATCGATTTTACTCTTACACGCGCTACTTTCGAGCTTTCGCGTTCGAACGTTCGAGGTAACATGGACATTTTACTTGCAGATTCGATGCTCGCCTATAGGCTTTAATGGAGACTTTACTCGCAGATTCGATGTTCGCGCCTAGATACCATGTACATTTTACTCGCGTAATCGAACGTTCGAACATTCGATAAATCATCGAAAGTCCGGGAAATATCGAAAGTCCGCGTCCGAGATTGTTTGAGAAGTCCGGATCCGTTCGAACTCGAACAGTTCGGCTCGAACTCGGGTTCGAGTTCGAGTTCTATGCCATCCCTAATAGTGAATATAAAATGAATATTCCTCATTTATACCCTTCATATTATTACAGTCCCTGCTATAAAGAGTAGGATTCTTTATAGTGTATACAGAGTGAATATCCCTCATTTATACCCTTCATATTATTACAGTCCCTGCCATAAGGACTAGGATTCTCTATAGTGAATACAGAGTGAATATTCCTTGTTTATACCCTTTATATTATTACAGTCCCTGCTATAAGGACTAGGATTCTCTATAGTGAATACAGAGTGAATATTCCTCATTTATATCCTTCATATTATTACAGTCCCTGCTATAAGGACTAGGATTCTCTATAGTGAATACAGAGTGAATATTCCTCATTTATATACTTCACATTATTACAGTCCCTGCTGTAAGGAGTAGGATTCTCTATAGTGTATACAGAGTGAATATTCCTCATTTATACCCTTCATATTATTACAGTTCCTGCTGTAAGGAGTAGGATTCTCTATAGTGTATACAGAGTGAATATTCCTCATTTATACCCTTCATATTATTACAGTCCCTGCTATAAGGAGTAAGATTCTCTATAGTGAATACAAAGTGAATATTCCTCATTTATACCCTTCATATTATTACAGTCCCTGCTTTAAGGACTAGGATTCTCTACAGTGAATATTCTTTATTTATACCCATCATATTATTACAGTCCCTGCTATAAGGAGTAAGATTCTCTATAGTGAATACAAAGTGAATATTCCTCATTTATACCCTTCATATTATTACAGTCCCTGCTTTAAGGACTAGGATTCTCTATAGTGAATACAAAGTGAATATTCTTCATTTATACCCTTCATATTATTACAGACCCTGCTATAAGGAGTAGGATCCTCTATAGTAAATAGCGATCGAGAAAAATGGTTTAGCACATTAGCCTTTTCGGCATCCTCTTATAACCATTTTAGCTACATTATTTACTAGTCCCACATTCTCAGTCCTCCTCTTTTTAAATTGATATACTTAAAAAACATTTTCGGGTTAAACTTGCTTTGTTCTACTATCTGTATTTCATTTTCTATTTTAGCTCATTTTATTGCTTTCTTACACTTCTTATTACTTATTTTATACTTTATATAGGACTGTTCTGTTTATTCTGATTTAAAAATTCTAAAAGCAATTTGTTTCCTTTTTTTCATTTCCCTTTTTACCTTATCATTTAGCCAGGCCGAAGTGAACCAAATTTTTTTTTACACTTGTTAAATTTTGAAATGTAATAGTTTAATGTCCCCTTTAAAAGCAATCCACTTCTGTTCAGTGTCATTACCTAGGAACAAATCCCCCTAGTCTATAAACAGGAGTTATTCCTTTATCAACATGAAATGAGCTTTCCTAAAGTTTAAAAGTTTTTGTTAACCCAGTGCACTTTTGCTTTTTGCAACCTATATTAAATTACACTATATCATGACCACTATTCCCTAAACTAAGCTTCCCATTATCTTCATCTCCATTATGAGCTCAGGGTTATTTCTAACAATACATTCTGTCTACTAGGAACTTCTACAATCTAGGACAAAAAATGCTCATAAAACAAATTTAGGAACTTGATACCTTTTGAGGTGCTGGCAGCTCCCTATCCTCGATGTTACAATAATTTAAAGGCGCTTAAGCTTTTTTGC
This sequence comes from Hymenochirus boettgeri, assembly GCA_019447015.1. Lineage (NCBI taxonomy): Eukaryota > Metazoa > Chordata > Amphibia > Anura > Pipidae > Hymenochirus > Hymenochirus boettgeri. The sequence goes on from CM033477.1 coordinate 93,430,027, forward strand.
TTCTTTATAAATATGGCCCAAAATAACAGATTTATATGAGAGAAGTGTGATATCTTCCAGCTTTGGAATCCGTGGAAGTGTTAAGGAATAACCAGCAAAGATATTTTTCCCATTGACTTTAATAATTAGAACCTTCAAATGCTAATAAACTGAGGTTTGTAATCAAACGTTTTAAATGAAGTGCTAATCTAATGCTATACACCTGCCTGATGTTAGATCAGTTCGACATTCCATAGGACCGGAACATCAGGCCATGTACTGGTTTCTTTCCATGCGTTGTTCCCCTGTCATTTCCAGGCCGATAATACTTTATATCATAATGAGGGTCACAAATTAATCAGACAGGGTGGTTTATCTGGAACCTTGCAGGAGCATTGTAGTAAAGTCTTATAAATTTTTGGGCACCTTAGCACATACTGTGTCTGACACAAACACACACAATTTTGAAATAAAAGTCTTACAATGGCTTTGTGACGCGTTACCTTTCAAACCAAATTTAAACTTTATACTTAAACTTTCCCCTTCTAATTGTACTTATGATGTCTTTATCTGTATAATTGCACATATCCATTAATTCCTATATATTTTTTTAACATGCAGAGTTGGGTACCCAATGCCCCCTTGTAGTTGTAAATACAGGGAATTAACCCTTTTCCAATCACAGTCTGATCCTTGCATTAAAAGTGAAAGATAAAGCCAGGAGGAGAATGAGAATAAAATACAGACACCAGCATTGTTTTAGATTCAAATATTTTATCTTTATTTAACCTTAATAGAATCGCAAAGTTGATCCAGCGAAAGGCAAAAACCCCATCTGAGACAAAGGCCAGATATATCCATATGGCATTGGGACTAATTGCTGGATCAACTTGAAACATTTAAAATTTTAAATAACCTAAATTTAACTCCCCTACATTGGCTGTACCCAGGGTGAGGGCCTAAAACACTAGTAATACAGAAGGTGGTAATACAGAAGGTGGCCTGTGTACCTACCTACTAGCTGCTGATGCCACCTCTCTCTGGCCCTGTCCCTTCCCATGGCTGGCCATTCAGGAAGGGTGTGGGCCCGAGACAGAATGGCGCCTGCTGCTAGGAGGTAAGTATCCAAACTACCTTCTGTACTACCCGGAGTGAGGACATGGGAGTCTACTGTAGGTCCTTACTCTAAATACAGTCAAAGGGAGAGGGTCTACACATCCTAACAAAACAAAAATTCTACCATATTCCAGAGCTGGTCCACAGGAAAGAGAAAAACCCATCTAAAGCCAGGGCCGTTCCAATGACTGTTTAGCTGGGCCTAGTTAGTGATCCGCTGATTAAGGTCATTAACAAGGCCCAACCAAATGGCTGTTTCGGACGACCAAGTGCCCAAACATAAAATGTTTGTCATCCGAAATGGGCATCGTTACACATCATGCATCTCGGGTCGCAATCGCACGTGTGTATGAACTTTAAAACTATTAGTAACATACATGTTAAGGTTTAATTAAGACAGCCCCACCCAATCCCCAATCCCCATATCTGTCCTTCCTTTCTTCGGACACACTTATAGCTACAAGGAGAGAGACAATAAGGAGAATTAGGAAATTATGAATGTTAATAAATTCCTAAACCAGAATACCCATTAACCCTTTCCATATCCAATATTTTACCAGGCTAACCCATTGACACTTTCCATATCCAATATGTTACCAGGCTAACCAATTACCCCTTTCCATATCTAATATGTTACCAAGCTAACCCATTAACCCGTTCCATACCCAATATGTTACCAGGCTAACCCATTAACCCGTTCCATATCCAATATGTTACCAGGCTAACCCATTAACCCATTCCATATCCAATGTTACCAGGCTAACCCATTAATCCTCTCCATATCCAATGTTACCAGGCTAACCCATTAACCCGTTCCATATCCAATGTTACCAGGCTAACCCATTAACCCATTCCATATCCATTGTTACCAGGCTAACCCATTAACCCTTTCCTTATCCAATGTTACCAGGCTAACCCATTAACCCTTTCCATATCCAATGTTACCAGGCTTACCCATTAACCCGTTCCATATCCAATGTTACTAGGCTAAGGTAACCCATTAACCTGTTCCATATCCAATATGTTACCAGGCTAACCCATTAACCTGCTCCATATCCAATGTTACCAGGCTAACCCATAAACACTTTTCAGCCTTCTGATTGTTTACCTGTTTCTATTTCCTGCAGGCCCTCCACAGTCTTCTCTCTATTTTCACAAAGGTCCCGCCACATTCCTCTTGTGCTTCTGGACCCATCGTAATCCATCACATGGTGGCTGGTTTTTCGAATTCTCCACCAGTTCCCTAAATGGGCCATTGCATCTCCACGCATGGTGATAGACGGCAGTGACTTCTTTACTCCCACATTCTTGCATGAGCTAATTAATTTTAGATGAAGTGAAAGTAATATTAATAATAAAAGTAAATAAAATCTTTCCATGTAGTAACTATATAAATATAAAGAATATAGTCCTCTCTGAATTCCTTTCTTATGGTTATTAATATAGGTTTTATTTAACTCAATGGATTATATTAAAGCTCCTACCACAATGTTTGGTCCATTCTTCTTGTTCAATCAATCCATGACCTGTTGAAAGTTCGGCCCATGGCCGTCATCTTGATCAGTCACAAGCAGATACACGTGGATCATCTCGTGGAGCAGATTCTGCATAGTACAATAAAGCATTGAATTACATTTACATATTGTTTTTGTAAATAAGCCAACAAATATCATATCTTCTGCAATCAAATTCTAAAAGCTTTAATTGGAAACAACTTCAATGTCATAAGGACATATTTTAGAAAGAATGGTCCCTTTATAATATGATGAGATTCTACCTTGTCCTCTCTAATTAATAGCTTATCCCTGTTATGTAGAATCTAAAGGGTAGTGTGTTTTAACGGCTATATTTGTTCACGCCCCCTTCAGCAAGTTAGTGAGGTGGTTATAAGCTTGAGCATGCTCAGAGGAGGCAGCAGGGGCATAACTACCAGGGCACCAGGGGGAGAAACCGCAGGGAGTCACAGGAGCCTCAGCTTCTTATTTTTCCTATGACAAATATAGGCTCCTCCCAGAGAAACCACTGCATGAAGCACAGATAGGGGCCCGGTGATTCCAAGTTATGCCACTGGGAGGTAGCTAGGGGATTAGTGCTCAATCATTGGCTATACCTTTGACTGACAGTTGCTAACTGGAAGAACCAGGAAGCAGAAATGGGCAACACAACATTGTGCTACATTTCAGGTTAGTCTTACTGCTTTCAGATTTCTAACTATTAAAGGGGTAATTTACCAGATTTTTATTTGAGGGCTGGACTTGCCTGTAACTCACATTAGAGTACCCACAGTTGCCTGTGTACACTTGTGGGTAAAGTATTTTTTACGTGCAGGTGTGTGTTTGGCTTAGAAGGAAGAGACAGGCGGAAATAGAGGTGCACAGTTGGTAATGTACATCATATATTTAATAGTTATGAGTTGAGGAGGTGACATTGCTTGATAGAGGTATAGCACATATGTTTATTGCAAAACATTATATACAACGTTATCAGTTTTTCCACTTGGAGCGTAAATATACAAATGTTGTGGTGAACCTACTTGTGAATATGCTACATGGAATTTACAGTTGGGAAAACATGTTGATTGCAACTGAATATTGCAGCACTTGAGTGACTGACAGGTGTCTTTGTCTCTGATCATGTGACGTGCGGCTCTTTGTCTGTGTTGTTTAAGCCGGGCTTCATTCTGTTGCCCTGTCTGAGCATTGTGTTGTTTTTATTAAGCATGCTCAATTTTTTGCACATTTGTTAGCAGTATGTCACTTTGTTTGCACTTTAACACTTTATTCTTGCTCAAGGACCACTTTATATTGACTATTAGATCCCACTCAATAAAGTTACTTTCTGGTCCGAATTGAAAGTGCAATGATGTCTTTGTTCTTTTAGTTGTAACTATCTGTGAAGTGTGTGACATGTGGGCAGTGTGTGTCTGGTGCTTAAGTCCAGGTAATTCGCATATAGTCCATACTCCCCAACAGCCCCGCTTGGAATAGGTGGATGGGGCATGTTTGAGATGTTGCAGTGGGTGGGGGCACGCATTCTAGGGTGTGGACAGTCTGGGTTGTGTCTGTGATGTTGTGGTGTCCAGGAGGCTTGGACGGGACATTTGGTGGTCGTGATATTTGGGGGGCATGGCCACTCTGTTTCAAAGCGTGGACGTGGACGTGCCATTTAGGGGCCTGGGTGTGGTGTTTGGGGGTGTGCCTGTGATGTTTGGGGGCATGGACAGAATGTTTGTGTATGTGGGTGTGATTCGGGAACAGACCTGGGATGCTTGGGGGTGTGGCCATAATGTATGGCACATAGAGGGATGCTCATTACCTTCCAGGTTCCCGCCATGCAGTAAATTTTGCGAAGTGATGGAAGGTAAATGGAACGGCAATAACATCTCCCTGTAAATGTCATGGTGAAAAGTATCTTGAAATATAAGCTACAGCTGTGGAAAAGGTGGTGGCAGGAAAAGTGTTGGAAATGGAGGAAATGGCTGCAAATGAATGAGATGGCAGCCCCTAGAAGAGGCTTGGGGTTTAAAAGCTTAAACCTAAGACCCCCTGGCTCTTAGAAGAGCCCTTGTGACCCTTAGAAGGGCCATTGGGGGTTGGAGTCCAGCAGCTCCACTAGTACCCCTCCCTGGGCTATAGAAGAGCCCCCATAGCTCTTGAGTGACCGTCTATAAATCCTGTTTGATCTTCTTCCTCAGCTTCTTCTGCAGTCTTTTATTTCCTTCTAATGTTATTATTTATTTATTTATTTTAGATAAACTCATGTCTTCTGAGTATACTGCACAAATGTGCTAATTGGTTAATTTACCCCCGATACCGTCGCTGTTTGTACCTTACTTTTCCGAAAGAGCGCGTGGCCAAACACTCGTTTGGAAAAGTGGGAAAATGTCCCTTGGCCGCGGTAGACTCCCTATAGAGAAGTCACCTGTGGCCGAGGGAACACAGAGTCCTGAGCATTGTCCTGTGCATGGGGGAGCGCTCGGGATTGTGTGTAGCCTGATCATTTGTTCCTGTCTGTCATCTTTCAGGTGTGTACCCAGCTTTACTCAGCACTAGTGGCAGTAGTGTATCCCTCTGCGGATTGGTTTTTTACATCAGAAAACGCAAAAGGTTAAAGCATAGCCCAAGTGAAACTTGTGGAACAATAAGGTAGGGTGTTAAAAGTATTTCAGTTGGGGTTTAGTTCTTCTATAAATTTCTTCAAAAATGTGCATACAGAAAGCTACTGCATGATCTATCATTTGTAAATCGTTTTGTATGTGAGTTGCATGTTTCGTATCATCATGCTCCGGCACCGGATACCCACGCAACCGTCACACCTCATGTCCGGCTAATGGTTAATGTGCAACCATGGGCGTAAATGTATGCCAGTGATTGTATATTTACAAAGAACGTTTGTTAATCTACGGTATCGTTAGTTTGTAGAATACCAAGCAGTAGTAAAATATGGGCATTGGTTAATCTATGATCGCGGCCACAGAGCTACGATCACAATTGTGTATCTATGTTCACAACCATTTATTTACGACAGTTTTTGTAGATTTACGACAGTGATCGTAAATTCATGGTTGCGATATGTCGCTAAAAAGTGATACCGCGCTTTCTAAATACGGCCTATAATTTTTGAGAGTCATTGCATTGTGTCTCCAGAGGCCAATAGAAAAAACAATGTCGCTTAAAATGTTTGACAGATTGAGGTGTCCTGAAGTGCATTACACAGTTCCATACAGTGACATTCCCCTACCTCCCAATACTTATATTGGTCCTGCTCCCAATCATCCAATAGAGTCTGAGGAGTTACATGGGATATTTACTGTAGACTCCAATGAAGGCAAATTCTGCTACTTTCTGTAATCAAAGATAAACGCTTAAAACAGTTTCACTCACATTTCTTCTTTAGGCTTTTTATAATTTTATCTGTTGAAACAGAAAGATGGAAACTGCCTACCACAGTAATTAGTTACAGTAAAGGTAATATATTTTTAGTTAATTAACAAATCCTGACTTATTTATGCTTCAACCTTTTGCATTACTATATTAACATTCTAATTACACCTACATTGAAATGTAATTTTTCCCCTTTGCTGAATATCTGATCTGTTTTCTTAGGGATTACAGTTCTCATTTTTCATTTTCAGTCAAAATGATCTACAGTTGCTTGAGAAAAATGGTATGAAATAAATCTCTATGTAAAAAAAATGTCACTGATTCAGGCATGGTAAAAATGTACGTCCTGTATTATATACAGTTAGGATGAGGATATTTAGAATCCATAGGTACTTATTAAACATTATATCTTGTTGTCTTGAACTTATCTTGTGTTTACTGCTACTCCCTACAGTGTGACAAATATTAATCACCCTGACAAGCCTGATTCCAGATGCCTAGGTTAATAAAACTTACAGTGAGGTGTAATGAATATAACATTGGTCCGGGCAGTCGTAAAAATGTCACTTCTCATTCAAGCAATCATACACACAAATCACACACAACCAGGATATATACACCAAGGGACACGCTGAGGTCACACAGCTATACACACTGCTTACAGGACATGCTTGCGGAATTAGAACATACACAAATTTCAAAGTAAGGAATATTAAAAGAAATTTTAGATTTTACTGCCTTATCTGTGTCTCTCAGCAAACACTGGGATCCAGGAATAAATTATGGAAAGACCAACGCGCGTTATCGATAATGTACGACCACGGCCTTACAGTTAATGGTGCAGGCTACAGATCCTAACCAAGAAATTCACTTTATAAACTACTGGGAAATGTACTAATTCATCAAGTGGCGCTGCAGTTTTCCCTCCTTCCGCGTGTATCTTTCCTTTTCAGGGACCATTATGGGATCTTTCCCTCTTGGACGGTCATTCGAAAATTGAAAGGCTTGGCAAAGTTGTAAATACATATACTGTACATCTATATATTTCCAATTTCCTAATATACATAATATATCATTTTATAATTATAAAATCATAAACAATCAAAAATGTGGAGTTTTCTTACTTTATTTGTAACATTCTTTATTTAATACAATTAAAGAACTGGTCATTAGGAACTCTGTACCAGAGCTTGATGCACACCTGGTTTGGTGTAGAAACACCATCAAAACTTTATTGGAGGATATTACCGACACAGAACTACAGAAATTGTGAGCGTATAAATTTTGTGGCAAAATTCAGAGGCAATAGAACAATAAGTGTTCAGCGAACCTGCCAGCGGATTAGTTTGCACATTTTCACTGTTCATGAGTCTCAACACTTTTTAAAGTACATGACTTTTCTCTAAATACATACAATGTATGTTGCTGGAACTATTTGTTTTTTGATTTAATACATATCTAGGGCTCTATTATAGGAAAATGCAATACACTTCTGCTTGTGAGGTCCAAGGTGTCAGAACCTTTAGCATTTCACAGCAAGGGCTGTGAATATACAAGGGCTACAATCCGCCATTCATTGTGGCAGATTAAACAATTCAGCTGATGTTTGAAGTAAAGGTTCGTACACACGTGCGATCACAGGTGCCTGACCCGCGGCGCACAATGTGTACGAATGGCCTGTTTGATCGATTGGCCCGTGTATTTGCACTTTATGTGGCCACTCGTTCGAAGATCCACCCGGCGGATCAATCCCTGAACTAATGCCCGTTTTGCCTGATTAATGCCCATATACAGGCCGATTATAGTCTGAAACAGCAGTTCGTAGACATCGTGCGTCACGGGTCAGCCACCTGGTGGTTCATATAACCAAGCTTTTTATTTACCCTGAAAGATTTGAGCAAAAAGACAAAAAGTACAAGATGAATAATGAAATTAGACGGAAACCTTGTCTGGATTCTATTATGAGTTAAGAAGCCATCTCCATAAGAGACAACGTTATATTGGTTAATGTGTTTCCACCCTGTACACCCTGCATAATGAGGAAACCAGGGATACCACCAGTAAGATTTAAAATAAAAGGCATCATCCTTACAGGGGTCTTTGAGTTTTACTAGCACAGTAAAGAGATTCCAGATGATAGCTCTCTTCCTGACTATAAAACCATATAGCTGTTTTGTTCTGTGCTAGTAAGAAAGGAGGCAGAAACAGAGCTGAATATTTAGATCAGAGAAAGAAATTCTTTGGGCTTTTCAAATTCTTTGCAAGATCATTCAACCCTCACAAAAGAAACAAAAGTAAATAATTATTACAAAAATATGTAAAATGGCAAATAAACAAACTGCAAGCTGCTTGGGGAGTAATGACATATTTGGTTGTCCTCCCAGCACAAAGAACTTATAGTAAGTTGCTTATAGGTAACAAATATGTAAAAAGTGTACTTTGATCTGTTAAAGCAGCCCATACAATGTTAAGATAGCTTTACAAGGCCAGATGTTCTTCTGATCGGATTTCCAATTGAGCGCAATGATCGGAAAAACATCAAGTTGAGGCCTTAATCTTGGGACAGAAGATGGGGTTGGCGAAAAATTTTCCGCCTGGCCCAATCTTACTTTTTTTTTCGTTGAGCGGTAGATCGGGAAAACGGATTTCGATAGAAATGTTGAAATCGCTCGAAATGTCGATCCCGTTAATAGGTTGCTTAAGATGGCAGGAAGATGGTGTTACTATTTGATATTTCCCAAGGTACCGATCAAACTACACCAACTTGCAACAAGCTTGAAATCACTAAAGATAACAATAGGTTTAATAACTCACAAAACACTAAGGGCTCGTTCACACTAGAAACTGACAGACACTGACAGTAACGCACAGCATGTGTTTCTGTCAGTTTGTATCCATTTTTCACAATGTATATTCCATAGATTTCTATAGAAAATGCATGAAAAAACGGACAGAAATTCTGCATTCAGTGCGTTTTTTAAACGGACTGGAACGGAACGGATTATAACGCAGCAGGTGTGAACGATATTATGAAATCCTATGGGGTTTTACTGTCTGTCCATTTTTTTAAACGCACCTGCAATTGTAAAAAGGATACAAATTGATGTAGTGTGAACGAGCCCTAATGCCATAGAGCAAGAATAACCAATTTGTGGTACTATTAGCAGCACTTTGCTACCCAACTCCTATGGGATGCTGGTACCATAATCAGGCTTGGTAATATGTTATTTTTCACAAAAACTACGGATAATGCTTTAGTTTATATTTTATTACATATTTTATATTTAATTACATATTTTGCATGCTGCAACCATGAAAGTTTCCATGTCTCATCTCTATTAAATACACACCAATTGTTACTAAGCAGACCACAATTTGTTGGCTTTATTATTACTGGATGTTTTTAAACATTTTCTATAGAACTAGACATAATAGGGCATATTAATTAAAGCTCTGCATTGTTACATTGCCAGCTGTAAACATCTATGTTAAACAATGGCAGCAGTAAATATGTCGGCGTTAAGGCACTGGTAGTGTTTATCATATTGGTAATGAATAATATGAAGTCCTAAATAAGATGGTAAAGTGTAGGGGGGTCAATAAAAACGCCATGTAATATACTCCTCTTGTTATTTTAGGCTGGGAACACATGGAGGGACTTTTTGTCCCGACTGAGCGGTCGCTACGAGCGAGCGCTCGGCCTGGACAAATGTCCGTCGGTCGCGGAAAATTCGTCCACAGCTGAATTTGCGAGTGATCGATCGTGCGGTCCCATAGGGAACTGCACGATCGATCGGAATTTACCGACACGTCGAACGTTGTTAGGCCGATTTGACTGAACGAACGATCGATGACGGTCGTGGCCGCCCGCCCCACACCAGCCAATATTTTCGGACGATCGACCGAAAGTGCCGGGAATCGGTCGGTCGGCCGAAAATATTGGCTGGTGTGTACCCATCATTAGAATGAACATTTTATTGCTATTTAAATACAGATCTGTAACAAAGCAACATGGGTGCAGGAAAATAGTGGCTCAAATTACTACGCTGGGGGTTCACCAGTACCCTCACTGTCACTTGCCATTGCTAACAAACAACAAGGTTTCCCCTGAGGTCTTCCTGTTTTGTGCTTTACTCAGACCACTACCATGCTCCATTGGAAAACTGCTGAGAATCTGTAGAGATGGAGCTGCTTCTATTCAGTGTGCTGTGTTACAGACACCTTTCAATGTTGTATGATGCTAGAAGATTTAGTCCAACAACAGCTGAAGAGCAGAAGGCTAAGATCGTTGCCTTAAATAAACAGTAATAACCTGTGGTGGGATAAAATCTGTATCATAACTGAACTCAATGAATATATTCAAGGAATCAAGCTTTGCAAATGTCAAGTTTACAATCCCACACTACTTATTATTAAATGTTTTCTAGCTTTATTACTATACATCTGCTAGAATAATATTCAGGGGAAAAAAACCTGACTCTCCTGCAGTTTAGGTGCAGTTAAGGTGCTGACCCATGACACACGATGTGTATGCATGGCTGTTTCGGGCGATAATGCCGTGTGTGGGCACTTTGATGGCCAAAATGAAGATCCGCCTGGCCGGGCAATGATCCCAGACTGAATGGCCATTTCACCCGACAAAGTCACCATACACGGCACGATTATCAGCCTGTGACTGCCGTGCATACACATTGTGCGTCGCAGGACGGCCCCTCTGATTGCACGTGTGTATGAATCTTTAGTTATGGTGCAATGCTGGTAATATATTGGCTCACCATTACACGGCATTGGAGTAGAACTTGTTACCTGTGACAGAGGCCATACAATAATACAATGCCTCAGTACCTATGCTTCCCTCACATGGTCATGGAAATACTTGGTGACATCTAATATACTTTTATTTATTATTTTACAATAAAGTTAAGGAATTTCCATGCAGCAAGTCTAAGGCTGTACACACACCAAGCAAATGTTCAGCCCGATTAACCAAAAGTTCATTGTATCAACAATGGGACTAAAAAAATTGCGGCCTGTGATCGACTGTTGACCATCCGTTCATTTGTCCGATGGGGACAAATAGGCAATCGTACGCGTTGGAAAACCACCTCTATAGACTACGGTGAACTGTCATCTGCAGCTACTTTTGCAGCGTCCACAGTCCTTCATCCTGGCTGGATGGCGATCAGACAGTAGGACAAAGGCTCCCATGGTGTGAACCCGGCTTAAGGGCAAGGGAAAATATAATGATGGTATACTATAACATGGGACTGGCCTATAAATAGGGTGTGGCTACAAGTTTAGTGGTATGCTGAGCTCAGCAATTTCCACGATATGCCTTTCAGAAAATCCCTGGAAATCCTATGCTGTCTTCCCCTGTGCTGGGAGTGCTGTCACTCAATGTGCATCATCATGGTAGCAGACACGCCCGCTTGGCTGCAGTAAGGTGACTCTCTTAGTTCATTGTTACAGCTGATCACGCAGAGAGAGACAGGGAAGGAAAAGTTAAAACCCTCTTCCCACACTAGTGTAACAAAGGCAGGGGGAACTTGTGTTGTTTTTTTTTGTGTCTAACTCTGAGAGGGGTGGTTGAAAAAGTGATCTAAGATTGATTTCATAGGGGATGCTGGGAATATGAGGCAATCTGGTATGGGAGGGGGTGGGAGAGAGAAAAGGGTAGTACCTGATTACTCCTCCATTAATTAGTGAAGTCAGCAAGCTGCTGTCTTATGTGTGTGTGTGTGTGTGTGTCGACCAACCAGTCAGATCACACAGACAGTAGTCCCGACGGATCCTCACACGTTCTGCGCATGCACTAAAGGAATGCGCACGACCATATACCAAGCAGGCTGTCACTGAAAGTGGGCGGACCTGCACCATCCACAGCGTTCTGGTGCAGAAGGTGCTCATCTGTCATGTATTTCTTTTCTGTGTACACATAGTGCTGTCTGATGCAGACAGGTTTGCATAGTCACCTCTTTGCAAAAGGCCAGCACCAGCCTTTACTGAGCTATTATATAGCTGGATACACACTGTAACGATAAAGAGACAATTCTGTCAGATCCAATGGAATCGCCCCCTTATCGATGTAGTGAGTAGCACAGAAACAAGCATTTTCTGATCGGGACTGACTGAAAATTTCCCTCGGTCCTGGTCGCCCCCTTGTACTTAAGAATAGGGAGCCAGCCACAGCCAAAGGGAATGTGTCAGTCATGAATATTCTCCCTATACTTTATACAGGGAGAATACTCAACACTGTGTGTAGCCTGATCTTTAAAAAAATTCTGAGAAAAATCCTTAAAGATTCTGTCTGTCATGTTTTAAAAATTGTTACATTGTGTGTACCCAGCTTTTCTTAACAACTGCATCAGACAGGGACATGTTCTCATTAAAGACACCACTGCAGTTTGCCCTGGGGAAAGAGATAACAGTGAGAACACTGCATATTTCACAGCATTGAGGGCCATATGTATAAATATGTGGCATCGCACATTAGCAATACCGTGCGTTATCTTTAAATTACAATGGCGGCCGTAAATGTATGGCTGCAATTGTACATTTATGCCGAATGTTCATTCATTAATGAACGTTCAGTTGTAGAATACCATGCGGTAGTAAACTACCACAATTGTATTCTATGGGGGATCGTAGATCTATGATCGTGGCCATTTTAAAGGGCTTGTCCAGTCAAAAACAAAGTTTAGCTATAAATATTAATCACCCCCCCAAACCTAGCTTTCACTTTACTAATATATTCCAAAGATATCCCTGAAGCCTCTTACCTGAACGGTCCCTCGCGGCTCATCCTCTGCTCTGCGGCTGACAGCTGCTCCACTTCCTGTTTACGGCTGTCAGTAAAGGTGCGATTTGACGTCAACGCCCAATCGCCTGATAGCTGCTACCAGGAAGTGAAGCAGCTGTTAGCACAGAATCCTTCTGCTCCTGTTTTTGCTCACAATGAGCTTGTAACAGGAGGGGGGTGGCCCCTAGGCGGCGAGAGACAGGGTCAGGCCAGAGACTTCAGGGGCATCTTTGGAATATATTTGTAATGTGAAAGCTAGGTTTGGGGGGTGATTAACATTTATAGTTAAACTTTTTTTTTTGACTGGACATGCCGATTAACAATCGGTAAACCAGTGTATATTAACAATCATTTTAAAGACCGTAATAAATATGGCCCTAAGGGCTGTTGCTGACCCTTTAATTGTTTAATTGTTTATTTGTTTTTTTGTTTTGCGTTTTCATCTTTGTTGTTCAAGAAAGTGTGCACATTTTTATTTTTCAACAAAGAAACTAAAACCTGCCATGGAAAATGCTCGACTGTGTTCATTCTCTGTAGAACATTATCCTAGTATCTCTCAAAGATTATAGGTCACTGTGTATGAACCTGCCAGTAGATAAATAACGACCAATGGGAATAAATGAATTTGACCTGAATTAAGTTAACTAGACAAACAGGGCATGTCTGTTACAATTTAAATCAGAATTCATGATTTTTATCATCCAATCCCTGAAACCCACATCCCCAACAGGAACCTGACTTAACCCCACTAAGCAAACCTGCTGCTTTGCATTTTAGCTCATTGCAGGGTTTACCATACAGATGTGACTTCATAGTGGCTGCTTGTAAACTCCAATAACCATAGGCCGTTAAAGGGCATGTCCACCCCCAAAACTATAATCCCCCCAGTAATGGCCCCACCATGTAGTGTAGTGTAATCCTTACCTCACATCCCAGCTCCATAGGGTTCTCCTGTAGACCCCCCCTAAAGTCCCAAAAACTGTCCAACCAGGAGGCTAGCAGGACTCTGCCTGCTACCTTGCCTCCGGTAGATATTTGCCATGCGTAACAAGGCAGGGGGAACTTGTGGTTTGTTTTTTTTTTGTTCTAACTCTGAGAGGGGTGGTTGAAAAAGTGATCTAAGATTGATTTCATAGGGGATGCTGGGAATATGAGGCAATCTGGTATGGGAGGGGGTGGGAGAAAAAGGGTAGTACCTGATTACTCCTCCATTAATTAGTGAAGTCAGCAAGCTGCTGTCTTATGTGTGTGTGTGTGTGTGTGTGTGTCGACACCAGTCAGATCACACAGACAGTAGTCCCGACGATCCTCACACGTTCTGCGCATGCACTAAAGGAATGCGCACGACCATAACCAAGCAGGCTGTCACTGAAAGTGGGCGGACCTGCACCATCCACAGCGTTCTGGTGCAGAGGTGCTCATCTGTCATGTATTTCTTTCTGTGTACACATAGTGCTGTCTGATGCAGACAGGTTTGCATAGTCACCTCTTTGCAAAAGGCCAGCACCAGCCTTTACTGACTATATATAGCTGGATACACACTGTAACGATAAAGAGACAATTCTGTCAGATCCAATGGAATCGCCCCCTTATCGATGTAGTGAGTAGCACCAGAAACAAGCATTTTCTGATCGGGACTGACTGAAATTTCCCTCGGTCCTGGTCGCCCCCTTTGACTTAAGAATAGGGAGCCAGCCACAGCCAAAGGGAAGGTGTCAGTCATGAATATTCTCCCTATACTTTATACAGGGAGAATACTCAACACTGTGTTTAGCCTGATCTTTAAAAAAATTCTGAGAAAAATCCTTAAAGATTCTGTCTGTCATGTTTTAAAAATTGTTACTGTGTGTACCCAGCTTTACTTAACAACTGCATCAGACAGGGACATGTTCTCATTAAGACACCACTGCAGTTTGCCCTGGGGAAAGAGATAACAGTGAGAACACTGCTATTTCACAGCATTGAGGGCCATATGTATAAATATGTGGCATCGCACATTGCAATACCGTGCGTTATCTTAAATTACAATGGCGGCCGTAATGTATGGCTGCAATTGTACATTTATGCCGAATGTTCATTCATTAATGAACGTTCAGTTGTAGAATACCATGCGGTAGTAAACTACCACAATTTTATTCTATGGGGGATCGTAGATCTATGATCGTGGCCATTTTAAAGGGCTTGTCCAGTCAAAAACAAAGTTTAGCTATAAATATTATCACCCCCCCCAAACCTAGCTTTCACTTTACTAATATATCCAAAGATATCCCTGAAGCCTCTTACCTGAACGGTCCCTCGCGGCTCATCCTCTGCTCTGCGGCTGACAGCTGCTCCACTTCCTGTTTACGGCTGTCAGTAAGGTGCGATTTGACGTCACGCCCAATCGCCTGATAGCTGCTACCAGGAAGTGAACAGCTGTTAGCACGAATCCTTCTGCTCCTGTTTTTGCTCACAATGAGCTTGTAACAGGAGGGGGGTGGCCCCTAGGCGCGAGAGACAGGGTCAGGCCAGAGACTTCAGGGCATCTTTGAATATATTTGTAATGTGAAAGCTAGGTTTGGGGGGGTGATTAACATTTATAGTTAAACTTTTTTTTTGACTGGACATGCCGATTACAATCGGTAAACCAGTGTATTTAACAATCATTTTAAAGACCGTAATAAAATGGCCCTAAGGGCTGTTGCTGACCCTTTAATTTGTTAATTGTTTATTTGTTTTTTTGTTTTGCGTTTTCATCTTTGTTGTTCAAAAGTGTGCACATTTTTATTTTTCAACAAAGAAACTAAAACCTGCCATGGAAAATCCTCGACTGTGTTCATTCTCTGTAGAACATTATCCTAGTATCTCTCAAAGATTATAGGTCACTGTGTATGAACCTGCCGTAGATAAATAACGACCAATGGGAATAAATGAATTTGACCTGAATTAAGTTAACTAGACAAACAGGGCATGTCTGTTACAATTTAAATCAGAATTCATGATTTTTATCATCCAATCCCTGAAACCCACATCCCCAACAGGAACCTGACTTAACCCCACTAAGCAAACCTGCTGCTTTGCATTTTAGCTCATTGCAGGGTTTACCATACAGATGACTTCATAGTGGCTGCTTGTAAACTCCAATAACCATAGGCCGTTAAAGGGCATGTCCCACCCCAAAACTATAATCCCCCCCAGTAATGGCCCCACCATGTAGTGTAGTGTAATCCTTACCTCACATCCCAGCCCATAGGGTTCTCCTGTAGACCCCCCTAAAGTCCCAAAAACTGTCCACCAGAGGCTAGCAGGACTCTGCCTGCTA
Organism: Hymenochirus boettgeri; assembly: GCA_019447015.1. Lineage (NCBI taxonomy): Eukaryota > Metazoa > Chordata > Amphibia > Anura > Pipidae > Hymenochirus > Hymenochirus boettgeri. The sequence continues at coordinate 93,446,105 of CM033477.1, forward strand.
CCTTCCTCCGTAGATATTTGCCATGCGTACTGCAGCCATTCTCCACCCCCCTCCCCCTCCCTCTCCCTCCCCTCTCCTCTCCTCTCCCTCCCGTTCTACTATCCCTTCCCCTAGCATAAACCCCCTTAATATGATGTTCCCCCATGTCTGGCAGCCCAACCGCATATTTTTTATTTTCCAAAAGCTCCCCAAACTCTTACTTACCTCTCCTCTTTCCTCCGCTGCACTGATGACCGGCAGCCGCGTCCGTGATTGGCTGCCGCTCAGCCAATCACAGACGCGACTGCCGGTCCCCCCTCTGCTTGCATTCTCGCAAGCAAGGGCCGGCGTGCGCGAGGAACGAGGGGAGGTAAGTAGAGTTTGGGGGCTTTTGGAAAATAAAATATTGCGGTTGGGGCTGCCAGACATGGGGGAACATCATATTAAAAACAATTTTTAAGGGTGGACATACCCTTTAAATCATTGCATTTGTGCCTCATGTGCTATTAAAAATTCATATTCATATGAATGCAAGAAATCCACAACCAAATCCTCCACCCTGGCAATACTGTGGGCATATTTAGAACTATTCCATTGGATTGTGTGTGGCAGATTGTCCAAAAAGTGGTCTGATTTTTTTTCTTATTGGACATACTAGAACATGGGCATAAATGTAGCACAGCAATCATTAATATCGCCACAGTATTCTATAGGCAACACCACATGGTAGCAAAATACCGCACCGTATTGCTAGATGGAAGGATAGATAGATAGATAGAAAGATAGATGGACAGATGGACAGAAAGGCAGATCATTGGATACAATTTATATCTGTATTCTGGCTGCAGCTTCCCAAATCCAGCTCCTGCATACAATGACATTTTATACAGCTGTTTTTGCTCAATTGTATCCTAAAACACTTTGCTACAATAGAGGTAATCAACCTTTGTCATGCAGAGAGCCACTTGAAATGATTCTCTGAGCTGCATTCAAATGTTCTTTTTGTTTTACGCTTCTCGTTGGGGATGTGGATGATTCCTTTACTCTTTTAACTACTCTGTGCCCAGACTGTCCCAGCTTATGCTCATGAGAGATGATCTCTGACATTCAGCCTCTTCACTATCAGCGCCAATGTACAACGTTCACAATTAACCTCTTCTTGCTTAAGAGGAGAGATTGCATATGGCATTGGCACCTTGTGACATTGCTGGAATTTAGTCTTATGATAACCTGCTCATCATTTGGACTATTTTATTTGAGAAAATAAAGTATAATTTAAAATACATTTAATTGCAAATGTAAGATAATGCCTGCCCCATAATAGATTGGGGAATGAAAACCTAACAATGTGCAGTTATAATAAGGCCTTTAGCCTGTCACAGAGCAGTTACCTGGCTTCATTATTTTATTTGATCCTGCAGAGGGGAGCTCCTAGTATATTGGTTCTATCATTACAATGCCATCCTTGCTAAACAGATGGGCATCTAAGTGCACCATATAAAACTATGACTTGTGTGCCCCTATGCTGCAATCCACCAGCGACACTGAAGTACCATAAAATGTGTCCTACCAAAAATATTTACATTTAAGTGAATGTGGCAAGATGACACTTCGTGTACCTTACTCCATGTCATGTCCCTAATGGTCACCTTATGTGTTTAATAGCCAGTTTATGAGAATACAGACATCATTGTGATGTGATAGAACAGCAGTGCTAAAGATGAAGAAGAACAAGAAATATCTCTGTTCCTGACAAGGATAAGTAATTGGGCAGTTGGCTATAGGCCTTTTTGCTGCAATCTTGCTTCTCAGTTTAACTAGATTGGGATTTTAAATACCAGAGCTAGGCATATTTTTGTTAAATGCCTTTCCTTTCATGTACAGCCTTTCAGCCCCTAAATAGCCCTTATTAGGAAAACAAGCTTTGCACATGGACACTGAGATAATGATGAAAAAGAATACAATGATAAAAGAGACTCACTGAAGATCACTAAAGAGATTTATTTGAAATGAGCTGTGGGTTTCCTTCCATTAGTAAAACACTCCTAGGTCCTGCTGGTCTGTCTGTGATTTGGAATATTCATAACTTGGCAGCACTGCGGTGCACACAATGTTCATATTCATCTGCATTTGCCTAATTGGTTTTTCATTTTCCTAATGCTCTTTAATATACTGTATTTATTGCACTGCTGCTACAGTCTACACACCGAGCTGCCAGGTAGAGGCTGTATTACTTTTATCCAGGTATTGGTGAACTCCACAGCATCTTTTGAAGTATATATATATATATATATATATATATATATATATATATATATATATATATGGTTAACTGTGGTCTCCATAAGTAAAGTGTCCTGTATTAAAGTAAGCTCTCGCTCATACCTTTCAACCAAGCCTAGAATGGCGTCTGTAGATTCCCTTAATCTTAAGTTATAAGCCTGTAAATTTACACTACCCTCACTGCCATGTCTCTGTGTCTCATTTTTGTGACAGGCATTTGTTATAAGCTGTGTCATGAGCCCCACCCCCCAAAACTGATCTTTTCTGATGCTAGCTACAGACCTGCTACCATTCTCTGTCTTCTCCTCTACCTATGGACACTTTAGGAAGAGAAAAAATTTTTTTCTGGCTTGTGGCTAGCTTTAAGAATGATTAAGAAGTTTGGGGATGGGGCTTATAATGCAGTTGACAATGCACTTTCCCAGTGCTAACAGGAAAAAACACCCTTTTATGTGAAAATAAAGAAAATAAAGAAACCAAGCCTAAATAGAGGTGGGGGGGTTCGACACCAACTGTCTGCCATGTACAATGCTGTTTTAACACCTTACTCTGGGCGTTCCTATAACACCTCTTAGCCACTATCCCTTAAGCCTTCACTGTGTGCGTGATCATATATGAACAATCCAGTATAAATACCAATCTCAGTTCATGTATCTGTTCCCTAGAACACTGGAACACACTTCATAATGTAAGAAAAAAAGATATTCTATCTCTTTGTACATCTATCAGAATTGAAAGAAATACTATTTTAGATTGTAAGCTCTTTGGGGCATGTGATGTGAATGTAAAACATGTAATTGTAAAGCACTACGGAAGATGTTGGCACTATATAAATCCGCAATAATATAATTATATCTTTTAATTAAAACAAAAAAAATTAAGTAAAATACTGAAAAAATCCATCTTAAGCTGGGACAAACATAACTGATAAAGGGCTAATCCTGTTGGTACCGAAGGGAATCTGTCCTCTTTCGATAATGTTTGTACATCTGCCGATGTTCTATCTCTCTATAACGGTTGTATTAATAGCTATACTAAGATATAGAGAGCCAGATGTGATTGTTAGGTGTATATAGCAGTCACAGTGTCCTGCATATTTATAAGGGAAACACTTGTGACTGTGTGTAGCACCATCTTACAGATTCTGTCTATCATCATTTGGTTGGGCTGGTATTACACCCCCCAAACAATGTGTGTGATTGAGATTTTTTTTTTCCCTTTAAAATTTTTTTCACTATATATGTGTGTAATATCTTCTTATATTGGGTGGCAAGTTAGGGTTAAATGAAAGCCTGCAGTATTTCCTTTAAATGATTTCATTGGTCAAACTTCCTGCTTCCAGAGTAGGTTAAGTAACATTACCTGACCTCTGCCCCGCCCGTCCGCCCTAGGGGAAGAGAGCATGCTCGTTAAGACTTAGGTTCCTGACCCACGACGCACAATGTGTACGAACAAATGTTTCGCGCCAACAGTCATTGGAGATCCACCCGGCCTACACACAGGCCGATTATCGGCCAAAACGTTCGCGTACACATTGTGCATCGCTACATTAAGGGTACGAAACCTTAATGCTAGGGAAATCAAGAAGTACCTGGGGCAATAATTGACAGTTGAGAAGGGGAGGCAGATGCAGGCAGATGCTGGTCACATGACTACAAGCTAGTCACATGGCTAAAACAGGAAGTGTTCAAGCAGGAAGTAATATTGCAAACCTTTCCAGCAATAACTTCTCACCAATTTTATCTAGCGATGTTATTTGGTTTTATTTTGAAGCATGTTGAAAGGTCTTTTATATAATTTTTACTAGTTGGAAGAATTCCAGTTACCCTTTAATTATAATTTGTTTGGACCTGAAGAGCAACATTGTTTGTGTTGTTCACTACTTAGGCAGTTGATATTCTAATTTAGTTTTTCCACAAGTACCTTGTAAATCTCATTATTATATATTTTTCATGCATTACAACAAACCTCTAAACACCTGATCTTCTCACTTTTAGACATGGAACATCGAACCACTGGAACTTAGACCTTCTACAGGATATAGGAGAGAGAACCACCTTACTACTATGACATAGCACACATTATGCATACTAGTAAGGTACATATTCCCGTAAACAAACACATCACAGTGATGATTATCGAATTCCTCCCTACGACCCCACCACAGAAGCAAGGGCCCTATACATCGAGATGTTCCACCTTCACAACCCCAAGGCCAACGAGTTCCAGGTTACGTGCTTTTGAAAGACCGGAGACCGAACAATATCGGTAAGGGCACAAGATCAAAGTCAGAAGAAATCTATGATGCTGCTGTATAGTGCACATTTAGTTTGGCCTTTCAGCACCAAATGGTTTAAAAAGGAAGGTCAACGTATGGACATGACATGATAACGCTGATAAATGCCAAAACAGTAAAAGGGTATATTTCGGAAAAATTTTTAAACCACCTTTTGTAATAACATTCAATTGTTCAAAAAGTACTATATTATCAACTGCAGTTCTGCTGTTTTCACTATTCAAGTATAATTATATGCATATGTATTTTTTACACTTTTTTGAAAGAAGATATACATATATATTTTATACATTTTTACATATTTTGCATTAATGTGACATCATGTGGTGGGTGTTTTACATTTTTTTACTTGGAGTTTTGGTTTTTTACCTCTTTTGGTTTCTCATTAAAGTCTAAATCATTATTCCTCATGGAATGAATCAGTGATATAGATCTGGCAGTGCTGCTGCTGACCAGAATTAGAATGTCATGATTAAAGGATTATTATATGTGGTTAATATGGAGAGGTCTTGGTGATTATAACCACATCAGAGACTTTTTTGTTGAAATCTAATCATATTCAATTTATGGTAAAATAATGAGAGAGCGCAGCATAAAATCAGCCAAACGTTTTTGTCTATAGTCATTACAATAATACAAGTGCCTTTAGCTTTTAAACCTGTTCATATTCACAAGTGGCTGCAGAAGTGATCACTGGGCTGTCATTTGGCACCCAACTGGGTCTATTAGAAGAGTTTATTATACTGGTAACACTGGTTACACTGTCTAGATATTAGATCGATGTCCATTGTTAATTTTATCTTATATCTGGCAGATCATCAGTATTGCCCCAGTGTTTTCACATTTCCTATTTTGGCCCACTCAATTTGAGAAAAATTTTTATCACAAGATTGGCCCAGGTGTTTGTTGAAACATTAAAGGGTAACTGTGGTCTCAAAACAATGTTAGGTTAAAGAAAGCCTGCAGTATTTCCTTACAAAAACCCGACAATCACATCTCTGGCTGCAGCCTCTGAGAAATTACATTGGGGTAAATGTTAAATTTCCTGCTTCCAGTAGGTTGTGTGACATCACCAGACCTCTGCCCCAGCCCCACCCCTCTGCCCCATTAAGAATAAATGCTGGGGAAAACAGGAAGTACCTGTGGGGGAAATTGACAGTTGAGAAGGGGAGCTATTAATGTAGGCAGAGGCTGACCACATGACTACAAGCTGGCCACTAGAGATGGACATGATAATTATCGAATTTATCGCTAACCCTAGAATATTTGTTCGATAACCCTCGAATGTATTGTTCGTTTTCGGTAACCCTCGAATGTACAGATCGTTTTCATTAACCCTAGAATGTATTGTTCACTAACCCTAGAATGTAGCCTTCGATTTTCGGTAACCTTCGAAAGTATCATTAGTTTCGTTAACCCTAAATGTATGGATTGTTTTCGCTAACGCTGAAACTATCGTTTGCTAACCTCGAAGTATCATTGGTTTTCGATAATTCTCGAAAATATAGTTCGATCTCGGTAATCCTCAATTTATGGTTCTATTTCCACTAACCCTCGTAAGTATCGTTCGGTAACCCTCGAATTGACCATAACCCTCTAATGTAGCTTGCACAAACCGACAACTGCCCCTCGTGTTTAGGAAGTCTTTTAACAAGTTTTGGTGATAGTGACCTGTTCCCCAGACCATTTCCCAGGTGCCACAGCCATTTACAGTAAGTTACCATTGTTAGTTTAGCTGTAAATCATCCAGACTTTTCGAACTATCCCTCTCCCATTGACTTAATGGGTCCGAATTCAAACTTTCAAACTTTTACTGAAGTTCGAAAGTTTGAATAGGACCGAACTTTATGAAGTTCAGCCATCTCTACTGGTCACATGGCTGACCATCTCTACTGGCCACGTGGCTGAAAACAAGGAAGTAATATTGCTGAAACTTTCCAGGCATAACTTCTCACCACCAGATGTGATTTAGGTTTTATTTGAAGGTATGATAGAAGGCTTTTTACACATCCTTACTAGTTTAGTAACTGTGAGACCACAGTTACCCTTTAAGATGTATTTCTAATAGTGTTTGGCCAGCTTTACTCAGCAATAATGGTTAGACAATGATAAAACTAAATTCTTAAATTGATTAATCATTACAAAAAAATAAACGAACAGTGATCTAAACAGTAAAAAAGATGAAAGGTACAAGCAGAGTAGTGTTCAGTGTAACTCAGCCCGCAGTTTGTATTGATCCCATAATAAGTGCCAATCAATACTAGCCATCACTGCATGCTTTTTACTGTGAAAAATGTCACAGTAACAAAAAACGGCAAACCTCTGGCAAAGCTTTCGATTTCTTTCATATTTTTCAGCTGAAACTTTCCCTGCTGTTCTTTAGTAGTTCACATGGATGTATAACATTATGCCCATTATAAAATGGATGCCCCAGGGTGGCTTTTTCTTCTCTCCCTGGATGGTCAACTTTATGGTCCTGTGAAGAGGGACCAAAAGCACAGGAAACGTAACTAAAAGAATTTGACTTTTAGTCAAAGCAGTGCAGGTTGGCCAAGAAAAACAGCACGAGTTATGTCAATTTTTATTACAATAATAAGGCTACATTTGTCTCTACAGATTTGTATGGTTTTCATTTGGCCAAGTTGAAAAACTTGTAAATATAGTTGGTTAATCAAAGGGTCCCTCAGCCATGGAGATGTTGTGATGATGTAAGTAACAAGTAACAACTGGGGTGTTACACACGTAATAGGAAACCTGAGACTGAACTGCTGCGTTTCTGGTTCTCATATTTACTGCAGCCTAGTCAACTGTACCCATGATTTCTCTGTACATTTTGTGTTCCTAGTCACTTGTTATAACCCTTATAATTATTTCATTCAGTTTCCAGTAACTTACTGTCAATATAATACAAGAAATCCGATATAGTAATTACAGAGGCATATTTTATAAATGAACACTGCACCACACACGGAATCACACGCAATTCTGCTGATTCCTGTGGCGTGTGGGCATGCGATTTCTCCTTTTGATATACGAATCGCATGCAATTGTGCATAAAAATGGTGAGAACATGCGATTGCGTATTGCAAACAGATACGCAATCGCATCGCGCAGAAAATGCACGTTTCCAGTGCATTACCACAATTCCTATTAGAAAAAAACACATGCGCAAAAACGCGCAAGTGTGTCCTAGCCCTTACTGCTGGTATCGCTGTTTTAAAATGGCAACCACACTGTATAGACACATAGATGGTGGCTTTACTGACTGCACTGGGATATTCCAGTTTTAAATTAATAACATGGCAGTAAATTACCATAAAAATGAAGTCCGGTAAGAAATCATGGTATAAGGAAGACTGATTGTGCAGGTTATTAATATGCCTCATAATGTTGTACTACACTATTATTACTATATATAATTATAATATGTAACCTAAATTCCAATTATGTTACTCTAAACAGCCCACGCTATACCTGTAGTAATACTTATTTGGGTATTGTCGGCTGTTTGTATTCCTCCCAACAAATGGACGCAGGAGCCCTGGACAGGGCCTATTGTTATTTCACTAACCATGAAACACTCCTGCCACTCCCTCTGAGTGCCCAAGCCCCCCCTTGTTCAATCACCCATTTATCCAATCGAGGTGAATGGTGACTGATACAGGTCACCAAAATCACCACTGATTTTTAACGATAAGAACTTTTATGAATAACCCTGATACTTTATAAAAAAAGGAAGGGGATATCTGTATTAACTAACTGCCATGACAATTATAGCAACTGAGATATATAAAAATAGAATATATGGATATTTTTGGTCATGAACTTGCGTCTGAGTTTATTCAATGGTAACCTATTCAGGAATCCCTCCTTGAAAATGCTGCACTTTCTCCTGCATCCTGTGCAACACAAAGCATAAATAGCATAGCAACTTGTAGATGTACGCTGCCTACCCTGCTGTTATTGTAAAAGAAAATTCAGTATCAAAAACACTATTTTAATGTGTAAAAACTGAGAACCTGAAAGCTATAACAGTACAGAATTAAGACTGGACATAATGAACCCTCTTCAGGGACAAAATAGAAAGTAGGCAGTACATGTTTCGAGTAATATATTTAAGGGATTCTACACAAGCAATTCTTGCCTGTTTTAACAAAGGTAAAAAAATACTGAGTTTAATCGCTGCATTTAATCCCAATGACTTTTTCTCCATAAGAAACAGACTCAGCAAGTAGTTTTTTTTTAAATATAACTTAGAGAGGATTGCCCTGTGTGACTTACCAATAATTTGATACTGCTTTTTATAAGACACCTGCTTTTGTTCGCGAACACCTACATTATTGCTTAGCTTACCTTAATCCATTTGTAATGAAAATAAAGAGTACTTTGTACATATATATATCAGTTTACAGAATGATTTTAATTAATTTTTAGTGGCAGGTCTAGGTAAAACCTTACATCTTTGAGCTTAGAATTGATCGTCCACCAGAATCATCCAGTTAGATAGAAAACTGTACAAGACTGTGCAAACTGTAAAGTTGAATGTGTTAGTGTTGTGTACCAGAAATCTAATAATGAAAAAGTGCTGTTTATTTCGAAACAACATGCTTATTTTTCGTTAGGTTTGCAAAGGAAAGGGGGAAGAAAACAATGAAAGGGATGAATTAATACAGTACTGGCTTTGCAAAATAAACATTTCTTGTTCAAGTTTTTGTTAAATTTCAAAGCCCATTATTCTGACATGATCACTAGTATTTGGAAGGACGCCCTTAGCTGGACAGCCAACAACACACACCGCACTGTCTGATCTGTAGCTACAATATTTTTCCTCTTTCTCTCTTTAGTACTAAACAATACTAATTAAGTTGTTTTTATTGCAATTTTTTTGAAATTATAAGACATCAAGTAATAATGTTCCTAAAGGAAGAGTATAGAAACAGATTTTGTTTTTCAGAACAGCTCCCTACTTTTAATATAATTCCTTTAAATTCCCTAAAGGTGGGTACACACAAGGGGACTTTTTGTCCAACCAAGCAATCACTACTAGCAACAGTTTTGTGACCAATTGTGCAGTCCCATAGGGACTGCACAATCGGCAATGATTTGCCAACAGAGAAACATCTGCTTACAACTATATAATAGTGTGGCTCCTACACAGAGATCGATTAGCCCAAGCCAGAAAAATCTTTTAGCTCGTGGAACCTTGGTTCCTCCCTATCAATAGGTACATGCTTGTGGGTTATGAGCTTTGCTATTAAATAGAATGACTGAATATTTTTCCAGACTTACAGAACTAATGTTAATTTTAGCCTGCCAGATCTCAAACTTTTTACCCTAAAAAGGCCTCCAGGACCCTATTCCAGATCATCAACATTGTTTGTAACTGCTTAATGCATATTTATTGACTCGATCTATCAAAGTCACATGATATTACTGCATCCGCCAGCAAGCTTGGTGATGACGGAGCTTTGAGAATAAGGAAGACTGATTGAGGTTATAGGATTATTTTTTATCCAATCATTTATAACATTTTTTTAGATCTACCCAGTCAACTACCAGTAGGGAATTGTCTCCTTTATAAGTGTTGCTGCAAGACAAACAACTCTCTGTCAAGCTATAAAGCCGATCCCTTGTGGAATTTTGTTGAGCATCTCAGTGGTTGGCAAAAGTCGAAGTGCATGTTTTGGAAAGAAATTGTATTATACTTCCAAGTGGTAAACTGAGCTAGATGGAGTATTTCATTTTATTCTTCTGGATTTACTTTGACTTCATATCGCACAGTTTACCCCTACAGCTCATCAGACTGATGTTTCTTTGTCCTGAGCATTAGTGTTCAGCTTGGTTACAGCTTTCTTGTGATCTTATATTTTTCTGTCCTTAATGCTGACCTCAAACTGACAGTGGGGTCCCTAGCAGCTAAGTAACCACACACATAGGCCCTTTGAACTCCATCTCATAGGTTGATATGGGAGGTCAAGAACAAAAGAACATATACTGTAGAGCTAGAAATTTCCACTGGTCTGCTAGTTTGTGGCAAGTAGAAAATCCAGCAGATGAATACAAGTTTGGAATTTTCTGTATTAACATGGAATTGACTAATGACTTTTCTTTCATATTTGCAATATCCTACTTGCCAAGTGTCTGTTTTTATAGAAGCTGTGTTAATGATACTGTAGTTCTGCTCTAACAATGTGTTACTGTCTCACTGTACACTGTACATACACAGGGCAATGCAATCTACTGGAGCTCAGGTTACTATAAGGCCACAATCATAATACAGCAATGCCCCATACATTCTGATTCCATATTGCTAGGCTGTGCGCGCTCCATGCTAAAGTATTCACATCATCCAAATGATAGCATTATATTATATTATTTATGTAGTAGTAGTATGTATTATTATTATTTTATTATGATTAAAGCAAATGTGACTGCTCACTTACCCGGTACTGCATCACAGTGAAGGGTTAGAGAGGGTTTTGAACTTTTGCACTAACTAGGCCACACAGGCGCATTTCTCACCGCTCTTACAACTGTGTTTTGAATCCATTAGCATGTAAGAATCACACGCCAGTTGTAACGCTCCGGATTCCCTCGTATTCCTTCAGTCCAAATACCCCATCAAACCACTATCTTCACAATAGACAAGCCCCGTTTGCGGGAGGCTACACGCGCCTCACCGAAACCGGTTGCCCCATGGACTTAGAGTGCAAGGTATTCAAACTGAGGCCGGGAATACAGGAGAAGTCGGAGTGAAACTAACGGACAAGACACCAGGAAAGATAAAAAAGGTCAGAGACCAAAAATATGAGGTACAGACTAGGAGCAGGCAAGAAGCAAAACAGAGACACTTTTCAAAGCAAAACCAAAGTGGCTTCTAAAATTGAAATGTTGATGTTCTATGTCAGAATTCACCAGATTCTTTTGACCAAAGAATTTTGACAAGCCAGGTTCAGGTAAAAACTTTGCTTCATCCCTACTGTCCATCTTTTTGTTTCTATCTAAATCGATATTAAGCTTACGTACTTGCTATCTTGTTTATTTCTAGGTTCTGAGACCCTATGATTATAATTATAATATGGGTTGTCAGTGCCAATGTCCTTTCTTCCAAAGACAAATAAAACCAATTTGAAACAAAGTGCATAGTTCCAATATCCTGTTGGGTTGAAAAAGACAACAATACATCAAGGGGCATATTCCAAAACTTTATCATACAAGTACATACTGCAAAGGTATTGTGTGTTGATCGTAAATTAGTGATCTTGGTCATAAATCTACAATCACAATTGTAAATTTATTTCCACCACGGTCGTAGATTTAAGACCGGGGCTGTAAACTTTGCTATACGGGCTGTATAAATAAAACAAAATATTGAACTTACATTTTAGTTTAAGCCGTGTGACCTATGTAATATAGAAGAGTCTGTTGGAACATTTTAGCCATTTTCTTGCTCCCATAATCCTTTGTTTTTGGCAATTTAAATAATTTACATTTGCTAAGTAAGGAATTGTCTAGAAATTAACAGTGATTTTTTTAATTTTTTTTATATATAATGAACAATCTGTAACATCAGTGCAATGCATGGTATTAACTGTCTGTGTTCATGGCTAGTGGCCAGAAAACCTCTTGCACAGTCTAACTAGACTCCCTGGAAATTTGGCCTTGCATGCTGTGTTAATCTAAAAACCAGGTATCTTGGCGGTAATAGGAATTATCCTATGGATTTAAAGATTTACCTACCCATAGTGCAGCTTGGTACCAGGTGAAGTGACATTACATGCTGCCTAATTGTACTCATGCTAAGGTAGAGAGCAACCTCCTGCACAGTAACGGTTCATTCTTCCAAGAATTCTCTGAATTACCACTGATTACTCCTTTGGACTGATTGCAGAGAAAGAGTTTTAACCCAAATTGCACCGAGTAAAGGGCCATTTACCAGCAGAATATATTGTTTGTGGAACCATGTGAATCTTCCACGTATAACGCAAACTATATAGTGCATGTTATTGCTTAGAAAATTATAAAAACAGCAAAAAATATTTTAAAAAATAGTGTTAACCCTGCAGAACAAATGTTTTGTTTTTCCTAGATTTTGCTGCTGTTATTTTCTAGTGCTATGCTGGCTTGTTTCTATTATACACTGGAATAAAGGCAAGGGAAAATGTAATGTTGTCGCCTTTTGTTTTCTTTATGTTCTATATAAATTCACCAGTGAATAGGTAGAGACAAAGCAGTCAGACTAGAAACCAATACACAATGGAAACCCCTGTGACTGTTAGTTCAGGTATCTCTCTATCAAGCCAAGAAAATTTTTGCAATGGAATAAATAGGCAAAGGGAAAGTAAGAATAAACTGTAAAAGAACCAAGAGGAGTTAGCAGCAAATACTGAAATGGAGAAATAAATGAGCCGGAGAAGAAAATTAAATGTGGGTACCTGTTCTCAGTGGTAGATTAGATTTGTGGGACCCTCTCTACAAATTGTGAAAGGGGCCACTAGTCTTAAAGCCCCACACAAGTCACTATGCCATGCCCACAAAGTACATACACTCCCAGCCATCATGCCCCACCCCACAAACAAATAAAATCAATACACCCGAATTCAGCAACATTCACACAACATTCTCATTCAACATCCTAAGGCTCGTTCACACTACATCAATTTGTATACTTTTTCAAATGCAGATGCATTTTTAAAAACAAACAGAACGGTAAAATCCCATAGGATTTCACAATATCGTTCACACTTGCTTCGTTGATTCCGTTCCGTTCCTATCGTTTTAAATATGCACTGCTGCATGCATTTCTGTCCTTTAAAAAAGCATTAAAACGTGGTACAATGGATAACAATGGATAACAATTCAATCATTTGTTTTTCGCAAAGAAGCCTGTGAGTTCCTGTGATTTCATTTCCGGTCTGCAGGCTATAGGAAACTAGAAAATAGCAAAATCACCAGAAAATCACAAGATCTCTCCACAACACTATTTCTACCTCTTCTTCAAATGCTCCTGAAACTCCCTGGAAGTGACAAGTGTTCCTGCCCCTTTAAATTAAAACAGAGCAAATGGATACAGAAACATGTTAAAAAGTCACAAACGCACTGCATTTTTTAATTGCGTTTTTGTCCGCTCCTAGTGCCCTAGGGAAATGGTCTTCCGTGAACATTACCCAACAGTCAAATATTTGGTATATTAACATTTTTGAAGGAAATACAAAAAAATATATTTTAAGCACCCACATACATATTTCCGACACAAACACACACATCCTTCCTTAGGCTGGGTATACACCAGCAGATATTTCGGCCGACTGATTCACGGCACTTTCGGTCGGTCGGTCAAAAATATATGCTTGGTGTGGCCGCGACCGACCTCAATTGTTTGTTCAAATTGCCGACCGACGAGCCAAATAATCCGTTAGTGTGTACCCAAATTAAGATATGGAACTAAAACAAAAAATATCTACCCTCAACCTTCTACCCTCAACCCCCTAAACCTCTGTATAACATATCTATAGAAGATAAATATCTTCATCACTGATAACAAATCTTTATTGCAGTCAGACAGAATGGCAAATAATGGTATTTTTTGATTGCTGGGTAACAGTCCATTGACTGATGTGGCCGTTATTTTACTGTGTGGCCATAAAATAATTTTGCAGTCAAAATGATCAATATTCATCTGTATTTTAGAATCAGTATTTTAACAACTGCATCAAAAATATACCTGGAGTTGTAAATACTAGAAAACTGCCCATTGGCTCTTGTAATCCATGACTCCTTTCGTACCTTTGTTTACAAAATGAAAGATGTTTTTCTCTGATAGAGATCAGATTTACAACCGATACCGCGGGCTAACGGAAAAGGTTGTGCTATACCATGCTGTATTAAGTATCACAGTGATATGTGTAGGCTATCGTATAATTAACGCTATTTATCGACACACGATATCCCCATCTCTTCAGTCCGTTGCCTGGGAATAATGCTAGATTCAGATCTTTTCTTCAAACCCCATGTCAACACGCTTGCCAACTCCTGTCGGGCTCCAACTCAGAAACATTTCCCACATTCGCCCTTCCTCTCTCCCCCATGTTGTTTCTATAGGCCATATTTATAAATAATATGGTAACTCTCATAATACTCTCAAAATACCACTCCTCTTTGTTTTATTTTAGGATCAGTATTATTAAAGGATCACTATTTCGCTATTTAGGTTTCAATATTGAAAAGCAAACTGTATCCTCAGAACCACTGAACCAGAAGGCAGAGAACCTTATATAAAAAGCAGTATGTTTGTTGTATCAATTAGATCAACTGGACTTGAAATGTAGTTCTTGAAGACGTTTCGCTAGTCATCCGACTGGCTTTCTCAATTCAGAATGACTTGGTACAAGAATGTGGCAATTATGTACCCTGGAAAATCCCAATAGCATATCACAGCCAGGTGGTTAGGGGTGTGATTGATAGCGGCAATACTGCTGTAACTTTGGATAGTCTGCAGCTATAAGCATAATAATAAAATTCACATGTATGGAGACCACAGTTCCCCTTTAAACAATACTGGAACTGTATTGTATAAGGTTGCCATACATATGTAAATTTGGTTGATATTTATAAAGCAGCAATATCGCTTAATTACCACTTTTTATTTGGTTGCAAAATACCACTGATAAAGGATCAATATTAGTATTTTCCAATATCACCTCTTTATATCTCCTAGATATTGCTAGGAGATATTGCTACCCAAATCTCCCAAAAATTGCTTTAAAAGGGTATCTCCACTGGAAAAAAAATGTAGTTTTATTGAAGAACGGAAGGTAAAGGAGCTGTGTCTTATCTCACGTTCTTTTAAACATGCCGCAATCATATATTTATGAACAAACTTTGCTGTAAATCTATGATTGAGGCAAGTTTGTGATACTGCAGGTTTATAAATATGGCCTATGGTCCCCTGCCTAATATAAACTGTAACAGAATTGGCTAGAGGCTAGTAGGCCTAACCTGCTGGAATATGTTCCTGCAGTAGTTTATGATTTGTCGTGCAAAGAGCACAATGATTAGTGACTACCCAGGAATTCTGGGAAATAAAACACAAACCCCATATCAGAAAAGTAACCCACATCAAAATAAGATGAAGTGAGGCACAGATACTGCTTTTATATTAAGGTGCTCTGCCTTCTGGTTCAGTGTTGTTCTGAGGATACAGTTTGCTTTTCAATATTGAAACCTAAATAGCGAAATAGTGATCCTTTAATAATACTGATCCTAAAATAAAACAAAGAGGAGTGGTATTTTGAGAGTATTATGAGAGTTACCATATTATTTATAAATATGGCCTATAGAAACAACATGGGGGAGAGAGGAAGGGACGAATGTGGGAAATGTTTCTGAGTTGGAGCCCGACAGGAGTTGGCAAGCGTGTTGACATGGGGTTTGAAGAAAAGATCTGAATCTAGCATTATTCCCAGGCAACGGACATGAAGAGATGGGGATATCGGTGTGTCGATAAATAGCGTTAATTATACGATAGCCTATACAATATCACTGTGATACTTTAATACAGCATGGTATAGCACAACCTTTTCCGTTAGCCCGCGGTATCGGTTGTAAATCTGATCTCTATCAGAGAAAAACATCTTATCATTTTGTAAACAAAGGTACAGAAAGGAGTCATGGATTACAAGAGCCAATGGGCAGTTTTCTAGTATTTACAACTCCAGGTATTATTTTGTGATGCAGTTGTTAAAATACTGATTCTAAAATACAGATGAATATTGATCATTTATGACTGCAAAATTATTTTATGGCCACACAGTAAAATAACGGCCACATCAGTCAATGGACTGTTACCCAGCGATCAAAAAATACCATTATTTGCCATTCTGTCTGACTGCAATAAAGATTTGTTATCAGTGATTAGAGATATTTATCTTCTATAGATATGTTATACAGAGGTTTAGGGGGTTGAGGGTAGAAGGTTGAGGGTAGATAAGTTTGTTTTAGTTCCATATCTTAAAGTTGGGTACACACTAACGGATTATTTGGCCGTCGGTCGCGGCAAATTTGAACAAACAATTGAGGTCGGTCGCGGCCACACCAGCATATATTTTTGACCGACCGACCGAAAGTGCCGTGAATCAGTCGGCCGAAAATATCTGCTGGTGTATACCCAGCCTTAAGGAAGGATGTGTGTGTTTGTGTCGGAAAATATGTATGTGGGTGCTTAAAATATATTTTTTTGTATTTCCTTCAAAAAATGTTAATATACCCAATATTTGACTGTTGGGTAATGTTCACGGAAGACCATTTCCCTTAGGGCACTAGGAGCGGACAAAAACGCAATTAAAAAATGCAGTGCGTTTAGTGACTTTTTAACATGTTTCTGTATCCATTTGCTCTGTTTTTAATTTAAAGGGGCAGGAACACTTGTCACTTCCAGGGAGTTTCAGGAGCATTTGAAGAGAGAGGTAGAAGATAGTGTTGTGGAGAGAGATCTTGTGATTTTCTGGTGATTTTGCTATTTTTCTAGTTTCCTATAGCCTGCAGACCGGAAATGAAATCACAGGAACTCCCAGGCTTCTTTTGCGAAAAACAAATGATTGAATTGTTATCCATTGTTATCCATTGTACCACGTTTTAATGCTTTTTTAAAGGACAGAAATGCATGCAGCAGTGCATATTTAAAACGGATAGGAACGGAACGGAATACAACGAAGCAAGTGTGAACGATATTGTGAAATCCTATGGGATTTTACGTTCTGTTTGTTTTTAAAAATGCATCTGCATTTGAAAAAAGTATACAAATTGATGTAGTGTGAACGAGCCTTAGGATGTTGAATGAGAATGTTGTGTGAATGTTGCTGAATTCGGGTGTATGTGATTTTATGTTGTTTGTGGGGTGGGGCATGATGGCTGGGAGTGTATGTACTTTGTGGGCATGGCATAGTGACTTGTGTGGGGCTTTAAGACTAGTGGCCCCATTTCACAATTTGTAGAGAGGGTCCCAACAAATCTTAATCTACCACTGAGAACAGGTACCCACATTTAATTTTCTTCTCCTGCTCATTTATTTCTCCATTTCAGTATTTGCTGCTAACTCCTCTTGGTTCTTTTACAGTTTATTCTTTACTTTCCCTTTGCCTATTTATTCCATTGCAAAGAATTTTCTTGGCTTGATAGAGATGATACCTGAACTAACAGTCACAGGGGGTTTCCATTGTGTATTGGTTTCTAGTCTGACTGCTTTGTCTCTACCTATTCACTGGTGAATTTATATAGTAAACATAAAGAAAACAAAAGGCGACAACATATACATTTTCCCTTGCCTTTATTCCAGTGTATAATAGAAACAAGCCAGCATAGCACTAGAAAATAACAGCAGCAAAATCTAGGAAAAACAAAACATTTGTTCTGCAGGGTTAACACTATTTTTTAAAAATATTTTTTGCTGTTTTTATAAATTTTCTAAGCAATAAACATGCACTATATAGTTTGCGTTATACGTGGAAGATTCACATGGTTCACAAACAATATATTCTGCTGGTAAATGGCCCTTTACTCGGTGCAATTTGGGTTAAAACTCTTTCTCTGCAATCAGTCCAAAGGAGTAATCAGTGGTAATTCAGAGAATTCTTGGAAGAATGAACCGTTACTGTGCAGGAGGTTGCTCTCTACCTTAGCATGAGTACAATTAGGCAGCATGTAATGTCACTTCACCTGGTACCAAGCTGCACTATGGGTAGGTAAATCTTTAAATCCATAGGATAATTCCTATTACCGCCAAGATACGCTGGTTTTTAGATTAACACAGCATGCAAGGCCAAATTTCCAGGGAGTCTAGTTAGACATGTGCAAGAGGTTTTCTGGCCACTAGCCATGAACACAGACAGTTAATACCATGCATTGCACTGATGTTACAGATTGTTCATTATATATAAAAAAAATTAAAAAAATCACTGTTAATATCTAGACAATTCCTTACTTAGCAAATGTAAATTATTTAAATTGCCAAAAACAAAGGATTATGGGAGCAAGAAAATGGCTAAAATGTTCCAACAGACTTCTTCTATATTACATAGGTCACACGGCTTAAACTAAAATGTAAGTTCAATATTTTGTTTTATTTATAACAGCCCGGTATAGCAAAGTTTACAGCCCCGGTCTTAAATCTACGACCGTGGTGGAAATAAATTTACAATTGTGATTGTAGATTTATGACCAAGATCACTAATTTACGATCAACTACACAATACCTTTGCAGTATGTACTTGTATGATAAAGTTTTGGAATATGCCCCTTGATGTATTGTTGTCTTTTTTCAACCCAACAGGATATTGGAACTATGCACTTTGTTTCAAATTGGTTTTATTTGTCTTTGGAAGAAAGGACATTGGCACTGACAACCCATGATTATAATTATAATCATAGGGTCTCAGAACCTAGAAAATAAACAAGATAGCAAGTAACGTAAGCTTAATATCGATTTAGATAGAAACAAAAAGATGGACAGTAGGGATGAAGCAAAGTTTTTACCTGAACCTGGCTTGTCAAAATTCTTTTGGTCAAAAGAATCTGGTGAATTCTGACATAGAACATCAACATTTCAATTTTAGAAGCCACTTTGGTTTTGCTTTGAAAAGTGTCTCTGTTTTGCTCTTGCCTGCTCCTAGTCTGTACCTCATATTTTTGGTCTCTGACCTTTTTTATCTTTCCTGGTGTCTTGTCCGTTAGTTTCACTCCGGACTTCTCCTGTATTCCCGGCCTCAGTTTGAATACCTTGCACTCTAAGTCCATGGGGCAACCGTGTTCGGTGAGGCGCGTGTAGCCTCCCGGCAAACGGGGGCTTGTCTATTGGTGAAGATAGTGGTTGTAGATTGGGGTATTTGGACTGAAGGAATACGAGGGAATCCGGAGCGTTACAACTGGCGTGTGATTCTTACATGCTAATGGATTGCAAAACACAGTTGTAAGAGCGTGAGAAATGCGCCTGTGTGGCCTAGTTAGTGCAAAAGTTCAAAACCCTCTCTAACCCTTCACTGTGATGCAGTACCGGGTAAGTGAGCAGTCACATTTGCTTTAATCATAATAAAAATAATAATAATAAAACTACTACTACTACTACTAATAATAATAATAATAATGCTATCATTTGGATGATGTGAATACTTTTTAGCATGGAGCGCGCACAGCCTAGCAATATGGAATCAGAATGTATGGTGCATTGCTGTATTATGATTGTGGCCTTATAGTAACCTGAGCTCCAGTAGATTGCATTGCCCTGTGTATGTACAGTGTACAGTGAGACAGTAACACATTGTTAGAGCAGAACTACAGTATCATTAACACAGCTTCTATAAGAAACAGACACTTGGCAAGTAGGATATTGCAAATATGAAAGAAAAGTCATTAGTCAATTCCATGTTAATACAGAAAAATTCCAAACTTGTTATTCATCTGCTGGATTTTTCTACTTGCCACAAACTAGCAGACCAGTGGAAATTTCTAGCTCTACAGTATATGTTCTTTTGTTCTTTGACCTCCCATATCAACCTATCAGAATGGAGTTCAAAGGGCCTATGTGTGTGTGTTACTTAGCTGCTAGGGACCCCACTGTCAGTTTGAGGTCAGCATTAAGGACAGAAAAATAATTAAAGATCACAAGAAAGCTGTAACCAAGCTGAACACTAATGCTCAGGACAAAGAAAACATCAGTCTGATGAGCTGTAAGGGGATAAACTGTGCTGATATGAAGTCAAAGTAAATCCAGAAGAATAAAATGAAATACTCCATCTAGCTCAGTTTACCACTTGGAAGTATAATACAAATTTCTTTCCAAAACATGCACTTCGACTTTTGCCAGACCACTGAGATTGCTCAACAAAATTCCACAAGGGATCGGCTTTATAGCTTGACAGAGAGTTGTTTGTCTTGCAGCAACACTTATAAAGGAGACAATTCCCTACTGGTAGTTGACTGGGTAGATCTAAAAAAATGTTATAAATGATTGGATAAAAAATAATCCTAATAACCTCAATCAGTCTTCCTTATTCTCAAAGCTCCGTCATCACCAAGCTTAGCTGGCGGATGCAGTAATATCATGTGACTTTGATAGATCGAGTCAATAAATATGCATTAAGCAGTTACAAACAATGTTGATGATCTGGAATAGGGTCCTGGAGGCCTTTTTAGGGTAAAAAGTTTGAGATCTGCAGGCTAAAATTAACATTAGTTCTGTAAGTCTGGAAAAATATTCAGTCATTCTATTTAATAGCAAAGCTCATTAACCCACAAGCATGTACCTATTGGATAGGGAGGAACCAAGGTTCCACAGAGCTAAAAGATTTTTCTGGCTTTGGGCTAATCGATCTCTGTGTAGGAGCCACACTATTATATAGTTGTAAGCAGATGTTTCTCTGTTGGCAAATCATTGCCGATTGTGCAGTCCCTATGGGACTGCACAATTGGTCACAAAACTGTTGCTAGTAGTGATTGCTTGGTTGGGACAAAAAGTCCCCTTGTGTGTACCCACCTTTAGGGATATTTAAAGGGAATTATAGATTAAAAGTAGGGAGCTGTTCTGAAAAACAAAATCTGTTTCTATACTCTTCCTTTAGGAACATTATTACTTGATGTCTTATAATTTCAAAAAAATTGCAATAAAAACAACTTAATTAGTATTGTTTAGTACTAAAGAGAGAAAAGAGGAAAAATATTGTAGCTACAGATCAGACAGTGCGGTGTGTGTTGTTGGCTGTCCCAGCTAAGGGCGTCCTTCCAAATACTAGTGAGTCATGTCAGAATAATGGGCTTTGAAATTTAACAAAAACTTGAACAAGAAATGTTTATTTTGCAAAGCCAGTACTGTATTAATTCATCCCTTTCATTGTTTTCTTTCCCCCTTTCCTTTGCAAACCTAACTGAAAAATAAGCATGTTGTTTCGAAATAAACAGCACTTTTTCATTATTTAGATTTCCTGGTACACAACACTAACACATTCAACTTTACAGTTTGCACAGTCTTGTACAGTTTTCTATCTAACTGGATGATTCTGGTGGACGATCAATTCTAAGCTCAACAGATGTAAAAGGTTTTACCTAGACCTGCCACTAAAAATTAATTAAAATCATTCTGTAAACTGATATATATATGTACAAAGATACTCTTTATTTTCATTACAAATGGATTAAGGGTAAGCTAAGCAATAATGTAGGTGTTCGCGAACAAAAAGCAGGTGTCTTATAAAAAGCAGTATCAAATTATTGGTAATGTCACACAGGGCAATCCTCTCTAAGTTATATTTAAAAAAAAACTACTTGCTGAGTCTGTTTCTTATGGAGAAAAAGTCATTGGGATTAAATGCAGCGATTAAACTCAGTATTTTTTTACCTTTCTTAAAACAGGCAAGAATTGCTTGTGTAGAATCCCTTAAATATATTACTCGAAACATGTACTGCCTACTTTCTATTTTGTCCCTGAAGAGGGTTCATTATGTCCAGTCTTAATTCTGTTACTGTTATAGCTTTTCAGGTTCTCAGTTTTTACACATTAAAATAGTGTTTTGATACTGAATTTTCTTTTACAATAACAGCAGGGTAGGCAGCGTACATCTACAAGTTGCTATGCTATTTATGCTTTGTGTTGCACAGGATGCAGGAGAAAGTGCAGCATTTTCAAGGAGGGATTCCTGAATAGGTTACCATTGAATAAACTCAGACGCAAGTTCATGACCAAAAATATCCATATATTCTATTTTATATATTCTCTAGTTGCTATAATTGTCATGGCAGTTAGTTAATACAGATATCCCCTTTCCTTTTTTTATAAAGTATCAGGGTTATTCAATAAAAGTTCTTATCGTTAAAAATCAGTGGTGATTTTGGTGACCTGTATCAGTCACCAATTCACCTCGATTGGATAAATGGGTGATTGAACAAGGGGGGGCTTGGGCACTCAGAGGGAGTGGCAGGAGTGTTTCATGGTTAGTGAAATAACAATAGGCCCTGTCCAGGGCTCCTGCGTCCATTTGTTTGGGAGGAATACAAACAGCCGACAAATACCCAAATAAGTATTACTACAGGTATAGCGTGGGCTGTTTAGAGTAACATAATTGGAATTTATGGTTACATATTATAATTATATATAGTAATAATAGTGTAGTACAACATTATGAGGCATATTAATAAACCTGCACAATCAGTCTTTCCTTATACCATGAGTTCTTACCGGACTTACATTTTTATGGTAATTTACTGCCATGTTATTAATTTAAAACTGGAATATCCCAGTGCAGTCAGTAAAGCCACCATCTATGTAGTCTATACAGTGTGGTTGCCATTTTAAAACAGCGATACCAGCAGTAAGGGCTAGGACACACTTGCGCGTTTTTGCGCATGTGTTTTTTTCTAATATAGGAATTGTGGTAATGCACTGGAAACGTGCATTTTCTGCTGCGATGCGATTGCGTATCTGTTTGCAATACGCAATCGCATGTTATCACCATTTTTATGCACAATTGCATGCGATTTCGTATATCAAAAGGAGAAATCGCATGCCCAAACGCACAGGAATCGCAGCAGAATTGCGTGTGATTCCGTGTGTGGTGCAGTGTTCATTTATAAATATGCCTCTGTAATTACTATATCGGATTTCTTGTATTATATTGACAGTAAAGTTTACTGGAAACTGAATGAAATAATTATTAAGGGTTATAACAAGTGACTAGGAACACAAAATGTACAGAGAAATCATGGGTACAGTTGACTAGGCTGCAGTAAATATTGAGAACCAGAAACGCAGCAGTTCAGTCTCAGGGTTTCCTATTACGTGTGTAACACCCCAGTTGTTACTTGTTACTGTACATCATCACAACATCTCCATGGCTGAGGGACCCTTTTGATTAACCAACTATATTTACAAGTTTTTCAACTTGGCCAAATGAAAACCATACAAATCTGTAGAGACAAATGTAGCCTTATTATTGTAATAAAAATTGACATAACTCGTGCTGTTTTTCTTGGCCAACCTGCACTGCTTTTGACTAAAAGTCAAATTCTTTTAGTTACGTTTCCTGTGCTTTTGGTCCCCTCTTCACAGGACCATAAAGTTGACCATCCAGGGAGAGAAGAAAAAGCCACCCTGGGGCATCCATTTTATTAATGGGCATAATGTTATACATCCCATGTGAACTACTAAAGAACAGCAGGGAAAGTTTCAGCTGAAAAATATGAAAGAAATCGAAAGCTTTGCCAGAGGTTTGCCGTTTTTTGTTACTGTGATACATTTTTCACAGTAAAAAGCATGCAGTGATGGCTAGTATTGATTGTGCACTTATTATGGGATCAATACAAACTGCGGGCTGAGTTCACACTGAACACTAACTCTGCTTGTACCTTTCATCTTTTTTACTTGTTTAGATCACTTGTTCGTTTTATTTTTTTGTAATGATTAATCAATTTAAGAATTTAGTTTTATCATTGTCTAACCATTATTGCTGAGTAAAGCTGGCCAAACACTATTAGAAATACATCTTAAAGGGTAACTGTGGTCTCACAGTTACTAAACTAGTAAGGATTGTGTAAAAAGCCTTCTATCATACCTTCAAAATAAAACCTAAATCACATCTGGTGGTGAGAAGTTATGCCTGGAAAGTTTCAGCAATATTACTTCCTGTTTTCAGCCACGTGGCCAGTAGAGATGGTCAGCCATGTGACCAGTAGAGATGGCTGAACTTCATAAAGTTCGGTCCGTATTCAAACTTTCGAACTTCAGTAAAAGTTTGAAAGTTTGAATTCGGACCCATTAAAGTCAATGGGAGAGGGATAGTTCGAAAAGTCTGGATGATTTACAGCTAAACTAACAATGGTAACTTACTGTAAATGGCTGTGGCACCTGGGAAATGGTCTGGGGAACATGTCACTATCACCAAAACTTGTTAAAAGACTTCCTAAACACGAGCGGGCAATTGTCGGGTTTTGTGCAAGCTACATTAGAGGGTTATGGTCAATTCGAGGGTTACCGAACGATACTTACGAGGGTTAGTGGAAATAGAACCATAAATTTGAGGATTACCGAGATCGAACTATATTTTCGAGAATTATCGAAAACCAATGATACTTTCGAGGGTTAGCAAACGATAGTTTCGAGCGTTAGCGAAAACAATCCATACATTTGAGGGTTAACGAAAACTAATGATACTTTCGAAGGTTACCGAAAATCGAAGGCTACATTCTAAGGGTTAGTGAACAATACATTCTAGGGTTAATGAAAACGATCTGTACATTCGAGGGTTACCGAAAACGAACAATACATTCGAGGGTTATCGAACAATATATTCTAGGGTTAGCGATAAATTCGATAATTATCATGTCCATCTCTAGTGGCCAGCTTGTAGTCATGTGGTCAGCCTCTGCCTACATTAATAGGCTCCCCTTCTCAACTGTCAATTTCCCCCACAGGTACTTCCTGTTTTCCCCAGCATTTATTCTTAACTGGGGCAGAGGGGTGGGGCTGGGGCAGAGGTCTGGTGATGTCACACAACCTACTGGAAGCAGGAAATTTTAACATTTACCCCAATGTAATTTCTCAGAGGCTGCAGCCAGAGATGTGATTGTCGGGTTATTTTGTAAGGAAATACTGCAGGCTTTCTTTTAACCCTAACTTGTTTTGAGACCACAGTTACCCTTTAATGTTTCAACAAACACCTGGGCCAATCATTTTGTGATAAAAATTTGTTCTCAAATTGAGTGGGCCAAAATAGGAAATGTGAAAACACTGGGAGGCAATACTGATGATCTGCCAGATATAAGATAAAATTAACAATTGGACATCGAATCTAATATCTAGACAGTGTAACCAGTGTTACCAGTATAATAAACTCTTCTAATAGACCCAGTTGGGTGCCAAATGACAGCCCAGTGATCACTTCTGCAGCCACTTGTGAATATGAACAGGTTTAAAAGCTAAAGGCACTTGTATTATTGTAATGACTATAGACAAAAACGTTTGGCTGATTTTATGCTGCGCTCTCTCATTATTTTACCATAAATTGAATATGATTCAGATTTCAACAAAAAAGTCTCTGATGTGGTTATAATCACCAAGACCTCTCCATATTAACCACATATAATAATCCTTATATCATGACATTCTGAATTATGGTCAGCAACAGCCTGCCAGATCTATATTACTGATTCATTCCATGAGGAATAATGATTTAGACTTTTAATGAGAAACCAAAAAGAGGTAAAAAACCAAAACTCCAAGTAAAAAAATGTAAAACACCCACCACATGATGTCACATTAATGCAAAATATGTAAAAATGTATAAAATATATATGTATATCTTCTTTCAAAAAAGTTAAAAAATACATATGCATATAATTATACTTGAATAGTGAAAACAGCAGAACTGCAGTTGATAATATAGTATACTTTTTGACAAATTGAATGTTAATTACAAAAGGTGGTTTAAAAATTTTTCCGAAATATACCCTTTTACTGTTTTGGCATTTATCAGCGTTATCATGTCATGTCCATACGTTGACCTTCCTTTTTTAAACCATTTGGTGCTGAAAGGCCAAACTAAATGTGCACTATACAGCAGCAGTCATAGATTTCTTCTGACTTTGATCTTGTGCCCTGTACCGATATTGTTCGGTCTCCGGTCTTTCAAAAGCACTGTAACCTGGAACTCGTTGGCCTTGGGGTTGTGAAGGTGGAACATCTCGATGTATAGGGCCCTTGCTCTGTGGTGGTCGGTAGGGAGGAATTCGATAATCATCACTGTGATGTGTTTGTTTACGGGAATATGTACCTTTACTAGTATGCATAATGTGTGCTATGTCATAGTAGTAAGGTGGTTCTCTCTCCTTATATCCTGTAGAAGGTCTAAGTTCCAGTGGTTCCGATGTTCCATGTCTAAAAGTGAGAAGATCAGGTGTTATAGAGGTTTGTTGTAATGCATGAAAAATATATAATAATGAGATTTACAAGGTACTTGTGGAAAAACTAAATTAGAATATCAACTGCCTAATGTAGTGAACAACACAAACAATGTTGCTCTTCAGGTCCAAAACAAATTACTAATTAAAGGGTAACTGGAATTCTTCCAAACTAGTAAAAATTATATAAAAGACCTTTCAACATTGCTTCAAAATAAAAACCAAATAACATCGCTAGATAAAATTTGTGAGAAGTTATTGCTGGAAAGGTTTAGCAATATTACTTCCTGCTTGAACACTTCCTGTTTTTAGCCATGTGACTAGCTTGTAGTCATGTGACCAGCATCTGCCTGCATCTGCCTCCCCTTCTCAACTGTCAATTATTGCCCCAGGTACTTCTTGATTTCCCTAGCATTAAGGTTTCGTACCCTTAATGTATGCGATGCACAATGTGTACGGGCGAACGTTTTGGCCGATAATCGGCCTGTGTGTAGGCCGGGTGGATCTCCGAATGACTGTTGGCCGAAACATTTGTTCGTACACATTGTGCGTCGTGGGTCAGGAACCTTAAGTCTTAACTGAGCATGCTTCTCCCCTAGGGCGGACGGGCGGGGCAGAGGTCAGGTAATGTTACTTAACCTACTGGAAGCAGGAAGTTTGACCAATGAAATCATTTTAAAGGAAATACTGCAGGCTTTCATTTAACCCTAACTTGCCACCCAATATAAGAAGATATTACACACATTAATATATAGTGAAAAAAATTTTAAAGGGAAAAAAAAAATCTCAATCACACCACATTGTTTGGGGGGATTAAATACCAGCCCAACCAAAGATGATAGACAGAATCTGTAAGATGTGGCTACACACAGTCACAAGTGTTTCCCTATATAAAATATGCAGAGATCACTTGTGACTGCTATACACCTAACAATCACATCTGGCTCTCTATACTTTAGTATAGCTATTAATACAACCGTTATAGAGGATAGAACATCGGCAGATGTACAAACATTATCGAAAGAGGACAGATTCCCTTCGGTACCAACAGGATTAGCCCTTTATCAGTTATTGTTGTACCCAGCTTAAGATTGATTTTTTTCAGTATTTTACTTAATTTTTTTTGTTTTAATTAAAAGATATAATTATTATTATTGCGGATTTATATAGTGCCAACATCTTCCGTAGTGCTTTACAATTACATGTTTTACATTCACATCACATGCCCCAAAGAGCTTACAATCTAAACATAAAGATATTGTCTTTCAATTCTGATAGATGTGTACAAAGAGATAGAATATCTTTTTTTCTTACATTATGAAGTGTGTTCCAGTGTTCTAGGGAACAGATACATGAACTGAGATTGGTATTTATACTGGGATTAGTTCATCTATGATCAGCACACAGTGAAGGCCTTAAGGGAATGTACATCCTGTGCACACAACTCCACCCTCGAGGCACAATCACCCCAAGCCCTTCCCCTACCAGGAGACATGATTACAGGGGCCGGAGCACATGCAATATTGAAATGTTAACCCCAAGCAACAGTCTGATGCCCCCGGGATCCTGCAACCTCTGGCTAGATACATGGGCTGATATTCCAATATTTCGGACAAACGGCCAAAAATAACAGCGCCACTTTTTCAAGCACCACCAAGGGATGTGTTGTCCAAACTGGGCAAAAGTTCGATCAGTCATGACATAAATTTCAGCCAATTCTGTGGACCTTCTATGGATTTTCTGCCTATGAAATACTGTAATACTGCTGTATAGTGCTCTTGGGAGTGGGGTGGAGCCTGAGGAATTTCACTCAAGATGCCTCTCACCTCACAGCACCATTGTGTTCTTGTAAAAGAATTCAAATAAAATGGGCTTAGAAAAAAATTTCTGTAAGGGTTATTTTATGTAAGCAGCACATACCGTTTTTAATTTATAGTCCAGTTCGACTTTCCGGGAAGAGTTAAAGACTGAAATAAATTGTTGAAAATAAGAATCTCATCCTTCTCCTCCCTCCATAACATTATCTTGGATGCTTCTATGCATTAAGTGCTCAGTCCTGTCTATCAATGTACTGTCACCTTTCTTAAGAACCTAATAATCTGCCTGGTGTGTGTCTGCTGTAGTTTAACAATAAACATAACAATAATTGTGAGAATCTGGATACGGAGCAGGGACCAATACCAAACACAAAGCATTAACGCAAATGGATATTTTAACAGTGTGTCAGAAAAGTTAATGATTGTTTCCATGGGCAGAAACTGCAAACGCCAATGGGGGAAAAAAACCTGGTTCCTCCTATTTCATAGAACACAAAATGCTAATAAACTGTAGTGCACATTCAAATCACAGTATATTAATGCCCCATATTATTAGACAGAGTCGTAAAAACTGGCTAATTTCAACATTAACCTGCTAGGTTCTAAATTACATCAGTTTAGTTCTAGTTTTATTTCTTGTAAATATATCATACCTAGTTATTATAGCTATTCTGTCATTACCAAATTCAGAAGACCTACAATGTAAAGTTCCTCTAAATAGACATACATGGTTAGATATATTAGATATATGGTAGATGGTACAAATCTAACCCCTTGATTGGAAATCCATTGGGATATAGCAATGTTTGTGCCATATTTAAGTCTTCGCCAGTCTAACAACAGTAAAAAAAAAAAAGACTTTCAATTATACATAAAAATGGTTAGGTGAAAATGGAATGATGGCTGAAATCTTACTTTCTGGGCAAAATTTTGCCTACACATAAGAAAGTTGGTTTTGTGGTTAAACGCAGCAGAAATTTAAACAAGAATCGATCCAGGCATAATGCACTGCTCCGTATAATACAAACGATGAGGTGGCCAATCCCCAAATATTACCCAGATATTTTGCAATCTGCCATTGTCTATAGGCAGACTTTTAGGCTGGGTACACATGGCCGGACTATTTCTCCCGAACCAGTGCTCGGGACAAATGTGCGTTGGTCGCGGTAAATTTGGCTGCGGCAGGATTTACGAACGATCGATTGTGCGGTGCCATAGGGAACCGCAAAATCGTTTGGAATTTTCTGAGGCGTCTGACCGTTCGTTCGACCAATCCGGGGGAATGAACAATGTCGTTTGCGGCCGGCCGCCCCACACCAGCCGATATTTTCGTCCGACCGACCGAAAGTGCCGTGAATCGGTTGGCCGAAAATATCGTCTGGTGTGTAACCAGCTTTAGGCATATCCATTGGCAGCCAAACCATTAACAGAGGGATACAGTTGCCATGTATGTGGGATCCCTTTCCATCTGGCAGGTATTTAGCATTTTGAAAAATTCAAGCTGGCAAAAGCATTATTCAACTTTGCCAAATAACCAATTTCTGTGGAAGGTCTCAACTGGCTTCCAATAATTTTATTGATAGTTATAAGATGAGGTAATGTACAAGAAGACGAGGTAAGGTCTACAAAGCATGACTATACTTATTAATGCTCATAACTATGTATGCATTTATGAATAGAGATGGACTAGAACCGAACTCGAACCTGAGTTTGAGCCGAACTTCAACAGTTCGAACAGACCTGAACTTTTTGTACTATTACGGATTTCGAATTTCCAAACTTTTGATAATTACCGTATATACTCGAGTATAAACCGTCCGAGTATAAACCGAGGTACCTACTTTTACCTGAAAAACTAGTAAAAATAGTTGACTCGAGTATAAACCGAGGGTAGAAAATATGAACACTAATACAGCAGTATAGGAGCCTATTGGCCCCTATACCATACTGTAATAATAATCTAGTAACCAACTATTCCATTGCACTCCAGATATTTGTAAACTACAACTTCCAGCATGCATTGGTTGCTGGAAGTTATAGTTTCTAAACTCATGAAGTGGCAAGATATTTAGAACTGCAATGCTCCCCACAGTAAAAGGATATTACCTGGCTTATGCACCATATGAACTTAAATAATAAATTACTGTGAATGCATTTAACACAGTGCCACCCATCAGCCTTCCCCCCCTCCACCGCATAAGGAAGACTTAGCCCACCCCTAAGCCACCCCATACACAAGAGCATCCTCCTTACTAGCAGAGGGCTGAGTGCTGGCAGGTTCTTGAACGGTATTAACCATTTGAATCGATACCGTATATACTCAGGTATAAGTTGAATTTTACAGGCTTTGAAATTAGCCTGAAAACCTAACCTCGACTTATACTCGGGTCAAGTCCTAATTTAGATCCAAATTCTGCAATTGCAGATAGTAACCAGTAGGCGGCGCTGTGTTAACCTGCCTTTACACTTCCTGCTTCCTGTAGTCTGGCTGCTGGACTCACTCAGCACTATCACAGCTCATCTGGATGCTGAAAATCTGATGGGTCTCCTAAGTTTGGGGCAAAAAACAGCTGCTAGTTCAATGCAAATGACAGCTTGAAACTACAACTCTCAGGTGACATTTTTAACTATTGGGGTCAGAGAGTCCTTTACTATAAGGGGTCAGTGTGCCCTTTACTATATGGGGGTCAGAGTGCCCTTTACAATTTGGGGTTGAGGAGAATTGTAAATGATGGTAAGCTTAATTAAAAGTTTACTGAACCTTGCCACTCCACATGTAGAAACTGAAACTCCCAGCAACAAAGCATGCTGGGAGTTGTAGTTTCCAAACATCTGGAGTGCCAAGGAATTGGAGGTTACTGGTACATGAGATTCATGTATGGGAATTCTGCTGTCCATTTAAAGGGCAACTAAAGCCTAAAAACACCACAGAATCAGAAGGCAGTAGTGGTGATAATTTCTACCCTCGACTTATACTCGAGTCAATCAGTTTTTATAAATTTTTCAGGTAAAAATAGGTACCTCGACTTATATTCGTATCGACTTATACTCGAGTATATACGGTATCCCTCGATTTGACATTCCATAACCCTAGAATGCGGTGTTTGTTAACTCTCGAATGTTCAATATTGGAAAACCCTCGAACGTATCGTTCAATTTCAGTAACCCTCGAAATGTAGCTTTTGGTAACCCTCAAATGTAGTGTTTGATTTCGGTAACCCTCAAATGTAGTGCTCAGTATTTGATCCAAACTTTCCGAACTATTTGTCCCCATTGACTTTAAAGGGTCCATTTTTGAAACTATCGAACTTCCAAACTTTTACTGAAGTTCGGCAGTTGGAAAATGAACCGAACTTTAGGAAGTTTGGCCATCTCTATTTATGGAAATAACCCCCCCCCCACACACACACACATTTGTATGACCTTTTGTATTATAATATGTTACAGTGCTGTTTTTACAAGTAGCACTACATAAATAAAATTATACATACATAATAGATAAAAACTGATTCTTCATTTACAATATGTTTAGGCTTCTCAAGAGGAAACTAATTTGTTTTAAACTATGAATTAAAACAATATACAGGTTTTTAAAAAGTTTGTAAAGACAATGTCAAGGGAATGCATATAAGCAGCCTTAAAATAATTCAGCTATTTCCCAGTGGAATCACTTAGTGCAAGTGTTTCCTGTCTAGAATCAAATGAAAGGAGCTACAGGAGAGAGATCAGTTTCTACATTTCTGGAACTTGAGTTCAACCTCTGAGATTTAAGCCCTGTAAAAGACAGGGTTATAGAAGAGAGGCTCTAAGTGAGACAGACCAGACTAAGCGTTGAAGGAAGAGACAAATCCTAACTCTAACATCCTAAAAAAAGTCTACGAAATGGGATTTGCCTTCAGGCAACTGGTATCTTTTCTCTCACACCTACTCTTTATACTGCTGCTCCAATCATCACTCTCGGGTAAACATCATTCTTTTTTATTTCAGATGAAACTAATTGAAATTGATTGACAATAAACAGAATGGGTTATTTTGGAAAATGTTACATGATTTTAGTTTTGTTTGCAGGCATAAATAAGGGCTACACAAATCAAAGCTAGCCATACACTGTCACAATTTATGGCAGATCTAATCGGATGCTGAAGCCTCCAAAATGTCTGATCCCATGGACGACAAGTCATATTTGTTTTGAACTGCACATTTCTGTTAGTACCAATCATTGCAATTTTTTTGGCCTACCTTAAGTTATCATGGCTGATTGCGCAGTCCCAAATGAATAGGGGATTGCATGGCAAGCTGTTGGCTGTGTACCAGCCCAGTGTTGGACAAGACACAAGGGAAAAAATAACAAATATCTGCAGATTTAACAAACAGCTAGAAATGGGCATAGCCACTGGTTGGAAGAGATTGTTACAGGCTGAAGTATCCCAAAATTCTGTAGCTCAGTATAGAAAAAAAATACTTTTTTTTTGTTTTTCGTTTCACTCTATGTTTGTGAAGGTTCTCATTTGCAATGGACACCTGGCTGTGATATGCCAATTGGGGCTTTCCAGTGTATTTATTGCCAACAGATTCTTGTACAAGTCATTCTGAATTGAGAAAGCCAGTCGGATGACTAGCGAAACGTCTTCAAGAACTAAACTTTAAGTCCAGTTGATCTAACTGAATACAACAGATATTCATCCCTCTATCAGAAAGCCCCCCTATACTAACAAGGAAATTACAGAGCGCATTTATACCCATCCACATTATATTTCACACCACCTACCATCTCCCCATCACACCCCTGTAAGTAATGTTAGTGCTCATAGTGTGCATTGCTTTGCTTTCCTGAGAAGCAGAATCACACACCCCAGGCATCAGCAATAAATCCCCCTTTAGTATAAGAAAACAGTAATAGCAGAACCAGTTATTTAGAGCAGGGCAGAATAGAGATTGGCCTTTTCTCCAGACTCGGGGGCCTTTCCTGATCCATAAAATATCCGCTAGATTAGCCTAATTCTACAGTATAAGGCATATTTAATCTAAAAACACGTTATCTTAAACATCCAACATTTCATTAGCAGGCTCTTGGGGTTTGCTGACAACTGTAACATGACCAATGGCAGACACAACCTTATGCTATTTCTCACAGTGAAGTCAATATAAAATACTTTACATTGATAAAAGAATTACAATGAAATTACCATGCTGGACAGTGGTACCGTATATACTCGGGTATAAGTCGATCCGAGTATAATTTGAGGTACCTATTTTACCCGAAAAATTTGTAAAAACTGATTGACTCGAGTATAAGTCGAGGGTAGATATGATCACCACTACTGCCTTCTGATTCTGTTGATTTTAGGCTTTAGTTGCCCTTTAAATTCACAGCAGAATTCCCATACATGAATCCCATACAGTAATAGCCAAATCCAGTACCAGTAACCTCCAATTCCTTGGCACTCCAGATGTTTGGAAACTACAACTCCCAGCATGCTTTTTGTTGGGAGTTTCAGTTTCTAAACATGTGGAGTGGCAAGGTTCAGTAAACTTTTAATTAAGCTTACCATCATTTACAATTCTCCTGAACCCCATATTGTAAAGGGCACTCTGACCCCCATATAGTAAAGGGCATTCTGACCCCATATAGTAAAGGACTCTCTGACCCCAATAGTTAAAAATGTCACCTGAGAGTTGTAGTTTCAAGCTGTCATTTGCACTGAACTAGCAGCTGGTTTTTGCCCCAATCTGAGGAGACCCATCAGATTTTCAGCATCCAGATGAGCAGTGACAGTGCTGAGTGAGTCCAGCAGCCAGACTACAGGAAGCACGAAGTGTAAAGGCAGGTCAGCTCCTGTAACTTTCTATGCAGGTTAACACAGCACCACCTACTGGTTACTATCCGCAATTGCATAATTTGGATCTAAATTAGGACTTGACCCCAGTATAAGTCGAGATTAGGTTTTCAGGCTAATAATTATACTCGAGTATATACGGCAAATGCTAATTTTAGGTTTGTATCTTTATACCTTCTGCTGAAAAGAGTTTATGTCAAGTCACTAATGGGACCTGCAAATCAAACATATACGGTCTTTTTAGATTTCTTCCCAACAAATTTTGGACCAATGGCCATATTCATTTATAAACTTCAATGTGTTCATCCAGGTCATGGTATATCTGTGATATTCAGTATGATGAACTTGAAGTTTACTTATCGCAGAATACGACAGATACTTCAATTGTAGTTACAGGGAGCATGTCTGTACCCACTGGCCTTGGGGAAGAAAGAAAACCAAGGACTTTCCCAAATGTAGGAATTCAAGAGTTTAACCGGCTTGTTCTGAAAGGGGAAACTCATTAAACATCCAACCTCCTGTTGGAAAATAAAACTAGTATTTTACTACACGGCTTATTTAATTAAAAGCTGGGCTACATATTTTATGTCATTTTTTAAGTAACATGTAACAACACAAAAAAAATATTATTTTACAAAAGGATTCGCTGTTTTTTTGTAAGTGTTTTAAGTGATGTAAAATGTTCCAGCTTTCACATGTTTACTTTACACTGTGTAGCACTTTAGAAAGACAATCAACGAACAATAGGTTTGTCAGTCATGCAATGTATTCCAACAGCACATGATGCAAGGTGATAGCTAGACTTGTATCACTCACAAATAGACAAATATCTACTAGTGTCTTACCATTTCAAACTCACACCCTACCCTAATTACTGGAGGAGGTTTTTTTAGATCTCTAACTAGTCTTTTTATCAGCAATGCTACTCCAGCAATCAGATAAACTACTGTAAATCCTTGCAATCTCAACCACTCCCATGATTCAAACATGTAGAGTAGTGTTTAGTTAAAGCCCTCTGTTTGGAATTCCAAAAGTGTCAGATTCCACCCAATCAGGCACTTCCTTTGTTTAAACATAATTGTGGTAAGGTATATTAGGAAGGGTTTTTTTGTGGGGAGTGGGGGAGACACTATTTTAGCATTTTTCATTGTGGTTGGAGCTGTGTTCATATTATAGATATAGATACAGTATATATAGGATAACTCCTACTTATAAAGGAGCAAAAAGCAAATGGAGGGGCACAAGGGAAAATACTATAAAGCATGGGAGCATGGAGGTCTGCAGGAGCGTACAGTCAGGTGGTTCACTGGTTGTTGGGTACCCACCACTGTTTAATATCCTCCAACCCTTCCTCTAGAAGCAGCTGTTTAAAAAAAGCTGATCGCAAATACGGGCAGTACCGCAATCCATTTTTAAAATTGCTGTTAACATCTAAGTTGCATTAAATATGTGTATGTACCTGTTGCAAACCTTCACAGGCTCTATATTGTTACACTTTTTTGCAAAGCATGAAAGGAACATCTTGCCTTCCGTCTGGGGACGGAAGAAAACTAAGGGGTCATGACTGGAGCCCTCACTGCAGTTGGGACAGGCCCATTTGATCACAACTAGGATGGTCATGCATGCTATGAAGGGTTTTCATATTTACAATACTCCTACCTACAGTCTGTTTTTCTATTTAAGGTTAGGTATGGTCTCCTAAATAAAGGCTCAAGACAATTGGTCATCCCAATGCAGACGATTTGACTGTAATGAAACCCAATTCACATTTTACATTGTCTGTGAGAACTTGGCAGATACATCAAAGTACCAGTGTGCTGCCTCTCCTTTCAACTGCACAATATGGATCTGATTGCAGAGTGTGAACAGATCCATCCAATTCCCTTGGTCATACAATTAAGATCTGTTTAGTTGAAGCAACATGAATCAATCCAACCAATTAGTGCAGCATCTGCACCAAAAGAATGGTAGGAAAGATCGACAGTTAAATATTTTATAACAATAAATTTGCACCTGCTGAGTGTCATTAGCAATATTGTTTGTGATGCTATCAGGTCCCTTTTTGTTGTTATCATGGGCCTATTCCAAATCTCCACAGAAAACATAGCAAGTAAAGTGTTAGGATTAAACATGCTCATTTTAATCAATCTTTTTTGTATGGAAATTAGAAAGAAGCTTTTACTGTTGATAAAAGAATCTCTGCTTTTTGCTGTGAACACTACAAAGGTGAACAATAGAGGAAGTTATAATGATAAAAGGAGATTTTCTCTCATAAACAAAGAGTCTTCAGAAACCATTAGCTCTGATTGT
Organism: Hymenochirus boettgeri; assembly: GCA_019447015.1. Lineage (NCBI taxonomy): Eukaryota > Metazoa > Chordata > Amphibia > Anura > Pipidae > Hymenochirus > Hymenochirus boettgeri. Next base: position 93,482,563 of record CM033477.1, read on the forward strand.
GTAAGGCAAAACCAATCACAAACACTTGTTGGAGTTATTAGCATCAGCTGGGATATACGGAGGGTCACCTGTCGTCACTGGGAAATATTTTAAGGGATTAGTTCCTTTGCTGCCAAGAGGGTGCTATTGATTGGCCACTTGTTCTGGTAAAGGAAAAATATTTTTTAGCTTCTAAGTGGCGATAAAGACAGACGGGGGTGAATCATCTAGTTTTAGGGCAGTGGCAGTCTGATATCTGCCATAATCCTTCTCAGGGAGGCCTTGATCAAAACCACAACTGCTGACAGCTACTATAGTTTAACTGGATGAAAATGGCATGTACTAAGTATCACTGAGTGCTTGTTGTGTGCCATAGACCAAACACTTCCCACTCAGAAGTACAATACTGCTGAAAAATAAGAGGAACAAGCAAAATGTAAGGAGAGCAATATCTTTGTAAGGCATAAGTGGTTTATTTTTGGTCTTATTTTCTTTGATTGATGAACCAAAACATAGGATCAGTCCAGTTTGGACCCAAATTGTTTTAAAGGCATAAAGCAACCTTAATTAACATTAGTTTATAGCTTTAAGCTGGGAACACACGATAGGACTTTTTGTCCCAACTGAGCATTCACTGAGAGTAAGCGCTCGGCTGGGACAAATAACTGTCGGTCGCAGCAGTAGTGGCCACGGCTGACAGTTCATGTGACTGATCACGTGGTCCCATAGGTAATTACACAATCGCCCGTGATTTACCGTCAGTTGAGTTCCTCCGATATGGACGAACTGGCGACCGAGCACAGTCGCGGCCAGCCGCCCCACACCATCAGATATTTCAGGCTGACCGACCGATACACGGCACTATTGGTTGGTTGGCCGGAAAAATCTGCTGGTGTGTACCCAGCCTTAGAATGATCTAATTAGCAGTATATGTTTAGGATACTCTGGAGTGCATACTAAGTAACACCAGTAAATTAGTATTTACCCATTGACCGATCTGCGACATTCTATGAATATTCCTGGAACTGCCTTTTCCGATCTTCTTTTGCGACCAATATATGATCACAAAATGAATGGGACCAGGCGAGACCTCGCGATCGTGTTTCAGACGTGGGGTAGAATGGTAAAGGCGGTTCCAGGAATATTGATTGAATGTCAAGGATTGGTCGGAGGGTAAGTACTAATGTACTTGCAGCATTGCAGGGCTTGGCAAACCTGGGGGAAATGCAGGTACTGGCAGGGGCCAGTAAACTGTAGGGTGGAAATTGGGCAGATAAGGTGGTGAAGGAAGATACATTTGTAAGGGTCACCAGGGGAAGTAGGGGACGGAAAGGTCCCTTCTTCCCAGCTCGTTGATCCCAACAAATTTGCCGTTTTAGGTGAAGATGTGGAGGACGAAGGCTCTACAAGGTAGAAGGTACCTAGTAGAGCCTATCGATGAAGGTAGATAGAGGGGTTAGGGATCAGGGGGCTAGTAAGATAATGGAGGGAGGAGATGGGGGAGAGGGGACCATAGAGGATAAAGAGACATGTACGTCCAAGTATCGAAGTAAATTGAAAGATAATGTATGTATATGTATGTATATGTAAGTATATGTTTATATAGCGCCACTAGGGGACGCAGCGCTGTAACCCTGAGCTCATTTTGGAGATGAAGGTAAATGGAAGCTTAGGGAATTGTGATCATGATACAGTGTCATTCATGTAGGTTGCAAAAAACAAAAGTGCACTGGGTTACCAAAAACTTAAGGAAAGCTAATTTTATGTTTGTACATGGCTAGAGAATTGGTTATTGGGTCACAAAGAAAGAGTGGAGGTTGATGGAGCTACATCTATGTGGGCTAAAGTGGAGTGCCTCAGGTCTCTGATCTGGGGCCACTTCTTTTTAATCTGTTTATAAATGATATACTAGAATGGGGCATTGAGAGCAAGGTCTCTGTGTTTGCTGATGAAACTAAACTATGCAGAGCTTTGGAAAATTCAACTAATGTGCAATTACTGCAAGCTGACCTAGATAGATTATCAAAATGGACAGCAGAGTAGCAAATGTTGATAAATGTAAGGTGATGTAATTGGGGGTTTAACAATCCTGGTGCCACTTACACCATAAATAACTTGGGGGTTCTGGAGCAAACAATGCCAGGCAGTAACTGCTAGAGCTAGCAAGATATTGTCTAGTACAAAGAGGGGAATAGATTACAAGGCACTGGTAAGGCCTCATTTGGAATATGTGGTGCAGTTTTGGAATCCCATATACAATAGGGGCATCTTGGAAATGGAAGCAGTTCAAAGAAGGGCAACTAAACTAATAAAGGGAATGGAGGGGCTTGACTATGCAGGCACATTAGGCAAGTTAGGGCTGTTTACATTAGAGAAGCAGCATTTACATGGGGATATGATAACCTTATACAGATATATTAATGGGCCATACAATAAACTCTCTGGTGCATTGTTTACTAATAGGTCATGTCAGAGAACACGTGGACATCCTTTAAAATTAGAAGAAAATAAGTTTTATCTTCAGGTTAGGAAAGGTTTCTTTACAGTAAGAACAGTGAAACCAGCAGATGTGGTAAAGGCAAGTACATTGAATAGCTTTAAAAGTGGACTGATTTAATGAGTTTCTAAAACTGAAAAATATTGAGAATTTCTGGTATTAATACATATACTGGTATATTCTATTTCCGATTGCTGTTTTCTTTTTTTTTTTTGCTTTCCTCTGGATCAACAGTAAGGGTTAAAAGGGACGGTGTAAAGGTTGGACTAGATGGACGTATTCAACGTCTTTATTCAACCTCAATTACTATGTTACTATGTATAACAGGGGTGGGCAATTAAATTTCACAGGTGGCCGCATGAGAAACTTGGATTGTGGTGAAGGTCCGGACCAATAGGTTCAACGCAATTCTCATTATAGAGATTGCAAAACTGGATTTTCTAAAATCATTAAATATCCCTGGTTCAATGGATTATTATTAGTTGCAATTTATAATAAAAATATCTATTCCATCAAATTGAATTAATCAATTGATCAGGTCATAATTTTTGTATAAAATAAAATGAATCAATTATCCAGCCTGAAACAATCAATTTATATTAAGATTTTTTGGGTACAGGTCTAGTATTGAGAGGCTAGTCAAGGGCAGCCAAAGGGCCGCATGTACTTTGCCCAGGTCTGATGTATAAGCACCTTTACTAAATATTAGCTAAGAACCATCTTTACCCAAAGGACACTTTAACCTTTGATTTGTTTAGAACCAATCACTGAAAAGCTTAATTTTGGCACCTTACTGACTACCCAAACACATTTAGGGGCCACCATATTTGATAGCATTAGATGGACAGCTGCAGATAAAAAAGGCTATACATGGCACAATATTCTTCTGACTGAATTTCCGATTGTTTCTGTCAGAACTCTGATCAGAACAACCGATCGAAGTTCCCCACCTTGTTTCACCGATCTCCTGCAAATTCCTTTTTGAAATCTGCGGGAGATAGTGACTTGAAGATGGGGTCAGCGGAAAATGTTGCCTTGCTTGATCTTCGTTTTTCTAGTAAACTGCTCGATATTGTCTAGCAGTCGACCAGAAAAACAGCATACATGTAACCGATAGTTGGGGCAATTCGATTGAATCGCTCAAAACAATGATAATGTTTCTTTATGCTCGCTTTCCAATCTATCTACACATACACATTAAGGTGACATAGTATTTGCTAGCATCAGATTCCACACCTGCAGATAATGCCCCCAAAATGTTTGTCAGTTAAAGTAATTAAAAGGTTCTTAATGGAAGGTAGGAAATCATATTCCTACTTCCCAGGGTGGCCTCATGCACAAGTGGTGAGCTGACCAAGTTCTGCTAAACCGGAAGCCAACAGCTTATTGCTCGCTGCAGTGTGCGCACAGCATTAATATCTCTGCAATCTCTAACAATAGTCACACATGTGCACTGAAACGAGCAGTGAGCTGAGTACCTTACGTACTGTATATATACTTGCCTTGAAATTACATATATTCAGTTGTTACGTTGATACAATAAATCTTTAGTTATGAATGTGTTCCACTTATATATATTAAATATACAGCGTAAATTGTACAATAACTCTGTGGGGTATCTGCATTTGGAACATCTATTGTGCATTATAAAGCTGTAACCTGATGTAATAGATCCTGTTTCATGCATCTAGTATTTCTTAACGTTGGGTTTTATTATGATCATTGTATACATGTGTTTTTTTTACTAAATCCGGCATTGTGTGCTCATGCTAGTTTTCTAGAAAAAAGAACTACTCCTCTGTGTATAAGAATAACATAATTCATTAACAATACTTTGTAATCTGCAAATTGTATTATGACACCTGTACAGTGTATCAAGTTTTGCGAGTCCTAAACAGTTGGGGTGCAATTTGGTTTTTAATGTATAAGATAAAAGACTTATAACAAACAAGTGCATTTAGCTGTTTTGGAAAATTGCTGGATCTTTTCCCCTAGATATTAACTAGTCCCCTGTGTTATGCAGACCATACATTAGTTAACTTACCCATCAACATTCTTGCAATGTTCCAACTGCCTGGCCCAATCATTTTGTAATTGATATTTAATCGCAAAATCAATAGTCCAGGCTGAAGAAGGGCATAAAATGGGGTCCATTAAATGCACTGATACTAGATTGATTTAACATCATACCGTTAGTATTAGGGCCATCTGCACTATATAGTGGTCTGGGAGTGCTCTTCATTTCCATGTTGAGTTCTCATTTAAACCCCAACTACATTACAGAGGAATAAAATCTTATCTGCTTCCCATGCCTATTTCACAAACACTCTACGTGTGTGTATGCGTTCGCTCTGCATTAATCTGCCCAGTGGACCAACACAATTCTTGTCCTGTCCACATAATTTTATATTTGCATGAAGCCTTAATGTGGTCATACACTATTACGATCGTAATTACGATCTTAAACTGACCGATACTTTGATAGACAGATGTACAATGTTAATTGTACCAAGATGTACAATAAATATTGTTCGACATTCATTTTGTTTTGTGATTAATGTCGAATGTCGTCCATTGTGAGGTTACATTACATTCACATTTAATCGGAACTTTACAAAACACTACAATCATTTTACCAATCGACTTAAAAACCGACTTTCCCGATCGTAATTACGACCGATTTTACGCTCTAATGTCGTGTGATATGAATGGGAAAATGTACAATTTTTTGGCCAATCGATGGAAATGTTGGAATTTATGTTGGATTGTACATAAAATCGGCCTAATGTATGTTCACCTTTAGTGTTAAAAGTGATATACTGAAATATAGAATCCTGGGCACTTTTTAAATGAAAACAATGTGAATGGCCCTTACTTAGCCTGATGTGTGCTTAGTGGGGATGAAAGGATTTCTGCCAAATTGCAGGGCTATGTGAACACCTGTTACACAGAATTTCCTAAACAGCATTCCATCAGCCAGGAAATGAAAAGGCCCAGGCACTGTAGAAAGCGCAAAGACCAACAATGATATGGTTACAAGGATGCAGGAGACCCATCTGCATTCAGACCCCATGCCACTAAACACTCCCCAAAACTAAAAATAGGGGACATGTTGGAAATTCATGATGGGATTAAGAAAATAGTATTGACTGGAGGTAACATTTGGAAAATTCGAATTCATGAGACTCGGAACAAACCCTCACTGAGGCACAAACAACACAATAATAACTTATTGGCAACCAGGCAAAGTCATAAAGTAGGTGGATGAAATAAATAACAATCAACTTTCCTTAAGTCCTATTTTACATAACAGCATTACAAGAAATTTGGCTTCTTCAATAAGAGATGCAAAATATTGCCTGCGATGATGGTTTGCCTTAACCAGTCAGATGATACCTTTTTACTGGTCTGCTATGGTTATAAAACATTTGATAATATCTGATTGGTTGCTGCCAATTAAAGCTTTATACACACGTCTGATCGCAGGGGCCAACCCACGACACATGGTGTGTATGCATAAGCCGATAGGTAATCGTACTGTGTATGGGCACTTTGCCGGCATACACATCATGCGACGTGTGTATAAACCTTTAGAACCCAGGCAGTTTTGCACCTTATTAAACAAGGCCTGCATGTGTCTCAGCTTATAGTAAACAAATGACCAAAGAATTTTACAGTGCTAGAAAGAATTGATAATTTTTACATCTTAAAACTCTAAAAAAAAAATCTAAACTGCTAAGAACCACCAAGTGAACTTTTCATTTCAGCTGTTAAATTCGTACCTTTTAATAAATCTCTAAAATAACTGTTAATTTTCCTTCAATGGTCTACTACGGTAAGAAAACATTTGATCTTGAATCTTATTGGTTGCTGCAGAATAAGCAAAATGTTGCCCCTCTTATTGAAATAACCCCAAAGTGCCATAAAAGAGAGTGTGGACCACGAGAGTCCATTGTCATATATATATGATATATATATAGTAGTCGGAGCACTCCTGGGTCTTCATAAACACTTTTTATTCACACGTGTAACACGCCATCAACGCGTTTCGGCCGCCATATTGGCCATCCTACCCTTATATAATACTTGCCCGGGTGCCATCCCATAGTACACAAAGAATGCAAAGTTTCGACGCACTCACAGGTCTTCAATCACAGTAAAAAATCTTTATTAATGAGTCTACATGTTTCGACCACACTTGGTCATCATCAGGACTAACTACCCACATTATCCCCAAGAATAAATAGACCCCAACAGACCCACCCCCACCACACCCAGTCAATAGTATATATAATAAACACATCAACAAATAATATAGCACAAATCCCTAAACTCACACACCACTAATGTGAATCAAATATATTAAAAATCCTAACCTTATTGGGGAGCACCCCTGGTCCCTGTAGCCAGCCAGCACTAAATGAACACTAAAATCCAATGCCGGTAGTATATCAGTACCCATGAAACCGGGCCTCCGCCACTTCCGCATGGAGTGACAAAGCTAAGTCACGCACCTCGAGAGACTACATTCGGCGCATATCGCGCATTAGACCCCATCGCCGTGCCTGCCACTTGATTAAAAAATCTTCCTTCAAAACGAAAATAGTTATTTTCCAATGTAAATAGCAATAGTTTCATTAAGAATTCAATGGGAGGTCTAGTATGCCCACTGTGAATTAAAGCTTGTCGACACACCTTCCTGCTGGGGAATGATGGTATATAAGCTATGAACATCCAATGACATAAGTGTGGTGTTCTCAAAAGGACCGTTGTATGCTTTAAAAATTTCTAGCAAATGGTCGGCAATCTCGCAAGATAGGACTTTATTCCCTTTACCAATGGTTGGAGGAAAAAGTCCACATACTGGGAAATAGGTTTCAATATCGATCCCACTAGAGATACAATGGGTTGCCCCAGGGGTTCCTTAAGGGACTTGTGTATTTTGGGAACCGTATAGATAATGGGTACCCTTGGTGTTTCTATAGTCATTTTTTCTTTTTGACTTAACCACCCTTGTGTATAAGCAGCTTGAATCATTATATCCAATTTAGTTTTTAATCGACAACTCAGATCCTCTGTTAAAGGAACATATGTATCAGTGTCACTCAATTGGTTAAGCAATTCAGTTCTATAGTATTCATGATCTAGAAGAACAATGGAGCCCCCTTGTCTGCAGGTCGTATAATAAGATTAGGGTCCTCTCTGAGTGATTTAAAGCTGGGTACACACGATTAGATATTTCGATCGGACCGAAATTATCGAATCAGAATGTGCCCATGTCCGATCGACCGTTCGTCCGAATCGGACGAAAGGACGATCGGACAGGGTGGAAAACCTCGTCCGATCGTGCGGTCCTCTATGGACTGCACGATCGGTCGCGGTGACTATCGGACGCGGCTGCTTTTGCCGCGACCGACAGTCCTTCCTCCTGGCCGACCGTTCGAAAGTATCGAACGGTCGGTCAGGAGGAAAAATCGCTAGGTGTGTACCTAGCTTTAGAGCCAACTGTTCTCCTTTGGTGAGATTAGATCTAATACCACGGTTTTTTAAAGCCCCTAGTGTTAGCCAAATCCTTTTTCACCATATTGGTAAACACTTTTATGGCCGAAGCTGTATTAGGGGGTTCATATTTGCTTTGGGACCTAAACAGAGACAAGGTTGCTTGTTCAGATCGAAATTGGTCTTTAAGCTTTAATAATCTCTGAAATTTAAATAAATCAATGTCGTCATTCAACGGATTATGTTTGGGAGCAAGTACAAAAGTCAAGCCTTTACTCAATAATTGATATTCATCATTAGACAAACTATGTCCACTGAAGTTGAATACTAAGTCCGTTTGTGTAGACGACATAGACGAGGGGGTTTTCCCGTGGTTCTTAAATCCTCCCCTCCTGGTAGCCCTCTTGTGGGATTGTTTCAACTGCTTGATCGAGTGCTTACCCCTAAAAAAGACTGAGAAGAACCCTGTGTATTTCCCCCCTTGTTAGATTCACAAGGTGGGTTATCAATATCAGATGGAGAATCATCAGAACTATCAAAAGTCCGTAAATTACGTTTACGCATACTTCTCCTGCGTTGGTTAGTAGTAGAATCCCCACTTAAAAAGGAACTGTGGTCCAAAAATGACTTTAGGTAAATTGATAGGAATTGTTCTCCTGAGAATCTTTGCAATGTATTTTCATTGTTTATTTTGCATAGTTTTGAGAATTTTTACATTTTGTGTGTAAATGGTAGCAGCATCACCAGGTCCCCTGCACTTCCTGCTCTGAAACCTGTCAGTCAATCTGCCCTGTGTCTCCTCCCCTTTGCTATTATATAAAACAACAGAACCCAGGGCACCACGGGACTTGTACCGAATTACGTATACGATATTCGGTACAAGTCCCGTGAGTGCCCTGGGTTCTGATTGTTTTGGATAAGTTGCTTTTCGGTACGGCACCTGGGCTATTGACAAACGGGGTGCAAGAGGAGTTTGGCGCTATATATATATATATATATATATATATGTAGAAATCCACCGCACTCCGTATCCATTTCAAAAGCCTGGGTGCTGCTGGGCTGAATCATCCAAATATAAGTATAAATTCCAGGCACTCCACGGACTTAAACATCCAATCTTTAATAGATAAAAAACAGTAGGTCTATGCCTACGCGTTTCAGCCCGATACTACGGGCCGTCCTCAGGGATAAAGCATGCGGGGAGTTTGTAGTTTCCAAACACTTGAATGCCACCCTCACTTGGCATTCAAGATGTTTGGAAACTACAACTCCCAGCATGCTTTATTAGCTGGGAGTTGTAGTTTCCAAACATTTTGAATGCCAAGTGAGGGTGGCATTCAAGATGTTTGGAAACTACAACTCCCAGCATGCTTTATTAGCTGGGAGTTGTAGTTTCCAAACATCTTGAATGCCAAGTTTCTACCCTCGGTTTATACTCGAGTCAACAACTTTTATTAGATTTTTAGGTGAAATTGAGTACCTCGGTTTATACTCGGGTCGGTTTATACTCGAGTATATACGGTAGATGATGAATAAATACAAAGTGTCATCCTATCATGGTAAAAGTCGGTTGAGTCCAAAGCATAACTATAAAGCTACCTAATAATCAATAAACAGATACATAAAACCTGTATAGGGAACAAGATACTAACATGATACTAACATAGTATTATTATAGTTAAAAATTCAATTAAGTGTAAAGTGTAAACAGAATGGTTAATATATAGATATGGCTTAGGTCTGTAATTCAAAATAGTTTTTGTAAATAACACGACTTCTTATTTAAATATTTTATCACATATAATCAATAATAATATTTTATCACGTATAATCACTAAATATTTTACATAACAATTTACCCATTAGTATGTTGAAAGGACACTTTATACTTAATTTAATTTTTAACTATAGTAATACTTTTACCTATAATAATTATGAATGTATTTATTGCAATTCAGCACTTTGTAACATGGTTGTAACATGAAGTCTACAGGAAGTGTGTCTTGAATTGATTGGTTCACCAAACACTTGTGATTTTCTAGATGTGGTCATTGAGTATAAATGCACTTTAAATTGTATGCACAGATGTTGGCTTGAGAAAGGCCCAAGACAAAGGGCTGAAACGTTGCCGTTGCATGTTTTAATAAAATAATTATTTGCAAGACCCAGGAGTGCACTTTGAATATCTACCTTGCTATGTTACCAGAGTGGGCATATAACCATATAACCGGGCATATAACCATATAACCAAGGCTTGAATTGAGTGCCTGTGACTCCATTACTTTATTATTATATTTATATTGTAATTTATTTTATATATATATATATATATATATATATATATATATATATATATCCAAGGTCCAAGGAACAGGACCGAAACGTTGCTATTTGCACATGGAATAAATTGATTGAAAAAGACCCTGTTGAGTGCCTCTTGTTTGAATCATGGGATTGGTATATATTTCAGCCTTAAGGGAGCACCAGGGGCAGGTATAAATACAAACTGAAAAACAAGGGAGAGTGCCAACTACACCGAAAACATTTATGTCAGCCAGGACAAATCACTGTCAGTCGTGGCAAAAGTAGCTGTGGCCCGACAGTTCGCCCCGACCCATGGTGTCATATAGGTAACTGCACGATGGTCCGTGATTTACCAGCATATCCGATCGCCTGTTTGTCCAATCCAGACAAATAGGCAACGGAGATGGGTCATAGCCGTTGGCACACACACCATACAACATTTTTGCCCGGCTGTCCAATAAAGGCTAATATTGGTTGGTCTGCAAAAATAATTGTATGGTATGTACCCAGACTTTACCATTCGGTTTGGTGTAAAGGTGTCTTCTTTTATTACTATTTCTTTTTTCATTTTTTTTTGGTTCAGTACCAACTGTAAGAGATGGAAGCAGATGCAGACATTGACATATTGTTTAAAAAGGAAATCAGAGACGATTTCTAATGAAATGGACATAGGCAGTTTTTTTAAATGTATGCCGGGACACTTGATATTTGAGAAACGCATTTTATAAATAGCACCATTCTTTCCATTAATAAGCCCTCAATTCTTAACATGAAAATGAATCCTTCCTTAATTCACAGAATATAAAGCAGCTTTTAAATATGTAATTTTGTGCATGTCCCAAATAAGGGAAAGCTGGTTGGCTTATCAGTGGTCCCTGAGACTGTGAATAAATAACCTAAGTTGTAGAGATTTGATGAGGTGTGAACTAAACACAGTGTTGTTTTCATTATTTACACTGGAATGGCTGCTCTAGAGTTTCAGGAGACCATGCTGTGTTTATCTAATTACTTTTAAGCTAAACAGGCTGTAGAAAAGGGGTTGTCTCCAGTAACCAAAGTATTAGAAACATGAGACTTGTGTTTAAAATACTTGTACCTGAACTGTAAGTTCTTATGCAATTAGATTCACCCTTCAAGTATTTACTCAAATTAGTGGTGTTATTTGTGTGCTTTAGAATTGCAATTTAAATAATTTATAGGATCGTGGAGCAATGTTTCTTATTAACCTGTATAAACAGACCACCCTTAATTTCATTACATATTAAGCAGCAATATATCCTCCTTATTACTACACACAAGATACATTAATAACGTCTTTTAGTGGTTCCTGAACAGATACAGCAGGAAAATAAAACCAAATGCATTGCTGCTATACTCAACCAGCCTACTGTATTTTCTTTATGTTGTGGTGGCCATAGAAGCTACAATACGATCAGATTGGCCGTGAATTTTATTTTCCAACTGGGCTGATGGGGGAAATATTGGACGATTGTCGATACACGATATGATGATCGTACGATATCGGGATGACCGGAATCTTAGTGTCTATGGCCACCATTAATTGTATGTGCCATGTAAAATACACATTGCTCTATTTTTAACAATCTAAAATATAGTTACCATATGGACAATGGGGCCTTCTAAGCCAATAATGGGAATCACAATGATCTCTTAGTGAATAAGGAACAATTTCATTTGTTGCCTGATTTAGGACACACATACTTAAAATACCAGGGATGTTTTGCAACACAAACGTACCATTTTGTCAGCTGTTCATCTAATTTGGCCTATATTTTTGGTCATCGGCTGATTAGGAAGTGATAGGATTCAGTCAGTACAATATAACAAACCATTTGAGATTTTAAACTGCAAACAAGTGGCCAGTTTTATTTTCATCATACTGTACTATGACTGACAGTTACATCTATCACTGCCCTGAGTTGCAAACCCCAAATAATCCATACAAGAGTCCTCTACTCAGTCAGGATAAACAAGGAAAAGTTTGTGACAGTTACATGATGCGCTGTATCCCCCCCAAAAAAACAATTTTTCTGAAGCTATTTAAAGATATTTACAGCAGTAGGATACAATTAGGCATGCTCGTGCCACAGGCATGGGGGCAGAGCAATGGTGCTGGTGATGTAACAGCTCACAGTGCTAGCTGGAAACACCACCCTTTACACTGCTATAAGTTTGCATAGATTGCAGATAGAAGCATGATCCTGGAGTCATTGTAAATGTAGGAATGGGAATTTTTTTAATAAAGGACATAATAAAGGACACTTGTATGGAGACCACAGTTACCCTTTAAGTGTACTAATGGCATGTAACTTTCTGTAACTTAAAGGAAATGTCCATCCCTCTCTATAAAATTCTATGTATTGTTGATTACCCCCCAAAAGCAGGACATCGGTTTATAGAAAATGTTCCTCCTCGATCCTCCGCCACGGCTCTGCACTTCCAGGTAAGGCAGTCACTGACTGCCATTTCCGGAGCAGTCTCCACTGTGGCTGCTGTGTTCTTATTCTGTTCCTGAGCAGCCGCAGTGGAGACTGCTCCGGAAATGGCAGTCAGTGACTGCCTTACCTGGAAGTGCAGAGCCACGGCGGAGGATCGAGGAGGAGCATGTAAGTATAATAACTCTCTGGGAACAGATTTAAACATTTTCTATAAAACACAGTGGAGACTGAGCGAGGAAACCGGAAGTGGCGGAGGATAGAGGAACAAGTATAATAACTCTGGTTGGGAGCCGATTTAAACATTTTCTATAAAACGATCTCCTGCTTTTGGGGGGTAATCTTCAATATATAGATTTTTATAGAGAGGGGTGGACAGTCCCTTTAAGTGACATGTAGAATTGTCACCAGCAGCAGTTGCCTGATTGTAAAGCCCAACAAGCTAGTTTGTTTGTCCTCTATATTTGTTTAGCTAAATAGAATTTCTTTGTCATATCCTTGTTTGTATTGTGTCCATGGCACTAGTTGGCATTGTTGGCCTGCTCTAGCTGTAGACATGCCAGTTTCCTTTTTTTGTTGGAAACAGAATAAGGGAGCCATTGTGTCAGATTGCCGTCCACATACCATCCTTCCAGATTTCGTCATTTCATCCTCGATATGATGAAAGACGGGCAGATTGTCCTTAAAATTCCTGTCAATTGGTATCTATAAGAGCATTAAGGCAGCATGTAAGTTGGTATAATAAGGTATAGTATTTGTGGCTGAATAAAGACATATGTCCATCTAGTGTAACCTATATAGCAATACCTACATTTGCTGCTAACAGAGGAAGGCAAAAAAGAAGTGGCAATCGGTAATATCCCTGGATGAATTTTATGTATCAATACCAGTAACATGTAACATTATTTGTTTTCAGAAACTCATCCAGCTTTCTTTTTGAAACTATCCAATGAACCTGCCATAACCACGTCCACTGAGCTTTACTTAATTTCTTCAAGCCTTAAGGGATGTCCGCGTGTCCTCTGACATGTTCTATTGGTGAACAATGCCCCAGTTAGTTTATTGTATGGCCCATTAATGTATTTATACACACTGATCATATCCCCACGCAATCGTAGCTGAGACAGAGTGCTTAAATGTGATGTTATACAAGGTGATTTGCCATACATTGAATGAATGTGCTGTTCATCTCAAACCTACATTAAAATGAGGAACATGTTGTATCTGCACTGTGATCAGAACTCACTGTGTTTGTCTGGGACTAACAGTAAACATATATGTATGTATGTATGTATTTTATGTATGTATTTTATTTCTTATATAGCGCTACATATTCCACATATGTACAGTATATAAATATATGTCTATACTAAATAAGCCTGTTAAAGTGCGTTTCTACATGTAAACATGTAATATGTAGCATTCCTAAAAGATACAGCCAGTCTCTATCCTAAGGTGTAAAGTAGATTCCTATTATGCAAGATGTAGCAAAAACATAATTCTCGCCATTGGTATTAATAGCTTTTTGTAATCACAGAAACATTCATGTAACATATAAAAGACCAAGAGGTAATCAAAGAAATAATGAGCTAAAGTTCACCATTAGCATGATTATAAATCAGCCCTGATCAGCATATTAAGCCAGGAAGGGATGCCAAACCTTCTCCGACTGACAGGCATCCTGTGAGTATGTACAAAGCAGCAAGCCATATGCGACATACCAGCAGCAGTCTATTCTCTGTTATAATAAACACTGGATTTCCCAGTGCACTCAGTGAAAAAACACTGGTCCTTAAATGTTGATAAACAACCCTGTGAATTTAGACACTTAATACAACACCTTTAAGGTGAGATTACAAGTGGATGTTTAGCATCAGAGACCAGCAGGGGAGATTCCTGTATTGTCTCAATGTTTAAATGGGGAATTGCTGGTCTGCTTCAGGGTGGGCAGCTTTAAGTACAAGCTTCCCCTCTAGCACCTGTTTTCTGCTCTCCGTAGCTTGGAAGCACTGTGTGGCCTTAAATGTGGATCAATCAGAAATAAGATGAACGATTTAAGTAAAGTGCTACTTCAATAACTAGTTCATGATACATGAATTTTTGCCGGGGGAGAAAAAATGGAGACAAAGTTGGTAAGAATGGCATGTTAAAATGGCAACAACAGAAATAAGTGCCGTGGCGTAGCTAGAAATCGCAGGGCCCCATAGCATGATTTTAGATGGGGCCCCTCAACCCACAAAAAGAAACAGTTCGATGCAGTTGAACTCAACCTGGGTAGGTTTTTTTAAAGGGCCTGTCCACCCTCCTAAGAAAATATTTATGTCACATAGTTCAGCCCCACAAACCCCATATTCTACTTATAAAACCCTCTATCCCTCGCTGGCGTGGACACCTCTCCTCTGATGCTGTTGTGAGCTGGTTGGTTACGAGCATGCACCGTAGTAGAGGAGTCTCATTCTGTAACAGGCGTCAGCCACTGGCCGTAATGTCACTATCACGGATGAAGACAGGAGCTGCGTTTTATTAAGTAGAATATCTGATGCTGGGAGCCTATTTGAAAGGTTTAAGTAAAACGAAAAGGGGGTTTGTTGGACTGAACTACATGAGGTAAAATTTTTCTTAGGAGGGTGGATATGACTGCAGGGGACCTGGTAGGGCCTCCTTTGGCTCCAGGACCCATAGCAAGCGCTATGGTTTCTATGGTGATCCCAAGGGGAAACTTAAGTACAATTAAATGTTAATTACAGTAAGTCATCTAAACACTAAGGGCTACATTTTCGGAGAGCCTGCGATTACCAATTTTGTGCATATCGCATTCACTCTGACATAGAGCAGAATGCTGAGCAGACACACAGTAACGCACATGAGATGTGTGCTAATTTTCAGTGTATTACCTTGCGTTGTAGTGTGGCTGCAGCCTAAGGCTACAAATCGCGCACACAATCGCGAGCATTATCACATGCGATTGCGAGTGTGATTTCTGTGCGTTTGCGCAAGAAAACGAGAAAATGCATGTTATTGTGTGAAAAAATGCTTGAGCGCATCAGAAATGGCAGGAATGTTAACGTTTGTGAAAATCGTGGACACAATCTCGAGCAAAAACGTGTGTGCAAACGCACGAAAAACGCGCTAGTGCGGAGGAAAGAGGGAAGGTATGTAATAATCGGGGGAGTTTCTGTAAAAAATAATATAATGGTTGGGGCTGGGGGATGGAGCCCTACAGTATACCAAAATTTAGAAAAAGGGGTGGACATGCCCTTTAAAATGTGCCCTTTATTATCATTAGTGTCTTTCGTAGTTCAACGGAATTTTTTGAATATCGTAAATGTGTAGGAGTAGGTCCTGAACAATACAAACTACCGCAGATATTATCGGAACATACTGTATTGGGCAAGATTCAGAGCTCCCTTAACTACAGTAGAGTGAGCCAATGATATGTATGGGGGCATCGTTCTGTATAACATACAGTATATAAACCCAGTCTCAGCAATCACCTCAGGCAACTGCAGGGTTAATGTTGATACAGATCTCTATATGCTACTGTCAATCACAGGGCAGACTGGATACTTTTTTGAATCAAAAATAAAATGCTGCTTCTCATTTGCAGCTTGATTAACAATGTAACAATCTATGTAACAAACTATTGGCACCAGAAGTGGAACAAGACACTGCACTGAGCACCAGCAACCCCCACCTAAACACAACACTACATTTAACATTTGTGTTGGATTAAATCTCAAATTGATGAAACATCAGACAAGAGTATGATCCACATAAGTCTTGCTGGCGATTGAATCAAGAATATGTTGAGTAGAGCAATTATGACATTAAGAGTCAATACCAGATACCCATGTTGTGCTCTAGGGGACATTACACTCAATAGATATTTTAGGGTTGCTTTGGGGTATTACGAAGTGTTCATTGGGGCCATAAAGTAGTGGCCACTGATATTTTTTCCAACAGAAATGAGTTGGGGCTAATTACAACTGGACATGTATCAGTTTGTTTACCAGACACAGGTAGCTCATCATTGTGTTTCAGATTCCATTCAATGAAATGGGAAAATGGATCATGGTAGGGAACATGTACATGTGTGTGCATTGTGTGAATGCGGCACAGTGGGACAATAGGCCTAACGGAGACAATGCTGGTTTAGCTATGGTACAGCTCATGAAGGTTCTTTATTTAAATTCATGTTTAGGGCTATAAAAATGAAAGCAGAGCACAAAGAGAAAAGACAGTGTTGTACTATATTGGGCAATATGAAACCTGGAGTTTGAATGTAAGTGGTGGTATGTGCTGCTGCGATAAACCTTTTCTTCTAAAGATTTGTGAAGTTGCAGGTCATGGGTTCCATTTATTTAGCCAGTGTCCCTGAGCATACTGTTTGACACCCTATAAATAGTTCTATTATAATCTCCTACAATTTCTGCTCCAGTACCTATAATACCTACCTATACCAACACCTATACCTACCTATCAATCTATCATAAGGAATGGAAAACTTGTGATTCAATTATCCCCATAGTCATCAGCTTCTAAAAACCCTGGACCACCGTGGAAATGTAACCTGTCAGTAATTGTGATTGTTTTATAGTATTTGTGTTAAAGCTCACTCTCTATAGGGAAAACATGGAAACTGGATGTTTCAGGTCACCAGACAGAACACATCAGTTTCACCTTTCTATCCTGCACCCATACTGTTGTGAAATGTCACTATTATATGATATTGGCTATCTCTGACAGCAATTAGCTAAGGCTTAGAGGGACTCAAATGTGAAAAGAAACAGCTGTGAATGCTCAGAAGCAAAAATGTTCTCACCTTTTCCCTTAGGGGAAATCCATAGGGATAGCCGACTTGCTTTAGAATGTCAAAATCTCAAATAACACAAAAGGGATCTGTATAATAAGTCACTGTGTAACACTGCAATACAGGTTAGTAAAAGGTTAATTCATTTTGTGCTGCAGGGATTAGGGTCAGACTATAGGCCCTTTAGCTAGCTGTTTAGGTAAATGTGTACAGGATGCAGTTACATCCAAGAAGCCATTGAAATTCCATGAGGTTCAATGGAGTTACGTTTCAAAAACATTAAGAAAAAGTCAACAGGTAATTCTCAAATGGTGAATGTGAGACACAGGAAAGACACCATACAAATATCCGGAGTAAAATGCATAACATAGAGCTGTTACCTTTCTGTACCCCTCACATATACCCTATTTGTATTGTATTGTAGCCTCTGTTATTTTTGTATTTTTATATTTAAACATATATAAAGCCCCATATTATACACAGTGCTGTACATAATACTGTATGTTACATATACTTCACTACATTTCAAAATCTCCTTGCATTATAATAGCAGCCTGTTTACAATCAACTGATATATCTGCGGAAGACAGTGCTTGGCCGTATATATGGTCATTGAATTTTCTTTCCATAATGTTCAGGGTAATGCTCAGCTCTCTCATGGGATGTTAGTTTAGAAATCTGCCAATATGGTTGGCAAACCCTGTTACTAGAGATACCACTATAATATGGTGAGATGAGTGAGCCTGCTACCTCAAGTGGAAAAAAAAATAAAATATATGAGGGATGGCAGTGCTGCATGAGGGTCGGTTTCACAATAACACATGGTAAGGCACTGGTTTAATTTGCCTCCCAGCACCACCTCTTACAAGAATCTCTGGTCCAGATCACCTCTACATGTTGATTAATGCTGCTTTCTTGCCTTCTGTTCAACTGACAAGAGCCCCGAGGGGGCAGGAGATTTAAACTCCTGATCTCACTGCTCAGTGCTCTCATGTGATGTTAATCTGCACTTTGCTATCCAGTTTACCAGTCCACTTTCCAGCAGTTCACCAGTCAACTTGCCAGTCAACATTAAGCCAGTTATCTAGGCAGCTTGTCAGTTAACCTTACAGGCAGTTCACCAGTCAGTTTGACAGTCAGTCTTACAGAAAGTCCAACAGTGCCATAAATTTGTACAGCTAATTCAACAAACAGCTATTTTACCAGTCAGCTTTACAGCCAGTTCACAAGCCAGACTAGCAGCAAGCTAGCCAGCTAGCCTTACAGCCATTTCACCAGCCAGCTTTCCAGCCAGTTCACCAGTAAGCTTTCCAGCCTTGCAGACAATTCAACTGAGAAGACTTTTATAATTATTGTAGACAATGAATTTGTAACTCTAAGCAGTATTAAGCTGGGTACACATGATGAGATATTTCAGTCAGATCGACCGATAGTTCAGTGTATCCGTCGATCAGACCGAAATTATGGCATCCGAATGTGCTCATGTCCGACCGACCGTTTGTCCGAATCGGACGAAAGTACGATCGGACATGGTGAAAAACCTCGTCCGATCGTGCAGTCCTCTATGGGCCGCACGATCGGTGTCTGCTTTTGCCGCGACCGACAGTCCTTCCTCCTGGCCGACCGGTCGAAAGTATCGAACAGTCGGTCAGAAGGAAAAATCTCTAGGTGTGTACCTAGCTTTAGTCGGTTTCTGCTAAAGCAAATAATATACTTTTCTAAATAAAGCATAGATGAGATTGAGGGAAAACTGATTATTCTATTCTATTCTACATTGGGCACTACTTCATAATAAGGATCAGAGACAAGAAACTAAACTTGTAAAAGGAACTGAGACATTCACATATGAAGAGGGGGCATGGCCTATGTTGTTCCTCTAATTGGTTGTGTTGGGTTTCAGACTGAAAGGGTTTGGGGAGAGAAGCATCAAAGGGGTGAAAAAAAATGAAATTGTGTGTTAAACCTCTTAGTCACCCCACAGTTTCTCTAGATTGATATTAACAAAGATATTAAACAATGTGTAGTCTCTATTTTGCAGGAAAGGATAAAAAAAAATCAATATTTATTTACATATAAAAAACAGATTGAAGGTATACAGAAGCAGGATGAATATGAAGGCCCACATATGCAAGTGTATGTGAATTCTGATTAGAAGATGAGTAAAGCTGGATACACACATTTATAATAAAGGACCAATCCAGTCAGTACCAACTGATTGGCCCTTTATTGTTAAAGTGTGTACGGCCAAAAAAATAGTTTCCAACACCGATAAAAGTTCTGTTGGAAGCAGTCCTTTCAAATGAAAAATTTCCCTCGCCTGTGGTTGCCCCCTGTACTAAAGTATAGGGTGTCAGCCGCAAACGAGGGAGTATGGCATACTTTATATGGCATATACTTTATATAGGGAGAATGCTCGGGACTGTGTGTAGTCACATCTTTCAAAGATAACAGACAGAATCTTGCAGATTCTGTAGGTCATCTTTGAAGAATTGGTACTGTGTGTTACCCACCTTTCGGGTACAGAGGACCAGGCATCGGCATTGATTTGACTCCAACCAAGGCCATGGAGGGAGTGATAGTGATGAATATTTTATCGTTGGTGCCATTTTATATAAAACTGTATCACATTCAACTCTACTGCTGGATTCCATTACTTTCTGAGACCTTGTTTGTTCGACAGTAATTGCTGTTTGTTTTCCACCATATGTTTTACATTAGATATTCTAATTTTTTCACACATTATCCCAAAGACTTACATTTTATGCCAACATAAAATGTTTTATGTTCACTAGTCACACCCGAGGAAAGACATATGGTGTTTAAACCTTTTCAATGTACTGCACAATACCCAGGACATGCAGGCAGAGGGCTCAATGCCTTAATGTACATTTGTAATAGCTGGAAAGTGAAAGCACATGCTGGCAAATCAAGGTATGGAATAGATTACACGGAAATCATGTATGTTTTTACTTAACATAGTTAAGCTTGAAATTAGTTGGTGAGGTCTGGGAATGCCAGGAGTTAGTGGTTTTAAATTTAAAGCTAGAGAAGCAATTTATTTGCTTAAATCGTTAAAATGATATACTGTGAGTCTCAATGATATAGTATATGTAGAATCAAGTTAACTATAAGGACATAGAAAAGCAAATGCACAATCCTGACTATTCTAGACCGTTAGGGAATGTAAGCTTAGAAAATGAGAGTTTTCCAATATGGAGAAAGAAATACAAGCAAATTATCAATCACCTACAGGGTCGGACTGGTCCACAGGGATACAGAGGAAGTCCCCAGTGGAAACCCATGAAAACAGAGGAAATAACTTTCAAATACAGTGACAATAGGAAACTAAAAAAAGATAAAAAAACAAACAAACCCACAAGGAGTCAGGAGTAGTGAGACATCTATGTAAAAGAGTAAATAACGAAGGGATGAAAGTTGAGAGGGCCCTTTAATGCTTTCTATTGGTCCCTTGGTTCTATGTTACCTGGTGGGCTCCAACACCCCAGTCCAACAATTACCTACTTTTGACCTAAGCAGAGGAATCTTTTTTTATAATAATATATAAAGGGCATGCCCATCCCAAACATACAGATATACCAAGCTCCCTACCTGATCTGAAGCTGGGTCTGCATAGGGCAGATTTGCTACAAAAATGTATACATGTTTTAATGGTCTGATTTGCCTGTAAACTTGGTGATAGTTCTTGCAGCCACACTCATGACCAATAATTGACAAATCCTGTCAGATCCAATTGACTTTGTCAATTACTAGACATGTTTGTACCGAGCCCATAATTAAAATCATACCAAATATATAACAACTATGTACTATTATACTTTTATAGAAAGTAGAAAGAATATAAACAATCTAATACAGAAAAAGTCAAACAGAGAGTGGGTGGAAGTAAACATAACATAGAAACAACATACAAGTTGTTACCCAATAGAGTTTCCTTCTAGAAAGATCTGCAGATACAGGAATTCCCACCCTAATAAGAGCTCCTGGTAGGATTAGAGGCCACGCACTTCCCATAAAGACCCTAGTAGCCCCTTTCACTATCATTCAGTCTTATTGTATGTAATGGAAAATAAAAACCATATTCCGTGGCAAAACATTTTATGACAAGTTTAAGTTTGTCACTATCCATTAAGGACTAGTTCCCACTATTGTGTGTTGTAGTGCGATTTGCGTTCCGTTCATGCTTCTAGTCCACATTGCCAATGCAATGCTACCAGGCAGTGCCCACTATGCGATCCTGGCCATTATTGGTTCGCTTCTGTGCACAACATTTTATGTGGATTGCACGCATGCCAATAAGACAGTAATGACCCGGAACGCAGCACACATGGAGTATCACGCACAGCAGCGCATTGCAAAAATCCTGCATGCGCTGCTGTGTGTGACAGTGGGAACTAGCCCTAAAACAGACTATGACGAACAAAAAAAGTGGGTATAAGTGTTATCTGTTAACAAAAAGGAAAGAATCAACCAATACCCAACTGTCAATGGCTCCCATCCTAATTACAAGCTGTTGACCCCCTGATGTTGATTCTGATCCCCTCTAGGCTTTCCCAGTAATTGAGAGAAAACCATTTGTGAAGTGATATTAGTCATGGTTGTTACAGTGAAGTACAAAGCAGCAGCACAATCTCTCAGATGGGTCTATTATGTTGTGTATCTAAATGAGGCAATTATTTATAAATAATAAAACCAGTATCAACCCAACCATGCCAGGGCCATTCATTGTAAAACAGGACTGGATTGGTGGCCATTCCTCCTTCCCATGTTATTAACATATAGACTGTGTTTGACAATAGAGATCCAAATGATGTTTTTTATTTCATTATTAATTATTTTATTCAACTAAATTTCACCATACCCCGACAGTGAAACTGAAACATGCAGGACAAGTAGCCAACCAAGGGCCCTGCACATGTCTAGGGTTTATCTAGAAGCTTTGTGTTACTAAAAAAAATACTTGACTTAATTCCTTTAAGATCCATTTTATTTTAAACAAAATCTATTGATATTTCCAGCAATTCCCTAATCAGTAATAATCTCCACCGTCCAACAACGTTTCTCTGCCCAGGATATGTAGTTCTGTGTTTGTTGGCTCAGAACAGAGTTTTCATGGTCTGGACGGAGTCCACTGTGCAAATATAATCTACAAGTGATATGAATGTTTACAGCATAGGGACTAGATGGTTTCATGGTAATTATTACACCCATTTTACTAAATAATGGCAGGACTGGAGTGCTGCAGTTAACCTCTGAGTGCATCTCATTGTGATGTAAATGTAAACACAGAGCAAAGGCATTAGCCCATAGGCCATAGAAAGTCTAACTTAATTTTGTCAGTATGGGGTTATTCCAACTCCAGGTTTTCCTGCTGGTCTGTGTCAATCAAAAAAGTAAAGAGGAAGGTTTACTATTGTCTGGTTAAAGGGGCTTTTTATCAATTAAATGCACGTTAAAGCTAGGTACACACAGTACAGATTTCTGAAAGATGACAGACAGGATCTGCAAGATCCTGTCTGCCATCTTTCAAAGATCTGCATACACACAGTCCCGAGCGTTCTCCCTATGAACTTCATAAGGAGAACGCTCGGGACTGTGTGTTTCCATCAGCCGCGCTATAGGGAGTCTAGCACGGCCAATGGAAATTTTCGGCCTTTCCCGAACGAGCGTTCGGCCGACCCTATCGTTCGGTGGCCGCTCGCTCGTTCGGAAAACGAGCGTACACACATAACGGTAAAGCCCCAAAACCGTCGGATCCGATGGTATCGGGGCTTTATCGTTACTGTGTGTACCCAGCTTTACTCTGAAAAGCTCCTGATAAAGCAATGTAGAAACAATGTCATTTCTGTCCCAAGAACACCTATAGGGAGATTCACCCAGAGCCGCAACTGCTCTGGGCAAATCTCCCGTACGGGATTTACCAGAGGCTGCGCGACTCTGGGTGAATCTCACCCTGACGTAGGTATTTAACGGCAGCTATTAGTGGCATTAAATACTTACCAAAATGAATATAGAGTAAAGAATAAAGGGGAAGGGGGAATACAGTAAGAAAAAGAAAGAGAAGAAAGACCAGGTTTGAACAAGGGGCCCAAAGCCCACAAGGCACTCAAATCTGCGTATAAGGCACCAAAAAGTAAATAATGGGGAGACAAATAGCCTCTAAAAATAAAGTATCCCCGTGGTGGACATTGACAACAATAGCGTGTTGAAATTTATACAAAACATAATCTTTATTAAACATAGAAAAAAAGAAGAAAACCAACCAACAAAAAAAGGGGGACATAAAATGATAAAATCACTGCGCAATGAACCCCCTAATAAAAATATGTAACCTGGCCAATAAGAGACTGTGCCACAGTCTTTTTCTTACTGTATTCCCCCTTCCCCTTTATTCTTTACTCTATATTCATTTTGGCTTATATTCTTTACCAGGATTTGCACCCACCGATAGGTGTTTTCTGCTGGCCCTACATACCTCGTTTTTGATATACATGTATATGCATTAAATACTTACATCTTAAGAGCTGCGCAGCCTCTGTTAGTTAGAGTGACATTATGAAGGGGTAGGAGCGCTGCGCGCCGGCAGCGCTCCTGGGTAAATCGCCCTTCTAAACTACTGCTGCCTATGCCAAGTGCCACCAGTTTGTGGGCAGTGGTAAAGGATGAGGTCTGAAAGGGACAGTAGAGATCTTGGAGTTGCATGTTTATGAAGTGAGAAACTGCAGCACATTCACAAATCAGCCACGGTGTCCTGGTTGTGCGCTTATCTTTTGTATTTGCGTGTATGCTCCGAATACAGGCATCCGGTCAGGAGACAGCTCCATCTGCTGGGAAGGAGTTGCTAGTGGAGCACCGTTAGGTAAGTGTTGCAGCTTTACCCAGGTGTTTTATTATTCACAGGGAGGTGGGAATAAGCGTATAAAAGATGACAGAAAAAATCTTTAAGGTTCTGTTATTTTTTAAAGATCTGGCTTCACAAAGTACCTATATAAAGTATACAGAGTAGCATTGGTGCGTGTCTCCGTCTGTTTACGGTGAGATCAGTGCAAATTTGTGTAATCGGAGAGCATGCAAGGCCTCATTGTGTCAGACATGAAAAGCTTGCTTGCATTGGCACAAGTTCCCGTCTGCTTGTGCTGAGCGTATCTGCGAGACAGCATCTGCGGACTGAGATGGTCTGCATTACAGAATGTCTATGTGACAATATTTGCATTACTGAGCTTGTCTGTGTGACTGAGAATGTCATTTTCTGCGAATCGCATGGATCGCATGGATCGCAGCCCAAATGGGTGGTTACAATATACACACTGACAAAATGGTGCCCGGAAAGCTGAATTTTACACCCAGGGGGTTGGCACTGCTGTAGTTTGTGACTTGTGGCTGTATCATTTTCGAAAATGTAAATAATCTTAAATTTCAGTTACTTTGAATTTAGGCTGGGTACACATGGAGGGACTATTTGTCTCGACCGAGTGCACTTTGCAAACGATCGATCAGAATTTACCCCGATCAATCTGAACCGCATGATCGATCGGAATTTACCAACACGTCCAACAATCGAGGTCAGTCGCGGCCGGCCGCCCCACACCAGACGATATTTTCGGCCTAAAGTGCTGTGAATCGGTTGGTCGGTCAGCCGAAAATATCGGCTGGTGTGTACCCAGCCTTAGAAAATTTTAGAATTTTCAAAAATTATCAAAAATCTATATTTGGCCAAATTGAAGAAAAAATCCACAAGACATTATTATAAATAAAAGATTCTACTTCCTGTGTAATGCATACTGTACATGTACAAAATGGAAACACTGTTTTCTGCCCTGGATAAACTTATTTAACTTTAATCTCCTCATTTGGATACAGACATCTTTACTCCTTTGACTGCTTTTCCCAAACACAATAATAATAAAAATGACTTTTATACTTGTAATAGATTCTTTCTTCTAACAGCAAATTTTAATAAACAAAATAATACAGTTGAACTAATTTTATTTATTCTTATGTATCTTTTTTTCTGTCGTTGCTAACAATAGTGATAGCAATAAGAATAACGATAGCCATAAAATCAGCACGGCGAATATTAATTAAACTATAAAGGGTTCATACTGGGCAATATTTTGTCCTGAATTGCCCCATTAAATAAATGTCTTTCTGCTAAACTGCACACATCTCACTTGCCATGGCAGGTAATAACCTAAGCTGTGTCTGGTAGTAATATATATGTGAGGAATAGAGTGGTGTGTCACATTTATTAGAAATAATAATTTTCCTATTGACTTTGTGCAATTGATAATTAAATTCACCCCTTGTGACATTCCCATTACATAGTAGAGTACAGCCTCTCAAATGAAATAAAGGAATTTTGTTAATTTTATCATCCAGAAATCTAACACAAAATCAACACAGGCTCTTACTAGAAAAAATATTATTTTCCTATATTAAACGAGTTTAAAACTAAGCTCTCTTAAGGCGATACTCATTCTAATGGGGATCTTTAAAACGATATTGCTACACTGTTGGAAAACCCGCACATTCATTGATACAATTTGTTTCATTCTGCATTGGGACTAAAGATGACAGCCATTTTCAAACCTCATCATCTCGACATCTCTGATTTGCCTATATCCTCCTGATTCATCACAGGTTGTTCAAATGTCCACTGGCAAAACAAAATTGTTAACCAATGAGATTTGTCTGCATAAAAAAGTGACGTCCCTTATAATGAATAGATCCCCCTGCGAGATTGGAGGCTGGGCCCCTGAACCACCCCCTCCATGAGGTCAAAACCTCCTGTTTAAAAAGAGCTGATCGGTTTGGTTCGTGCCTATGTTTCATTCATACGCACGATCAGCTGTTTCAAACAGGAGGTTGTGGGCTTTTGGCGGTTCTTCCAACTGACCCCCCCTCGCGCGGACGTGGGGGTTGCAAGTGCGGGAGTTACACCACTGAATAACTGTATATAACTGTATACACAAGCTATCTTAATTTTTTAATGCAGAAAAAGTTGGAAGTGAGAAGAAGACCCTGCTTGGCAAACTCTGCCTGCAGGATCATGCCCATGGGTAAAATATATTTGCATGTTATCTACTACCAAGGGGTGGCCAAACCATGTAACCTTGCATTTTTGGAGCTCTTCCCAAACGTAGCACAGCATTGGATGGGCTCCATTTCAATGAAGTAGGGAATGCCATGTTTAATTACAACTTCAAGGCTTTAGCATTATGGGGGAGCTGCCAGGCCAAGGAATCAGGCCTTCCTGACATGAAAGTTGACTGTTGTGCTGGGTGGTAGAGTTGGCCAACAGTAAAAACTTTACTCCTATGTCCTATGTTTTTAGTTCCATTCTGATTCCATCCTGACAGGCATAAAGCAGGTGCAAGGATACTTGGTGATTCAGAAACCACAAAACAGAACTTCTGTGGAGAATACAAAAGCTTACAATGAATCATACTGTAAAATAAAGATATATGAATACACCTTGCACCCATCTTACATATGACAGGAAATCAGTGCACTGGTTTTGAGAGTGTTGTATAATGAACACATATTACACTACATAATGATGTGACACTTACACCTTTAATATAATTAACAAGTTGCAATGCTTTTAATCCTACATTTATTAGCTGACTTCATTATTGTAATGGCGATGTCACAGTTAAGTAATTATATGCCCATCCTACGCCTGCTCTGTCCAATTAACACTGAATTGCAGTAACATACGATTAAGAAGAATTCAAGTGATATCATTTTAAAAGTACTAATATTCACATTACGGTAGAGAAGTGGGTGACAGTGTTATATAAATGTAACCCAATGTGTAGTACAGTTATGTAGCCTATGCTTTAGGGATAAACTGAAAGACTAGACATTTGTTGCATATTGTCTAATATTTGAAAGATATGTCTGTCAGCAAGGATTTAAAGGAAACGCCAAAAAGAGAAAAGAAACCAAAAACCAATATATAGTATGCTGGGCATCTAGAGTGTATGAATACA
This sequence comes from Hymenochirus boettgeri, assembly GCA_019447015.1. NCBI lineage: Eukaryota > Metazoa > Chordata > Amphibia > Anura > Pipidae > Hymenochirus > Hymenochirus boettgeri. Next base: position 93,510,121 of record CM033477.1, read on the forward strand.
TTTTAGACGGTACCATTTGAACTATCAAAGCAAATACTGTATCTACTACAAAACACAAGTTCCTTAGCTGGTCCTGCATCTTCTTCCTAGATGAAATCATGGCCAATGACTGACTGCTGTTGACTGAGCTGCCTAATTTGTCCATGGGTGAGTTTGTAAAAAACTTGCTCAGCTTTATGAGGCAGCAGCAACTTGTAAGAAGAAGGTGGCGAATACCAGACTGATATCTTCCATCAAGATCGGGGGAAAGTAACTATTGTGGTCTTTAGGTTCTTGGGGTTGGGGAAGGTATTTATAATTGCTAGAATGTGTAGTTAACTTGCCTTTTAAGTTTTGCACTTATTAGAAATACAACATTTTAGTTAAATTGCGTGGGAGCACTGATTTCCCCCCAAAATCTTTGGAGATGGTGCAGGCCCTGCAAAACCCAAGTCCAAACACACCCTGTCACTACATTAAATCAGGTACTAACAGGGCAATGTAAATTAAAAATAGTGCTATTTTTGCATCAACCAATCAGATGGTAGCTTTCAAATGGTAAATATCATCTGATTGGCTGGGGCAAAATTAGCACCATTTTAACTATAAGAATTTTTATTACATCTGCATGTAAGTTTTTTTTTTTTACTGGTTTTGGCCAATAGTGTTCCTTATTGTATTTCCTCCTAATGCACCCAATAAACAGCATAATTATTTTGAGAGATTTGCCAAATTAATAGAATTTATGAAAATATCGATAGGGGTTTTCCATTTTTCCAAATGTGCTCGGGTCAGATTGGAAGGTGAAATCATGCGATTTCGTTGCGTTTGCGCATGTGTTTTTTCATTAGATATAGAAAAACGCATACAATTGCGTTTAAAAAAAAGGAATGCAAATTGCAATCGCATCCGAAAACGCGCATTTTTGGTGCGTTGCTGCGATTTCAGTGATCGTAAAAAACGCATGCGCAAACGCAAAAAAAATGTGATCGTGTGGCCTAGCCCTTAGTGTGGCCTGGCTTAATAGTAGAGGTGAGACACAGTTTGTTATATCTTTGTGAATATGCTCTGTCTATTGGGACAGCCTAAATATGTTATTATTGAAAATGTAAATTTAGAATTTTTACAAAATAGAAATACTAGATCAACTTTCCTTTCCAACATTACTAAAATCTGTCTACTGGCTGTAAATATAAATGAAGCCTGTTACCCTTCCCTGCCAAGTGTGGTTCCTTTAGGCCACTGTTTTTTCATGTACAAATGGGATGACAGCAACTTAGTAAGTAAATAGTTTTCTATGCTTTTCACAGGTCAAAGAGCAAATGGAATTTTTTTTTTATTTCATCTGCATATATTTTTTTTGTGAAACATTTCTTGGGATGAAAGAAGAATCTTGCTGATTTTATTTAATATTGCAAAGCAATTAGAATAAAAATAACATAGCCTTGGGTAATAACTCTGTTAGCTGCTAACAAGCTTTAATACAATCAAATGTATTAATGATAATTTACCGTATGTGGCTCCTAATGGGGATTTAAAATGATGGTTGTGTGATTGATATAAAAATGCTGCTTCTTACAGTTACAAGATTTATCATATTTTTTGCCTTTGTAAACCAACCTTAGCTTCAATGAAGCTCTAAAGATGGGTACACATTAGTGATAAAGGTGCAATCCTGTCGGTACTGATGAGTACCGATAATGTGTGTACCGCAGTTCCGATCCTTCCCGAGGGCTGACAAACGTTTACCGACGGCTTAGGGAACGCTCGGAACTGCCGGAAGATCTCCCTCGGATGCGATCATCTCTCTTTACTAAAAGTATAGGAAGTCAGAGGCGGCTGAAAGAAATGTGCAGTCCCAAGTCTTATGACTGTGTGTAGTGTGATCTTTAAAAAATGCAGATTCTGTTTGTCATCTTTTAAAGATCTCTTCCTTGCAAACCCACATTTGGCCGTCTCTTCTATTAGCCCCTAACAACACATACAAACCAGTAGTGGAAATCTACTTTCGTCTCCTATATTCCTGACAACACTGGCAGCCCATAGGCTCTTTTAGACATTACCATCCCAAACCTTTAAATAACACGACTCACTGGCATTGCAGGGCATAGCTTGTGCCTAACATTGTATCTTGACATTAAACGCTACATTCTTGTTTTATAGCAGTTCATCATACAGGGAGATTCAATAAAAGTTCTTATCGTTTAAAATGGTGCTAATTTTGCCCAACCTATCAGAACTTATGTAACATTTGAAAGCTAACAACTGATTGGTTGGGGCAAAATTAGCACCATTTTAAACGATAAGAACTTTTATTGAATAACCCCCTTGTTTTTAAGCTGTGTATAAACAGGAAGATGCTTTGGGAAATTCTCTCCTGTATACAGCCTTATGTGGCTTACCAAGATGATATTTTAAGTTGAGGGCATTTAACCTCACAGCCATGTCGTCAGTGCTAGTGGAGGTAAGCGCTCGCAAAATGTGTAAAATGCCACAGCATACACACATATATTTCATGTGTATCTGAAGCAAGATTCAAGAATAAGAATCCATAAGCAGGTTTTATAGGACACATGTGGTTGCATGAATAATAATGATAGAACGATTATTTGTTATGTGCACTTCTCTTTGCAAACCACATCAGTTCTCCTGACTGGCCCTTCAGTACTTCCGACCGGTCGGCCAGGAGGAAGGACTGTCTGTCGCGGTAAATGTAACCGCGTTAGCCACAACCGTTCGTGTGGTGCATAGAGGACCACACGATCGGCTATGATTTCCCAACACATCCAATCATTCGTTTGTCCAATTCAGACAAAGGAGCGGCCAGACATTGGTCGTGTGCGGCCGCAAAACACATTTGATAATTCGGCCCGACCAATCAAAACACTGAAATGCCGATCAGTTTGACCAAATTATTGTATGGTGTTTACCTAGCTTTAATTGCAGAGATTCCCCTATTCACTCCCTCAGGACTCAATATACGTTTAGCAGAAAGTAATGAATTTATATTATAAGTACATTAAGATAAAAAAATGTATTGAGTGATCAACGTTTCAGTGCTTCACAGAGTAACTTCATCAGGATCCTGGGGCAGAGATAGTTGAGAGGAACTAACAGAAAAGGAGGAGCTGAGCTAAGGATTGGAAATGGAGGACTAACTTTAAAACGCAGCTACAAGGAGGACTCAGTGTAGCAGAGATCTAATAAATTATACTTTAAGTGCTGACTGATATTTTACAAACAACTGGATATTGTCCTTCTTTAGTTTTTCAGTGTTTCTTGTGACTATAGTCCTCAGAATGTTAACTCAGGTAATAGATCATTTCGGAAACACATGTGTAAGTTGTTCATAGCCCTGTTGAGCTATTTGAAGGTCGCCATCCAATTATCCTGCTTCACGGTGGCTGGAAGAAGAAATGTTTGGCCATTGTTAGAAATCATGTTTATGTGTTTATGGTTTTGGGAAAGGAGCAATGATGGACTGCTAAATAACATTAATAACACTTAGAATTTCATTTTCGTACCTTTGACAAAGTCAGCCATCATGCAGGGTTCAGGCTGCATTAACCCTGCTTGCCCTTTCTAAAGGCTTTGGGAAATATCACCACATTCATTTGCTGCTCAGCAGGCCAACTTTAAGAGTAAATTCTTATGGCTTTAGGCTTTAAATTTGCTTTCAATAGCTAAATGGAAACTGATGATAACGGAATAAAACAGACTCCTCCGTACATTCTTCATATATGCAGATCTTCTGTATGATTCCTTTCACAATTTCCATCATCTTTCAATGTCCACAAGATATATGTATGTAAAAATGATCTACATTTAAGGCTGGGTACACACAGTCCAATATTTCCATATCATGACAACCAGTCGACCAGGATGAAATAGCTACAGAAACGTACCACAAGTGATATTTCACTGGGACCAATCTTGCAATCCATTGAAGACCTGATTTGACAAACATTCGTCCAATATCTGTTCAGTTTAAAATAAGGTTTACTGTATGGATTTCCATTGCAAACTATTCACTGTAATTGAACAGTTCTTAGCATTTGCTCCTTTTTCCTTAGCTCACACATGAAGCTATTTCCTGAGGAAAAATACACACTGTTAGAATGCCTCATTGTGCTAATGTTCTATAGACACGGAGTAAAGAACATTCTGGTCTTTGCCTCAGTCAGAGCTTGCAAAGTTTTGTGAGCCTGTGGGGACAGATATCAAGATTTAATAATACTCCACCTACTTGTTTCAAAGTGTTGTGAACTTAATGAATAACATATACTAATGTAGGCCATAGAAGGACCATATTGTCATCCAATGCGGGGTTTCATATTACTATCTGTGCATGTATAATTATCAAAGGAACAATTCCAGATGGGATCATCCCATGGGATTTAATCATTTGGTTCACTACTACTACTACATTTCTAGGTGCATTGACTACCTGGCTCCTGGGATTTGTCTAGCCTTTGTTTAAAAGCATAACAAATGTACAAAAGTCAGTCTGTAGTACTTTTAAGCTAAGTACACTCCATCCAATATTTCAGCTCGACCAACCGACATTTTGGTATATCGGTTTATCTGCCCTAAATATTGGATGGTTTTCTGGGGCACTCGCAACCAATGTCTGACCATTTGTTCGTCCAAATAGGGCGGGCTGAAAACCGCAGGCGATCGTATGGAACTCCTTCATGCTTTGCCCATCAAACATCCACTTTGCTTAACACTGCTGTAGTGATGGGCTCTACTACAGGTATTCTGTCTGTACCCTTCGTATGGCTATCCTTCTGCCAACTGCACTTAAAACTGCATTTCTATCAGCTAGTAAATCAATAGGGGAGCTGAAGGCACTTCTGTTAAATGAAGTGCTGATCTGGGAAATGCCTGTGCCATAGTGATACATTTATTAAATTGCTTACATTATTACTGAAGATCTAGCCAATTAAAAATGTAACCACAATGTTCATGGAAAGATACATTATTTAACAGCTTTCTAAGCTATTTTGGATATAGGAACTGTGTTTCATATAGAGGTGGCTAAAATTAAGATTTTTTTACTGCTCCTATTACATTTAGCGCCTGGACTATTGCAGCCCTCTACTTTCTGGTCTTCCTGCTTCCCACCTCTCTCCCCTTCAGTCTATACTTAAGTTTATCACACGTATTGTTTCGCTCTCTAATAAACCGGATCCCAAATCTCCTCTGTACCGGACAACAAGCTGGCTCCCCATTAAACAGCGCATGGCATACAAAATCCTTTTACTAACATTTAAATCCCTTCGCTCTGCTGCTCTTCTTCATATTTCCTCTCTTGTCTCCCCATATGTTCCCGCCCGTACCCTACGCTCATCGCAGAACCAGCTCCCTTACAGACCCCCCACTCGTACTGCTTCCTCTCGCCTTAAACCTTTTTCTCTTGTGGCTCCCACCCTTTGGAATTCTATTCCCCTTTCACTATGTCAAGAAACCTGTATTAGCAGCAGTGGCGTAACTACTACCCCCCACCCCTGTGACCATGGGAGGGCCCGGGGCATAAGGGGGCCTGGGACCAGGTCTTATCAATCAGACATTTTTAGCCCTTTTAAGAGTTTTACTTTTCCTTTTTTTTTACTTGCGCCACTGTACACTGTGCTATGTGGAGTGTGTGTAACATATTTCAACAATATTTCCTGTACCTGTCTGAGTACGACAGGTACATCAGTGATTGGCTATAGCATTCACGTGTGCAGCGGAAAGTTCTCTGAGAGCCGACAGCGGAGTTGTTGTGAAGTGCTGCTGGCTCCGTCCTCCTGGGTAAGAGACTGTATTGTCTGCCTGTCCTGCTGCAGTTGCTGAGTTGTTAAAATCCAGATCCACATACAATACAATCCCAGATAGATAGATAGATAGATAGATAGATAGCCAAACAGACAGACAGACAGACATACAGACAGACTAGATAGATAGATAGATAGATAGATAGATAGATAGATAGATAGATAGATAGATAGATAGATAGATAGATAGATAGATAGATAGATGTTATCTTCTGTAATACTTAAATTGGGTTTGTGACTCTGCCTTCACTTCTGCCTTAGTGATATTGGCTAATGAGAAGACATGCTTCTACAAAGCAGAGAGAATGGACGCCAAAGCCACAAAGCAAACTTTAAAGGGTCACTATACTCACTCAAACAACTTTACATTATCTTAATTAAACTACAATTTGAGAGAAGTAAAATGGTAGAACTAAAAAAATGATCTGTGCTTGCTTTGTCATTATATTATTAATGTTTAGTGAGTGCTCCTAATTCCCCCCACCCTCCCTTACTCACTGCCTTCTTGTAGTGTCTGCGACACTTATAAGTTCTGCACAGCCTCACCATGGACACTGCTCTACTAACACATCTCCCCTTCCCTCCCACCTGCCTTCTTTTCTCCGCTGATTCTCTTAAAGGGCAACTAAAGCCACAGAACAACACTGAACCAGAAGGCAGAACACCTTGATATAAAACTAGTGATCCGTGTTTTACCTCTCATTTTGATACAGGCTCTGGGAAATTTACCTAAATAACATATGGTTTGTGCTTTACTTCTCAGCATTCTAGTATCAGACAGTTTGGTCAACGACCATTATGTTCTGCACATGCTCAGTCCTTAGCTATGGCAGAAACTTGTTACAGTTGGTCACACCCATTAATAATATCTAGCCAATCCTTTTACAGGACAGATAAAGCAAGGAAGCATGTGACTGAGGTCAGGAGGTGTGGTCTGACACTGCACATACACACAGATACTTCATCCAGTTCTTAACAGGCTTTGATTTACTTTAACAGAGTTTACTAAAGTGGAATTTTATAGTTTATTGGTGTTTTTAGGGGGGTTGTTTTCAGATTCTGGAGTATAAAAAATTGGGTTTAGTTCTCCTTTAATTGTGGCAGAAAGTGTGCTGGCAGGCAGGCAAGATCCTAGTTAAAGGTCAGAAATGGGGCACACATTATAATTTCAACTTCTGGAGTGACAGGTCTTTCCTGTAAATGCTGTTAATTTCTAATGCTGATTTCTCAGAATCTACAACTGAGATTTAAAATCCCCAAAAAGTTTTGGAGTAGTGGGATCTTGCTGTATTTAAAGGTACAATTTTTGAAAATTACATTTTTTAGAGTAAAGATTCCCTTTAAACACACACAAAGATAAGGTAAGATGGATGTTATATATTGTGCTATTCATTTACTGCACTGCTAGTTTTCAAGCAAATTAGAATGTATCCCTTGTTGTTTGTTTCTTCAATTCAATTCAATATCCAATGATTTGTGTGATACACTTGACATCACCAACCATTGATTTTAAGAAATGACATCATCAAGATTTGCTTATCGGGTTTTATTTTACACAGTTTTTTTTTGGCATTGTTAATGCACAGATGCATTATTTGGCACATGGTTAAATATCTTTTTTTAAAGTCAGCTTTACAAACATTCTTTTAAGAGTTATGTTCTCACTTTCTCAGGAGTCAAGCAAATCATACATATTCCCACATACTTGGCCAATTTTTTTTTTAAATATATATAAATGTATTCTCTAACTTTTTAACTTAGTTTTTTTTGGCCAATACTATGGAAACCTGTGCGCTATTCACTATGAAGCCATGAACAAATAAGCGTGCAGGTACACATGGTTTCAATCCTGCATGGAGTAATAACCTTTTAGGACATCTCAGGGGAACACAACTGGTTTCATTTAAAATCTTATGGTTTTTAAACGACTGTGACTGTCTGTTTTGAAAAAATAAGTAACATGGAAAGGTAAGGGAAAGCAGGTATTTTAACTGCTGGGAATTCAAGCTTGAAATAAGCTGTAACTGGGCAGCCAGGTGATTATTTAAAGTACATATCATTTTCATAGAGTGAATTGGTGATTTGATTAAAGTAAAATGTAAGGGAATAGAAACCATTTAAATTGTGTATATCTGTAAGTGTAAGCCTTCCAGCTATGAAATCAAGAACATAATTCCCTGAACAAAAATATAATATAAAAATATAATATACTTTACTCGTATTGTAATGTATACTCACTGTATGTATGTGTATAAATATTTATATTTGGGGCTATAAAATGTGATTGCTAACTAGAAGGTTACATGCAATCTTTTAATTGAACAGAAATGTTTTGAAAATGCTGATATAACACAAAAGATCAATAAATATTCTGTAAATAATATTTAAGGGCGCTTTGTTATATCATCAGTTATAATCAACAATTAGCTGTGTTATCAGTGTCACATGACTCGTTGAAGCTTGTGTAATATAGGAAATTCTGTAACCTTGCTTTAAAATACAAGGATATTATAAGTCACGTTGGTATTCCTAATAAAATATGTAATCACACTTAACATATTGTGCAAACTGCCAAACTTTCCTGTGAAAAGATTTACAAGTGGCAATAAACAAAAACGAAAAACAGTAATATCTTTTGCTACCAATGCATCTGAATAAACAAATTATACAATGCTGTGGAATATCTGCAAAACAGAATCCATAGGGATTAAAATACTTTCCACACTTAGTCAATGGCCAAATATATCTAAATCAATCAATATTATTGACAGAGTTCTGTCATAGGAAACAAACAAATAATTTTATATATTCTACAAGAAAAAAGTTCCATCATTATAGAGTCCTTAGTAAGAATGGCAGAAAAGGTTCTTTCATTTATACAAGCTAGATTTAGATATTTCGATTTTTTTGCCAATATAAAATTATTATTGGATAAATGAAGCTGGAATAGATAATGTTTATACAGAGCAATCGACTTCATGCTATTGCAAGCAAAATCAATTAAGGCTACAGCTAAAGCACTAATGAAAATACCTGTATCTTTCACATGCAGATCAATAAAGTAATGTTAGCATGACTAGAATGGGTCTCGGTGGTGTAGGGATGTGTGTCACCTGGCTAATAGAAAGGGAAATGTTCCTAATAAGACTAAACTGTATAATTTGAAAGGTAGGAATGAAATGAATTTCCTGCAGCATTGCGGTAATTTAACTGATGGCACCTTATCACTGCAGGAACAAATGTAATTCTTTTATCGTCATAATGTCCATTAAAATAGCTACTTACATTGGAATACAGCACAAATATCACACGCGTTATCATTTACCCATCACTATTTTATAAGGGTTTTAAATTAAATCAACTCATTTGTATGCAATATAAAAGTAAGTATTTATAGGCTATGAAAAAGTAAATACAAGAAGACATTAATATCTACAAGTACTAATATGTTATTATGTGGTGGAATGTGGTAGAGAGAAATGCCTTGAGAAGCAATGTTCAAACGAATAGTTCACACAAAAAGTGATTGGATGAACGGACGATTGGACGTGTCGGTAAATTCTGATCGATTGCGCTATTCCCTATGGGACCGCTTAAAAGTTCACACTTTTAGCTGCGGGCGAATTTGCCGCGACCAGCGGACATTTGTCCTGGCCGAGCAGGCGCTCTTAGCGAGTGCTTGCTCGGGACAAATAGTCTGTGCGTGTGTACCCAGAGACAGAGATATGCAAAATTTATCCTTTATGTCCTATAGCTAATACATGTGTTCTGAACCGCTGGCTTATTAACATGCAGTACAGCCTATGGTATACAGCCAATCATCTTACCTGCAGACATGACATGTTGCGATCTTGTTAGATCTTGTCAGTGCAAGATACAGATTCATGACTCTACAGGGTAGGACTTGAGAAGCATAATAGGCAAGGCAGCTGAAAAGCTAAAGGAGAGGTGGACCAAAAGGAGCAAAAATCCCACAGAGCATAAAAATGGAGCAGAGCCTTCTTATAACAGAAGGTATTTTGCAGTGTCATGCTATATAAATAGCATTGCCCACAAAATCTAAGAAACAAGAAGTTATTCTAGCAGAAAGACAAGGTATCTATTAAACGTATCTCCTAAATCTGGGCAGCCAGCCAAGAAAAAGCAGAGGGGTAAAATTTAACAACTGGTTAAAGCTCCACATACCAAGCAAGGGATGGGAAAAAAAATCTTCCAACTGGTTACACTGCCACCTCCTAATGTAGGTAAAAGGAGAGCAGTGAATGGACCTGACTTGTATCTCACCGATAGTAACTAATCTTCCAACTGGTTACACTGTCACATCCTAATATATAGAGAAGGAAATCAGTGAATGGACCTGCCTTGTATCTTAATGATAGTAACTAATCTTCCAACTGGTTACACTGTCACCTCCTAATGTAGGGAGAAGGAGAGCAGTGAATGGATCTGCCTTGTACCCCACTGTGAAGACCTATTTATTGTATTGGGACCTGGTTAATAGTTAATTTCAATACAATCACATATAGTAGATGATTTAATTTGGTCTGAACTATAAAAATCCATTTTGTATAAATATTACACCTATTCATTGTTCTAGGGATGCAGTGCTCATTCTAGCTGTTTACACACAGTAAAGATTTTTGAAAGATGACAGACAGGATCTGCAAGATCCTGTATGTCATTTGTCAAAGATCAGTGAACACACAGCATTCTCCCTATGCAGAGCACAGGGAGAAAGTTCGGGACTGTGTCTTTCCCTTGGCCGTGATTGAAGACAACCGCAGCCCAGGAAAATTTTCGGTCTTTCCCAAACAACTGTGAGGCAGACCCGAACGTTTAGTGGCTGCGCACTTGTTCAAGAAGTTATACACACTGCCAATAAAGCCCTAATGAGTAATGATGGATGGTGCTGGACACTTACATAGCACTACTAGCTACTATGCTAAATACAAGATGGACGGGTGGATGCATGGGTATCTCAAAAAAGATTTTGAAAGCCGGCTAATAGATGGCTTTTTGGGCACACAGCCTAATCACAATGCAGCAGGAATTGCTATTGGCCTATTGTTTTAAAGGTGTAATTCCCTCTCATGCCATCAAATTGTAGGGCAGTGACCGGTGGCAGTCCCAATGAGCAGCCCAACAAACCCAACTAAGTGAAAACATGCTGCTTATGAGAAACTAGATAGGTGTCAAGAGAGGGTAGCACAAGCTGGCCAAGGGGAGAAAAATCCGCCCTACCTTATGTACATGCTGCTATTAGCTAAAGGCCCCTCTTTATGGTGCTCCTATTATGGGGATTCGATATTGCACTCTGGGAAAATACCATTTTGATCTACCCAGTAGTGTGACTTTAACAGCAGCAATCTGCTGGAATTTAAATGTTGCACAAATCAAGTGCTTTATTGAGACCCGCGCAGCCAGCGGTTTAGCATATAACCAACCTTTGCTGTCTTTAATGTCTTAGGGGGAGATGCAATATTGGGCGCTAAATGCCCAAATCAATGTAAAACCCGCACTGTCCAATGTATTATTGGGTTAGCGTAGGTTTTACACTGATTCGGTGTAAAAATATACGCAAATAGCGAGGCGCAGGCAATGCAAAGCCTCCTAAGTTTTGTGCTATGTAAAAGTAAGTGAATAGGAAGCGTAAGCTGGTGCAGTTACCTGTCCAGGTGTCCACAGTGATTTTTGTATTGCGGTAAGCTGTCAGAATACAATATTGCATCGCCCCCTTAGATTCCCTTGTAAGATGTTCTAAAACATCCATTATAGTGACAAACTCTACCCCACATTATCAGCAAAGTATTTATTAATGGTTTTTATCTATATAGTGCCACTTGGGGACACAGGGCTGTACAATATTTTAATAGAAAAAGTCATACATGGTGGACAAAAAAAATAAATACATAAATGATTATGTACATTACACATACTGTATATAAAAGAATACAAGTGCTTGAATCTTGCAACATGAGAAAAGAGGTCCCTGCCCCATAGAGCTTACACTTCAGTTAACAATTACACATCACATTACACATCACATTGGTTTAAGAGACCGTAACAGTCTCTCACTTATTGCACTACTTACACAGAAAACTCTCCCCATTAAGTCAAAAACCTATATTAGAAATAGATCCATAGTCCCAACAACAGCTCCAATTTGTAGGGGGAACGCATTGATGGGATTCATATCAGTGAATAAACACTAAAAGTGTCCAGGATTGGTCCGCTAAAATTCTGCATAAATTGGCCAACGATCGGACGATCATACGATGTCAGGATATCATGCGACCAGAGATAGTATATGGGCCCCCTAAGTAAAAAAGCAGTTAAACAGATGCAGGTGCGTAACTGCAGGGGCCCGGGCCCCATGCAAGATTGAAGATGGACCCCTGACACACAACGCTACACTTCCCTGAGTCTTCGCCATCAACAGTTTTTAAATAACCGATCGCACATATGCAGTAAAGATACGCATGATCAGTTGTTTAAGTATCTTTCGGTTATCAGTTCGGTAATGAACTGGCAAAAGCTTTAAACAGCTGATCACGTGTATCTTTACTGCATATGTGCAACTTTTTAAAAGTAGCTTCCCCTTTGGGAAGGGTATTGCGGGCCCTCTTACTCCCCGTGCCCTCCGCCATTGCAGGCCCTATAGTTGCCCCACTGAACAGATGGAGTTGCTTCCCCAAATCTATGTAGCAAACCCCTGTACACACCCCCTCCTCTGAGCACACCATTCCCCTTGCACGTGCGTGCATGCACCCCTAACCCACCCCCCGCCGGACCCTTTGGGCGGCACAGGCACACACAGATGGGTCCAGTGCCCATGTATATATACTTGTCTTTTATTATATATGATATATTTGTATGTATATATAAAATGTTTTTCCAGAGAAAAAAAAAATGAGATTTTTTTTCCCTGGAACTAGTATGCATATTAAATTGTGTTTTGCTCAGTACGGTATGTAAATGAAAAGTTGCAGAGAGCCATGCAAAATATCTGTTCTTCTAGGCTATATATGTTTTTTTCTATCACTCTCATGAGTAAGCTAACATTCTTAAGAATATTTATGGCTACAATATCAGAACCAATATAGTTGGAAATTCTCAGCAATCATTCACCATGCAGAACTGCAAACAGTTATACAGAGCATACCATTAATCTTCAACAGGCCAGTGCAAAGGATAAAAGCCTTTGCTTAATTAGAGAAAATTTACAGAGGTACTGTATATGTAATGTTAGTCTGTCATAATGGGTCATTCATTTCTTTGCAGGTACGTGAAAACTGCATATGCCATTTGTTGGGCTTTTAGTGAAAATTACTCCGCAGTCTCCTCTCTCATGATGTTGATTTGTTGAGTAGCAACGAATTTGATGCCCCTGGCTAAGAGGAAACTAAGAAAATAAGTTTAGTAAGGCAGCAGGTTTTTTAAAGCAATATTAATGTCCAAATCACCCTAAAATTAATGTTAGTGTCCCAGGGATGTTGAAAGGTTTTTAGAGCGTCTCTATTGATTTTGCAGAACTTCCGTTATATAAACATTTTCTCTTGCTTTAGCAAATGTACTAAACATTGTACTGTAGAGTATGTTTTCTTAGCAGACCTTCCTTCCCTGCCCTAGATAGATGACAAGCTGCTGGCTTTCTACCTGAAAACTCTTTAACAACGATGCCCCCAGCTGTGTTCTCTTTAGTGAGGGTTTAAATAGCGTAGTCAAAGCAAGACCAATTGGGATTAGAGAAGCCTTGAAAAACAGGGAACAGTTTTTAGTTAAAACAGAGACATAAGCAGTCCTTGTTTATCTTTAGTATCTGGTGCTGATGCTGCATTCTCCATTTTATTTCCTTATACATCACCATGTCCTTAGAGGGGACAACACATTTCTTTTTTATACATCAGGTTTTAAGGCCTGTAGCATTTTTCAGTTCAAGGAAAACTCCCATTTCACAAACTCCCATACTATATATAATGTATGGGCACAGAGGGCAAGAGAACAGAGTTTGCTACTTGCAGGGAGAACAGAGAAAACCAGCGCTCCATAGGCAGCACACTGTGGCATAAAACTAGAAGAGGATGGAAATTTAGAACATTACAATAGGGGTTTAACCTTGTATATAGATATTAAAACTGTTTATGGGTGGAAAGAATATTGATTTTAATATAAAATTGTAATAAAGGTCAAACTGAAAACAAATAAAGAAAAATGTAGTAAATTGGTCAACATGTAGGGTAAATAGTTCACTTAATGCTATAACGGACAGTTTAGAAATCATATTTTGTAAAGTGTTCAGATATTGTAAGCATACTTAAAATAAAAGGAAAACAATACAGATGATAAGGACAGTTTCACAATGTTCTGTATTGTGGCATGCCTTTTCTTGTGGCTAGTTAGAGTAGAGAGGCACATGGCAAGTGATGTCATTCTGCCACCGGTGAGAACAATCATGTGACAGAGCACTAAAATAACATGGGCATATCCCGTGGATTAAAGAAGATCCAGGGTGCAGAGGGAGGTAACATGTATGTGGGACACATGACGACACATTCAAATGGCAAAAAATCATTATTGACCTTTTGTTCTCCTACAATGGCTAAATAAACTCAGGGCTATATTCAACATATAGGCCACCAAGGCCCCAGAATAAGGCAGTAAAGGGGGTGAATACAGTATGCTGCCCCAAATTACTGTACCAGCACCCAGCATGTCTAGTGGATTTTTGAAGGATTCCCTGCTAATAATAATAGTAATCTAAAAACAAAGGCTATCCATCATTGACCTTTGTGGTAGTTTGCACTTCTGTATGTATAATTCTGTGGCAGATATGACTTGGTTTGCACAAAGCGTTCTAAACACAGTAGATGCCTATGGTGTTTTATTGATCCAGCAGAAGGTATAAAGATGGCAGGTGCAACTTATATCTCTCAGTATCTTTACACAGCTCATGTTAAGGTTCATACACACATGTGATGTGATCGCAGGTGCCGATGCACAATAAAGATAAACGTGGTGTACGTAGATAACGTGATAAACGTAGATAAACGTGGTGTGTATAGGCACTTAGTAGGCCGCTCGATTGAAGATCCGCCCAGCTGGTCGGGCAACGATTCCTGACCGAACAGCCATTTCGGGTGATAAAGTGCCCATACACGGCCCGGTTATTGGCCGGAACGGCCATGCATACACATCGTGTGTTGCAGATAGGCACCTGCTATTGCACGTGTGTATGAAGCTTTATGGGTGCTGCCGTGAAGATAATCTTGACCTTGCTGCAACTTAGGCCCAAGTTTACATTCAAATATTTTAAAGTCATAGATCATGTTTTTTTTGTATCCTTATTTTATAATGCACCCACTGGTCATAACTGTGTCTCATAATATTCATTTTAACAAAGAATATTTCAGGTTACACTAATTTTCTATTGTCCAATGAAACAATGATTCAGGCAGGCTGAAAAGCACTAGAGTCAGTATTTCAGGTAATACAGGCTGAAACATTTAATCTAACACTTAATGTATAAAAAAATAATACAGTTTGTCTTCAGTAAGACATTTTAATTGGAAGAAAATAGACCGAGGACTGCCACCTTTTAGCGTGAGAGCATGGACGTGCCCTTTTGAACATGCATATAAATGAGCAGGTTTGTGAGTTGATCCAGCAGAGAAGCAACACTGAGCTGACACTTGGAATCTCCAGCATTTGCTTTATCTTTCATTAAAATTCCAAATACCGGTGGACTTCAAGTTTAACATGTATTTACTATATTCATGTGAGCTCCTCAAATAAGAGCTCCTCAAATAAAACAATAGGTTTTAACCTAGATGTCTCCTCTAGCCATATGCAACAATATCAGAGAGCTTGTAGAGGTGGTGGAAAGCTTTTGATGGTCATAGAGAACATTTTTAGTTCTACATCTGTCAGCTTTAGAACTAGCACTTTTGGGTTTGCAGGATGTTTTATCTATATAATCAGACATATAAACAATAAATATGCCACTAAATCTGCCACACATCACTGCTTTAACAATGTAACAAATATACCCTTCAACTTACTTAGGAAGACGGGAGGGCCGGGTGGAATCATCCCCAGCCCTAGTCGCACCTTGTGGAAAGAGGGATCCTATGGGTAAGATAACTTACTCACCACAGGCAATCTGTGGTCTGGGTTCTGCAAACACCATTCTTTACGGTCCGTAACTGCTGCTGGCACAATATAGATACAAAGATGACAGTGCAACCAAGATAACACCAACAATATTGTATCCATATTGGTTTATTTGTGGAACAAACCATACTAATCATGTCCATAGCAGACAGGGTTGGATTTCCCATAAGGCCACATGGCCATGGCCTAGGCCATCAGGATCTATAGGGGTGGCACATCTGAAGTCCTTTGTTTTTACTAAAACATCAATTTTTAACTGCAGTAATAGCAGAGAGACAATGTATCTATTAAAACTATCTACTAAATCTGGGCAGCCAGACAAGAAAAAGCAGAATGGCAAAATGTAATAACTACATAATAATTTAAAGGCTGAACCTGCCAAAGTATTGAAAAAGAAACAAAAGTAACTAATCTATTGATTACATTAGGGGTGCCCAACCCAGCTGACGCTGGGGGCCTCACTAGCGGCACTAAGCACGGTGAGAGGGCTGCGGGGAGTAGCTCCGCCCCCGGCCCACCTGGTTACGCCCCCAGAACACCCCGTCCCTTTCCACGTCCACCTGTGGCTCTGTGTGTGCCGCGAAAAAATGCAGCTGGGCCATGGGTTGGGCATCACTGGATTACACTGTCACCTCCTAATGTACCGAGAAGGAAAGCAGTGAATAGACCTGCCTTGTATCTCACTGTGGGGACTTATTTATTGCATTGGGACATGGTCAAAGGGTCACTATACTCACTCAAACAACTTTACATTATCTGACACTACAATGTGAATTAAAATGGTAGTACTCAAAATTATCTGTGCTTGCTTTGTGATTAAAGCTTGTTTGTTGTATAGTGCAGATTATATAGGATTGGGACCTCTTGCATGAAGGCCAGGCTTGTCATATGCAAAATTAGTGTCCAGCACCATCCAGCATTACTTTTTCCCCCCGGTAACGATCCCCCCCACATTCATGGCCACTTTAGGATGTGGGGGAATCAGGATCATTCCATTAATCAGCTAGCACTGCATCCCTAGAAAAATAAATGGGTAAAATATTTAAGGATTATATTACACTACACAGTGGGGCCAGTAGTGGTGGGAATTATAGTTTTAGGGGTGGACATGCCCTTTAATAATTAATTGCTTGTTATACAATCACATATAGTAAATTATTTAATTTGGTCTGAACCATAAAAATCCATTTTGTGCAAATATTTCACCCATTTATTTTTCTAGGGATGCAGTGCTAGCTGACTAATGGAATGATCCTGATTTACCCACCTCCTAAAGTGGCCATGAATGTGGGGGGGATCGTTACTGGAAAAAAACAGTAATGCTGGATGGTGCTGGACACTAATTTTGCATATGATAAGCCTGGCCTTCAGACAAGATCCTATATAAACGGCACTATACAACAAACCAAGGTACTAACAGGGAAATGCACTACTGACGCGCTATATACTACTAATAGTTAAATGCTAAAAAAAGTTACCTGCGCAAAACCCTGCTGCTCGTGTTAAACTAGATAGGAGTCAATCTGGCCAAGGGGAGAAAAAAGTATAAATCCAGCCCTGTTAGCAGACCTTTTATTATACTTGAATGATGAGCCTCTATTCCCATTCTCACTTTCGTTCAGTCAACCTCTTGTTGATTTCAAACAGTAAATCAAACAGTAGGGGATCAGACAAGAACATGTTCCATCTATCCCATTCAGAGGCGAACTAGCTGTGCAACATTTCGATTGGTTGCACAAAAATGCAGCCACAGCAACTGCAGGGGGACCTGGTAACCAAACAGGCCCAATTTTTTACTCCCACAGACTTCCAGGTAATCGATGTAGAGAAGGTTTGCTGGGGGTGATTGCCATCAATCGTGAGCATGTCCTTTGGGGAACCGGCTCCTTTAAAAAATGTGGTATAATGACTTTATTATATCAAAAACAAACAAACAAACCAATGTATCTTGTACATCCTCACCAAGATCTTCCAAAACACACAAAATGGCATCCTTTTGGCTTCTGCACAAAACTTTTAAATGTACTTGAGAAGAACATAGTGGAATCATAATATAAAGGCATAAATCACTCTTGCCTGTGATTATAGTCCCTTAAAATTGTAAACAATCAAATGGAGGAATTCTCTGTTTGATGGTGTATATGATTGATTTTGGCAGCATAATCTATATCAGCTTATAGAAATGTAATAGAAGACCGGCAAATAAACTTATTGACTAAATGACTGTCCCCATTCAACTTCACTTCAACAAAACTGCTTGTTTTCCAAAAAAAAAAAAAAGAAAGAGAAATGCTCAGCTCTCTAAATAATTGGTAAGTTTAATTCATCAATCATGTACTGCTGTTTCTGATTAGGAATTGCTACAAGAAAGAAAAAGTGCTGTATAGCATCATACGGTATACCAGGGATGTACACGTGATCTTTAAAATCTTCAGGGATATATTGCTTTTTTCAGAAATAATAGCAAATGGTTAGTTAGTACAGTGTTTTAGAAATTGCCCCTTTTTATCAAGGGCTTGGTAGCACAGGGGACTGACTGATCGCCACACACTCTTTTCCTAAAATAAACATTGGAACAGGAGAAACATCTGTTGATTGCTTCCCATTTTGATGTATATTTTTCCGGAGTCTTCAGAGCGACTCACTTGATGTACACTGGGAACTTCGTCAAGACAACAGTGAATAGCAACTGGCTTGTTAAATAGTTAAAATGTACTGATATGGTACATTTGAACTCCGTGTTCAAAAGGCGAAACTGATTTTATATGGTCATGGAACTCCTTGATGACTTTTAACATCCTTATGGGGCGATTTATCCAGAGGCGCTGGGCAATTATATGTTACCAGTTACCGGTTAGTGCTATTTTAAAGGAACACTAAATCCAAAAAACAACTATTTGCCATTCGTTTGTATTATTCACAGGGAGGTGAGAACGCTTATTCTCACCTCCCTGTGAATAATATTACGCTCGGGGGACCTGGAACTTACCTTACTGCCGCTCCACTGCAGCCGTCCTTTACTGAAAGCGTCCTTACTGTTCTCTCAATCGCGTGCCCTATCTTTTGTATTGGCGCGCATGCGCCTAAGATAGGGGTCGCGGTCGGGACAGAGCAGCTGTCAGCGAAGGAGCGGCTGCGAGTGGAGCGGCGGTAAGGTAAGTTCCAGATCCCCCAAGCGTAATATTATACACAGGAAGGTGAGAATAAGCGTTCTCACCTCCCTGTGAATAATACAAACGAATGGGATATAGTTGTTTTTTTGGAATATGGGAGTTTAGTGTCGCTTTATCTCCATATTAGTGCCAGATGCACGGGTTACATAAAAGACACCCGTGTGTCCTGCGCTCGTGATTCAATATGACATTTGCGCTAGTTTTAAAGCATGATTCTATCTCCGGGTAAATCCCTTTTGTGATTTACAATGTGCGCAAGCATCATATAGAATTGCGTTTGGGAGATATACCCAGAGTGATAGGGTATATAGTTTAGTGTTATAGTTTAGTTAGGGTGTATTATTCACTATATACATGGGCAATTTGGAGGGATTTACAGATATCCAGAATCCCACCTTTCTGCTGGTTTATAGTTAATAGCAGTTCTGGCACCCTAAAGTTTAAAAAAAGTACAAGGGTCTGAAAGGGATTTAATACAAGGGAAGCCAGAATGCAGACATGAAAAGCTAAGGTAGGTACAGAAGTGCAATATCCTCACGCGATGCCCGGCTGCTGACTGCACAACGAATGGCAGTTTCATATAAGGATGGTCAGTTAGGCATTGCTGATGAGCATGACCTAACATCCATACACAATGCAGTCTGTAGGGAGTGATCTTTAAAATAGGGTGTGGTTAAAATGGTGGTGGCGCTGTGAACCTACCCCTGTCCATGATAACCTTTTCAGGAATCCCTTCCTTGGAAATCCTGCACTTGCCCCTGATTTGCTCATGCTGTCCCTCTGCTATGGAACTCCCTTCCTCCGTCTGTCCATCACTCACTGTCCCTTAATACCTTTAAACGTAACCTTAAATCCCACCTCTTCAAGCAAGCATATTACCTGGTCTAGACATTACCCAGTAGGGCTAATGTGTTCAAAGATAGCTGCCTGTTGACATTTGTACTGCAGATTAAAAATTGGCATTTTATTACTATACTGTTCTAAAAATAAAATATTTCATTATGCTCCAATGACAAAACTATTTTCCACCTCTTTACTTTGCGATGTTGATCCTGTGTCCCTCCCAGGGGTGCCCCTATCATGAAGCAAACTGAAACATTTGCTCAGGGCGTGCCCCTGCGGAACACTTAAAAGGCAGCATTAAAAAAATCCTCCTTCCTGCAATACTGCATTTCAGTCCACCTATCAGTGTTAATTCAGCCCTCCAGTCCATCAGTCATTGCTAGTCAGCACACCACACCCACCTCCACAAGGCACATCTATGTTCTCTGATGAAGCCAAGCCAACTTATCGGGCCGCCACCCGTCTGCTGATAGGCAGCATTTAAAAGTTGTGTCAGGTGTCAAAAACCCTAGGAACACCCCTGGTCCCTCCAAAAGTTTGGAAACTAAATTTCTACAAACTAAACCTACAAATTGCCGAATGCCAAGGTATGCTGGAAGTTGTAGTTTCCAATCATCTGGAGGGGCGATAGGTTCTACTTTGATTTTTTGGCCAAACCGACTGATGTCTGTCACCTGGACTGGCAAACAGGCGATCAGACATGAAAATCACGGCCGATCGTGCAGTCTCCTATTAACCACACAATCGGTTGCAGCGAATTCTCGGCCAAGGCGATTTTCTCAGCAACCAACAGTGCTTCATCCCGGGTGACCGCTCGCTAGTGGCAAACGGTTGGTCAGAATGAAAAATTTGCCTATGTCTACCCAGCCTAACCTTTTTTTGCATCTTTTTCTTTTATTATAAGCTAATAAATTATATCAATAGGAACCTACAATGAACACATGTAGACCATATATTCTTTAAAACCGCCCCCTGGTGCACTTTGTTCATACTGCATTTGACGAACATATAAAAAATATACATGGAGTGTGTGATGCGTTCAGACCACACAAGAGCCTAAAGAACAGACTTCAAAGGCTGAGTCCCAGTAGGATTCACATATTGTGTTTTCATTATGTAACACTGATCACATTGCAAATTCCATGACTTGTATTCACATAAAGCTTTTTTTATAGTGTCATTAGGGCATACTTCAAAAGTCAAAAGTGCAATAAAGTATAAATATACGACACAAACTATGTATAAGAAATCAATACCCGGAGATATCATGCTGAATAAATCAATGATGTCACAGTGATAGTTTTCAATCCTTCATATGGGGTTTACAAAAACACTGCCCTGCACTAACTAAAGATGTCCATCCACTGGTTGCTTACCTGGGACATTCCCCATACCGGATTTCAGCCATTGTTACAGCTACAGTATAATGTCAATTGTAAAGTGTAATCCAGCCACAGAACATCTCTGGAATGTCGCAGGCACAAAGATATTAAAGCTGATTTGATGTATGCAGGAATAAATGTCAAATTGCTGATGCCCATTCCGTGTATGGGCGATCGGTCGAATCTGTGATACCAGTGATACCCACTGATATGTGCCGACATTGGATAGGTTGGATAGGAATCTCATGTGTATGGCCACCTTAAGTCTCTAGACACTGTACAGAACGTAAAATTAGATATTACACACACATTGTGATACAATTCAGTTAGCTAATTGAAAATCATGCAAAATTCTCTACAGTCTCTGCAAAGCAATGTGATAGATGTGATAGAACCTGACAGTTATTGAAAGCAAAGTCTCTGTGTTTGCTGTTGACACAAAAATATACAGGGCAATGAAAAGTACAAATGTGCAATTGTTTCAGGCAGATCTGGACAGTTTGTCAAATCATGCTAGAAAGTATGTAAAGACAGGTACATATGAGGCAATATTTCAACACGTTTAACTGGTCGCCCGGGGGCCAAATAACATCGGTTGCAGTAAAAATTACCACCAACAATATTTCGGCACGACCGATCATGCGTTCTATAGAAGACTAGACAAGCGATCAAAATATACCGTCATGTCCAGTCAAACTTTCATCTGATTTGGACAGAGTTTCAACCAACAGTACAGCTGAAAAATCAAAATCAACCAAAATACAGGAATAACGATTGGTCAGCTGGAAATATCGCTTTGTGTGTACTTAGCCTAAAGCATTTGAGGTTTAAAGGTTATCTAAAAACACATTTACATGAATGTGGGCCCAAAACATTTTGTGCGAGTTGCACTAAATAAATAACTTTGCGTCTATCTTGCCCTATCCTAGCTATCTTATATGTAAATTAAGTGTCCCTACACCGAATTCTGTCCCAGAGTGACATTCTGTCAAAGTTGCACCCACAAACTTCTGTTCTAAGCTCTAATGAACAACTGCTTGGCTTTTTCTTGCGCAAAATTTGGAACAAATGCCAAGTAGTCTGCCACACCGCTTTGGAAAAAAATCAGGTTTTAGAAGTATGTCTGAAAGCCCTCCTGTGCTTAGTGGAGTGTAGTAGAGATATAATGGATGTTTATTTGAGGTACAGGGCAGGTTCTTTAGTTCCACTCCAATGTAGTTAATAGCAACAGATTCTGGTTGTGTCAGGGCTCCTCTGCCCTTGTTGGCAAGCCAATTGTTGAAAAAACATTTTTGAGAAATGATGTCCCCCTTTTTAAGCTCAACAAACATGCAGACACAGACAGAATCTGTAGCTTTTATTAGTTGTACTTACTCCAACCTCCTAGAACATTATTCTTTGCAGGAAAATATTTAAAATATAATGGAAATCGTGAGAATCAGTTTGCACTGTATAATTTGCTCTCCAAATCAATGTGGCCCATTTTTTATCTGCATGCGTGACTTTTGGACCGAGTGTGTCAGAATCGCACTTTATTAATAGTCTATGGGAACGCAAAAAACACACGCAGACAAACTTATTTTTTTGTGTTTTTTGGGGGGTTTTCTCCAGTACTTCCTGTTGATTTTCCAAAAACTGCACATGCACGCATACAGACTGGAAATGCGGACACACACGGACAAATGCATAGAAAAACGCATGTCTGTTAACCTGCAAATGGACCAGAACATGGACAAAATGAATTGTCCTAAAAGCACTCAAAATGGACAGCAAAATGCAACGCAAATAGTGGGACCTTGCCCTTATTCTCCCACTTTTCCACTTTACAAGGAATTGTTAAGACCTCAGGACACAATAGAAATGAAGAGGTTTCTGTGAAGGGTAATTAAACCCTTCACCCTGCACACATGCCATCGCGGGGCTCCGTTTAGGCTGACAATCGCGTTGTGTATGGCCACTTTGATGGCCAAAACAACCTTTCGGTCGGGGCTCATTGCCCGATCTGCCAGGTGGATCATCAACGAGCCCTGACCGATCAGCCGTTTCGGGCAACAAAGTGCCAATACACAGCACTATTATAATCCGAAATGGCCGTAAATACACATCATACGTCGCGGCCCGGCTCCCGCGACCACACGTGTGTATGATGCTTACTACAAATACATTACTGGGCCATGCAATAAATGCTCTGGTTCAAAATAAGTGAAAAGACGCTACCTGTATTCCTCGAACGTCCGTCCCACATGTGGGTCCATCCAAGGAGTCCGGAAGCTCCAAAACAAACATCAGTGTACATACAAATAAACGGAGGACACCTTCCAGCATGGTATGCAAAAATCACCAGACTTTAATTCAGCATTATGTGTGGCACAACAAACATAGGGGGATAACGCCTAGACCCTGACGCTTTTCGTGGCACGAAGCTGTCACTTCATCAGAGGGAATAAATGCTCTGGTGCATGGTTCCCTAATAGACCATACCAGAGGACCGAGAGGTTTGTCTTTAGATTTAGAAAGGGTTTACAGTGAGAATATTAAAACTGTGGAACAACTCATCCAGCAGATATCATGTTAATGGCAGGTTAATCTTGTAGCTTTAGGGCTAGATGAGTTACATAAATTAAATATTAAATTAAATATTACTGGTCTTTAAGGAAAACTAAACTGGCTAAGATAAGTACATGAAATCTGTTTCCATTATTCACGGGGGGGGGAGGTGAGAACGCTTATTCCCACCTCCCTGTGAATAATAGAACACCCAGGAATAGTGCAAAACTTACCTTACTGGCACTCCAGTAGTGGGTCCTCAGCTGTCAGGTGCACTGTCCCAATCACCCACTCCCATACCCCCATTCTATAAAAATATTTTTTTTCCCCTCTGTCACTGCATGGCTTATTGATTAAACATTAAGATCACGAAAAGAAATAAGCATTATCTGTTACACTTTCTGTAACAACCAATGCTGCAGTTAGCTGCTGACCGAGTTACTAAAGTCCCAATGTAGCACTGTGCCTAAAGAAATCAATTCCAAAATCCCCCCACCCCCTTCAACTGTTACAGCCGAAAGAAAATCTTATTTGATTCAAGCAGTTATAACAGCTGCCAGTGCTGCTGCTAACCTTCCCATAGCAAAGCAGTTTCACTTTCACTATAACATTAAATCACTGGGTGACTGCTATTGGATGTTTGAAGGTACCGATCATCTCCACTGCACATGCTCCTCACTCTCTTTACCCGAAGTTCTACTACATTGATAAAAGTTATCTACTTCTGGCTAGAGGTGTAATGTGGTTTCTAATAGAACACAGTTTCAAATCGAATCGTGGGGGTTTTCGAAGACGGAACTTTCGGAAGTCCTGAATTTAACGAAACCCGGATTTTTTAAATTTACAATTTTTATCGAAAATCGAAAGTAGACGATTTTTGAAAATCGAAAGTAGACGATTTTCGAAAATCGAAAGTAGACGATTTTTGAAAATAGAAAGTAGACGATTTTTCGAAAATCAAAAGAAGACGATTTTTCGAAAATCAAAAGAAGACGATTTTCGAAAGTAGACGATTTTTGAAAAATTGAAAATCGAAAGTAGTCGATTTTCGCAAATCGAAAATCGAAAGTAAACGGTTTTCAAAAATCGAAACTCGAAAATTTAGAAAATTCGAAAACGGAATGAAACTCAACAGTTTCGAACATCTCTACTTCTGGCTTTTTGCTTTATATGGTTAGAACACTAATTTGACACTTCTAATATTTATACAAATAGCAATAGGGGGTACATCATACACTATCTTAACACCAACGCTCCTTTTATTTTATTCTGTAGTCATAAATTCACTCAATATTGACCTAAAAATACATCTTTCACTTGCCGTTTTATTGCTTGACTCACTTTAAATTTAATTGACAAACTGCATTCCTCAGGGATGAAGCCAGCACAGATTAGCATCCAATAGGTTCCCAGACCTGTCTTTACTATAATTGCTCTCCAGCCAGAAGTACAAGTAGTTATTAGCTGCCCCACAGCTATATGAGCAAGCTAAACTATTATTTGTTAACCATTGTTAAACAGTCCTCATTTTCAAAGTACACATTACATCCACATAACATCCAGATTGTATTTTCATCCATGTTTACTATGGATGCTGAAGTTCCAATTGATTCCATCAAATCTAGCAAATATTCTGTCATAATTTTACTCAGCTTCACTACAGCCCTGCATGGTTGCCCAAACCCTGCTTATTCTGAGGTTAAGCAGGCAAATGCAGCAAAGTGGGCTTCATCTGTTATTCAATGTAATAATAGACTTTCTTTCCAAAAATACAAGCCAATCTCATAACATATGTACAGATCAGAATGGCAATTTTAAGGTTTTAAAACTCACCCCTTTAAATTTAAAGTTTACGTCCACCCCCAAACAAAAATCTCAGTATAGCTAAAACACCCAAAACAACCTAAACCTGGTTTTTGCTTGTACTTACCACCCCTTGTTGGCTTCCTTCTGCTTCTGTTCCATGCATTTTTCCGTCTCAGCCAATTACAGAGGCCGCTGCTGAAAAGGAAGCAGAGGGAACGAGGGCTGGTATGTACAAGAAGAAAATATATGAAAAGTTTAGATATTGCGAGTTGTAGGTTTTCAGGGATGTTCTATACTGAGATTTTTCTTTAGGGGTGGACATACCTTTTTTCATTACAATTGCAAACAGGGTACCTGCTAGAGGTCAACTCTCTGCCTAATATATAATAATCTTTACACGGTAATCCCATTTTTATTAGTGCAGACACAGGTAAGAACTAGTTTCAGGCCTATGGGCTTAAGAGGTGGGCAGGAGAATTGTTAATGATGGTAAGTTTTATTAAACGTTTATTGAACCTTGTCACTCCACATGTTTAGAAACTACATCTCCCAGCAACCAAATAAATGCTGGGAGTTGTAGTTTCCAAACATCTGGAGTGCTAAGGAATTGGGGTAACTGTATGGGATTAATGTCCATTTAAAGGGAAACTAATGCCTCAAAACAATACAGAATCAGAAGGAGCATAATATCTATTGTTGAAAAGATGGCCCTCTGATTCTGTATTTTTCTGTATAGTTGTCCTTTAAATGGACAGCAGAATTCCCATACAGGTGGTAAAACCATTTTTGAAGTTGCCATTTAAAGGGCAACTTCAAAACAATACTGAATCAGAAGGCAGTAGTAGTCATACCATATATACTCGAGTATAAACCGAGGTACCTAATTGTACCTGAAAAAAGAGGAAAAGTGATTGACTTGAGTATAAACCGAGGGTAGAAAATATGACCAATACTGCCTTCTGATTCTGTATTGTTTAGAGGCTTTAGTTGCCCTTTAAATGGACAGCAGAATTAGTTACCATCCTCCTGATTCTGTATTGTTTTTAGTTGCCCTTTAAATCCCACACAGTAACCCCTACTAGTGTTTGCCACTTCAGATGTTTGGAAACTACAACTCACAGCATGCTTTAGTTGCTGGGACCTGGGAGTTGTAGTTTTCAAACATCTGCAGAGGCCAATGGCCCTAATGGTCTCAGCCATAGGTATAACACTTAGTAATTTATCAAGGTATTGGACCCATATTTGCCAAGTTGGTCTTGGTGCAGAGGTCAGCCTAGATCCTCTAACTGTCAGCCATGTGTAATTTGACCCAATTGCATGACCCATTAAAACCATGCCATCTGCTCAAACCTAGAAACATCGACAGCACCACTTTAAGTAACATAAAAGGCTGGTAGTTAAGGTGGCCATACCATGTGATTTCTATCCCAATGGACTGACAGATCACATTGGTCGGCACATTGGGAAGATAACCACATACATGGATCCGACTGATCGCCCATACGCGACATGGGGATCAGTTTGCCATGCGCCATGCACAGGCCGTCAGTATCGCCTCTCTTTATTTTAAAGTAAAGGGAGCCGCTGCCAAGAGACAGAAATTTTCTGTGTTCCGTGACCGACCATAATGTTGACCACAGACGATCACCTGCATTACGATCAGGAGGATTTGGGGCCATAATTATAAAGGCGCAGTATCGCGATGCCGCACCTTTACCGATCGGTAAAATGATTGTTAAACCAACTGTTAATTTTCAATCAGTTTAATGATCGTTAATTTACATTCATATCATAAATTTACGATCATTATCGTAAATTTAAGATACGATTGTAAATTAACGATACCGAACATAAATCTACAATAACGAAATCGTAGATTTACAATCCCCCTAGCACACCATTGTGGTATTTTACTACCGCATGGTATTCTACAGGCCGAACGTTCGATAATTAATGAATGTTCTGACATAAATGTAAGACCTTTACGACCGCAATAGTGTTGGAAAGCGGAGGATAGTGCCTATGTGTGTGTATGTTATTTATTTATTCACTGTTTATGCATCAAAAATCAAAAATGCAGGAGCATGAAAAATATAAGGTATTCTTTAACAAAGTGGCCTTTAGGAGGAGAAAAGGCTAAAATGTAGGCGTTGCTCTGAGCGTACCACTGTCTATGATAAATGTTTCAAGAATCCCTCCTATTAAAATCTTGGCCGATAACAGAAAAAAAACTGTTAACATCTGATTGGTTGCTGCAGATTAATAGCACAGGCAAAAGTTTGCACCACTTATTAAATAAATGCCAATGTGTCTTACTAGTCTACATACCAAAATATTTCTAAACAATCATAAATCTCAAGCATAGCTACCCCTCTCTGTCATGCTACCTAAAGACACGTCTTGCCATTTTGTTCTTTATTCTGTTAGTTGTGAATGGGCTCTAAGGTCGAACAAGTCTCTAATAGAGATGGACTCGAAACCAAATCCAGTTCCGAAATGGATTTCACAGATCCGCCAGATCTCGGACTTTGTGAACCGCGGAACTGTTTTCAAATTGAAAAAAAATTAAATTTTCGAAATTTTCTAGAAATTTCAAAAATACTACGTGGAATGCCAAAACAGAAAGCACATGAAGTTTCCAGTACTGGACAGTGTTTTTTTTAAAGATTTTGGGCATTGATACATGTTCCTCAGACCATTTCCTTTTACAGTAAGTTACCATTGCTATTTATACAGATTTTAGAATTTTCGGTTTTTAAAAAATCCGCAAATCTACTAGTGGAACAGATTTTAGTGAGTTTAGCCATCTATAGTTCCTAATGCTGGGTACACACCAGCAAATATTTCCGACCGACCCACCGGCCAGAAATATCTGATGGTGTGGGAATCAAACGAACAGGCAGTTGGGTCCTTGGTAAATCACAGCCGATTGTGCGGGACAATTAATAGCCCCGTGTGTACCCAGCCTAAGAGTGGTGTATATCTGTATATGTCAATTGAAGGGTTAAAATGAACAAGAGCAACACGCTTGACAAAATCAACACATCTGCTCCAGCTTTATAGTCATAACCACTTACGTAATGTTGATTGATGACAAAGTGTACACCACTAAGATAAACAGTGTGCAGAAAAATAAATAAAAAGGTAGAAGCCCTATTAGAACAACTACCTCCTGCTATGCTGGAGGACTAAAATCCAGTGAAAGGCTTTCAAACCAGCCAATAAATTAATTAAACTAACAGAAAAACAGAGCAAGTCAGTGGCAGAGATGCCACTGTAGCGTGGAAAAAAGCTGTAACTGGGAATACAAATTAGCAGGTTATGTTAACCTACTGCTTACCCTAACTGAACTCAGCTGTAGGACCAGAACACTTAACAGACATGTCTGGAATTTCAGAATTAAAAACAAAATGTCACCTTTCTTTACACTGAATTAATTAAAACTATTTGTCTTTGTTACTTCTAGAAATTAACGACATTAATAACAAATGCTCAGATGGTACATTTCTCCCTAATTTAGAGCTCCTCATTTTTGGCAGGAGGCATGTTGTTTGTCTTTTTTGGCTCTTACAGTCACATCACATGATCGTCTTGCGTTAGGACAGAGTCTGGATACAATCCGACTGGAACATTTAGAACTGAGTTATTTCTATCCAAAGGAAAACCAGCAGATGAGGGAAATTCTCAACTTGGCTTGAAAGAGCAAAATTCCTTTTCTTTCTATTTATTCTCCTGCATTTAGACTGCATCTTTTTCCAAAGTTTTCAAGCTAGAGACACAAAATTCAGTAGAAGTGTGGGCCACACAGGAGAAGTGTGCTAATACCAAGCTAAGGAATCTGTAAAGGGTACCGCGAATTTCAGGAGATTTTTCTCCATATATTAGAATGTGTCCAATCCCAGTGGGCATTGGCTTGAAGACGTCACAGAGCCAGCGCAGGTTGGTCCAGCATCCGTGCATATTGACAACCTTCATTTAGTAAATAGGATAAGCAGGGATGTCCATCCTGTGGTCCTCCAAGTGTTTGCAAACTATATCTCCCTTTATTCCTTACACTGGGCAGGATCTACATTATTTTCTTGTGATGTTTATTTTGTTATGTTGATAAAAACGTTAGTGAAGTGTATTTATTGTAGTGCATTGATTTCTTCTACTACTTTTGGGCATTTAAATGAAATTAGCATTTCAGGCCTATGAGATTGTTTTAAATGACTTAATTATATTAACACAAATGTTCCTGGGTACAAACATTACTAATCTAACCAATAGGTTAAGGTAGTTATTGAACAGATACAGTATTTACAGGACATGACACAATCGCTCAAGCTCTTTCCATTCATTGTACTAGGGTTAGCCATATACTTAGCCCCACCGATTTGCTGCTATCCAGCAGTTGCAGAATTACTACTTCTTGCATCCTGTCCTAAAAAGTGGAAAGTAACAAAGTTCTATATCTTTGTTGATGTCTACATAGGTATGTATGGTAGGGGGGATATTAAAGGTCATATATTAAGAGGCCTAACTATGTTTTCAGCATTAGAGAAACATGACAGGTGTTTGTAACCCTATGAGTAGTCTCCTTGTAAATCTTAACTATTAGCAGATGCTATGTCATAAACATAGAGAGATAAAGATTACAATATCTCTCCTCCTATTTGTTGAATGCAGTTGTAGAGAGCAATTTGTACAGGTAAATAAAAAGTGTGAGGAGGAGTCAGGAAAGCTTCAAAGAGAGAGGTCATGCACTCATTATACTGTATTGCCTTTATAACATAAAATACAGTCTTCCCAAGAAAAAATGTTACAATCATTACGTCATTGGCTATGGGGCTGTTTCCATAGGATATATGTTTACCAAACATGTAATTACCTAATTAAAGTGTCCTGTAATATGTATGGATATTCTACACTAAAGGGGGATTATTAACATTAGGCACTACAACATTGGGTGTTTAGCATGTTGGGATTTCAGGAACAGTAAGACTATTCTCACTTGTGACTGTATATTACTGCAGCGTTAGATCGGGAAAATATAATTATACAGTTCTATTTTTCTGCAAAATCATATCCCTATCACTTTAACCCACAAGTGAGACAGGTCTTCACATGTACATAGTATGAGTAATAGCAGGGTTTTTTATTTGAGGCTATGGAAGAGAGATTGTCTTTCCCTTGTTGTGCTTTGTCATCGCCATTCTATCATGTTCCCATTGCGTGCTAGGTTGTTTTGAATTAGAAATTTTGCAGTGTAAAATCTGCAAAAAAGAACTTAAAGGCAAAGAATCCATTAACTTACAGTCTAACTGCAAGCAAATACCACCCGTGCGTTTCTCCAAATATTTGCCATTTTTGTGTTGTGTTTAAAAATGGGTTCATGACCAAAATAAAACATACATAGAAATATCCTGGTAGGCTTACAAGTAAGTATCGGGGCTACTTTGCAATGATAACTACTCAATTCACTCACAATGTACTACTATATTTTTCTAGAAGTCCTTGAAATTCTCAGGCCAAGAATTAGAAGTACATAGCCCTCCAGCTGTATAAAGGATTCAACTGCTGCAGAGCCAACAGTTTGATTTCCCAGCTTAATTTAGGATTCCAAAAATGAATTTGGCTGCTCTGACATTGTGCTACAATTCCTTTAACCTCCAGTGTATAGTCCACAGTGTCCTGTATTCAAATAATCTGTTCTGTTAAATAAAAGTCTTTAGTACGTCCTAGAAATATTTCTGTGCCTGTTCCTTTGCACCAGGTCGGATCATCAAGAATGCTGACTGATCATCCATAGACAAGCTGATTCTCAGCCATAACAGCTGTTCGGCCAGTTGTGCATTGCTCACGCATGCGCACGTCTGTATGTAACTTTAGAAGTAGAATAATCCCTAACCACTGACAAGAAAGCAGCTGGGTAGTCTGATTCCCTACCCATAGAGGAATTATTGGTTGCCTGGTGTAACACTCTTTCACATGCTGTTTGTTAGAGGATATTTATTTTCTAGCCGAAGGAATAAAGGGCGGGAGTGCATAGCACTACAATAAAATAAAATATATCAGATACCTCAAACCAACAAAACACAGTG
This sequence comes from Hymenochirus boettgeri, assembly GCA_019447015.1. Taxonomy (NCBI): domain Eukaryota; kingdom Metazoa; phylum Chordata; class Amphibia; order Anura; family Pipidae; genus Hymenochirus; species Hymenochirus boettgeri. The sequence goes on from CM033477.1 coordinate 93,541,923, forward strand.
AACCATGAAACAGCCTTTTATATTATCCAGTACACCTCTATGGCTGGTAATACATTAAATAGTTTTACCTTGTAACAGGCCCAACATTAACAGTTTATACAGCAAATCAGTATATGAACAATTTCTAAATAATTTACAATGACAATGACTCTCATTATACTTTTAAAAAGCTGGCACCCACAAGAGGAGAGTGTGATAGACTGCTGTGGGTTGGCTGATATAGATGCCAGGAATCTGTTGCACATCAATTGCTTTCAAGTCCATATAAGGTACAATTGGCTCACAAACGCAACTGCTTTCACAGTTGGCAGCATCACAAAGATCCCTCCAGTCTGTGCCAGATTTTTCTTCCCATTATCTGCATAGGGAAATATGGGCTGTTGTTTTTTTATTTTTAACTTGCAGTTTTCAATCCAAAGCGTTCACCTTAAAAATATATAGTTATCAAGTTTTGCTCTGAATTTTTTTTAAAGTTATATGTTAAACATGATGCAGAAGTTAGTCTTCCTCCCAGGGGTGTAACTACCAGGGTAGCAGCCACTGCTACCATAAGGGAGCCAGAGGGGGCGTCTTTTTATTTTCCCTGCAAGTTTTAAAAATTTGCTATTTACCTTTAAAGGAGCACTGAACATAAAAAAATAAATAAAAGATAAATGGTTTCAACCCCAACAGCCCCCTCCAACTCTTTGCTTTCCTGCACTGCTGGTGTTATGAGGGATGTGTAACTGCCCAAGCTGATTGACCACACTCTCCTACAGCCAATAATGCATAACAGAGAAGAGGGCTCAAAGAATCAAAGGGCTGCAACTTGGAGGCACAGGGAGTAACAATTAAATGGTTAACACTATTCTTCAAGTTGCATTAACATAAAAAAAGGAAATCTTTGACAAACCAAATCTGCATGTCCTGTAGATTAAATTAAACATGGAAATGTCCTGAATACCTGGGTAGAGATGCATACTGCCTCTCAGCTCCTTCAACACCGAATTTCCTAGAAGCTTCCAGGCCTCTTGCTGCTGTCTGTAAATTAGAATGAAAAATGAAATATAGAGCATCTGATTTACATATCCATTTACTTCATTTAAGCAGGCTAGAAAAATAGCATTCAGGACACATTATTGTATCACACAAAGCCATGTAACCTGTTTCAGAGTAAAGACTTGCTATTAAAGCTTCTAGGAGAGAGGACATTACTCAGGCCAGTGACGCCAATTCTGGCAGATCAATGCAGCAATTTCATTTTTTTCCCCCTGAAACAGCCTTCACAAACTTAATGCAATGAAAAGCACACAAAGGTGAAGGCCCTGACAGACAGGCAGAAGTTATTAGAGAGGCAGGTACCGGGCAGGCTTAACCGCATTGCTTTGTTGATGCTTTAAATCTTTACCTGATTTACCACTCGCAGTTTTTTCTCTGCACGAAAGCACAACAAAACCTACACACAAACTGAAACTGCAGTACGCTGAGGGCTACAATATTGTATTTTGCCTTCAATACAATACAAATATTTGCAAGACAACACAAAGCAGAAACATCTTTAAGATTAAACAACTGCAGTTCTAACTATGGTATTTAATAATACGGGAGGTGAAACAATGAAGAAACATAAAAAAATATATATTATTTTCCCAATGAATTGAGCTTACCATTGTTTGCAATAGGCACAGTGCAATTGTACTTGCATAGGGATTCAGGATCATTTAATCATTTGTTTGGTCAATTGGTGATTGCACAGGTTTAAAAAGACAAACGGGGGCTGTGGGAGCACTCCTGTGGCAAAATTACTTTATAACAAATAGTGGAAGTGCTACTGATCTGACCAAAATATTAGAACAAAAAAAAGATGATCAATGCACATTCCTGGGCCCCATATATCATATCTATGCTAGTGCAAACAGTAAAAACATGGTGGTTTTTAGTTACAATTTTATGCATAAAAGTGAAAAGCCTTCCAACCACGTCAAGGTAACCCCAGTATGGAAGGTCCTAACAGTTTACCTTTGGTCATTTATCTGGGCTGACACTGCTTGGTTGCATTTTCTTTTTTATTTTATGCATAAAATTGTAACTAAAACCCCCATGTTTTTACTGTTTGCACTATCAGGTTAAAAAAGACCACATGCTAATAAGGTGCCAACTGAAAACATAGCACACACTGGACAATATTTAAGCCAAATATATCCCCCAGTCTGATATTTTGGTTGGATTGGCTGGGAGATCGGTTATAAGTTCAGACACCACCAATGGTTCTTAACCTTTACTTTTTAGCATGATCGGTAGATCTGAACCATCCAGACATGTTGGAAGATCACTAATGACTGTGTGGTTTATATTAGGCCAAACAATCAGTGAGGCCATAATATGGGTGTGTACTGCTTTAATTTTAACAGTCAGACTACTGATCGGTATACCAATCAGTATATATGCCAGTCGGAATTACAGGGATTCATGGCCTCTTAGCCGATGGATCTGCCAATAGATGTTTAGAAGGTCTGAGATAAATCAAGGAATTCAGAAGGATAGATGTTTTAGGACTTGAAAACTCAGGCAGATCTTTCTGGCAAAAATAGCCATTGCTGAAAATTTGCATGATCGATTGTGTGGTATAAAAGGGACCACACGATCAGCCTTTATTTACCAACATGTCCGAGTGCAAAGCAGTCATAGGCCATACATGAAGACACTTATGTCCTGGTGTTCAGACATCTGCCTGGCAGAATCATTTTACATCTAACATTCAACGGCTAAACGAATAGGCCAGTACAGGGAACATCATGGAAATGTTGTGAGGTAAAACCTGGTGTTTTTAAGATAATAGATTCACCAAACAAACCTCTAATCTATCTAATATCTAATTAGTGCACGGCCAGCATTACTCCAGGAATGTCAATACACTGAAATGTCTCAGTATTTGTATTAAACAAACACAAAGGAAAGATCCCTTTATTAAAACTGCAGGAAATAAAGAAGAAAAGGAATTTAATCCAGCTAAAATGTAAATGGGCTCTAGGGTAACATGACATTCAATATAGGAAGCACTAATTATTCCCATTCACTTTCTTCAATTATTATACACTCAAAGTGTGGTGCGATTTTAATTATTTCTTACTCTTGCATGTGGTAATGTATATTATCCAACCTTATAGCAATGAACCGCCTTATTCAAATAATAATAATAAAAAAAAATTCTGCTGGGCTGTGCAAGAAAACTATGGGGCATATTTATAAAAGAGCGAAAAGTAGCGAAATGTTTTCGCATTCGCTTTTCGCATGGGTTTTCGCCAAAAAGACAGTTAACGCTATTTATAAAGGTAGCGTTAACGAATGGCGAAACTGTTTCCGCGAGCTATCGCTAAACCCTTTTCGCCTAACTTCGCAATGGTAATTTTAGCGAAAAAGGAGCAAAAAGGCATAACGTGATTTATAAAAGAGCGAAAGGTGGTTTTTGCGTTAAAAAGAGCGAAAGATTAGCGCGACCCTGAAGGTGGTGAAAAGTCATTGTTTGAGCGAAAATGCATTCTAATGGGTAATATGCCTTGAAAAAGCGAACGCGCATTAGAAGGGCGATCGCGCATTAGAGTGTAATATGCCTTGGAAAAGCGACATTAGAAAGGCGAACGCGCATTAGAATGTAATATGCCTTGGAAAAGCGACATTAGAAAGGCGATCGCGCACTAGAATGTAATATGCCTTGGAAAAGCGAACGTGCATTAGAAAGGCGAACGCACATTATAATGGAATATGCCTTGGAAAAGCGAAAGACGAACGCACATTAGAAAGGCGAACGCACATTATAATGGAATATGCCTTGGAAAGGCGAACGCACATTAGAAAGGCGAATGTGCAGTGCAAAAGAAAACTGTATTCCAATTGAGAAATTCTAAGAAGATTGACTAAATAAGACATGGCTGACTTCTTGGTAAATGTGAGGTGGCCATTTTGAACTTGACATCATTTTCTAGTGGGCTTTTCTGGTTTCGAATGGTTTTCACAATGCAGTCTTCTTAGATGCGTTAAGTTTTCGCTGCGGTACTTTTCGCTCTTTATCGCGCCCGTTCGCCTTTTTCAGCCGCGAAGTGTGTTTTTTTTCGCTGCGATGTGCAAATGGCGCTATTTTCGCTGCGATGTGCTGCGCTAATTATTTGGCGAAAAAGACAATCCTTTTATAATATGCCCCATTTGTATATATTTTATAATATAATATATATATATATACACACAGAAAAAAAGGTACACCAACACCCCACATAAATTAAGGTGCGTGTAGCACTCTTGTTTTATTGTCTATTTAAATAGACACAGTTACATTGTGTTACACCAGGCGACGTTTCGTGACTATTCACTCCTTTATCAAGCCTCTCAATCAATCAAGCGACATCATTTTGTTGAGAGGCTTGATAAAGGAGTGAATAGTCCCGAAACGTCGCCTGGTGTAACACAATGTAACTGTGTTCTATTTAAATACATTTTATAGAGTGCTGCACAATCTAGAGAGCCAAAGCATACTAAGCACCAAGTAACATTTTCGATACAATAACATGTTTTGTAGCCCCGATATACTGACACCTCGCATTGGAGATACTGCTGACAGGAAAATCTGCTCTCGATAATATTGAAACCTTTGTTGCGACTTCTGTCTAATTTTCTACATGGTTCATCAAATCTATATTTGTTTCTACATTTGTTCCCATATACATTGTATGTATTACTTAAATCTGTATTTCTCTCACAGGATTGGGGCAATAGAGAGGCGTACGCTATAATTAGTTTATTGTTATTAATATACATTTTTTAAACTAAGTTTTTAACTAATCACACAGTAATTAGGATTAATTACCACCAATCTTAGATCTGCTTTTTATTTTTCTTCTCTGACCTTCCTATCCCTTGTTTTATAGCTCTGGGAATTTTACTTTGTAAAGAGGGCGGGGCACAGCTAGTCAGTAAAGAACTGTCAATCACCCAGCCACCCCCCCTGGCACACTACATGTAGAAACTCTCCATTCTATAAAAGTAATGCTTATTTCTCTGTGTCTGCATAACTAATTCATTCATCATTAAGATCAGGAAAAGCAATATTTTTTGCTCTGTCCTAATTCTGTGCAGATAAAGCCAATCCTGCAGTTAGCTGCTGTCTGCGTTGCTTAAAGGGCATGTACCCTCTTCTAAACTTTTTATATATCATAGGGCTTCCTGCCCCAGCCCCAACCACATTATTATTATGTGCAGAAACTCCCCCGATCTTTACTTCCCTTCCCTCTATCCTCCACCGCACTGTCCCGGCCTTCTGCTTGCATGAAACTGCAAGCAAGGGGCTGGACTGGCAGCAGTGTCCATGTTTGGCTGAGAGGCAGCCAATCACCGACGCGGCTGCCGGCAGTTCAGAATTCCGGGGGAGAGAGGGAAGGTAAGTAGAGATCGGGGGAGTTTCTGCACATAATAATAATGTGGCTGGGGCTGGGGGAGGAAGCCCCACAATACCCCAAGGGGATTTTACACTAGGGGGAGGGAGAGGGGGGGCTGCTCTGAGCAATCTTACTTTGCTCTGAGCAATCTTACTTGATTCAAGCAGTGATTACTGCTCCCAGTGCTGCTTACCTTCCCATAGCAAAGCAGTTTAACTTTCACTTTCACTATAACACAAAATCACTGGCTGAATGCCATTGGCTGTAGTGGGGCACAGATCATCTCCACTGCACATGCTCCACACTCTATCTGTGCCTCAGATTTGGGAGGGGGTGGATACATAGAGAGGAGACATGCATACTAACTAGGAGTGAGCTGAACAGGACATGGGGAGAGCTAGTGACAGGGAGCACTGAGAGCAAAAAGTTCCTGGCAACACTAAAAATCTAGAAATGGATAAAGGCAAGTCATTTTTTTCCATTTAGTTTCCCTTTAAAGGTTTAAGGTATATTTTATACATATTTTATATTTTGTACAGGTATATAGTCACATGGGTTAGCACAGGAGAATATTCTTCTTTTATTGCTTATTGAAATAATAATTATGCCATTGTCATCAATGAAATTATCACTGTAGATGTCAATAGAACAACTATAAATCTAAAATACATGTTGGACAATAACATTTTTGAACGCTGTAAATATGAAGGTTTAAATGAAAGTTAAATGGGAAATTATATTAGCTACGGCTGTCCTTGCATTAAGCCTTCTTTACCAGAAAGAAGTAAATAACAGCCGTGCAAATACAATGTAACAGACTGAGAAAGGGAACCGTCCAAACGTTGCAAAAACAAATGCTGAAAAATAACATGCACAGCCCTGCACCACAAAACATGAATTAATAATTGACATTATGTGTAGACTTCCCTTTGTAGATGTTATCTATACAGCACTGAGGAAATCACAGAATATGTTCTTAGTTTTTGCACAAGGAATTTGCCTGTAGCCGTCAGTCTCCACACTGGGACTGTGGGACCCTACTCTTGCATTGTTTAGTGTAGCAAGGTAGGGGGACTGCAGAATGACTAGATAAGGATTCCTTGTGAAACCCGTGGGTTGGCTAATGTTATTAAAAATACACCGCACATTTTTCTGTTTCATGTTTTAACAATAAACAGCAGAGCAGACACACACACCAGGCCTCCGCTGTAATACACATGCAAACATTTCAGCCTCGATATTGAAATGGAATTGAATATTTTAGATGAGAAACGCTGAGTGTTGATGTTATTGTTCTGTGAAATAGATAAACATTGACCAGGGGCCATTCAATAAATGATGCCAATAACTAATAATTAAATCTTCAGTGGTTGAATTGATGAAACCTGTATACCTTTTAGATGGAAATATATTTGGCGTCAAACCTTATAAATCCCTTTTTCATACCAAATGGTCCATGTTTTAAGAGCTGTTGTCTAGAAGGACCAAAGTGACCCCCTGTGATAGCAACAGAAGATGCACAAATTGTCTAGAGACATTTTAGAGCCCATCTGTGAGTCAGTGCAGACAGATTTCTTCTCTTTGTCCACAGGTGCTGAAGCAGATGGATATATCACACTCATTATTGCTGGAAAAAGTGACCTTTGTCTACAATGCAGCATCTTCAAATGGCTAGAAATAGAATAACAGCCGTAAATTACATTCTATTACTTAGAATGAAAACATCCTTTTAGAAATACATTTAGAGTATTAATATGTAGGCATTGAAATGTTTCCTAGAATGTTCAATAAGTAAATGGATTGCCTTCTTTCTTTTCACACTGAAATAATGGTCTCTGAAATTGTGTTTTACCCGTCGGGACATTAAGTAAAATAGCATTAACTGTGAAAATACTTTCATTTTCTATATGCTGAAATGCTGATTGTTGATTTTCTGTAAGAAAAAGAAAATCCACAGAATATGATTCTTGAAAGCCATTGCAGACTGAAAGTTCAGCTGAGAGCGTAACTTTCTCATAAGGCACAAAAGAGTTGTTCTGTTCCAAGCAGATGATACACGCAGCTAAGAAAGGGATATCAGGGTGAAAGCTCTTCAGCTATTAACACTCGACTAGAATACCACATAGGCACTTCGGTTTGTTTTCAAGGGGTAACCTTCGCTAGCAGCTGCATAATGCACTCTGAAAAGCCTCACGCGGGGAGGGCAAACAGTACGACTAAAGAAGCTTTTAGGCCACTTTTACCTCTATTCGCTACTTCACCTGCACAACTAAAATTGAAGCTTTGAGTGCCTAGTTAAAAGGACTCTATTATATATTTTTCTGTAAAAGCAAATCTCCTTAAAGCAATTTTTTTGTCCCTTTGATTTATATATATTCCTATATTTGTGTTTTTTTTCTTTTTAAAGCCAGAAGCATTGTAAAAAAATATGCAAAGAGGCTTCCCCTTTATTAGATTAAAGTGCCAGTCCCATTTGGAAAGTTATACTGCTATAGCACATTAAAACATCTATACATATTACATGTATCGTTAAATTATATTATTCCGCTGACAGTTTTACATTTCTGCAGATGTTCCTAAAAAGCAGAAATTCTTTTGTAGTTTAATTAACAAAAAACAATAAATAAACCCTCATAACACACAAAATTATATTTTTAACAAGATAAAAACTGTTCAAAGAAGTCCACTGCACAGAGAAAGGAAAGCGATCTATAGACAGGCACTACACTATAGGGTTGTGAGAGTCCCAGTATAGTCAATATGTAAGGGATAATATGCTACCTACAGTTTAGTATAAGGATATTACACCACAGAGGAGTTCCATGACCCTATACAGGGCATGGAATTCCGAGGTAAAGTAAATCCGTATATTACACTGTAGGTAGCATATTATTTCTTATAATACATAAGGACAGCCCAAAAATCCCAGCACAGACACACTCTCCCCCTACACTTCCACTGTCTCTCCCCCTGTATTAGTCATTTATATAGAAATCCCTGTTTAGTGTATAAATAGTTAATTACTCTTTCTATAGAAAAGAGAAAGAAGGACCAAACATCGTCAGTCAATAATAAACAGGGTTTCCTATATAATGACTAATACAGGTAGGAGGAGAGACAGGGGAAGGGGCAGTGGAATACAGGAAGTCACTCAGTCACATCACTGAGTGACTGTAATATAGATTCTTGCCACTGCACCTCCCCATTCTAAATCCAGAGCCTTAGGTATTATATAAGGGATAATGCGCCCTTTACAGTGTAATATAAGGCTATTAGTCGCCACTACGGTCGGTCGGGAAAGATGGAAAATTTCCATCAGTCATTATCGGCTCCCTTTACTTTAGCAAAGGGAGCCTATACGATCGTTTACGTGTATGGCGATAAGACCGACCAATCCCGATACCGCGTATGGGGATCGGTCGTTTACATGTGTGGCGGTTCCCAACGCAATGTGCCGACAGATACCAATGTGATCTGTTGGCACATTGTGATGGAAATCGCATGTGTATGGCCACCTTAACACAAGACAGCAGCTAACTGCAGGATTGGGTTCATCTGCACAGAAAGAGCACAGAGAAGTAGGTAATGCTTATTCCTTTTCCTGTTCTTGGTGATGAATGAATTAGCATTGCAGTGACAGAGAAATAGTCTTTACTTTTATAGAATGAATAGTTTCTACATGTAGTGTGCCAGGGGGAGGGGCTGGGTGATTGACAGTTCTTTACTGACTAGCTGAGCCCCACCCTCTTTAAAAAGTAAAATTCCCAGAGCTTAAAAATAAGGGATAGGAAGGTCAGAGAAGAAAAAAAAGCAGATTTATAATTGGTTGTAATCCAGGTCTGACATGGACTCGGATCCGACACGGAACCCCTTGGTTCCAAAACCCGAATGACCTGTCCGAATCTGGATGGATCGTCCGGATCCAGATAATTTTTGAAAATAGCTTCAAATGTTCTAAAATCCTCAAAAATTAGTTTTACAGATCTTCGGGATTTTCCGGAAATCCTAAAACGGAACGAAACTCGTTAGTTTCGGCCATCTCTAGTTGTAATTAATCCTAATTACTGTGTGATTAGTTAAAAAATGATTTGGCACAGTTTACATGTCCTTTAAGGTGTATACACACATGCAATCGCGAGGGCTGACCCGCGATTCATTATCAACCTTTGGCTGATAAACGTGCCAAGTAGGGGCACTTTATCGGCCGTTCAGTCAGGGCTCATTCGTTGTTCCGCCAGGCGAGTTTCAGCCAGCAAAGTGCCCATACATGGCATGATGTCGCCCGAAACACCTGTGCATACACATCGTGTGCCACGGGTCGGGCCCTGCGATCACACGTGTGTATGAGGCTTTACTGAGTACCTTAAGATTTTGCTTCACATAACTGCACTAGCCATTATATCCAGAGCAAGAGTGGAAATCAGTGATCTTGATCCAGTGATAAAAGACATGAGTTGTATAATTGTTCTACATTTGCCCTCAGGCCTAGAGACACTTGACTGGTGAAGTGGTGCTATAGAGACTTGCTGTCTGCTAGGAACTGGTTGAGGAAGGCATCAAAATGAAAGCACTTTGACCTATGGAACTAAACAGAGTGTAATTCATAGATACAGGTCTGAAAGGAAGGATTCTTGTAAAATGGATCAAAGTGTTTACATCTTAGTAATGTAGCACAAGCTTGACATGTTTGAGCTAACATATTGTCTTTCAAGTAGTTTGACTTACTGGGTATGCAAAACAGCAATAGTCATTTGTTTAAATGTTCAAAAATATCAAATTAAAGCCTCCTACACACGTACGAGCATGTGAACGAGGCACAATGGCCAAGCGGTCAACCGATGCGTGATTTAAAGGACAACTCCACCCTCATAAGAAAATCTTTTAGAATGAATGTCCTCTTTAAAATATGTTGATATATCATACTTTTTCCTATGAATTCATTATTGTATGCCCGCTATGCTTCTGGATGCCTCATGAAAACTGAGCAATTTAGAAACCTGTACTGAGCCTGTACTGAGCCTGGGCATGCTCAGAAGAGGCAGACAGGAGATTAACATTCAGTCATTGACTGTGATGTCAACTGTCAAATCCATAACTGACTGTTGCTAACTGGAAGAACCAGGAAGGAGAAAAAGGGGAAACAGGACATTGTGCAGGATTTCAGGTTAGACTTATATATTTCAGATTTCAAACTGTTACCATTTAGTCTTTTGGTGGGTGATTAACCTGTATGTAAATTTTCATTTTGGGGCTGGACTGTAGTTCTGGTTGATCAAGGGATACTTCCTGGTTGTCATTGGGAGTCAGGAAATAATTCCACCCTCCCCCCTTTTTAGCTGTTTTTATTTTGCCTTCCTCTCTATCAACAGTTAGGTAGGGTTAATGGGTAGGTTATAAAGGTTGGTCTTTATTCAACCTACATTGCTATGTTACAATATTAGACTATTTAGAAAATGAATTTAGAAACTGTTGAGGCTAGAAGTGTGATTGGCAATGTTATCATCTCAGTGAACACACATAACAGGCCAACACTGACTATTATCTGTAAATATCATAGGTGAAATAAGTCTCAAAGGTAAATGTATTTTGATATTTGCATTTCATACATTTGGTATTTACTATATTAACAGAGCTTGCAATAGTTCTGTATTGCGGTTTGTTTGTCTACAGATCAGTAGCACCTAAGTACACAGAACTGGTGTAAAGTGCTAATCTAATTCTAATTAATTTGCCTTTAATATACTTTAAAGTTAGTCAGAACTCAAAACATTTCAGTGTTGCTGTAACATCTGTGAGAACATTATATTACTTCTCCAGCAATTGAAGAAAGGACAAAAAAAAACACAATAAAAAAACTGTGTTCGGCAGCTGCTTCTGATTGGTTATAGTTGAAATTACTCAATATAGAACATTCTGTATTATACAATTTTGATTTGGATTTCATGTTATCAGTTTCTATTGGTGAGGTTCTATTTAAGGGCAGCAAATGTCATGCCATCAAATTACCCATTGTCCATCCTTTAAATTCTGTAAAGCAGAATTTTATTAAGGTAACAACACAGTTTGTGTCAGAGGAAGTTGGTTTTGTTATTCTCATTGCAATCTTAGAGTCTCTTCTCTTCCCATCTCTTGAATACTTAGCACATAAGAAATTTAACAAATGTAGTCAGGTAAGTATTTCCCTCTCAACCAGCCATTCACTGAATAAAGCAATAATCCAAGGTATTGTAATAAAGTATCCTGCAAACCTGATTTCAATGTCTCCAATGGAGTAAAGCTGGGCACACACACTACAGACTTCTGAAAGATGGCAGACAGGATCTGCAAGATTCTGTCTGCTATCTTTTAAAGATCTGCATACACACAGTCCTAAGGGGCATATTTATAAAGGATTGTCTTTTTCGCCAAATAATTAGCGCAGCACATCGCAAGCAAAATAGCGCCATTTGGGGCTTTTTTTCGCCTATTTATAAAAAGCGAAAAAAAACACACTTCGCGGCTGAAAAAGGCGAACGGGCGCGATAAGCGAAAAGTATCGCAACGAAAACTTAACGCATCTAAGAAGACTGCATTGTGAAAACCATTCGAAACCAGAAAAGCCCACTAGAAAATGATGTCAAGTTCAAAATGGCCACCTCACTTTACCAAGAAGTCAAGCCATGTCTTATTTAGTCAATCTTCTTAGAATTTCTCAATTGGAATACAATTTTCTTTTGCACTGCACATTCGCCTTTCTAATGCGCGTTCGCCTTTCCAAGGCATATTCCATTATAATGTGCGTTCGCCTTTCTAATGTGCGTTTGCTTTTCTAATGTGCGTTCGCCTTTCTAATGCGCGTTCGCTTTTCCAAGGCATATTACATTCTAATGCGCGATCGCCTTTCTAATGTCGCTTTTCCAAGGCATATTACATTCTAATGCGCGTTCGCCTTTCTAATGTCGCTTTTCCAAGGCATATTACACTCTAATGCGCGATCGCCCTGCTAATGCGCGTTCGCTTTTTCAAGGCATATTACCCATTAGAATGCCTTTTCACTCAAACAATGACTTTTCACCACCTTCAGGGTCGCGCTAATCTTTCGCTCTTTTTAACGTAAAAACCACCTTTCGCTCTTTTATAAATCGCGTTATGCCTTTTTGCTCCTTTTTCGCTAAAATTACCTTTGCGAAGTTAGGCGAAAAGGGTTTAGCGATAGCTCGCGGAAACGGTTTCGCCATTCGTTAACGCTACCTTTATAAATAGCGTTAACTGTCTTTTTGGCGAAAACCCATGCGAAAAGCGAATGCGAAAACATTTCGCTACTTTTCGCTCTTTTATAAATATGCCCCTAAGTGTTCTCCTTATGAACAGCATAGGGAGAACACTCGGGACTGTGTGTTTCCCTCGGCCACGGCAGACTCCTCTATAGGGGGAAATTTTCCCTGTTTTCCGAACGAACCGAATGTTAGGCGGGTGCGCACTCATTCGGAAAACCAAGGTACATAAATAAGTAATAACCTCAGTTATATATAAATACTGTACATAAGTAGTAATGACAGAAATAAAATATAAATACTGTACATAAGTAGAATGACATAAATCATATATAAATACTGTACATAAGTAGTAATGACACAAGTCATTTATAAATACATATATAAATACTGTACATAAGTAGTAATAACCTCAGTTATATATAAATACTGTACATAAGTAGTAATGATATAAGTCATATATAAATACTGTACATAAGTTGCAATGACATAAGTTATATATAAATACTGTACATAAGTAGTAATGACATAAGTCATATATAAATACTGTACATAAGTAGTAATGACATAAGTCATATATAAATACTGTACATAAGTAGTAATAACCTCAGATATGTACAAATACTGTACATAAGGAGTAATGATATAAGTCATATATAAATACTGTACATAAGTAGTAATGACATTAAGTTATATATAAATACTGTACATAAGTAGTAATGACATGTCATATATAAATATTGTACATAAGTAGTAATGACATATGTCATATATAAATACTGTACATAAGTAGTAATAACCTCAGTTATATATAAATGCTGTACATAAGTGGTAATGACATAAATCATATATAAATACTGTACATAAGTAGTAATAACAAGTCATATATAAATACTGTACACAAGTAGTAATAACAGAAGTCATATAAATACTGTAAATAAGTAGTAATGACATAAATCATATATAAATTCTGTACATAAGTAGTAATAAGAAGTCATTTATAAATACTGTACACAAGTAGTAATAACAGAAATCATATATAAATACTGTACATAAGTAGTAATAATAGAAGTCATATAAAAATACTGTACATAAGTAGTAATGACATAAGTCATATGAATACTGTACATAAGTAGTAATGACATAAGTCATATATAAATACTGTACACAAGTAGTAATAACCTCAGTTATATACAAATACTGTACATAAGTAATGATATAAGTCATATATAAATATTGTACATAAGTAGTAATGACATATGTCATATGTAAATACTGTACGTAAGTAGTAATGACATATGTCATATATAAATACTGGATTCAACGCACTCTCAGGTCTTATTCATCCAAATCTTTATTTTGTTCAATACATCATAGTGTAGGCAACGTTTCGCTATCTTTCTAGGTCCCTTTCTCAAGCCAAAAGATTCGGATGAATAAGACCTGAGAGTGTGTTGAATCCAACAACTATTGCTTATGATCTTTGATAAACCTCAACAGCACCTAGGCTTTTAAAGAGGGTGGTGAATTGAGTGCCTGTACCACTATAATATTATATATAAATACTGTACATAAGTAGTAATAACCTCAGTTATATATAAATGCTGCACATAAGTATTAATGACATAAGTCATATATAAATACTGTACATAAGTAGTAATAAAATCAGTTATATTTAAATACTGTACATAAATAGTAATGACATAAGTCATATATAAATACTGTACATAAGTAGTAATAACATCTGTTATATATAAATATTGTACATAAGTAGTAATAACATCTGCTATAAATAAATACTGTACATAAGTAGTACCAACTAGCCATTTTAATTTATCCTAAAAATGGTTATATGTCTGGATAATCGGTCGATTTCTTAAGGTATTTTCCAAAGCTGTCTATGCATTGTTGAACAGCAATGCAGGTCACACTGAGCATGTGCCAGGAACAGTTTTTACAAAAAGAGGGTTGAACAAAATATGAATATGGTGACTCCCAGTGGATTCAGATTGATATATCTCTATTATCAAATATCTGCTGCATAAAGGGACAAAACTTTGATTGTACAGGCTCTTTAAGACTAATGCTTTATGATTATTCAAACAGTACATTATTTCTAGCTGAAGCTGTTTTTTCCCTTTAGGTTAGACAGAAGCCCAAACTGGACAATATTTTAAGCAAACCCTGTCTTTCTGTTGTGGGTGGAATATCACTAGTGAGCCATATGAGAATGTTCAGCCACTAATGGCCTTTATTTCATAACACCGACGATACTTGGTAGACAGATGTAAAATGTTAATTGTAAGTAGATATACCATAAATTTTGTTCGACATTCAATTTATTTGGCAATTAATATTTGTTGTCTATTGTGAGGTTATATTACTGTTGCGGGAACGCTCGGTCGGGTAAGCAAAATCAAATATATGTATGGCCACCTTTATACCACACTGGCTGGGAGCTACTTAACCAGCAAATTTAAATATATTACAGTCAATTCACTAAACATAAAGAAACTGTAAGTAATGATCATTTTCTATCTGGTTTGAAATGTTAATCCTAACGCGACTCATAAACTGCACACGGGTTTTCAGAAATTCACTGTTTTATTTTTGTCAGATGACAAACAAGGTAGAAAGGTTCCAAAGAAAGATAACCCGTCTTTGAAACATCTACTTTTTGATTGCTTTTCCAAAGAAAAAGGAAAAAAAGGGCATCACCAGCCAACTTTGCTAGGAGATGGAGTTACTATAGAAACAGTGATTGTGATACAATTTCTCATGTAGTCAAATTCTATTCCTTACATCTGACAGGCTCTCTGTAGTATTGGACTGCATTTGAGATAGTGCTAATGATGTATTAGTAGGTTTGGATATGATATTAGAAAAACAACAGGAAAACCTAAAGCTAAAACCACTGCCACTGATGAATAAGGGGGGTCATATTATACCATACAAATAAGGATACGTGGAGATGGATGGGGAGGAAAGAACATTCTTTTAATATTTGTGGTCCATACATACAGTTGGAGAAAAGATACAAAATTTCTCAAAATTCTTGTTCACTTTTTGTGCAATAGCCTCTTATTTTGTGTTATTGTAAAATACATCAAACAAGTTGCCCAATGACAACCAGTTAATCCAAGAGAAATGGATCAAAAATGAATGAATCCCAATTTGTTTGTCATCTTTTAGCAGAGATTTGTTTGGTGTTAAAGAAATGAAACATTATCAACCATTAGAGATGTCCAAACTTCGCAAAATCCGGTCTGCTCGAGGATCCGCGAATTTTCGAAAAAATTCGAAAATTTTCGAAATTACGAGATTTCTCGTATTTTCGAAAATATGATAAATCCGCAGTTCGGAAGTTCGGAAGGCGGAAAATCCGGAAAAATCCGCCGTTCGCGAACGGGATAAGTCCGCGGCGGATCCGTGTTCGGATCCGTGAACCGGCCATCCCTATCAACCATGTGCTTAGGTTTTTACCACACCTACTAGGGCTGATTTACAGGAGGGTTTGTCTTGTTACCCCCCTATAAACTAGCGAACAGGCTGATTATTAGAACAATATGTGGATTTATTTGATAATCTGCACTTGCCTTTAAAAAGGTGATCAGTCACAATAATTTGACACAGAGATGTATGACTGGCCACAAGCAGCCGACACACGACAGATGAATGGCCACTTTCATAAACAATCGCATGTGTGTGCCATTCACATGGGTGTCAATGATCGACACCAGACACACACTTGCAATTGTCAGTCAAAGCATTCACTTGTTTGTGTAAGGATCTTACCTGCCGCGCTCCCTCGCCGTCCCGGCGCCGGACGTCGGCGTCATGACGTCACCACGTCCGGACGCCGATCGGCGCGAAGATTCAAATAGGCACTCGCAGAGGGTGCGAGGGCCTATTCGTAGTTCCTGCACCGGACAGACGGTTGTCTGCCTAGTAGCATTCCCTACCTGTGGTTCCTGCCTTAGCCTTTGAGCAGCCATTGTTCTGTTACCAGCCAAACAGCCATTGTCTTCAGCCATTGTTCCTGTACCAGCCAAACAGCCATGTTTAGCCATTGTTCGTTACCAGCCAAACAGCCTTTGTCTTCAGCCATTGTTCCTGCTACCAGCCAAACAGCCATGTCTTCAGCCATTGTTCCTGTTACCAGCCAAACAGCCATTGTCTTCAGCCATTGTTCCTGTTACCAGCCAAACAGCCTTTGTCTTCAGCCATTGTTCCTGTACCAGCCAAACAGCCATTGTCTTCAGCCATTGTTCCTGTTTCCAGCAAACAGCCATTGTCTTCAGCCATGTTCCTGTTTCCAGCCAAACAGCCATGTCTTCAGTCAGTTTCCTGTTATCGG
This sequence comes from Hymenochirus boettgeri, assembly GCA_019447015.1. Taxonomy (NCBI): domain Eukaryota; kingdom Metazoa; phylum Chordata; class Amphibia; order Anura; family Pipidae; genus Hymenochirus; species Hymenochirus boettgeri. The sequence continues at coordinate 93,558,938 of CM033477.1, forward strand.
CCATACAGCCATTGTCTTCAGCCATTGTTCCTGTTACCAGCCAAACAGCCATTGTCTTCAGCCATTGTTCCTGTTACCAGCCAAACAGCCATTGTCTTCAGCCATTGTTCCTGTTTCAGCCAAACAGCCATTGTCTTCAGCCATTGTTCGTTCCAGCCAAACAGCATTGTCTTCAGCCCTTTCTGTTCCAGCCAAACAGCATGTCTCAGTCATTGTCCTGTTATCAGCATACAGCCATTGTCTTCAGCCATAGTTCCTGTTACATCTACCAGGCCTTGTATCCTGCTATTCTCCAGTGAACTGTCTACTCCCACGAGTTGTTCGTCCCAGCCTACTGACACCCTCCTCCTAAAAGGTAAAGTACTTCGTCCCTCGGGACTCGATTCGTTACAGTACGAATAGGCCATGGAAGTACCTGAGGAAGCTGCAGCCAGTCTAAGCAAGACACTTCAGACTATTTCCCTCCGCATGGACGCCCTTGAGCACCAGCAGAATCAACTAGCTCAATTTCTGGACTCCATTTCTGCTCGATTATCCCGGGTTCGACTCCCCTGTTTCCTGCTCTGCCTAGAGAACGTCCCCCAGAGAGCCGCGTATACCACCTCCGGTGCGGTATGAAGGGGATCCTCAAGCTTGTCGGGGATTCATTAACCAATGCCTTATACATTTTGAACTGCAACCCTCCCATTTTGTTTCGGACCGTGCCAAAGTCGGATATGTTATGCTTATTGGGAGGCAATGCCTTGGTCTGGGCATCCCCTTGTGGGAGAAGAACGACCCCGTGGTTAATGATATCTCCTTTTATTCTGGAAACTTCCGGAAAATTTTCGACGCTCCAGGCAGAACAATTGCAGCCGCTTCCCGGCTGATGCAATTGCGACAAGGCTCCCGTTCGGTAGGGCAATACGCCATCGAGTTCCGGACTTTGGCTGCCGAGACTGCCTGGAACAATGAGGCCCTGTTAGCAGCCTTTTGGCAGGGTCTGTCTGATCGTATCAAGGACGACTTGGTGGTCCCGGGAACTTCCCACAATATTAGAGGAAATGATTTCTGGTGTATACGGGTGGATACTCGTATTAGGGAAAGGCAAGCCGAAAAGTCCAGTAACCGTCTTGTCCCCCAAATTTGTTCCTCGTCTCAAGGGACTGTACCTTTGACTGCTGCTCCACCTTGGAGGAACCCATAGATTGGGGGTACACACATTTCGGCCGAAGAAAAATTGAGGAGGAGGACTCATGGGCTCATGTACTGTGCGCCCCGGGACACTTCGTTAAAGGTTGCCCTTCCAAGCCGGGAAACTGAAAACCCTAGACTGAATAAGGAGTCTTCTCTAGGTAGTTCAAATCTCCTTCCACAAGAATTCTCTCAAATCATTTCTGCCTGTACCCTCATTTTCAAGTCCCCGAACCTTCTCTACCCAAGCCTTCCTAGACTCTGGAGCAGCCGGTAATTTTATTGATGCCACATTTGCTTCTCTGTTAGGCATTCCATTATTTTTCCTTGCCATCCCCTCCGAGTGCTGGTATTGACAATCAACCGTTATCCACAGAATTTATTTCCATGTCCTGCAGAAATTCTTCTTCAAATTGGCTGTCTTCATCGTGAATCAATTTCCTTCCTGGTCATACAAAAGTCCCACGACCCCTCTCATTTTAGGACTCCCTTGGCTTCGACTTCATAACCCATCATCAACTGGACTAACAACGAACTTGTCTCTGGAGTCCATCCTGTTTTTCTAGATGTATTTCCCACCCCAAAGTCTCTTGTTCCTCTGTTTCCTGTGAAGATAAAAAACTTACATTTTACCTCTTCAGTATCTGGACTTTAAAGATGTCTTCGATAAAAAGTCTTCTGAGTTTCTGCCTCCCACCGACCCTATGATTGCATCGATTTGTTGACCGGTACCTCTCCTCCCGAGGTCGCACCTATCCTCTATCCCCTGGTGAAACCACCGCTATGGAAGACTACATTAAAGAAAACCTGTCTCGGGGCTTCATCAGACCTTCCACTTCCCCTGCCGGTTCTGGTTTTTTTTTTGTGGAAAAGAAAGACGGAGGACTACGTCCTTGCATCGACTATCGTGGTCTCAATAAAATCACTATCAAGAACCGCTATCCTCTACCCCTCATCTCTGAAATTTTTGACCAATTGAAAGGGGCTAAAGTATTTTCCAAGCTTGATCTCCGTGGAGCCTATAATCTGGTTCGCATCCGGGAAGGAGATGAATGGAAAACGGCCTTCAATACCACAACTGGACTATGAATATTGGTGATGCCCTTCGGTCTCTGCAATGCTCCAGCAGTTTTTCAAGAATTTGTTAATGACATTTTCGAGAACTCTTAGGTATTTCTGTAGTAGTTTACTTAGATGACATCTTAATTTTCTCTCAAGATCTTTCTTCTCATCGTCGCCATGTATGTCAAGTTTGTCCCGACTATGAGCCAACCAACTGTACGCTAAACTGGAAAAATGTCTCTTTGAATGCTCCCAAGTACCTTTTCTGGGCTATCTGGTTTCAGCTCAAGGCTTCAAGATGGATCCAACCAAAGGGGCATATTTATAAAAGAGAGCGAAAAGTAGCGAAATTTTCGCATTCGCTTTTCGCATGGGTTTTCGCCAAAAAGACAGTTAACGCTATTTATAAAGGTAGCGTTAACGAATGGCGAAAACCGTTTCCGCGAGCTATCGCTAAACCCTTTTCGCCTAACTTCGCAATGGTAATTTTGGCGAGAAAAAGGAGCAAAAAGCATAACGCGATTTATAAAAGAGCGAAAGGTGGTTTTTGCGTTAAAAAGAGCGAAAGATTAGCGCGACCCTGAAGGGTGTGAAAAGTCATTGTTTGAGCGAAAAAGCATTCTAATGGGTAATATGCCTTGAAAAAGAGAAGCGCATTAGAAGGGCGATCGCGCATTAGAGTGTAATATGCCTTGGAAAAGCGACATAGAAAGGCGACGCGGCATTAGAATGTAATATGCCTTGGAAAAGCGAAACGCGCATAAGAAAGGCGAACGCGCATAGAAAGGCGAACGCGCATTAGAAGGCGAACGCACATTGTTAGGAATATGCCTTGGAAAAGCGAACGGCATTAGAAAGGCGAACGCACATTAGAAAGGCGAAAGCGCATTAGAAAGGCAAACGCGCATTAGAAAGGCGAATGTGCAGTGCAAAAGAAATTGTATTGCAATGAGGAAGTTCTAAGAAGTTGACTAAATAAGACATGGCTGACTTCTTGGTAAATGTGAGGTGGCCATTTTGAACTTGACACATCTTTTCTAGTGGGCTTTTCTGGTTTCGAATGGTTTTCACAAAGCAGTTCTCTTAGATGCGTTGAGTTTTCACTGCGATACTTTTCGCTCTTTATCGCGCCCGTTCGCCTTTTCAGCCGCAAGTGTGTTTTTTTCGCTTTTTTATAATAAGGCGAAACGAAGCCCCAAATGGCGCTATTTTCGCTGCGATGTGCTGCGCTAATTATTTGGCAAAAAAGACAATCTTATAAATATGCCCCAAAGTCTCAGCTATTGTTAATTGGACGCTTCCCATTGGCACTAAGGCTATCCAACGATTCCTTGGTTTCGCCATTATTATAGGCAATTTATTAAAGGGTTTTCTTCCATCATTGCTCCTATTTTGGCCCTTATCAGGAAAGGAGGCAAACCAGAATCTGGTCCCCAGCTGCCCTGGAAGCCTTCAAAAGATTAAAAGATTCCTTTTCTTCAGCCCCAGTACTTCTGCACCCGATCCCAGTCTGCCATTCATCATCGGGTTGACGCCTCTAATCTTGGAGCAGGTGCCGTCCTTTCCCAAAGGCAAATAGAGAATGGGAAACTCCACCCATGTGTTTTTCTCTAAGAAATTTCTGCCCAATGAACTAAATTATGATATTGGGAATCGTGAACTCCTAGATCAAACTCGCACTAGAAGAATGGCGACACTTGCTAGAAGGGGCAGTACAGCCTATCACCCCTCACCGATCACAAGAATCTGGAATACATCCAAAACTTTAGAGATTGAATCCTCGTCAAGCTGTTGGGCTCTGTTTTCTCTCGTTTCAATTTCATCATTTCCTTTCATCTGGTTCCAAGAATAAAAAAGCAGACGCCCTCTCCAGGTCTTTCTTGCAGACGATTCTACTGAGAGAGATAAAGGCCCACATCATTCCTCCTCCAAGATCCTAGCCACTATTAACCCTCAACTTTGCCATCGGATTCTATCTGCTCAGGATTCTGCTTCTGCTGCCTTATCCCCTAATAAGCCTTTGTTCCCCTCTCCCTTCGGAAAGAATATTACAACTGACTCACGAATCCAAACAGGCGGTCACCCTGGGGTTCACAAGACTTTAATCTTCTTAATCGTTCAGTATGGTGGCCCTCCTGAGAACTGATGTAAAAAATTTTGTTGCCGCCTGTTCTGTTTGTGCTACTTCAAAACTTCCCCTACTCTTCCTTGTGGACTACTCAACCTCTGCCGATTCCTTCCCTACGTGGACCCACCTTTCTATGGACTTTATTTGGAACTCCCTGTTTCTAAGAAAAATACTGTCATCTGGGTTTACGTAGACCGCTTTAGCAAAAGGCTATTTGTTCCTCTTCCTAAATTGCCCTCCTCTGCTGAACTGCTCAATTGTTCATTTCTCATATTTTCCGTCTGCATGGATTACCTATGGAAATAGTGTCCGATCGGGAACCCAATTCATCTCCAAATTCTGGCGGGCACATTTGCAAGTTACTTGGAATTAAACTCCAATTTTCGTCGGCTTATCATCCTCAATTAATGGAGCCGCAGAACGCACAACCAATGTCTGGAACAAATCCTTCGATGTACATTTCTATTCTCAAGACAATTGGACGATCTTCTGCCATGGGCGGAATTTGCCCTAACAATGCCGTCCACTCTTCTACCGGAAAATCTCCTTTTTTGGTGTTTTTGGTTAAAACCCAAAGGGTTTCCACAGGATTTTTTTTGTTCTTCCGGACCAGTTCCTGCAACTAACAGTCTAGTTGCAGAAATGTCAGCCATCTGGCAGGGTACAAAGAACTGTCTTGAGAAATCTGCCCGGTACAAAAGACTGCAGCTGATAGACGAAGAGACGTAAACCTCCATTATATTCGGTGGGAGATAAAGTTTGGTTATCTTCAACTCCCATCAACTTACGTGTTCCTTCTCCAATTGGGTCCTAAATTTATTGGTCCATTCCCTATATTGGAATTGGTGGGTCCTACGGCAGTACGACTTCTATTACTACCATCATGAGAATCCCTAATGTGTTCCATGTCTCTCTTGTTAAGCCAGTGGTGCTGAATCGATTCTCTTCCCCTCTTCAGTCACCTGATCCTATTATGATCAATGGTCAGCAAGAATTTGAGTGGAGAAAGTCTTGGATTCCAGATTCGTCAGAAGTTCTCCAGTATTTGGTCCATTGGAAAGGATTTGGACCAGAGGAAAGGTCCTGGGTTAAACAGTCGGATTTACATGCTCCCCAGTTAATCCAAAACTTTCAAGAAGATTTCCTGACAAACCTGCTTCAAGTGGTCCGAGGCCCCCTGTGGGAGGGGGGGTACTGTAAGGATTTACCTGCCGCGTCCCCGCGTCCCGGGACTGGTGACGTCACCGGGGCGGACGTCGGCGTCTGACTCACACGTCCGGACGCCGATCGGCGCGAAGATTCAAATAGGCACTCGCAGAGGGTGCGAGTGCCTATTCGTAGTTCCTGCTACCGGACAGACTGGTTGTCTGCCTAGTAGCATTCCCACTGTGGTTCCTGCCTTGCGCTTTGAGCAGCCATTGTCTTTACCAGCCAAACAGCCATTGTCTCAGCCATTGTTCTGTACCAGCCAAACAGCATTGTCTTCAGCCATTGTTCCTGTACCAGCCAAACAGCCTTGTCTTCAGCCATTGTTCCTGCTACAGCCAAACAGCCTTGTCTCAGCATTGTTCCTTTACAGCCAAACAGCCATTGTCTTCAGCCATTGTTCCTGTTACCAGCCAAACAGCCTTGTCTTCAGCCATTGTGTCCGTGTACCAGCCAAACAGCCATGTCTTCAGCCATTGTCCTGTTTCCAGCCAAACAGCCATTGTCTTCAGCCATTGTTCCTGTTTCCAGCCAACAGCCATTGTCTCAGTCATTGTTTGGTTATCGGCCAACAGCCATTGTCTTAGCCATTGTTCCTGTTACCAGCCAAACAGCCATTGTCTTCAGCCATTGTTCCTGTTACCAGCCAAACAGCCATTGTCTTCAGCCAATTGTTCTGTGTTCCGCCCAAACAGCCATTGTCTTCAGCCATTGTTCCTGTTTCCAGCCAAACAGCCATTGTCTTCAGCCATTGTTCCTGTTTCCAGCCAAACAGCTTGTTCTTCACCATTGTTCCCTGCCCAGCCAAACAGCCATTGTCTTCAGCCATTTGTTCCTGTTACCAGCCAAACAGCCATTGTCCCTTCAGCCATTGTTCCTGTTACCAGCCAAACAGCCTTTGTCTTCAGCCATTGTTCCTGCTACCAGCCAAACAGCCATTGTCTTCAGCCATTGTCCTGTTTCCAGCCAACAGCCATTGTCTTCAGCCATTGTTCCTGTTTCCAGCAACAGCCATTGTCTTCAGTCATTGTTCCTGTTATCGCCAAACAGCCATTGTCTTCAGCCATTGTTCCTGTTACCAGCCAAACAGCCATTGTCTTCTCAGCCATTGTTCCTGTTACCAGCCAAACAGCATTGTCTTCAGCCATTGTTCCTGTTTCCAGCCAAACAGCCATGGTCTTCAGCCATTGTTCCTGTTTCCAGCCAAACAGCCATTGTCTTCAGCCATTGTTCCTGTTTCCGCCAAACAGCCATGTCTTCAGTCATTGTTCCTGTTAGCCAGCCCATTGTCTTCAGCCATAGTTTCCGTACCATCTACCCAGGCCTTGTATCCTGCATTCTCCAGTGAACTGTCTACTCCCACGAGTTGTTCGTCCCAGCCTACTGACAGCCCTCCTCCTAAAAGGTACAGTACTTCGTCCCTCCGGGACTCGATTCGTTCAGTACGAATAGGCCATGGAAGTAACCTGAGGAAGCTGCAGCCAGTCTAAGCAAGACACTTCAGACTATTTCCCTCCGCATGGACGCCCTTGAGCACCAGCAGAATCACTAGCTCAATTTCTGGACTCCATTTTCTGCTCATTATCCCCGTTCGACTCCCCTGTTCCTCTGCTCTGCCTAGAGAACACGTTCCCTCCCAGAGAGCCGCGTATACCACTCCGGTGCGGTATGAAGGGGATCCTCAGCTTGTCGGGGATTCATTAACCACCTTATACATTTTGAACTGCAAACCCTCCCATTTGTTTCGGACCGTGCCAAAGTCGGATAGTTATTGCTCTATTGGAGGCAATGCCTTGTCTGGGCATCCCCCTTGTGGGAGAAACGACCCCGTTGTTAATGATATCCTCCTTATTTCTGGAAACTTCCGGAAAATTTTCGACGCTCCAGGCAGAACAATTGCAGCCGCTTCTCCCGGCTGATGCAATTGCGACAAGGCTCCCGTTCGGTTAGCAATACGCCATCGAGTTCCGGACTTTGGCTGCCGAGACTGCCTGGAACAATGAGGCCCTGTTAGCAGCCTTTTGGCAGGGTCTGTCTGATCGTATCAAGGACGACTTGGTGTCCCGGGAACTCCACAATATTAGAGGAAATGATTTCTTGTGTGTATACGGGTGGTATACTCGTATTAGGGAAAGGCAGCCGAAAAGTCCAGTAACCGTCTTGTTCCCCCCAAATTTGTTCCTCGTCCTCAAGGGACTGTACCTTGACTGCTGCTCCACCTTGGAGGAACCATGCAGATTGGGGGTACACACATTTCGGCCGAAGAAAAATTGAGGAGGAGGACTCATGGGCTTCTGCCATGTACTGTGCCGCCCAGGACACTCGTTAAAGGTTGCCCTCCAAGCCGGAAACTGAAAACCCGTACCTGAATAAGGAGTCTTCTCTAGGTAGATTCAAATCTCCTTTCCACAAGAATTCTCTCAAATCATTTCTGCCTGCTACCCTCATTTTCAAGTCCCGAACTTCTCTACCCAGCCTTCCTAGACTCTGGAGCAGCCGGTTAATTTTATTGATGCACATTGCTTCTCTGTTAGGCATTCCATTATTTCCTTGCCCATCCCCTCCGAGTGCTGGCTATGACAATCAACCGTATCCACAGAATTTATTTCCATGTCATCTGCAAGAAATTCTTCTCAAATTGGCTGTCTTCATCGTGAATCAATTTCCTTCCTGGTCATACAAAGTCCACGACCCCTCTCATTTTGGACTCCCTTGGCTTCGACTTCATACCCCATCATCAAATGGACTAACAACGAACTGTCTCTTGGAGTCCATCCTGTTTTTCTAGATGTATTTCCCACCCCAAAGTCTCTTGTTCCTCTGTTTCCTGTGAAGATAAAAAACTTACATTTTACCTCTTCAGTATCTGGACTTTAAAGATGTCTTCGATTAAAAAGTCTTCTGAGTTTCTGCCTCCCCACCGACCCTATGATTGTCCCATGACGATTTGTTGACCGGTACCCTCTCCTCCCGAGGTCGCACCTATCCTCTATCCCCTGCTGAACCACCGCTATGGAAGACTACATTAAAGAAAACCTGTCTCGGGGCTCATCAGACCTTCCACTTCCCCTGCCGGTTTCTGGTTTTTTTTTTTGTGGAAAAGAAAGACGGAGGACTACGTCCTTGCATCGACTATCGTGTCTCAATAAATCACTATCAAGAACCGCTATCCTCTACCCCTCATCTCTAACTTTTGACCAATTGAAAGGGGCTAAAGTATTTTCCAAGTTGATCTCCGTGGAGCCTATAATCTGGTTCGCATCCGGGAAGGAGATGATGAAAACGGCCTTCAATACCACAACTGGACATTATGAATATCTGGTGATGCCCTTCTTCTCGCAATGCTCCAGCAGTTTTTCAAGAATTTGTTAAGACTTTTTCGAGACCTCTTAGGTATTTCGTAGTAGTTTACTTAGATGACATCTTAATTTTCTCTCAAGATCTTTCTTCTCATCGTCGCCATGTATGTCAAGTTTTGTCCCGACATATGCCAACCAACTGTACGCTAAACTGGAAAAATGTCTCTTTGAATGCTCCCAAGTACCTTTTCTGGGCTATCTGGTTTCAGCTCAAGCTGTCAAGATGGATCCAACCAAAGGGCATATATTATAAAAGAGCGAAAAGTAGCGAAATATTTTCGCATTCGCTTTTCGCATGTTTTCGCCAAAAAGACAGTTACAGCTATTTATAAAGGTAGCGTTAACGAATGGCGAAACCGTTTCCGCGAGCTCTCGCTAAACCCTTTTCGCCTAACTTGCAATGTATTTTGGCGAAAAAGGAGCAAAAAGCATAACGCGATTTTAAAAAGAGCGAAGGTGGTTTTTGCGTTAAAAAGACGAAAGATTAGCGCGACCCTGAAGGTGGTGAAAAGTCATTGTTTGAGCGAAAAGGCATTCTAATGGTAATATGCCTTGAAAAACGAACGCGCATTAGAAGGGCGATCGCGCATTAGAGTGTAATATGCCTTGGAAAAGCGACATTAGAAAGGCGATCGCGCATAGAATGTAATATGCCTTGGAAAAGCGAACGCATAGAAAGGCGAACGCGCATAAGAAAGGCGAACGCGCATTAGAAAGGCGAACGCACATTGTAATGGAATATGCCTTGAAAAGCGACGCGCATTGAAAGCGAACGCAGCATTAGAAGGCGAACGCGCATTAGAAAGGCAAACGCGCATTGAAAGGCGAATGTGCAGTGCAAAGAAAATTGTATTGCAATTGAGAAGTTCTAAGAAGATTGACTAAATAAGAACATGGCTGACTTCTTGGTAAATGTGAGGTGGCCATTTTGAACTTGACATCATTTTCTAGTGGCTTTCTGGTTTCGAATGGTTTTCACAAAGCAGTCTTCTTAGATGCGTTGAGTTTTCACTGCGATACTTTTCGCTCTTTATCGCGCCCTTCGCCTTTTTCAGCCGCAAAGTGTGTTTTTTTGTTCGTTTTTTATAAATAAGGCGAAACGAAGCCCCAAATGGCGCTTTTCGCTGGCATGTGCTGGCGCTAATATTTGGCAAAAAAGACAATCCTTTATAAATATGCCCCAAAGTCTCGCTATTGTTAATTGGACGCTTCCCATTGGCACTAAGGCTATCCAACGATTCCTTGGTTTCGCCAATTATTATAGGCAATTTATTAAAGGGTTTTCTTCCATCATTGCTCCTATTTTGGCCCTTATCAGGAAAGGAGGCAAACCCGAATCTGGTCCCCAGCTGCCCTGGAAGCCTTCAAAAGATTAAGATTCCTTTTCTTCAGCCCCAGTACTTCTGCACCCCGATCCCAGTCTGCCATTCATCATCGAGGTTGACGCCTCTAATCTTGGAGCAGGTGCCGTCCTTTCCCAAAGGCAAATAGAGAATGGGAAACTCCACCCATGTGCTTTTTTCTCTAAGAAATTTCTGCCCAATGAACTAAATTATGATATTGGGAATCGTGAACTCCTAGCTATCAAACTCGCACTAGAAGAATGGCGACACTTGCTAGAAGGGCAGTACAGCCTATCACCTCCTCACCGATCACAAGAATCTGGAATACATCCAAAACCTTTAGAGATTGAATCCTCGTCAAGCTTGTTGGGCTCGTTTTTCTCTCGTTTCAATTTCATCATTTCCTTTCATCCTGGTTCCAAGAATAAAAAAGCAGACGCCCTCTCCAGGTCTTTTCTTGCAGACGATTCTACTGAGAGAGATAAAGGCCCCATCATTCCTCCTCCAAGATCCTAGCCACTATTACCCCTCAACTCTTGCCATCGGTTCTATCTGCTCAGGATTCTGCTTCTGCTGCCTTATCCCCTAATAAGCCTTTGTTCCCCTCTCCCTTCGGAAAGAAATATTACAACTGACCTCACGAATCCAACAGGCGGTCACCCTGGGTTCACAAGACTTTTAATCTTCTTAATCGTGCAGTATGGTGGCCCTCCATGAGAACTGATGTAAAAAATTTTGTTGCCGCCTGTTCTGTTTGTGCTACTTCCAAAACTTCCCATACTCTTCCTTGTGGACTACTCCAACCTCTGCCGATTCCTTCCCTACCGTGGACCCACCTTTCTATGGACTTTATTTGTGAACTCCCTGTTCTAAGAAAAATACTGTCATCTGGGTTACTGTAGACGCTTTAGCAAAATGGCTCATTTGTCCTCTTCCTAAATTGCCCTCTCTGCTGAACTTGCTCAATTGTTCATTTCTCATATTTTCCGTCTGCATGGATTACCTATGGAAATAGTGTCCGATCGAGGAACCCAATTCATCTCCAAATTCTGGCGGGCACTTTGCAAGTAACTTGGAATTAAACTCCAATTTTCGTCGGCTTATCATCCTCAATCTAATGGAGCGCAGAACGCACCAACCAATGTCTGGAACAATTCCTTCGATGCTACATTTCTTATTCTCAAGACAATTGGACCGATCTTCTGCCATGGGCGGAATTTGCCCATAACAATGCCGTCCACTCTTCTACCGGAAAATCTCCTTTTTTTTTGTGTTTTTGGCTTAAACCCCAAGGTTTCCACAGGATTTTTTTGTTCTTCCGGACCAGTTCCTGCAACTAACAGTCTGTTGCAGAAATGTCAGCCATCTGGCAGGCTACAAAACGTCTTGAGAAATCTGCCCTGGTACAAAAGACTGCAGCTGATAGACAAGACGTAAACCTCCATTATATTCGGTGGGAGATAAAGTTTGGTTATCTTCAACTCACATCAACTTACGTGTTCCTTCTCCTAAATTGGGTCCTAAATTTATTGGTCCATTCCCTATATTGGAATTGGTGGGTCCTACGGCAGTACGACTTCTATTACCTACCATCATGAGAATCCCTAATGTTTCCATGTCTCTCTTGTTAAGCCAGTGGTGCTGAATCGATTCTCTTCCCCTCTTCAGTCACCTGATCCTATTATGATCAATGGTCAGCAAGAATTGAGGTGGAGAAAGTCTTGGATTCCAGATTCGTCAGAAGTTCTCTTCATTATTTGGTCCATTGGAAAGGATTTGGACCAGAGGAAAGGTCCTGGGTTAAACAGTCGGATTTACATGCTCCCCAGTTAATCAAAACCTTTCATAAAGATTTCCTGACAAACCTGCTTCAAGTGGTCCTGAGGCCCCCTTGTGGGAGGGGGGGTACTGTAAGACTTACCTGCCGCGCTCCCTCGCCGTCCCGGGACTGGTGACGTCCCGGCGGCGGACGTCGGCGTCATGACGTCACCACTCCGACCGATCGGCGCGAAATTCAATAGTGCACTCGCAGAGGTTGCGAGTGCCTATTCGTAGTTCCTGCTACCGGACAACTGGTTGTCTGCCTAGTGACATTCCCTACCTGTGTTTTCCTGCCTTAGCCTTTGAGCAGCCTTGTTCTGTTACCAGCCAAACAGCCATTGTCTCACCATTGTTCCTGTTACCGACCCAAACAGCCTTGTCTTCACCCATTGTTCCTGTTACCAGCCAAACAGCCTTTGTCTTCAGCCATTGTTCCTGCACCAGCCAAACAGCCATTGTCTTCAGCCATTGTTCCTGTTACCAGCCAAACCCATTGTCTTCAGCCATTGTTCCTGTTACCAGCCAAACCCTTGTCTTCGCATTGTTCCTGCTAACCAGCCAACAACGCCATTGTCTTCAGCCATTGTTCCTGTTTCCAGCCAAACAGCCATTGTCTTCAGCCATTGTTCCTGTTCCACCAAACAGCCATTGTCTTCAGTCATTGTTCCTGTTATCGGCCATACAGCCATTGTCTCAGCACATTGTTCCTGTTACCAGCCAACAGCCATTGTCTTCAGCCATTGTTCCTGTTACCAGCCAAACAGCCATTGTCTTCACCATTGTTCCTGTTTCCAGCCAAACAGCCATTGTCTTCAGCCATTGTTCCTGTTTCCCAGCCAAACAGCCATTGTCTTCAGCCTATTGTTCCTGTTTCCAGCCAAACAGCCATTGTCTTCAGTCATTGTTCCGTGTTATCACCCATACAGCCATTGTCTTCAGCCATAGTTCCTGTTACCATCTACCCAGGCCTTGTATCCGCTATTCTCCAGTGAACTGTTACTCCCACGAGTTGTTCGTCCCAGCCTACTGACAGCCCTCCTCCTAAAAGGTACAGTACTTCGTCCCTCCGGGACTCGATTCGTTACAGTTTGTCATGCTTTAGATGCCCACAGCCGACATACAACTAGGGTCTTTTTTACACAGCTGACCAATCACATCAGCTCCTTCTTCTATAGCAGTGGGGTGACCCTCAAAGTTTTTTCAAAATGATAGAGATTAAAGTTGAAGGTATCAGTTCGTCAGTGGTGCTCTCGGACATTTTCGGTCCCTACACCTTGTTGATTCCTGGTTAACCCCTTCTATTTTGCCTGGTACTGCCAAGGTGCATGAGGCCCTTTACTATGTGAACCCATGTCAACACACAGTTGATCAGTTTGTTGATTGATAGCCTATTAGGAATATTGAACTGAGGATAGCCACTGAGTACCAGCTATGAGGATTTATATTGGTGTTGGCATTTTAGAGGAATTGGGGCAATCATTTATGTAATCTTTATATGTATCCCTGGCTTGAGTGGCATCATCAGCAAATCAAACCATTGTATATAAACAAGGATTTTCACACCTAGCTGATTTAAAGGAGCACATTTATTTGACACATACAATCTATCAGTATGTCTTTATGTTTGTGGGGGAAACCGGAGTGCCCGGAGGAAACCCACGCAAGCATGGAGAGAACATACAAACTCCTTGCAGATGTGTCCAAGGGTGGAATCAAACTCAGGACATCAGTGCTGCAATGCATCAGTGCTAACCACTAAGCCACCATGCTGCCCAACCACAAAGCCACCGTGCTGTCCAATGGTTGGAGCCTTGGTACAGGGGGATCTAGGACAAAACCAAAGGTGAGGACCTAGTGTTTTCTGGCCTAACCCTAGGAACTTTTTATGGGATGGGGGGTGAGGGAGGTTCATGGAGAATATAATTTTTCTTTAAGTGATGCACTCTGTAGCCAATTTGTGTGTATACCTCATGTTTAGTCATAAAATAAAAGGGCTCTTTTGTTCTTCTGATGTTATAATTCATCCAAATATTGTTGCCCTGGCTTCCTCCAAAATTCTCCTTCACTGCAGCACATTTCTCACAGGCATCATTGATACTTGGTTAGAACAAGTAACAGGAAAAGTATTGCTAATTGGTGTAATAGCTGATACATGGTTTTACCTATTTATCTAAACTGCCCAATCATCTCTATCCCCCTACCACACTGTCAGCAAAGTCTGTCAATGGGTTTCAGAGGTGGTAGTTTAATAACAGCTGGAGAGTTAAAGGTTGTACATTTCTGATTGACATCATTTTCCCCCTTTATATCCTAGAACATCCTGCACTCTGACTTCCATCCTAATGATGTGCGTGCATTGCACACAATTAAGCATTTCTGCTTGTAGTTTCTGCTGGTTGCCCTTTGACAGCAGTCGACATTCTCACATAGGGGGAAAAAATCTGTTGTGCAGAAATTCTTTCATTTAAAAAAACTTCACCACCCCCATTCAAAAAAAAAAATCACATTCTTGTCATCAAACTGTTTAACAGGCTGAGGAAAGAAGACATTAAAGACACTAAAACATTTAAAGCCAGTTCTATCTCCCCTTTAAAAGACAACGAGAGATACATTTCTGCCTTTATCATTTAGCCGCACATTCAGATGTGATGAATGAGAAAAGTGATGGTTTCATCCAGTAATCCTGATCTTATTGTGTTTAGAAAAACTGCATAAACTTTTATCTTGTAGATTAGAATGAGATAAAAGATGTTTTGTACGAATTTACTGTGTTGGAATTACCAGCTAATATTGTCATCTCCTGTAACAGTGCCAGATGTTCACAGTATATGGCAATAAAATAATATGCAAGGAATTCTGTGTTGCTGTTATAACAACATATTGGTTTAAATGCTTCCTATTTATTAAAACGGCTTTAAACTTACAGCCACAAAAAAGCTTGACCAATGGGTTTGAACTGTAAGGTTGTTCTAGGTTGACTATAGAAGTATGAAGAACAGAACATTCACCTAAACTATTTTCTGTCTAAATATATGACTACACCATTTCCTCTCCATAAACCTGGAACAATGAAGAGCAGAACATTTTCATTCACCTAAACCAATCCCTACCCATCAAACCAAGACTATTATTTTGGAAAAACTCATGAACTCCCTTGTCCCTGAAAGGTTAGGGCCTGAATTTCCATCACATTTTATTACTTTAATGCAATCAAAACTATTCCCATAAGCCTGCCAACAATGATATAGACTAGGGTGTCACACTAGCTGTGAACAGCAACCTTAAAAGCAACTGATACAGGTTCACATCAACTGGGGGCCTGTAAAACAATGCAACAGAAAGACATTTTTACAATGGGTTTTAATCATCATTTTTGGTGGGGAAAGGATTTTACATGGAAATAAATTAAATTATTATAAAACAAGCATTTTGTGTGAGTCTATACTTCTCTGTCTGATAGATTAAGCTATTTCTTTAGGTTTACATGTGTGATATATGTGTCCAGTATTGACCCCCTGGAAGATCAACCTACGACACTGGAGCAATCCATGTTTGGTTTAGTTTTTTTACCCAGATCTTTTTAACAAAACACTTCCATATACATAGCGTTCACTCACATGAAAGGATAGGTTTTTTATTATTATTATTATAACAGTCTGGTTTGGAAATAATTCAAAATAATTTATGGTAACAGAATGTTCAATTGCTTTTTATGCTGTGTATTATAAGGGTGCTCCAATAAGCTAACTCAGCAAACAAAATCCACACTATAAGATTTAGGGCTTTATCAAACCATATCATATAGGTCTGATCAGTACTGACTGAAGCTATAGGTCAGCCTCAATATACTGCTAAATACTTTTAGGGCTATGTACCTAGACACGTTATTTCTTAAACTCACCTTAACCAATGTACCAATGGTTAAGATGACTTTAAGGAATTACTAATGGCAGTTGTGGTAGTACGTAAAAACTGTGTCGCACAACCGCCACAACCAATTTACCAAGTTGATAACGTCTCTTTAAAGGGCATGCCCACCCCCAAAACTAAAATTTAACCCCTTATTGGCCACATCAAGTAGTTTAAAACAATCCTTACCTTACATTCCTGCTCAAAATAGTTCCCCTGCTGTGCCCCTCCAAAGTCCAGGAAACTGCTGTGTAGGAGCAGTGTGTGACTCATGCTGTGCCTGAGACTTCCTCAACCTCATCAAGGTTGAGCCATGCTCAGTGCAGCCCTCCCTGCCTCTCAGCCAATCACGGATGCGGCTGCATCCGTGCAAGCAGAGGGCCTGAACACTGCAGCGGAGGAGAGAGGGCAGGTAAGTAAGAATCGGGGGACTTTCTAACAATTATATTAATGCGGTTGGGGCTGGGGGAGCATGCCCTACCAC
Organism: Hymenochirus boettgeri; assembly: GCA_019447015.1. Classification (NCBI taxonomy): domain Eukaryota; kingdom Metazoa; phylum Chordata; class Amphibia; order Anura; family Pipidae; genus Hymenochirus; species Hymenochirus boettgeri. Next base: position 93,575,423 of record CM033477.1, read on the forward strand.
ATATCAAAAGTTAAATTTCGGGGTGGACATGCCCTTTAAGATGGAATTTTTAATACCAGCAGATAGCTGGTGTTAAACCCAATTTACAATGCAGTTAGAGCCGCTAAAAGGGGGCAAAAGAGAGCAATAGTGGCTATGTATCAAGATGTGCAAAAGTTTGCCCATTCTAGTAAGCTGTGTACACACGTTCCAATCCTTACTCCTGACCGACCGTTCTAGGTTTCCACTGGTCGGCCAGAAGGAACGATGGTGGGTCACAGCAAAAGCAGCAGTGTCCGACAGTTATCCACGACTGAGCATGCAGTCCGTAGAGGACTACACGGTTGGCTGTGAGTTTGTCCAATTTGGACGTACAAACTGTTGCCGATCGGTTGTGGCCACAAAAAGAAACCATCCAATAATTCAGAATTTCAGTGTTTAGGACAAATTATTGTATGGTGTATACCAAGCTTTAATCTACAGGAACCAATTATTAGCTTTTTACTGCTTTTTTGCACCTCTCGATACATAAGCCCCATGAATCTAAATTGTTTCCTTTGCTATATAAAATGTGCTTACATTTTAGTAAATATTTTTAGATCAATGAAAACAACCCCGAGTTTGCAATATATTGCAATATATACTTAGCTCTGGGCATGTCCTATAGAAAGACACACTCAGCATGAAGTGCATCTTTCCATTATCTGACCTACTGCAACTTTAGGTAAGTATATCTTTTGATCTATTGCAAATCCGAGGTGAATCCCTAGTGGTTCTGGTCCTCCACTTGGGTACATTAACGGGGTGGAGGAATGGCTTTATAGAGAATTTCATGTACAGTCACCAAAGCTTTTATTTTAGCACTGTTCACACATTTAGCAGGAACAAATGAGCAAAATGTAAAAATGAAATAAAATGCATTTTCTATAAGATACATTATATCAACAGATTTCAACACTAATTTAACTGTCCAGTTTATTGTACTGCTGAACATTCACCTTGCCTAAACTAGGTACACACCTTACCTATAAAGCCTGAATACCGTCGAATCTGATGGGGCTTTATCAGCACTGTGTGTGGCTGCTTTCGGCCGCGGTAGTCTCCCTATAGGGGAGTGGGCCGTGGTTGAGGGAAACACACAGTCACTAACGTTCTCCCTATGCTGTGTATTGAGAGAACACTCGGGACTGTGTATCTTGATCTTTGAAAAATCTGTCCTGTGTTTACCCAGCTTAAGGTATACACAGTACTATTCAGTGAAAGATGACAGACAAAATCTGCAAGATGGGAGTACACACAGTCACATTCGCTTTTCCTATATAAAGTATAGAGAGAATGTTTGTGACTTCCATAATCCGTATGATGTGGCCAACTCCCTATACTTTAGAACAGGGTCAGAAAGACCATCTCCCCCTATATTGTTAATGTGTGCACCCAGCTTAACTGTAATCCACAGAAAATATTTAATACGGCCGTTTATCATGTGGATTTTAATAATTTGTGGGCTGTGTTACAAGACCATACTCTCCAAATATTCATTTCTACATCACTGAACACCCAAGAACATCATTTGTTTCTGCAGGATGCCAAGCAGAGACATGTCGAGCTCAATTTGGAGGCAATAAATATCTTTAAAAACTTCCTTCCCAGTGGCATTTTGCCTCAAACAGAGCAACTTCTGTCAAAAATGCTTTATCATTATGAGCTGAAGAATAAAATATGTCTTGCGGTACAAACGATACAAGCTTTGTGCTACAGGGAGCTGCAGGGCATTGCTGTAAATATTATCTATACCATATTGATGACTCTCTGGTAATCAGCAATACCCCACATTTTGCTTAAACCGACTCCTTCCTATTCCTTTCTTTCTCTCTAGTAATTTCCAGACTCACACAAAGCGACTCTGATACCAATTTTCACCTTGCATGCTGAAGTTCTGTCTCTACACCATTTAATCAAAGAGACGACAACCTACAGCTAAGTGTGAGAGGGTTGGCAGCTTTCCAAATCACATTTCTCAATCCTTCATTTAAAAGAAATGATGACAAATACATTGACTAGAAAATCTACACTTCCAAGGGGGAGGAGGGAATATACACAATAAACCAACAGCGAGGGGGTTTAGGATTTAATCTTAGATCAAAAGACAACGTACAGAGGAAAGATGAAGAAATGCAAATGTAAAACTGGGCTCCTGTCAAATCTGATAATTGTACAGTATGACTAGAGAGCCTTTTAATGAGAATAGGTGATAGACTGGTTGCAAATAATTCCTGAATCCTGCCACTTCTCACCGTATTTATTACATTGTTGTGGAATGAAAACATACATAATAATACAACTGCAGTGTCTGAATATCCAGACTGTAATTTAGGTCATCACCTAATCACACAGAACTAACATCATGCGAATTGATCTCTTTTATTAGAATATTTACATATGCATTAAATCAGAGCTACCGAATATTATATACCGAATGGGCAGATGTTAAAGGAAAAAATACAAATGGACTGTGATGATTAATCATTAGGTTTATTAAAGGGCATGTCCACCCCCAAAACTATAATCCCCCCAACTACTGGCCCCACCATGTAGTGTAGTTTAATCCTTACCTCACATCCCAGCTCCATAGGGTTCTCCTGTATCCCCCCCCAAAGTCCCAAAAATGACTACCAGGAGGCTAGCAGAGTCCATATAGGACACTGCCTGCTAGCTGGCCTCAGTAGATTTTTGCCATCGTACTGCAGCCCTTCTCCCCCCCCCTCCCTCCCCCTCCCTCCCCTCCCTCTCCCTCTCCCTCCCTCCCCTCCCCGTTCTACTAAACTAACTATAAACAAAGAACTAAAAAAACTAAAACTAATAACTAACAATACACAAATATCTATATAAAAATCTACTAACTAAAAAAAATAAACTAAAAAAAAAAACTACTAACTAACTATATCTAACTAAAAAACTAACTAACTAAACTATCTACTAAAGCTAATGCGCCTTCCCCCCTAGCTCAAATCCCCCTTAATATTGTGCTCCCCCATGTCTCCCAGCCCCACCCCGCATATTTTTTTTTTTAGAAAGCTCCCCAAACTCTTACTTACCTCTTCCTCTTTCCTCCGGCAAAGTGAGCTGCCGGCAGCCGCGTCTGTGGATTGGCTGCCGCGCCAGCCCATCCCAGACGCGGCTGCCGGTCCCGCCCCTCTGCTTGCATTTCCTTGCAAGAAGAGGGCCGGGAGCGCGGCGGAGGATCGAGGGGAGGTAAGTAGAGTTTGGGGGGCTTTCTAAAAAAAAATTATAGCGGTTGGGGCTGGGAGCCCAGGGGGGACCATATATTAAAAAATTTTTTTCAGGGTGGACATAGCCTTTAATAATGGTTTTTAGCAGTATTCACTATGTGATGCTTTCTGGCCATTGCCCTACAATTCTACCAAACTTTCAAATGTTGCTGGATCAGATATCACATTAAAGGGTATCTCCACTGCCTAAACTAAGTTTGGGCATTTCAGTTTAATTGAAGAATGGGCGGTAAAGGGCATAGCTCTTACCTCTCGTTCTTCAATAAAACAAATATCTGCTATAGGTGAAGCAGGGAGAGGGGGCCTATTATAATTTTGCTGGGGCCTGGTCATTACAAGTTATTCCACTGGAGGCATCATTTTAAATAATATGGATGAATGAAATGAACAGTTTCTACATGCTAGTTGTCAGGTAGCACATGTTGAATTAATGGGACTGAAGAAATATCTATAAAGGTAAACTATACAAATATATTAAAATCTATGAAATTGTCAAAAATCCAAGTGTAATAGCAATATAAAATATATATAGTTATTAGAATGCAAACACAGGTCCTTTAATGAATTGCAACCAAGAAGCAAATTTGTGCACTGTGTGAACTGAAAATGAATTCACATAGAAGATATTAAATTATTGTGGAAAGTTAACTTGGCCTCCGCCTCCACACACCATAAGCTTCCCTCTAATCTAAACAAAGTGCGGTTACATCCTTTAGATCAGAATTTAATTTCATTAGCTGAAAGTCTGTGTCCAGTCAAATCGCTTTCGTTCAGGATAAGGATGTATTTAGTCTTAGTAGCAGTTGAATTAGAAAACATTTGTGTTTTTTGTTAGAAGATGTGTATGAATAATTACATTTTCATTTAAGAAATAGCATAAAAACAGTGGCCATAAGTTTTTAGAACAGATGAAGCTCAAAGGGTATGTATTCCAAAATGGCCCAGTGCTGTACGATTTTATACTAATGTCTTTTAGTTCTAGCTAATTCCCAGCCTATTTTAAATGTAAGGTCCGATGAATAGTACTAAAGTGAACTGGCAGTAGTAAATCAATGTACTTGTCTGTAAAGCTGGGTACACACTGCAAAGATCCTTAAAAGATTGTTCCCGAGGCCTTGGGAAAGCTTGTGCATTTGCTATACACATTCCTACCTTTAAAATGACTCCAGGATCATGCTTCTAGCTGAAATCTATGCAAACTTATAGCAGTTTAATGGGTGGTGTTTCCAGCTAGAACTTTGATTTGTGACATCACCAAAACCATTGCTCTGCCCTTGCTGCCACAGGCACTGAGCATGCACAATTGTATTCTACTGTAGCTGTCTTTAAATAGCTTAAGAAAAGATTGTTATTTGGGGGGGAGGGGGGCTTCTTAAACAGCACATCATATGGCTGTCACACAGTTCCTTGTTAACCTGACTGAGTGTAAATTTAAAAGCCTATAACTTAACCAAAAAAGCTAGATACATCATTATAGGCTTGTTAGAAAGATATAATAGAGCGCTTTTAAATAGAGGACACTTGTACGGAGACCAAAGGCAGATTCGACTGAATCGCCCCTTTACAATTAAATAATGTAATAATAATAATAAGCTAATTCTGCAAGATATATATTGAGTAATATCTTGATCAGTACTATTGCAGCCCATACCAAACCATATTATGCTTCATATAATTCCACACACTGTCTACACTGCTAGACCTGCCTCATGCAACTACTTCTGTTGCAATGATAAGTATATATTAAAAAGCAAAGGGGTGGGACATGCAAGTTTATATAACAGGGTTTTTAACAGCTGAAACATGTTTTAAGAAAAAATAACCCTTCCTTGTTTATAATGCTCTCTATTGAAGAACACAACAATTCATTTTGAGATTCATGAACTAGGTTTCAAGGCTCAGCAGCTGCATGTCTGCCTATGATAACCACATGTAATACCAAGCATCATCTGGCATGGTATAAATCATATGGCCATTAAACTCTGGACCTGTGGGAACCAGTTTGCTAGTCAAGTATAATGATCCTCAATCTGGCTGCCTGATAAACTAATCTGGGTTTTGTTGGTTGCCAAGATAACAGTACCTGTCATGCATTCGCCAACTGAAAAGATTGTTAAAGGAGGAAAAATGTTTTGGGATTTAGCAAGGCCCTTTAGGAAATTCTTCATACTCCAGAATACAATAAGATTTGTTATTATTCCAACTTGTGGTAACAGTCTGAGTAACAAGCCCTTTTGTGGTTCTCCAAGTGAGTGCCCTAGTACACAACCAATGATTGGTTGGTCTGGTGCACGAAAACTTGATTGCACAGGGCCCAGAGCTAAATCCCACTAAACGCTTTACTAATTCCCTTGTGCCTAAAGCTGTCCATTCACTACAAACCTTTCTCCTGAGACTCCTGCAAAATTCCAGTAACCGTTATATAACTGCTGCTCCACTCTACAATAGATTTAAGATTGAGCTCGTATTGAATGTTGAATCTGTGTAATGTCGAGGTAGTGTATGGCCAACTTAAATGGGAACAGATTCCTTCAGCTATATTTTTAAACCAAGTGAGAAGCATTCAGTTATCATTGAGGCTATCAGGGGCGTGTTTAGCGGGGGATCCCCCGTCTGCTATTCTGCTTCTCCTGGTGTCCATAGACTGTTAAATAGATTGTTACATAGATTGTTACATTGTCAATTGAGCTGTGAGTTAGAAGCAGCATTTGTATGTTTTAAAAATGTATCCAGTCTGCCCTGTGATTGACAGCACCATAACTAATCATAATTGATACAAAACTGTATCAATATTAACCCTGTAGCTGCTTAAGGTGATTGCTGAGACTGGGTTTATATACAGAACTTACTGTACTTACCCCACTGTGATTTAAGAAATCCTGGAGGTGGTACCTGTATTAACATTTCATTATATATATTATATATACACAGGAGTGATTGTTCCATATATTCCATATACAGAATGATAGTTCAATGTGCCCATACATGGTCTAATGTTATCAGCTTCCCCTACTGTAGTAAAGGGAACCGGAAATGGAAATTTTCTGTCTTATCCGATAGGTCCAAATACCGACAATATTCAGCAAATTCTGTCAGATCCGTCAGTGTCGCAGCTCTGACTTTGAAGGACAATAAAGATATTGAAGGGCAAATGTGGATTTCTCGGTAAAAGAGAACATTAGGCTGGGAACAAATGGGCAAATTTTTCATCTCGACCATTCGCCACTACGAGCAGTTGGCTGGGACAAAGTATTGTTAGTCGCGGCAAATGTCTCCTATGGACCACACAATCTGTGGTGATTTACCGACATTGGTCGCTGCCGCCGCCGAAATCCCCTCCGATTTTTTAGACCAACCAACCGATAGACATAAATATCGTCAGATTGGGATGAAAAACCTGCTCGTATGTACCCAGCCTTAATGAAGATACTTTATAACAAAAGTGATATATGGCTAATTGTGATGATAATTATGGCTAGTACAGAATATATAATATTATTATATGATGCATATATAATAGTCTATATGGATGTATTTGGTCATGAACTTTCTTCTGGGGTTGTTAGGTGGTAACCCATTCAGGAATCCCCCCCTTGAACATCCTGTGCTTGCCCCTGGCTATTATAGAAGCAAAATGCAGGTACAAATGAAGGGCTATATGTTTAATAATAAATATAAAACAAGCACATATCGAGTTCATGTTGCCATGTATTTTAGTGCTGCATGTAGTCCTATATATTTCTAACTACTAAATCCCGCCCCCTGTTTTTTTTTTGCCATGTTATTAATTAATTATTAAATCCCTTTATTATTAATTCTACGAAGCTTACTTTATGGGTTACATTATGTCATGCCTATATTGATCCCCACCATAAGTGAGGAAAATCTAAAGATGTCTGGAGATTCCTTTTCCTAGATGTCAGACTGTGTCTCATTTGTGATTTACCACAGCCATATTCTCTTTAATTAATATTAAATAGCTCCTAACATTAGCAGTCTACACAACCATTCCTAATTCTTAAACATTTTGGCCCATCTCATACTATTTACCCTCTGTGGTAAAAGATCTACTTCTTTCCATCCCAAGTACAGTTCTAACTCTAGAATTACATGTATTTACTAATAAGACGAGCAGTTAGGAATTTATTACACTTACTTTCTTTTGAGTTCCCATGTTTGCTATATTTGTTACTAATAAGCTAATGTCACATATCACACTGCATTCTTTCACAATAATCACGTCTTTCTGTAAATTGATGCTATATTTACAGTTACTATGAGAACAATTTTGATGGTTCTATGGAGAGCATATATATATATATATATATTTTAATTTATTTTTTTTTTTGCTGTGAAAACCTTTTAGGTAGGTGTGGAAAAATGCAGTAAACTAAGAATGATTTAAAAAAACAGAAATTGTAATTTTATTAACAATGCAAAGTGAATGTACAGAATAGAAATCTAAATATATATGAGGTGTGACCACCCTTTTCCAAAGTAGTTCACGTGCACTCAGTTTTTGAACAAACTCGGCGTGTAGACTGTTCAAACATTTAAAGCTGGGTACACACAATACCTGTCTTTAAGGCTGGGTACACACAAAGGGACTATTTGTCCCGACCGAGCGCTCGCTATGAGCAATCGATCGGCTGGGACAAATGTCCGTCAGTCTCTGCAAATTCGGCCGCGGTGAACATGATGTGACTTTCATCTGCAGTTTCTGTTGTATGTTTTTCCATGCTTTTTCCACTAACACTCTTTTTAAAGGGTATCTCCGCTGACAAAAGTGAGTTTGCGGTACCTGTCAGAAGAACATCGCAGCAGCTCAATACCAGGTAAGTTCCTAGCTCCTAATCGTTTAATTGAAGAATTACTGAAAAATGCAAACTCCCTTTTGTCAGCTGAGATACCCTTTAAAGGAAATACATACTTCTATCTGTACAGCCTAGAATATGTTAGTTAAAAGGATGTATAAATTGCATTTCTAATTATTTCCTATAGAGAGATAAAGTCATTCAGATTTTTAATTGCAGCAAGTCCTCCATTTATTTCTTTACTCTCCACCCTTTACCACTGGTTCAAGCACAAGTGCTTCATTCTGGGAGGGAGAGAGAGGAAGTCAATAATATTGAATTGAAATAGATGTGCACTAGAATTTGTGTGAATGTATTAAGTTTTTGGTCACTGGTTGAACTCTAGGGCCCATTGTTATTTATATTATCTAGTAGTATCTGTGTGCTATAGTACAAGATTTTACTTTCTTCTGCAGGAATTATTTAGAAATGTGCCCTATAGATTTTTTTTTTATCAGTACTTTCAGGGCTTTAGGTTAGGATAAACTGTTTTATCCTATGTGTGTTTATTTCCTTTGCTCTTAATCTCGTTACGGAAATATATTAGAACAATAAATAAATTCTTTTGACTTGACCAGGTTTTCTGTATAAATGATGTAATTACATTTAGCAAGTTAAAAATGAAAGAAATTGTGCCTGCCAAGCAAATGGTAATAATGCTATACATCTCTAATGTGAAAGGTTGTGTTATGACATATGCAGTAACATCTGTAAAAGTTTCAGTATCATCTCAGATTTGAAATAATTGCAATTACTGCTTTATAGAACTGAACGTTCCCTCTTCTGTCTAACTTATGCCTAATGGCCTCAGGAAAGTTTTTTCCTATACAGGAAAGGAAAGGGTTTAAGGTTAGAATCTGTACACTGAACAGAAATAAGGTTTCCTCATGTCTGTATGTTCTGTCTGTGCTTGCGTGGGTTTCCTCTGGGTACTTTGGTTTCTTATACTGTACAATCATAAAGACATACTGTGCATAAGATAAAGTGATTAGATTGTAAGGAGGGGCCATAGGAACTGCAGTTCCTATGGACTCACCACTAGAGGGAGAGTCTCTGCAGTTCCTATTGACTCACCACTAGAGGGAGAGTGTCTGCAGTTCCTATTGACTCACCACTAGAGGGAGAGTTTCGGGAAGGGGGGGGGCTGGATTTGGGACAGGGGGGCTCTGGTTTTGGGACAGAGGGGGCACCTGGCCTTGGACAGAGGGGGGACTCTGGCCTTGGGACACTAAGAGGGTACTCTGGCCTTGGGACATGGAGGAGGACTATGGCCTTGGGACACTAAGGGGGCACTCTGGGCTTCTAGCGCCCATTATTGTAGCGGGCTTAATGTCTAGTAAATAATAATAAAGCCCTATACCAGACATCCCACCCTGCCCATTCAGGCTTCCGGGCAGAGTGGAGAAAGGGGGCGTGACTAGGGACCCTGACGTCGCGCGGGGGTGGGGAGACTCAAGTCTCCTCTCAAGTCTGGGAGTCTGGGGTGGTCTCGCAGGAGTGCGGGAGACCACACCAGCATCAGGGAGACTCCCGGATGATCCGGGAGGGGTGGGATATCTGCTAAACTGTCAGCATTCACACACTTGAGGCCTAAAAATTACAGATATTTTCCCACTCAATAGTGATCTACACACATCTTGCCTGTAATACTGTTCCAAACTAGGATTAACCCTGATGAAGCTTGGTTTGGAATGGTAATATAGTCAGAACACACATTGGTTCTGTGACAGTGGCTACTTTATGCTGCCAAATGCAGGGACTTCAGGTATGTGTGAAGACAGCCTCCATAGCTGATTGTGGGATAGACAACGCCAGATTTGTGATAGTTGGAACACTTTATTGAGAATATTGGAAGTACTGTTGTCTCTTAAACTGGGTTCACAATCTTTAAAAGATGACAGACAGAATCTGTAAGGCTTACTGTCAGTCATGGCAAAAGTAGCCACGGGCGACACTTCGTCCAACCGATCGTGGGGTGCCATAGGGAACCAGCATTTTCATTCATCCGATACAGATGAATGGGCAACCATCACTGGTCGCGGCCGCAGCAAAAAAGGCCGCAGATTTTTTGGCCCAACGACCGATACACAGTGGTAGTCAATTGGCCCAAAAAATCTGCCCGTGTGTACCCAGCCTAAAATTTTGTCTGTCATCTTTGAAAGATGTGGCTAAACACTGTCTCAAACGTTGTCCCTATAACGTATGGGGAGATTGTTCGAGACTGCCATACACCCTAATGATTATGGGTGACTCCCTATACTACAGTACAGGAAGCTGACCACGACCAAGGGGAGTTTTCTAGCCATAACAACAGTTTTCAATGCCAACAGGCATTTGCCCTTTTTCGGTACTGTGTTTACCCAGCTATAAGGTAATTCATTTCAAGTGTTGAACCTGTAATAGTTCTGGTATTTGGATGGTGGTAATTGGACTACTTGACACCCACCTACATGCCAGTAGTCTTTACATTCTACCTAGTTAAAAGTACTATATACTATAATAGACTATAAGGGAGATTCAATATAAGTTCTTATCGTTAAAAATTGAGCTAATTTTGTCCCAACCAATCAGATGTTAGCTTTCAAATGTTAAATAAGATCTGATTGGTTGGGGCAAAATTATCACCATTTTTAATGATAAGGACTTTTATTGAATCTCCCTGATGTACTCACATTATTCAGAACCCCTAATATTTTGCAGTAAATTGGGATGCCCAGTTTTTATTCATTACGAATTAATGATTAAGAAATTACAGAGTTATATGTAAGTTGGATGCTCTATTTATTTAGTATTTATTAGACACATGTCAGACATTGTTTATGGTTTTAAATCCCTACTGAGTGGTAAAATATCTGTGCAAATAACCAGCTATTGCATATTTAGGCCTCAAACAGCTGATCGTAAGTTGAGGTGAGCACGATCAGCTGTTATAAACTAATGTCAGTCCGGTACCAGTGTATTAAACAGCTGATAATGTATATAATCACTAACATACGTATGATCAGTGGTCCGGTACTGGTGTATTAAACAGCTGATAAAGTGTATACTTATTAACATATGCGCGATCAGCGGTCCGGTACCAGTGTATTAAACAGCTGATCATACGTACCTTTACTAACATAACCATGATCGGCGGTGCGGGACTGGAGTATTAAACAGCTGATCATATGTCCCTTTACTAACATACACCCTATCAGCTGTTTAAAAACATTGGGTCGCAGTATCAGGCCTGGCGCAGAGGAGGACCAAGGGTGTCAAGGACCTGCCAGAAACTTGCGGGGTGGCCTGGGAGTCCAGACATCATCCTAGGAGGAGAACACAGGCCCTGCATCTATTATTCTGTAATAATAAAGTGGTATGTTCAGAGAAATTAATACATACAAAAAAATGGAACAAAAATTCCCCTATGCACATAACTGCTCATCCATGGTAGTAAAGGAACAGTATATTTCAGTGTGTTTTGCATTTTTTAACAAGTTAATAATATTCCCATTCTTTCTGCTGTCAAATGACAAAGCGCAGATGTACATTTGGTACAAAGGATACAAGTAGCATATATTTATAAAACGTATAATATTTAGGATCTGACAGCAGCTAAAAATAGGATTCAAGCACAGATAATATCATTTCTTCTGTCTTGCTGACATATTGAGCAGTAAATGTTCTGTATATGATATTACATTAAGGTATGGAAATGACTTTAAACATAGATTTTCATGTTACAACTTGTTTTGAGTCACTGGTCCATCTCACTGTGTTGCCTCTGATTTTCTTGTCTTGGTAATCAAATGTGTCCCAATACTGCAAGACCAAATGCAATTATCACGCACCTATTCAAATTTCAGATAATATTCTAAATTGTTTGTCTAAACTACTAAATTGCAATTTTTCCTTCTGACCCACCATTTGGCTCTTCTGACCGTCTGCCAGGGAGATGGCTAAAACTAAATAGTTTTGTTCCGTTTTCGGATTCCTGGATCTCGGGAAAATACCGAAGATCCAAAAATGGAACGAATTTTTGAAGATTTTCGAATGTGTGGGGCAATTTTCGATAATTTTCAAAAATATCATTGAATATATCAATGATTATGTTTGAAAATCCTCGAACATATGATTGGAGACCACTTTCGAATTTCCGATCGTATATTGTAAATAGCTCCGTACATTCGAAAATCTTCAAAAATTTGTTCCGAAGTCCTGAAATCCGTAGGATCCATTCCAGATTTGGACGGATCTTTCGGGTTTGGGAACCGAGGGATTCCGTGTCAGACCTGGATCCCATCTCTTGCCAGGAGCAAGGACTGCCGGTCGTGGCAATAGTGTCGATAGTTTGCCTCGACTGACCGTGCAGTCCTTCAAGGGCTGCACGATCAGCCATGGTTTTCGGACATGGCTGATTCGGACGAACAGCTGGTCGCATCCAAAAAAACATGCAATTATTTCCACCCGATCGACTGATACACTGAACTATCGGTCGATCGGGATGAAATATTGCATGGTATGTATCATGCTTAAAGGGCATGTCCACCCCCAAAACTAAAATTTAACCCCTTACTGGCCACATCAAGTAGTTTAAAACAATCCTTACCTTACATTTCTGCTCAAAATAGTTCCCCTGCTGTGCCCCTCCAAAGTCCAGGAAACTGCTGTGTAGGAGCAGTGTGTGACTCATGCTGTGCCTGAGACTTCCTCAACCTCATCAAGGTTGAGCCATGCTCAGTGCAGCCCTCCCTGCCTCTCAGCCAATCACGGACGTGGCTTGCGGCCCGCCCTGCTTTTAATTCCATGCAAGCAGAGGCGAACACTGCAGCAGGGGAGAGAGGGCAGGTAAGTAAGAATCGTGGGACTTTCTAACAATTATATTAATGCGGTTGGGGCTGGGGGAGCATGCTACCACATATCAAAAGTTAATTTTGGGGTGGACATGCCCTTTAAGATGTTGTTAATTACTTGGGCTGCTGAGAGATTTTATTTTTAATTGCAACAATAAATGAATATCTTCTAGGGAACCCTACTTGTACTGTATGGACAAAATGTTAATCTAACCCATGATTCCAAAATGCAAAATATATTAATTTGGCTTATTTAAAGGATCACTCAAACAACTTTACATTATCTGAAACTACAATATGAGAGAAGTAAAATGGTAGGACTAAAAAAATTATCTGTGCTTGCTTTGTCATTATAGTATTAAAGGGCATGTCCACCTTAAAAATTGTTTTTATATGATATTATTATAGATCATGATGTCTGGCAGCCCCAACCGCATATATTTATTTTCCAAAAGCCCCCCAAACTCTTACTTACCTCCCCTCGTTCCTCCGCCGCACTGCCGGCCCTCTGCTTGCGAGAATGCAAACAGAGGGGCGGGGAACGGCAGTGCGTCTGTGATTGGCTGAGCGGCACCAATCACGGACGCGGCTGCCGGTCATTCAGTGCAGCGGAGGAAAGGGAGAGGTAAGTAAGAGTTTGGGGAGCTTTTGGAAAATAAAAAATATGCGGTTGGGGCTGCCAGACATGGGGGAACATCATATTAAGGGGGTTTATGCTAGGGGGAGGGATAGTAGAACGGGAGGGAGAGGGAGGGGAGGGAGGGGGAGAAGGGCTGCAGTACGCATGACAAATATCTACAGGAGGCTAGCAGGACTCTGCCTGCTACCTTGCCTCCGGTGGACAGTTTTTGGGACTTTAGGGGGGGTCTACAGGAGAACCCTATGGAGCTGGGATGTGAGGTAAGGATTACACTACACTACATGGTGGGGCCATTACTGGGGGGGATTATAGTTTTGGGGGTGGACATGCCCTTTAATGTTTAGTGAGTGCTCCTAATTCCCCCCACCCTCCCTTACTCACTGCCTTCATGTATTGTCTGCGACACTAATAAGTTCTGCACAGCCTCACCATGGACACTGCTCTACTAACACATCTCCCCCTCCCTTCCCCCTGCCTTGTTTCCTCTGCTGATTCTCTTAAGCTAGGTAAACACAGTACAGGTTTCTGAAAGATCTGCATACACACAGTCCCAAACATTCTCCCTATGAAAATCATATGGAGAACGCTCGGGACTGTGTGTTCCCATCGGCCGCGCTAGACTCCTCTATAGAGAGTTTAGCGTAGCCGATGGAAATTTTCGGTCTTTCCCGAACGAGCGTTCGGCCGACCTGATCGTTCAGCTTTATCGTTACTGTGTGTATCTAGCTTTAATTGTTGCAGAAAGTGTGCTGGCAGGCAGGCAAATATCCTAGTTAAAGGTCAGAAATGGGGCACACGTTATAATTTCTACTTCTGGAGTGACAGGTCTTTCCCTGTAAATGCTGTTAATTTCTAATGGTGATTTCTCAGAATCTACAACTGAGATTTAAACATATTTGAAAATTACAGTTTTTAGAGTAAAGATTCCCTTTAATAAGAGGTGCCATTTTTTTTGGCAGAAACCAATAAGATTATGATTATGCCTGTTTACTGGTCAGCAATTTAATAATTGGTTGCTGACGATTAACAGCACAAGCAAAAGTTTGCACTGATTAAACAAGTTCCAATGTGTTTGCTGTAAAGCAGTCAATTTGGAGGCTCCCACAATGGACCGAATAGTATATTTGTTACAAGTTGTTTTTTCTGTTTCCATTTTACCAGAGATCTAGACTATTGGTTGTGTTCAATTCAAACATCTTTAATGCAGTTATGCTCCGTTCTGGGGGCTTTCACATCCTGATAAAAAAAGATGTTGGGACTGATACAATTATAGAGGCAGATGTTATCTCAGTATCAGAGTAATCCAGCAAAAAGCTATCATCTTATTGTTTGCTGAAAATTAATACAACGGGCAAATGATTGTAACTTTTATGGAATCAGCCCCAAGTATTGCTCTTAATAGTAATGCAGGCTTAACATATCGGGTGCACTGAACTTTTTTTCTAAAAGTTTGAGATACAAACTCTTAGGCTGAGACCACATTGTAGAGCTTCAAGCTCGCTGGAAACGGGCATGCAAGCGTGCACAATTGGAGAGCATGCAATTGCGCAAAAAAATGTGGATCGCATGTGCAAGACAATGCATGGCAGCTCACTTGTATGGCCACCACAATAAGGCCACAATAGTGTGCACTTTTTATAGCATGAATGGATCACGCTTAAAAGCGTACTAATAGGCAGAGTGAGACATTTGTCTTAGGCAGAACCCTTGCACTAAAGAAGTAGGGCGGCAGATAGGCAGTGGTGGAAACAATTTTTTTTTCTTGAGCGGTTATGAAAAGAAGAATTTCCCCTAGTAACCGATATAATGTTGTTCAAATCATTTTATATGGTTACAGTGGGCTATCTTTAGTTAGTTTGTTAGGTTAGGTTAGACTGGTTAGGTTAGTTAGGGCCCTGTTGAAAGAGTCTACCTTGATGTTAGTGGTAGGCTTACAAATCTTTTGGCTAAAATCTTTTATACTACAGAAAGTATGGCATTTCTAATGTATTGTAACAGTTGAACCAACATGTATAGCACAGTCTATAAGAAGCAATATGGTAGTGGTAACACAAGCTGTTTGAGAAAGGGATGTAATATCTGTTTCTAGTCATTTACATTATTGACTGTCTGAGGAACTGTTTAAATACCTACGTTATAGGAGTTTCAAAATTGTAACATTTAGCCACGCCCATTGGCAAAACCACACCCACTGTCAAAGTCACACCCGCTTTAACCCAGCAGCTTCCAGCCATGCCTGAAAATAATCAAGGGCGGCATTCAAAAGTTGGGCTCAGGCAGCAAAAACCCTAGAAGTGCTCCTGAACTCACCTGACATATGTGCATATGGTAGCATAGGGTTTGCACCAATAATGCATTGCCTGTATGGCTGATATAGCAATAAATAGTTAAGCTACAAGTTTAAATACATAAGGCTGGAAATATGCCCATCTCTTTCGAAGCTTCATTAAATAGTTTATACAACTAATCAATTCTCTCTCTGATTTGCATGGGTTTTAATAAAGCTCCATTGATTTGTCTAAAAGAAATAGCTCCTAGCCATTCAGAAACACACACTGCAGCTTTTATTACTAATAACTTTAACTTTCATATGCATTTATAGATGTATCTATCTATACTTCTCTTTAATGCATTTACATTGATTTCAATAACAGAAACCTTCCTGAATAAGGGACAAGTGTTATATGATCACATCATTGAATCCTTCTCTAGCTGGCACACTGCAATAGCACTTCAATGGCTCTTTGTACTATTTCATGTGAACTCTTCAATTCCCAAGCACAGTAAGATATGGATGATGACAAGTGGAACTATAATCCCAAGGAAAGGAGTCTTGACCTGACTCTTATTTCCAGCGGACATTTCTTTGATACCTTATATGACCAAAATCGTCAAAAAGACAAGATTACTCTAGGTACACTAAACGTAAGGAATAGTTTCATGCTCTATGTGAACTGAAAATGACTATTCATTAAATTCATTTCATTCCTGTAACATCAGAATGTTATCGTCATTCAAATTAAAAATATTACAAGTTTCAGTTCATTTGAAAGAAAAAAGCAAACCCCTAGTCTCGCGCTTCCAAAGTGTGGCTTTTTGCTGGGGCTTTACCAGTGGAGCTGGGCAAACCAAGTTACATTCATTCTATGGGTCCTTGAAAAGCTGATAAATTTCATAGATACACAGGGATGGATTTCCAACTAGGCACGCGAGGCCCATGCCTACAGGTGCGGGAGGGAAATAGAGGCGGGAGTGACTTGGTGAGTTGCAACACTTTTTTCCCTCTAAGCCCCACTTTTCCAATGAGCAACAACCACTATTTATCAAGTCCGGACTGCTTCTCCTGTGTTTGCATACAGCAGCGCGTTCACTGTCCCACCCGTGTACAGGTTTCCTGTCTCAAACCACATGCAAGAGGGACAGTGAACGCGCTGCTGTATGCAAACACAGGAGAAGTGGTCCGGACTTGATAAATAGTGGTTGTTGCTCATTGAAAAAGTGGGGCTTAGAGGGAAAAAGTGTTGCAACTCGCAGAGTCACCCACGCCTCTATTTCCACCCAATACCCAACCCCCCCCACACACACACATACAGGAGAATCTGTGCACTTCATAACTTCTTGGTTCACATGGACTTAAGGTATGTACCAGTCACTGTGGGCAAACTGTACTACTACAGTCACTGTGGGCAAACTGTATTATACCAGTCACTGTGGGCAAACTGTATTGTACCAGTGACCAGTCACTGTGGGCAAACTGTATTATACCAGTCACTGTGGGCAAACAGTATTACACCAGTCACTGTGGGCAAATAGTATTACACCAGTCACTGTGCCACTGTGGGCAAACTGTATTACACCAGTCACTGTGGGCAAACTTTACTATACCAGTCACTGTCTGTGAGCAAACTGTATTATACCAGTCACTGTGGGCATTAATATATTTATATATTTAATGAATAGTTAAAAGGGGAAGTTCAGCACAAATAAATGTTTTTAAGAAAAAGGAAATATTTTTTCTGCAGTGGGCGTGGTAATGGGTCTGGTTAGTAGTGGGTGTGGCTAATAGTGGGTGGGGTTTAAGGCGGCAAACGATCTGTGCCTATAGGCTCCTGACGCCTAAATTTCGTCACTGTGGATATATTTTTAATATTGAAATTTGTGGAAACTGAAATTCTGCCTTAAAATAATGTTTTTTTTCGACTGAGAACTCTCAAAGCCGAAACTGGACTTCCATTTTCTGAGTGAAAATTCTGTCAGGACAACAATTTTGTGGTGGTTTTCACTACAAAATTAAATATTTAAAATCGCTTTTAGGATTTTTTTTTTAAATATCTATTTGCCGGTAATTTTGTATACATAAACCCGCCTTGCGAATAAACATTGGCCATGTGGCAACCCTATTTCAATCACTAAACACTAGTAAATGTGATTATATTGTAGATGATATTACCAAGAACAGAATGGAAGAAGATTTAGTAAGATAATAAAATGGATCAGAAGTATGTCATTTGTTATACAGTACAGTACAGTAACTAATGTAGCCTTGAACTTTCCAGTTCACCTTCTGAAATTCCTGAACAGTTCTAATAACTGACTGGGCTGATTAACTCAAAAAATGAATGGTCAAGAATAGGGACCATCAAAAGAATATTATGGAAGAGTGTTTACAGTAAGGATATTAGATTGATTTGAAGATTGACATCATAATATTTAGTTTATATATGGCCAGCATAATAAGCCTTTTTAGTTTCAAACCTACAGTATAGGTCAGTGTAGTTTCAACCATACAGTATAGGCCAGTGTAGTTTCAAGCATATGTATAGGCCAGTGTAGTTTCAAACATACAGTATAGGCCAGTGCAGTTTCAACACATACAGTATGGTCAGTGTAGTTTTGAACATACAGTATAGGCCAGTGTAGTTTCAAACATACAGTATAGGCCAGTGTAGTTTCAAAACATACAGTATGGTCAGTGTAGTTTCAAACATACAGTATAGGCCAGTGTAGTTCAAACATACAGATAGGTCAGTTGTAGTATTTCAAACATACAGTATAGGCCAGTGTAGTTTCAAACATACAGTATAGGTCAGTGTAGTTTCAAACATACAGTATAGGCCAGTGTAGTTTCAAACATACAGTATAGGTCAGTGTAGTTTCAATACATAACCCTGCCTTGCCGATAAAACATTGGCCATGTGGCAACCCTATTTTCAATCACTAAACACTAGTAAATGTGATTATATTGTAGATGATATTACCAAGAACAGAATGGAAGAAGATTTAGTAAGATAATAAAATGGATCAGAAGTATGTCATTTGTTATACAGTACAGTACAGTAACTAATGTAGCCTTGAACTTTCCAGTTCACCTTCTGAAATTCCTGAACAGTTCTAATAACTGACTGGGCTGATTAACTCAAAAAATGAATGGTCAAGAATAGGGACCATCAAAAGAATATTATGGGATAGAGTGCTTTACAGTAATGGATATTAGATTGATTTGAAGATTGACATCATAATATTTAGTTTATATATGGCCAGCATAATAAGCCTTTTTAGTTTCAAACCTACAGTATAGGTCAGTGTAGTTTCAAACATACAGTATAGGCCAGTGTAGTTTCAAGCATATAGTATAGGCCAGTGTAGTTTCAAACATACAGTATAGGCCAGTGCAGTTTCAAACATACAGTATAGGTCAGTGTAGTTTTGAACATACAGTATAGGCCAGTGTAGTTTCAAACATACAGTATAGGCCAGTGTAGTTTCAAACATACAGTATAGGCCAGTGTAGTTTCAAACATACAGTATAGGTCAGTGTAGTTTCAAACATACAGTATAGGTCAGTGTAGTTTCAAACATACAGTATGAGCCATGTAGTTTAAACAGTATAGGCCAGTGTAGTTTCAAACATACAGTATAGGCCAGTGTAGTTTCAAACATACAGTATAGGCCAGTGTAGTTTCAAACATACAGTATAGGTCAGTGTAGTTTCAAACATACAGTATAGGCCAGTGTAGTTTCAAACATACAGTATAGGTCAGTGTGTTTCAAACATACAGTATAGGCCAGTGTAGTTTCAAAACTACAGTATAGGTCAGTGTAGTTTCAATACATAACCCTCCTTGCCGATAAAACTGGCCATGTGGCACCCTATTTTCAATCACTAAACACTAGTAAATGTGATTATTGTAGATGATATTACCAGAAACAGAATGGAAGAAGATTTAAAGATATAAAATGGATCAGAAGTGTCATTTGTTATACAGTACAGTACAGTAACTAAGTAGCCTTGAACTTTCCAGTTCACCTCTGAAATTCCTGAACAGTTAATAACTGACTGGGCTGATTAACTCAAAAATGAATGGTCAAGAATAGGGACCATCAAAAGAATATTATGGGATAGAGTGCTTTACAGTAATGGATATTAGATTGATTTGAAGATTGACATCATAATATTTAGTTTTATATGGCCGCATAATAAGCCTTTTAGTTTCAAACCTACAGTATAGGTCAGTGAGTTTCAAAACATACAGTATAGGCCAGTGTAGTTTCAGCATATAGTATAGGCCAGTGTAGTTTCAAACATACAGTATAGGCCAGTGTAGTTTCAAACATACAGTATAGGCCAGTGTAGTTTCAAACATACAGTATAGGCCAGTGTAGTTTCAAACATACAGTATAGGCCAGTGTAGTTTCAAACATACAGTATAGGCCAGTGTAGTTTCAAACATACAGTATAGGCCAGTGTAGTTTCAAACTACAGTATAGGTCAGTGTAGTTTCAAACATACAGTATAGGCCAGGTAGTTTTCAAACATACAGTATAGGTCAGTGTAGTTCAAAACATACAGTAAGGTCAGTGTAGGTTCAAACATACAGTATAGGCCAGTGTAGTTTCAACCAACAGGATAGGTCAGTGTAGTTTCAAACATACAGTATAGGCCGTGTAGTACAAACATACAGTATAGGTCAGTGTAGTTTTCAAAACATACCAGTATAGGCCAGTGTAGTTTCAAACATACAGTATAGGCCAGTGTAGTTTCAAACATACAGTATAGGTCCGTGTAGTTTCAAATACAGTATAGGTCCAGTGTAGTTTCAAACATACAGTATAGGTCAGTGTAGTTTCAAAACATACAGTATAGGCCGTGTAGTTTCAAACATACAGTATAGGTCAGTGTAGTTTCAAACATACAGTAGCCAGTGTAGTTTCAAGCATACAGTATAGGTCAGTGTAGTTTCAAACAACAGTATAGGCAGTGTAGTTTCAAAAAACATACAGTATAGGCCAGTGTAGTTTCAAACATACAGTATAGGTCAGTGTAGTTTCAAACATACAGTATAGGCCAGTGTAGTTTCAAGCATACAGTATAGGTCAGTGTAGTTTCAAACATACAGTATAGGCCAGTGTAGTTTCAAACCTACCGTGACAGCCAGT
Source organism: Hymenochirus boettgeri (assembly GCA_019447015.1). Taxonomy (NCBI): domain Eukaryota; kingdom Metazoa; phylum Chordata; class Amphibia; order Anura; family Pipidae; genus Hymenochirus; species Hymenochirus boettgeri. Next base: position 93,596,454 of record CM033477.1, read on the forward strand.
GTATTTCCAAACTTCAGCATTACTTTAGTAGATACGCTGTCCTGCCAAAGCGAGGTCTCCAGGACCATATATACACACACATAGATACTTTGTGATTGCTATATTCCGTTTTTTTAAAAAAGAACAGGAAATGGCTTGTCCAAAAGGCGATGGATAATGGATCGCATTTATGAGTGAAGGAGCACAAAATCCTTTGAGGGTCTGAATAAAGAGCTGGATCTGGTGCCCCCTGTACAGGTTATTCTGTTTACCCGACTGAATAAACGAGTCTACTTACCCAATCTGATGTTTTAAAGATTGGATTTCTACTCTGTGACTTACGAGATGGTATCTATATTTCTTCATAAAAGAACAGTATAAGTCTCATCCAATGGGCAATGAGTTTTGTTTTGGATCATAAAATAAAATGGGAGATGTTCACAGGCATGTATAGAGATGTCCGAACTTCGAAAAATCCGGTCCGCGCGAGGATCCGCGGATTTTCGAAAAAATCCGAAAATTCGAAAATCCGCGAGCGGACCCGTTAAAACGTATTAAAATGAAAGTTCGGCAAAATCCGCATTAAAAGTGTTCTAAATAGCCTTGGTAACGTACACTTAACCACTCAGGGACCTGGGTAATGGCCTTAGAAGCACGTATAAATGCCAACAATACCTAAAAAGTACAGTCCACTAGCGTGACTTTAAAAAAACGGTATTTTTCGAAAATACGAGGATTCCCGTAAAAACGAAGATTTCCGGTACGAAAATTTCGAAATACGAGGTATCTCCGTAATTACGAGGGTCTACGATACGGGATACTATATTGTGGGATACGGAAAACCCGAAGATCCTCGTAATTACGTAAAAACGAGTAATTCGTGTAAATTTTCAAGAGGGAGCAAGCCACATGATCCAAATTAGCCAATGGCAGTATATAGTTACAGAAAGCCTCGTTTTTTTACGGAAATCTTCGTTTTTACGGGAATCCTCGTATTTTCGAAAAATACCGTTTTTTAAAGTCACGCTAGTGGACTGTACTTTTTAGGTATTGTTGGCATTTATATAGTGCTTCTAAGGCCATTACCCAGGTCCCTGAGTGTGAAGTGTACGTTACCAAGGCTATTTAGAACACTTTTAATGCGGATTTTGCCGAACTTTCATTTTAATACGTTTTAAGGGTCGCTCGCGGTTTTCGAATTTTCGGATTTTTTCGAAAATCCGCGGATCCTCGCGCGGACCGGATTTTTCGAAGTTCGGACATCTCTATACATGCCTGTGAACATCTCCCATTATTTTATGATCCAAAACAAAACTCATTGCCCATTGGATGAGACTTATACTGTTCTTTTATGAAGAAATATAGATACCATCTCGTAAGTCACAGAGTAGAAATCCAATCTTAAAACATCAGATGGGTAAGTAGACTCGTTTATTCAGTCGGGTAAACAGAAATAACCTGTACAGGGGGCACCAGATCCAGCTCTTTATTCAGACTCAAAGGATTTTGTTTCTCTCACTCATAAATGCGATCCATATCCATCGCCTTTGGACAAGCCATTTCCTGTTCTTTTTAAAAAACGGAATATAGCAATCACAAAGATCAGCAATCACAACGTATCTATGTGTGTGTAATATGGTCCTGGAGACCTGCTTTGGCAGGACAGCGTATCTACTAAAGTAATGCTGAAGTTTGGAAATACACTGGCTGTCACGGTAGGTTTGAAACTACACGGCCTATAGTTAGTTGAACTACAATGACCTATACTATATGCTTGAAACTACACTGGCCTATACTGATGTTTGAAACTACAACTGACCTATACTGTATGTTTGAAACTACACTGGCCTATACTGTATGTTTGAAACTACACTGGCCTATACTGTATGTTTGAAAACTACACTGACCTATACTGTATGCTTGAAACTACACTGGCCTATACTGTATGTTTGAAACTACACTGACCTATACTGTATGTTTGATACTACACTGACCTATACTGTATGTTTGAAACTACACTGGACCTATACTGTATGTTTGAAACTACACTGACCTATCTGTATGTGAAAAACACGACTATACGTATGTTTTGAAAATACACTGGCCTATACTGTATGTTTGAAACTACACTGGCCTATACTGTATGTTTGAAACTACACTGACCTATACGTATGTTGTGATACTACACTGGCCTATACTGTATGTTTTGAAACTACACTGACTATACTGTATGTTTGAAACTACATGCCTATATGTATGTTTGAAACTACACTGACCTATACTGTATGTTTGATACTACACTGACCATACTGTATGTTTGAAAACACATGGCCTATACTGTATGTTTGAAACTACACTGCGCCTATACGTGTTGTGAAACTACACTGCCTATACTGTATGTTTGAAACTCACTGGCCTATACTGTATGTTTGAAACTACACTGGCTATACTGTATGTTGAAACTACACTGGCCTATACTGTATGTTTGAAACTACACTGGCCTATACTGTATGTTTGAAACTACAATGGCCTATACTGTTAGTTGAAAACTAACTGGCCTTTACTAGATGCTTGAAACTACACTGGCCTATCTGTATGTTGAAACTACACTGACCTATACTGTAGGTTTGAAACTAAAAAGGCTTATTATGCTGGCCATATATAAACTAAATATTATGATGTCAATCTTCAAATCAATTAATATCCATTACTGTAAAGCACTCTATCCCATAATATTCTTTTGATGGTCCTATTCTTGACCATTCATTTTTTGAGTTAATCAGCCCAGTCAGTTATTAGAAACGTTCAGGAATTTCAGAAGGTGAACTGGAAAGTTCAAGGCTACATTAGTTACTGTACTGTACTGTATACACATGACATACTTCTGATCCATTTTATATCTTACTAAATCTTCTTCCATTCTGTTCTTGGTAATATCATCTACAATATAATCACATTTACTAGTGTTTAGTGATTGAAAATAGGGTTGCCACATGGCCAATGTTTTATCGGCAAGGCAGGGTTATGTATTAAACTACACTGACCTATACTGTATGTTTTGAAACTACACTGGCCTATACTGTATGTTTGAAACTACACTGACCTAACTGTATGTGAACTAACGGCCTATACTGTATGTTTGAAACTACACTGACTATACGTATGTTTGAAAACTACATGCCTTATACTGTATGTTTGAAACTACACTGGCCTATATGTTGTTTGAAACTACACTGGCTATACTGATGTTGAACATGGCATATGATTTGAAACTACATGAACATATGTATGTTTGAAAAATACACTGACCTATACTGTATGCTTGAAACTACAACTGGCCATACTGTATGTTTGAAACTACACTGGCCTATACTGTATGTTTGAAACTACAATGGCCTATACTGTATGTTCAAAACTACACTGACCTATACGATGTTTGAAACTGCACTGGCCTATACTGTATGTTTGAAACTACACGGCCTATACATTAGCTTGAAACACCACGGGCTATACTGTATGTTGAAACTACACTGACCTCTTACTGTAGGTTTTTGAAACTAAAAAGGCTTATTATGCTGGCCATATAATAACTAAATTTATGATGTCAATCTTCAAATCAATCTAATATCCATTACTGTAAAGCACTTATCCTATATACTTAGTATGTCGTCCTATTCTTGACCATTCATTTTTTGAGTTAATCAGCCAGTCAGTTATTAGAACTGTTCAGGAATTTCAGAAGGTGAACTGGAAAGTTCAAGGCTACATTAGTTACGTACTGGACTGTATAACAAATGACATACTTCTGATCCATTTTATTATCTATAAATCTTCTTCCATTGTTCTTGGTAATATCATCTACAATATAATCACATTACTAGTGTTTAGTGTTGAAAATAGGGTTGCCACATGGCCAATGTTTTATCGGCAAGGCAGGGTTATGTATACAAAATTACCGGCAAATAGAGATTTAAAAAAAAAATCCTAAAAGCGATTTTAAATATTTAATTTTGTAGTGAAAACCACCACAAAATTGTTGTCCTGACAGAATTTTCACTCAGAAAATGAAGTCCAGTTCGGCTTTGAGAGTTCTCAGTCGAAAAAAAAACATTATTTAAGGCAGAATTTCAGTTTCCACAAATTTCAATATTAAAAATATATCCACAGTGACGAAATTTAGGCGTCAGAGGCTATAGGCACAGATCGTTTGCCGCCTTAAACCCCACCCACTATTAGCCACACCCACTACTAACCAGACCCATTACCACGCCCACTGCAGAAAAATATTTCCTTTTTCTTAAAAACATTTATTTGTGCTGAACTTCCCCTTTAACTATTCATTAAATATATAAATATATTAATGCCCACAGTGATGGTATAAACAGTTTGCTCACAGACAGTGACTGGTATAGTAAAGTTTGCCCACAGTGACTGGTGTAATACAGTTTGCCCACAGTGACACAGTGATGGTGTAATACTATTTGCCCACAGTGATGGTGTATACGTTTGCCCACAGTGAATGGTATAATACAGTTTGCCCACAGTGGACTGGTCACTGGTACAATACAGTTTGCCCACAGTGACTGGTATAATACAGTTTGCCCACAGTGACTGTAGTAGTACAGTTTGCCCACGTGACTGGTACATACCTTAAGTCCATGTGATCCAGAAGTTATGAAGTGCAAGATTCTCCTGTATGTGTGTGTGTGGGGGGTGGGGTATTGGGTGGAAATAGAGGCGTGGGTGACTCTGCGAGTTGCAACACTTTTTCCCTCTAAGCCCCACTTTTTCAATGAGCAACAACCACTATTTATCAAGTCCGGACCACTTCTCCTGTGTTTGCATACAGCGCGTTCACTGTCCCTCTTGCATGTGGTTTAGACAGGAAACCTGTACACGGGTGGGACAGTGAACGCGCTGCTGTATGCAAAAAACAGGAGAAGCAGTCCGGACTTGATAAATAGTGGTTGTTGCTCATTGGAAAAGTGGGGCTTAGAGGGAAAAAAGTGTTGCAACTCACCAAGTCACTCCCGCTCTATTCCTCCCGCACCTGTAGGCATGGGCCTCGCGTGCCTAGTTGGAAATCCCTCCCTGTGTATCTATGAAATTTATCAGCTTTCAAGGACCCATAGAATGAATGTAACTTGGTTGCCCAGCTCCACTGGTAAAGCCCCAGCAAAAAGCCACATTGGAAGCGCGAGACTAGGGGTTTGCTTTTTTCTTTCAAATGAACTGAAACTTGTAATATTTTAATTTGAATGACGATAACATTGATGTTACAGGAATGAAATGAATTTAATGAATAGTCATTTTCAGTTCACATAGAGCATGAAACTATTCCTTACGTTGTGTACCTAGAGTAATCTTGTCTTTTGACGATTTTGGTCATATAAGGTATAAAAGAAATGTCCGTGGAAATAAGGTCAGGTCAAGATCCTTTCCTTGGGATTATAGTTCCACTTGTCATCATCCATATTTACTGTGCTTGGGAATTGAAGAGTTCACATGAAATAGTACAAAGAGCCATTGAAGTGCTATTGCAGTGTGCCAGCTAGAGAAGGATTCAATGATGTGATCATATAACACTTGTCCCTATTCAGGAAGGTTTCTGTTATTGAAATCAATTGTAAATGCATTAAAGAGAAGTATAGATAGATACATCTAAAATGCATATGAAGTGTAAGTTATTAGTAATAAAAGCTGCAGTGTGTGTGTTCTGAATGGCTAGGAGCTATTTCTTTTAGACAAATCAATGGAGCTTTATTAAAACCATGCAAAATCGAGAGAGAATTGATTAGTTGTATAAAATATTTAATGAAGCTTCGAAAGAGATGGGCATATTTCCAGCCTTATGTATTTAAATGTAGCTAACTATTTATTGCTATATCAGCCATACAGGCAATGATTATTGGTGCAAACCCTATGACCATATGCACATATGTCAGGTGAGGTCAGGAGCACTTCTAGGGTTTTTTGCTGCCTGAGCCCAACTTTGAATGCGCCCTTGATTATTTTCAGGCATGGCTGGAAGCTGCTGGGTTTAAAGCGGGTGTGACTTTGACAGTGGGTGTGGTTTTGCCAATGGCTGGCTAAAGTTACAATTTTGAAAACTCCTAACGTAGGTATTTAAAAAAGTTCCTCAGACAGTCAATAAGTAAATGACTAGAAACAGATATTACATCCCTTTCTCAAACAGCTTGTGTTACCACTACCATATGCTTCTTATAGACTGTGCTATACATGTTGGTTCAACTGTTACAATACATTAGATGACTACTTTCTGTAGTATAAAAGATTTTAGCCAAAAGATTTGTAAGCCTACCACTAACATCAAGGTAGACTCTTTCAACAGGGCCCTAACTAACCTAACCAGTCTAACCTACCTAACAAACTAACTAAAGATAGCCCACTGTAACCATATAAAAATGATTTGAACAACATTATATCGGTACTAGGGGAAATTCTTCTTTTCAAACCGCTCAAGAAAAAAAAATTGTTTCCACCACTGCCTATCTGCCGCCCTACTCTTTAGTGCAAGGGTTCTGCCTAAGACAAATGTCTCACCTCGCTATTAGTACGCTTTTAAGTGATCCCCTTCATGCTTAAAAAGTGCACAACTATTGTGGCCTTATTGTGGTGGCATACAAGTGAGCTGCATGCATTGTCTTGCACATGCGATCCACATTTTTTTGCGCAATTGCATGCTCTCCAATTGTGCACGCTTGCATGCCGTTTCCAGCGAGCTTGAAGCTCTACAATGTGGTCTCAGCCTAAGAGTTTGATCTCAAACTTTTAGAAAAAAAAGTTCAGTGCACCCGATATGTTAAGCCTGCATTACTATTAGAGCAATACTTGGGGCTGATTCCATAAAAGTTACAATCATTTGCCCGTTGTATTAATTTTCAGCAAACAATAAGATGATAGCTTTTTGCTGGATTATCTGATACGAGATAACATCTGCCTCATATTTGTATCAGTCCCAAATCTTTTTTTATCAGGATGTGAAAGCCCCCAGAACGGAGCATAACTGCATTAAAGATGTTTGAATTGAACACAACCAATAGTCTAGATCTCTGGTAAAATGGAAACAGAAAAAACAACTGTAACAAAATTACTATTCGGTCCATTGTGGGAGCCTCCAAATGACTGCTTTCAGCAAACACATTGGAAACTTGTTTAATCAGTGCAAACTTTTGCTTGTGCTGTTAATCGTCAGCAACAATTATTAAATTGCTGACCAGTAAACAGGCATAATCATAATCTTATTGGTTTCTGCCAAAAAAAATGGCACTCTTATTAAAGGGAATCTTTACTCTAAAAACTGTAATTTTCAAATATGTTTAAATCTCAGTTGTAGATTCTGAGAAATCACCATTAGAAATTAACAGCATTTACAAGGAAGACCGTTCAATCCAGAAGTAAGAATTATAATGTGTGCCCCATTTCTGACCTTTAACTAGGATTTGCCTGCCTGCCAGCACACTTTCTGCACAATTAAAGCTAGATACACACAGTAACGATAAAGTGAACGATCAGGTCGGCCGAACGCTCGTTTGGGAAAGACCGAAAAATTTCCATCGGCTACGTAAACTCTCTAAGAGAGGGTCTAGGCGGGCGAGGGAACACACAGTCCGAGCGTTCTCCATATGATTTTCATAGGGAGAATGTTTGGGACTGTGTGTATGCAGATCTTTCAGAAAACTGACGTGTGTACCTAGCTTAAGAGAATCAGCAGAGGAAACAAGGCAGGGGAAGGGAGGGGGAGATGTGTTAGTAGAGCAGTGTCCATGGTGAGGCTGTGCAGAACTTATTGTCGCAGACAATACATGAAGGCAGTGAGTAAGGGAGGGTGGGGGAATTAGGAGCACTCACTAAACATTAAAGGGCATGTCCACCCCAAAACTATAATCCCCCCCAGTAATGGCCCCACCATGTAGTGTAGTGTAATCCTTACCTCACATCCCAGCTCCATAGGGTTCTTCTGTAGACCCCCCCTAAAGTCCCAAAAACTGTCCACCAGGAGGCTAGCAGGACTCTGCCTGCTACCTTGCCTCCGGTAGATATTTTGCCATGCGTACTGCAGCCCTTCTCCCCCTCCCTCCCCTCCCTCTCCCTCCCGTTCTACTATCCCTCCCCCTAGCATAAAACCCCCTTAATATGAGTTCCCCCTGTCTGGCAGCCCCAACCGCATATTTTTTATTTTCCAAAAGCTCCCCAAACTCTTACTACCTCTCCTCTTTCCTCCGCTGCACTGAATGACCGGCAGCCGCGTCCGTGATTGGCTGGCTCAGCCATCACAGACGCGACTGCCGGTCCGCCCCTCTGTTTGCATTCTCGCAAGCAGAGGGCCGGCAGTGCGGCGGAGGAACGAGGGAGGTAAGTAAGAGTTTGGGGGGCTTTTGGAAAATAAAATATATGCGGTTGGGGCTGCCAGACAGGGGGAACATCATATTAAAAAACAATTTTTAAGGGTGGACATGCCCTTTAATACTTATATGACAAGCAAGCACAGATAATTTTTTTAGTCCTACCATTTTACTTCTCTCATATTGTAGTTTCAGATAATGTAAAGTGTTTGAGTGATCTTTAAATAAGCCAAATAATATATTTTGCATTTTGGAATCATGGGTTAGATTAACATTTGTCATACAGTACAAGTAGGGTTGGCCTAGAAGATATTCATTTATTGTTGCAATTAAAAATAAAATCTCTCAGCAGCCCAAAGTAATTAACAACATCTAAAGGGCATGTCCACCCCAAAATTTAACTTTGATATTTGGTAGGGCATGCTCCCCCAGCCCCAACCGCATATAATATAATTGTTTAGAAAGTCACGATTCTTACTTACCTGCCCTTCTCCTGCTGCAGTGTTCAGGCCTCTGCTTGCATGGAATTAAAAGCAGGGGGCGGGACGGCAGCCACGTCCGTGATTGGCTGGAGGCAGGGAGGGCTGCACTGAGCATGCCTCAACCTTGATGAGGTTGAGGAAGTCTCGGGCACAGATGAGTTCACCACTGCTTCACACAGCAGTTTCCTGGACTTTGGAGGGGCACAGCAGGGAACTATTTTGAGCAGAAATGTAAGGTAAGGATTGTTTTAAACTACTGATGTGGCCAGTAAGGGTTTAAATTTTAGTTTTGGGGGTGGACATGCCCTTTAAGCATGATACATACCAGCAATATTTCATCCCGATCGACCGATAGTTCAGTGTATCAGTCGATCGGGTGGAAATAAATGCATGTTTTTTGGATGCGACCAGCGTTCGTCCGAATCAGCCATGTCCGAAAACCATGGCTGATCGTGCAGCCCTTGAAGGACTGCACGGTCAGTCGAGGCAAACTATCGACACTATTGCCACGACCGGCAGTCCTTGCTCCTGGCAAGAGATGGGATCCAGGTCTGACACGGAATCCCTCGGTTCCCAAACCCGAAAGATCCGTCAAATCTGGAATGGATCCTACGGATTTCAGGACTTCGGAACAAATTTTGAAGATTTCGAATGTACGGAGCTATTTACATATACGATCGGAAATTCGAAAGTGGTTCAATCATATGTTGAGGATTTTCAAAAATAATCATTGATATATTCAATGATATTTTGAAAATTATCGAAAATTGCCCCACACATTCGAAAATCTTCAAAATTCGGTCCATTTTTGGATCTTCGGATTTTCCCGAGATCCAGGAATCCGAAAACGGAACAAAATATTTAGTTTAGCCATCTCTCTCCTGGCAGACTGGTCAGAAGAGCAAATGGTTGGTCAGAAGGAAACATTGCAATTTAGTAGTTTAGACAAACAATTTAGAATATATCTGAAATTTGAATAGGTGCGTGATAATTGCATTTGGGCTTGCCGTATTGGGACACATTTGATTACCAAGACAAGAAATCAGAGGCAACACAGTGAGATGGACCAGTGAATCAAAACAAGTGTTTGTAACATGAAAATTATGTTTAAAGTCATTTCCATACCTTAATGTAATATCATATACAGAAATTTACTGCTCAAATGTCAGCAAGACGAGAAGAAGAAATGATATTATCTGTGCTTGAATCCTATTTTAGCTGCTGTAATCCTAAATATATACGTTTTTTAAATATATGCTACTTGTATCCTTTGTACCAAATGTACATCTGCGCTTTGTCATTTGAAGCAGAAAGAATGGGAATATTATAACTTGTTAAAAATGCAAAACACACATGAAATATACTGTTCCTTTACTACCATGGATGAGCAGTTATGTGCATAGGGGAATTTTTGTTCCATTTTTGTGTATGTATTAATTTCTCTGAACATACCAATTTATTATTACAGAATAATAGATGCAGGGCCTGTGTTCTCCTCCAGGATGATGTCGTGGACTCCAGGCCACCCCGCAAGTTTCTGGCAGGTCCTTGACACCCTTGGGCCTCCTCGCGCCAGGCCTGATACTGCGGACCCAATGTTTTTAAACAGCTGATAGGGTGTATGTTAGTAAAGGGACATATGATCGCTGTTTATACTCCAGTCCGCACCGCGATCATGGTTATGTTAGTAAAGGTCATGATCAGTGTTTAAACTGGTACCGAGTGACGCGGCATAGTTAATAAGTATAACTTTATCAGCTGTTTAATACACCGTACCGGACCACTGATCATACGTATGTTAGTGATTATATACATTATCAGCTGTTTAATACACTGGTACCGGACTGACATTAGTTTATACAGCTGATCGTGCTCACCTCAACTTACGATCAGCTGTTGAGGCCTAAATATGCAATAGCTGGTTATTTGCACAGATATTTTACCAATCAGTGGGATTTAAAACCTAAACAATGTCTGACATGTGTCTAATAAATACTAAATAAATAGAGCATCCAACTTACATATAACTCTGTAATTTCTTAATCATTTATCGTAATGAATAAAAACTGGGCATCCCAATTTACTGCAAAATATTAGGGGTTCTGAATAATGTGAGTACATCAGGGAGATTCAATAAAAGTCCTTATCATTAAAAATGGTGATAATTTTGCCCCAACCAATCAGATCTTATTTAACATTTGAAAGCTAACATCTGATTGGTTGGGACAAAAAAGCTCAATTTTTTTAACGATAGAACTTATATTGAATCTCCCTTTAGTCTATTATAGTATATAGTACTTTTAAACTAGGGAATGTAAAGAACTATGGCATGTAGGTGGGTGTCAAGTAGTCCAATTACCACCATCCAAATACCAGAACTATACAGGTTCAACACTTGAAATGAATTACCTTATAGCTGGGTAAACACAGTACCGAAAAAGGGCAAATGCCTGTTGGCATGAAAAACTGTTGTATGGCTAGAAAACTCCCTGGTCGTGGTCAGCTTCCTGTACTGTAGTATAGGGAGTCACCCATATCATTAGGGGTGTATGGCAGTCTCGAACAATCTCCCCATGTTATAGGGCACACGTGAGACAGTGTTTAGCCACATCTTTCAAAGATGACAGACAAAATTTTAGGCTGGGTACACACGGGCAGATTTTTTGGGCCAATTGACTACCACTGTGTATCGGCGTTGGGCCAAAAAATCTGCGGCCTTTTTTGCTGCGGCCGCGACCAGTTGATGGTTGCCCATTCATCTGTATCGGATGAATGAAAATGCTGGTTCCCTATGGCACCCCACGATCGGTTGGACGAAGTGGTCGCCCGTGGCTACTTTGCCATGACTGACAGTAAGCCTTACAGATTCTGTTGTCATCTTTTAAAGATTGTGAACCCAGTTTAAGAGACAACAGTACTTCCAATATTCTCAATAAAAGTGTTCCAACTATCACAAATCTGGCGTTGTCTATCCCACAATCAGCTATGGAGGCTGTCTTCACACATACCTGAAGCCTGCATTTGGCAGCATAAAGTAGCCACTGTCCAGAAACAATGTGTGTCTGACTATATTACCATTCCAAACCAAGCTTCATCAGGGTTAATCCTAGTTTGGAACAGTATTACAGCAAGATGTGTGTAGATCACTATTGAGTGGGAAAATATCTGTAATTTTTAGGCCTCAAGTGTGTGAATGCTGACAGTTAGCAGATATCCCACCCCTCCGGATCATCCGGGAGTCTCCCGATGCTGGTGTGGTTCCCGCACTCCGCGAGACCACCCCAGACTCCCAGACTTGAGAGGAGACTTGAGTCTCCCCACCCCCCGCGCGACGTCAGGGTCCCTAGTCACGCCCCTTCTCTCACTCTGCCCGGAAGCCTGAATGGGCAGGGTGGGATGTCTGGTATAGGGCTTTATTATTATTTACTAGACATTAAGCCCGCTACAATAATGGGCGCTAGAAGCCCAGAGTGCCCCTTAGTGTCCCAAGGCCATAGTCCTCCTCCATGCTCCAGGCCAGAGTACCTCTTAGTGTCCCAAGGCCAGAGTCCCCCCTCTGTCCAAGGCCAGGTGCCCCCTCTGTCCCAAAAACCAGGCCCCCCTGTCCCAAATCCAGCCCCCCCCGCCAAATCCAGGGCTCCCCCCTCTGTACCAAATCCAAGCCCCCCCCCCTCTGGACCAAATCCAGGCCCCCCCTCTGTCCCAAATCCAGGGGGGCCCCCTCTGTCCCAAATCCAAGGGACCCCGCCTGTCCCAAATCCAGCCCCCTATGTCCCACAATCCGGGGCCCCTGTCCCAAGCAACCTACCTGCAGTCTGTTTTATTACTGTATCTCTCCGTGTGGTTGCCTGTGTGTCTCTCCTCTAGTGGTGAGTCAATAGGAAACTGCAGGACACTCTCCCTCTAGTGGTGAGTCAATAGGAACTGCAGAGACTCTCCTCTAGTGGTGAGTCCATAGGAACTGCAGTTCCTATGGCCCCTCTTACAATCTAATCACTTTATCTTATGCACAGTATGTCTTTATGATTGTACAGTATAAGAAACCAAAGTACCCGAGGAAACCCACGCAAGCACAGACAGAACATACAGACATGAGGAAACCTTATTTCTGTTCAGTGTACAGATTCTAACCTTAAAACCCTTTCCTTTCCTGTATAGGAAAAAACTTCCTGAGGCCATTAGGCATAAGTTGAGACAGAAGAGGGAACGTTCAGTTCTATTAAAGCAGTAATTGCAATTATTTCAAATCTGAGAGATACTGAAACTTTTACAGATGTTACTGCATATGTCATAACACAACTTTCACATTAGAGATGTATAGCATTATTAACATTTTTCTGCTGGCAGGCACAATTCTTTATTTTTAACTTGCTAAATGTAATTACATCATTTATACAGAAAACCTGGTCAAGTCAAAAGAATTTATTATTGTTCTAATATATTCCGTAACAGATTAAGAGCAAAGGAAATAAACAACACATAGGATAAAACAGTTTATCCTAACCTAAAGCCCTGAAAGTACTGATAAAAAAAAAATCTATAGGGCACATTTCTAAATAATTCCTGCAGAAGAAAGTAAAATCTGTGACTATAGCACACAGATACTACTAGATAATATAAATAACAGGGCCCTAGAGTTCAACCAGTGACCAAAAACTTAATACATTCACACAAATTCTAGTGCACATCTATTTCAATTCAATATTATGACTTCCTCTCTCTCCCTCCCAGAATGAAGCACTTGTGCTTGAACCAGTGGTAAAGGGTGGAGAGTAAGAAAATAAAAATGGGGACTTGCTGCAATTAAAAATCTGAATGACTTTATCTCTCTATAGGAAATAATTAGAAATGCAATTTATACATCCTTTTAACTAACATATCTAGGCTGTACAGATAGAAGTATGTATTCCTTTAAAGGGTATCTCAGCTGACAAAAGGGAGTTTGCATTTTCAGTAATTCTTCAATTAACGATTAGGAGCTAGGAACTTACCTGGTATTGAGCTGCTGCGATGTTCTTCTGACAGGTACCGCAAACTCACTTTTGTCAGCGGAGATACCCTTTAAAAAGAGTGTTAGTGGAAAAAGCATGGAAAAACATACAACAGAAAACTGCAGATGAAAGTCACATCATGTTCACCGCGGCCGAATTGCAGAGACTGACGGACATTGTCCAGCGATCGATTTCATAGCGAAGCGCCTCGGTCGGACAAATAGTCCCTTGTGTGTACCAGCCTTAAAGACAAGTATTGTGTGTACCCAGCTTTAAATGTTTGAACAGTCTACAGCCGAGTTTGTTCAAAAACTGAGTGCACGTGAACTACTTTGGAAAAGGGTGGTCACACCTCATATATATTTAGATTTCATTCGTACATTCACTTTTCATTGGTAATAAATTACAATTTCTGTTTTTTTAAATCATTCTTAGTTTACTGGCTTTTTCCACACCTACCTAAAAGGTTTTCACAGCAAAAAAAAAAAAATTAAAAATATATATATATATGCTCTCCATAGAACCTTAAAAATTGTTCTCATAGTAACTGTAAATATAGCATCAATTTACAGAAAGACGTGATTATTGTGAAAGAATGCAGTGTGATATGTGACATTAGCTTATTAGTAACAAATATAGCAAACATGGGAACTCAAAAGAAAGTAGTGTAATAAATTCTTAACTGCTCGTCTTATTAGTAATACATGTAATTCTAGAGTTAGAACTGTACTTGGGATGGAAAGAAGTAGATTTTACCACAGAGGGTAAATAGTATGAGATGGGCCAAAATGTTTAAGAATTAGGAATGGTTGTGTAGACTGCTATGTTAGGAGCTATTTAATATTAATTAAAGAGAATATGGCTGTGGTAAATCACAAATGAGACACAGTCTGACATCTAGGAAAAGAATCTCCAGACATCTTTAGATTTTCCTCACTTATGGTGGGGATCAATATAGGCATGACATAATGTAACCATAAAGTAAGCTTCGTAGAATTAAAATAAAGGGATTTAATAATAATTAATAACATGGCAAAAAAAAAAACAGGGGCGGGATTTAGTATAGAAAATATAGGACTACATGCAGCACTAAAAACATGGCAACATTGAAATCGATATGTGTTGTTTAATTTATTAAAACATATAGCCCTTCATTTGTACCTGCATGCATTTGCTTCTATAATAGCCAGGGGCAAGCACAGGATGTTCAAGGGGGGGATTCCTGAATGGGTTACCACCTAACAAACCCAGAAGAAAGTTCATGACCAAATACATCCAATAGATAGCTATTATATATGCATCTATATAATAATTATATATTCTGTACTAGCCAAATTATCATCACAAAGCCATATATCACTTTTGTTATAAAGTATCTTCATTAAGGCTGGGTACATACGAGCAGGTTTTTCATCCCAATCTGAGATATTTATGTCTATCGGTTGGTTGGTCTAAAAATCGGGGAGGGATTTCGGCGGCGGGCAGCGAGCGACCAATGTCGGTAAATCACCAGATGTGTGGGGTCCATAGGGAAATTTGCCGCGACTAACAATACTTTGTCCAGCCACTGCTCGTAGTGGCGAATGGTCGAGATGAAAAATTTGCCCATTTGTTCCCAGCGCCTAAGTTCTTCTTTTACCGAGAAACCACATTTGCCCTCAATATCTTATTGTCCTTCAAAGTCAGAGCTGCGACACTGACGGATCTGACAGAATTTGCTGATATATGTCGGTATTTGGACCTTCGTAGGAATCATTCGCGACTACATAGAGTGTAAATAGACCTGATGGCACATGAACTAATTATATGAATATATAAATATTATATATATATATATAATGAAATGTAATACAGGTACCACCTCAGGATTTCTTAAATCACAGTGGGTAAGTACAGTAAGTTCTGTATATAAACCCAGTCTCAGCAATCACCTTAAGCCGCTACAGGGTTAATATTGATACAGGTTTGTATCAAATGATGATAGTTTGGTGCTGTCAATCACAGGCAGAATGGATACATTTTTAAAACATACAAAGCTGCTTCTAACTCACAGCTCAATTGACAATGTAACAATCTATGTAACAATCTATTTAACAGTATAGGACACCAGGAGAAGCAGAATAGCAGACGGGGGATCCCCCGCTAAACACGCCCCTGATAGCCTCAATGATAACTGAAATGCTTCTCACTTGGTTTAAAAATATAGCTGAAGGAATCTGTTCCCATTTAAGTTGGCCATACACTACCTCGACATTACAACAGATTCAACATCAATACGAGCTAATCTTAATCTATTGTAGAGTGGAGCAGCAGTTTATATAACGGTTACTGGAATTTTGCAGGAGTCTCAGGAGAAAGGTGTTAGTGAATGACAGCTTTAGGCACAAGGGAATTAGTAAAGCGTTTAGTGGGATTTAGCTCTGGGCCTGTGCAATCAAGTTTTCGTGCACCAGACCAACCAATCTTGGTTGTGTACTAGGGCACACACTTGGAGAACCACAAAAGGGCTTGTTACTCAGACTGTTACCACAAGTTGGAATATAACAAATCTTATTGTATTCTGGAGTATGAAGAATTTCCTAAAGGGCCTTGCTAAAATCAAAACATTTTTCCTCCTTTAACAATCTTTTCAGTTGGCGAATGCATGACAGGTACTGTTATCTTGGCAACCAACAAAAACCCAGATTAGTTTATCAGGCAGCCAGATGAGGATCATTATACTTGAATAGCAAAACTGGTTCCCACAGGTCCAGAGTTTAATGGCCATATGATTTATACCATGCCAGATGATGCTTGGTTATACATGTGGTTATCATAGGCAGAACATGCAGCTGCTGAGCCTTGAAACTAGTTCATGAATCTCAAAATGAATTGTTGTTGTTCTTCAATAGAGAGCATTATAAACAAGGAAGGGTTATTTTTTCTTAAAACATGTTTCAGCTGTTAAAAAACCCTGTTATATAAACTTGCATGTCCCACCCTTTGCTTTTTAATATATACTTATCATTGCAACAGAAGTAGGTTGCATGAGGAGGTCTAGCAGTGTAGACAGGGTGTGGAATTATATGAAGCATAATATGGTTGGTATGGGCTGCAATAGTACTGATCAAGATATACTCAATATATATCTTGCAGAATTAGCTTATTATAGTACATTATTTAATTGTAAAGGGGCGATTCAGTCGAATCTGCCTTTGGTCTCCGTACAAGTGTCCTCTATTTAAAAGCGCTCTATTATATCTTTCTAAACAAGCCTATAATGATGTATCTAGCTTTTTTGGTTAAGTTATAGGCTTTTAAATTTACACTCAGTCAGGTTAACAAGGAACTGTGTGACAGCCAATATGATGTGCTGTTAAGAAGCCCCCCTCCCCCCAAATAACAATCTTTTCTTAGCTATTTAAAGACAGCTACAGTAGAACAATTGTGCATGCTCAGTGCCTGTGGCAGCAAGGGCAGAGCAATGTTTGGTGATGTCACAAATCAAAGTTCTAGCTGGAACACCCACCCATTAAACTGCTATAGTTTGCATAGATTTCAGCTAGAAGCATGATCTGGAGTCATTTAAAGGTAGGAATGTGTATAGCAAATGCACAAGCTTTCCCAAGGCCTCGGGAACATCTTTTAAGGATCTTTGCAGGGTGTACCCAGCTTTACAGACAAGTACATTGATTTACTACGCCAGTTCACTTTGTATATTCATCGGACCTTACATTTAAAATAGGCTGGAATTAGCTAGAACTAAAAGAATTAGTATAAAAATCGTACAGCACTGGGCCATTTTGGAATACATACCCTTGAGCTTCATCTGTTCTAAAAAACTTATGCCACTGTTTTATGCTATTTCTTAATGAAAAGTAATTATTCATACACATCTTCTAACAAAAAAACACAAATGTTTTCTAATTCAACTGCTACTAAGACTAAATACATCCTTATCCTGAACGAAAGCGATTGACTGGACACCAGACTTTCAGCTAATGAAATTAAATTCTGATCTAAAGGATGTAACCGCACTTTGTTTAGATTAGAGGGAAGCTTATGGTGTGTGGAGGCGGAGGCCAAGTTAACTTTCCACAATAATTTAATATCTTCTATGTGAATCATTTTCAGTTCACCACAGTGCACAAATTTGCTTCTTGGTTGCAATTCATTAAAGGACCTGTGGTTTGCATTAATAATAAACTAATATATTTATTATGCTATTACACTTGGATTTTGACAATTCATAGATTTTATATTTGTATAGTTTACTTATAGATATTTCTCAGTCCCATTATTCAACATGTGCTACCTGACAACTAGCATGTAGAAACTGTTCATTCATTCATCCAATATTTTAAAATGAGCCTCCATGGAATAAAATTGTAATGACCAGGCCCCAGCAAATAATTAATAGGCCCCCTCTCCCTGCTTCAACCTATAGCAGATATTTGTTTTATTGAAGAACGAGAGGTAAGAGCTATGCCCTTTACCGCCCATTTTCAATTAAACTGAAATGCCCAAACTTAGTTTAGGCAGTGGAGATACCCTTAATGTGATATCTGACCCGCAACCATTTGAAAGTTGGTAGAATTGTAGGGCAATGGCCAGAAAGCATCACATTGAATACTGCTAAAAACCATTATTAAAGGCTATGTCCACCCTGAAAAAATTTTTTAATATATGGTCCCCTGGGCTCCCGCCCCAACCGCTATAATTTTTTTTTAGAAGCCCCCCAAACTCTACTTACCTCCCCTCGATCCTCCGCCGCGCTCCCGGCCCTCTTCTTGCAAGGAAATGCAAGCAGAGGGGCGGGACGGCAGCCGCGTCGTGATTGGCTGAGCGGCAGCCAATCACAGAGCGCGGCTCCGGCAGCTCACTTTGCCGGAGGAAAGAGGAGAGGTAAGTAAGAGTTTGGGGAGCTTTCTAAAAAAAAAAATCTGCGGTTGGGGTGGGAGACATGGGGGAGCACAATATTAAGGGGGATTTGAGCTAGGGGGAGGGATAGTAGAAACGGGAGGGAGAGGAGGGAGAGGAGGGAGAGGGAGGGGGAGGGAGGGGGGAGAAGGGCTGCAGTACGCATGGCAAAAATCACTGAGGCCAGCTAGCAGGCAGTGTCCTCTATGGACTCTGCTAGCCTTCTGGTAGTCATTTTTGGGACTTTGGGGGGGGACTACAGGAGACCCTAGGAGCTGGGATGTGAGGTAAGGTATTAAACTACACTACATGGTGGGGCCAGTAGTTGGGGGGGGATTATAGTTTGGGGGTGGACATGCCTTAATAAAACCTAATGTAATCATCACAAGTCATTTGTATTTTTTCCTTTAACATCTGCCATTCGGTATATGAAATATCCGGTAGCCTCTGATTTAATGCATATGGAAATATCTATATATAAAAGAGATCAATTCGCATGATGTTAGTTCTGTGTGATTAGGTGAGACCTAAATTTACAGTTGGATATTCAGACACTGCAGTGTATTTTATGTATTTTTCATTCCAAACAATGTAATAAATCGGTGAGAGAGTGGCAGGATTCAGGAATTATTTGCAACCAGTCTATCACCTATTCTATTAAAAGGCTCTAAGTTCATACTGTTCAATTATCAGATTTGACAGGAGCCCAGTTTTACATTTGCATTTCTTCATCTTTCCTCTGTACGTTGTGTCTTTTGATCTAAGATTAAAATCCAAACCCCCTCGCGTTGGTTATTGTGTATATTCCCTCTCCCCCTTGGAGTGTAGATTTTTCGTCAATGATTTGTCATCATTTCTTTTAAATGAAGGATTGAGAAATGTGATTTGGAAAGCTGCCAACCCTCTTCACACTTAGCTGTAGGTTGTCGTTCTTTGATAAATGGTTGTAGAGACAGAACTTCAGATGCAAGGTGAAAATTGGTATCAGAGTCGCTTTGGTGAGTCTGGAAATTACTAGAGAGAAAGAAAGGAATAGGAAGGATCGGTTTAAGCAAAATGTGGGGTATTGTGATTACCAGAGAGTCATTCAATATGGTATAGATAATATTTACAGCAATCCCTGCAGCCCTGTAGCACAAAGCTTGTATCGTTGTGACGCAAGACATATTTATTCTTCAGTCATAATGATAAAGCATTTTTGACAGAAGTTGCTCTGTTTGAGAAAAATCCTGGGAAGGAAGTTTTTAAAGATATTTATTGCCTCCAAATTGAGCTCGACATGTCTCTGCTTGGCATCTGACAGAAACAAATGATGTTCTTGGTGTTCAGTGATGTAGAAATGAATATTGGAGAGTATGGTCTTGTAACACAGCCACAAATTATTAAAAATCCACATGATAAACGGCCCGTATTAAATATTTTCTGTGGAGTACAGTTAAGCTGGGTGCAAACATAACATAGAGGGGGAGATGGTCTTTCTGAACGTGTCTTTCTAAAGTATAGTGGAGTTGGCCACATCATACGGATTATGGAAGTAAACAAACTTCTCTATAACTATATAGGAAAAAGCGAATGTGACTGTGTGTACTCCCATCTTGCAGATTTTGTCTGTCATCCTTTCACTGAATAGTACTGTGATACCTTAAGCTGGGTTAAACACAGGACAGATTTTTCAAAGATCAAGATACACAGTTCCCGAGTGTTCTCTTCAATACACAGCATAGGGAGAACGTTAGTGACTGTGTGTTTCCCTCAACCGGCCCACTCCCCTCCTAGGGAGACTACCGCGGCCGAAAGCAGCACACACACGTGGGATAAAGCCCCATCAGATTCGACGGGTATTCAGGCTTTATGGTAGGTGTGTACTAGTTTAGGGCAAGGTTGAATGTTCAGCAGTACAATAAATGGGGCAGTTAAATTAGTGTTGAAATGTGTTGATTTAATGTATCTTATAGAAAATGCATTTTATTTCATTTTTACATTTTGCTCATTTGTTCCTGCTAAATGTGGTGCAGTGCTAATAAAAGCTTTGGTGACTGTACATGAAATTCTCTATTAAGCCATTCCTCCAACCCCGTATGTACCCAAGTGGAGGCCAGAAACCACTAGGGATTCAACTCGGATTTGCAATAGATCAAAAGATATACTTACCTAAAGTTGCAGTAGGTCAGATAATGGAAAAGATGCACTTCAATGCTGAGTGTGTCTTTCATAGGACATGCCAGAGCTAAGTATATATTTGCAAATATATTGCAAAACTCGGGGTTGTTTTCATTGATCTAAAAATATTTACTAAAAGTAAGCACATTTTATAATAGCAAAGGAAAACATTTAGATCATGGGGTTATGTATCGAGAGGTGCAAAAAAGCCAGTTAAAAAGCTAAAATTGGTCCTGTAGATTAAAGCTTGGTATACACCATACAATAATTTTGTCCTAAACACAATGAATTCTGAATTATTGGATGTTTCTTTTGTGGACCACAACCGATCGGCCACAGTTTGTACGTCCAAATTGGACAAACTCACAGCAAACCGGGTGTAGTCCTCTACGGACTGCATGCCAAGTCGTGGATAAAATGTCGGACACTGCCGCTTTGCTGTGACCCACCATCGTTCCTTTGGCCGACAGTGGAACCCTAGAACGGTCGCGGTCAGGGTAAGGATTGGAACGTGTGACACGCTTTACTAGAATGGGCAAACTTTTGCACATCTTGATACATTGCCATAGTTCTCTCTTTGCCCCCTTTTAGCGGCTCTAACTGCATGTAAATGGGTTTAAACCACGCACTATCTGGCTGGTTATTAAAAATTCCATCTTAAAGGCAGTCCACCCACGAAATTTAACTTTGATATGTGGTTAGGGGCATGCTCCCCCAGCCCAACCGCATTAATATAATTGTTAGAAGTCCCCCGATTCTACTTACCTGCCCTCTCTCTCGCTGCAGTGTTAAGGCCCTCTGCTTGCACGGATGCAGCCGCATCCGTGATTGGCTGAGAGGAGGGAGGCTTGCACTGACATGGCTCAACCTTGATAGGTTGAGGAAGTCTCAGGCACCCGCATGAGTCACACACTGCTCCTACCAGCAGTTCGGACTTTGGAGGGGCACGCAACTCAGGGAACTATTTGACAGTGAATGTAGTAAGAATGTTTTATTTAACTACTTTGAAAAAATGTGGGCCAATAAGGGGTTAAATTTTTGAGTTTGTGGGGTGGGCATGCCCTTTAAAGGAGAACGTATCAACATTGTAATTGGTTGTGGGCGGTTGGCGACACATTTTTACGTACGTACCACAACTGCCGTTAAGTATTCCTTAAAGTCATATCTTACAACCATTGTACAATCGTAAGGTGGTTAAGTTTAAGAAATAACGTGTCTAGGTACATAGCTAAACGTATTTAGCAGTATATGAGGCTGACCTATAGCCCTTTCAGTCAGTACTGATCATGAACCTATATGATATGTGATAAAGCCCTAAATACTTATTAGTGTGGAATTTTGTTTGCTGAGTTAGCTTAAATTGGAGCACCCTTACTAAAACCAGCATAAAAAGCAATTGAAACTTTCTGTTACCATACAATTCTTTTGAATTATTTCAAACCAGAACTGTTATAAATATAATAATAAAAACCTAATCCTTTCCATGTTGAGGAACGCTATGGTATATAGTGTTTTGTTAAAAAGATCTGGTCAAGAACACTAACCCAAACATGGACTGCTCAGTGTCGTAGGTTGACTCTTCCAAGGGGGTCAATACTGGACACAATATTCACACCATGTAAAACACCTAAAGAAAATAGCTATATCATCAGCAGAGAAGTAAGACTCAAACAAAATGCTGTTTTATAATAATTTATAATTTATTTCCATGTAAAAAATCCCCTTTCCCACCAAAAAGGATATAAATAAAAACCCATGGTAACAATGTCTTTCTGTTGCATTGTTTTTAACATGCACCCCCCAGTTTGATGTGACCTGTATCAGTGCTTTTTAAGGTTGGCTGTTCAGGCATCTAGTGTTGACACCCTAGTCTATATCATTGTTTTTTGGTAGGCTTATGGAATAGTTTTGTTATTGCATTAAAGAATAAAAATGTGATGGAATCAGGCCCTAACCTTTCAGGGACAAGGGAGTCATGAGTTTTTTTTCCCAAATAATAGTCTTGAGTTTGTGGGTAGGGAACTTGGTTAGGTGAATGAAAAGTTATGCTCTTAATTTTCCAGTTTATGGAGAGGAAATGGTGTCGTTTGTAGCATATTATTAAGAAGAAAATAGTTTACGGGTGAATGTTCTGTTCGTCAGTACTTCGTAGTACAACTAGAACAACAACCCTTACGTTCAAAACCCATTGGTTCAGCTTTTTGTGGCTGTAAGTTTAAAGGCCGTTTTAAATAATAGGAAGCAATTTAAACCAATAGTTGTTATTATAACAGCAACACAGAATAGTCCTTGCAATATGATCTTTAATTGCCATATAACGTGAAAATCTTGCACTGTTACAGGAGATGAAATATAGCTTGGTAATTCCACACAGTAAATCCGGTTTGTACAAAACATGCTTTTAATCTCTTCTAATTACAAAATGAAAAGTTTATGCATTTTTCTAAACCAATAAGATCACGATTAACTGGATGAAACACATCAACTTTCTTTTCATTAAATTCAGACACTGAAGTGTGCGGCTAAATGATAAGGCAAATTGTATCTTCTCGTTGTTTTAAAGGGGAGATAGGTGAACTGGCTTTAAAATGTTTTAGGTCCTTTAATGTTTCTTCTTCCGCACCTGGTAAACAGTTTGATGCACAAGCATGTGATTTTTTTTTTTTTTTTGAATGGGGGTGGTGAAGTTTTTTTTAAATGAAAAGAATTTCTCACAAACAGATTTTTTCCCCATAATGTGAGATAATGTCGACTGCTTGGTCAAAGGGCCACCAGCAGAAAACTACAACAGAAATGGCTTTAATTGTGTGACAAGCAGCAAATCATTAGGATGGAAAGTCAGAGTCAGGATGTTCTAAGGATATAAGGGGGAAAAATGATGGTCAATCAGAATGTCAACCTTTAAACTCTCCAGCATCGTTATTAAACTACCACCTCTGAAACCCATTGGACAGACTTTGCTGACAGTGGTGGTAGGGGGAATAGGATGAATTGGGCTGGCAGTTTAGATAACTAGTGTAAAACATGTATCAGCATTACACACAATTAGTCAATACTTTTCCTGTTACTTGTTTTAACCAAAGTATCAATGATGCCTTGTGAGAAATGTCGCATAAGGAGAATTTTGGAGGACGCCAGGCACATATTTGATGATTATAAACTCAGAAAGAACAAAAGAGCTTTTTATTTTATGAACTAAACATGAGGTATACACACAAATTGGCTACAGAGGCATCACGTTAAAGAAAAATTATATTCTCCATGAAACCTCCCTCACCCCCCACTCCCAATAAAAAAGTTCCTAGGTTTTAGCAAAAAACACTAGGTCCTCACCTTTGTTTTGTCCTAGATCTCCCCTGTAACCAAAGGCCTCCAACACATTGGACAAGCAACGGTGGCTTTGTGGTTGGGCAGCAGGGTGTTGCTTAGTGGTTAGCACTGATGCATTGCAGCAAATCGATGCATGAAGTTTGATAATTACCGACCCTTGGACCACATTGCAAGGAGTTTGTATGTTCTCTCATGCTGCGTTGGTTTCCTCCGGGCACCCGGTTCCCACAAACATAAAGACCTACTGATAGATTGATGTGCTAAGAAATGTGCTCCTTTACAAGGATAGTGTGAAAATCCTTGTTTATATACATGGTTGATTGCTGATGATGCCACTCAAGCCAGGGATACATAAAAGATTACATAAATGATTGCCCAATGCCTCCTAAAATGCCAAACACCAATAAAATTCCCATAAGCTGGTGACTCAGGGATATCCTCAGTTCAATATTCTATAGGCTATCAATCAAACAAACTGATCAACGGGTGTTGACATGGGTTCAAATAGTAAAGGGCCTCTGCACCTTGCAGTAACCAGGCAACAATAGAAGGGGGTGTAACCAGGAAATCACAAAGGTGTAGGCCGAAAATGTCCGAAGAGAACCACTGACGAAACTGATACCTTCAAACTTTAATCTCTATTCATTTTGAAAAAAACTTTGAGGGTCACCCCACTGCTATAGAAGAAGGAGCTGCATGTGATTGGGTCAGCTGTCGCTAAAAAAGACCCTAGTTGTATGTCGGCTGTGGGCATATTAACGCATGACAAACTGTAAACGGAATGAGTCCCGGAGGGGTACGAAGTAGTACAGTACTGTACCGTTTAGGAGGAGGGCTGTCAGTAGGCTGGGACGAACCAAACTCGTGGGAGTAGAAAGTTCACGGGAAAGCAGGATACAAGGCTGGGTAGATGGTTAACGGAAAAAATATGGCTGAAAGACAATGGCTGTATGGGTGTGATAACAGAACAATCGACTGAAGACAATGGCTGTTTGGACTGGAAAACAGGAACAATGGCTGAAAGACAAATGGCCCATGTTTGGGATGGGAAACAGGAACACATGGATGAAGACAATGGCTGTATGGGTGAAAACAGGAACATGGCTGAAGACCAATGGCTGTTGGCTGTAAACAGGAAACAAGGCTGAGGACAATGGCTGTTTGGTGGTTAACAGGAACCAATGGTGAAGACAATGGCGTATGCGATAACAGGAAAATGACTGAAGACAATGAGCTGTGGCTGGAAACAGGGAACATTGGCTGAGAAAATGGCTGTTTGGGCTGGAAAACAGGACAAGGGCTGAAGACAATGGCTGTGTTGGCTGGTAGCGGAAGGAACAATGGCTGAAGACATAGGCTGTGTGGCTGTAACAGGAACAATGGCTGAAGGCAATGGCTGTTTGGCTGGTAACAGGAAACAAATGGCTGAAAGACAATGGCTGTTTGGCTGGTAGCAGAACAAAGGATGAAGGACAAGGCTGTTTGGCTGGTAAAAGGAACATGGCTGAAATGAAGACAAGGCTGTTTGGCTGGTAACAGGAACAATGGCTGAGACAATAGGCTGTTTGGCTGGTAACAGGAACAATGTTGAAGACAATGTGTATGGCGATAACAGGACAATGGATGAAGACAATGGCTTGTTTTGGCTGAACAGGAACAAGACTGAGACAAATGGCTGTTGGGCTGGGAAAACAGGAAACAATGGCTGAAGACAATGGATGTTTGGCTGGTTAGCTAGCAGGAACAATGGCTGAAGACAAAGGCGTGTGGATGGGTAACAGGAACAATGGCTGAAGACAATGGCTGTTGGGCTGGTAACAGGAAAACAATGGCTGAAGGACAATGGCTGTTGGGCTGGGAACAGGAAACAAGGCTGAAGACAATGGCTGTAATGGCGATACAGGGACAATGATCTGAAGACAAGGCGTTTGGTGGAAACAGGAAACAATGATGGAGACAATGGCTGTTGGCTGGAAACAGGAACATGGCTGAAGACAATGGCTGTTGGTGGTACAGGAACCAATGGCTTTGAAGACAAGGGCTGTTGATGGTAACAGAACAATGGCTGAAGACAATGGCTGTTTGGGCTGGTAACAGGAACATGGCTGAAAGAACAATGGTGTTTGGTCTGGTAGCAGGAAAACAATGGCTTGAAGACAAAGGGATGTTTGGCTGGTAAAACAGGACAACAATTGGCTGAAGGGACAAATGGCGGTTTGGCTGGAACAGGAACATGGGAAGACAATGGCTGTTTGGCGGGTAACAGGAACAAGGCTGACTCAAAGGCTAAGGCAGGAACCACAGGTATGGGAATGCTACTAGGAAGACAAAACAGTCTTCCGGTAGAAGGAACTACGAATAGGCACTCGCACCCTCTGCGAGTGCCTATTTGAATTTCGCGCCGAGATCGGCGTCGGACGTGGTGACGTCATGACGCCGACGTCCGGCGCCTGTGAACGTCAACCAGTCCCGGGACGGCTGGAGGGAGCGCGGGCAGGTAAGAAGTCCTTACACAAAAAGGTGAATGCTTTGAATGACCAATTGAAGTGTGTGTCTGTGTCGATCATTGACACCCATGTGAATGGCACACACATGCGATGGTTTATGAAAGGGGCCATTCATCTGTCGTTGTGTCGGCTGCTTGTGGGCCAGTTCATACATCTCTGTGTCAAAATTATTGTGGAAATGATCACCTTTTTAAAGGCAAGTGCAGATTATCAAATAAATCACATATGTTCTATAACAGCCATGTTCGCTAGTTTTATTAGGGGGGTTGGGGTAAACCAAGGACAAACCTCTGTGTAAATCAGCCCTAGAGGTGTCGGTAGAAAAAACCTAAGCAATATGGTGAACAAAATTTGTTTGTTAA
The DNA here is from genome assembly GCA_019447015.1 of Hymenochirus boettgeri. NCBI lineage: Eukaryota > Metazoa > Chordata > Amphibia > Anura > Pipidae > Hymenochirus > Hymenochirus boettgeri. The sequence continues at coordinate 93,623,530 of CM033477.1, forward strand.
GGGGGGGGGGGATGGCCGGTTCAAGATCCGAACACGGATCCGCCGCGGACTTATTCCCGTTGCGAACGGCGAGATTTTCCGGATATTTTCCGCCTCCGAACTTACGAACTGACGGATTATTCATATTTTTCGAAAAATACGAGAAACTCGTAATTCGAAAATTTTCGAATTTTTTCGAAATTCGCGTATCCTCGAGCAGACCGGATTGCCGAAGTTTTGGACATCTCTAATGGTTATAATGTTTCATTTCTTTAACCACCAAAAAAAATCTTGCTAAAGATGACAAAACAAATTGGATTCATTCATTTTTGATCCATTTCTCTTGGATTAACGGGTTGTCATTGGGCAACTGTTGGATGTATTTTACAATAACACAAAAATAAGGCGGGCTATTGCACCAAAAAAGTGAACAAGAATTTTGAGACAATTTTGTTATCTTTCCTTCCCAACTGTATGTATCGGACCACAAATATTAAAAGAACTGTTCTTTCCTCCCCATCCATCTCACGTATGCCTTATTTGTATGGTATTAATATGACCCCCTTATCATCAGTGGCAGTGGTTTTAGCTTTAGGTTTTCCTGTTGGTTTTCTAATATCATAAGCCCAAAACCATACTATACATCATAGCACTATCTCAAAGGCGGCCACTACTACAGAGAAGTGCCTGTCAGATGTACGGAATAGAATTTGGACTACAATGAGGAACATTGTCACAATCACTGTTTCTATGTTAAATCCAATTTCTCCTAGCAAAGTTGGCTGGTGATGCCCTTTTTTTCCCTTTTTCTTGGAAAAAAATCAAAAAGTAGATGTTTTCAAAGAAGGGTTATATTCTTTGGAACCTTGCACTGTTGTCATCTGACAAAAATAAAACAGTGATTTCTGAAACAACCCGTTGTGCAGTTTATGAGTCGCGTTAGGAGTAACATCAAACCAGATAGAAATGATCATTACTTACAGTTTTCTTATGTTTAGTGAAATGACTGTAAATATTTCAAAAAATTGGGCTGGTTAAGTAGCCTCCCAGCAGTGTGGGGTTGATAAAGGTGGCCATTACCATATATTTGATTTTGCTTACCCGACCGAGCGTTCCCGCAACAGGAATATAACCTCACAATAGAAAACAAAATATTAATGCAAATAAATGAATGTCGAAAACAAAATTATTGTATATCTACTTAACCCCCCCCCAAAAAAAAATTAACATTTGACATCTGTCTACAGATCGTCGGGTTATGAAATTAAGGCCATTAGTGATGAACATTCTCATATGGCTAATAGTGATATTCCACCCCACACAGAAAGACAGGGTTTGCTTAAAATATTGTCGTTTGAGGCTTCTGTCGAACCTAAAGGGAAAACAGATTCAGCTAGAATAATGTTACGTTTGAATTAATCATAAAGGCATTAGTCTTAAAGAGCTGTACAATCAAAGTTTTGTCTTTATGCAGCCAGATATTTGATAATAGAGATATATCAATCTGAATCCATGAGTCACCATATCAATTTGTTCAACCCTCTTTTGTAAAAACAACGGTTCCTGCACATGCTCAGTGGGACCTGCATTGCTGTTTTTCAAAAATGCATAGACAGCTTGGAAAAAGACCTTAAGAAAGAAATCGACCGATTATCCAGACATATAACCATTTTTAGGGTAAAATTAAAATGGGTAGTGTACTACTATGTACAGTATTTATTATAGAGCGGTTATTATTACTTATGTACAATATTTATTTATACCCAGATGTTAATACTACGTATGTACAGTCTTTGATATGGACTTAGTCATTACTATTTAGTACAGTTATTTAATATAAACTGCTTTTATTAATAATTATGACAGTGTTTAATATGACTTATGTCATAATATTATGTGCAGATTATATAGTAACTGAGGTTATTACACTTATGTACAGTATTTATATATAATATATAGTGGTACAGGACTCAAATTCACCACCCATCTTTAAAAGCCATAGGTGCTGTGGTTTATACAAAAGATTCCTAAGCAATAGTTGTGGGATCAACCACACTCTCATGTTCTTATTCATCGAAATCTGTTGGCTTGAGAAAGGGACTAGAACCGATAGCGAAACGTTGCCTTTACACTATGAGGTATTGAAAAAAATAAAGATTTGGATGAATAAGCCTGAGAGTGCGTGAAATCCAGTATTCGATATGACATATGTCATTACTACTTCCGTTTTTACATTATTTCACACATATGACATATGTCATTACTACTTATGTACATATTTATATATGACTTATATCATTACTTATGTACGAGTATTGGATATAACTGAGGTTATTACTACTTGTTGTACAGTATATAGATGACTATGTCAGTACACTTATGTACAGTATCATATGACTATATGTCCATTACTACTTATGTACAGTATTTTTATAGGACTTCTATTATTACTACTTAGTACAGTATTTATATATGATTCTGTGAGTACTAATGTGACATGTATTATAAATGACTTCTTATTACGACTTATGTACAGGAATTATATATGATTATGTCATTACTAATTATTAAAGTATTTATATGACTTCTGTATTACTAATTGTGTACCGTATTATATATGACTTGTTATTTATTACTTATGTACGTATTTATATAGATTTATGTCATTACCACTTCTGGTACCGCATTTTATAATAACTGAGGTGATTACTACTTATGTAACAGTATTATATATGGAACATATGCATTACTACATTTGTTACAATATTTATATATGACATGTCATACTAACTTAGGTACCGTATTTATATATAAACTTAATGTCAGTAACTACTTATGTACAGTATTTATATATGACTTATGATCCTTACTCCTTTGTACAGTATTTGTACAGATCTGAGGTTATACTACTTATGTACAGTATTATATATGACTTATGTCATTACTAATTGAGGTACAGTATTTTTAATAGACTTATGTCATTACACTATGGACAGTATTTAGTATATAAAACTTATGTCATTGCAACTATTGTACAGTATTATACTAGATTTATATTCTTACACATTATGTACAAGATTTTATATTCACTGAGGATTACTACTTTATGTACAGAATTTATATATGTATTTATATAGGACTTGTGTCATTACTACTTATGTACAGTATTTAGATATGATTTATGGTCATTACTACTTTATGCTACAGTATTTAGATATGGGATTTATTGTCATTACTACTGTATGTACGTATTTAATATGAATATGTCATTTACTTACGATGGACGTATTTAAATGATTTATGTCATTACACTTATGTACCGGATTTAATATGATTTATGTCATTAATATTATGGACAGATGTATATATAATGAGGTTATTAATTATTTATGTACTTGGTTTTCCGAAGGAGTGCGCACCCGCCGAACATTCGTTCGTTCGGAGGGAAAACAGGGAAAATTTTCCCCTAGAGAGGAGTTTGCAGTGGGCCGAGGGAACAACACAGGGTCCAGAGTGTTCTCCCTATTGCTGTTCATAAGGAGAAACCCACTTAGGGGCATATGAGAAAAGAGAGAAAAGTAGCGCAATGTTTTCGCATTCGCTTTTAGCATGGGGTTTTCGCCAAAAAGACAGTTAACGGCTATTTATAAAGGTTAGCGTTAACGAAAATGCGAAATACAGTTTCCGCGAAGCTATCGCTACAACCCTTTTCGCTAACTTCGAAAGTAATTTAGGAAAAAGGGAGCAAAAAAGTCATTACGCGATTTATATAAAAGAGCGAAAGGTGTGGTTTTTTACGTTAAACAAGAGCGAAAGATTAGCGCGACCTGAAGGGTGGTGAAAAGTCATTGTTTGCGTGAAAAAGGGCATTCTTAAAATGGGTAATATGCCTTGAAAAAGCGAACGAGACGTAGGCAGGGCGATAGCGCTTACGTGTTAAGAGGCCTTGGAAAAGCGGACGGACCTAGAAAGGCGAACGCGCATTAGATGTAATATGCCTTGGAAAAGCGACATTAGAAAGGCGATCGCGCTATTAGAATGGAATATGCATTGGAAAGCGAGACGCGCATTAGAAAGGCGAACGCACATTAGTTAGGAAAAGCAAACGCCACATAGAAAGGCGAACGCAATTATAATGGAATATGCCTTGGAAAGGAGAACGCGATTAAAGGCGAATGTGCAGTGCAAAAGAAAAATTGTATTCCAATTGAGAAATTATAGAAGATTGGGACATAAATAGACATGGCTTGACTTCTGGTAAAGGTGAGGTGGCCATTTTGAAACTTGACCATCAATTTTCTAGTGGGCTTTTCTGGGTTATCGAATGGTTTCAACAATGCAGTCTTCTAGATGCGTTAAGTTTTCGTTGCGATACTTTAGTCGCGTTATCGCGCCCCGTTCGCCTTTTTCAGCCGCGAAGTGTGTTTTTTTTGCGCTTTTTAAAATAGGCGAAAAAAAGCCCCCAAATGGCGCTATTTTGCTTGCGATGTGCTGCGCTTATTTATTTGGGAAGGAAAAAGACCAATCCTTGATAAATTATGGCCCCTTAGGGGATGTGTGTATGAGATTCTTAAAAGTGAGCAGACAGAATATTGCAGATACTGTCTGCATTCTTTTCAGAAGTATGTAGTGTGTGTGCCCGCTTTACTCCATTGGAGACATGAAATCAAGGTTTTGGAAGGGATACTTGTAACAATACCTGGATTATTGCTTTATTCAGGGAAGGGCTGGTTGAGAGGGAAATACTACATTGACTACATTTGTTAAATTCTATGTGCTAAGTATTAAGAGATGGGAAGAGAAGAGACTCTAATGATTGCAATGAGAATAACAAAAACCAAACTCATCTGACACAAAACTGTGTTGTACCGTAATAAAATTCTGCTTTACAGAATTGAAAAGGATGGACAATGGTAATTGAGATGGCATGACATTTGCTGCCCTTAAAGTAGACCTCACCAATAGAAAAATGATAACATGGAAATTCCAATCAAAATTGTAAATACAGAATGTTCTCTATTGATAATTTCAACTATAACCAATCAGAAGCAGATGACGAACACAGTTTTGATTATGTTTTTTTTTTGTTCCTGTCTTCAATTGCTGGAGAAAGTAATATAATTCTCACAGATGTTTACAGCAACCACCTTGACATGTTTTGAGTTCTGACTAACATTAAAGTATATTAAAGGCAAATTAATTAGATTAGATTAGCACTTTACACCAGTTCTGTGTACTTCGGGGCTACTGATCGTAGACAAACCAAACCGAAATACAGAACGATTGCAAGCTCTGTTAATGATAGTAAATACCCAAAATGTATGCAAAGGCCAAATAGCAAAAGACATTTACCTTTGAGACTTATTTCACCATGATATGTACAGAATAGTCAGTGTTGGCCGGTTATGTGTTTCACTTGAGATGATAACATCTGCCAATCCACACTTCTAGCCTCAAAGTTCTAAATTCATTTTCTAAATAGTCTAATTTGTAACATAGCAATGTAGGTTGAATAGACAAACCTGTTATAACCTACATTAACACTACCTAGACTGTGATAGAGAGGAAGGCCAAAATAAAAACAAGCAAAAAGGGGGGGGGAGGGTGGTTATTCCTGACTCCAATTGACAACCCAGGAAGTACCCTTGATCAACCAGGAACAACAGTCCCCCCCAGCCCCAAAATGATAAAATTTACATACAGGTTAATCACCCACCAAAAAGCCTCAATGGTAAAGTTGAAATCTGAAATATATAAGTCTAACCTGAAAATCTGCAAAATGTCCTGTTTCCCTTTGTCTCCTTCCTGTTTATTCCAGTTGTTAGCAACAGTCATTTATGATTTGACAGTTGACCATCACAGTCAATGACTGAATGTAATTATCCTTCCTGTCTGCCTCTGCTGAGCATGCCAAGGCTCAGTACAGGATCAGTACAGGTTCTAAAATTGCTCAGTTTTCCATGAGGATTCCAGAAGCCATCGCGGGCTACAATAATTGATTCATAGGAAAAAGTATGATATATCCAAATATTTTAAAGAGGGACATTCAGTCTAAAAGTTTTCTTATGAGGGTTGGGTTGTCCTTTGAAATCACGCAGCGGTTGACAGCGTGGACAATTGTGCCTCGTTCACATGCTCGTGTATAGTGTGTTAGGAGGCTTAATTTGATATTTTTGAACATTTAAACAAAATGGGACTATGCTGTTTCATACCAGTAAGTCAAACTACTTCGAAAAGGACAATATGTTATGCTCAAACCTGTCAAGCTTGTGCTACATTACTAAGATGAAACACTTTGACCAATTTTACAGAATCCTTACTTCAGACATGTATCTTGAATTACACTCTGTTAGTTCCATAGGCAAAGGCTTTCATTTTGATGCTTTCCTCAACAGTTCCTAGCAGGACAGCAAGTTTCTCTATAAGCACCACTTCACCAGTCAAGTGTCTCTAGGCCGAGGGCATGTAGAACATATTACAAACTCATGTTCTTTATACGGATCAAGATTCCACTTGGATTTCCACTCTTGCTCTGTGATATAATGGCTAGGCAGTTATGTTGAAAGCCAAAATCTTAAGGTACTCAGTAAAGCCTATAAACGTGTGATCGCAGGGGCGACCCGTGCACACGCTTGTGTATTGCACAGGGTTCGGGCTGAACATTTGCCATGTTATGGGCACTTGCTGGCTGAAACTCGCATGGCGGAACAAACGAATGACCTGGATGACACAGGCCGATAAAAGTGCCCCACTTGGCCCGTTTATCGCCAAAGGTTGATAATGAACTCGCGGGTCAGCCTCGCGATTGCATGTGTGTTATACACCTTAAACGGACATTGTAAACTGTTGGCCAAACTCTTTTTAAACTAATCCACAGTAATTAGGATTAATTTACAACTAGGAGATGGCAGAAACTAACGGTTTCGTTCGTTTAGGATTTCCGAAAATCCCGAAAGATCTGTTAAAACTACAATTTGGGAGGATGTTAGAACATTTGAAGCTATTTTCAAAAAAGTATATGGATCCGGACGATCCATCCAGATGGACAGGCAATTCGGGGTTTGGAACCAAGGTTCCGTGTCGGATCCGGAGTTCCATGTCAGACCTGGCTTACAAACCAATTATAATCTGCTTTTATTTTCTTCTCTGACATTCCTATCCCTTATTTTAAGCTCTGGGAATTTACGTTTTAAAGAGTGTTGGGCTCACTTAGGCAGTAAAAGAAATGTCCAAATTCACCCAGCCCCTCCCTGGCACACTACATGAGAAAAACTATCATTCTATAAAAGTAAAGGACATTCTCTGTCACTTGCAATGTTTTAATTTATTATCACAAGACAGGCAAAGGAATAAGATTACCTACTTCTCCTGTGCTCTTTCGTGCTGCAGATGAACCCATCCTGCAGTTAGCTGCTGTCTTGTGTTAAGGGGGCCTACAATGCGATTCCAAATCACCAAGGTGCAACAGATCACATTGGTAATCGTCGGCACATTGAGGTGGGAAACGCCACACATGTAAACGACCGATCCCGACGCGGTATCGGGATTGGCGTCCTCTTTACGCCATTACAAGTAAACGCCGTATAGGCTCCCTTTGCTTAAAGTAAAGGGAGCCGATAATGACTGAGGAAATTTTCCATATTCCGACCGCCCTAGGGCGAATATGCCCATACATTTTGAACGATAATGGCGTGTAATCCCAAGGTGGGAACAGTTCCCATGGACTGTGCCGTTTATTATGGTCAGGGAAAACTCCTCGGTGGCATAAAGCATTATCTTACCACTGTAAAGGGCGATTATCCCTATATAATACCTAAGGCTCTGGATTTAGAATGGGGAGGTTTGCTAGTGGCAAAGAAATCTATATACGTCACTCAGTGATGGAAATGAGTGACTTCTGTATTCCACTGCCACTTCCCCTGTCTCTCCTCACCTGTATAGTCATTATATATGAACCAGTTATTATGACTGACGATGTGTTGGGGTCCTTCTTCTTTTTCATGGAAGAGTAATGAACTATTTTACATAAACGGGATTTCTATATAAATGACTAAGTACAGGGGAGAGAAGAGGACAGTGGAAGTGTTAGGGGGAGATGTGTCTGTTGCTGGGGATTTTGGCGGTCCTTCTGTATTATTAAGAAATAAGATGCTACCTACATTGTGTACTATACGGATTTAACTGTACCTCGGAATTCCATGCCTGTATAGGGTCATGGAACTTTCCTCTGTGGAAAAAAAAAAAATCCGCAGTTCGGAAGTTCGGAAGTCCGGAAAGTCCGGAATAATCCGCCGTTCGCGGACGGGAGAAATCCGCGGCGGATCCGGGTTCGGGTCCGCGAACCGGCCATCTCTAGCATGTATGTATTGCTGATGGACCACAATATTCCCTGTGGATAATAATATTATGTGAATCTGAAAGAGGACTCCATCAATATATGACATTTTATTGGAAATGATATATGCACCCTGGATAAAGAACATTCGTTAGGTATTTGGTTTATGTTTCAACATTTAACATTAGCCATTGCAATATGGACTTTGAATTGGACACTTTGTGTTTGCCACTGGTGGTAAAGTACTGCAGATTTGTGTGTTGATTAATATGTTGCTCTTAGACAGAGGAATAAGTTTGTTATGAGTCAGCATGGACAATAGTGATATATCACTTGCTACATTGTATGTGTGCTTATCTCTAATGATTCAGTAGTGATGTAATGATTGAGGATAGGCAAAGGTATTAGTCCCATACCAAATATGGCCATGCTCAGTTCTCAAAAGAAGTCCGAAGTCACGTGAGAGTTCCATGGTTATGTAAGCTCCCTAGCCACATATGACGCCCACATCATGCGCCATTGAGGAAGTTTGCACACACAGATGAAACGCGTCTGGCGTGATTGTAATGGCCCTCGAACTCCTTGCCTCCCAACACTGTTGAACCCTTGGTATTGTTTAACTGTGATCATAGCCTCACTGCTGATGACATATGAGTATATCTTATGTATTATAGATCTATGTATGGCATTGATCTGTTGACTCTATTGATGTCTAATTAGTACAATTAGTAACAATATTTTTAATTGTTTAGGAAGGCAGCGATTGATCTTAGGGGATGTTTTTGATGTTTTGTTGGGATGGGGTTCGCGAGTGTGCAATATCAATATTTTAGTATATTATAAGTGGTTAAATAAAAGTTATATTTTATATGGTTAAGGAGCTAGTGTGCCCAATAGTGCCCATACTTTGTTTGTCTTTTTGGAGTAAAGTCTCCAGAACCATACACATGTCCAATAGGACAGACAATGCATGACTCCCGAGCTCAAGATACATCCACAACCAATGGCCGCTTCGGCCAAGAGTCGCACATGGGTATGCGTTCGTCCTGGACTTCGTTCGTTAAACCGCCATGGTGGATTGACAAACAATGCCCAAACCAATGCATACACTAGTACGATTATCACCCATTTGTCACGCATCTGCCCACGATCGTCCGTCGTTCCTAGTCTGTCCTATAGGACGTGTATTAGGCTTAAGAATGCAAATACATACAGATAAAATGACAGGATATTTGGTCAGTATGTTTATTAAAGGATGTTCTGTTAGCGCTTTAAATATTTTATTTTTATTTTTCAAAAATTATTTTCCCTGCAGAAGGCAAAGTTGTGAAGTGAGTAAAATGTGTCAACACATCCTTCTAATTTCATTTGAAAGTATTAATAACAGCCAATGGTATTTTTTCTGAATAATTTGTTTTATGTGAGCAGGATTCCTCATTGTTTTCTTGTCACATATCAGGGAAGAGAGATGGCTACTCACTGACCCTGTAAGTCATTCTTGGCTTCGGTGGAAAAGTCAATTCACAACTCAAGCAGATTTACTGTCCTATTGAATTCTGGATTTGTTGAGCTCCATTAATTAGGCATCGGTCTTTATATTCAATCCACACTTCAATGTAAGAGAGAGGCACACAACAGAATAGTGGATGGCCATAAAATTAAGAAACTTCTTTGATTTTTCTATGGATCTTTCTAAATTTATTTTCCTATTTTCTTTTCTTTACCTAAAAGTGAAAAGACATTTTATTACAGAAAATCTATTGTCTCTAGGACACTATTAATATAGTGCAATCGTTAATTCCCTAAAATGGATCATGTGGATTACCAGCTGCGTAGGGCTCCTATCTAACCAGTTTCATGATGCACAAAGAACATGTATTTTCTCCACTCAGAATAAGAACAAGGCTGTTTGCCATGATAGGTCAAAACTGGGTAAATATCAGAAATAAGTAAACTCCAAGGAACAACAGCTTGGTATTTAGCCTGTAAATACATTTAAAATGTTCTGCTCTTGAAGACGAAGAGCTATTATTTTGCTCTGATTACTGTCTTTTCCGTTTGGATAACCCTGTGTACAATGTACAATATACACATATCTGAGCATCTTGCTGCTCAATTAATCAAATGGCTCTGGATACACAGAAGTAATGGTTTTTACGACAAACAATCATTTAACATGAAACATGTGGTGCAATTTGTATTTCGAGATGTCAAAATTTACATTCTTTTTATCCGCAGATAACATATATTGTTTATTTATTTCAAAGAACTAGTTGACCCTCATAAATCAATTTCCTGTAAGTCATGTTTGCAATCTGCCAGCTAAACCCTAACCGAGGTGACATTACTGCCGCCTTTGTATTTGAGTAGGATTTTGAATAGCATCAGATTTCACAGGACTAGAAGTCTTCCTTATTACAACTTGTCTTTACCTGATGCTTTGCATGATCTGTCCATAACACCAGGATAAGCAAATCTTACAACAAACTGAAGAATCTGTGCAGAGCTTCAACACACATGGTAAATTATTTAGTGATCATCAATCTCTGAGAATACAGGGCCAGCTGCTTGGAGTCCTCAAAATAACCTTTTGGGATTGAGCAGTTGCACTAAAATGTCTTAAAGAAGCATGAACTTTAAAAGGTCAGATCAGATCCCGGATAGGGGGTCCTTTAAGAATCACCAGGTGCTGTTTCATCAGTCCGACATGTATTTATCTATTTCTAGAAAGAGAGTTATTTAAAAACAAAATCTTCTTTCCTGTCTTATCCTTAGTTTTTATTCTGGGCCTTTACGCTTCTTTAAATTTGTGTTTTTTATTGTTGTTTTGGAACTGTGACCCCTTGACACTAAATCTGGCAATGTTAGAAAATAATAGGAAGTTATTTATTTTTCCTTGATACATATAGATATTTATAAATCGGAGCCAACATTATTTCCTTTCTTTATATTCCAAGGTTTTAAAACAAATGTAAGGAAAAAAACAGCTCCTTATGCAGCACCGTTTTCAGTTACATGCTTGTCAGTTGGGTTATTAGCTCCACTGCAGTTAGTGAACCCCGCACGGCAAGGGTTAGAATAATAAAGTCACAATTGATCACTTTTTGGCACCTGAGCTGCAGGGAGATAAACACTAGTACTTTAATTTGTACTCCTCCAGAGGATTTCCTTTCTAAATGAAGCAGCAGCATAATATATAGGTTTTATATGGTTGCCAAGCCAAGTGTATTTTCTTTTGAACTCCTTTCTTTTACCAAGAGCACTTGTGAATATAATGCACATGTTGAATCAAAATAAAAGAAAATAACTAATTGCAAAAAAGGTGTAACAACAAAATGTTACTTAGTTCTGTTAAAATAATAAATAAATCATTTAATATCTTGAGAGAACCCTAAGCAGCAAATTTAAACGCCTAGCATCTTTTAGTAGCAGAAATTGTCTACGAATGATAAGAATACATTTCACATTTGCTAGGGTAGAGGTTTTGAAAGAACATTTGGTGAAACTGGCCAGACACTGGATGCCAAGGGGATATTCCCAATTTCTTACATCCCTTAAAAGCAAAATTTTCTGACATTTTCAGGCCATCTTTATAAAATGCTGGAAAATGAATGATAATAAGTGGGATGGATAATATTAAGGTGATGACAGTCACAGTAGTGTAGTGCTCCCAAATAATCAGTGACCAAGCAGAGGTATGGGAAGGTCAGCCTGGGTGTCTATGTTGGAATTGCAGCAAATTACCAAGGGATTTGTTGAAATCTGTCATGCACTCAGCTGTGAAATTGGCTGTGCATGGGAAGCTTAACAGTCAGAAAAAAACATATTTAAATGTCCTTTTTCTCTGTTTGTAAACATCTTAAAATTACTCCATACAGATAGTAGATTTTAGTCACACAAGGTTAAATTCTAGCAGAGGTGCCCCATCCATGAGGCAAGTTAAAAATCTCACTCAAAACACAGGCCACCTTTGCAATTTAAGTCTATGGGCCTGCAATCCCGAGCAGTCATAAGTAGTGGATATTAGAAAAAAGTTTGTACTAACAGTGTTTCTGCAGAAGTTCCAAAAATCTGATTCAAACCCAATTTGAATTTTATTTTGAGTATTCTGCATTATTTTCAAATTATACATTTTCAAAACTCTAAACTTTTCATCAAAATATTGAAAATTTGAAAATTAGATCAACAACTTGTGTTAAAAAAATGTGATTGAAAAATGATATTCGAAATTTAAATATTTTAAATTTGCAAAGGAATATTCAAAAATTCTGATTGAAATGTTAAAAAACTCCACTTTAATTTGGGTTCTAAATGGATTTTCAGAATACATTGTATACAATACAATAAATACTACCTTTACTTTTGGGATGAATAACTCATATTTATCCATAAAGAAGTAGTTGTCAGCATTAAAAGTGGGCATGCTTGTTCTCTGAGGCTGGGCACTAACGGTCTCTAGGGATGAAAAACTGTATCATGTGTACCCAGCCTTGGTTTGTTTTGTAGAATGACAAATACCCAGCTCCCATCAAAATCGAATCTTTTTTTTTTTAAACATTGCACTTGATAATACACTGCAAATGTGCATTAAACAAGAGCTTTAAAAAATGAGTACTGTGATACTTTTTCTAAGGACTAACAGTTTATTTAGATGACAAGTTTTCAAGGGCTATACCCTTTTCATCAGGTCAGAGCAGTTCTGCTCTAAATCACAGTACTCTCATTTTTTAATATCTATATATTGGACTAATACGGCACTAACAGGAAATTAATATGTTATTTCCAACTGGCCCTTTCCTTTATGTTACAGAAAAGAGTGACTGTTTGCCCAGCGAGTCTGTCCATCGAATCAACTGTCTGTGCTGACCATACCCCAAGGGTCCCTGATATCTGAACCAGTAATATTCTCTTACCCCCCAGTCATACAACTGATTGTCTTTTCTTGTTTTTTTGTAATAGCTTGTTTCAGTAACTGAACCTGCATTGTATCCTCTGTAACATTTGGGAATAATCAATTAGGGAACTGATGCCTGGCAGAGTTATTCATTAAACAGTGATAATGTCCATTAGGCTATTATCACAGAGAAACTAAATGATGTCAGCAGAAGTTTCTATGAAACAAGATCCAAGTAACCTAATCATCTCAATCATGTCAATGATTCTTTAAAGTTTCATTTCCACGTAAGCGCTAAACCTTGTCTGGACATCAAGCTATTTGTTCTCTTATCAAACAGAGACCAATTAGTTTAATACAATTTGTTATTGTTTTCATGAACGTTCCCTTTTAGGACCAGTAAACATGGTGGCTAATCTACTTTTTAGGATGGCATGAAAGGAATACAATTAATAAAACCTAAACATACATTTTGTAAATTGACAAATTAGAATCTTCCGCATTCATTTTAATTTATTAGTGAAAATTTCAAAATGTTTGTTTTATTTACCAAGGGGCAGACATATGTTTTTTTTAAAACAAATATATATTTAAAATAAACCTATCGACAGTTACATCAAATTGAAAAAACACTGCAGGAAGGACTTCTCTTCCTAAAGTCCCACTTACGTGACTTAAAAAGATGATTGTGGAGGCTGAGTGGGTATAGCTGAGTGGATGCAAATTGTATGTTCATTTCTGCACTGCTTGGGGAAAGGGGAAAAGCACTTCTCACTGGTTTTAATGGGAAACTACCTGCTGCATTTTGCACTCACAATTGTATCTAAACAAAGTCCTGCTGAGTAAAAGGTTTAATAAGACTAAAGTCTAAAGGGCATTATTAAAATGGCACAAAGCAGTGATATCAGTAATGCATTTCCATCACAGGCTATGGATAGAACACAGAACTCACAAGGAGTTAAATCTGCAAAGTCCTTTCTGTAGGTTTAAAATACTTGTTAAAAGTCTTCTGGTTTATTATGTCATAACCTGTGTATGCCATAGGTTTCTAATATGTGTCTTGGGACAACTTCTGCTCGTAAATGCCTAGACAGCATGATTAGTTCATAGGCAAACAGAAAATCCAGCTCATAACCGAACTACAGGTGTGATTTAATTTGCAGATTCAGTAGGTTCTGGACTATGTTAGACAGGTTCCCTCTCCTCATACATCCATCATAAGGGTCAATCATGTTGGATTTTGTGGATTACAATTATTAGATGGCACAATACTTTACAGCTTTAGAGTAAAGCAGTATCATGGATTCTACTTCCGTTTCTAATTAAAATGCATGTTTGTAATCCTTATTACCGGTAGGAAAACCGAATGAAACCACAGATTTCACCAAGTCAAACCATGTTACCGGGCCAGAAAATTTTGAGATTTTTAGGTACACACGGAGGGACTTTTTGCCGCTACCGACAGACAAATGTCCGTCGGTCGCGGCAAAATCGCCTGTGGACGAATTTGTGATCGATCAATTGTGCAGTCCCATTGGGAACCATACGATCGATCGGAATTTTCCGACATTCCCAATCGTTCGTTCATCCGATTGACGCCGGTCTCAGCCTCCCGACCTACACCAGCCATTATTTTGGGCCAATCGACTGAAAGTGCCGTGAATCGGTCGGTGGGCTGAAAATATTGGCTGGTGTGTACCCAGCCTTAGAAATCTGTGTTCATGTTGGCTGCGCTAAAGAGGTTTGTAAAGAAGCTGCAATATCCATACATTGCACTGCAATACAACAAGAAACCTTTCGATATTGCGAAAAGTTAGTCGAAAGAACAGAAAATGATTTTAAATTTTGAGAGATTAAATTGAATTTGCTGAATCTCTCAAAAATGGCTTAACTGGAAGCAGCCACACAGCGGTTATATAAACTGATCTGAGATAACATTCTATACATGTTTGGACTATAAGGCAGGGGTCACCTTTTAACTGCCAATTGAAGTGATATATCATTGGTCTTTTTTAAATAATTCCCAATTAAAGATATACCTTACTTAATAAAAATAGCTGACTGGAGAATTTTTCTCTCCCCTTCTGGCTGAATCACTTACAGGGTAATTCAATAAAAGTTCTTATCGGTAAAAATGGTGCTAATTTTGCCCCAACCAATCAGATGTTAGCTTTCAAATGTTAAATAAGATCTGATTGGTTGGGGCAAAATTAGCACCATTTTAAATAAGAACTTTTATTGAATCTCAATGTAAGAGAGCAGAGATGTTTGAAACTGTAGAGTTTCGTTCCGTTTTCGAATAAAATTCAAAAGTTCGAGTTTCAATTTTCGAAAATTGTCTACATTCGATTTTCGAAAATCGCCTACTTTTGATTTTCGAAAATCGTCTACTTTTGATTTTCGAAAATCGTCTACTTTTTATATTTTTGAAAATCGTCTACTTTTTATATTTTAGAAAATCGTCTACTTTTGATTTTCGGAAATCGTCTACTTTTGATTTTCGGAAATCGTCTACTTTTGATTTTCGGAAATCGTCTACTTTCGATTTTCGGAAATCGTCTACTTTCGATTTTCGGAAATCGTCTACTTTTGATTTTCGGAAATCGTCTACTTTCGATTTTCGGAAATCGTCTACTTTCGATTATCCACAATCGTCTACTTTCGATTTTCAAAAATCGTTGATTTTCGATAATTGTCTACTTTCGATTTTTCCATGATTGTCTACTTTCGATTTTAAATTCGAAAAAATCCAGGTTCCGTGAAATTCGGGAGTTCCGAAAGTTTTGACGGGATTTCGAAACCCTCAGATTCGATTCGAAACTGGGTTCTAATTGAACCCACATTACATCTCAACTTGAGAGTACCTGAGCTCAGCGTGCTAGGAGAAGAGGCATTTATAGTTCTCGATAAATCTCAAATTTTCATGCATCATTGATTAGGGTTTACAATGACACGATACATATTTAATCGACAGTTTTTGGCCTAAAGGTGAGGACACTCCACAATGTGCAGTATCGCATTGGAAACACACACTATACTTCTTATGGGGTTCAGTCAGGGGCCGTGAATGCAGTTACCACCACGTTTTATCAACCGATTCCAAATGCAATCTGTAGGTACATATGTGATCGTAATCACGTTTATGGCCTCATTAATGCATTGTAAGATACTATTCCAGTAAGTTGCATTTATGTACATATATATATATATATATATATATGCTTATATGTACATAAATGCAACTGTACACCAATATAGAAGCCCCAGCAGTTAATATTCCAACCAGCGTGGATGGCACAAAGAATAGTCTACCAGGAACAATACTAAATAGTCAGCTGCCATTGTTGCTTCCATTCTGTTTCTAGGAAAAGGTAATGTTTTTTAAATGAACTGAATTTTCATATATTAGCTCATTAGCTCTAGTGGGATAGTGGACTAATCCCCTGGCCTTAAGCTGGGTACTCATACAGTATTAGCGCTAAAGGGCCGATACCATTGGTACCAATGGGATTGGCCCTTTATCGCTAATGTGTGTACCACAGTTCCAAGCATCTCCAAGGGCCAACAAACGCTCACCTGGAACTGCCCAGAAATATCCCTCGATCACGGTCCTGCAGATTCTGTCTGTCATCTTTTAAAGATCTTTCATGTGTGTACCCAGGTTTAAAAGTACATGAGCTTGGATGTTTGAATGCTCACACTGTCTTATTTTTTTATGAAATGTTAAAATTTGGTTTGTTACATTGATGTTGGTTAAGGAATAAACTTTTAGGAACTGCTATGGATATATGTGTTGAATTATGTTTGCAAAAACACTACGGTAAATCCCTGTACCTCGTCAGAGAGAGACAGGATTTTTGAGCTGTAACATGGACATTCAGCTTCTATGGGGAAAGGCTGCAGCTTCCATGTTCTGATGCGCAGTGCACCTACGGATAGGAAAAGTCACCAAGGAGTCCCATAACATATTAAAGTACTGGGTCAAGTCCTTTTACACAGGTCATGGAACTCCAAATTTACTGATATATATTTAGAGAAAAAAGAGTTCTAGCGCACACTAACAGGATAAATTAAAATTTCCTTTATTGTGGTAGGGAAATATGCACATCTAAAAACAATTAAAAACATGATGGAAAAAAGGAAGTAAGTATATAAGCTGAAAGTTGTCTTGGAAGCATCCTTACTGAATGCAGCAGCTTTTTTGATTACCTCCTCTACTTTTAAAGGTGTGAGATCACACGGAGGGTACACGGTATTAACCTTGCCTCTTATGGTTTATGTGCTGGCTAGCCTATAGTGTTCTCCATAGATTCTGCCTCAGGAGTGATATACCTAGTTAAAGTTAATGAACTTACCTAGTTACACTAAAGTTACACTAAAGGTTCGTACACACCTAAAGATTTTCAGCGATTTTCAGCTGGAAAAAAAATGTGTGTTTGTTGGGATCGGTGGCCGGTCGGGACTTGGGGGTCTGGTGAAAATCTAATGTGCGTACGAACCTTATGTCTAGCGTTAATACATCATATGATTATGCGGCTGTGTTTTTGCTATCATGTTTTTAATTGTTTGTTTGGCTGTGCATATTCCCTACCACAATAAAGGAAATTTTACTTAATCCTGTTAGTGTGCACTAGAACTCTTTTTTCTCATAGCTAATTTTTGTTTCTGGCTGCACCTAGCCTATTTAGGCTTCTACTCCAGCTAGTGCCCTTCTTCCATTTGTGTTGATATCCAAATTTACTGATATCATTGAAATATGGAAGCATTATTGCCTATAAAGTTTTAATTTGTTTCTGACACTGATAACAGGGTTTAGCACTGATTATAATGGATGACACAGCTAAGCACAGTTTATAAGCATAATCCAGGATATTCATGACTCTTGTCTTGAGTATTTAAAATATATAAGATGTTACTGAGATGTGTGTTAGAAGAGAAAGGAGTCTTTAATTTGGTGGGTGTTTGCATTTCAAATAAAAGATTAGCTACTTGTTTTTATACTTAAAAAAGGTCCTACTGGTTTCCATTGTACTTAACTCAATGCAACACATTTCCTGGTCATCTTCTCTACCCCCTCTCTCAGTGGGTGGTTTCTCATGCTTTTAATCCTATAATGGGATTTTCTTAATTCTGTCTCCTAATTGTCTTTAATGAACACCAGACTGGTGACTCCTCCTTTAAATACAAAACAATTGGAAATCACAGCAGGGATGACATGTAGAACCCTTTAATATGTTTATGGAGCACTGACAGACTATTTCCAAAGTCAGTCTTAAGCTGGGTACACACACAAGATCCTGTCTGTCATTTGTCAAAGATAATGATACACACAATTCTGAGCAGTCTCCCTATACACAGCATAGAGAAGACGCTCGGGACTGTTTGTTTCCCTCGACCATGGCCAACTCCCTCTATAGGGAAATCTACCATGGCCAATGGAAATTTACGGACTTTTCCGAGCGACTGCTTGGCTGACCCAAATATTCGGCGGCCACATGCTCGTTCGAGGAAGCCACCACACACAGTGCCGATAAAGCTCCGATACCATCGGATCTGACGGTATCGGGGATTTATCGGTACTGTGTGTACCCAGCTTTACTAGTTCTTACCAATCAGATGTTAGCTTTCATATGTTAAATAAAATCTGATTGGTTGGGGCAAAATTAGCACCATTTTAAACGATAAGAACTTTTATTGAATCTCCCTGATGGTTTGTTAAAGTAATAAGGAGTTATAAATAGCTTACATATAGTTGTAGTTTGAATATAACGGAACACAAATCTTTACAAAAAACACTTATTATTGCTGTAGCTGTGACGAGGGAGAAAGGAAAAAAACAAAGGGGGGGGAGCAGGGTATGGCTATAGATCAAGTAGTCCTTGAATGTTTCTAAGAGGTTTGCAAGGTTCCATAAGCATAGCGTTTATGTATGGAGAATCGTTATTGATTAAGTATCGTCTCCAGTTGCAGGTGACAATGTCCAACAGTCCCAAACCTTGTTGAATTTCGAAGGGCAGTCTCTGTGTAGGTAAACCAGGCTTTTGTAGGGCAAAGTCTTATTGATTCGTGTTTTCCATTGTGAGACACAGGACGTTATTAGTTTGTTTCTTTGTTTTTTGCTACAGATTTCTCTTGAAATAGTAGTGACAACGCTAAAAAAGCATATGGCCTAATAGTGGCCATACACTAAAGGCTCATACAGACATGAGCATCTGATGAACAGGCATTTTGGCCGATAATCATACATGGTTTTCAAAGCAGATTTTCGGTTTCGTGGAATAGTAGGAAACATTACGGGACTGTCAGCAGTTTAAGTCACAAGAAATTGTAAGCTGACAAACAAATGTTAAACCAACCTAACATTAAGCCAGAGTCAGATTAAGACCAAATGGTGCCCTAGAAAAAAGTCAGATTTGGGGACCCCAACACCGCAGCACACAAATACCCCCTCCCCATCCAATTGGCACATCACCAGCAAATAAATACCCCCCTTGGCAAACCACCAGCAAACAAATACACACCCCCCCCCCCCCCCTTGGCACACCACCAGAACCCATTCCCCTTGGCACAACACCAGAACACAAATTTCCCCCCTCCTTTTGGCACAACAGCAAACCTCTTCCTCCCGTATGATAATGCTTCCTGTTGTAATGGGGAAGGTCAGCTGACATCAATCATTTCCACCAGGAAGGGATTCAGGTGTCCATGAGGCCTTGAAAGCTGCTGCTGTGCAGCATTATGCGTAACAGACATACCCCTCACCCCATTGGCTACTCTCCCCCAGAGTATGCTTCGTGCAAGGGAAAGCAGGTGAAAGGGTAAGGCTTCGTAGGAACAGCACCATTGAGTTACAGCAGGCCCACTGCAGTTTGCCACCATGTTGAAGAGCCAGGCAGGCTTGGCCCCACTGGACATACCCCTCACCCCATTGGCTACTCTCCCCCAAGTATGCTTCGTGCAAGGGAAGCAGTGAAAGGGTAAGGCTCGTAGGAACAGCCCTCTCCCTCTCCCTCCATGTGCAGAAGCACCCCTGCTCCTGGCTCTCCCTCTTGCCCTGCCAGCATTTACCTCTCCCAAATTTTACACAACACAAACACAAAAGACAAAGCAACAAAACAACACAGAAGCAAACAAATAACACAAAGCTTTTTTTTTTTTTTTTTACACTAAAAGCCAAATAGGACACAGACACAACTGACAGCAAACAGCAGATCAGACGCAAAAGCTGCTGATTGCTGCTAAAGGCAGAACTGTCAGCTACACAAAACACACAGACACTGGCACACAGATACAGAAAGACAAACAAAAAAACAGGACACCTAGACCTCTAAAAGGTCTAACACAAAATTATTCCAAGGACTTATAGGGAGGTTCGTGCAAGGGAAAGCAGGTGAAAGGGTAAGGCTTCGTAGGAACAGCCCTCTCCCTCTCCCTCCATGTGCAGAAGCACCCCTGCTCCTGGCTCTCCCTCTTGCCCTGCCAGGCATTTACCTCTCCCAAATTTTAACAAACACAAACACAAAAGACAAAGCAACAAAACAACACAGAAGCAAACAAATAAACACAAAGCTTTTTTTTTTTTTTTTACACTAAAAGCACCAAATGGACACAGACACAACTGACAGCAAACAGCAGATCAGACGCAAAAGCTGCTGATTGCTGCTAAAGGCAGAACTGTCAGCTACACAAAACACACAGACACTGGCACACAGATACAGAAAGACAAACAAAAAACAGGACACCTAGACCTCTAAAAGGTCTAACACAAAATTATTCCAAGGACTTATAGGGAGGTAAAGGTCTAACACAAAATTAGTCCAAAGGACTTATAGGGAGGTTAGTGCTTTAAAGGACTTTTGGGTCTAACAAGGAAGGTTAGTCCTTAAAAGGACTGTTGGGTCTCAAGATGTGTGAATACAGGGGTGGTTAACAACAAGTGCTAAACCCCCACACTGAAATTCACTCACAGAAAGCTCAAAAAAAGCACAAAAATCTCTCTCCAACTCCTACACTGTCAGGTCTCCACTAAACACACTCCAACACACTGACAAAATGGCGCCTGTGAAGCAGCCTTTTATACCCAGGGCAATAATCATGTTAGCTGCCATTGGATAATTTGGGATATGTGGCTTGCTCCGTCTTGAAAATAATCCCTAAAATGCGGAAATTCCGCGAATTTACAAGAATTTCTCGTTTTTTCGAAAATTTTAGAAATTACGAGAATTCTCGTAATTAAGAGGACCTCCATTTTCTCTTTTTATTCGACAATACGGAGATACTCGTAATTCCGAAAATTTCCGGAAAAAAAAAAAGCCGCGGTTCGGAAGTACGGAAGGCGGAAAATCCGGAATAATCCGCCGTTCGTGGACGGGATAAATCCGCGGCGGATCCGGGTTCGGGTCTGCGAACCGGCCATCTCTACTCATAATGTCTGTATAACAGTTACATAGTAACATTGTATTGGAGGTTGTATTACGCGCATCTAGTCAAACCTTTATACCCTACCCATAATGTCTTTATAACAGTTACATAGTAACATAGTATTGGAGGTTGTATAAATACATACCTCGATCAAGTCCAACTTTTATACCCTACCCATAATGTCTGTATAACAGTTATAAAGTTGGACTAGATGGATGTATGTCTTCATACAAACTCCAATACTATGTAACTGTTATACAGACTTATGGGTAGGGTATAAAGGTTGGACTAGATGACATTTGTCTTTATACAACCTCCAATACTATGTAACTGTTAGACAGACATTATGGTAGGGTATAGGTTGGACTTGGATGATGTATTTCTTTAAACACCTCCAATACTATTTTACTTTGTTACGTATACAGACATTATTGGGTAGGGTATAAAGGTTGGACTAGATGGATGTATGTCTTTTACAACCTCTAATACTATGTTACTATGTACGTTTACAGACATTATGGGTAGGGTAAAAAGTGTGACTTGATCGAGGTATGTATTTATACAACCTCCAATACTATGTTACTATGTTACTGTTATACAGACATTATGGGTAGGTATAAGGTTGGACTAGATGGATGTATGTCTTTATACAACCTCCAAACTATGTTACTATGTACTGTTATACGACATTATGGGTAGGGTATAAAAGTTGGACTTGATCGAGGTTGTATTTATACAACCTCCAATACTATGTCTATGTAACTGTTATAAAGACATTATGGGTAGGGTAATAAGGTTTGACTAGATGCGCGTAATACAACCTCCAATACATGTTACTTGTAACTGTTATACAGACTTATGGGTAGAGATGGCCGGTTCGCAGACCCGAACCCGGATCCGCCGCGGATTTATCCCGTCCACGAACGGCGGATTATTCCGGATTTTCCGCCTTCCGTACTTCCGAACCGCGATTTTTTTTTTCGGAAATTTTCGGAATTACGAGTATCTCCGTATTGTCGAAATACAGAAAAATGGAGGTCCTCTTAATACGAGAATTCTCGTAATTTCTAAAATTTTCGAAAAAACAGAAATTCTTGTAAATTCGCGGAATTTCCGCATTTTAGGGATTATTTTCAAGACGGAGCAAGCCACATATGCCAAATTATCCATGGCAGCTAACAGATTATTGCCCTGGGTATAAAAGCTGCTTCACAGGCGCCATTTTGTCAGTGTGTTGGAGTGTGTTTAGTGGAGACCTGACAGTGTAGGAGTTGGAGAGAGATTTTTGTGCTTTTTGAGCTTTCTGTGGTGAATTCAGTGTGGGGTTTAGCACTTGTTGTTAACCACCCCTGTATTCACACATCTTGAGACCCAACAGTCCTTTTAAGGACTAACCTACCTTCCTTGTTAGACCCAAAGTCCTTTAAAGCACTAACCTCCCATAATTCCTTTGGACTATTTTGTGTTAGACCTTTTAGAGGTCTAGGTGTCCTGTTTTTTTGTTTGTCTTTCTGTATCTGTGTGCCAGTGTCTGTGTGTTTTGTGTAGCTGACAGTTCTGCCTTTAGCAGCAATCAGCAGCTTTTGCTGTCTGATCTGCTGTTTGCTGTCAGTTGTGTCTGTGTCCTATTTGTGCTTTAGTGTAAAAAAAAAAAAAAAAAGCTTTGTGGTTTATTTGTTTGCTTCTGTGTTGTTTGTTGCTTTGTCTTTTGTTTTGTGTTTGTTAAAATTTGGGAGAGGTAAATGCCTGGCAGGGCAAGAGGGAGAGCCAGGAGCGGGTGCTTCTGCACATGGAGGGAAGGGAGAGGGCTGTTCCTACGAAGCCTACCCTTTCACCTGCTTTCCCTTGCACGAAGCATACTCTGGGGGAGAGTAGCCAATGGGGTGAGGGGTATGTCCAGTGGGGCCAAGCCTGCCTGGCTCTTCAACAATGGTGGCAAACTGCAGTGGGCCTGCTTGTACTCAATGGTGCTGTTCCTACGAAGCCTTACCCTTTCACCCTTGCTTCCCTTGCACGAAGCATACTCTGGGGGAGAGTAGCCAATGGGGTGAGGGGTATGTCCAGTGGGGCCAAGCCTGCCTGGCTCTTCAACAATGGTGGCAAACTGCCACCATTATGTACACATACTGGGTTACATTATGTAACCCAGTACCCCCATCACCTTCTTTCACTTGTTGTGTGCAAACTACATATATAGGGGATGTGGCCAATGTGGTGTGTGTAATGGCATTAATGGAAAGGTAATACAATTTTAATTACTAGCATAGAGCTAGCTAAATAGATATGTGTATTGTAATTTTTCAAATAAAAATTGATTATGAATCTATGAATAATCTGTTATATCGAAAAATAAAGCCCAGAAACATTCTTTTGTTACCAAAAATTTTTATGAGGGGTAGATCTTAAATTTTTTTTTTAACTATGTCAAAAATATACAAAAAAAAAAAAAAAATTATTTGGGTGTTTTCGGGAACGGGATTCCCTCCTCTCCAGTCTGGTCAATCGGCAGCCCATGCACGCATCTCCCGTTGCATGCTCTCGAATTCTGTGGAGGAAGATATTGAAAGAATTGTGTTGAAGTGTTCAGAGCACATTTCCTAAAGCACAATGCAGGTGATGCATTTTTGCACCTGACAGCTACTTACACATACATGGTACTGCAATGCTATAATGTTGCGGTATGTCATAAAAAGGAAAGCTCAGTATAAGATATCATATTTCTAAATTTCTTAGATATATTATGCATACCTAGTTATGGTAACAGTGATTTCTACTGATTGGCTGTTGGATGGTCACACATGCTCAGATCTCTACTGAGCAACTGAATCAACACAGGGACTGGGTCAAGGGCAAGACCATAACGATCTCTATTAGGGGTCCTGCAAACATGAAGTCAGTATTTCTTTATACACAGACACATGCTGATTTGGCAGGTTAAGGTGCTCTTTTTTCTTAAAAGTTTATGTATTTTCACTGAACTTCCACTTAAAGCCATATTATTGCATCATGGGGGATCACTGATAACAGCAGGAGGTATGCTGGCATAAAACATTACGTTTATTGCGAAATTGTATCAGAACATTCTTGTTTTTGTATCACTAGGACTGTGCTACATACATATTTTGGAAGTGGTGCATCCCCCATAAAAGCATTGTCAAACCCACAGTACCCAATGTTGCATCATGTACCGTGGATTTTACACTGGGAAAATACAGATATTAATAGTCTTGTATATAACATTTCATTAACGTTGCATATGATTTACTTACGATTTTGAATCATGACCTCCAGAGGGACTGGAGAGGCTGGAGGAGCTGGAGGGGATGGAGGGGCTGGGGGCTGAGCGGCTGGAGGGTCTGGAGAGGGTGGAGGGGCTGGAGAGGGTGGAGGGCCTGGAGAAGGAGGAAGGCCTGGAGAGGCTGTCCTGCTTGTAGAAAAAAAAAGTTTTTTTTCCTAAAAGGCTACGTAGTGAACATTCTTTAAAATTTTTGAACCACAAAAATGCATGAAAAACTGGTTTAATGAAAGATTTTAAAAAACATTTACTTCACTAGGTTTTGTGGGTATAATTTACAATTTATAAAAAATCAACATT
This sequence comes from Hymenochirus boettgeri, assembly GCA_019447015.1. Taxonomy (NCBI): domain Eukaryota; kingdom Metazoa; phylum Chordata; class Amphibia; order Anura; family Pipidae; genus Hymenochirus; species Hymenochirus boettgeri. The sequence continues at coordinate 93,648,754 of CM033477.1, forward strand.
TCATTTTCACTTTAGTTACCCCAGTAGGTGTGAATAGCTGTGTGGGGTTCATGGTATGTGTTTGTCGACAATGTTGGAAAGGATACTTAAGATAATCCACACTTTTACTGCACGTTTGGACCGAATTTCGTGACTTAAGCTCAAAAACTGAGGGACAAGATACGCCCAACAATGGGGAGTCGGGGACAATAAATGGGGGAAGAGAAATGAGAAGAACGGTGATCTGTCTCTCAAGCCAATGAATAGATTTGTTTAATTTTTTTTTTACAAAAATGTTTTCAGTGAAATAATAAAATTCACTTAGTTATCACTGATATTTCACTAATTATTTGCTGACAATCAAGGTCAATAAAAAGCTAAAAAAATGTGCTTAGGATGCACTTACATGTCTGGCTGATGCCAGGTGCCTCCACTGGGGGCCGTGGACTGCCCGGTGGGGGCGATGGAGGAGTCCGGAGGGGCATGGACTGCCCGGAGGGGGCAATGGGCTGCCCGAAGCCTGAGGGCTAGTGGTGGTAGTGCTAAAAAAAAAAAGGAAATTTATTTTAATTCTCACTGTCATTAAATGTTCGAATACATTTACTAAAACAATTCTCGAGAAGTTGTCAAAAAATGCAAACATTTGGATAAAGGGCTTGGACACATGCCTAAAAAGCACACAATAGTGTGGGCACAATTAATATCATCCTCAATTTTTGCACAATTGTGCAATCGTACTGCACTCGCGCAGCAATACACATGAGCGCACTGGAAACACGCGCTTGTAGTGCTTGTTTCTGGAGCGCTCGTGTGCGCTGTATATTGGCCTTGGACAAATGAAAAATTTAGAAAAATTTTTTTTTTCAATAGGCTGCACTTACATTCTCCTCTGGCGGGGACGGTGGTGGGGGTGGGGTATCCGAGAAGCTTCAGCTGCAAATTAAATAAAAAATACATAATGAATGATATTCTAAAGGATATATTTAATTATATACTTTGGATTCGCTTGAAAATACAGATTAAATAAGGCAATATGTTATAGTTGCTTTAAAAAGTCAATCATATTTCTATGGCATGATTTCATACCTTATTCTGGCTAAGTACTTATATTTTTTTATTGTGTGATTAGCCATGGAAGGGAAAAGTTGGTTGGGTGTAGGGGAGCATCATAGCTGTGTGTACTTGTATCTAGTTTGTGGCTAACACGACATTTTTAATTTTGGAGTGTAAAAATCAATTTTTAATAATTGATCAACATTTTTTTTTTGACTTTACTTTCCCTTCAAATAGGGCTGCCATGTAACTAAGGGTGGGTCAGTAAAGTGTGTTAATTGTTCTATGTGTGGGATCAATGTGCATTTATAAGGTAAAAGAAATCATTTTTAATTCGATTACATTTTTAACTTTACTTAGCCTTTAAATAGGCTGCCATGGAAATGGAAGGGTGGGCCACCAAGTGTGTTTACCTGTGTCTATGTGTGGGTATCATTTTGAATTTTAGGTGATATGTTAAATAAGTCACTTTTCAGTGATTTATTTTTTGACTTTACTTACCCTTAAATAGGCTGATATTGAATAATATAAGAATTAATTAATAATAACCAGTGAATGAAAATACAAAGAACTTGGATCTCTCTCTCTCTCTCTCTCTCTCTCTCTCTCTCTCTCTCTCTCTCTCTCTCTCTCCTCTCTCCTCTCTCTTCTCCAAGCCAAATTTAAGGATTATGATGTTTTTAAAAAAAAATATATATATATTTTTGTGCAGAATGTAATTAAATATTTTACTACTTATTACAATACAGTAATATAATAAAAAGTATCTTGCCTTCCATCATTTGCCGTATGGCAAGAACATAATGAGACCTCTGCCTCTCGGGAGGGTAGAGACAGTGGTCTGGTAGCCAAAGCGGCGCAAGAGCCACGCTGGAGCCCTCCATAATCCTGCTCTTTCGGTGCCGCCCAGGATAGGTGCCAGGGGGGAAATCATCCCCCCCTGGCCAGGAGGTACTGCATGGCATAGAGTTGCCTAGCGAGCTCGCCATTTTGCAGGCAGGAATTCGGTTCCTCGTTTTTACGGAAATCATCGTTTTTATGGAAATCATCGTTTTTACGGAAATACATTTTTTTTTAATTCACGCTAGCGGACTGTAATTTTTAGGTATTGTAGGCATTGATACGTGTTTCTAAGGCCATTACCCAGGTCCCTGAGTGATAAGTGTACGTTACCAAGGCTATTTAGACCACTTTTAAGCGGATTTTGCCAAACTTTCATTTTAATATTTTTAAACGTTACGGTCCCCTGCGGATTTTCGAATTTACGGATTTTTTCAAAAATCCCCGGATCCCTCGCGCGGACCGATTTTTCGTAGTCAGGACATCTCTAATTATGGGTAGGGTATAAAGGTTGGATTGGATTGACGTATGTCTTTATACAGCCTCCAATACTTTGTTACTATGTAACTACAGAAAAATATTTATTTAAAAATTTCAGGTGGACATACCCTTTAATAAACACCAAATAACTAAATAAGCTAAAGCCTTTAGCAGTGGCTTTCAGTATCAACACATTGCTCAGTTTGCAGTGAGATGAGAGGATAAAAAAACGTTAAATTGGGGGTAGTTTCCCTTTAACCAAGCTAACGGGATCATTTGGGAATAATAATAATAATAAGGGGACATAACATGAAAGGACGGAAAAACTTTTATTTCTTTTAGGTTTCAAGTGACTTGTTATTCATTTAATACAGTATGTCTGAGGGAGCAAATAAAAATTAAAGGACAACTCTACCCTCATAAAATATCTTTTACAAAGAATGGCCTCTTAAAAAATATGTTGTTATTTCATAGTTCATTACTGCTATGCTTCTGGATGCCTCATGGAAATTGAGCAATTTAGAAACCTGTGCTGAGCCTGTACTGACCTGGGCATGCTCAGAAGAGGCGACAGGGGATTAACATTCATCATTGGCTGTGATTTTCAACTGTCAACTGGAAGAACCAGGAATCAGGAACAGGGGAAACAGGACATTGTGCTGGATTTTAGTTAGGCTTATATATTTCACATTCCAAACTATTACCGTTTAGGGTTTTGGGGGTGATTTACCTGTATGTAATTTTTTTCATTTTGGGGCTGGACTTGCCCTTAAGTACAGATAGTAGTGGTGATCTGTACCTGTGCCTATATAGCAGCATATAGAGAGCGGAGCTGAGGAGAGCAATCTGGGCTGAGCCGAGTAGCAGATCTGGGCTGAGCCGAGAATAGCAGATCTAAGCTGAGCCGAGATACAGCATTGGCTCACTTACTCTACAGGAGTGTAAATAAACGTTTGTTTGGCCGGCAACACAAAGTAGTGGCACGTACAACGTGATGTCATCATCACGTCACCATCAGAGATGCCGCAACGCTTATTGGCAGCTGGAGGCTGAAACGAATGGAAACGCTCCTTAATATACGAGCAGGAAGGGAGAGGGTTATTATTAAGTGCCACCCATTCCAATGCAGGTCTTCATTGAACAGCAGGATGAAAATAAGCAAGGGATGATTCTGCAATAGCTTGTTTTTTATGCCGCCCCTAGCAGTTGTGGCTCCCTAGGCCACGGCCTATGTGGCCTAGTGGGAAATCCACCATGATGAAATGTACAGTATTTCCAATAAACAGAATGGTAGATTTATTTAAAGTAGCACCTACAGAAGTAAATGTTTTTTACTAACTTGTTAGTAAAACATTAGAATGCATAAAGGCATGGTATTGCTATTTTTCAGTCCTACAATTACGTTCACAGTCATGCATTTACAGTTGTGGTCATACTTTTCCGACGTATGATACCAATCAGTATACTGCTTTGTTAGCGTACAGGCGATCGTACCATTACAATTGCAGTCATAATATACGACTGGGCATGGCTTGTGAAGTGGGTGTGGTAGGCTGACTAACACAAATGGTGAACTGAAGGGCTGACCTTTTACTGGTGAACTGGAGGGCTTACTTTACATTGGCTGGTGAACTGGAGGGCTGAGAACACTGGCTGGTAACTGTTAATATAAGTGCACACAGCACGCACGGCCTGGTAAATATAAGTGCCCCGCTCACACAGACTGTTACTTATAAATGCCCCACATGCTGCCATGTCCAGCACACACGACTGTTACATATAGATGCACCCATACTGCCATACCCAGTTTATACAGACTTGTACGTATAAAATGCCCCCACGCCAGATGAGCTGCACTTTAGGGAACAGTATTCTTATTAGTATTTGTTTATCATTATTTAGTTGTGTTATTTACCAACTGGTAGTGTTATTTAAGGTTATATCTTAAATGATAATTAAGAATATCCCTGCTTTATAAAAATGCCCCTTTATAAAAAATGCCCCTTAATTGCTTCTGTTTTATGTATTTTATGTTGTCTATACAAACGGGGACATAAATTAATTCTATTTAAAATGTATGCCTTTTATTTAACAAGACAACAGAAGGGACCTAAAAATTCCAAAAATGATGTTAGTGCATGTCCACCCTTTTAAATTTTATTTGGTATAATGCAGTGGATAACCTCCCACCCCCAACCACTATATTCATTACTCTAAAATCGTTGTCAATCTGTACTTACACCTCCTCGATCCTGCCCTGTTCTGGTCCGCTCCCCTGCCCGCCAGAAACTGCAAGCAGGGGGCCGGACTGGCAGCCGAGGCTGAGATTGGCTGAGAGCAGCCAATCACACTGTGGCTGCCTTCACTGTAGAACAGCGCAGGAACGAGGAGGTGTAAGTACAGATTGACAGCGCTTTTAGAGTAATGAATATAGCGGTTGGGGGTGGGAGGGTATCCAAAAATCTATCCAATATTTGGATATAACTTTTTAATTGAAGCATAATAAAACATATACTGAAAACTATAGAAAAACAGAAGCACCCAATACCATTCTTAGGCTGACTCTTGTCATCCCCAGCATTGCGTCAAAGCTATACACCATATAGTCGTATCTAAGACTGTGACGTAATTGCTCTACAGATACAGCCTTTGACTCAGCAGAAAAGGAGATGACTCAAAGATTCCTGAATAGAGGATATAAGAAATCTAATTTGTTACAGTGCCTCGCACCTTATACATGGGAAAACAATAATAGTTAATTTTTATAATAATGGAACTAAGTATAATGGAGTAATTTTCTATACCCGGTATAGTCCCCAATACCCACATAGTGCGTATTATAAAGAAATACCTTCCTTCCAATGACTCATGGTTAAGATACAGGGGTATTACTAAGCATGTTGAAATAAAGAGATGTTTTAATTGTATTGGAGCAGCAGTGTTTGAGTTCTCTTGAGTGTATCGAGACCCCTTTTGTATACTTACCTATCACCGACCCAAGTTCAAGGCTGGATAGCACCTGGACCAACACACGGGAGCGGTGAGTCCTAACTTTCCACATGAATGTTATGAAGATAATAACGCTATTGCATATAAAGCAACGGCTCAGGGCTAAAGCACCTGAGCCCCAACTGTTACAAGTGAGAATTAATAAGGCAATTAGATAGCCTATTACTTTGTTAGAAGGTTGTTTCTATTAAGAGTAGCAGACTGTGCATGCATGTGGGAGGGTATCGCCTGCATTGTCCAAAAGGTTTTATAGCTACATAACTTCTAGCCACAGAGAGATCGGGGGGAGGGAGGGAGAGGGGGAAAGGGCTCTACTGACATGCCTCAGACCTTGCTGAGATTAGCCAAGCTACAGGCACCATGAGTCACTGACAGCTCCTACCCAGCAGTTTCCTGATCTTTGCAGAGGCATAACAGGAGAACCACAAGGAGCAGGATGTTAGGTAAGGATTTTTTTTTTTGTAAAGTGGGATCAGTAGTTGGTAAGATTTTAGTTTGGGGAGTGGACATGCCCTTTAAGCCAATGTGGAAAAGGTAATAAATACAAAATTCCTTTTTTTTCTGCTTTGTTCAATATTTATAACTTTTCATATGTGGTCAATTTATTAAACTTAGAAAGGGCAAGCCTTTAAATACTAAATAAATAAAGAAATCTAAACAATACAGTAAAGATACTTTTATCATTCCGAAGGCTCAGTTCACATGTTATTATCTTCAAGTAAATGTTCCATCTTTTGCTTATATGGCTGATATTTTCATGATACTAAATCGGCGATACCCAACCTGTCCCCGGCCGCAATATTTTTGCGGCTCAAGCAAACAGGGAGGGTGTGACAAGGGGTGTGTCATGGCTGTGTTGTGGGAGTAACTGGGCATGTCAGGTTGGGGCAGCACCCGCAGCCGCTGGTGCACCTTGCACTAAAGTTGAGCACCCCTGCACTAAAGCTTTTGTATTCCCTATGCCTAGTTAACTGCTTCAAAACATAATAAAAACATTTAAAAAAATATATAGAGAAAGAAATAGAAAAACTACTTGGGTTGTTTCCCGTAACTTTGATCAGTTTCACAAAACTGAAATTTTGCCTGGGAAATGTTTTTTTTTTTTTTACAAGATTTCTTAAAAAGGCTAACAGCATAACTGTGCAAGAAATTGCATTGGCGTAGTAAACATACCAAGAGCAACATTAAAAAAAAGTTTGAAATACAGTCTAAGAAAGACAGTATGGCAATTTCCATCATACAAATGCCAAGCAAGTCAGGTGGGATGAAGTAGCAATAAGCCCTCCACAGAACAAAAAATGAAATAAAGTCTTTTTGAAACATAAAGACAGACATAGCCTAATGCTACAACATATAACATTCCAAAAAATAGAATATTCTCTCTCTCCCAGAATACCCGAGAAGTGGGCTGAGACATGCAAAGTTTCCAGTGTCAGACTAGCCCACAGTGTTACAGGGAATCCCCCAGTGGGCCTGCAGCCCAAGAAAACAGAGAAAACTGCTAAAATTAAAACACAGTGACAGTAAAGCTTTGTACATACGCCTAATACGGACCCGACCCTGATAGTAAATGAATGGGTGCTCAGTCAGCATCATTGATAATCCGACCAGGTTGCATGCCAGGTCGAACACCGTATCGCAGGACCAAGCACCCTGCATTACCAATAGTTTGTCTGAAAAGCCTGTTCATAACCATTGAGGTTACAGGTCAAGCCTCATGATCGCACTTGGGTTGGGACCTTTAGAAATGCAATTTAATAAACAATAGGAGTCAGTAGAGTAAGATAGATGTTAAAAAGTGATAATAGAGACAAGAATTTTAGATGGACCCCTAATTTTATGCCAATTACAACTGTTTTACGAACTACCAGGATTTGGCTCATTAGACCTCTCACTTCCTCTACTTTCTTTAGATCTATAGCACAAGCAGAAAAGGTTTAGGAGCGCGAACTGTTTGTCAGAAAAATTCTGTTTTTATTGCATCACACAAACACACAACGTTTCGGAGTAGCTATGTCTCCTTCATCAGACGCGCTTCCATCAACCCTTTTCTGCTTGTGCTATAGTGTGGATCCTTGAGGTAGAGGACAGAGGGAAGCAGCACCTGGAATACACTGGCACATGGCCTAAGGAGTGCCTAGGCCCACATTAATTTTATCGGATTTTACTTCTTTACATCTACATAACCCACTGAAATTCATTATCCTCCCCTAAGCTGTTTAACTGTTAAATGTGTTTATGTAAAAGTAGCTAACAACTACCCAGCAGGGTTCCTTGTATGCACATTCAGGTGTGATACGCATTCATATGTATGCAATGACACAAGTGTTTTTGTGTTAGATAATAAAGTGTCTGTTGAATGGTAGACATGATCAGTGATACGAAAATCACTTAGCCATGTTATTGCAGGAAAATATCTACTTTTGCCTGTTTAATATTGAGTTATTCTAGTTCAAACTGATAAATATACATCAATTATTGTCATTTAATTGTTGTTTAATTGTGAAGCATAGATGTAGTCTAGATTTGTGAGGTTAAACATTGTTAATATCAGCAACTTCACAATCAAAACAGCAGGGAAAATCTATGGCAAAAATACGAAAGCTAAACATGTTAGGTAGACTGGAGGGGTGCGATGTTCCCCTGCGTTATCACATAGAGTCATCCATTATTTTAAACACCACCGCTATGTGTTAAGGCACAAACTGTTGCATGCAGTGCATTGCATCTCACGACCAAGAGTAAACCGTGCCTTTCACTCCTATTGATTATGCATTTAGTAAAAGCAGAAACGTTATGGATCATACAGCCAGGTACTATACAGTGATTGGATTTCACATGAAAGTGAAGCTATGGATATTCCCATGTGTGTTTGTCATCTGGCCATGGGCAACTGCATTGTTTTACACTGCTACTTAAAATTCTGGGTGACTTTGTACATTGAAAGGATGGCAGTCACAAGGGAGACACTAAAGCTGTTTTGAAAGCCAACCCCAGCCTGATGTTCCCTTTAGACAGCTACTGATCAGTAAACCATATTGGGTTAAAATTAACTGACCCATTTTTCACAATTGACAAAAAAAATCTAATGAAAATGTTGGTCAATATTTCAACTTGATTTTACTACTAACTGCACCTTACTGCCCAGGCTCCTGCTATGTGGATAATAAAAGTTTTGTATACACACTAGAAAATGTTAGCCTAAACAACATAGAATAATTTTAGCATATGTTCAAATCCTCTCCCCCCAACTCACACACATTGTTTAGTGATCTGTTGTACCAGGTTAATAAATTGTGTCAAGGTAAGCCTTTGTTTCCCTCCACCCAACACAACATGGGGAGGGTTTTTTTTTGGTCTGTTGGTCTCTAAGGTTCGTACACATCGTGCATCGTGGGTCGGGATGTTCGTTTGACAATAATCGGTCTGTGTATGGGCCCTTTATCAGTTGAAACGGCCCATTTCTGCCCATTTCAGCCGATAAAGGACCCATACACGGGCTGATTATCGGCCAAAACGACATTCATACACAATCGTGCGTCGTGGGTTGGGACCCGCAATCTCGCACGTGTGTACGAACTTTAAGGCTGGGAACACACGGGGCTATTATTTGTTCAGACCCGGCATTGGCGTGAGTGAGCGCTCGGTCAGGACAAATACTGTCGGCCTTGGCATTTATTGAACGTTTGTCACAACCTTAAGCATCTAGTGTACCAGATTCCTAGAAATGACAATTGACATATGTGGCAACTTACCACAATATAGCCACCGTAACGCACAACACCTGCATCAAAGCTCTGGTTTTAGAGCCACATAATGTAAATTCAACATACATACTATGAACAGAAAATACAATTCTGCTAGACCACCATCACAGTCAGACCATATAATATAATGGTATACCACTGAAATTTTAGTTTAGGAATACCATGTATGATACCACAATACAAGTGTTTGCTATCTGCTATAATGTTCCTTTAATGCTTCTTTCCAGGATGTATTAATCATGCCACCATTATGTCCATATTGTGCCTAATGTAGCTTGAAGGATGGGAGAATGGCCATAAACTGAAGTGTCCCTTTGATCACTCAAGCACCTTACGCTTCCTACACTTCAGTGGTTTCAGTGCTCGAGAGCTAAATAATGTGCCTATTGTAAACCATCCCTGACTTCTGGGACTGATAATTAGATAACCAACTACATGTGTTTGATGCGAGAAAACAATGTTCATCATTGAACCTGCAAAGTGATATTACCCAAAACACACTCCAGCAGTGTCAATTAAGGAAACTTACAAAAGACAATCAAATTTATGCAGAAAGGATTGAAATGTTGAGTTGTGATTTGATTTGAGTTATGTAATACTACTATAAAGAGAGGATTCCTTGTTCAAGTCATCTGTATTGGGGCAAACCTTTGTTGGATTTTACTGTCAAATTTTTCTTAATAGATTTTTGGAAATGTACACATATATTCCATTTCATGTTTGACATTTGAATTCTTTTTTATTGATCCGCGTTCATAATAATCCGAACTAGACTAAATGCTGTAAAATAATATCGCTCTATGTGATATGAAAACAGGTGCATTTATAGCATGGTCATTCCCAAACAAAATGGACATTAATAGATGCATTTCAACTGTTCTGTTTAGTTAAAACAAGAGCAGAAATGAAGAAGAACCAGAAACCTAAAAAAAAATAATGCCGCCCCAAACATAATATAAACTTTAAAAAATAAATAACATAAAATTCCTTAAAAGGCAAGTCCAACCCATTGTAAAATTTGTTTATGGCGAGGTCTTAGAACTATGCATAAATTTTACTGTGGAGGCGAACTAGCACCACTTAACCATCAGCACTTAAATTAGGCAGGAGCATTTATTATTTATTTTCTTTGTAAAAATAAATAAAAAATAGTATATATATATATATATATATATATAGTTATATATATATATAAATGCAACAAACAGTAGCACAACCTTTCATTTAAACAGACAGCCCGGGTGTCCATCAAAAATAGCATATATGAAGGAAAAAGATGTCACTCACGGGTCTTTTGACGAAAACAGCTTATTATTGTACAATCACATCTCGCGTTTCAGCCCAATGTGCGAGCCGTCATCAGGATGCAAACAATCCACAGTGTATAGTCCCATTTTATAGCCATCCCCATACATGGGGAGTGTGTATGGGGAGGCTATAAAATGGAACTATACACTGTGGATTGTTTGCATCCTGATGAACGGCTCGCACATTGGGCTGAAACGCATAGATGTGATTGTACAATAATAAGCTGTTTTCGTCAAAGACCGTGAGTGACATCTTTCCTTCATAGATATATATATATAGAGTATAGTATATATATATATAATATAAACAATAAAAAATAGTATGTATTTTATATATATATATATATATATATAAGATATTATATATATATATATATAGATATATATCTATAATCTATATATAGATAGATAGATATATATCTATATATAATACAGTACTTTTATTTCAGTGTGAAGTATGTGAGTATTGGATAACAAGTCTTGCTGAACAATGATTTTTGTTTTTGTGTACATGTGTAGTACGTATCACGTGGTTATGGCTTTGGGACATTGTGTTGGGGATAATAAAAGGCCTCTCACTTTCAATACATTTTCTTAATACACAGTTCCCTGATCTCATTCCCCAATTGACCACTAGCAGGCAGGGTTGTCTAGTAAACACTGAATTCTTTAAATTATCACCAGGGAACCACTATAAGATAGAGGTTAATGGAAAAACTAATGCCTGAGAGCATGTTTCTCGCTGTATGAAATAACATTAAAAACATGTCTCGCATTGTTTCAGTGAGCTGATTGGAAAATTGTATCTAAATTAGAATGACTATCTCAGTGAAGCACTGATGGTTTAACGTAGCACTCTGTAGAACACAGATATTTCTCAGGCACAGACAGTGAGTTTGTCATTTGACTTTGCAAAAAAATGAGCCAAATTTATAGAACACTAAGGGGCCGATCATAGAGGCAAACAGTGCCAGCTATTATTCGCAGAACCATCAGATTTTATTTAACTGAACACCAGGTAAAAAGTAACTCTGATTGGTTGTGAAAATATGCTAGAATGCATAGTGAATGGCCAGGGATCTTTCCTCTCATATAGCAATATAAATAATTTCCTATGCCTGAAATTGGCAGAATCTGTAAACACCTTTAAGGGTGCTTAGGTGTCTTCTTGTACAGGCAGACACAGCTGATAACTGTATCCACGTGAGTGCATATGTGATTGGTTGTGCCTTTTTTTCGTCTGGTGTACTAGGAGACATGTGTTGGTGGATGGAAAGCGCGGGTTTTGCATGGAGGGGTGGAAACTTGATTTACTTCTATCTTTTTTCAACTCAAACATAAGTATTCAACTGTGTAATTATATGTAATTGACATGGTCCATCTTTATAAGGACTCTGAATAACAAAGGAAAAGAGCACTGTGGCTTTGGTAAATGAGGGACAATTGTATGCAACCACATTCACCCCGACATATAGGGCCTATTTGTAAATTTGCGGTATAGCAAGTTAGCAAAACCATGTGGTATGTTAATGTATAACAGCAGCCGTAATGTACGGCCGTGAGTGAATCTCTACCTGTTTTGACCTTTCTCTGCTACAGACAGTCGCTACACTTGCTTGGATTGCAGAAAGTGGCTTTCTGGTAACAAACTCTGGTGAACTCACTGTGCATGAGTGCCCACAGAAAGGACTCTGAGTGCTCCCTCTGGCACACGTGCCATAGGTTCGCCACGACTGCAGTATAGTAATACTATAGTAAAGTATAAAATACAATTTAAATTTTCCTTTTTTAATAATATTCATTACTATTCCTGTAATATATTTGTTAAAGCCCGGGGAGTAAGGAGCTATGCCATACCTCCTTTCTTCATAATAAATAATTTAACTTTCATGAGATCCACCACTGGAGAGATGAAACTCCAACCCTTCCAGTGTTCTAATCCTCTACAGTACCATGCGCTATAATGATATAGAGGAATATACTTCTTAAGTCTCTTACTCGATTGAAGAACGGGAGGTAAGGCATAGCTCCTTAATCTCCCAGGCTTCAATCATACATTTTGTGTGAACTATTTCTTAAAGCTGCATACACACATGAGCAGAAAAGGACTATCCGGCGGATCCAACTGAATCGCTGCTTTCTCTGCGAGTGTTTGTAATGCACGAACGAGCATTCACGTCAGAATCGATAGTATGGGGAGTCGGCTGCGGTCGTGGGAAACTTGCAGTCCCGACATTCTCCCTACGTGTATAGGGGGAACACCCGGGACTGTGGTGTTCCCTCATCTTTGAAAAATGACAGAAAGAATCCATGTTTATTATGATGCATTTTTTACTGTCCCTTAAAACTTTTAGCAGGAGAACTAAAGTCAAGCCATTTCCTATCTAATAACCTTAACATCTATATTCTTAACTATAATAACTCATGCACTGACATATATTAAAAACTCTTTTGTTAAGGTAGGTACACACAGAAAAGATTTTGAAAGATAAGCAGAGAGGATGTGCAAGATCCAGTCTCATGGCATCCGCACATAGGGGCAAGGGAGGGTGTTTGCCCCCCCCCCCCCTGGATTTCTCTCTAAAAAATTTAAATTACTGTGCACTGCCCAGATCTTCGCTGGCCCTTTAATGAAAGGTAGAGTGAGAGTCTCAGCCAATCGCAAGTGTTACCAAAATCAGAGTGAGCGGAGATTCAAACTCCTGCTCTGACCCTGTAAATCACTGCCGATCAGATCCCTAGTGAAGAGAAGCAGGGGAAAAAAATCCCTATTAATAATCGCAGTATGATGTACGGTATCAGTAATCCCAGTATGATTACCTGTATCAAAAAATCCCATATCAATAATCCTAGTATAATGTCCTGGATCAATAACCCCAAAAATACTGTGCCTGTATCAACAATCCAGTTGCTGTACTGTATCAATAACCCCAGTTTGCGTACCTGTATCAACCCCAGTTGCTGTGCCTGTATCAATAACCCCGTTTGCTGTACGTATCATCCCCCAGTTGCTGTACTGTATCATAATCCAGTTTTCTGTACTGTATCAATAATCCCAGTTTGCTGTACCTGTATCAATGTCCCAGTTTTCTGTACCTGTATCAATAGTCCCAGTTTTTGTACCTGTATCAATAATCCCAGTTTGCTGTACTGTATCATTCCATTGCTGACCTGATCAATAGTCCAGTTTTCTGTACCTGTATCAATAGTCCCAGTTTCTGTACCTGTATCAATAATCCCCGTTTGCTGTACCTGTATCAATAGTCCCAGTTTGACTGTACCTGTATCAATAGTCCCAGTTTGCTGTACCTGTATCAATGATCCCAGTTTCTGTACCTGTACATAATCCCAGTTTCTGTACCTGATCAATAATCAGTTTTCTGTACCCGTATCAATATCCCAGTTTGCTACGTACCTGTACCTGTATCAATAGTCCCAGTTTGCTGTACCTGTATCAATAATCCCAGTTTTCTGTACCTGTATCAATAATCAGTTTGCTGTACCTGTATCAATAATCCCAGTTTGCTGTACCTGTATCAATAACCCCAGTTTGCTGTACCTGTATGAATTGTTCTGCATTTGAATATATTATAATCATTTTTGGTGACAATAAATTATATACACACATTAACACATATACCACATATTTTCGAACTCAAAAATAGTTCCCAATGGTATTTTGAGGATTATTGAACTTTCAAGCTATTTATGGATTATGGAAAAAGCTTTGAAAGTTCGATAATCATTGAAAATGCGCTCCCGAAAGTGCGTTGCCGTTTTTATATTTTCTGATCTTTCCCGAATCCGTAAATCGAAAATGGAACGAAATTTACCAGTTTCGGCCATCTCTAATTAACAGCAATGCCATTAAAGTTTACAATAAAAATTCCTCGAGATTCAAAGCTCAATTCTAGCTATGCTTGTCTAGTGATTACTTTCCCTTATTTGAAGTTGAAGAGAGCTCTCAGCATCCATATTGCTCTTGCCAGTTTTTGGCACTGGATATTTTTCTACATAAACAGTCATGTTAAAAGGCCACTGTGCCAAATACAGGGGGATGGTGTGTCTTATGTGAATGGCTACTCTTGGCAGGAACTGTTTTCAGAGCAAGGCGTAGAATGATGAGAGAGTTTCCAAATAGTAGGCTTGTCAAATAAATAATATATTTCATATTACTATTACCTTTAGCAGATTCCAGACACATTCACTGCTAGTGATCTGCATACTGACACAATACATAAACATATACAGCAAACCACTGACAGTGTCACATGACCATGCAAAATAATCTGCCACCACTGGAATACACTCCAAACAAAAAACTGCAATACTGGCACACACTGACAGAATACCATGCACACAGTATCAACGACAAGGGACCCTCCTGCTGATTCATTACCTGCTAATTAAAGATCCGAGCTGAGTGTGTCGTACCATTGTGATTAGACAATCTGTTAGCATTTGTGAGCTATGTGTTCAGATAATCAAAAAACACTTTCTTTCCTTCTATTTAAAAAATATATTGCAGTTGTAAGCCTAAAAATCTACACAGCCAAAAGTAATAATATTTAATACAAAGGTTGGCCACTTTCAATTTCTTAGTGTGATTGTCAGTATTCGCCACTTACCTCCTTTGGTTCGTGGCTATTTGTCTCTTTTTTTCATTTGTATTTGGGCCATTCGGCATAGTTCAGTTCGGTTTTTCTCCTAAGATGCAATTGATTGCTGTTAGTATTTTGGAGGCCAATCCAAATTCTCATCTTCCTAGCCCCTTCTTAGTTTTGTTTTGCCACTCCCTACTTTCCCTATTTAACTTCCTGTTCTTTCCTTATCCAGTGCCTATTATAGTTATTGGTTTTGCCCTGAGATGTGGTGTGTTTTCTCTGTGTTAGTCTGGTTCCTGACTACTGCCTGTTTTCGCCTATTACCTCGGACCGTATCCTAACTACAAAATATTTCTCTATCCTCTTGTACCTTTCTCTGCTAACTGAGTATGTGTGTACCTTCCTTGCCCTTTTCCGATTTGGTTTCTCTTTGGCCCCATGGCTTAACTAGCACTCTCGCCTTGTCCGCCAGTACTCTAAGTCCAGGGGGCAACTGATCCCGGTGAGGCACTACAAGTCTCCCAGCAATGGAGACTTGTCTTTGGTGAAGCGAATGGTGTTAAATTGGGGTATCTGGGTTAAGGAATACTCAGGTATCCAGAGCATTACACTGATAAACCTGTAGATTTTAAAATAATTTTTCTCGACTATTATATTATAAAGAGCATATTTATATTCATACTTATATATTTATATCATCAAACTCTTTAAGGTAATGTGTAGTTTTATGTTTTATATTATGGTATATACTACCTAGGTGTAACAACACTTAGTTGTAACACAGTATTGGTTATAAATAAAATACTCTCTTTAATTAAGGTTTTTTGTATAGGCCTTGAGTTTAATATGTGCTGTGTACTTAGGTACCCTGTATACTGTTAATTAATGCTACTTGTAAAAATAATTTGAAGACAATTCTTTAAGGAACATGCCCACACTTGCCTTTCAGAGCTTGCCTTAAATGAGAGGGTGACCTTGCCTTCAACCTCAGTCTTCTGGGGATTATATATAGACTAATGTATTTCTGCCTTCACAGTCAGTTACTCTAGTGATTCCATTTCTAGTGTGAAGACTCTGTGTAATTAGAACTTTGTTGAGGGGTACTAGGTCAGTCAACATCATATAAGTGGCGATGGGATATGAACTTGGTGATGACGCTGAGAACAGCATCAATTCCTTCAATGGCCAATAAAACATCTGTTTTAGGCTCAGCAGTGCAAAGCAACATGTCCAGTTGGTTTTCTGTAACCAATTATGATTGTAAAACAGCCTAGGCTAGCCTCTGCTAGGGCTATGCTTAGAGTCACTCACATGTGTTGCTCTTTCTTAGCAGGAAACCTATATTTATGTACAAAGTCAAGTCACCAAAAAATTAATGTAAATGTCATAATTAGGTTTAAAAGATGTACGCACAGAAAGATGAGTTAGAAGTTCAGAAATCAATGTAAAAACTGACTGACTTCCCACACAAATCAAATGGGATCTAAACTGTGCCATAGTGTGGACCTATGGTCTTGGTTGAAAACACCCTTCACAAATATTGCACTTAATAAGGGTCCATTACAATGCAAATTCTTTATATGTCCAATATTTGTATTTGGTCCTGGTGTGGTTTAGTCCTTCTTCAATTAATCTCCTGACTGGAAAGGAGAAGATGAGCCTATACAGTGGGCAGCTTATAACAGCTAGAATTGACTGTAGGAACTAACAGGGCTATGTACCGAGAGCCGATATCGACTCTTTATTGCCCCCGTTAAGCAATGCAACGAGTTTATAGTGGCTCTCGGTGCATTAGAATGGGGTTTGTCTCTGCGTATCTTTACGCCGCTATTGCTGGCATTACAGATTATGTTTAAAGAGCCGTTATCGGTTCTGTACATTTGTTGCAGCA
The DNA here is from genome assembly GCA_019447015.1 of Hymenochirus boettgeri. Taxonomy (NCBI): domain Eukaryota; kingdom Metazoa; phylum Chordata; class Amphibia; order Anura; family Pipidae; genus Hymenochirus; species Hymenochirus boettgeri. Next base: position 93,665,684 of record CM033477.1, read on the forward strand.
GTTGAGCAACACAGTTTTTGTGTAAAAGCCTTAAAGTAAGTTTTAACCCTTGGTACATCGATTAACGGGACTTAAGGTATAAATAGCCGATAATGCCTCTCGGTACATAGCCCTGTAAATTAGGTACCAAAACTAACTGATGTAAAATCATTCAGCAAAGATGGACTCCAACCTAGGAAATGCTATGCTGTCATTGCCTAATATTGATGTGTCTGTGGATGCTACAGTATGTGTCCTAAATTCCCAAGCCCACTCTGGTGCACCTCCCCTGTGCGAACAAATCTTTATCTGGCACCAGCCCCATAGACTTGAATGGCGCTATCTGCAAAAAGACCAGGGGAACATGAAGAAAGGAGCATAGCTGATTGGAATGTTTTAAAGTATTTAAATTATCAAAAATAAAAAACATTGCAGATAAGGTCCTCATTACATGGGAAATTACCTGAACTTAATTTATTATTAGACGTTCATTCTCCTTTAATCTTCATATATAGAGACTTTCAGTGGATCTGTGTCAAGTGATAAATGAATTTTATGAAGGTTCACTCATCTTTTTGTTTTTTGGCAGCTGTTGACATAAATCTGCAGGGGGAGGATGAGTTACATGTCTGTAAAGAAAGAAGCTTGAAGCAGCCTGGTCCTATCAGATAAAGCCATGTCTGCTGCCTCCTTTTATTTCTTTTTATGCCATCTCTCTCTTTCTTCAGAGAGTAAAATGAGACTTATCCTGCTGTTATCTTCTAACAATGACTGGAGTAAGCGAAGCAAGCAAACGATGTAGCCAGTAAGACGTTTTACAGCATGCTGCTCCCCAATGCTCTGTATGGGGTTCAGCGACCCTTTCAGTGTGGATAATGAAGAGCATTGCTTCAGCCTGTTTTCCTGCTGATTGGAAAATCAAGGACTATTGTTTTCAAAACCTATACAGTTCCTCTATTACCAGTGAAGGAAGTCCCGCTTGTTCCCTACCTAATGGATCTTTTCCACTGTCTGCATCCTATTAAAGTATAATGTCTTTATCCATCTGCAGACAAAGGATTCAGTCTATTCCACACCCAGTGAGCTGTGACAAAGCGAAAGCTTCTAGCCATGCAGCATCATATCTTTATTCTCTTGCTCTTGATGTATCAAAAAAAATAAGTGTAGTATATAGTGCATAGCAATGATCATCTGTACTGCAAGGAAGAGAAGGGACACGGAATAAACAAGGTTATGGCAGCCACCAGGGAGCAGGACATAAGCCACTATTAATGGCACCACAGAAAATGTTAAATTGGCCAACCCTATATTATTATGTATGCACCGCAAAACACTGTATCTGCTGCTCTATGTGGGATAGATATTTATATCTGTTGTAAAAGGATTTCTTTGTAGTTGGTAAAGGGATAGCTTTTGGTTGTTGTGGGCTCTATTTTATTATATGGAACATTGGGGCTGTATTTATAAGCCGTGGTATCGCTTTTTAGTAATAGCGCGGCTTAACGATCGGTAAAGTGATAGTTAACGATTGATAATTTATGATCGTAACCTGAGATGCCGAAATCCCCATAGAATAGCATTGCGGTATTTTACTATCGATGGTATTTTACGACCAGACGTTCTTAATTACGAAGTTTGTCGAAAATGTTCAATAGCGGCCGTACGTTTACGACCACCATCGTACATTACAACCTCCAGTAAAAAGAAATACCTAGTGTTTATAAATATGGAGGAGACTATATCTGTCATTGGAAAAATAAGAAGAATGGACCACCCTTGACTCCAGGACACCCCCCCCCCCTGCAGTTGCTCCCCTGTTACACCCCGTGCAAAAGCCGTCCTACGTGTTTATGAAAACATCATTGTCTGCCATTGCATTGTGACATTCTGTATACTGTCTATACAAACAATAGTAATAGTATTGAGGTTGAAAGACATACGTCCATCCAGTCCCCTATCTTGCAATATCCTCATTTCCTGCCTAACTGTTGATCCAGAGGAAGGCAAAAAAAAAAAACCCACCAAATTTATGAAGGGGGAAAAAATCCAATTCTCCCAAGTGGACAATCGGAAATTTCCTGTTTGCAGAAACTCATCCAGCTTTTTTTTTAAACTGACAAATGCACCTGGCATAACAATGTCCACTGAAGACAGTTCCATTTTACCGTTCTCACAGTGAAAAACCCTTTCCGAGCTTGAAGCCTAAACCTTTTTTCTTCAAGTCATAAGGGATGTCCATGTGTTCCTGACATGTTCTTTTGGTGACCAATGCCCCAGATAGTTATTGTATGGCCCGTTAATGAATTTATACACAGTAATTCATATCCCACGCAAGCACCTTTCTCCAGCGTACATAATTGTAATTTTCCAGTCTCATATTCAAGCTCCCCAACATTCCCTTATTAATTTAGTTGCCCTTCTCTGAACCCTTTCCATTTCAAAGATGTCTTTTTGTACACAGGATTCCAAAATTGCATGCATATTCCAATAGGCCTTACCAATGCTTTGTAAAGAGAAGAATAACATGTTCCTCCCTAATCCATACCTCTCATTATACAAGACAATACCATGCTGGCTCTGGCTGTTGCCAGCCTGGCACTGCTTGCTACCTTTACTTTGTTATCCACCAAAACTCCAAGATCCTTTCCAACAGGGATTCACTTAACACAGAGCCATTTATAGTATAAGCAGCACAAGGATTTTAAGTCCAAAATGCATCACCTTGACATTTATCAACATTGAATCTCTCTGTCACTTAGCAGCCCAATGTGACAATCTATCTGATCCCCCTGCAATATTGCCACCTCTTGAAGTTTTTAATGTCGACAAGTTTTGTCTCGTCAGCAAACACAGAAAACTTGTAACTATACCCACTTCCAAATCATTAATAAATAGATTAAATAGAAGCGGGCCCGCACAGAACCCTGTGGCACCCACTTTAGTCCATATGTATGAAGCCCCATTAACAACTACTCTCTGCATCCTATTCATTAACCAATTTTCTATCCATGTACAAATGTCCTCCCAGACAAACAGACCTTAGCTTATACATTAGTCGCCTAGGGGGACTGTATCAAAAATCTCAGCAAAATCCAACTAAACTACATCTACTGTTGTAAGGTTCTCCATTCACTCAGGTCATGGTATATGTGTATTCATTAGATTAACTGGACTCGAAGTTTAGTTCTTGAAGACGTTTCGCTTGTCATTCGACTGGCTTTCTCAATCAGAATGACTTGTACAGAATCGTGCCTAAATAGAGGTGGGGCTGGTTCGACACCCAACTGTCTTCATGTAACAATGTTGTGTTTGACACCTTACCTGGGCGTTCCTATAGCACACCTCTTAGCCACCATGCAATCACGCCCTTACCACTGGTTTAATATGCTAATTGTGATTTTCAAGGTTCATAATTGCCACAGATTATTGTACAAGCCATTCTGAATTGAGAAAGCAGTCAGATACTAGCGAAATGTCTTCAAGAAACTAAACTTCAAGTCCGTTGATCTATTTAATACAACAGATATACATCTACTGCTATGCCAGAGTCTAAATTTCTACTCACTCTCATAAAAGCCAAGCAAGTACTTTTACAAGATCTATTTCTCCTAAATCCATGCTGGTTAGTACTTTCCAGTATCTTTCCCCACCCACTAAAGTTTAAACTTACAGGCCTTTAATTACCTGGCTGTGATGACTACCCTTTTTGAATATTGGAATACATCAGCCTTCTCTCCAATCCGAGGCATACCTCCGACATGAGGGAATCTGCAAAAATAAGAAACAATTGCCCTAGATATAAAACGAACTTAGCTCTCTAAGTACCCGAGGATGTATTTTATCCGGTCCAGGAGTTTATTAATATTAACTTATTTAGTTTCTCTGTACATATCCTCGGTTAGCCAAAGTCACTTGAACTTATACCATTATTGCTACTATACTCTATGATATCCTGTACTTGATCTTCTATAGTGTAACAGAGGGGGAAAAAATATCTACTAGTAGTAAAACTGTTGTGTTTAGATTTTTTTTGGGCTTTTAAGCCTCTGAAAACAGCCAAAATACAGCACTTTGCATTGATTGATCTAATGTACTTAATGTATGAATCATGTAGTAATGGTTTCCCGTTGCAATATTATATATATAAGAGCTGTCATTATCCTATTCTGGTAATAGTCCATCTTTATGGATGGCTAAGAAATGCTGAAATCAGAAATAACACACGGTCCATCTTTTTCTGCTGATACCCACTCAGCAGGCTCCTCAATACTGGCTGACAGGAGGGCAATATTATGTTATATTTTTGTCCAGATGATTGACAGGGTTCCACTAAAATCATCACAAGGAAACAAAGACTTAGGCGGGGCAAAACCAATTTAGATGTTAAGCCTAGTAGACATTCATTTTGACAAATATCTAATCTACTTAATATCTCCTGCTTACCTTGGATATCCCCATCTATTACACTTTACGATTGATGTTATCAAAATGTCGACGGGAATGTTGCATACGTAGGGTTCAAGTGTAAAGGTACCTAAGGGCAAAGATTCACCCTGCTGATTGCTGGCATTGAATCTAACGCAGCTGCGCAATCTCTGGCAAATAGGCTGGCAGCAGCTGATGTCTTCTCTGATACTTGCGCACCCGCTGTGTTTAAAGTTGCGACTGACCACTATTGAACCCTAAAAAAGTCGCGATGCGGCCTGTAAATCCCCCTGTAAGTCTCCAATTACATTTCTAATGTCAAGTTGTCCCATGACTGTGGAGCCTATCAGCACAATTTTATGCTGCATTGTTTCTTGGTCTGTGTCCTTTCCTGGTAGCCTTGGTCTCAAAGGCACATTTGCCAGGGTGGGATATCTGTGATCCTATGGGTTAATATTATGAAGATATTTAAAGAGGAGGGGCATACATATATTGGAATGATAAAAAAAATTAGGTTATTGGTACTTTATTTTAACTTTTTTTTATCTCATAAAGAAGCGAATAGTTGCAAGAAAAAAAAGACAAAATATTGCAAAATTTTTCCATTTTCATGTCCCCACTTGATGCTGGTTAATATGTTTTCAATGGGCTTTTAAGTAAGACTTCCACAGTTCCAAAATTTCAATGAAGTGAAGAGATTCTACAGAAGACAAGTCCCCTCTAGGCATATAAAGAAACTGCAACTGCTTTGTCAGAATAACCTTTCAGGCATGTAATACGTTTTATGATTCATTACATTCATTGTGTATTCTTGGCTGAGCTCTTATAAAATAAATTCACTTTACTCCAAATGGTCATTGGATACTCATTTTTCCAATAGATATTCACTATGAAATTACCTTACTCAATGACACGTGGTTGGGAGCCCAAAATATATATGGTACTCGACCCTTGTTTCTGCTCAGGTTAATTAAAAAAAACATTTTTGGTATTGCTGAAAAAAGTGCCATAGCTGATAGAGAGCACCGATAGTCTAGGTCCCCAGGGCTTTGGGCCAAAACTTTGTACTTTGTAATTGTTTTAATTGCCATGCTGACTTTAAATCAAATTACAAATTAAATATAAAAGGACCTCTAACCAAACACGTGTTAATAAACACAAAAAACTAAATTCCTTCCATGTTTATATCATTTGTATTAATATTGATCACGAAAGAAGTGCCCAAAAGATAGCAGTAGACTTTGTATTTATCTGAATACTGAAAGGGCCTCCCCAGAGAGGTAGAGAATCCTATTCCTACCTCCCCGAATGGTTGCAAACATGAGCGGGGAGTTTTCAAGATTTGCAAGGCGCAGCTGGATCTGGACTCTCCCATAATCTCCAAGTGAGTGAACTTTGATAGCTTAATGTTCGTTACTGCCGATACAGGGGGAGTAGGAATATGGCATTCTTCCTTGGGAAAGGAACTTAAGCATTCTAAAAGTGGACATAGTTCACTTTAATGTATTTGTTGCTCTTAAGACTATTGCAGCTGGTGAATCCAAAGGTCCATCATATAGCTTGTATTTTTATTTATGAAAAAGCAGTGTACATGAACAAAGGCTGCCAGTAGTGGTCCCATTGTTGCATTAGCGACAGGATCTTATCCTTTATCCAACCTTATTTAGATATAATTACTTTCTATACACTTCCAAAGCCTTAACATTGTTTTTTTTGAATGATGTTAGTGCCTCCCCTTTTCATAAGTACATTTTCTCTTTTTGTTCAGTTGTTTTGTTTAAAAGTGAGAGATGGGAACCTACAGCATTTGTACTAAATGTCTACAGTCTGTACAGTGCAATGGAGTAAAATGATTCATGCCGTTCACAACGTCATTTTTAAAAATGAATTTGCTATGTTGTGACAGAAGATTGTCAGACGGAAAAAGGGAAAAAAGCGCCATATTTATGGAATGCTTTTTAAAATGTTGATTTGAATTTATATTGTCTGAGCACAGCTGACATCACCTGATACATTTCCAGTTGAGTCAGCACACAGCACTTTGCATTTCAATTAGATCAATCATTTTAAATACATGAAACTGTATGTGTCCAACATATAGCAGCTATAAACAATATATACCATAGGCAGTACCTAAAACACAAGCCCTTTGGACATTGGTTCTATTTTATTTTCAGGTAATATAACATAGTGACATCCATGGCTGTTATACTGTATAAAAAATATATACCAAACTGTTGCTCTGTGTATTTGCAACGATTAACCAGCTAACATATACTTTTACATTCATTGCTCACATCATGCTATACACCTACTATACACACACATGCAACACACTCAAATATACTGCTGACAGCACATTCACTCATTCATTCTATAATATAAGGTGTAATACGATGCTTTATGGTACAAAAATGTAGTTTATTATTTCCCTTATTGCCTCATTACATCTATTTGGAAACTTAAAAGGGTATAATGATTTCAAAGATGGTGATGATTTCAGCTTATATCAATAAGGCTCAACCCAAGATCGTGTGTTTTTATTTGGGTTATCTGTTGGGTCTATCTGCATGGTTTTTATATGAAGATTAAGTTAGAATTAAGATTCCCATAGCATTGGCAGACTGCCTCCTCGTGGGTGTACTTATGTGTAAACTTAGTCCTGTTGATGGGGGCCTGAGATGGACTGCACTGAATATATTTTGGGTGGAGGCACAAATAGAATTTGTTACTAGGTCACAACAAAGAGTGGTCGTGGGCGAAGTTCATCTTTGTAACTAAAGTTCTAAGTGGTGTGCTGCTCGGTCTCTGGGATTATATTTATGAAGGCGCGGCATTGCTATTTTGCGATACCTCACTTTACCAATAGTTGACGCAATTGTAAATTTATGATTACAGACGTAAATCTTTGGTAGCGAATTTAACTCTGGCGAGTGGCGTCGTAAATTGTAAGGTCGAGGGCAGTGTGTTAGATCGACAACTGCGATCATGAATACAATACCATTGCAGTATTTTACTAACACATGGTATTGTAAAAACAATTGTACTTTTAAAAATTTTAACCCTTTGGTTTATAGTAAGTTTTGAAATGAGCACAGGTTTTTGATATGCGCTCTTGTTTGCGGGGCCATTACCATTAATCTGTATAATAATAGACTTAAGCTAGCCATACACGAACAGATGTTCTTCCAATCGGAAATCCTATCAGAAACAATGCCCGAAGTTCCCCCAATTGATCTACCACAGATTTCCCCTTCAAATCTGCAAAAGACATGATAACTTAAGATGTGGTCGGCAGAGAATTTTCGCCTGCCCCAATCTTCTTTTTTCTGATAACTGCTTGATATTGTTGAAAATGGTTTTTTGTATTTTGAACGATTCAATTGAATTTGCCGAATCGCTCAAACTATCAACTCGTGGTTTGGGGCTTTAGAATGGTATTGAGAGCAAGGCCTCGTGATAACACTAAACTTTTTCAGAATTTGAGAACTTCAAATGATGTGCAATTGTGCAGACGGGCCTAGATAGATTGGCAAATTGTAGCAAGAGTGGCAGATGAGATTCTATGGGCCTTATTTATAAAGCCGTGGTATTGCTATTTAGCGATACCCCTCGACTTTAACGATCAGTAGTACGTAATTTACGATTCGTTAAACCATTGGAGATCGGAAAAATAATACAATATCTAATGGGGGGGAATAAGTCATGGCAAAACATCACACAGTTAGAGAGGAGAGCCATTACATCTCTATAGTAAGGCAAAAAGGTAATGTATTCATACTCAATAGCATAGACTATAAACAAGAGACCCTTGGCAGGTGGATGACCCCCAAACGTACACACGTTTATCTATAGACCCCACAGATCAATGTAGAAAAAATTAGAGAAGATATTTAGGGAAGGGGGGAAGGAAGGACTCACTGACATCAAGTCAAGGGAGTTTTTCATACCAAATACACCAGAACCCTGATTTTCCACCTGGCTCCCAAAATGCACGAAGCAGTATTTTCAGTAAGTACTGTAGTGCAGGATTCAGGGAAATACCCAGAGTGAGGACTTAGCGATTTAGGTCCTCACCTGGGTATATGCTGCAGGAGAAGAGGAGCAAGAGGGAGGCGATTTTAATTGGAGAGACTCCTGGGTAATTTCCATGGTAGCCCTTAAAGGGCATTGTTCACCCCATTTGTAATTTTTTGCTATAGTGTAGGGCTCCACCCCAGCCCCAACTGCTATAGTTTTATTTGCAGAAATCCCCTGAACTGTAACTATACCTCTCTACTCCGACGTCAGTCACGGCCCTCTGTTGCATGAAACTGCAAGCAGACCGGCAGCCGCGTCCATGATTGGCTGAGAAGCAGCCAATCACGACGTGCTTCTGGCTATCCAGAACGTCGGAGGAGAGAGGTAATGTAAGTACAGTTCGGGGAAGTTTCTGCAAATATAACTATGCGGTTGGGTTGGGGGAGGGGAGCCCTACACTACAGAAAATGGGTTTTGTGCTAGGGGGAGGGAGGGAAAACGGGGAGGGAGAGGGAGGGGGGAGGGCTGCAGTGTGCATTACATTTTTCTCCCGGGGGGGAGACAGGATTCAGAGCCCTATAGGACTCCTGCAGGCTCCTGGAGTCAGTTTTTTGGGACTTTACAGGGACATTACTGGAGAACCATTTGGAGCAGGGATGTGAGGTAAGGATTTTATTACACTACGCAGTGGGCCATGTAGTAGTGGGTAAATATGTGTTGGGGTGGACATGCCCTTTAAAAGCAAGTGCTAAACCTTCAGGGCTAGGCCTCGCGGGCATAATTTGTGCTAAATTTCTATGTGTAGGCCATATTAGAGGATCATCATATAAATGTGGCCAAAGATAAGTATCTTTCATTGCTTTGAGTGAAATTGATTAGTGCAATGTCTAGCAATGTTCAAGCTAAAATCTTCTTCCAAATGGACCAATAAAGATAACTGATCCATTTTGTGAACCACAAGCAGAACACAAGTGAAATGTTGGTTCTAGTATACACAAAATGGTATTGTATACAAATATATGTAAAACATCCACATTTTCTACACTCTCCTTTAATACATCTGTGCTTTCCAGACTCATTAAGGGGAACAATTATAACAATGTCTTCAGTGGGGTAAAAGGGAAGTTGGACGGTTAATGCAGATATTGTAAAAACTGTTTATGGAATATATTTAGAGCTATTTTTGACTTAAAATCTGCTTATCTAGAGGTGGGATCCAATGTGACCTGCCTTGTGTTGCTGACCCCCTTGATTAGTAGGGATGCCAGTTTATTTCCCTCAGAGGTTTAAATTCCAAAAATCTAATTCAAACCTATTTGAAACAGAATTTTTGGATTTTGAACCACAATTTTAACCTTTCAACTTCAGAGTTTTACCGTAGTCAAATACTTTCCATCATGATTTTTTAAAGTTTACATTTTCCGAAAATCCATCAGATTGCTGCGGATTTTAGAAGCCAGCCTGTTTCGATACCAGGAATCATCTCTACTAGTTAGTCATCAGATTTAATTGGGTGGTAAAGGGCAAACAATGTGAACAGCAACAGCTTAATAACTTATAATCCTCATTTGGAAAAGCCAGCCTTCTAACTTACCTAGAAGAACACTCTTATTTATGTATATCACAAACAAATTCTCTCCTATTAGTATGTTGATAATATGGTCAAACATAACTAACTGCACAATCTAATAAACAGAACAACATTCTCCCCCAGTTCTGATTTTGGCCAAGTTAAGGGTATATATACTCTAAAAAATCATTTAGATACCGCAAGACTACTTCAAAACTTTTTTCAGATTTTAAATCTGAGCTGTAGATCCTGAGAAATAATCATTTTAATCACAGCATTTACCCCTGTCACTCCAGAAGTAGAAATTATAATGTGTGCTCTATCTCTGGCCTTTAACTAGGATATTTGGCTGCCTGCCAGCACACTTTGCGCAACAATTAAGAGAATCAGCAGAAAAAAGGCAGGGGGGAGGGGGAGGAGATGTGTAAGCAGAGCTGGGTCAGGTGAGCTGTGCAGAACTTATAAGTGTCGCAGACACTACAAGAAGGCAGTGAGTAAGGGAGGATGGGCCAATTTGGAGCAATCACCAAACATTAATAAGTTAATAACTAATAACCTGGTACATGACTAAGGTGCATACACAGGCGATAATGGGGCCGCGGGGCGGTGAATTGATCAAGATCTTGAGTAATCATGCCATTTTGGGTACTTTGTCTGGTTGAAAATGCCATTCATACACATTATTTTGCGTCACAAGTGGCCCCACGATGCAGGTTGTGTATAGCTACAGGCAAATCATCATCAGCCACCTGCTGCCTCAGGACCCTACCATGGATATGCTCCTTTATTAGAGAGACAATTATCTACCTGGGTTCCTCTCCGCGTTCCGTCTGTCTTAATCTGTGCGTTTGTACCTAGGCGTGAAGACCTAAACCGCTAGGGTCGCTCACCACCGGCTGTTTGTAGTTACCACCTGAAATAATTACTTAGGCACTGTCCGCTCCCTAGTCTACAGTAGTTCCGCCCACCACGTCCGTTGGGTGAGCGGCTCGCCAAGAGGTAAGATTGCCTGCGGGCAGAAGTGTCTTCTATTGAAACAAAGAAACGGAGCAGGAGCAGCGCTAAGTATGTCATGTAACTACAAAGAGCCAGGGGTGAGGATCTAGAAGTTTAGGTCACTCACCCTAGGTACAAAGCACAATAGAAGCGAGGAAAGCAGGGAGGAGGTATATGGGAATGTTGTCCTTAAAAATCAGCAACGTCACTTAATTGTAACTGTGTTCCAACACCCAAAACCTTGCCCCTGACTGAAAATGTATACCAGGACCGTTTTTAGGATGAGGCCAAATAGGACAAAGAACTAGGGCACTATTCTTACTCCATCTATCATCTCCCTTGGGTCAGCGTTTTACTTTAAGCCTCATCACATAGTCACTAAGATAGTCGTTAGACTAGACGTTCGTGAGTAAAATAACGTTCGTGAATTTAGATAAGCAGTAGCATGCCCTTTTATCTCTTGTATTCCTAGAACGTTATCGATAAATCGTGCTGCTCCAACCATGTACAATATTAATAATCGGTCAGAACAAATCCGCAGGCTGATCGTCCGGAAAAAAAAAGCCAAAATAGTCGCCGGTCGTTTTGTGCCTGTTGACGATCGTTGATGGCTTCAATAATTTTTCATAGCACTGGCTTTAGGGTGTGTGTGGGGGCTACTTTGTTGTGCTCTTGTAGTTGGGTGTCTGCAGCGAGACACTTTCCAACGTGTGTACGAGGCTTCCCGTTTCAGAAACTGCTCTCCATTGTATTGAGTCAGAGGAATGCCGACTCCGACACACTCTCAATCTGTGTGGATGGTGAAGTTGAGGAGGGGGGGTCGGTGACCAAAACAGGTCGAACTATAACTAAATAAAACCATTAGGTCAGCACAATTCAGTTTCTGCTTATGAACACACACACAATATTAGTGACCAAAACAGGTCGAGCTATAACTAAATAAAACCATTAGGTCAGCACAATTTAGTTTCTGCTTATGAACACACACACAATATCAGTGACCAAAACAGGTCGAGCTATAACTAAATAAAACCATTAGGTCAGCACAATTCAGTTTCTGATTATGAACACACACACAATGTCGGTAACTAAAACAGGTCAAACTATAACTAAATAAAACCATTAGGTCAGCACAATCCCGACCGACCACAGTGCCTTGAATCGGCGGAGGGCCCGAAAATAATCGGCTGGTGTGTACCCAGCTTAATAGAGAGCACAGTTTGACCTGATTAGAGACTGGAGAGAGAGGGAAAGCGTGGAACCGTGTCACCCACAGGAACAACAGTTTTTTGACAGCGCGCTGATGATTTGCTCTAAAGAATGTTAAAAAACCAACATCAGGTCTGGCAAACAACAGCCATCACTGCAAGAGCCTGCTAAAATTTGGGCCAAAATGATAAGCTGATTGGTACCTGTCCTTGGTTGTGACACTATATATATATATATATATATATATATATATATATATATATATATATTATATATATATGTATGTATTTCGTTTGTTTATCAGGCATCGTGTCGTTGATCGACCACAGTGGAATGCCGCCCAAACGCAACCCAGTATCCATGTCTTAGCAGCTGAAACAGGTGTTTCTTGTGCGTGGGTAAGTGTGCGTGTTCCTCTTCCCTGACGACGGGACGTGTGTATGAGGCGTAAGTTTAAACCGGCCTTCATGTTTAGCAGCCTATTTCTGGGGTGCTTAACCAGTTGCCAACCCTTCCTCCACATGGTCCACTGACCACATTACCTGCTGCACTCCCCTGTTTATTCTGCATCTACTATACTGTATGGACCTTCACCCAAACTAGAAAAGGCCAATCCATGCTGATGTCGTTACCGTGTTTAACATAAATAATAAGAATAATTGATATTGATATATTGATATATTGATTAGTCTATTTAGGGAGTAATCCAATTCCAGTATATGCTTAACATCCTATATTCCTCTCCTGCTGCCAGAACCAAAAAGGCAAGTGGACCCCCATTATCATAAAGTCCAAAGAGTTATAGTTCAGTGCTGAAATAACAATTATCCTTTCGGAGAAAGACAAATTGCTCTGTAATGCTTTAAAAATATAGGTTGTGGGGCCCCGCACCTGAAAAATAAATGTTTTAGTACTGACACACTGATTAAATCTTGCCCTGATAGGTACTTCTGTATGGGACCAAAACCTAGAATTTTATGGAGGCTATTTGAGACAGTATTTCTCCTGAAAGTCTTTTTTTTTATTTTAAGAGGACCCAATAAACTTAACTTTGCCTTTACACTCATTTTGTATAGCACCCCAACTGAACACTGTGTCCCATTTTGTTCATAAAGTTACAGGACAAAAAAACTTTTTTTTAAGTATTAAGCAAAAAGTAATAATATCATAAGAAATAAATGTTAAAAAAGGATTCAGTATTAAAATTAAATTGAAAAAAAAAAAAAAAATTGATGTCTACCAATCTCTCATTTGGAAAAACAGCTACACAACATGTGATACTAGTATCTGACGACCACCTGGAGTCTGGCCAAGCGGACTTGGGCACTTTAGATCAGACAGATCCAAAACTTTGACTAAGCAAGGATAAACATTTGCGCTTCTCATAGTTAATCATTATTTCTAAGGTCTAATCTTTTTAAATGCCATTTTATAACTTATCTTTGCACCTGTATGATCGACAGACAAGATTATAGGAATGACTTGTTCAAGACCCTAGAGGACAGAAAGGCGCTGTGGGGGAACTATCTCCCCCTCCTCCCACGGTGGATCCCTGTTCTACGCGCCTATACACGTGGGAGATTCTCTTTCTATGTATTGATGGTATTTCAGGTGGACTTCGGTTTTTTTTTTGTTTTTGAGGGTGAATGCCCAGGATTAAAGCCCGAAGTCGCTTCGCCAAGAATGAGATTCTGTGGTCTACCATTTGGAAACGCCTATAATTATTTGCTCAGAGACCTAACTTTAGTTCCGGACAGCCCCACACACAGATCATAGATACTGTTTTTCAATCCTAATGACTGAAAGGTTTGTTCTGCTTTAGTAGATTAAATCTATCACAACTCACTATAGGATAAATGTTATCCAGTAACCAAGTGATTAGAAAACTTCAACGAACACACAAAGTCAATGTAAACAACATGAATATTTTGTTGCTGAAAAACCTGTAACTGGTTTCCAAAAACTGAACTAGCCTGCCTTTACCCAAATAAATTAAAGGGCATGTCCACCCCCAAAACTATAATCCCCCCCACTACTGGCCCCATTGCGTAGTGTAGTTTAATCCTTACCTTACATCCTAGCTCCATATTGTTCTTCTGCTATCCCCCCCAAAGTCCAAAAAAATGCCCACCAGGAGTACTGTACAGTCCATATAGGACTCTCTCTGTTCTCCCTCCAGGAGAAGTTTGGTGCATGCGCACTGCAGCCCTTCTCCCCTCCCTTCCCCTACCTCTCCCTCCCCTAGCGTAAAAACCTTTTCATAGAATAGTCTCCTGTTTCCCCAGCCCCAACCGCTATAATTTTAATATCAGAAAGTGCCCCAAACATTACTTACCTTTCCTCCGCCGCACTGAACTCCCAGCAGCCGCGTCTGTGATTGGCTGCCGCTCAGCCTCACGACGCGGACTGCCGGTCCCGCCCCTCTGCTTGCATTTCACGCAAGCAGGGGCTGGCAGTGCGGCGGAGGAGGAAGAGGGAAGGTAAGTTATTTGGGGCACTTTCTTGATATTAAAACTATAGCGGTTGGGGCGCGGGGGAGAGCAGGGAGACATATTATTGAACATTTTTAAAGAAGGGTGGACATGCCCTTTAAAATTTACTGTGGGTAATGTACTATACCTGTTTTTCGATTAGATATGGCCGAACTCACTGAAATCCATTCCACTGGAGTCAATGGGAGTTAAAAAAAATCTGCCTAAAATAAAGGTATAAATAGCAATGGTAACTTACTGTAAATGGTTCAGGGACCGGGAAATTGACTGGGAACACATATAAATGCTCAAAAATCTTTAAAAAAAAAAAAAGAACACTGCCCACAACCGGAACGTTTATGTGCTTCCTGTTTTGGCATTCAGCGCAGTATTTATTAGGATGTCAAGAAATTTTTAAAAAATTGATTTATAAATTAGAAAATACTTGAATTTCTGTGGGGGGATTTTATTATATTTATATGAAATATATGTTTAAAAAAATAAAATAGTAGCTCCGTGCAGAGGTAAATGCTGTTTTCTTGGTTAAGGCAAATTGTGAAATTAATGGAAAGAGGAAGTGAAAACAAAATATTTAGTTTACGATTTAGTGGCACATTCAAGTGGAAGCTGCTTCATGGATTTTATGTAAGGTATGGAAGCTAATGTATGGCTCTCCGTTCACAGCTGGTTAAACCATATTGTTTCAAGTCAGGCTCATTGATCCTTCAAGATTCCCACAGGCATTCATTCTGTTCCAGACCTGGTGAATGTAAATAGAAGGGATTTCATGCCTTAACCAAGAAACAGATTAATTATCTCTGCATGGAGCTACTATTTTATTGTGTTTAAAGTCGGTATGGACAGCACATTGGGTAGACCTGGAATTAATTAAAGCTGACACTTACAGAAATATTGACAGGGGTGTGTAAATCACTATTCTATATAATGCAATGTTATTTATTTTAAAAAACTTGTAAGAGGCTATGCTTATGTCGGCAGTTTCTACACAATATTATAAAAGCATAGCTGCCATTTTATGTGGTTGGGTGAGCTGCAACACTACGGAGTGGATCTGACCACAAGCCCTTGTAATTATCTATTCTGTACTCTGCAAGCAAGACGCAGTAAATTTATATAAAAGTTTGCAATGTATATTTGTTTTGGATGTCGAGCTAACGGCAGTTTCACGGCATTTCACTATGAAGCCAAAAGAAAAAGAATGGGGTTGCTCACAGACCTCGGTATAGGAGTGCGAACCAGAAGACGCTCTCCACAACGTCAGGAAATCCAGTTAAGCAGTAACAGCAGGCCGCACCTCACTTCCTTCAAATCGTATAACTTATTCAAAACATCATAAAAGCAGAGATTGGCACATGTTACATCAGCCACCCGACGCGTTTCGTGCAACGCCCTTATAATTAAGGTGGCTGACGTGATATGTGCTGATGATCTCTGTTTATGGATGTTTGAATAAAGTTATACGGTTTGAAGGAAATGAGGTGCGGCCTGTTGTTACTGCTTTAACGGCAGTTTCACCAGTGTTGAGAATTTATAAAAACTGAAGCTGCGTGGATTAATATCTGCAAGACATACAGTACATTCAGTTCCTAATTATATTATGTTCACTGAAATTAGAGGAATGGTGTTATTTAAAGTGCAATTATGAAAACAAAGATCATTTTACCTAGTAAGGCAATTTTATTAACAAGGAAAAAAATGCATATTTGGTGGTTTTGATTTTATTAGTCAGAAGAGCTTGTGGAGTAGAAAGTCGCTGGTGTTGTACAAACAAACCATTTCTCCTATTGCATTAAGGATTGGAATGCTTCTAACTGAAAGGTTGGTTTTAGCCACCATCCAAAGAAAATGTCTGAGGTTTTTGCAGCATAATAAACTGAATAGCCAGCATCCTGAACATAAAATTATTGGCCCATTAAAATACAAAGTAGCCGCTTTTCCCTCTTACAGAAGTGCGTAATGCTTTGGGGTTGGAAAAACAAAAAAGACTACAGTAACTATATTTTCCTTGGATTTTGGAGCGCTGACATTTAAAAGATACTGTACAAACGTCATGGTTAGATGATTATTTAGAGCTTTCTGAAATCTGACAAGCTGGTAGATGTGCAGCTATACACAGCTGGGCTGCAAAGTCCTTTGGCAAACCTCTATTAGATAAAACAGCCTGTTATAATTACCAGTAGGGCATAATCACAATCTAGTCACGAATATACTGGTGAAAAACTATTGCCCACGTTTCCTAGTGTGCAGTGATGGATGTGACTGTCATGCAAGACAGAGATATAATAGTATCCAGGTAATATTAGAGTGAATATTTGTCTTTATTATGCATCATATATTAATGACACAAACTGCTTGTGTCAATGTATATGGGTTAACATGGGGGTTTCACTCCTTTTTTTTTAATTTTTGGAAAATTCAATATCATGTTCTTTACATTTAAGCTGGTATTTAGCACAGAACTTAACAGGGTGTAAAAACCATGCAAAGAAGCGCATCTTACATTCCTTACTCTTGGGATGCAGTTACTGTGGCAAAGTGGTCACTGCACCAAGTATTTTGTATTGCATCGTCATATTTCTATTGTGACAAAATGATGTCAGAACATACTGGCAGTTTTGAAAATAGGGACCCTGAGATGACATCATTTGTCATTGGTGGTTCCCACTGGCTAAATGACTAGATGGTTTGGGATGCAGAAAGGAGGTATTGTTCTGGTAATTTCTAGTTCCTTAATGCTAAATCAGGTTAGAACAAATCTATGTCTTTGATTGCACCAAAAATATTGAATTAACAAAGGCAATGAGAACTTACCCAACAATCTGAATTGCCCAATCCGAATACAAGGTTTGGGGGCTCCATTATTGACTCTGTTTGCAGTCTACTCTCCACTTTTGCTTGTAATCCATTTCTGGTT
Source organism: Hymenochirus boettgeri (assembly GCA_019447015.1). NCBI lineage: Eukaryota > Metazoa > Chordata > Amphibia > Anura > Pipidae > Hymenochirus > Hymenochirus boettgeri. The sequence continues at coordinate 93,683,289 of CM033477.1, forward strand.
TCAAGTCTAAGCGGGTACACACATTCCCCATAAAGGGCCAATCCCGTCAGTACCGACGGGATTGTCCATTAGTGTATAAGTGTGTACAACTGAAACGTGCCGACAAACGTTCAGCGTCGACCATGATCGTAGGGAGTATGGGCCGTCACAACACCTTCTTCCTATAAGTATGAGAGATGAATGTGACTGTCTGTACTCCCATTCTCTCAAGGGTGTACCCACCCTTAAATGTGCCTATACACACTGATTATATCAGGGAAATACAATGTTGTATGGTGCAAAAACAATGTCTACAAATACTGATGGTGGTAGTTTGACAGCATTGCAGCAATTGTATTCAGCCCAGATGGAAAATTTACACTGATCAGTATTGGCTCCCTACTTGAAGTACAGAGAGATGATCTCATTGCGCCATGTATGGAGGATGTCGGATGGGTATATGTACATGTTGTTTCATATTAAAAAGCCAATGCTGGCTCACAATTGTGATAGCTGTCACATGTATATGACCACATTCAACATTTCACTTTGTATAATTGAAACAATTTGTGTCTTGTGTTTTCTACAAGTACTACAAGTGCTTATTTATCTTTGCTCTACAGTATATTGTCAAATACTTAAATACTTAATATTTAAGTAATTCAATTCTTCTGTTGCAGCACCCTTATTTCTTTCTCATTACTTGCTACTTAAGGTGCAATGTAGCTAAGGTTACCAATTGACATCAGATTCCATCAATTTGCCCTTTATTCACACATACACAGGATCAACCATTCTGTATATTGTTTATACGGAATGATGTTTGTTCAACATACAAAGGATCTATAGAATCAGCTCCCACTAAGGTAGTAAAGGGATCTGACGTAAGTTTCCATCTGGAATTATCGCTGCAATGCTGATGATGGTAGATAATACGGCATCATTGCTGGTTGCTTTCAGTCCCACATCTTGCCGATACTTTGCAAATCCAGTCGATCCAATGGGATTGTTGACTAATAGCTATGGTATAGCTACCCTTAGTTACAATCAGCTGGCCCTAAGGTCTTTGGGGCAAGGACATGTTCCAGTGTATCACAACATTGCATAATTATGATATCAGTAGTTAGTGTATTTTTATCTCTTTGTACTTGTCTGCATTTAATATAGTGTAACGAGTACAGGATGCTTACCCACATTGCAATTTACAAATAATATATATATTATCTATACACCCAGCAAAATTTACAGCTCCTTCCAGAGCCACCCGATAAATCACAATCTCTAAAATACACATCTAGCATGGTAGCATGTCATAAAAGCAAAAGAGCATGAACAAATGTAATTAGAATGTAGCCAAGAGGATGCTGGATAAACCTAACATTACTCATAGCCTGTCCAAGGATAACATAAAACTATTTCTAGCATACATATTCCCTTGTACTAATAGCACAGTTAAAGATATCCTATAACTTGTAGAGCCTTCTAGGGAAATACTATAAGAAAAAATACAGTTATGTCGGCACAATTCAGTTTCTGCTTATGAACACACACACAATATCGGTGACCAAAACAGGTCGAACTATAACTAAATAAAACCATTAGGTCAGCACAATTCAGTTTCTTTATGAACACACACACAATATTAGTGACCAAAACAGGTCGAGCTATAACTAAATAAAACCATTAGGTCAGCAATTTAGTTTCTGCTTATGAACACACACACAATATCAGTGACCAAAACAGGTCGAGCTATAACTAAATAAAACCATAGGTCAGCACAATTCAGTTTCTGATTATGAACACACACACAATGTCGGTAACTAAAAAAGGTCAAACTTAAATAAATAAAAACATTAGGTCAGCACAATTCAGTTTCTGATTATGAAACACACACACAATGTCGGTAACCAAAACAGGTCAAACTATAACTAAATAAAACCATTAGGTCAGCACAATTCAGTTTCTGCTTATGAACACACACACAATGTTGAACCAAAACAGGTCGAATCTACAAAATAAAACCGTTAGGTCAGCACAATTCAGTTTCTGCTTATGAACACACACAATATCAGTGACCAAAACAGGTCGAACTATAACTTTATAAAACCATTAGGTTAGCACAACAATTTCTGATTATGAACCACACACAATGTCGGTAACCAAAACAGGTCGAACTATAACTAAATAAAACCGTTAGGTCAGCACAATTCAGTTTCTGCTTATGAACACACACACAATATCGGTGACCAAAACAGGTCAAACTATAACTAAATAAAACCGTTAGGTCAGCACAATTCAGTTTCTGCTTATGAACACACACACAATGTCGGTAACTAAAACAGGTCAAACTATAACTAAATAAAACCGTTAGGTCAGCACAATTCAGTTTCTGCTTATGAACACACACACAATATCGGTGACCAAAACAGTCGAACTTTAATAAATAAAACCATTAGGTCAGCACAATTCAGTTTCTGCTTATGAATACACACAATACGGTGACCAAAACAGGTCAAAATATAACTAAATAAAAACTTTAGGTCAGCACAATTCAGTTTCTGCTTATGAACACACACACAATATCGGTGACCAAAACAGGTCAAACTATAACTAAATAAAACCGTTAGGTCAGCACAATTCAGTTTCTGCTTATGAACACACACACAATATCCCCCCCAACCCGACCACCTAGATGTGACATGAAAGGTATTGCTTTAGTAGATTAAATCTATCACAACTCACTATAGGATAAATGTTATCCAGTAACCAAGTGATTAGAAAACTTCAACGAACACACAAAGTCAATGTAAACAACATGAATATTGTTGTTGCTGAAAAACCTGTAACTGGTTTCCAAAAACTGAACTAGCCTGCCTTTACCCAAAAAAATTAAAGGGCATGCCACCCCCAAAACTAAATCCCCCCCACTACTGGCCCCATTGCGTAGTGTAGTTTAATCCTTACCTTACATCCTAGCTCCATATTGTTCTTCTGCTATCCCCCCCAAAGTCCAAAAAAATGCCCACCAGGAGTACTGTACAGTCCATATAGGACTCTGCCCTCTGTCTCCCCTCCAGGAGAAGTTTGGCATGCGCACTGCAGCCTTCTCCCCCTCCTTCCCCTACCCTTCCCTCCCCCTAGCGTAAAAACCTTTCATAGAATAGTCCCTGTTTCCCCAGCCCCAACCGCTATAATTTTAATATCAGAAAGTGCCCCAAACATTACTTACCTTTTCTCCGCCGCACTGAACTCCCAGCAGCCGCCGTCTGTGATTGGCTGCCGCTCAGCCAATCACAGACGCGACTGCCGGTCCCGCCCCTCTGCTTGCATTTCACGCAAGCAGAGGGCCTGGCAGTGCGGCGGAGGAAAGAGGGAAGGTAAGTATATTTTGGGCACTTTCTGATATTAAAACTATAGCGGTTGGGGCTGGGGGAGCAGGGAGACTATTATATGAACATTTTTAAAGAAGGGTGGACATGCCCTTTAAAATTTACTGTTGGGTAATGTACTATACCTGTTTTTCGATTAGATATGGCCGAACTCACTGAAATCCATTCCACTGGAGTCAATGGGATTAAAAAAATCTGCCTAAAATAAAGGTATAAATAGCAATGGTAACTTACTGTAAATGGTTCAGGGACCTGGGAAATTGACTGGGAACACATATAAATGCTCAAAATCTTTAAAAAAAAAAAAAGAACACTGCCCACAACCGGAACGTTTATGTGCTTCCTGTTTTGGCATTCAGCGCAGTATTTATTAGGATGTCAAGAAATTTTTATAAAAAATTGATTTATAATTAGAAAATACTTGAATTTCTGTGGGGGGATTTTATATATTTATATGAAATATATGTTTAAAAAAATAAAATAGTAGCTCCGTGCAGAGGTAAATGCTGGTTCTTGGTTAAGGCAAATTTGAAATTAATGGAAAGAGGAAGTGAAAACAAAATATTTATTTACGATTTAGTGGCACATTCAAGTGGAAGCTGCTTCATGGATTTTATGTAAGGTATGGAAGCTAATGTATGGCTCTCCGTCTACAGCTGGTTAAACCATATTGTTTCAAGTCAGGCTCATTGATCCTTCAAGATTCCCACAGGCATTCACTTCTGTTCCAGACCTGGTGAATGTAAATAGAAGGGATTTCATGCCTTAACCAAGAAACAGATTAATTATCTCTGCATGGAGCTACTATTTTATTGTGTTTAAAGTCGGTATGGACAGCACATTGGGTAGACCTGGAATTAATTAAAGCTGACACTTACAGAAATATTGACAGGGGTGTGTAAATCACTATTCTATATAATGCAATGTTATTTATTTTAAAAAACTTTGTAAGAGGCTATGCTTATGTCGGCAGTTCTACACATTATATAAAAGCATAGCTGCCATTTTGTGGTTGGGTGAGCTGCAACACTACCGGAGTGGATCTGACCACAAGCCTCTTGTAATTATCTATTCTGTACTTCTGCAAGCAAGACGCAGTAAATTTATAATAGTTTGCAATAGATTTGTTTTGGATGTCGAGCTAACGGCAGTTTCACCGGCAGTTTCACTATGAAGCCAAAAGAAAAGAATGGGGTTGCTCACAGACTCGGTATAGGAGTGCGAACCAGAAGACGCTCTCCACAACAGTCAGGAAATCCAGTTAAGCAGTAACAGCAGGCCGCACCTCACTTCCTTCAAATCGTATAACTTATTCAAAACATCAATAAAGCAGAGATGGCACATGTTACATCAGCCACCCGACGCGTTTCGTGCAACGCCCTTATAATTAAGGTGGCTGAAGTGATATGTGCTGATCTCTGCTTTTATGGATGTTTGAATAAAGTTATACGGTTTGAAGGAAATGAGGTGCGGCCTGTTGTTACTGCTTTAACGGCAGTTTCACCAGTGTTGAGAATTTATAAAAACTGAAGCTGCGTGGATAATATCTGCAAGACATACAGTACATTCAGTTCCTAATTATATTATGTCACTGAAATTAGAGGAATGGCTGTTATTTAAAGGGCAATTATGAAAACAAAGATCATTTTACTAGTAAGGCAATTTTATAACAAGGAAAAAAATGCATATTTGGTGGTTTTTGATTTTATTAGTAGAAGAGCTTGTGGAGTAGAAAGTCGCGGGTGTGTACAAACAACCCATTTCTCCTATTGCATTACAGGATTGGAATGTTCTAACTGAAAGGTTGGTTTCTAGCCACCATCCAAAGAAAATGTCTGAGGTTTTTTGAGCATATAAACTGAATAGCCAGCATCCTGAACATAAAATTATTGGCCCATTAAAATACAAAGTAGCCGCTTTTCCCTCTTACAGAAGTGCGTAATGCTTGGGGTTGGAAAAACAAAAAAAGACTACAGGAACTATATTTTCCCTTGGATTTTGGAGCGCTGACATTTAAAAGATACTGTACAAACGTCATGGTTAGATGATTATTTAGAGCTTTTGCAAACTGACAAGCTGGTAGATGTGCAGCTATACACAGCTGGGCTGCAAAGTCCTTTGGCAAACCTCTATTAGATAAACAGGTATAAATTACCAGTGGGCATAATCACAATCTAGTCACGAATATACTGGTGAAAAAATATTGCCCACGTCCTAGTGTGCAGTGATGGATGTGACTGTCATGCAAGACAGAGATATAATAGTATCCAGGTAATTATTAGAGTGAATATTTGTCTTTATTATGCACATATATTAATGACACAACCTGCTTGTGTCAATGTAATATGGGTTAACATGGGGGTTTCACCCTTTTTTTTTTAATTTTGGAAAATTCAATATCATGTTCTTACATTTTAAGCTGGTATTTAGCACAGAACTTAACAGGGTGTAAAAAACAGCAAAGAAGCGCATCTTACATTCCTTACTCTTGGGATGCAGTTACTGTGGCAAAGTGGTCACTGCACCAGTATTTTGTTATTGCATCGTCATATTTCTATTGTGACAAAATGATGTCAGACATACTGGCAGTTTTGAAAATAGGGACCCTGAGATGACATCATTTGTCATTGGTGGTTCCCCACTGGCTAAATGACTAGATGGTTTGGGATGCAGAAAGGAGGTATTGTTCTGGTAATTTTAGTTCCTTAATGCTAAATCAGGTTAGAACAAATCTATGTCTTTGATGCACCAAAATTTGAATTAACAAAGGCAATGAGTAATCTACCCAACAATCTGAATTGCCCAATCCGAATACAAGGTTTGGGAGCTCCATTATGACTCTGTTTGCAGTCTACTCTCCACTTTTGCTTGTAATCCATTTCTGGTTTCAAGTCTAAAGCTGGGTACACACATTCCCCATAAAGGGCCAATCCCGTCAGTACCGACGGGATTGTCCATTTATTGGTAAAGTGTGTACAACTGTGAACGATGCCGACAAACGTTCAGCGTCGACCTGATCGTAGGGAGTATGGGCAGTCACAAACTTCTCCTATACTTTATATAGAGAGAATGAAGTGGACTGTCTGTACTCCCATTCTCTCAAAGTGTGTACCCACCTTAAAGTGCCTATACACACTGATTATATCAGGGAAATCAAATGTTGTATGGTGCAAAAACAATGTCTACAAATACTGATGGTGGTAGTTTGACAGCATTGCAGACAATTGTATTCAGCCCAGATGGAAAATTTACACTGATCAGTATTGGCTCCCTTTACTTGAAGTACAGAGAGATGATCTCATTGCGCCATGTATGGAGGATGTCGGATGGGTATATGTACATGTTGTTTCATATTAAAAGCCAATGCTGGCTCACAATTTGTGATAGTGTCACATGTATATGACCACATTCAACATTTCACTTTGTATAATTAAACAATTGGTTGCTTGTGTTTTCTACAAGTATACAAGTGCTTATTTATCTTTGCTTCTACAGTATATTGTCAAATACTTAAATACTTAATATTTAAGTAATTCAATCTTCTGTTGCAGCACCCTTATTTCTTTCTCATTACTTGCTATAAGGTGCAATGTAGCTAAGGTTACCAATTGACATCAGATTCCATCAATTTGCCCTTTATTCACACATAACACAGGATCAACATTCTGTATATTGTTATACGGAATGATTGTTTGTTCACCCATACAAAGGATCTATAGAATCAGCTCCCAAGGTAGTAAAGGGATCTGAGTAAGTTTTCCATCTGGAATTATCGCCTGCAATGCTGATGATGGTAGATAATCGGCATCATTGCTGGTTGCTTAGCTCCCACATCTTGCCGATACTTGCAAATCCAGTCAGATCCAATGGGATTTGTTGACTAATAGCTATGTGTAAGCTACCCTTAGTTACAATCAGCGGCCCTAAGGTCTTTGGGGCAGGACAATGTTCCTAGTGTATCACACACTTGCATAATTATGATATCAGTATAGTGAGTGTATTTTTATCTCTTTGTAATTGTTGCATTTAATTATAGTGTAACGAGTACAGGATGCTTTCCCAAATTGCAATTTACAAATAATATAATATATATCTATACACCCAGCAAACTTTACAGTTCCTTCCAGAGCCACCCGATAAATCCAACAATCTCTAAAATACAATCTAGCATGTAGCAGTCATAAAAGCAAAAGAGCATGAACAAATGTATTAGAATGTAGCCAGAGGATGCTGGATAAACCAAAATATACTCATAGCCTGTACCAAGAGATAACATAAAACTATTTTAGCATACATATTCCTTGTCTAATAGCACAGTAAAGATACTTTATAACTTGTAGAGCCTCTAGGGAATCCATTAAGAAAAATACAGTATGTCGGCACAATTCAGTTTTGTTATGAACACACACACAAATCGGTGACCAAACAGGTCGAACTAAACTAAATAAAACCATTAGGTCAGCACAATTCAGTTTCTGCTATGAACACACACACAATATTAGTGACCAAAACAGGTCGAGCTATAACTAAATAAACCATTAGGTCAGCACAATTTAGTTTCTGCTTATGAACACACACACAATATCAGTGACCAAAACAGTCGAGCTATAACTAAATAAAACCATTAGGTCAGCACAATTCAGTTTCTGATTATGAACCACACACAATGTCGGTAACTAAACAGGTCAAAATAACTAAATAAAACCATAGGTCAGCACAATTCAGTTTCTGATTATGAACACACACACAATGTCGGTAACCAAAACAGGTCAAACTATAACTAAATAAAACCATTAGGTCAGCACCAATTCAGTTTCTGCTTATGAACACAACACACATGTGGTAACCAAAACAGGTCGAACTATAACTAAATAAAACCGTTAGGTCAGCACAATTCAGTTTCTGCTTATGAACACACACACATATCAGTGACCAAAACAGGTCGACTATAACTTATAAAACCATTAGGTTAGCACAATTCAATTTCTGATATGAAACACACACACAATGTCGGTAACCAAAACAGGTCGAACTATAACTAAATAAAACCGTTAGGTCAGCACAATTCAGTTTCTGCTTATGAACACACACACAATATCGGTGACCAAAAACAGGTCAAACTATACTAAATAAACCGTTAGGTCAGCACAATTCAGTTTTTGCTATGAACACACACAACATGTCGGTAACAAAACAGGGCAAACTATAACTAAATAAAACCGTTAGGTCAGCACAATTCAGTTTCTGCTTATGAACACACACACAATATCGGTGACCAAAACAGGTCGAACTTAACTAAATAAAACCATTAGGTCAGCACAATTCAGTTTTGCTTATGAATACACACAATACGGTGACCAAAACAGGTCAAACTATAACTAAATAAAACCATTAGGTCAGCACAATTCAGTTTCTGTTATGAACACACACACAATATCGGTAACAAAAAGGTCGAACTATAACTAAAAAAACCATTAGGTCAGCACAATTCAGTTTCTGCTTATGAACACACACACAATATCGGTGACCAAAACAGGTCGAAATAAACGAAATAAAACCATTAGGTCAGCACAATTCAGTTTCTGCTTATGAACACACACACAATATCGGTGACCAAAACAGGTCAAACTATAACTAAATAAAAACCGTTAGGTCAGCACAACATGTTTCTGCTTATGAACCAACACAATATCGGTGACCAAAACAGGTCGAACTATAACTAAATAAAACCATTAGGTTAGCACAATTCAGTTTCTGATTATGAACACAACACAATGTCGGTGAACCAAAACAGGTCGAACTATAACTAAATAAAAAAGTTAGGTCAGCACAATTCAGTTTCTGTTATGAACACACACCACATATGGTGACCAAAACAGGCGAACTATAACTAAATAAAACCTTAGGTCAGCACAATTCAGTTTCTGCTTATGAACACCCACAATACGGTGACCAAAACAGGTCGAACTTTAACTAAATAAAACCATTAGGTCCGCACAATTCAGTTTCTGCTTATGAACACACACAAAATCGGTGACCAAACAGGTCGAACTCTAACTAAATAAAACCATTAGGTCAGCACAATTCAGTTTCTGCTTATGAACACACACACAATATCGGTGACCAAAACAGGTCGAACTATAACTAAATAAAACCATTAGGTCAGCACAATTCAGTTTCTGCTTATGAACACACCCACAATGTTGGTGACCAAAACAGGTCGCACTATAACTAAATAAAACCTTTAGGTCAGCACAATTTAGTTTCTGATTATGAAACACCCACAATGTTGGTGACCAAAACAGGTCGAACTATAACTAAATGAAACCATTAGGTCAGCACAATTCAGTTTCTGATTATAGACACACCCACAATGTTGGTGACCAAAACAGGTCGAACTTTAACTAAATAAAACCATTAGGTCAGCACAATTCAGTTTCTGATTATGAACACACACACAATGTTGGTGACCAAAACAGGTCAAATTATAACTAACTAAAACACATTCTAATTAATTTTATTTACAATAACTAAAGTAAATAACTTCCAAAAGCAAAACTTGTTAAAGCTAACAGAATGCTACATTATTTTTTTTTATTAAATAGATAAAGTACATGGCAGAATTAGGTGATAAATTATAACCCAATAAAGAAATAAGTTTATAGTTTATATTTGTATATATTTCATTAGTCAGTTAGAGATGGACCAGGGGACATTTATTTTCTGCATTTTCAGACCAAAAAATAGCTTTTTTCCTACTTTTAAATCCCACTGTAACTTATGTGTAGCATTAAAGGTACACTATACTGAAAAAATGACATTGCCTCATCTTAATTTACAATTGAATTCATGTAAGTAGAACTTAGTCTGATTTGCGTGTGTTGCTGCTGCATGCCTTCAATTCAGCACACATTTTGTTTAGGGGCAGTTTCCCCTCTCCCTCTTTTAACCACTCCCACTTACATCCGACCTCACTTTTTCCCCACAAACAAACTGTCAAGCCTGCACACAGCATTCAGCATTCCAACTGTCAAAACTCTGTCACCATTCCAGCTACAGTAAAACTACTCACAGAAGAATAGTTTTTGAGAGCAAGGAACTTGATTGACAGCTGAAATATAAGAAGTTTTAGATTGGATATCTAAAGAAATAGGGGGCAGATCAACAAAAAAATGATACAGTGGAGGTTGTGAAGAATTATAGTTTCTAGTTATGGTCAATTTAAATTTTTTTTTTTGGGTATAGATGCCCTTTAACACTAACACTGCACTTCCTTGCAAAAAAAAAATTCTTGGAAAAACTTTGGGCTTCATGAAATTGCTAATTCTTGCTTTTTTGGTACCATAATGCTCTGCATGCCAATTGCATGTGGGTAAGCTGGTCTACAACAGTAAGGGCAATATTATTGTGTAGGTAGAGCTGATGGAGTAGGGAGAGATTGTTAGTGTTTTATATTTATATTATGCGTTAATTTACAATATCCAGCCTGCCAGCCAGTGCACTAGTCAGCTTACCAGCTTGTCCACTAGCCAACATTTCTCTATACATATTGGTTGCAGATAAAATGGTTGTAGCCTTGTTAGTAGCATATACTACAGAGATGAGTACTGTAGCATAAGGTGATACCCTTTTATTATGGATGAACAGTTCATTTTTACAGACAAGCTTTCGAGAGATACACTTCTCTCCTCTTATAGTACTTATCATTTTAGTTTATACATATTGGTGGGAGCTGCTGTACTGTTTCCCTTAGTAATTGATTTGAATTATTATAGCATAATGTTCCCCATGCCCCACACTCCCTCACTTTGATTTGGCCTATTAGCTTTTATACTAAAACATGTTTATTGATAAATTTCACCTCCCATTGACTTATATATCTGTTATATATCAATATGTTTTGCCATGGCATTTTTGGTTTTGTTAAACTTGCTAAAGATTTATTAAACTGCCAATTAAACTAAAAACAATGATATCATCAGGTAAAGCTTCATGAACATACAGAGTTAAAATGCGCTGCCCAGCTGAGTCTAGGTACGGACTGCTTTCTCTCTAATTATCCCTCTCATGCCTAGAGAGTACACAACGAGAGACTACTACAGGACAGCACTGAAAAGAAATGGTTTTAATGCAGCTTATTGACAGACAGCCATGGAAGTGTCTGTACAAAAGTGTTTTAGGTTTTCGAGGTGTTTAATGTGAACTGGAACATTTTCTACCGAGATGTCAGTTCTATGGTTGAGCAGCCCCAAAAGGACACAGCGGGAGTTTTAGTGACAAGATGCAAGGAAGGGGAATGTGATTAGTTGGGCAATTTGAGAGACAGGCGGAAGGATTCCCTTTGAGACTTATCATTAATGGAAGGAGATGAATATGATCTCACTTTAAAGGTTAGATGTCAAATGCTGCATGTTCTGCAGGTGTAGGCACCAATGTACTCTGAGCACAGCACAGACATTAGTATTCTAAGCTTGTTCCAGGCACGATGCATTGCTTAGCAACTCCTGGGTTTATCTGACCCTGGTTCATGGAACCAACTGTGTCTCAACATGCCTTGTTGGTTAAAAGTTTTGAGAGAAGACATCTCACACTGGAAACTGATTTACCCTGAGGAGACTAAATCAATCTCATTGGAACAACCTGTGCTCTCTTACAGACCCTAATATGCTTTCATAAAGGCTCTGCCATGTAAAGATTTCAGAACAAGGATCAGGAGCGTTCAACTGTTTCCCATTATGAAAGATTTAACACCTTAGTTACTAGAATGATTTAAACCTACAACTTTTTGCAAATAGTGTGATAAATTAACAATTTTCACTGCATTTTGTAGACTGTCATTAAAAATAACGGTTTATTTGTAGTATAAGCATTGGCCAGTTTGGTCTAAATAAACTCATCAGAAACAGAGGTTGTTGGATTGAACAATAAGGTGGAAAGTCATTATGACAAAAGAAATGAAAGATAAAGCTACCACTGGATCATAAATACCCATTACAAAGTGCAAGTAGTAGAAGCAGAGCAGATTTGAATGATCTCTGATAGTAAAGTCACCATATCATATCAGGGGAAACACTTTGTTATTAATAAAATTAAATACAAAGTTGCTTCCTGTTATTATTAAGCTTCTGAATCAGGGCAGGTCCCCTGAAAAATTACAAGGATATCCGAACCCATGGCGGCACAATAATGAAGGTATCAAATTGCCCCCATGTTTGAAAAAAAAGTCACCACAATGTATTATTATAAATACTTACATAGTGTTGTAGCATAGTAATAAAGGTTGAATACAGACATTGGTTCATCTAATCCAATCTTTTTAGCCTATTCATTTACCCTACCTAACAGTTGATTTAGAGAAAGGGGGGAAAAAACTTCCAAAGCCATGGACAGCCGCACACAGGGGCAAGGAAGGGTGTTTGCCCCCCCTGGATTTCTCTCTAAAAATGTAAATTACTGTGCACTGCCCAGATCTTCTGCTGGCCCTTTAATGAAAGGTAGAAGTGAAGTCTCAGCCAATCGCGAGTGGTACCAAAATCAGAGGTGAGTGGGATTCAAACTCCTGCTCTGACCCTGTAAATCACTGCCGATCAATCCCAAGTGCAGAGAAGCAGGAAAAAAAACCCATATCAAGTATTCCCAGTATGATGTACCTGTATCAAAAAATCCCATATGAATAATCCTAGTATAATGTACTATAATGTTAAAGTTGTCATCTTTCACAGATTGGTCCAGTGTGTACTACTTCCATAACCTGACTCTTCTCAGAGCCAGTATAACAGACAATCCTGTAACTCCATGATCTATTGAGTCAACAGCCCTACTAGGAACTGCAACTTCATCCATAAACCACATTTACCAGACTTGTTCACTGTGTTTCTCCCCCAATCATTGCTTGTTTTCATACAATTCATTTTGATGATTAGGCATCTTGACAGTAAATCTAGGTACACACCTAGCGATTTTTCCTCCTGACCGACCGTTCAATACTTTCGACCGGTCGGCCAGGAGGAAGGACTGTCGGTCGCAGCAAAAGCAGCAACGTCCGATAGTTACCGCGACCGACCGTGCGCAACCGACCGTGCGGTCCATAAATTACTGTGCACTGCCCAGATCTTCTGCTGGCCCTTTAATGAAAGGTAGAGTGAGAGTCTCAGCCAATCGCGAGTGGTACCAAAATCAGAGTGAGTGGGAGATTCAAACTCCGCTCTGACCCTGTAATCACTGCCGATCAGACCCAAGTGCAGAGAAGCAGGAAAAAAAACCCAAATCAATATTCCCAGTATGATGTACGTGTATCAGTAATCCGCAGTATGATGTACCTGTATCAAAAAATCCCATATCAATAATCCTAGTATAATGTACCTGTAATGCTCCAAGATGAGCGCTGCTGCAAAGCAGCTAAGAAAGTACAAAGTGCAGCAGAGGTCAAGGTAACCTGTTTATTATACACACCTAAACACACAGTGAAAATGATAAGTATACTAACAAGACTATATTCAAAAGACAAGAGAATGAAGGTAAAGAATAATAGGGAACTAGAACAGGCACGAAAACAGGACTGGAACAAAAGCTAGGCAAGGTCTGGAACAGGAGCAAGGATGATGGATGGTGAGAGCGGCAACAGAAATGACGATCTGGCAATGAACTGAAGGGGTGGAGTCCTTAAATAACTGGAGACGGCAATCAGGTGAACATAATAAGTAATAATTGTCCAAAGGTGAAATGGCCTGCTGCTGGTGGGAAGTGGAATAACAAAACAGTGACAACTAGAGGTGATATCTGGAACACAAAACAGCGACACCTAGTGGACTAAATAGGAACAAGGAATAGTGACATCTAGGGGCAACATAAGGCAGAACAGGAGATCCTTACAGTACCTGGATCAATAACCCCAAAATACTGCGCCTGTATCAACAATCCCAGTCTGCAGTACCTGTATCAATAACCCCCAGTTTGCTGTACCTGTATCAATAACCCCCAGTTTTTGCTGTAAAACCCGGGTATCAATAATCCCAGTTTTCTGTACCTGTATCAATAACCCCCAGTTTGTGTAACGGTATATAAGCCAGTTGTATGTACTGCATAAAAGTCCCAGTTTTCTGTACCTGTACAAACGGAATTATTGATACAGGTACAGAAAACTGGGGACTATTGATGCAAGTACAGAAAACTGGGATTATTGATACAGGTACAGCAAACTGGGGGTTATTGATACAGGTACAGAAAACTGGGATTATTGATACAGGTACAGCAAAACTGGGGGTATTGATACAGGTACAGCAAACTGGGGGTTATGATACAGGTACTGCAGACTGGGATTGTTGATACAGGCGCAAGTATTTTGGGGGTATTGATCCAGGTACTGTAAGGATCTCCTGTTCTGCCTTATGTTGCCCCTAGATGTCACTATTCCTTGTTCCTATTTAGTACCTAGGTGTCGCTGTTTTGTGTTCCAGATATCACCTCTAGTTGTCACTGTTTTGTTATTCCACTTCCCACCAGCAGCAGGCCATTTCACCTTTGGACAATTATTACTTATTATGTTCACCTGATTGCCGTCTCCAGTTATTAAGGACTCCACCCCTTCAGTTCATGCCAGATCGTCATTTCTGTTGCCGCTCTCACCATCCATCATCCTTGCTCCTGTTCCAGACCTTGCCTAGCTTTTGTTCCAGTCCTGTTTTCGTGCTGTTCTAGTTCCCTATTATTCTTTACCTTCATTCTCTTGTCTTTTGAATATAGTCTTGTTAGTATACTTATCATTTTCACTGTGTGTTTAGGTGTGTATAATAAACAGGTTACCTGACCTCGCTGCACTTGTACTTTCTTAGCTGCTTTGCAGCAGCGCTCATCTGGAGCATTACAGGTACATTATACTGGATATTGATATGGGATTTTTTGATACAGGTACATCATACTGGGATTACTGATACACGTACATCATACTGGGAATATTGATATGGGTTTTTTTTCCTGCTTCTCTGCACTTGGGATCTGATCGGCAGTGATTTACAGGGTCAGAGCAGGAGTTTGAATCTCCCACTCACTCTGATTTTGGTACCACTCGCGATTGGCTGAGACTCTCACTCTACCTTTCATTAAAGGGCCAGCAGAAGATCTGGGCAGTGCACAGTAATTTTGGACCGCACGGTCGGTTGCGCACGGTCGGTGCGTGGTAACTATCGGACGTGCTGCTTTTGTGCGACGACAGTCCTTCCTCCTGGCCGACCGGTCGAAAGTATTGAACGGTCGGTAGGAGGAAAAATCGCTAGGTGTGTACCTAGATTTACTGTCAAGATGCCTAATCATCAAAATGAATTGTATGAAAACAAGCAATGATTGGGGGAGAAACACAGTGAACAAGTCTGGTAAATGTGGTTTATGGATGAAGTTGCAGTTCCTAGTAGGGCTGTTGACTCAATAGATCATGGAGTTACAGGATTGTCTGTTATACTGGCTCTGAGAAGAGTCAGGTTATGGAAGTAGTCAGGTTCTAAAGCTAGTACACACTGGACCAATCTGTGAAAGTGACAACTTAACATTATAGTACATTATACTAGGATTATTCATATGGGATTTTTTGATACAGGTACATCATACTGGGATTACTGAACACTACATCATACTGGGATATTGATATGGGTTTTTTCCTGCTTCTCTGCATTGGGATCTGATCGGCAGTGATTACAGGGTCAGAGCAGGAGTTTGAATCTCCCACTCACTGATTTTGGTACCACTCGCGATTGGCTGAGACTCTCACTCTACCTTTCATTAAAGGGCCAGCAGAAGATCTGGGCAGTGCACAGTAATTTACATTTTTAGAGAGAAATCCAGGGGGGGCAAACACCTTCCTTGCCCCTGTGGGCGGCTGTCCATGGCTTTGGAAGTTTTTTCCCCCCTTTCTCTAAATCACTGTTAGGTAGGGTAAATGAATAGGCTAAAAAGATTGGATTAGATGAACCAATGGCTGTATTCAACCTTTATTACTATGCTACAACACTATGTAAGTATTATAATAATACATGTGGTGACTTTTTTTTCAAACATGGGGGCAATTTGATACCTTCTATTGTGCCGCATGGGTTCGGATATCCTTGTAATTTTTCAGGGGACCTGCCCTGATTCAGAAGCTTAATAATAACAGGAAGCAACTTTGTATTTAATTTTATAATAACAAAGTGTTTCCCCTGATAGATATGGTGACTTTACTATCAGAGATCATTCAAATCTGCTCTGCTTCTACTACTTGCACTTTGTAATGGGTATTTATGATCCAGTGGTAGCTTTATCTTTCATTTCTTTGTCATAATGACTTTCCACCTTATTGTTCAATCCAACAACCTCTGTTTCTGATGAGTTATTTAGACCAAACTGGCCAATGCTTATACTACAAATAAACCGTTATTTTTAATGACAGTCTACAAAAGCAGTGAAAATTGTTAATTTATCACACTATTTGCAAAAAGTTGTAGGTTTAAATCATTCTAGTAACTAAGGTGTTAAATCTTTCATAATGGGAAACAGTTGAACGCCTGATCCTTGTTCTGAAATTTTACATGGCAGAGCCTTTATGAAAGCATATTAGGGTCTGTAAGAGAGCACAGGGGTTCCAATGAGATTGATTTAGTCTTCAGGGTAAATCAGTTTCCAGTGTGAGATGTTTCTCTCAAAACTTTTAACCAACCAGGCATGTTGAGACACAGTTGGTTCCATGAACCAGGGTCAGATAAACCCAGGAGTTGCTAAGCAATGCATCGTGCCTGGAACAAGCTTAGATATATGTCTGTGCTGTGCTCAGAGTACATTGGTGCCTACACCTGCAGAACATGCAGCATTTGACATTAACCTTTAAAGTTAATCATATTCTCCTTCCATTAATGATAAGTCTCAAAGGGAATCCTTCCGCCTGTCTCTCAAATTGCCCAACTAATCACATTCCCCTTCCTTGCATCTTGTCACTAAAACTCCCGCTGTCCTTTTGGGGCTGCTCAACCATAGAACTGACATATCGGTGAAAATGTTCCAGTCACATTAAACACCTCGAAAACCTAAAAACACTTTTGTACAGACACTTCCATGGCTGTCTGTCAAAAGCTGCATTAAACACATTTCTTTTCAGTGTGTCCTGTAGTAGTCTCTCGTTGTGTACTCTCTAGGCATGAGAGGGATAATTAGAGAGAAAGCAGTCGTACCTAGACTCAGCTGGGCAGCGCATTTTAACTCTGTATGTTCATGAGCTTTACTGATGATATCATTGTTTTTAGTTAATTGGCAGTTTAATAAATCTTTAGCAAGTTTAACAAAACCAAAAATGCCATGGCAAAACATATTGATATATAACAGATATATAAGTCAATGGGAGGTGAAATTTTTCAATAAACATGTTTTAGTATAAAAGCTAATAGGCCAAATCAAAGTGAGGGAGTGTGGGGCATGGGGAACATTATGCTATAATAATTCAAATCAATTACTAAGGGAAACAGTACAGCAGCTCCCACCAATATGTATAAACTAAAATGATAAGTACTATAGAGGAGAGAAGTGTATCTCTCGAAAGCTTGTCTGTAAAAATGAACTGTTCATCCATAATAAAGGGTATCACCTTAGCTACAGTACTACATCTCGTGAGTATATGCTACTAACAAGGCTACAACCATTTTATCTGCAACCATATGTATAGAGAAATGTTGGCTAGTGGACAAGCTGGTAAGGGACTAGTGCACTGGCTGGCAGTGGGATTATGTAAATAACGCATAATATAAATATAAAACACTAACAATCTCTCCCTACTCCATCAGCTCTACCTACACAATAATATTGCCCTTACTGTTGTAGACCAGCTTACCCACAGCAATTGGCATGCAGAGCATTATGGTACCAAAAAAGCAAGAATTAGCAATTTCATGAAGCCCAAAGTTTTTCCAAGAATTTTTTTTTTGCAAGGAAGTGCAGTGTTAGTGTTAAAGGGCATCTAACCCAAAAAAAAAAATTTAAATTGACCAAACTAGAAACTATAATTCTTCACAACCTCCACTGTATCATTTTTTGTTGATCTGCCCCCATTTCTTTAGATATCCAATCTAAAACTTCTATATTTCAGCTGTCATCAAGTTCCTTGCCTCAAAAACTATTCTTCTGTGAGTAGTTTTACTGTAGCTGGAATGGTGACAGAGTTTTGACAGTTGGAATGCTGAATGCTGTGTGCAGGCTTGACAGTTTGTTTGTGGGAAAAAGTGAGGTCGGATGTAAGTGGGAGTGGTTAAAAGAGGGAGAGGGGAAACTGCCCCTAAACAAAATGTGTGCTGTGAATGAAGGCATGCAGCAGAACACACGCAAATCAGACTAAGTTCTACTTACATGAATTCAATTATAATTAAGATGAGGCAATGTCATTTTTTCAGATAGTGTACCTTATGCTACATAAGTTACAGTGGGATTTAAAAGTAGGAAAAAAGTATTTTTTGGTCTGAAAATGCAGAAAATAAATGTCCCCTGGTCCATCTCTAACTGACTAATGAAATATATACAAATATAAACTATAAACTTATTTCTTTATTGGGTTATAATTTATCACCTAATTCTGCCATGACTTTATCTATAATAAAAAAAAAAATAATGTAGCATTCTGTTAGCTTTAACAAGTTTTGCTTTTGGAAGTTATTTACTTTAGTTATTGTAAATAAAATTAATTAGAATGTGTTTTAGTTAGTTATAATTGACCTGTTTTGGTCACCCACATTGTGTGGTGTGTTCATAATCAGAAACTGAAGTGCTGACCTAATGGTTTATTTAGTTAAAGTTCGACCTGTTTTGGTCACCAACATTGTGGGTGTGTCTATAATCAGAAACTGAATTGTGGGACCTAATGGTTTCATTAGTTATAGTTCGACCTGTTTTGGTCACCAACATTGTGGGTGTTTCATAATCAGAAACTAAATGTGCTGACCTAAAGGTTTATTTAGTTAAGTGCGACCTGTTTTGGTCACCAACATTGTGGGTGTGTTCAAAGCAGAAACTGAATTGTGCTGACCTAATGGTTTTATTTAGTTATAGTTCGACCTGTTTTGGTCACCGATATGTGTGGGTGTGTTTAAAGCAGAAACTGAATTGTGCTGACCTAATGGTTTATTTAGTTATAGTTCGACCTGTTTTGGTCACCGATTTGTGTGTGTGTTCATAAGCAGAAACTGAATTGTGCTGACCTAATGGTTTTATTTAGTTAAAGTTCGACCTGTTTTGGTCACCGATATTGTGCGCGTGTTCATAAGCAGAAACTGAATTGTGCTGACCTAACGGTTTTATTTAGTTATAGTTCGACCTGTTTTAGTCACCAATATTGTGTGTGTGTTCATAAGCAGAAACTGAATTGTGCTGACCTAACGGTTTTATTTAGTTATAGTTCGACCTGTTTTGGTTACCGACATTGTGTGTGTGTTCATAATCAGAAACTGAATTGTGCTAACCTAATGGTTTTATTTAGTTATAGTTCGACCTGTTTTGGTCACCGATATTGTGTGTGTGTTCATAAGCAGAAACTGAATTGTGCTGACCTAACGGTTTTATTTAGTTATAGTTTGACCTGTTTTGGTCACCGATATTGTGTGTGTGTTCATAAGCAGAAACTGAATTGTGCTGACCTAATGGTTTTATTTCGTTTAATTTCGACCTGTTTTGGTCACCGAATTGTGTGTGTGTTCATAAGCGAGAAACTGAATTGTGCTGACCTAATGGTTTTATTTAGTTATAGTTCGACCTGTTTGGTTACCGATATTGTTGGTGTGTTACAAAGCAGAAACTGAATTGTGCTGACCTAATAGTTTTATTTAGTTATAGTTTGACCTGTTTTGGTCACCGATATTGTGTGTATTCATAAGCAGAAACTGAATTGTGCTGACCTAATGGTTTTATTTAGTTAAAGTTCGACCTGTTTTGGTCACCGATATTGTGTGTGTGTTCATAAGCAGAAACTGAATTGTGCTGACCTAACGGTTTTATTTAGTTATAGTTTGACCTGTTTGTTTACCGACATTGTGTGTGTGTTCATAAGCAGAAACTGAATTGTGCTGACCTAACGGTTTATTTAGTTATAGTTTGACCTGTTTTGGTCACCGATATTGTGTGTGTGTTCATAAGCAGAAACTGAATTGTGCTGACCTAACGGTTTTATTTAGTTATAGTTCGACCTGTTTTGGTTACCGACATGTGTGTGTGTTCATAATCAGAAATGAATTGTGCTAACTAATGGTTTTATAAAGTTATAGTTCGACCTGTTTTGGTCACTGATATTGTGTGTGTGTTCATAAGCAGAAACTGAATTGTGCTGACCTAACGGTTTTATTTAGTTATAGTTCGACCTGTTTGGTACAACATTGTTGTGTGTGTCATAAGCAGAAACGAATTGTGCGACCTAATGGTTTTATTTAGTTATAGTTTGACCTGTTTTGGTTACCGACATTGTGTGTGTGTTCATAATCAGAAACGAATTGTGCTGACCTAATGGTTTTATTAGTTATAGTTTGACCTGTTTTAGTTACCAATTGGGTGTGTGTTCATAATCAGAAACTGAATTGTGCTGACCTAATGGTTTTATTTAGTTATAGCTCGACCTGTTTTGGTCACTGATTTGTGTGTGTGTTCATAAGCAGAAACTAAATTGTGCTGACCTAATGGTTTTATTTAGTTATAGCTCGACCTGTTTGGTCACTAATATTGTGTGGTGTGTTCATAAGCAGAAACTGAATTGTGCTGACCTAATGGTTTTATTTAGTTATAGTTCGACCTGTTTTGGTCACCGATATTGTGTGTGGTGTTCATAAGCAGAAACTGAATTGTGCGACATAACTGTATTTTTCTTAATAGGATTCCCTAGAAGGCTCTACAGTTATAAAGGATATCTTTAACTGTGCTATTAGTACAAGGGATATGTATGCTAGAAATAGTTTTATGTTATCTCTTGGTACAGGCTATGAGTAATGTTAGGTTTATCAGCATCCCTGGCTACATTCTAATTACATTTGTTCATGCTCTTTTGCTTTTATGACAGCTACCATGCTAGATTGTATTTTAGGATTGTTGGATTTGATTTACGGGTGGCTCTGGAAGGAAGCTGTAAAGTTTGTGGGTGTATAGATTATATATATATTATTTGTAAATTGCAATGTGGGTAAGCAGTCCTGTACTCGTTACACTATAATTAAATGCAGACAAGTACAAAGAGATAAAAATACAATAACATACTGTATCATAATTATGCAAGTGTGTGATACACTAGGAACATGTCTTGCCCCAAAGACCTTAGGGCAGCTGATTGTAACAAGGGTAGCTATACACATAGCTATTAGTCAACAAATCCATTGGATTGACTGGATTTGCAAAGTATCGGCAAGATGTGGGAGCTGAAAGCAACCAGCAATGATGCCGATTATCTACCATCATCAGCATTGCAGGCGATAATTCCAGATGGAAACTTACGTCAGATCCCTTTACTACCTAGTGGGAGCTGATTCTATAGATCCTTGTATGGGTGAACAAACAATCATTCCGTATAAACAATATACAGAATGGTTGATCCTGTGTATGTGTGAATAAAGGGCAAATTGATGGAATCTGATGTCAATTGGTAACCTTAGCTACATTGCACCTTAAGTAGCAAGTAATGAGAAAGAAATAAGGGTGCTGCAACAGAAGAATTGAATTACTTAAATATTAAGTATTTAAGTATTTGACAATATACTGTAGAAGCAAAGATAAATAAGCACTTGTAGTACTTGTAGAAAACACAAGACACAAATGTTTCAATTATAACAAGTGAAATGTGAATGTGGTCATATACATGTGACAGCTATCACAAATTGTGAGCCAGCATTGGTTTTAATATGAACAACATGTACATATACCCATCCGACATCTCCATACATGGCGCAATGAGATCATCCTCTGTACTTCAAGTAAAGGGAGCCAATACTGATCAGTGTAAATTTTCCATCTGGGCTGAATACAATTGTCTGCAATGCTGTCAAACTACCACCATCAGTATTTGTAGACAATTGTTTTTGCACCATACAACATTTGATTCCCTGATATAATCAGTGTGTATAGGCACATTTAAGGGGGTACACACTTTGAGAGAATGGGAGTACAGACAGTCACATTCATTCTCTCTATATAAAGTATAGGAAGAAGGTTTGTGACTGCCCATACTCCCTACGATCATGGTCGACGCTGAACGTTTGTCGGCATCGTTTCAGTTGTACACACTTTACCAATAAATGGACAATCCCGTCGGTACTGACGGGATTGGCCCTTTATGGGGAATGTGTGTACCCAGCTTTAGACTTGAAAACCAGAAATGGATTACAAGCAAAAGTGGAGAGTAGACTGCAAACAGAGTCAATAATGGAGCTCCCAAACCTTGTTCGGATTGGGCAATTCAGATTGTTGGGTAGATTACTCATTGCCTTTGTTAATTCAATAATTTGGTGCAATCAAAGACATAGATTTGTTCTAACCTGATTTAGCATTAAGGAACTAGAAATTACCAGAACAATACCTCCTTTCTGCATCCCAAACCATCTAGTCATTTAGCCAGTGGGGAACCACCAATGACAAATGATGTCATCTCAGGGTCCCTATTTTCAAAACTGCCAGTATGTTGACATCATTTTGTCACAATAGAAATATGACGATGCAATAACAAAAATTGGTGCAGTGACCATTTGCCACAGTAACTGCATCCCAAGAGTAAGGGAATGTAAGATGCGCTTCTTTGCATGGTTTTTACACCCCGTTAAGTTCTGTGCTAAATACCAGCTTAAAATGTAAAGAACATGATATTGAATTTTCCAAAAATTAAAAAAAAAGGAGTGAAACCCCCATGTTAACCCATATACATTGACACAAGCAGGTTGTGTCATAATATATGATGCATAATAAAGACAAATATTCACTCTAATAATTACCTGGATACTATTATATCTCTGTCTTGCATGACAGTCACATCCATCACTGCACACTAGGAACGTGGGCAAAGTTTTCACCAGTATATTCGTGACTAGATTGTGATTATGCCCTACGGTAATATTAACAGGTGTTTATCTAATAGAGGTTTGCCAAAGGACTTTGCAGCCCAGCTGTGTATAGCTGCACACTACCAGCTTGTCAGATTTCAGGAAAGCTCTAAATAATCATCTAACCATACGTTTGTACCGTATCTTTTAAATGTCAGCGCTCCAAAATCCAAGGAAAATATAGTTACTGTAGTCTTTTTTTGTTTTTCCAACCCCACAAGCATTACGCACTTCTGTAAAGAGGGAAAAGCGGCTACTTTGTATTTTAATGGGCCAATAATTTTATGTTCAGGATGTGGCTATTCAGTTTATTATGCTGCAAAAAACCTAGACATTTTCTTTGGATGGTGGCTAGAAACCAACCTTTCAGTTAGAAGCATTCCAATCCTGTATGCAATGAGGAGAAATGGGTTGTTTGTACAACACCAGCGACTTTCTACTCCACAAGCTCTTCTGACTAATAAAATCAAAAACCACCAAATATGCATTTTTTTCCTTGTTAATAAAATTGCCTTACTAGGTAAAATGATCTTTGTTTTCATATTGCACTTTAAATAACAGCCATTCCTCTAATTTCAGTGAACATAATATAATTAGGAACTGAATGTACTGTATGTCTTGCAGAATTAATCCACGCAGCTTCAGTTTTTATAAATTCTCAACACTGGTGAAACTGCCGTTAAAGCAGTAACAAAGGCCGCACCTCATTTCCTTCAAACCGTATAACTTTATTCAAAACATCCATAAAAGCAGAGATACAGCACATATCACGTCAGCCACCTTAATTATAAGGGCGTTGCACGAAACGCGTCGGGTGGCTGATGTAACATGTGCCAATCTCTGCTTTTATTGATGTTTTGAATAAAGTTATACGATTTGAAGGAAGTGAGGTGCGGCCTGCTGTTACTGCTTAACTGGATTTCCTGACGTTGTGGAGAGCGTCTTCTGGTTCGCACTCCTATAACGAGGTCTGTGAGCAACCCCATTCTTTTTCTTTGGCTTCATAGTGAAACTGCCGTGAAATGCCGTTAGCTCGACATCCAAAACAAATCTACATTGCAAACTATTATATAATTTACTGCGTCTTGCTTGCAGAAGTACAGAATAGATAATTACAAGAGGCTTGTGGTCAGATCCACTCCGGTAGTGTTGCAGCTCACCCAACCACATAAAATGGCAGCTATGCTTATATATAGTGTAGAAACTGCCGACATAAGCAAGCCTCTTACAAGTTTTTTAAAAATAAATAACATTGCATTATATAGAATAGTGATTTACACACCCCTGTCAATATTTCTGTAAGTGTCAGCTTTAATTAATTCCAGGTCTACCCAATGTGCTGTCCATACCGACTTTAAACACAATAAAATAGTAGCTCCATGCAGAGATAAATTACTGTTCTTGGTTAAGGCATGAAATCCCTTCTATTTACATTCACCAGGTCTGGAACAGAAGTGAATGCCTGTGGGAATCTTGAAGGATCAATGAGCCTGACTTGAAACAATATGGTTTAACCAGCTGTGAGACGGAGAGCCATACATTAGCTTCCATACCTTACATAAAATCCATGAAGCACTTCCACTTGAATGTGCCACTAAATCGTAAACATAAATATTTTGTTTTCACTTCCTCTTTCCATTAATTTCAAATTTGCCTTAACCAAGAAAAACAGCATTTACCTCTGCACGGAGCTACTATTTTATTTTTTTAAACATATATTTCATATAAATATAATAAAATCCCCCCACAGAAATTCAAGTATTTTCTAATTTATAAATCAATTTTTATAAAAATTTCTTGACATCCTAATAAATACTGCGCTGAATGCCAAAACAGGAAGCACATAAACGTTCCGGTGTGGGCAGTGTTCTTTTTTTTTTAAAGATTTGAGCATTTAATATGGTTCCCAGTCAATTTCCAGGTCCCTGAACCATTTACAGTAAGTTACCATTGCTATTTATACCTTTATTTTAGGCAGATTTTTTTAATCCCATTGACTCCAGTGGAATGGATTTCAGTGAGTTCGGCCATATCTAATCGAAAAACAGGTATAGTACATTACCCAACAGTAATTTTAAAGGGCATGTCCACCCTTCTTAAAAATGTTCATATAATATCTCCCTGCTCCCCCAGCCCCAACCGCTATAGTTTTAATATCAGAAAGTGCCCCAAATATTACTTACCTTCCCTCTTTCCTCCGCCGCACTGCCAGGCCCTCTGCTTGCGTGAAACTGCAAGCAGAGGGGGGGACCGGCAGTCGCGTCTGTGATTGGCTGAGCGGAGCCAATCACAGAGCGGCTGCTGGAGTTCAGTGCGGCGGAGGAAGGGTAAGTAATGTTTGGGGCACTTTCTGATATTAAAATTATAGCGGTTGGGGCTGGGGAAACAGGAGACTATTCTATGAAAAGGTTTTTACGCTAGGGGGAGGGAGGTAGGGGAAGGGAGGGGGAGAAGGGCTGCAGTGCGCATGCCAAACTTCTCTGGAGGGGAGACAGGAGGCAGAGTCCTATATGGACTGTACAGTACTCCTGGTGGGCATTTTTTGGACTTTGGGGGGGATAGCAGAAAACAATATGGAGCTAGGATGTAAGGTAAGGATTAAACTACACTACGCAATGGGGCCAGTAGGGGGGGGGATATGTTTTGGGGTGGACATGCCCTTTAATTTATTTGGGTAAAGGCAGGCTAGTTAGTTTTGGAAACCAGTTACAGGTTTTTCAGCAACAACAATATTCATGTTGTTTACATTGACTTGGTGTTCGTTGAAGTTTCTAATCACTTGGTTACTGGAAACATTTATCCTATAGTGAGTTGTGATGATTTAATCTACTAAAGCAATACCTTTCATGTCACATCTAGGGTACTTGAAGGAAGTCATTCTCTATAATCTTGTCTTGTCGATCAATACAGGCTGCAAAGATAAGTTATATAAATGGCTATTTAAAATGATTAGACCTTAGAAATAATGATTAACTATGGAGAGCGACAAATGGTTATCCTTGCTTATCAAAGGTTTTGAGATCGTCTGGAGTCTAAAGTGCCCAATCAACAGTTCTGGCCAGACATCCAAAGGTCAGTCAATACTAGATTCACATTTTGTGTATGCTGTTTTTCACAAATGAGAGATTGGTAGACAGTCAATTTTTTTTTTTTTTTTTTTTCAATTTAATTTAATACTGTAGTCCTTTTTTAACATTTATTTCTATGATGATTATTACTTTTTCTTAATACTTAAAAAAAAAGTTTTTGTCCTGTAACTTTTATGAACAAAATGGGACAAAGTGTTCAGTTGGTGCTATACAAAATGAGTGTAAAGGCAAAGTTAAGTTATTGGGTCCTCTTAAAATAAAAAAAAAAAAGACTTTCAGGAGAAATACTGTCTCAAATAGCCTCCATAAAATTCTAGGTTTTGTGTCCCATACAGAAGTACCTATCAGTGCAAGATTTAAATCAGTGTGTCAGTACATAAAACATTTATTTTCAGGTGCGGGGCCCCACAACCTATATTTGTAAAGCAATACAGAGCAATTTGTCTTTCTCCGAAAGGATAATTTTATTTCAGCATCTGAACTATAACTCTTTGGACTTTATGATAATGGGGGTCCACTTGCCTTTTTGGTTCTGGCAGCAGGAGAGGAATATAGGATGTTAGCCATATACTGGAATGGGATTACTCCCTAAAATAGACTAATCAATATATCAATATATCAATATCAATTATTCTTATTATTTATGTTAAACTGGAACAGACATCAGCGGATGTGGCCTTTTCTAGTTGGGTGAAGGTCCATACAGATATGTAGATGCAGAAATAAACAGGGGAGTGCAGCAGGTAATGTGGTCAGTGGACCATTGGGAGGTAAGGGTTGCAACTGGGTAAGCACCAGAGAAATAGGCTGCTAAACATGAAGGCCAGGTTAACTTAAGCCTCATACACACGGTCGTCGTCCAGGAAGAGGCCGCACACATACCACCGCACAAGAAACACCTGTTTCAGCTGCTAATGACATGGTACATGTGTTCGTTTGGGCGGCATTCCATGTGGTCGATCAACGAACGATGCCTGATCAAACGATACGTTATATATATATATATATATATAATATATATATAATATATATATATATATATATATAGTGTCACAACTCAAGACAGGTACAATCAGGCTTATATTTTGGCCCAAACTTTAGCAGCTTTGCAGTGATGGCTGTTGTTTGCAGACCTGAAGTTGGTGTTTTTAACATTCTTTAAAGCAAATCATTCAGCGAGCTGTCAAAATACTGTGTCCTGTGGGTGACAGGTCCACAGCTTTCCCTCTCTCTCCAGTCTCTCATCATGGTCAAACGTGCTCTCTATAAGCTGGGTACACACCAGCGATATTTTCGGGCCTCCGACCGATTCAAGGCACTTTCGGTCGGTCGTCTGAAAATATCAGCTGTTGTGGGGACCAACATCGATTGTTCATTCTCCGGATTGGATGGGACGAACGATCGGAAGGGTCAGAAAATCAGACTGATCATGCAGTTCCCTATGGAACGCACAATCAATGTTCGCAAATTCGGACGCGGCAGGATGGAGATTTGTCCTGGACAATCGCTCGCTCGTAGCGAGCGCTCGGTCGGGACAAATATTCCCGGACTGTGTACCCAGCCTTAGAGAGGGATGGGGGGGGCCAGAGAGAGGAGCCATGGAGCTACACTACACATAGACTATCACATTTTTTGTGTGTTTCATTCTCATTCTGCCGCATGTGTATTTATAGATTTGTATAAAAAGTAGTCACTACGTTTAAAATATTTTCAGTCCTTGTATAATAGAACAAAAATGAAAAGTAGATGACTTTTTACAGATGCTTGCATTTTCTAGTAAAGAAAGTTGAATTGCGTTGTAAAGCTACATACAGGCATGCAACTGTGTGTGTGGACGGATGGGATTGGTGATGTTTGGCAGGTCAATAATCAACAAAGCCTAAACAACCATCAATACATGAACCGGTTCTCACAGTAACGGACATTCAATGGGCAGTCATGGATCAGGTGTGCTCCTGCGGTCGCATGTATGTTCCTAGCTTAGGCAACAATACCTTAAATAGCTTTGGATACATAATCAAACGATACTACTTTGTCATCACGCACTGGTTGGGTGTAACAAACATCATTGCATGGCAAAGTAATAACACAGTGGGGTCATGGGAGTGGTCCTTTCCACCAGTATTGGTGAATGTTACAAAAAAATTTTATTGATAACTTGCATTCACTTTATTCCCTGTAGAGTAAATAAAAGAAACAAGGGCTTAATTGGAGTGGTTCATGAAAATTTACTTAAGTGGGTTTACGAATAGCCTCAGTTTAAAAAGCAGTAAAAACGAATTACATTCGTCGGATTATCGATTTACTAAAATTGCAACAACCACCTACGAATGGCGGAAGCAGCCGATCTAAGTAGGGTTAGTGCCCACGCATACTTAATGGTATGGCAGACACACTGGGCGACATTCCGCCGTGGCCCCACGCCACCGCAAGCGCCTGTGGGGCCGGTGCGCGACGGCGTCGGGCCTTGTTGTTACGCATAATGCTGCACAGCAGCAGCTTTCAAGGCCTCATGGACAAATTTCCCCCCTCCTTTTGGCACAACAGCAAACCTCTTCCTCCCGTATGATAATGCTTCCTGTTGTAATGGGGAAGGTCAGCTGACATCAATCATTTCCACCAGGAAGGGATTCAGGTGTTACGCATGAATGCTGCACAGCAGCAGCTTCAAGGCCTCCAGGATACATGCCGTAGTGTCCGTGCTTGAAGCCCGGCTTTATTAAAGGTAATGTAAATGCTGGGTCGGACAGAGTGAGCATAACTTTTTTTAAGGAGGCAGGGGCACTTCTAGATGTGCCACCTCAAAAAAAGTCAGTGTGGCTTGTGGAGGTGGGTGTGGTGGGCTTTCTAACACTGGCTGGTGAACTGGAGGGCTGAGTTGACACTGGCGGGTCTACTGGAGGGCTGTTCAACAGACATTGTTAGTTTAGCCCTCTAGTTCAGCAGACACTGTTAGGCCAGCCCTCCAATTTAGCAGACATTTTTGGTCAGCCCTCTACTCTATAAGGCCACCTGAGACAAAAAAACCCCACTCATCCTCATGGGAGCAGTGGCCCTGCAAAAGCTGGATTATAGTGACTCAGTTAAACCAGGCCCCCTGGCATTCAGGCCCCAGGCATGTGCCTTGGCTGCCTTGCCCATAATCCAGCCCTGCATTTAGTTGATGTACAGCCTCGCCAAGCAAAAGAAAGGAGTAGACAATCAGAATCGGATGGTGACCAGACGGAACAGATAGTAATGAATTTATCCAATAGTCCTCTGTCTGATTTGGAAGTCAAAGTCCTGGCTAAAGGACTGGGATTTTGTCCCACAACTGCACCCAATCTATTCCAATTAGATATTGACTGCTACCGTTTTTTCAGGACATTGAGACTCAAAGCATTTTTTTCCACAGGAAAAGAGAATCTTGCCACTGAACTTACAGAAACTGGTTTAACCCCGATGGATTTTGGTTTAAAGATTAAAAGTATGTTTGTTCCACCTACCACCTGTCCTCCGGTTGAGACATATATAAAGAATGTCCAGAGAGACATAAAAGGGTTGGTTGATAACCTCAAGGATAATAAAAATAAAAATAGAAAACAAAATTGCTCAAGGGAGGAGAGACTGGTAATGGACAAACTAGCATCTGATACCAATATAACGATCAAACCATCGGATAAGGGTGGGGCGATCGTTGTATTGGATACTGAATTCTATGAAAATGAGATTATGAGCCAATTATCGGATAAGGAGGTCTACTGTAAACTACAGGGGGACCCCCTAAAAAATATTAGTGATGAAATTAATATACTGTTATGTAAATATTTGGAGATGGGTGTGATTACAGATGATTTGAAAAAAGCTCTTACTGTCAGAAATCCCAGAACCCCTCAGATGATTTGAAAAAAGCTCTTACTGTCAGAAATCCCAGAACCCCTACATTATACACCTTACCCAAGGTGCATAAAAACGCCAGGACGCCTCCGGGACGTCCGATTGTGGCGGGGATTGAGTCAGTGCTCAATCCTTTAGCTATTATGTTAGACAGGGTACTGGGGCCTCTGACACGAAAGCAACCCTCATATATTAGGGATAGTCTTGACTTTTTGGAAAAATTAAATAAGGTCGATGTTGGGAATTTGGAGGATGTGGTGTTGGTAACTTTTGATGTGGCCAGCCTATATACCTCCATCCCCCATATGGATGGTAATACACAAGAAAAGAATAAAATATAGAAATGTTGCTTTTACTTATAAAGTTAATAAAATAGCTAATCTACCCTGACATTAACCAGATGGAGTCAACTGAAAGAAAAATGTTCCACTGTTATTAACATAAATACCTAAGAACATCACATGACTTACATCATGATTCCTAGTATGCCCTGTCACATGATATGTGCCCTTTGTGCACAGGAAGGACCATACAGACATTAAAAAATCCATCACTGGTGAGTGGCACAACCTCACCAGTGACCTTTAGACACATGAAACCGAAAGCAAATGACAATCTTTGTCTCACACAAGGCTGGTAGCCCTGAACATTATCCATTCTTATCTAAAGGGACCTTTGTAAAAAAAAAAACAATAAGATTACAAGATAAAAATTACAAAAGAAACCTAACAGTAACAAGAACATTTACACAATAACTCATCTAAAAACACTTGATATAGGTAATAATTATTTAAAGTCAAGTCATAACTAACAAGGAAATAGGCAGATTAGATGAGCCTGCTGTCCTTAATGGATATCAAATTCTTTGGCCCACAGCTACAGAAAACTTGGTTAAAAAAGGAAGCTGTATCCAGGACTTGTGCCGTATCATCCCTGCTCCTTGTTACTGTGGTAAGAAAACACCTAAGGTTTGTACAAGCGTGCCATCGCGGGTCCAGACTCGCGATGCACGTTGTGTCTGAACGTTCATTTAGGCCGATAATCGGCCCGTGTATGGGCACTTTATCGGCCGTTTAAACGGCCAGTCGGGCAATGATCCCCAACCGAACGGCAGTTTCGGAAGATAAAGTGCCCATACACAGGGCGATTATCGGCCTAAACGAACGTTCGGACACATTGTGCATCGCGGGTTGGGACCCACGATCGCACGTATGTGCGAGGCTTTAGTTTTGAACTGAATGTTCCTTCCAGGCAAACTAAAGAATATGGCAAACATCATGATATCAGTTAGTAAGTTTTTAGACAACAATAAACTCAGAGAATATATCCGAATACAGAA
This sequence comes from Hymenochirus boettgeri, assembly GCA_019447015.1. Lineage (NCBI taxonomy): Eukaryota > Metazoa > Chordata > Amphibia > Anura > Pipidae > Hymenochirus > Hymenochirus boettgeri. The sequence continues at coordinate 93,715,027 of CM033477.1, forward strand.
AAGAAATAAGATTACACGGGGACAACGTTTACTTTCAATAAATAATATATTCGTATATAATAATTTCAGTAAAAAGTAGTAATTTCAACTCCCAACTTTGCAAATAAGGTCCCCATTAAAAAGTGCTTACAATCTACAGTAAGATATCTAGAAAGGTACCAACTAGAACAGTGGTGAAACTGCAGAGGCCTGTGCCCCCCTGCAAGTTTCTTACGCCCCATCACACACCCCTCCTCTTCAGCAGCAGGCCTGTTACCACAATCCATTGTATTTAAACAGCTGATTGTGCCTTTGTAAGTAAAGGTGCGTGTGATCAGCTGTTTAAAACACCGTACCTCCAGCAGTTTAAAACAGCAAAACACACTCACCTTTACTTACATACCAGCAGGGAGTTTCAATAAAAGTTCTTATTGTTTAAAATGGTGCTAATTTTGCCCCAAACAATCAGAACTTATGTAACACTTGAAAGCTAACATCTGATTGGTTGGGGCAAAATTAGCACCATTTTAAACGATAAGAATATCTGTTGTATTCAATTAGATCAATTGGACTTGAAGTTTAGTTCTTGAAGACGTTTCGCTAGTCATCCGACTGGCTTTCTCAATTCAGAATGACTTGTACAAGAATCTGTGTCAATTATGTACCCTGGAAAATCCCAATTAGCATTGCAAATAATTGCCACAGATTCTTGTACAAGTCATTCTGAATTGAGAAAGCCAATCGGATGACTAGCGAAACGTCTTCAAGAACTAAACTTCAAGTCCAGTTGATCTAATTGAATACAACAGATATACTATGACCTGGATGAATGAGAACCTTCACAAGCATAAACAATAAGAACTTTTATTGAATAACCCCCCAGGTTTGCAGATCGATGGGCCCTCTTAGGCTGAGGCCACACTGCAATGCGCATCAGAAATTACGGGAATTTTTGCGTTCCCGCGATTTCCATTTAACCAAAAATTGCGGGCGCAATCGCAAACGCAAAATGGGGGGGCAAATACGCTAGTGTGGCCTCACCCTTAGTCCCCAGGCCCCCGACATCAAATGGGCTATAGTTACACAACTGAATTAGAAAATAGCTATATTTGAAGTATATTCTATATGCCACCCAGGTTTCTGAAGCGATACATACAAAGATTTATTGCATTGCAAAGCATATGTTATGTGATAACTCAAAGGCATTTATTTTTCATAAAATGTGATGTCGTGTTCCCACTAGTGCATTTAGTTTAATATCGCTTTGATAACGCACAACTGCATGCATTTCACACATTGCAATCACCAATGTTAGGAAATCACATCATAATGTTCATTACACTGGTTGTGTGCAAGGTTTTAACAGAAAAACAGTAATGTAAAAAATGCGCAAAAACACACAATCATCATGCATTTTCCAGCACTTCAACAGTGTGACCAAAGCTTACCAGATTACCATAGCAAGAGCTGGCAAAAAAGTTAACTTATTTTGGCCTCATCTGATTATTTAATAAGAACATCCGGTGCTTACAAATTCAAAGACTGTTCCCCAGACGTTAGTGCTGCCATCTGTGTCAGGCCTAAACCAAATAGCACTCAACGTGCACTTATGTCTACAACTGGAGCAAATTTCCTAACCCAGAGGTTACAAAGGACTGACAAGACAAATGTAGAGCTCAGCTGAACAACATATAGTAAAGTGATTCTAGCAGCTGCCAATCAACACTAAGAACTGCCTATAGCCCTATTCAAGCTCAATTGGTGCGTATGTTGCCTGTCACATACATTTCCAAAAAGGCATAATCCTTTCAATAGAGGCCAAAGCTTTTAGACATGGTGCTATACTTGTTACCTCTTTTGTTACTGTTTGATAATCAAGGGATCATGAGTGAATGATTTATATAGCTCAATTCCCTGTGCTGCTCTTCATTAATATAATTATCTATCCCAACACAATGAACTTCTCCTTAGTGATACAATAGCTTCTTTTCTAACTGGCTAAAGAAAACTATACTGACAGATCCCCGGGCTATAATTTCACCCTAACCAAGGAACAAGTAGCATCTCAATCTGATAGATGGCCCTTTCCTCTGATATCTGCTGCTAAGGGAGAAGAGTTTTTTTCCCATCCGAAACAGGAAATTGAGGAACAATGTAACTAATGAAAACAGACAATGAAAAGGCTTCCCAGAGGCAGGCAAGCTGACAGCAGAGAGCCTGCTTTATTATCTATCACAACCCTTACCAGTTAGAGGTCACTACAAGCAAAGGGGACTGCCTAAAAGGCACTAAATCTTCTTAACATCTTCTCTTTTAACAAACTCAATGGCTCCTTCTCAGTTGTCACCCCTTGTCCACTTATTCTTTAGGAACCATGAAATATCCAATCACAAGGATTGTATAATCTAATGTCCAGCTCACTTTCAGCATGCTCACTTCCAAAACGCAATCAGCAGGGATAATTTAATGCATGCTAATCTGCCTACCCATTTATTGAACTGTCACTTTTAAGACATTACCCAAGATAATAAACAGGTATTTAGACATCTATTCAAATGGACAAACAAGGGCTGTCTGACAGCAATCTCTATAAAGTCAGATTACACAGGAGTGTTTGGAGACCACAGTTCCCCATTAATGCCCAATATTGAGTGTAGAATTGTTCAGATTTCGATTGGACACGTCAGAAAATTTTAGGCAATTGTACAAATATCTATTGTTTCTTGTTCAATCGTATTAAAAATCACAGACACTTTGAAAAATCATTTATAAATCACATTAGTAAATAATCACATTTATAAAGGAATCACATTGGCTAGGCCACACTATTGCGTTTTTCTTGCGTTTGAGCATGCGTTTTTTCCAATCATTGAAATAGCGGCAATGCACCAAAAATGCGAGTTTTCAGGTGCGATGCAGTTGCACTTGTGATTTGCGCTCCTCATTTTAAATCACAATCGCATGCGTTTTTCTATATCTACCAGAAAAAATGCATATGCAAATGCAACAAAATCGCACATGAAATTGCATGCGATTCTGTGTGCGTTTGCTTTTGTGTTGCAGTGTGGCCGTGCCCTAAAGGCCAAGTTCACCTTCAAAACAAAAAAAATAATGACTTGTCAGTTATCTGCCCACAATCCCAACTGCTATTTTTTTACAGTTTATTATATTTGTTTGTAACCAGATATTTAATAATATGTTTCCTTCCATTCTGGCAAAGTTGTCTGCCTCCTCTCTTTGCTCAATGAGATTTTTATAAACTTGAGCATATGCAGTGAAGACATGCAGCAGGAGAAACAGCAGTCAATCACTGCCTGTGATGTCAGAAGTCAACCTTGATTGACTGCATGGAGGGAGGAGCCAACTTACTAAGTCATCATTTAAAAATAAATAAAGGAGTTGTATTTATAAAATAATTGCATTAATAAAGAAATCTGATTTATAAAAGATTTGCATTAATAGAAAAATACCTAGGAAATGGTCTGGGTGACACATATCAATGCCCAAAATCTCTAAAACAACACCATCCAGTACCGGAAACCTCATGCACGTTCTGTTTTGACATTCCGTGTTCTAGAAGTTTCGAATTTATGAAATTTAAATTTTTTTTACATTTCTAGGAATTTTCGAAAATTTCCGACAATAGTTCTGTGCTTTAGGAAAATCTGAAAAAGTCAAATGACCGTGAAATCCGCTTCGGAACCAGGTTTGGGTTTGGATTCGGGTCCATCTCTAATAAATAAAATCAGTTGAATTTGATTAAAGCTGAAAATAATGAAAGTATGAGCTGTTACAATACAATAATGGGACATATTAATTTTTTTTATAATTTATTTTTTTATGAATATCCAAGAACTGTAGAGCAAGCTGAAGTTTGGTACTGGAGTTTGGTACAGGAGACCACAAATAGTTAGCACAAATTTTAAAGTAAAACATTAACGGGGAGATTCAATAATAAAATGGTGCAATAAAATGGTGCTAATTTATCCCCAACCAATCAGATCTTATTTAACATTTGAAACCTTACGTCTGATTGGCTGTGGCAAAATTAGCACAATTTTTAACAATAAGAACTTTTATTGAATAACCCTGTAAATTCCCAGGTATACTCATATGGTTCTGGTTACAGTGCCCACCTCAGGGACTATTGTAATGCTCTGTAAAGTTCTCTGCCAACAAATATGCTAATGTTTCTTTATTTCTTGGTGTAACAATGGTATAACTTTCAGTTTAACAGTAGAGATTTCTGAGAGAGAATCTCGTCTCCGGGGTCTCAGAAACGTTGCCAATATAAAGGGACAATAATAATAAAATGAAAGTGCTTTTGCAAATTTACGAGAATATGGTAAACTGAATGCAAATATATATTTTTATTGGTCTATATATTTTGATAGAAATTGTTATTCATTTTATATGTCATGATGAGGAAATATGTTTTTCTTTACAATTTCTTGTCAGCAGGTTGTAATCTGCTATAGCAAAGCAAATTAGAAAGTTATAAAGTAAAGTTACATTAGCTCCCAATATTATCAGAATTATTACTTACTAAAGCTAGCTATACACACACAGACTTTCTTCCGAATGTCTCTCCGATCAAGGGCAACGATCTGAAATTCAATCGGAAGATCAGCTTCAAGATTTCAGCTTGAAACCTGCAGAGAGATTGGGGCAGAAGATGGGGTTGGCAGCAAATTTTCCGCCTGGCCTGGTATTTATTTTTGTGGCCATGTTTGAGCAGTCGATCGGAAAATGGGTTTCGACACATGTTATAAAAAATGTCAAACCCATGTAGAGGTTTCTTAATAAATTCTCACTTTTTTCATTCCACATTATCCAAATTTTTTTATCTGCCTACTTTGTGCAGTGAGTCTAATTAAACTAATACGGACATTCATCATATTATATCATATTATTTTTTGTCAATTTTTTACCAAAATCAGTCAAAAAATAAACCAGACAAATCGGTTATTTTTGCCCAATCCTGCATATTTAATACACAGAGTCAGACATTTGGCCAAAATATCTGCTAAGCAATTATTTTTCCTTTTCCCTACAAAGTCACATATAATTTGGTAGATTTGTTGGTCGAAAGAATCGGGCAATAGTTGGTCCATGTGTATCTAGCCTTAAGACTCCTGGTAGCCAAAGGTGCTCATACATTAATACTTATGTGACGACCAATCTGCGAAACTCAATCAATATTTTCGGAACTGCCTTTTCCGTTCTACTTCGCTATTGGCAAACGATCTCATGGTCACATCTGGTACATTAATTTTGTCATCCTAAGTCAGTCACAAAGATGAACAGGAAAAGCGTTGTCAGAAATATTGATTGAGTGTTGTGGATTGGTTGGTAGGTAAGTACTAATGCATGGGCACCTTTAGACTAAAGCTGGGTACACACATGCATGATCGATACAAAATGAAGACAGAATCTGCAAAGGAAAAAATCTGCCCGTGTGTACCCAGCCTTATACTATAAATTACTCTGTGTTAAGTGAATCTCTGTTGGAAAGCATCTTAAAGTTTGGTGGATAACAAGCTTGTAGCAAGCAGTGACAGGCGGAACCAGCTAGAGTATGGGTTCAAGGGAGAAAAATATTATTCTCCCTCTTTACAAAGCATTGGACCTTGAGGTCATCAGAAAGTGCAAGGGATGTCATTCTGAAACGGGGATAAATCAATGAGAGCCAAGTGTTACTTATTTGGGCACAGGCGTGAAAAATATAAAGATGGTATACTTTAACACCGGAGTGGCCTTTAAAAAGGGATGTGTGCAGCTAAAATAGTGGTGCAATGCACTTACCAAAGCCCATGATAACCCTTTCTGGAATTCCTCCCTTGAAAATCCTGCTCTTGCCCCTGTGATGTGTTAATCGGTGTGTACCAGACGTCTTAAAGGGCATGTTAACCCTTAAAAAAAAATTATTTTTTTTTCAGTTGTCAGTTACCTTCCCTTAACTGATATATTTTGCACTTTATTACTCTTCTTACTAACCAAATTTTGAAGGATAATTAGTGTTCCTATTCTGGCATAGTAAGCTGCCCCCTCCCTCCATGCAGTCAATCAAGGCTGTGACTACAGACATCACAACCAATGAATGACTGTTGTTTTACCTGCTGTCTCCTCTGCACACCCACAAGCATATCAAAAGCTCTTTGAGCAGTGGAGAGAGGCAGATACCTACAATTGTTTTGTTTTAACTGTGGACATGCCCTTATAAGTTTGCTACATGCATTATAGTTTAAGAATGTAGTAGGTAGGGCATGTAAAACACATTCAGGGAGATTTAATTAAAGTTCTTATCGTTAAAAATGGTGCTTACCAATCAGACCTTAAGCTGGGTACACACAGTAACGATAAAGCCCCGATACCATCGGATCCGACGGTATCGGGGCTTTATCGTTATGTGTGTACGTTCGTTTCCCGAACGAGCGCACGGCCGCCGAACGATCGGGTCGGCTGAACGCTCGTTCGGGAAAGGCCGAAAATTTCCATTGGCCGCGCTAGACGCCCTATAGAGGAGTCTAGCGCGGCCGATGGAAACACACAGTCCTGAGCGTTCTCCTATGGAGAATGCTCGGGACTGTGTGTATGCAGATCTTTGAAAGATGGCAGACAGGATCTTGCAGATCCTGTCTGTCATCTTTCAGAAATCTGGACTGTGTGTACCTAGCTTTATTTAAGATTTAAAAGCTAACATCTGATTGGTTAGGGCAAAATTAGCACCATAATTATGTGCATTGTGCTTATTGTGATAAGAGCACTATTCAGGCTTCTGTATATGCATTCTGCTTCCAATATGTCATCCAAAAGCTATGGGGAAAAGATCCCTTTCAAGATATTAAAAGATGAATATGTGGCCTATTACACCAAACAACAAGCTGTATTATGGATTCAAATAGAATCATTATGCAGCATAAGAAACACCTTGGGAGTAACTCCGATGGCTCTGGAAGAGGTATACAATTCCATATTCATTTTCTAACATTTCATTAAAACAACTGGGTAGGCAAAAGAAAACTGGAATCCTCTTAATAAGGATGAAAGACATATGCCAAAAAGAAGGATATATGGCCTGAAACGAAAGGATGCAGTTAGAATGCCTCTTTGATCCTCATAGCAGCTGATTTTGACCTTATGTGACCTTTTAACCTGTTGCTTCATTAATCAAATATAAGATTATAAAATCAATGACACGGTAACTTGTTTTGCCTTAAAAAACTAGTTCAATCTTTTATATTTCAAGGTTTCAGCATTTTAGTTAATGCTACTCATTTATATTAGTCTATCTTGGTAAAATGCGAGAAAAAAACAGCTAAAGTGAATGGAGTATACTGAGAGCTCATTTTAGTTAGACAGATAGATTTCCTATATATTCATGGTTAACTACTGGTTTATATTATTAAACAGAGTAGGAAGAATCAATTTGCCTTTACAGTATACTTACTGTACACATGGTAAGTGAATGCTTTCATACACACTTAGATTAATTGGCACAGCATATACTTGTGTTCCAATGTAATCTTATTCTATCAAAACTAGAGATTTGTGTTTTTATGTTATAGATTTTGTTTGCTGACTTTCTGTGCTCTATGATTTTGAATTGGATTGCTACTATAAAACTTAATCAATGTGAATCATATTATCTAAGTATTTATTTGCAGGACAATAAAATTATAAAAAAAGTGAAGCTGATTCCCCAATTAATATAATAGAGCTATATTGCCTTCTGTAGCTAGAACACTCTAATATCAGCAATGTTGACTTTAGTGCGCTGTTAAGGTAGTAAAACACATGGCTGATGGAATTTGTCAAATATATAAGTGTGAGGGCTTAAAATGACTGGCCACATTGGCAACAAACTGCACTATTTTGGTCAGTGGTTCCGGACAGAAAATGTCATCAGTCAATGTCATTTCTCTTTACTTAGACGGAGCCAGTATGATTGGCCCATGTTTGTGCTCATGGCTGACCAATCCCCATACCACATATGGGGGATTGGTCGGGGCTGTATATGCGGTTACCACTAGATATGGGATCCAACACGGAACCCCTTGGTTCCAAAATCCAAACATTCCATCTAAAACCGTGCGGATCGTTAGGATTTCGGGACTTCAGACTGGATTTTCGAGGGTTACTGAATGTACAAGGTTATTTTCGGTAACCCTCAAAAATAACCTTGAACGTTCCATAACCCTCAAAAATTCGATTGGAAACTCAAAAGTAGTTTCTGATCGTATTTTCGAGGGTTATTGAACATTCAAGGTTATTTTCAAGGGTTACCAAAATAATCTCATACATTCAGTAACCCTTTAAAATGCGTTCCAAACCCTCGAAGGTATGTTCCGTTTTGATTATAAAAAAATCATCATTTGTTATGCCACCGAGGAAGAAGAAAATCCACTGTAACTCAATGGGCCAGTGCTCCACAATCACAGATATTTTGTTGACTTCTAACTTATATACAGCCCAGGGTAGAAAAATATTGAATTCAAGTAACACTGCTGATTTGTGCTTTATGAACTCAACACAATTTCCAAACTTCTTAAAATGTTCTGCTGTACTAAACCTAGCTCGCTCCTCCTGTCACCATGGCTAGCTAGGATGTTAATTAAACACAGATCTGGATCTCCCTGATGTCTAAGTAAATGTGTGTTAATGTAATTTTCCATGTGGTACTAAGTATTATTTTTCACAGGCTTCAAATGAAACATTAGTTCTAGGTGTCAGTAAACGCAACTCATGAAGGCTGAAGGCACAATTAAAATAACTGTTTAACACGCCAAGTTTCTAGGACTTGCATTTTTAATGGCTGTAATAGTAAAACTCAGACTGTGGTAATCACAGTGGAAGGCACTATTGTTTCATGGGTATTAAGCAGCTCTAATTGCTGCTGATAAATGAGTCAACACGTAAATGAAAATATCATTGTTTCTATGATGTCTGTGATGTGATATATATATATATATATATATATAATACACAGTTCAAATATTACAGCACTCCTGATGCGTGTATCCATTAATGGAGGGTGCTCGTGAGTAAGGGCATCGGCCAGGACACCACCAATAATTACAAAGTTCAAAAAGAGTCACGGCACTCCAATTGTCCAAATTATAATGTGTATTTTATTCCAAGCACATTATATGGTGCATCACAATATGCAACGTTTCGAGGATCTAGTCCTCCTTCTCAAGCAGATGCAAACAAATGAAAAATGGTATAGCAAACCAAGGTTCCGCCTTAAATCAGGTAAGACAGGAAGTGACATGTATAACACACATTGTATACCTCATACATGTTACATCATCATAAGAGCATCCTGTAATCTAACATAATAACCTTTATATGAGTATATTCCCCCACATTCTGGTAGGCTAAAAGGAGATTTTCATCAAAGACAAACAGACCCCAACTATTATTACAAAAACAAATGTAAATCGTAATCACGATTAAGACCCATAGGGTGTAGTGAATCCAACTTATGGACCCACCACACCTCTCGTCTCTTAAGTTTTAGTTCCCGGTCCCCCCCTCTCCGTGGCACGGGGACCGATTCCAAAACCAGAAACTTCAATTGTTTCTCTGAATGACCCATTTTAATAAAGTGTTCAGAGACGGGTAATCTCATATTACCAGTTCTGATGGACGACCGATGCTGTGAGATCCTGCTCTTCACAGGTTGGGTCGTCTCACCAATGTACAGAAGTCCACATGGACACATAATACAGTAAACTGCAAATCTCGTATTACAAGTATAATAATCCTGTAATTTCCATTCTCGTGATGTACGAGGATGTATGAAAGTGTGACACTTAAATACACAAACACATTGTGCGCATGACCTGCACGGGAACATACCCCTAGTAAAGGTTTTAGCTCTACCAACCGGGTCATCAGAGTGAACCAGTTGCCTGGATAACGTATTCCCTCTCTTGTGTGAAATCAGGGGGGGCAATCGGAAAGCCTCAATTTCCGGATATGCCTGTTTCAATAAATGCCAATGTCGTTTCACAATATTATTAATCATTGAACTATTATTGCCATATTGGGTAACAAAGGGAATTCTTGAATCACTAGTCTGGTCCCTTTTACTAGGTATTTCGGATAGAGTCCTAGATCTGTGTAAAGCTTCATCTAAGACATGAGTAGGGTACTTACGTTGTACAAATTTCTCATACATATGTTTTAATTGTTCTCTCCTCTTGTCATCATTGGTCACTATTCTTTGCACCCTGGAAAATTGACTGATGGGTAAACTTTTCTTGATGTGTGCAGGATGACAACTATCAAACCGTAGTATTTGGTTTCTGTCCGTAGGTTTACAAAATAACTCAGTTGAGAAGCCATTATTATTAATGATCCACATTAATGATCCAAGAAATGAAATCCTGAATTTATCAAATGTCATGGTAAATTTGATAGTAGGTTGTATCTGATTCAAGTATTGATAGAATTCATTTAAGGATCCAATGTCACCCCGCCACAATGCAAACACATCATCAATGAACCTCCACCAGACAATACAATGCCCGGTGAAGGCCCCAAAACTGAAGATGTGTTGTTCCTCCAGATGGTTCATGAAGGTATTAGCATATGACGGGGCAACATTGGATCCCATCGCGGTACCCCTCAACTGGGCATAGAATTCAGCTTTGAATCTAAAGTAGGAGTTAAATAGTATGAATTCAAGTAAACAGATGAAAAATTCAATCTGTGCCATGGTATATAGACCACTTTTATTGAGGCTAATTCGGCATGCCTCAATCCCTTCATTGTGGGGTATTGAAGTATACAGGCTACCAATGTCAAAGGTAACCAAAATTAAATTGTCATGGTCCTCAACCTGAAGAGCTGACAATCTTTGCAAAAAATGGTATGTATCACGTATGTAAGAGTCTGCACCTCGTACCAATGGTGCAAGAACCCTGTCCAATAAGATTGCCGATGGACAGAACAAAGAGTTCATGCCCGATACAATCGGACGACCCGGAGGATGGACAGGGTTCTTATGCACCTTGGGCAAGGTGTACAGAACTGGTGTCACAGGATGCTCAACTAACAATGCCCTTTTCAATTCCTCTGTAATGACACCACTAATCACAAATTTATTCAGCATCACATCGATATTCCTCTTAATACCCCACACAGGGTCGTGGGCTAACTTAGAATATACAGAAACATCCGATAATTGAGAATATATCTCTCTTTCATAGTCCGCGATGTTCATCACAACAATTGCGCCCCCCTTGTCGGAGGGCTTGATAACAATGTCTTGGCGATTCTTCAAATCCTGAAGGGCCTTGTATTCCGCCCGACACATATTCCAACATGAAGTGGAATTACGTGTATTAAAGTCAACATTCAATAAATCAGATTTAACATGGTTAATAAACGTTTCCACACCAAAATATGTCGTGGGTGGACAAAACTTGCTTTTAGATATCATTTGAAAATCCCTAGGTGTAAATGACTGAGTCTCTAGCTGTGTCTTTTGTTCACTCTTTAAAGACCAGTGTACCTTTAAGCGTAATCTCCTAAACAATGCATATCTATATATATATATATATATATATATATATATATATATATATATATAGATATATGTGTGTGTATATAGTACCGATAGATGCATTTCAGTCTAAACCAGCCGTTGTCAGGATCAGGTAACAAACCTCATCAATCAATTTTTAAAAGTCTATGACCACACCCCCACTTCCCCTCAGAACATGCATACATACAATGTGCTCAAACCCTGCCACCATTTTATCAAACCACCTGCCAACAGTATCTCTCACAAGCGCAACAATGTCTCAATTCATATATTTGCTACATGACAGCCTAATTACAGTAGGTAGGTTAGGATCCCCTTGTAGCGGAATATCACCAGCAACTTAAAATAGTATTCCTTCACCTCGGCACACCTCATGGGTCATTACTCCTGATAGAGACTCCAACATTGCCACACATGCTATGATCCCAGGATGTACTTTTGGCCTTCAAAATCCCGATTACCTCCTACTCAGATTGTCAAACCACCCATTATTATCAAAATAGACTATGCGCTTAGGGTAGATTCCCATACAGCAGAGCAGTATACAATCTATAAATAATTCTAAACAACAATAGATTAATCTGGTATATACAGTCAAGGTATCCCCCCTTGTACAGGTCAATCTGTGTCCCTCTTTCCAGTATGCAGGTGTGGAAAGTCCTTACCCTTCAGCATATAGCGCTACGTGTAGTGCAGTTAGGGCACCTATAGCCTGGCACTGGAGCCCCAAACACCCCTGCTGTTGTAGCGCTGTTTGAAGTTTGTAAGTCAGTCTTGACTAATAAATTTCTCAGTGACCGTTCCCATCTTTGTACAAATCTAACCATCTTATCAGCAAAAGGTAAAGTAGTATACATTTTTAATAACCAATTGGTTATTGTCCCTTCAATTGCTGCTGGATCCTGATGTGTTCTGTCCCATACACACAAATCAAGTAGAGGGGAAAAGTAATGGGTAGTCCCAGACACTGAAGACTCAGAAGGATATCTTCTTTATGCTTTATTTTTCACAACATGATAAAGGACCACATGTCTGAAACATGTTATGAAAAATAAAGTATAAAGAAGATATCATTGTGAGTCTTCAGTGTCTGGGACTGCCCCTCTACATTTTCGATAAGCCCCAATGTCTCTGGACTGTTTTCTTGATCACCCAACTCAGTGGTGAACAGTCCAACGTGAATAGCGACACAGCTTTCTCTTCTTCCTTTTGTCCATTTCAACCACTGTTCACTATAGCCCCTCTCCAGGAACTAGCAAGTCATCTCCTTCAATTGTACCTCTGCTCTGGTAGGATCAGAGTTATTCCTTAAAAACGTGGCCACATTGGACCCCATTGCTGTACCTGTAACCAGTATAAAATACGACTCCTCAAACCTGAAATAGTTATGGGTGAGCACAAATCTTAAAAGCTCCATCAGAAATTCTACAGGTGTAAATTTATGGCCATATTTCCAGTGCTTGCCTGCAGGCCTCTATCCCCTCTTCATGGGGGATTACTATATAAGGGCTTCCCATATCACAGGTTAGCAGTACTTTCCCAACCATAGAATCTTGTATATTCACCAGTATTTCTCTAAGTTGATTACTATCTCTCAGTTATCTTCCTACTGGGATGAGGCTGTCATGTAGCAAATATATGAATTGAGACATTGTTGCACTCATGAGAGATACTGTTGGCAGGTGCTTTGATACAATGATGGCAGGGTTTGAGCCCATTGTATGTATACATGTTCTGAGGGGAAGTAGAGATGTGTGTTTATGGGGTTTAAAAGGTGTTTGATGTCATTTGTTCCTTAATCATGATGACGGGCGATTTAGGCTGAAAAACACATTGGTTGATCATATTAATACAATTTCTTTGTAGAGTACCGTGAGTGCCCTGCTAATTTCCTAATTTCTCTGACTATATATATATATATATATATATATATATATATATATATATGTGTGTGATCAGTAGAGATGGCCGAACATTCGAACTATATGGAAAGTTCGAAAGTTCGAAAACAGACCCATTAGAGTCAATGGGAGTCAAAGTTTGAATGAAATACAGTTAAAATATCAATGGTAATGTAAATGGCTGTGGGACCAATTTTACAAAATTTTACTCTCACCTGCACTATTTTCGAGCTCTCGCATTTGAACATTCGATGTTCGCGCCTAAGTATCATGGACATTTTACTCGCGGATTCGATGCTCGCGTATAGGTTTTAATGGACACTTTTCTCGCGGATTCAATGCTTGCAGCTAGGTATCATGGACATTTTACTCGCGGATTTGATGCTCGCGTATAGGTTTTAATGGACACGTTTCTCGCGGATTCGATGCTTGCACCTAGGTATCATGTACATTTTACTCGCGGATTCGATGCTCACGTATAGGTATAATAGGCATTTTACCAGCATATTCGATTTCCTTGAACGGTCGAACATTCAATAATTATCGAAATCCGGAAAATATCGAAAATCCAGGTCCAGGATAGTTCGAAAAGTTCGAATTTGTTCGAACTCAAATATTTCGGCTCGAACTCGGGTTCAAATTTGAGTTCTAGTCCATCGTTAATGATTAGCAAATAGAGAGCACTCGTGGGTCTCAGCAAACATTTATTGGATACATCTACATCTTTCAGCTATAGTGCTAGCTGTCCTCAGGATGTGACAACAATTGTGGTAAGTGAGAATTTAACAACTTTGTTCCCCTCCCCATTCACAACACTCCTCCTCTGTGTCCAGGCTTTAACCCTTTGTGACCTAACATAGACAAAAAATATAGTATATTCCTTATACACTAACCATGCTCAAATAAACAATATATCGAACCCATACATATGTCTTTTTTCAAAAGTGCTAATAGTGCCTTAATTAAAACGGTATGTGATAAAAGCAATACATAATAAAAACAGTGTATAACCATAATATTAAAAAGCCAGAAAGATTTGGCCATAAAAAGTAACAATCTATCTAAGAACAGCATCAAAAATTAGCAACAGAGTTATATTTCATACTTCTACTGTATTCACCACCTTGTAAAAGTTACAATTAACTCTGGTTACAAATCGTTATATATATAGAGACCAGTATTACAATCATTAGTAAACCAAAACACAGACCTAGAATAGACAAAAAGACACAGCATCTCTAAACTAGTTTTTCAGACATAACAAATTACATACTGAGAAAGGGTCGTGGGCATTATAAATAATTAAACAATGACAGATGACCAGCCTATCTCTGGGCTATAGATTTGAACCAATTATTGGTGGGAAATTCATAGTCCTAACAGAAGCTAAGATAAGAGTTAATATTCAAGGGGCCCTATAACACGGGAACTAATCCTATTATTCAATGATCTCTAATACATTATATTAAAGAAAGAACCTTGTGGCCAGGTTCTAAATTATGATGGAGGTCGCCCTACCAGTACCACAGGGGATTTTAAGAAACAGGAGAATGATATCTGCTTGTTCAGGCCCTTTGGAGAGAGGGTGCCCATTTTTTAAATCCAGAATGCTTTGTGTTGAAGCAAAAGCCTATCACTTTTCTGAGGCATTCTGGACACCAACTATCTGGTCGATAGCCATCCACCTCAGGGTGGCCAAGAAGTGCCCTCTTTCCCAAAAGTGCTGGGCCACATATTGTTCCCCATATTTATTCTTTTTAAGCGGATCCGACCCTTTGTTTACCCCCGTGGTCAAGGAAGAGTGAATAGAGGATTGTGATTTGCCATCTGATCTCTAAGGGAGGTGGTGGTCTTTGCCACGTAATACAGGCCACAGGGGAAAGTTATGAAGTACACTGCGTCAGAGCTTAAACATGAAAATTTGTGTCAGATTTTAAACCTATGCTGTGTGTGTTAGTGGGGGAAATCCCCCCAGAAATCATGTAACTGCAAACTTGACAGCCCACACACTTTGGCATATATAATCCAGAGAGAGGGCACACAAGATTAAATGCTGGTGTTATACCTTGGTGCTACCAGAAGGTTTGCAGTAATTTAAACTTGATGAAAGAGTCTAATGCACTCAGAGGGTTTTTCTAACAAATAGCATTTTATTAGCTGTGATAGTGCAGTCAACGACACGTTTGGACCTTTCTCAATAGTCAAGGCTGGGGGCTTAACTAATTGCCTGCACTATGCACAGCTAATAAAAAGCGAATTGTTGCACTGGATTCTTATATATATATATATATATATATATATAGAGAGAGAGAGAGAGAGAGAGAGAGAGAGAGTAGTGTGCTCGTCCGCACTCCGTACTACATTCAACTGCCCGGGTGCTGCTGTGCACGAGTTCACATAAGCAAAAGAGAAGCTGAGCACTCCTGGGTCTTGAAAACGATTTATTAATAACTCAGAGGTAGTCAGATAACTACGCTCTTAGCACCTTGTGATAGGGCCGTCCTCAGGGTACCCTGAGGATGGCCCTATCACAAGGGGCTGAAACGCGAATAAATCGTTTTCAAAGACCAGGAGTGCTACGCTGCTCTTGCTATATATATTATATATTATATATAATATATAAATAATAACAAAAACAACTTATATTGCATTGAGTTTTAGGGGATACCAATGTGGTGGTGGGTTATAGGAATTACATATAGGAAAGGTGTATATATGTACGTGTGTACTATCTCACTATTACCATTTAAATGACCATCAATAAATGTATATAAATTATGGCACTGATTTATATTAGGCACAAGACAAAATATACAAAATACATAAACTTACTTACAGAGTATCTGTTGTATTCAATTAGATCAACTGGACTTGAAATGTAGTTCTTGAAGACGTTTCGCAAGTCATCCGACTGGCTTTCTCAATTCAGAATGACTTGTACAAGAATCTGTGGCAATTATGTACCCTGGAAATCCCAATTAGCATATCACAGCCAGGTGTTAAGGGTGTGATGGATAGTGGCTAAGAGGTGTATAGGAACGCCCAGAGTAAGGTGTTAAAACAGCATTGTACATGGCAGACAGTTGGTGTCGAACCCCCCCACCTCTATTTAGGCTTGGTTTCTTATTTTCACATAAATGGCCTCCTTAACACCTCTCTTGAACCAGTCACGTTCCTTCGCCAGTATATTAACATTACAATCTTCAAAGGTATGTCCTTTATCCTTAATGCAGATACACGGCTGAGTCTGACCCGAGGAATTGGCTCTTCTGTGCTGGGCCATACGTTGATGCAGTTGTGTTTGGTCCCCACATACAAATCAGAGCATTCTTCATGCACTGCACTGCATATGATGTGTCGCTTTTCTTGTGTTTAGGTTTGGGTCTTTCGGATGTACCAATTGCTGCCTCAGTGTGTTGTTCGGTTAAAGCAGACAGGGATACGATTGTTTTGAAAATTTTCTTCTTAATTTCTCGGAGACCCTGCTACATATGGGATGACCAGTTTTTCCTCCTGTCTTGCTTTTCCCCTTCACTGTTGATATTTGTGTTCTTTTCTTTCCTTCTACTTTTTTGACAAAGGCCCAGTCTGGATATCCACAGTTTTAAGGGCTCCTTGAGATGTTTAATTTCTTTAGCCTTCGCCTCTGTGCTAGTGGGGATGTTCTCGGCTCTGTGTTGCAGGTTCTGATGACACCCAGCTTGTGATCTAAAGGGTGGTGGGAGTCAAACATCAAATACTGATCTGTGTGTGTTGGTTTTCTGTAAACCTCTACTTCCAGTTTACCATTTTCTTCTACCTTCTACAACTTTACCAAGCGTCCAAGAAAGCCAGTTTGTTGTTTTGTACCTCTTCCCTGTGAATTTAATGTTTTGGTCTACCGCATTAATGTGTTCTGTGAAAGCTTGTACTTCATTCTGGTGGATTTAACCCAGGTGTCATCAACATATCTGAACCAGTGGCTGGGTGCTATGCCCTTAAAGGTATTAAGCGCCTGTTTTTCTACCTCCTCCATGTAAAGGTTGGCCACAATGGGTGAAACTGGAGATCCAAGCACATCCATGTTTTTGCTTATAGAACTTATCCCTGTATTGAAATAGGTGGTATTCAGGCACAAGTCCAACAAGGAACACACCTGTTCTGGGTTGAGATCAGTTCTGCTGGTAAGAGTGCTGTCTTGGCCCAGCCGTTTTCTCACCATGTCAACAGCCTCCTTGGTGGGTATACAAGTGAAGAGAGATGTCACATCATAGGACACCATAGTTTCTTCTGCACCAAGTACTATATCTTCAATCTTGTTGGTGAAATCCTGAGACCTGTATGCTTTAAACCGAACAACACACTGAGGCAGCAATTGGTACATCCGAAAGACCCAATACCTAAACACAAGAAAAGCGACATCATATATGCAGTGCAGTGCAGTGAAGAATGCTCTGATTTGTTTGTGGGGGAGACCAAACAGCAACTGCATCAACGTATGGCCCAGCACAGAAGAGCCAATTCCTCGGGTCAGGACTCAGCCGTGTATCTGCATTTTAAGGATAAAGGACATACCTTTGAAGATTGTAATGTTAATATACTGGCGAAGGAACGTGACTGGTTCAAGAGAGGTGTTAAGGAGGCCATTTATGTGAAAATAAAGAAACCAAGCCTAAATAGAGGTGGGGGGGTTCGACACCAACTGTCTGCCATGTACAATGCTGTTTTAACACCTTACTCTGGGCGTTCCTATAACACCTCTTAGCCACTATCCAATCACACCCTTAACACCTGGCTGTGATATGCTAATTGGGATTTTCCAGGGTACATAATTGCCACAGATTCTTGTACAAGTCATTCTGAATTGAGAAAGCCAGTCGGATGACTAGCGAAACGTCTTCAAGAACTACATTTCAAGTCCAGTTGATCTAATTGAATACAACAGATATACCATGACCTGGATGAATGAGAACCTTCACAAGCATATTACTTACAGAGCTTAGATTCCTATTTCAAAATGGAATGGTCAAATGGCAGCTTAAACCACACCCTTGGGTCTGCTCCGTGTGATAGGAAGTGTAATCCAAAAAAAGTTTCTGTCTCCTGCACAGGATGTGATGTGTATTGTAATGGACATATACACCAACGCTCCTTATATAGCACCTCCAGCCTGCAGGTGGTAGCAGTGAGTAATAGAAGACAAGACATCCCTGCTCTCTATGTCTAGGAGGAGAGAAAGTAGATAGAAGAGTGTGGTGTGATCCCTGCAGCACAAGATCCTGTGTATAAGATCCTGTTACCACCTGTTGGGAGGACAGATTATTGGACAATTTAACTTATTGGATACAAACTCTGAGGCAACAGATAATGTACACCAACTTACAAGGACACACAATATACAGACGTGGTCAATGTAAATGTAATTAAAACTGGTTTACTGTGCACTGTCTGCCAGACCACCAGAGTAACCCACTGTGTGCCATGCTACCCATAATCATTTCATTAAGTGGTGATCTGGTACAAATTGGTGGCAGCGGTGCTGGTAATACCATTTATTCTCCCTGTTTTTTTCTGTATATTTGTTCTCTGTATTAAAGGGCATCTCCACCCTCAATATTAATTTTGGATATATTGCAGGGTATCCCCTTACACCCCCAACCGCTATGTTAGATGTGTAATCCAAACTTTACTTACAACCCCATCACTCCAGCATCGTTCTGATCCGGCTCCCTGCTTGCCGGAAGTATAAGCAGGGGGGGGGGGACTGGCAGCCGCGGCTGTGATTCACTTAGCAGCCAATTACAGCTGCAGCTGCCAGCAATAGAGAACGCAACAGGAGTCATGATCTGTACATACAGTTTCAATTATATTTTTAGACTTCCTATATAGCAGTTGGGGATGGAGGGGATGCCCTGCAATATATATAAAAAACTGAATGCTATATGAAGGGCAGCCAAGGAGGGATCAGGAGGGTGAGAGGGAGGGGGGGGGAGTGAAGGGTTCCCTTTTGGAAACAGGGAAACCTTTTGGACAGGAAGACAGCTACTACTCCTCAGTTTCCTGGACTTTGGAAAAGCACTACAGGGAAACCATAAGGAGCAGAGAGGTAAGGTAATTTTAACTACTCAGTGGGGCCAGTAGTGGGTTAAACTTTAGTATGGGGGGTAGAGATGTTTGAAACTGCTGAGTTTCGTTCCGTTTTCGAATTTATAAATTTTCTGAAATTTCGAAAGTTCGAAAATTCGAGTTTTGAAAATCTTCTACTTTCGATTTTCAAAAATTGTCATTGCCAACAAATGTAAAAGGATGTATTTTTAAAATTTTTTTTTTTTTTATATGGGCTTAATATGACTGTAAGCATTGACCAGCTATAACTACTTATATATATATATATATAAATGGATGCTTTGGAAAGTCCACGTTGGCAAAGGCTGTTAATCACTAATACACAAGTAATAATACCCAGGAAATCAACACTAATACTCATTCATGGTCATCCTAAGTTTGGGGACTCCTTAGAACTGATGAGCAACAAAACTTTTCATAGGCAGTACCTCATGAATGCACCACTAAAGATGAATATGCCTCCTTAAGGGTTTGTAAACAGCCAAACCTAATAAAATAGGTTTATAAAAAACAAGATAATGATAACTGCTCATTAAGGCCCTTGGGGGAGAGAGTACCCAATTTTTTAATCAAAAATATCTCCCTTTGTAACAATAATCTACCTCTTTCCATTGCATTTTGGACACCAACTATCTGGTTGATGCCCATGCACCTCAAGGTAGCCAGGGAATGTCCTCTTTCCCTAAAGTGATGGGCCACTGACTGCTCCCCATATTTGTTCTCCTTGATAGGGCCCATCCCTTTACTTACCCCCCAGAGGCTAGAGCTGAATGAATAAAGGAATGGTGGTTGATCATCCGATCCCTAAGGGGGTGATGTTATAATAAAAATTCCCTGAGGAAAAAGACCCATGAGTGCTCTGTATTTGCTAGTTATACTTACTGTTACTATCAGAAGCAGCACCCTGGATTGTTTATCAATATAGCATGAGTGCGAGACACACTGCAGTTTGGATATATATATATATATATATATATATATATATATAAATATATATATATATATTTATACAGTAAGAATAGAATGAATGCACTTAAGGGTCTTTTTTAATGTTTATTTTGTGCAAGTGCAACATTAAGTGCAACAAAAAGTGCAATCAGCAAAGTTTTTGGTCTGTTCCTAAAGGTTCGTACACACCTGGCGATCTTCACCCTAGCGCCGACACCCGAGCCCGACGAATGGCCGAAATGGGCGATAGTTGCACGTGTGTATGCGTCCCCGACCAAGCACATACATACATGCGACTATTGGCCGATTCGGCCGTTTGGTGGGATGGGGTGTTGGCGCTCGGGTGAAGATCGCAGGTGTGTGAGAACCTTAAGACCTTTATGAACCCAAGGCCTTAAACCTTGCTGATTGCACTTTTTGTTGCACTTTATGTTGCACTTGCACTAAGTTAACATTAAAAAAAAACTTGAGTGCATTCCTATTCTTAAGGATCGTAGACATGTGCGATCGCGGGTGCCGATATTTTCATTTTTAGGTCTTTATTGCCACAGGAATGGAGGTAACGGAAGGGTTAAAAAGCTATGCAAAAGAAATCTCCAGTCATTGACTTTCTATATAGTGATTTAGCAACCTTACTTATTTTTCCAGCTATGCAGAGCTCTGGAGACATGAAGAACAGTGATTCTGCCTTTGTCAGCATGCATCTGTTTATATCAGGGGTAGGCAATCAGTAGATCTCCAAATGTGTAAAAACTACAACTCCCAGTATTCCCCTACAAATGGCAGAAGGCAGAGAATGCTGGGAACTGTAGTTTTCACTTGTCTGTGTACTTTCAGTTGTATATCGCTGTTCTATAACCTGCTTGTACTGTTAGAGAATGTATTATAATTTGCTAGATTATACTGAATAATTATTGGGGGGCACTCTTATAATTAGTCTACTGCATTGATTAAAACAGATAGCATTTAACCACTTAATGCTTTCAAATTATAGTTCCCACCATCTCCTGTCCTCTGCTGTTTGTGGAAAAAACGTAGATAATTAATTATACCCACAGTAGCATTATTCAGATTGTCAGACCAGAAAAATGCAGGTTTCCCTCAGTTCAAAATCACGTATTTATTTGCATGTACTGCTCAACCAATATTTCATTTTAAACAGAGAGCTGTCTCATAACTAAGGATTTCCAGAAATGAAGGCTGTATATTAGCAGCCCAGTCAGAATATAAAAGCCACGTTCGAGGATTCTCAATTCTCAAATTCAAGGATTATTGGACCATTGTGGCCCTTAGAAGGGCCTTTTGGAGCTCGAAACGGGATGCCACTCCCCAGCATTTGTAAGTGCCCTTGTGGCCCTTGGAAGGGCCCTTGTGGCACTGATAAATGCCTTTTGGCACTTAAAGGGTCCCGCAGCTCGAACCAGGATCCCCTCCCTGGTATTTAGAAGTGCCTTTGTTGGTGTCCTGCAGCTCAAAACCAAGACCCCATTTTCCCCTAGAAGAGCCCTTGGGGAGTGTCTGCTTTCTTCCCAAACGGCAACACTAAATCCACTTATGTTGCCGACACAGGCAATGTAACTGCGGCTGCCAGTGACACCGCCGGCGCTGGCGACATCAACTTTGCCGGTGCTTCTGACTTCTTGATCCGAAGTCTTCTTTCTTCTCAGCTGGCAACACCAATTCGCTGATGTTGCCGACACCGGGTGATGTACCTGTGCTGCCAATGACACTGCCGGGGCTGGTGTTGCCGACGTCTTGTTTCTTAAAATCATATTTTATTATTCAAATATGATTAGTTAATGTGTAATCATATGATTGCAAGCATTCAAATATTAACCAATCACAATTAAATTTGGTCCTTCAGAAAACCTATATAAAAAGGTGCAACACCGGCGACATTGATGTTGCCAGCACTGGTGTTGTCCTGGCGGCCACTGTGACATCGGCCAGTGTTGGCAACATCAGCGGAGTTGGTGTCGCCGGCTGAAAAGAAAGAAGACTTCGGATCAAGATGTTGGCAACACCTGGTTTCGAGCTGCAGGCCCCCCAACAAAGGCACTTGTCAGTGCCGCAAGTGCACTTATAAGTGCTGGGGAGGGGGTCCCAGTTGAAGCTGCAGGACCCATTTTGCCCCCAAAGCCCTTCTAATGGCCACAATGGTCCTTCGAGGATTACAGAAAACAGGCAAAAATCCTTGAATGTTGATTTTTTGAAAATTAAAATTTCCAAGCAAGGCTCGGAAAAAGTTCGGAAAGTGGAATTCAGGAAAATCTGTGAGATCCTCTACAGATCCAGGTTTGGATCTGCGAACCAACCATCTCTATACATAACCAATAGTTCATTATTTGATTATTATTATGTAAAATAAATTATGGCAATAACTTCATTGATTTTTTTTTTTTTTTTAATATGTAATCAAAATATATATCTCTCTGCATGCAGCATGTTTGACCAATATTACTACAGTTGGACTACAAATTTCAGCATTCTCTAAGGCTGGGTACACAAGGGCAGATTTTTTGACCAATCGACCGATACTTCCATGTAGTGGTCGGTTGGTCCGAAAAATCTGTGCTGCTTTTGTCCGCAGCCACGCCCGATGTCTAAGGCCTGTTCGTCCAGATCGGACAAACAGACAATCGGATGTGTCAGTAAATCAGGGCGATCGTGTGTTTTCCTATGGGACCGCACGATCGGTCACATGAACTGTCGGGCGTGGCCACTATTGCAGAGTGCTCACTTTTAACGAACACTCCTACTCCTGGACAAGCCACACCCCACTTCGGGACAAAGCATCACCCACTTTCAATTGTAAAACCACACCCCTTCTGGCTGCACGGTGAGGGGGGCAGCTTTTGCTTTTTGTTTTTCAGGTGCCAAAAAGTCTAGAGACAGCCCTGGGTGGGTGTTAGAAAAGGTTTAAAATGCAACAGGTTTATCAGAGGAAATATATGCAGCAAGGCTAAATGGAAATGAATGCATTTTAAATGCAATCAGTTTGCAATCAATGCATCATTGCTAATTACTCAAATTAAGAGTATCCTACATTTCTACAAAAGTATGTGATCTGGTAACTATATATAAATATCCACTAAGAATATAAACAGGTTACACTACAAAAATATTCTGATATAAATAATTAGGGCTAGAAATGTCTATAGAGTCACCTAAATCTGTACTGACAAATGCAAAATCACTGTTTAAAACAACCAATCAGATTGGAGCAGAAAGTTTCTAGTGAGACACTGATAGTGTTATTTAAATAATCAAAGGAAAACATGTCTAAAGGTCCAGAAGTGCGACCGTGGTCCGACCCTCAATGCATCGCTGTAGGATGAATGGCCATTTCGGGCAACTATCGCTTAGAATATGGGAGCTTGGTCGAGTATTATTCATGATCAACAAAGCCCAACCGAGCACTTAAAGATTCAACAATACTCGTCCGAAACCGCCATTCATCCAACAGTCATGCTTCATGGGTTTAGCGATCACAAATCTGTATGTACCATTAAAATAATAGTTTTCTTATTTCAAAAAGCTTAGTAAATTATCAATACATTTGGGGGTAAAAACAAAGCATTTCTTCCATACAAATGAGGATAAAAGCAGAGTCTTAAAATGAAAGCAGTGTATGCCCTAACTACCCTGTGCACAGAGACTTAAAGTGAAGTGGAGAAAAGCCCAGGGTCCCAAAGGTCAGGGCAGGGGCTGTAACAGCACTAAATTTAATTGAAGTGCTGATACATTAAATAGGTTTCAGGGCATCATTATTTACATGAGTGGGGTTTCTGGTAATGCTTTTTACAGAGTAAAAAGATCCTTTTTTTTTTTTTTACAGAGTAAAAAGATCCTTTTAATGAGCACACAGACAAGTATGTTATATGTAAAAGCAAATTCAGTACTCTCACAATCAGCTTAAAAGTAAAATCTGGGGCCCAATATAGAAAACAGCAGAAAATTTCAATTAAAGTGAAGATCAACCAATATTTCAATTAAACTGTTTATTTTTTTATTATATATCCCCGGGTTGACAGAAAGACACTGGGTTGGGCTAAAATTAAAGGAAGCTCTGATATTCCTTAAAATAAGGATGGGGAGCATATGTCCATCCATAACCATCTTCTATACTTGGAAAAGAAGAAAACACCCATGTTAAGAACCCCAAATTGTAACAGAGTGAAAGTCATGCCTACTACTGTAATTACATTTGGATTGTAGAAGATTACAGTGGCACTCATAATACTCAACACAGGGGCCACGGGACAAAAGGTTTTAAATAGTTTTGTACATTTACTGTTCACTGGTGCATTTTATTCTGCAGTTTAGCCTTTGCCTCAAAAGATCATACAGGTAAAAAAGGAACAGTGGCCATTAGCTGGAAATATTTGGTCTTCTAATTAGTTATGGCCAAACTTCCTGAAGTTCGGTTCGTTTTCAGTAGTTCGAAAAACTGAACCATTAAAGTCAATGGGGAGAAATAGTTTAAAAGGTTTGGATAAAATACAGATAAAATAGCAATGGTAACTTATTGTAAATGGCTGTGGAACCTAGCAAATGGTCTGGGGAACATGGCCATATCACAAAAACTAGATGAAATACTTTCTGCATGATCAGGTTATTGTTGGGTTTCAGCATGCTATATTCGAGGGTTATGGCTAATTCAAGGCTTACCAAATGCTACATTCAAGGGTTACCGATCGATACATTCTAGGTTTATCGAAATTAAACAATACATTTGAGGGTTACCGAAATCAAATGCTTCATTTAAGGTTTACCAAACGATACATTTGAGGGTTACCGAAATTAAATGCTTCATTCAAGGGTTATCAAACGATATATTTGAGGGTCACCAAAATTGACAGCTACATTCGAGGGTTACCAAAATCATAGTCTACATTCGAGGGTTACCAAAATCAAATGATACATTCAAAGGTTTACCGAAATCAAATGACTCATTAGTGGGTTCTAATGTAACGTGTATTGGCTGGTCATCCGGAAATGTCTGATGGTGTGTATGCAGTGGCTGTGACTGAGCTTGGTCGCCCCAATCGCCTGGATCAGACGAACGTGTGATCAGGCCTGTTGGTAAATCATGGGCGATTGTGCGGTTCTCTATAGGATGGCACGATTGGTCGAGCAAACTGACAGCCACCGTCACTATTGCCACGACCGACAAACATTTGTCCCAGCCAAACGCTTGCTAGTAGCAAGCGCACAGTTGGGACAAAAACTCGGCCTTACACCAAAAATCGCTGATTGATCACAGACCTGAATGCATCCCTTGGCAGACCACAATCAGCCCAGTACACATGGGACAATATATCAGCCAGAAACACCAGCCACTTTAATATTTTGTATGAACATGTCGAAATATCAACATAAACGTTATCACCACTGACAGACCTGGTTCACACTTTGGTTCACATTATATGAAATGTAAATTTTAGATGATTAGTGGCACTTTTTTTCCCCCCCAACCGTCAGACTCCCTGTTTATTTCTGTTTAGTGATTGGTAGACTGTCAGTCCAAAAAATAGGGTCAACACTGACCTGTGTGTACCCAGCCATAGGCAAAAGTTAATGATGTTAATGCACAGATTCTATGGGTGATTGAGGAGGGGCATTAATAATCAAACTTGTCCCTTCAGATATTGCTAGAGTAAAACTTTTAGGTGTGCTTTATTTGCACATTTTGCTTTACTATTTGAAAGTAACATGAATGTTTTAAATGTAGAAGTGAGACTCTTCTCAATTAGCACCTTATCTCCCTTTTTTACATTATATAATTACTGAAGGCTTCAGATATTAATCTGTTATAAGATCTTCATAGATATGTTACACATTAGACCCTTTATGACAAAGTTATTATTAGATATGATTTAATCACCCAGGAAAGTCTAACGATTCTATTATATTACATTTCAAACCCATAATTCAAAGGTATCATGCAGATTTATCATTACAATCATTTCATTAGTGAGGCTATTAGCATTATTAAAATAATTCTCATCTTAGCATGATAAGAATCTGATTGTGCTAATGAATAAGACAGTATTACAAGTCACATGCTTTCAACTAAAATGTAAGATTTTCTGCATGCCTTAACTGACAATATTTATATTAATGGGATACTGTCATTCTTTCTGACACAATAGCTCTCATGGTGATGTGAAGCAGAGAACGTAATCAGCTACATTTGCAACCTGTGATACTCTCAAAACTGTCTGGTCCCCTATAGACTGCAAATCTCTGTAAACACTCACTCTAATGTCACTGAAAGAGGCGGTTTTGTGAAATTTGGCTGCACCAGGATAGGAGAATCTAAATCTTGGTTGTGCGAGCAATGCAATATAATATAGGGCTGTAATTGCCTGTCTTTTTGAGTCTTTTTAAAGACCACTCGCTAAACTAAAATTTTATATATTGCAGGAAATGGCCATAAACCTCGATCTCACAAGCTGTCTCCAAATACATATCAGCCTTCGTTCCCTCGCTGCCTTCTGCTGTCTTCCATGCTTGCTTCCATGCACGAAAGCAAGCAGAAGGGGCTCGACCGGCATCCACACCTGTGATTGGAGCGGATGCCGGTCGAGCCAGACAGCGATAAGTGTTATATTGCATTAAGTTTAGCCTTTTAAAATCACCAAGTTGGAGGTGGCAAAAACACGTAAGTACATTTAGCCTGCCAGTGGGTTCCTGAAAGGTGTCAGTACATTGTGGAGTGTTTCCCAATACATATAAGGATCCAGGGGAGGTGATACACAATTTTCCAGCATTTGCTCTAAAACAAATTGTGATTTCCCATATTCCAATGATCGCTATTTGAGGTTCAGACTTTCTCTATTCCCCAATAAAGTCGAATGGGGATGTTATTTCCACATTTACATGAGTTTCTTTTCTCCCTTTAATGTTGGCAAATTCTTGGTAACAACCCTGGTCTGGTATTGGTTGATGTTATGGTTCAATTTTTCTTTTCCCTGTGATACCGTACTTAACGTAATGAATAGAGCGATGTTGCTGGCACACATCACCATTACTTCGCCGCAATGATACATTTCATGGTGAAAATGATCAGCTTTATAAATCTGATAAAATATATCTATTTGCAATTGCAATGTCCTGCATTAGCAAAATTACAATAATAGTGATTGTATATAAATATGGCCCTTAGTGTAAACATGTTGCATTTAGATCATAGCTAATTGCATAAGTTATTGCATCATGCGGACTATTTGTTATTTGGTTTTTGGCCTGAAAGCTTTGCTTTTGCAATCTAATTCTAAAACCATTGGCTGAGAGCAAGTTTTAAGTTTCCCCCTTTTGTACACTTGGAAGATTTTAATGGCCAAAGCACCTACCAAATGCTACGGCTGACAATTGTACATGTATGGCCGCTTACTTCAGCATCGTTCATTGATCTGGAAGAATCTACTCAAGTTGGATTGTGGGCCCAATCGATTGGACGCTTGCTTTGTCTGGTAGAATCTCACATGTGTACCAAGCCTAAAGGTGACCATACATGTGCAATTTCCACAGCATGTGTGCCAACAGATCACATTGGTAATTGATGGCACACATGCTGTAGGAACTGCACACACGGACCCGACCGATCCCCATATGCCAGGGGTTGGCAATTACATTTCACAGGGGGCCACACAAGAAACTTGGATTGTTGTGAAGGTCCAGATCAATAAGTTCAACTCAATTCTCATTATAGAGATTACAAAACTGTGTTTAGTATTGTGGGGCCAGTCAGGGGCAGACAAAGGGCCACATGTGTACCCTACTTTGCCCAGGTCTGCAATACGCAGTATGGGGATAGGTTGGCCCATACGCAGTATGATCGTATCGGCTCCCTTTACTTAAAGGAATAGTTCACTCGAAAAGTGGCCTATTCCTATTAAAGGGCATGTCCACCCCCAAAACAAAAATTTAACCCCTTACTGGCCACATCAAGTAGTTTAAAACAATCCTTACCTTACATTCCTGCTCAAAATAGTTCCCCTGCTGTTCCCCTCCAAAGTCCAGGAAACTGCTGTGTAGGAGCAGTGTGTGACTCATGCTGTGCCTGAGACTTCCTCAACCTCATCAAGGTTGAGGCATGCTCAGTGCAGCCCTCCCTGCCTCTCAGCCAATCACGGATGCGGCTGCCGGTCCCGCCCCCTGCTTTCAATTCCATGCAAGCAGAGGGCCTGAACACTGCAGCAGGGGAGAGAGGGCAGGTAAGTAAGAATCGGGGAGGACTTTCTAACAATTATATTAATGCGGTTGGGGCTGGGGGAGCATGCCCTACCACATATCAAAAGTTAAATTTTGGGGTGGACATGCCCTTTAAGTATTTATTAAAGCCTGGGAGGTAAGGGAGCTATGCCTTACCTCCCATTCTTCAATCAACTGAGCAGAAGCCAGGGACAAAGGTAAGTATATTTACCTTTTGCGCAATCCACCACTGCAGAGATGAAAATCTCTGACCGCTCCCTGGTTCTAATCCACTATAGCATGCATGCGCGATATTGCACGCTATATACGAACAACCGATATACGGTCATTCATCATCACTCTGGGAACCACCCCAACACACTGTAGATAATGGGTAAATCTCGCACTCCGATGGGATTTACCCATTATTGATAGTGTGGGTTTCCTTGTTGGAAATATGCCATGATAAAAGGTGAGTAGGTTATGGGTAACCAGTGGAAATAGTGGACAAAAGTCCATCCTTTCATTCTTAGGTGAGGAAGCAGAAGTAGCTATATAGAGCAGGCTTACCTCCTTAGCACAAAGTACACCAACAACTTTAATACATAGAGAGGTGCCAAGTGCCAGAATGGTTAGACAGACGATAGTGGACTCCATTATTAGAAAAATGAATACAGTAATCTGCTGCAAGAACACTACATGTCGAGCCGTGTGTTGCCTACCTAGTGCTTGGGTAGAAAAATAGATTATTGGGAGGATCTGGGAATGAACCAATGGAATAAACCAATGGAAGACATTGGTGCCAATGGCAAAGTTAAAAGAAGAGGTGAGGTCAAGATAAAATAAATCTTTAGGGTAGTATTTTTAGCAATTCTATAGCTGTGCTATATTATACACAAGAGCTTATGGAGATTCATTTGTGGATACTAAGCTGGCATAGAGGAAGGGGTTTGGGTTTTTAGAAAAGCAAACTTTTCTGTTACTGTTCATTTTTTGGGGGGCTACTTTTGTTATGGATG
Organism: Hymenochirus boettgeri; assembly: GCA_019447015.1. Classification (NCBI taxonomy): domain Eukaryota; kingdom Metazoa; phylum Chordata; class Amphibia; order Anura; family Pipidae; genus Hymenochirus; species Hymenochirus boettgeri. The sequence continues at coordinate 93,744,735 of CM033477.1, forward strand.
GGCTTCCACAATAATTAGGGCATGACTGTTTTGAGGAAAAACACTTCCACAGTAACCAGACTATAAACATCAAAAAAGTTAGGCTGGGTACACATGAGCAAATTTTCATCCTGGCTGATGGGTCACGGTCACCGCTAGCAAGCGGTTACTGTCGGATCACTGTGGGTCGCAGCAAGCAATTATGCGGTCCATAGGAGGCTGCACGATCAGTGGTGATTTTTCGGTATGTCCGATCACCCTTTCACCCGGTCCGGGCGAAGGGGCAATTGACATCGGACAAAGAAAGCAAAATATGAACAGATTTTTCAGCCCGACCATCCAAAACATGGAAATATCAGTTGGTTGGGCTAAAAAATCTGCCCTTGTACCCAGCCTTACTTTTATGGACTTACTTCCAGAAGAATATCCTCAACTCTTCACAAACACAGGTTAAAATTACATCATTCATATTTTTTTTAAATTTGCTGTTGGGGAAAAAGACGTGCACCCAATCCACAAAAAGTGGATTTAAAAAAGTAAAATGGTGGCGGGAATAAAACAACCAAGATATTGCACCAGGCAGTGGATCCGATCAAGCCAAAATATTGTGTATCCCTAATAGTGAAGAATCCCAGTTTTAAAACGGGATTCTAATTTCATTAGAAAAAAAACCAGAAAATTTAGAAAAATTCTAATTCAATTGGGTTTGAATTCGATTTTCAAAAATTTTCACAATAACCAGTTACAAAAAGGGAACCATATTACCTGGTGTTCAAATGTTGTACATTTTATTTACAGTATGATTGTCAGCTGTGGTATTTGTACAATATTAAAGGCTATGTCCACCCTAAAATGTAAAAATTTATATGTTGTTCCCCCTCGTCCCCCAGCCCCAACCGCATAATTTTTAATTTCAGAAAGCCCCCAAACTCTACTTACCACCCCTCTTTCCTTCGCTGCGCTCCCGGCCCTCTGCTTGCGAGAAATGCAAGCAGAGGGGCGGGACCGGCAGCCGCGTCTGTGATTGGCTGAGCGGCAGCCAATCACGGACGCGGCTGCCGGCAGCTCACTTCCGCGTAGGAAAGCGAGAGGTAAGTAAAACATTGGGGAGCTTTCTAAAAATAAAAAGTATCGGTTGGGGCTGGGGGACATGGGGAAGGCTGTGTTAAAGGGATAAACGCTAGGGGAGGGATAGCAGAATGGAGGGAGAGGGAGGAGAGGGAGGGAGAGGGAGGGGGGAGAAGAACTGCAGTACGCATGGCAGTGATCTCCGGGAGGCAGTAGCAGGCAGTGTCCTTATGGACCTGCTAGCCTCCTGGTGGTCAGTTTTTGGGACTTGGGGGGGGGACTACAGGAGAACCCTATGGATGGATGTAGGTAGATTAAATTACACTACATGGTGGGGCCAGTAGTTGGGGGGATTATAGTTTTGGGGTGGACATGCCCTTTAAATCAGTTAGCGTGACTTTACCTCCAAAAACAGTAGGTGAGTTGATTAGACAGCCATTCACTGTTCAGATTAGAGATGATTCCTCCAGTACTGTTCCTCCAGTAGGTCTGCGAAACCGAAATCCACTTTGGAATTGGAGTGGATTGTTTGAATTTTCTATGCCAAATTCGCAACAAAATTAAATTCCATTTGCATTTCTCTAAGGTCGAGAATGACATTTTAATAGCGCTTCCCAGGGTTTCTTATCATGAGTGAAGATGCAGATGGATAAGTAAAGGTTATTGAAAAACTGACTAGGAAACAATACAGACTTTGTTAAACCCATAAAAAGTCACTCATCCTATGATAAACCTTAAAGGGACACTATACTGAAAAAATGACTTTGCCTCAATCTATCTATAATTAAATACATGTAAGTAGCACTTACTCTGATTTGCGTGTGTTGCTGCATGCCTTCAATCCAGCACACATTTTGTTTAGGAGTAGTATCCCCCCTCTTTTAACCACTCCAACTTCCATCCAACCTGACTTTTTCCCCACAAACCAACTGTCAAGCCTGCACACAGCATACAGCATTCCAATTGTCAAAACTCTGTCACCATTCCAGCTACAGTAAAACTACTCACAGAAGAATAGTTTTTTAAAACAAGGAACTTGATTGACCGCTGAAATAGAAGAAGTTTTAGATTGGATATCTAAAGAAATTGGGGGCAGATCAACAAAAAAATTATACAGTGGTGGTTGGGAAGAATTATAGTTTCCAGTTATAGTCAATTTAAAGTAAATTTTTTTAAGCTTCCAGAGTTCCAATCACTATTTCTGCCCACAGGCAGATGATGGTTTTGTGTAGTCTACTCTACTCTCAGCTAAGCTAGGTCTGCCCTTAGTTTTAATAACTGAAGCTGGTTAGGAACCAGGTCAGGCTTGTTCAGTGGCATTTAATCATGTCCCTTTATTTCCACCAGTATCTCATTCAACATATTGCAGATATAGGTATTAAGAAAGGATTTACCTTTAATATGCTACATAGTTCTTCTACATGTCTGAAAACCAGCTAGTTTTCTCCAATAGAAAAAATAAAAATAAAAAAAGTGCACTATGGGACCACAGAGCCACATTCTGTGTGATTAAGAATGGTAGTTCAGTGAAAATACATCTGCTTTGAAGAAAAAAAATATTTTCCCCATCCTACTAACCTTTATTTGCCCATTCAAGTGATTCCTCTAAGCATAAAAAAAATCCCATTTGCAGGACCTCTTAGGCTGGGTACACACCATACAATATTTCTTTTCGACTGGCCGATATTACCGTGTTTTGGTCTGTCGGAAATATTGAATGGTGTAGGTGGGGGCAGCTGCGACTGATCTTGGTTACTCGTTCATCCAGACCAGGCAATCTGGCATGTTGGCAAATCACAGCCAATCTTGCGGTTCCCTATAAGAAGGCTACTTTTGCCATGACCGACAGCGATTTGTCCCAGACAACCGCTCCCTAGTGGTGAAATCCTGTCCCATGTGTGCCCATCCAAATACTGTTATTATGGTCTTGCCCTTGACTCAGCACCTGGGGTGAATCAATTTCTGAGTAGAGATCGGAGTATAGAAATCCAATAGCAAAGGAAGTAGCAACGCTATAAGAATTCCAATTAAATGAGCAGCTCACCACTAACCACAGCAGTAAAGAGAATGAATAGAATATGTAAAATACAGGTACAGTATGTGTAATGTAAATAAATACTAAGAAAATAATGATTTATTCTACTGAAATTCCATTTTATAAAAGTCAGAGACCTCATTTTAATTATCTAATATATATTAGTAATTTATTTTATATATATATATATATATATATATATATAATAATATAATTTATTATTATAATATATATATATATATATTATATATATATATAAATATAATATATATATAATATTACACATTCATTTTGAAACAGTAATCTTTAAGTGCACTTAAAGGTGCATACATAAGCATTCAGATGTCTTTTTAAGTAATGAGGCAGGCAATCTGAGTCAAGAGGGCAGGCGGTTAAAAAAGGTTTCAGTATGTTCATTACAGACCAAGGGTTTTCTAAAGGACAGGCAGTGATTATTACATCAATACATAATAAATTTGATTGGATCGAAAACAGTTTTTTGTTTTTCCGTTTGTTTATCTGAAAACCAAAGATTGGGCCAGGCGGCAAATATTCTGCCAAACCCATTTACAGTCCCCATCTCTCTGCAGATTTAATATGGAAATCTGCAGAAAGATCGGAGCCTCAAGGTGGGAGATTTTATAGTGATATTTCCGATCGGATTTCTGATTGTTACACTTAATCAGAAATCCGATCGGATTAACATCTGCGCGTGTATGCCCAGCTTCTAAGATCTTAAATGGATTTGTATTTGTGTGCAATTTTAGTTATTTTACAAATAAAACTATAACAAAGACCATGATGTCATATACTGTATTGCACCTCCCTTTTGTGCCTCATGCACTGTACTACATAACTATCGTAAGGTACCTAATACATCTGGAGTGCCACAGATCTGGAGTGCCACAGGTTCGACATCCCTGGGCTATAGCTTGAATTAAATTGGTTTTGCAATGGAAAACAAATACAAATGAGATTCCTATATATTAAGCATCTTTTATTTACCATCTCATTTAACTTGAGTGAGCATGAAGAAATCTTTATGTAAGGTGGCAAGTTTTAAATAAACATTAAAAGAACATTTACATAATAACCATCTTATTTCTTGTAAATGAGCCATTTTCTTGGATTTCTCCCCATGAAGGCAAATTGAAAAATAGCTAATATATTCCAAATTGTGTCTAGGAAAAATGCTTGTGTCTTCTAAATCCAAAACCAGCCAACATCAAAGAATAACTCTCCCCTTCAAATTTCACTTTCTAACGTTCACTTCACACAAAATCTATGATAAACAGGTTACTAGTTTGCAAATGTTGCCATGGAAACCGCTTCTTTCAGGCTATCCGTTTACAAAAGGTAACATTTGCATTAAAATGCGACTAGCTTCAATTTTTTTCCCCTTAACTCGAGAGGGGTCATGCTACTTTTTATTATAGCTATTATTTCCAGAAACTCGTGAACAAATACCAAAGATTGGTATTTATTTATCTGGGAAAACACTTGCATGAGCAATTAAAGTATTAGTTTAATTACCGCCTTGTCAAGGACCTGAACGAACATTTGCCCTTGAAGCTTTGGCTGCACAAAATCCTTTCAGAAATAATCTCATCATATTTAAACCTGAGCCAAAAAAAGAATTTTGGATTGGAGATTTTGCAGAAGAACCAAGAACATTCTGGAGAAATAAAGTACCAACAAAAAAATCAAAAGAGGTCTGAAATGCGTGTTTAAGCCCCAATAAGGTGAGTTCTGTCTAAAGAAACAAGATGGTAATCATTCTAAATAATTTCTTGTTATTGCTACATTAGGATTACCACTAAACACCTAAACTCTATTCTTAAAAATCATTACATCGTTAATAGGACCCTAACAGGAGATCTGTACAAAAAAGTTCAGTTTTCCTACAGGTCTTCTTGACTTCCAATACCTGGTCTTGGCTTCATCCTCGGTGTCTAAAAAGAAGAGCAATATCACTGATAATTCCCTCTCTTTTTGTAGTCCACAACTTTGTACACCCGTGCGATCTCAGGACTGACCCATGATGCACTAGTGCAAGATAAATGCTGTTTCGTGTATGGCCATTGGTCAGGCTGTATGGCTGTTCAGTTGGCGTGGTTGATAATCCGACCAGCCGATCATCAACAACGCCCGAATGAAAGTACATACGATAATAGTACAAAACAGCCGTTACCATGTGATTATCATCGCAAATTCTCTGCTGTAAATAAGTGCCGATTTACAGACACATGAACACTCTACCTACCTTTACACTGTATAGGGAGAAATTGCAGCCATGCACACCAAGATCATTATTGTCTCCCTACTATTTAGTGCACTGCAGGGAGGTTGGAAGGACATACAGAATTTTTTGTCCTTAAAACCTGCAGCACTATCCAATGCAACGCACTAGTGGGAACAGGACACATTGGACCTGGTGACTTATTTAGGTAATTTTTTTTATCCATGGGATTGGTTGTTTTTTGACCTTAAGCTTAGCTGATAATCAGCAGATTCCATTGTATCCAACAGGATTTGCTTCTTTCATATTACAACGTCCTGTAAAATGTATAACGCATATGCGTTATCATGCAATGTTGAGTGCGTTTTTGCATGTTTTTTGTGTCTGTTACTGTGCACTTTAATGAATTTTTTTCTCTGCTAGGGATTATGGGAACTTTGCACACAAACATGCATTACAACGATGTGCAAAGCATTAGTATATCCGTTTGGCTCCACAACACGTAAAAATGTATGCAGCTGTGCGTTCTTGCAGCACTATCCAATGCAACGCACTAGTGGGAACAGGACACATTGGATTGTATAGAAAAATTAAAACCTCTGCATTATCACGTACCATATATGTTGCGTTACAACACTAAAAAACAGTGTTAAAGAGGCCTTAGTGTTAAAGAGCACTATGGGCTAGGTGGTATATTTATAAATTGGTGATGGGTTTTTTTGGCACTATTTTCAATATCGATATATTTTTGCAATTTATAAAAGGCAAAAATTTGGTCAATAATCTCTCCAAATTTGAAGTGGTTCTGGGGGTTCTGGGGGTCTTTTCTTGGCTGGAAATAGTTTTAAAATTCTCTTTGTTTAAAAATTCCCCACGGCATGTTTTCTTATTAACAAAAATGTAAAAAATAACTGAAGATTTTTCACATTTTTTTAGAAAAGTAAATCATGTGTTAAGACACATTCCATTTAGTGAAAAATTACCCTTTGGTGTTAGACTATTTTTGCAAGATTAATGCTATGAAAATTCACCTTTTTTATAAATACGACGAAAAAATTTGTAGCAAAGTCTGGCATAAACACCTGCAAATAATAGCGGCCCTGTATAAATATGGCCCTAGGTGTATGCAATCTTAAGCAATGACAAAAGGAACGTGAATGCCAGCAGGAAGAACACAAGATTTAGAAATAGTTTTTTAGGTAAGACGCTTCCTTTTTCTAGTTTTAGATCTTGTATGAAAAATACTTTTATTTGCTAAACTGAAGCTTAATTTATTCAGAAAGTTTATGCCAAGGTTCTAAAACATAGCACTTTGTCCAGTTTTTAGATTAGAACTTTCCCCTTATAACAAAAAGCTTTAGCTAATGACTCCTGGAGTAAAGCCTGGTTCACACATGTGAAGAATTCCGTTTTGGGCAAAATCAACCCATGGTTTCGGTACAGCCACCAAACTATCGCATTTGTGTATGAGGCTTTAGATAAACATATATGATCTAAAGTTATTTAAACTGTTCAACCAAAAGAGACAGAAACCGCTTTTCTTATACATGTGATCTAATCATACCAAAGTGGGGAAATACACAGCTTGTTTTTTTTATTTTGCATCAATTGAATCAAAACACCTTCTCATGTGCACCTTCTGTTCAATAGACTGCCTGCTGATATTAGACAGTTTATCCAATAAAAGCTGATTGGACTAGTTGAGAAATATTCCAACATTCCCATTCATATTTACATCTTATTTATCTTAAAATCTGCTCAAGCTCTATTGCAGAGTTGGTGTCATTTGATCGCTACTCCGTGACCAAATTTTGATCAGGAAATACCCATTGGCTACACCATTGTGCAGTTATCAGAGCATGTATGGGGTTGCTGGGTTCTGGGTCTAAAATTACACTTGTTACTGGTATACCTCCATGTTTTTCTCTACAATGGTTTGTTTGTTTTTTTAAACTGTAAGTTAAGTAGACCATTACCAAATTAATTAAATTCAATCATACAGAGACCTAACTCTGGTTGGGTGCCTGTGGCTTTCAAGGTAGCTAGACCTACTTGCACATAATTATTTCATTGGCCATTTTTATTGTAGGCTAATGGATGGAATGATCAGGAAAGAATTCAGATTAATATTTATTTTGGCTAATGCAATGTTTAAATGCACCTTTATAGAATTGTGGCTCATGCAAAACATATATCAAATGCTTTCTATGGACTTCATTGCATAGCAATTAGTAGTTGTATTTTCTTATAGTAGATTTATCTGATAAAATATACTGTGTTTTAACATACTTAAAGGGCATCTATTGTGGGAAAATTAACTTTTCTTTCCATGAGTTCTATAATTCCCCCCAACCCCCAGAGTGTCTGCATTTTCTAAAGGGCATGTCCACCCCAAAACTATAATCCCCCAAACTACTGGCCCCCCCACATGTAGTGTAGTTTAATCCTTACCTCACATCCCAGCTCCATAGGGTTCTCCTGTAGTCCCCCCCCAAAGTCCCAAAAAATGACTACCAGGAGGCTAGCAGAGTCATATAGGACATGCCTGCTAGTGGCCTAGGTAGATTTTTGCCATGCGTACTGCAGCCCTTCTCCCCCTCCTCCCCCCTCCTCTCCCTCCTCCCCTCCCGTTCTACTATCCCTCCCCCTAGCATAAAACCCCTTCAGTAATCATTTCCCCCATGTCTCCCAGCCCCAACCGCATATTTTTTTTTTAGAAAGCTCCCCAAACTCTTACTTACCCTCCTCTTTCCTCCGGCGAAGTGAGCTGCCGGCAGCCGCGTCTGTGATTGGCTGCCGCTCAGCCAATCACAGACGCGGGGTGCCGGTCCCGCCCCTCTGCTTGCATTTCCTTGCAAGCAGAGGGCCGGGAGCGCGGCGGAGGATCGAGGGGAGGTAAGTAGAGTTTGGGGGGCTTTCTAAAAAAAAAATTATAGCGGTTGGGGCTGGGAGCCTTATATAAAAAAAAATTTTTTAGGGTGGACATAGCCTTTAAGTTTCCCTCTCTGTCCTGAGATACACAAGTTAGAAGAATACATGATTGCATTCCTCTACTTCTACTTGTACTGTACTACACTATAAATCCCTGTAACATTATTCCTCTTCCCTGGTCAAGTCCCTCCCTCCTCCATGCTCTGTAACAAACATAGAGATAAAAGCATTAGCAGGGGGAGATGTAGCTTTAACTGCAGAGATAAGGCTGCACTTGACCCTCCTTCTTGATAGATTTCACTGATTGATAATGGGTCACAAAGAGAGAGATCATATTTTAGCAGTACACTGAGAGATCCATGTCTCCAGGACAGCTTGCTTTCTATTGGCCCTTGTGTGTGGGTGTGTTTTTCAGGATGTTGAACTTTTAACTCCTACTGCACATGATAAGCTTGTCGGTTAGCAAGAGTTGAGACATGGCGGAGGTAAGAGAGGGGAGGGGGAAGGGGGGAGTGCTGTAAAGAGACCATGGAAAAACAGAGTCACTGACAGAAATAGGATAAAGGCAGCACAGAGTACATGATTTTAACTTTGCAATGGGCCAATGTGGTTTTTCCACTATAGATGCCCTTTCAGTGATTTTACCTATAGGCAAGAGCATTTCTGGATCAATTTTAGAATGTTGGGGAGAGATAAGCTAGGTACACACAGTACCGATAAAGCCCCGATACCACTGTATCCGATGGTACCAGTACTGTGTGTACCTAGCTTTCCTGAATGATCAAGAGCTCGTTCGGGAAAGAGGGAAAATTTCCCTCAGCCACGGTCGGTAGACTCCCTATATGGGAGTCGGCCAAAGCCAAAAGAAACATACAGTCCTGAGCATTCGCCCTATGCTGTGTATATGCTGTGTATAGGGTGAAGGCTCGGGACTGTTGGTAGCCTGATTTTTGAAAAATAACAGAAACAAAAATATGGCAAGTGTGTACCCAGCTATAGGGATTGTTCTTGCACACTGTAGGACGTCTACTGCCATAAAGCCCGTCTATATGGGTATCGTCAGATAAATCCTGGAATTTAATTAGCAGATAAAGAATATAAATATTGCAAAAAAATTCCACAAAAATCCTTTGACCTTTTGTTTCTCTAAGCGAACAGAAAAACACATTTTACGCAATGTTACCCATTGGAATTTCCCATGTGGCACACTGAGAATCACAAAAAATATACTTACCTATTCCATGCTTAAAGGTTCTGAAAACAATTTCAGCAGTTTATTCTTTCCAGAGACCGGCAAGTTGAATGCAAAACCTAGTAAACACTGCCCCCAGTGGACAAATAAGAATATAATGAAATCTGTTTTTTTAAATAAGATGTGTGGCACTAGCTTAAGGATTTTGCAATTTATTTTGCATTTAATACAAAAGAGATCTGCATTTAATCTGGGTGATATTTATAAAGCAGGCTTGTTAGAGGTATTATTAGAATAAACAAAATTCTTAGTTATAAGATACCTAAATAACACAAAATTATTTCTTAGGAGCATTGTTGCATTAATTAAAGATTAAATTTTAAAAATGCATTGTCTTTAAAACCACAATCCTATTCTGTTTACCAACTGAAATGGGATTTATGTGTGGGAACAATTAGTTTGCAGATAGATATCCAAAGAGAAATCTAGCAAAATAAAAAGACAAGTACAAAAGCATACATAAAAAAGACATGCGTGTGTACCAATGTGTAAAGTGTGTGTGTGAGTAGGAAAATGTGTTTTTTGTGGGGTTTTTTTCATTTTATAAGGAAACGGTAAAAGTATTAAATTTGAAATTTAGATGTTTGAATCCTTAAGTCACTGGGGAGTTTGGGCCGGGAGACACTAGTGTGATTTCTTACACGCTTATGATTGCGCTTGTTATCAATTAACATATTAGAATCGCACCACAGTGCATGTCAATGTGGGTGGCCCTGTTGCCAGGGCTGTGCTACTATTTTGAGCTAGGGCGAGGCCACACTAGAGTGTACGGAAGCACTCACTGTTTTGAGTCGGACTGAAAAATCTGTGCTGGTTGCAGCCGCGACTGATGTTGTTTGCCTGTTCATCAGGATCATCCGAACGGGCTATTGGACCTGTGATCTGTTGGTAAATCACATCCGATCGTGCAGTTCTGAAATGGTCAGTTGGGATGAAAAATTTTATGGTGTGAGCACCCAGCCTTAAAGATTTGTCTACACACAGTCACACACCATAGCGATTATGTGTGTGTAGCCAGCTTTAGGTGTATATGTGTTTTTATACCACAATTTACTTTTTGTAATTTGTATTTCTCTTCACTACATAACATGGCCCCCAAATGCTTATATTGTTCAGGGCCCAAGAGAACATGTGCTATTGATGGTAGCTCTACAATTATTCATTTTTGTTTTGTGACTGTAGGATACAACTTTTTTCAGCACTGGCACACACTGTAATGTCTGTACACACGTGCAATCGCGGGGGGCCAATCCACAACACACAGTGTGTGTGAATGGGTCTCCACAGTGGAGGGAAAACAATTCATGAAAATCCAACAATATGGAAAACAGATACAGGATTTAGAATCTTTACTTTGTGAGATTCAATTAGGGGATGAGAGGCAGAGCCTCCAAAAGCTTCATGAAGACCTAGCACTTATCCCAAGTCTTCCACAGCCCAACTGCTTAATACAAAGGACCGCAATGCCCTCCTCAGACTTGCAAAATCCGAAGGAACTTTCCTTTGAGAACTCGTTAATCAGAATTACATCATATAATTCTATTGACCTTCATAAATTGAAGGCCATGAATCAAGCATATCTCTACCTCACCTTAACTTCTTTTAACATGATCATGAGTAACTCGATTGACTCAATGACAGGTTCCTATCCACCAAACACTACCCCCAGTCCTGGATTTTCACCAAATGCCCCAATTGACAGCTGGGTCCTGGGTAGATGTCTATTAACCCAAAAATTCAAAGATGTACTTGACACTCTGCCACTTACAATAATCTAGGCGTGCATCCAACCTGGCGTACCAGAGCACGAGCAAAGACCTCATTATTAAGTCAAGTGGGAAACATCTTTATTTGTGATCGCCTGACGTTTTGCGGACCTCAGATCATGATGTCTATAATCATAGGCAAAACATTAAAAAAAGCTCAGACTGAACATATATAAATATCTAAGTTGCCTGATATCTTATCAGGTTTTGGTTGTTTGGGCCGGTTTACACATTGAAATGATTGCATTAGTGAAAAACAAATATCTTTAGTTGTTAATTTGTAGCTAGAACTGGGAATAATGAGTCTGTAAATTTGATAACGTTTGCGGTTTCATTATCAGATGGATGGTAATACTGTTCTCTTGTGTAGGCAGATATAGTTGACGTACAAGTCCTCACATGTCCAGAGAGATACGTTTAACAACAAAACTGCAGTGCAACTAGAAGTGGAGAGAAGGGGGACTAGGCACGTTCAATTTTTTATAAAATAACAATCTTTTAGCAGTTATTAAATTATCTCTCCTCTAAAGGGCCAGAAGTGCTAGTTCAATATCAGCTGAGGATAAGAGATGTTGCACAGTTTTGTCACAATTATGAATTTGAAGTTCCAATGGCATGATCGGTAGCAGAAAACTGTCTGCCATAACCAAAGTAATTTGAACTCGTTTCTAAAGTTCTGTTGGAACTCTCAGATTTTCAGATTTTAGAATCACCAAACTTTTCCCGGATTTTCACTAATTATTGAAATTTCAAAAGTGAATATTTGTAAATTGTCTAATATACAGGCCGATTTCGAGAACTACTGAATACATGAACCCTTGAGTGTGAATACGTGAACCCTCAAGTATATACCCTCATCGCATACATGAGCCCTTGATTTTGAATATTCAAAAATTATCGAAAACCTGATGAGGAAATTTGAAAAAAGCACATGCAAACATATTTTTTGACTAAAATTATTAGAGCTTGTATGTAAGCTGCAGAGAAATAAATGCTTTTCAGCAAAATCTCTTTTTCAGCATAATGTCTGCTATATTTCTAATATTGCAGAGATAAAAGCCTGATCTTGATGAGATATGGCTGGCGGCAGAATGTTAAATATATTACAAGACTTAAACATTACTCCGACCTACTAACTGAAGTTCCCTTATCTCTAGCTTGCCTGACAGTGAATTAGGTCTACTTTTCTCTTCTGGGATTAGCATAAACTTTCCAACTCTGTTGGATAACATTAACTAATGCTCTTTATTTCCGCAAATATGAAAAAAGAAATCGGAGACAATTTAGAACACATCTGACTTCTTTGAGGATGATAAGCATGCCATAACATTATTATTGGGCTTTGTCACTAACCTACTTATTTCGGCTTCTTTCCCAGTTGCTTTAGGTTGTTTTTGCAAATTTTAGTAAATCATAAGAAATGTAATTCAGTTTTACTGCTTTTTTAAACTTGAGGCTATTCTTAAACCCACTTTAAGTAAAATTTTCATTGAACCACTCCAATTAAGCCCTTGTTTCTTTATTTACTCTACAGGAGAATAAAGTGAAATGCAAGTTAATCAATAAAATTTTATTGTAACATTCACCAATACTGGTAGAAAGGAACTCTCCCATGACCCCACTGTTGTATTACTTTGCCATGCAATGATTGTTTGTTCACACCAACCAGTGCAGTGATGACAAAGTAGTATGCGTTTGATTATGTATCCAAAGCTATTTTAAGGTATTGTTGCCTAAAGCTAGGAACATACATGCGACCGCAGGAGCAACCCATGATCCATGACTGCCCATTGAATGTCCGTTACTGTGAGAACCGGTTCATGTATTGATGGTTGTTTAGGCTTTGTTGATTATTTGACCTGCCAAAACATCAACAAATCCCATCCGTCCACACACACAGTTGCATGCCTGTATGTAGCTTTACAACGCAATTCAACTTTCTTTAACTAGAAAATGCAAGCATCTGTAAAAAGTCATCTACTTTATCATTTTTGTTCTATGTATACAAGGACTGAAAATAAATTTTAAACGTAGTGACTACTTTTATACAAATCTATAAATACACATGCGGCAGAATGAGAATGAAACACAACAAAAAATTGTGATAGTCTAGTGTAGTGTAGCTCCATGGCTCCTCTCTCTGGCCACCCCATCCCTCTCTAAGGCTGGGTACACATGGCCGGGAATATTTGTCCCGACCGAGCGCTCGCTACGAGCGAGCGATTGTCCAGGACAAATCTCCATCCGCCGCGTCCGAATTTGCGAACAATTGATTGTGCGTTCACATAGGGAACTGCATGATCAGTCTGATTTTTCTGACCCTTCCGATCGTTCGTCCATCCAATCCGGAAGAATGAACAATCGATGTTGGTCCCCACAACAGCTGATATTTTCAGACGACCGACCGAAAGTGCCTTGAATCGGTCGGAGGCCCGAAAATATCGGCTGGTGTGTACCCAGCTTAATAGAGAGCACGTTTGACCTGATTAGAGACTGGAGAGAGAGGGAAAAGCTGTGGACCTGTCACCCACAGGACAACAGTATTTTGACAGCTCGCTGAATGATTTTGCTTTAAAGAATGTTAAAAACCAACATTCAGGTCTGCAAACAACAGCCAATCACTGCAAGAGCCTGCTAAAAGTTTGGGCCAAAATATAAGCTGATTGTACCTGTCCTTGAGTTGTGACACTATATATATATTATATATATATATATATATATATATATAATATATATATTATATAATATATATATATATATAACGTATGCGTTTGATCAGGCATCGTTCGTGATCGACCCACAGTGGAATGCCGCCCAAACGAACACATGTATCCATGTCATTAGCAGCTGAAACAGGTGTTTCTTGTGCGTGTGTATGTGTGCTGGCCTCTTCCCTGACGACGACCGTGTGTATGAGGCTTAAGTTAAACCTGGCCTTCATGTTTAGCAGCCTATTTCTCTGGTGCTTAACCAGTTGCCAACCCTTACCTCCACATGGTCCACTGACCACATTACCTGCTGCACTCCCCTGTTTATTTCTGCATCTACTATACTGTATGGACCTTCACCCAACTAGAAAAGGCCACATCCATGCTGATGTCTGTTACAGTTTTAACATAAATAATAAGAATAATTTGATATTGATATATTGATATATTGATTAGTCATATTTAGGGAGTAATCCCAATTCCAGTATATGGCTTAACATCCTATATTCCTCTCCTGCTGCCAGAACCAAAAAGGCAAGTGGACCCCCATTATCATAAAGTCCAAAGAGTTATAGTTCAGATGCTGAAATAAAATTATCCTTTCGGAGAAAGACAAATTGCTCTGTAATTGCTTTTACAAAATATTAGGTTGTGGGGCCCCGCACCTGAAAATAAATGTTTTATGTACTGACACACTGATTTAAATCTTGCACTGATAGGTACTTCTGTATGGGACACCAAAACCTAGAATTTTATGGAGGCTATTTGAGACAGTATTTCTCCCTGAAAGTCTTTTTTTTTTATTTTAAGAGGACCCAATAACTTAACTTTGCCTTTACACTCATTTTGTATAGCACCAACTGAACACTTTGGTCCCATTTTGTTCATAAAAGTTACAGGACAAAAACTTTTTTTTTAAGTATTAAGAAAAAAGTAATAATCATCATAAGAAATAAATGTTAAAAAAGGACTACAGTATTAAAATTAAATTGAAAAAAAAAAAAAAAATTGACTGTCTACCAATCTCTCATTTGTGAAAAACAGCATACACAAAATGTGAATCTAGTATTGACTGACCTTTGGATGTCTGGCCAAGAACTGTTGATTGGGCACTTTAGACTCCAGACAGATCTCAAACCTTTGATAAGCAAGGATAAACCATTTGTCGCTTCTCCATAGTTAATCAGTTATTTCTAAGGTCTAATCTATTTTAAATAGCCATTTATATAACTTATCTTTGCAGCCTGTATTGATCGACAAGACAAGATTATAGAGAATGACTTCTTCAAGTACCCTAGATGTGACATGAAAGGTATTGCTTTAGTAGATTAAATCTATCACAACTCACTATAGGATAAATGTTATCCAGTAACCAAGTGATTAGAAAACTTCAACGAACACACAAAGTCAATGTAAACAACATGAATATTGTTGTTGCTGAAAAACCTGTAACTGGTTTCCAAAAACTGAACTAGCCTGCCTTTACCCAAAATAAATTAAAGGGCATGTCCACCCCCAAAACTATAATCCCCCCCACTACTGGCCCCATTGCGTAGTGTAGTTTAATCCTTACCTTACATCCTAGCTCCATATTGTTCTTCTGCTATCCCCCCCAAAGTCCAAAAAAATGCCCACCAGGAGTACTGTACAGTCCATATAGGACTCTGCCTCCTGTCTCCCCTCCAGGAGAAGTTTGGCATGCGCACTGCAGCCCTTCTCCCCCTCCCTTCCCCTACCTCTCCCTCCCCCTAGCGTAAAAACCTTTTCATAGAATAGTCTCCCTGTTTCCCCAGCCCCAACCGCTATAATTTTAATATCAGAAAGTGCCCCAAACATTACTTACCTTTCCTCCGCCGCACTGAACTCCCAGCAGCCGCGTCTGTGATTGGCTGCCGCTCAGCCAATCACAGACGCGACTGCCGGTCCCGCCCCTCTGCTTGCATTTTCACGCAAGCAGAGGGCCTGGCAGTGCGGCGGAGGAAAGAGGGAAGGTAAGTAATATTTGGGGCACTTTCTGATATTAAAACTATAGCGGTTGGGGCTGGGGGAGCAGGGAGACTATTATATGAACATTTTTAAAGAAGGGTGGACATGCCCTTTAAAATTTACTGTTGGGTAATGTACTATACCTGTTTTTCGATTAGATATGGCCGAACTCACTGAAATCCATTCCACTGGAGTCAATGGGAGTTAAAAAAAATCTGCCTAAAATAAAGGTATAAATAGCAATGGTAACTTACTGTAAATGGTTCAGGGACCTGGGAAATTGACTGGGAACACATATAAATGCTCAAAATCTTTAAAAAAAAAAAAAGAACACTGCCCACAACCGGAACGTTTATGTGCTTCCTGTTTTGGCATTCAGCGCAGTATTTATTAGGATGTCAAGAAATTTTTATAAAAATTGATTTATAAATTAGAAAATACTTGAATTTCTGTGGGGGGATTTTATTATATTTATATGAAATATATGTTTAAAAAAATAAAATAGTAGCTCCGTGCAGAGGTAAATGCTGTTTTTCTTGGTTAAGGCAAATTTGAAATTAATGGAAAGAGGAAGTGAAAACAAAATATTTATGTTTACGATTTAGTGGCACATTCAAGTGGAAGCTGCTTCATGGATTTTATGTAAGGTATGGAAGCTAATGTATGGCTCTCCGTCTCACAGCTGGTTAAACCATATTGTTTCAAGTCAGGCTCATTGATCCTTCAAGATTCCCACAGGCATTCACTTCTGTTCCAGACCTGGTGAATGTAAATAGAAGGGATTTCATGCCTTAACCAAGAAACAGATTAATTTATCTCTGCATGGAGCTACTATTTTATTGTGTTTAAAGTCGGTATGGACAGCACATTGGGTAGACCTGGAATTAATTAAAGCTGACACTTACAGAAATATTGACAGGGGTGTGTAAATCACTATTCTATATAATGCAATGTTATTTATTTTTAAAAACTTTGTAAGAGGCTATGCTTATGTCGGCAGTTTCTACACTATTATATAAAAGCATAGCTGCCATTTTATGTGGTTGGGTGAGCTGCAACACTACCGGAGTGGATCTGACCACAAGCCTCTTGTAATTATCTATTCTGTACTTCTGCAAGCAAGACGCAGTAAATTATATAATAGTTTGCAATGTAGATTTTGTTTTGGATGTCGAGCTAACGGCAGTTTCACGGCAGTTTCACTATGAAGCCAAAAGAAAAAGAATGGGGTTGCTCACAGACCTCGGTATAGGAGTGCGAACCAGAAGACGCTCTCCACAACGTCAGGAAATCCAGTTAAGCAGTAACAGCAGGCCGCACCTCACTTCCTTCAAATCGTATAACTTTATTCAAAACATCAATAAAAGCAGAGATTGGCACATGTTACATCAGCCACCCGACGCGTTTCGTGCAACGCCCTTATAATTAAGGTGGCTGACGTGATATGTGCTGATCTCTGCTTTTATGGATGTTTTGAATAAAGTTATACGGTTTGAAGGAAATGAGGTGCGGCCTGTTGTTACTGCTTTAACGGCAGTTTCACCAGTGTTGAGAATTTATAAAAACTGAAGCTGCGTGGATTAATATCTGCAAGACATACAGTACATTTCAGTTCCTAATTATATTATGTTCACTGAAATTAGAGGAATGGCTGTTATTTAAAGTGCAATTATGAAAACAAAGATCATTTTACCTAGTAAGGCAATTTTATTAACAAGGAAAAAAATGCATATTTGGTGGTTTTTGATTTTATTAGTCAGAAGAGCTTGTGGAGTAGAAAGTCGCTGGTGTTGTACAAACAACCCATTTCTCCTATTGCATTACAGGATTGGAATGCTTCTAACTGAAAGGTTGGTTTCTAGCCACCATCCAAAGAAAATGTCTGAGGTTTTTTGCAGCATAATAAACTGAATAGCCAGCATCCTGAACATAAAATTATTGGCCCATTAAAATACAAAGTAGCCGCTTTTCCCTCTTTACAGAAGTGCGTAATGCTTTGGGGTTGGAAAAACAAAAAAAGACTACAGTAACTATATTTTCCCTTGGATTTTGGAGCGCTGACATTTAAAAGATACTGTACAAACGTCATGGTTAGATGATTATTTAGAGCTTTCTGAAATCTGACAAGCTGGTAGATGTGCAGCTATACACAGCTGGGCTGCAAAGTCCTTTGGCAAACCTCTATTAGATAAACAGCCTGTTATAATTACCAGTAGGGCATAATCACAATCTAGTCACGAATATACTGGTGAAAACTATTGCCCACGTTCCTAGTGTGCAGTGATGGATGTGACTGTCATGCAAGACAGAGATATAATAGTATCCAGGTAATTATTAGAGTGAATATTTGTCTTTATTATGCATCATATATTAATGACACAACCTGCTTGTGTCAATGTAATATGGGTTAACATGGGGGTTTCACTCCTTTTTTTTTTAATTTTTGGAAAATTCAATATCATGTTCTTTACATTTTAAGCTGGTATTTAGCACAGAACTTAACAGGGTGTAAAAACCATGCAAAGAAGCGCATCTTACATTCCTTACTCTTGGGATGCAGTTACTGTGGCAAAGTGGTCACTGCACCAAGTATTTTGTTATTGCATCGTCATATTTCTATTGTGACAAAATGATGTCAGACATACTGGCAGTTTTGAAAATAGGGACCCTGAGATGACATCATTTGTCATTGGTGGTTCCCCACTGGCTAAATGACTAGATGGTTTGGGATGCAGAAAGGAGGTATTGTTCTGGTAATTTCTAGTTCCTTAATGCTAAATCAGGTTAGAACAAATCTATGTCTTTGATTGCACCAAAATTATTGAATTAACAAAGGCAATGAGTAATCTACCCAACAATCTGAATTGCCCAATCCGAATACAAGGTTTGGGAGCTCCATTATTGACTCTGTTTGCAGTCTACTCTCCACTTTTGCTTGTAATCCATTTCTGGTTTTCAAGTCTAAAGCTGGGTACACACATTCCCCATAAAGGGCCAATCCCGTCAGTACCGACGGGATTGTCCATTTATTGGTAAAGTGTGTACAACTGAAACGATGCCGACAAACGTTCAGCGTCGACCATGATCGTAGGGAGTATGGGCAGTCACAAACCTTCTTCCTATACTTTATATAGAGAGAATGAATGTGACTGTCTGTACTCCCATTCTCTCAAAGTGTGTACCCACCTTAAATGTGCCTATACACACTGATTATATCAGGGAAATCAAATGTTGTATGGTGCAAAAACAATTGTCTACAAATACTGATGGTGGTAGTTTGACAGCATTGCAGACAATTGTATTCAGCCCAGATGGAAAATTTACACTGATCAGTATTGGCTCCCTTTACTTGAAGTACAGAGAGATGATCTCATTGCGCCATGTATGGAGGATGTCGGATGGGTATATGTACATGTTGTTTCATATTAAAAAGCCAATGCTGGCTCACAATTTGTGATAGCTGTCACATGTATATGACCACATTCAACATTTCACTTTGTATAATTGAAACAATTTGTGTCTTGTGTTTTCTACAAGTACTACAAGTGCTTATTTATCTTTGCTTCTACAGTATATTGTCAAATACTTAAATACTTAATATTTAAGTAATTCAATTCTTCTGTTGCAGCACCCTTATTTCTTTCTCATTACTTGCTACTTAAGGTGCAATGTAGCTAAGGTTACCAATTGACATCAGATTCCATCAATTTGCCCTTTATTCACACATACACAGGATCAACCATTCTGTATATTGTTTATACGGAATGATTGTTTGTTCACCCATACAAAGGATCTATAGAATCAGCTCCCACTAAGGTAGTAAAGGGATCTGACGTAAGTTTTCCATCTGGAATTATCGCCTGCAATGCTGATGATGGTAGATAATCGGCATCATTGCTGGTTGCTTTCAGCTCCCACATCTTGCCGATACTTTGCAAATCCAGTCAGATCCAATGGGATTTGTTGACTAATAGCTATGTGTATAGCTACCCTTAGTTACAATCAGCTGGCCCCTAAGGTCTTTGGGGCAAGGACAATGTTCCTAGTGTATCACACACTTGCATAATTATGATATCAGTATAGTTAGTGTATTTTTATCTCTTTGTACTTGTCTGCATTTAATTATAGTGTAACGAGTACAGGACTGCTTACCCACATTGCAATTTACAAATAATATATATATATATCTATACACCCAGCAAACTTTACAGCTTCCTTCCAGAGCCACCCGATAAATCCAACAATTCTCTAAAATACAATCTAGCATGGTAGCATGTCATAAAAGCAAAAGAGCATGAACAAATGTAATTAGAATGTAGCCAGAGGATGCTGGATAAACCTAACATTACTCATAGCCTGTACCAAGAGATAACATAAAACTATTTCTAGCATACATATTCCCTTGTACTAATAGCACAGTTAAAGATATCCTTTATAACTTGTAGAGCCTTCTAGGGAATCCTATTAAGAAAAATACAGTTATGTCGGCACAATTCAGTTTCTGCTTATGAACACACACACAATATCGGTGACCAAAACAGGTCGAACTATAACTAAATAAAACCATTAGGTCAGCACAATTCAGTTTCTGCTTATGAACACACACACAATATTAGTGACCAAAACAGGTCGAGCTATAACTAAATAAACCCTTAGGTCAGCACACATTAGTTTCTGCTTATGAACACACCCCCAATATCAGTGACCAAAACAGGTCGAGCTATAACTAAATAAAACCATTAGGTCAGCACAATTCAGTTTCTGATTATGAACACACAAACCAATGTCGGTAACTAAAAACGGTCAAACTATAACTAAATAAAACCATTAGGTCAGCACATTCAGTTCTTTGTTATGAACACACACACAATGTCGGTAAACAAACAGGTCAACTATAACTAAATAAAACCCATTAGGTCCCCACCGCAGTCCTTTCAGCAGCACCCCTCACTCACATCAGCAACATCTTAGACCAGCACCTCCTTCAGCACCTCTCCAAGAACCCCCCCACAGCAACCCCCAGTCCAGCAACCACCATGTCACACTACTAACTAGCCCCCACAAACCACATTCCAGTCAGACCTCAGCAAATTCGTTTCTGAATGAACAACACACAATGTTCGGTGAACCAAAACAGGTACACTATAACTAAATAAACCGTTAGGTCGCACAATTCAGTTTCTGCTTATGAAACACACACACAATTCGTGACCAAAAAACAGGTCGAACTTAAACTATAATAAAAACCATTAGTTAGCACAATCAGTTTCTGCTTATGAACACACACCACAATGTCGGTATAACCAAAACAGGTCGAACTATAACTAAATAAAACCATTAGGTCAGCACAATTCAGTTTCTGCTTATGAACACACACACAATATTAGTGACCAAAACAGGTCGAGCTATAACTAAATAAAACCATTAGGTCAGCACAATTTAGTTTCTGCTTATGAACACACACACAATATCAGTGACCAAAACAGGTCGAGCTATAACTAAATAAAACCATTAGGTCAGCACAATTCAGTTTCTGATTATGAACACACACACAATGTCGGTAACTAAAACAGGTCAAACTATAACTAAATAAAACCATTAGGTAGTCACAATTCAGTTTCTGCTTATGAACACACACAATATCGGTGACCAAAACAGGTCAAACTATAACTAAATAAAACCATAGGTCAGCACAATTCAGTTTTGCTATGAAACACACACACAATATCGGTAACCAAAACAGGTCGAACTATAACTAATAAAACCCTTAGGTCAGCACATCAGTTTCTGCTTATGAACACACAACAATATCGGGGACCAAAACAGGTCGAAATTAACAAATAAAACCATTAGGTCAGCACAATTCAGTTTCTGCATGAACACACACCACAATATCGGTGACCAAAAACAGGTCAAACTAAACTAAATAAAACCTAGGTCAGCACAATTCAGTTCTGCTTATGAACACACAACAATATCGGTGACCACAAACAGGGGAACTATAACTAAATTAAAACCATTAGGTCAGCACAATTCAGTTTCTGATTATGAACACACACACAATGTCGGTAACCAAAACAGGTCAAACTATAACTAAATAAAACCATTAGGTCAGCACAATGACCGTTTTGGTTACCGACATTGTGTGTGTGTTCATAATCAGAAAACTGAATTGTGCTGACCTAATGGTTTTATTTAGTTATAGTTTGACCTGTTTTAGTTACCGACATTGTGTGTGTGTTCATAATCAGAAACTGAATTGTGCTGACCTAATGGTTTTTATTAGTTATAGCTCCCTTTTTGGTCACTGATATTGGTGTGTGTTCATAAGCAGAAACTAAATTGTGCGACCTAATGGTTTTATTTAGTTATAGCTCGACCTGTTTTGGTCACTAATATTGTGTGTGGTGTTTCATAAGCAGAAACTGAATTGTGCTGACCTAATGGTTTATAGTTATTGTCGACCTTGGTTGGTCGTTCTGTATGTTGTGTCTGCTATGGGCGAAGCAAACGAAGGCCGAAAAATTGTTATTTTTCGTTTGTAGCCTCCCTGATGTGCTCCTAAGGACTCAAAAAGGATGCGAACGGCGAGACAAGAGAGATGCTAAAGTATGTATCTCTTGGTACAGGCTATGAGTAATGTGTAGGACCAGCATCCCTCTGGTACATTCTAATACATTTGTTCATGCTCTTGTCTTTTATGACATGCTACCATGCAGATGTTTTTTAGAGAATTGGTGGATTTATCGGGGGGCCTGGAAGGAAGCTGTAAAGTGGCTGGGTGTATAGTATATAATATATTATTTTGTAATTGCAATGGTGGTAAGCATCCTGTACTCGTACACCTAAATTAAATGCAGACAAGTACAGAGAGAATAACACTACTTAACTGATATCATAATTATGCAGTGTGTTGATCCACTAGGAACATTGTCCTTGCCCCAAGACCTTAGGCCAGCTGATTGTAACTAAGGGTAGCTCATCATAGCTATTAGTCAACAATCCCATTGGATCTGACTGGATTGGCAAAGTATCGGCAAGATGTGGGAGCTGAAAGCACCCAGCAATGATGCCGATTATCTCCCATCATCAGCATTGCAGGCGATAATTCCAATGAAACTTACGTCAGATCCTTTACTACCTTAGTGGGAGCTGATTCTATAGATCCTTTATGGGGTGAACAAACAATCATTCCGTATAAACTTATCAGAATGGTTGATCCTGTGTTGATGTTGAATAAAGGGCAAATTGATGGAATCTGATGTCAATTGGAACCTTAGCTACATTGCACCTTAAGTAGCAAGTAAGGAGAAAGAATAAGGGTGCTGCAACAGAAGAATAGACTAATTAGTATTAAGTATTTGACAATATACTGTAGAAGCAAAGATAAATAAGCACTTGTAGTCCTTGTAGAAAAAACAAGACACAAATTGTTTCAATTATACAAGTGAAATGTTGATGTGGTCATATACATGTGACACTATCACAATTGTAGCCAGCATGCTTTTTAATATGAAACAACATGTACATATACCCATCCGACATCCTCCATACATGGCGCAATGAGATCATCTCTCTGTACTTCAGAAAGGGAGCCAATACTGATCAGTGTAAATTTTCCATCTGGGCGAATACAATTGTCTGCAATGCTGTCAAACTACCACCATCAGTATTGTAGACAATTGTTTTTGCACCATACAACATTTGATTTCCCTGATATAATCATGTGTATAGGCACATTTAAGGTGGTTACACACACTTTGAGAGAATGGGAGTACAGACAGTCACATTCATTCTCTCTATATAAGTATAGGAAGAAGGTTTGTGACTGCCCATACTCCCTACGATCATGGTCGACGCTGAACGTTTGTCGGCATCGTCAGTTTGACACTTTAATAAATGGACAATCCCGTCGGTACTGACGGATTGGCCCTTTATGGGGAATGTGGTGTACCCAGCTTAGACTTGAAAACCAGAAATGGATTACAAGCAAAAGTGGAGAGTAGACTGCAAACAGAGTCATAATGAGCTCCCAAACCTTGTATTCGGATTGGGCAATTCAGATTGTTGGGTAGATTACTCATTGCCTTTGTTAATTCAATAATTTTGGTGCAATCAAAGACATAGATTTGTTCTAACCTGATTTAGCATTAAGGAACTAGAAATTACCAGAACAATACCTCCTTTCTGCATCCCAAACCATCTAGTCATTTCCAGTGGGAACCACCAATGACAAATGATGTCATCTCAGGTCCCTATTTTCAAAACTGCCAGTAGTCTGACATCATTTTGTCACAAAGAAATATGACGATGCAATAACAAAATACTTGGTGCAGTGACCACTTTGCCACAGTAACTGCATCCCAAGAGTAAGTGTAAGATGCGCTTCTTTGCATGTTTTTACACCCTGTTAAGTTCTGTGCTAAATACCAGCTTAAAATGTAAAGAACATGATATTGATTTTCCAAAAATTAAAAAAAAAGGATTGAAACCCCCATGTTAACCCTATAACATTGACACAAGCAGGTTGTGTCATTAAATATGATGCATATAAAGACAAATATTCACTCTAATAATTACCTGGATACTATTATATCTCGTCTGTCGGCATGACGTCACTCCATCACTGCACACTAGGAACGTGGGCAATAGTTTTCACCAGTATACGTGACTATTGTGATATGCCCTACTGGTAATTTAACAGGCTGTTTATCTAATAGAGGTTTCCAAGGACTTGCAGCCCAGCTGTGTATAGCTGCACATCTACCAGCTTGTCATTCAGAAAGCTCTAAATAATCCTAACCATGACTTTTGTACAGTATCTTTTAAATGTCCGCTCCAAAATCCAGGGAAAATATAGTTACTGTAGTCTTTTTTGTTTTTCCAACCCCAAAGCATTACGCACTTCTGTAAAGAGGGAAAAGCGGCTACTTTGTATTTTAGGGGCCAATAATTTTATGTTCAGGATGCTGGCTATTCAGTTTATATGCTGCAAAAAACCTCAGACATTTTCTTTGGATGGTGGCTAGAAACCACCTTTCAGTTAGAAGCATTCCAATCCTGTAATGCAATAGGAGAAATGGGTTGTTTGTACAACACCAGCGACTTTCTACTCCACAGCTCTTCTGACTATAAATCAAAAACCACCAAATATGCATTTTTTTCCTTGTTAATAAAATTGCCTTACTAGTAAAATGATCTTGTGTTTTCATAATTGCACTTTAAATACAGCCATTCCTCTAATTCAGTGAACATAATATAATTAGGAACTGAATGTACTGTATGTCTTGCAGATATTAATCCACGCAGCTTCAGTTTTATAATTCTCAACACTGTGGAACTGCCGTTAAAGCAGTAACAACAGGCCGCACCTCATTTCCTTCAAACCGTATAACTTTATTCAAAACATCCATAAAAGCAGAGATCAGCACATATCACGTCAGCCACCTTAATTATAAGGGCGTTGCACGAACGCGTCGGGTGGCTGATGTAACATGTGCCAATCTCTGCTTTTTTGATGTTTTGAATAAAGTTATACGATTTGAAGGAAGTGAGGTGCGGCCTGCTGTTACTGCTTAACTGGATTTCCTGACGTTGTGGAGAGCGTCTTCGGTTCGCACTCCTATACGAGGTCTGTGAGCAACCCCATTCTTTTCTTTTGGCTTCATAGTGAAACTGCGCGTGAAACTGCCGTTAGCTCGACATCCAAAACAAAATCTACATTGCAACTATTATATAATTTACTGCGTCTTGCTTGCAGAAGTACAGATATAGATTACAAGAGTCTGTGGTCGATCCCATCCGGTAGTGTTGCAGCTCACCCAACCACATAAAATGGCAGCTATGCTTTTATATATAGTGTAGAAACTGCCGACATAAGCAATAGCCTCTTCAAAGTTTTTAAAAATATAACTTGCATTATATAGAATAGTGATTTACACACCCCCTGTCAATATTTCTGTAAGTGTCAGCTTTAATTAATTCAGGTCTACCCAATGTGCTGTCCATACCGACTTAAACACAATAAAATAGTAGCTCCATGCGAGATAAATTACTGTTTCTTGGTTAAGGCATGAACCTTCTATTTACATCTCACCAGGTCTGGAACAGAAGTGAATGCCTGTGGGAATCTTGAAGGATCAATGAGCCTGACTTGAAACAATATGGTTAACCAGCTGTGAGACGGAGAGCCATACATTAGCTTCCATACCTTACATAAAATCCATGAAGCAGCTTCCACTTGAATGTGCCACTAAATCGTAAACATAAATATTTTGTTTCACTTCCTCTTTCCTAATTTCAAATTTGCCTTAACCAAGAAAAACAGCATTTACCTCTGCACGGAGCTACTATTTTTATTTTTTAAACATATATTTCATATAAATATAATAAATCCCCCCACAGAAATTCAAGTATTTTCTAATTTATAAATCAATTTTTATAAAAATTTCTTGACATCCTAAAAATACTGCGCTGAATGCCAAAACAGGAAGCACATAACTTCCGGTTGTGGGCAGTGTTCTTTTTTTTTTTTTAAAGATTTTGAGCATTTATATGTGTTCCCAGTCAATTTCCCAGGTCCCTGAACCATTTACAGTAAGTTACCATTGCTATTTAACCTTTATTTTAGGCAATTTTTTAACTCCCATTGACTCCAGTGGAATATTCAGTGAGTTCGGCCATATCTAATCGAAAAACAGGTATAGTACATTACCCAACAGTAAATTTTAAAGGCATGTCCACCCTTCTTTAAAAATGTTCATATAATATTCCCCTGCTCCCCCAGCCCCAACCGCTATAGTTTTAATATCAGAAAGTCCCCCAATATTACTTACCTCCCTCTTTCCTCCGCCGCACTGCCAGCCCTGCTTGCGTGAAAATGCAAGCAGAGGGGCGGGACCGGCAGTCGCGTCTGTGATTGGGAGCGGCAGCCAATCACAGACGCGGCTGCTGGGAGTTCAGTGCGGCGGAGGAAAGGTAAGTATGTTTGGGGCACTTCTGATATTAAAATTATAGCGGTTGGGGCTGGGAAACAGAGACTATTCTATGAAAAGTTTTTACGCTAGGGGGAGGGAGAGGTAGGGGAAGGAGGGGGAGAAGGGCTGCAGTGCGCAGCCAAACTTCTCCTGGAGGGGAGACAGGAGGCAGAGTCCTATATGGACTGTACAGTACTCCTGGTGGGCATTTTTTTGGACTTTGGGGATAGCAGAAGAACAATATGGAGCTAGGATGTAAGGTAGGATTAAACTACACTACGCAATGGGGCCAGTAGTGGGGGGGATTATAGTTTTGGTGGACATGCCCTTTAATTTATTTTGGGTAAAGGCAGGCTAGTTCAGTTTTTGGAAACCAGTTACAGGTTTTCAGCAACAACATATTCATGTTGTTTACATTGACTTTGTGTGTTCGTTGAAGTTTTCTAATCACTTGGTTACTGGATAACTTTATCCTATATTGAGTTGTGATAGATTTATCTACTAAAGCAATACCTTTCATGTCACATCTAGGGTACTTGAAGAAATCTCTCTATAATCTGTCTTGTCATCAATAAGGGCTGCAAAGATAAGTTATATAAATGGCTATTTAAAATGGATTAGACCTTAGAAATAACTGATTAACTATGGGAAGCGACAAATGGTTTATCCTTGCTTATCAAAGGTTTGAGATCTTGTCGGAGTCTAAAGTGCCCAATCAACAGTTCTTGGCCAGACATCCAAAGGTCAGTCAATACAGATTCACATTTTTGTATGCTGTTTTTCACAAATGAGAGATTGGTAGACAGTCAATTTTTTTTTTTTTTTTCAATTTAATTTTAATACTGTAGTCTTTTTTAACATTTATTTCTTATGATGATTATTACTTTTTTCTTAATACTTAAAAAAAAGTTTTTGTCCTGTAACTTTTATGAACAAAATGGGACCAAAGTGTTCAGTTGGTGCTATACAAAATGAGTGTAAAGGCAAAGTTAAGTTATTGGGTCCTCTTAAAATAAAAAAAAAGACTTTCAGGGAGAATACTGTCTCAAATAGCCTCCATAAATCTAGTTTTGTGTCCCATACAGAAGTACCTATCAGTGCAAGATTTAAATCAGTGTGTCAGTACAAAACATTTATTTTCAGGTGCGGGGCCCCACAACCTAATATTTTGTAAAGCAATTACAGAGCAATTTGTCTTTCTCCGAAAGGATAATTTTATTCAGCATCTGAACTATAACTCTTGGACTTTTTGATAATGGGGGTCCACTTGCCTTTTGGTTCTGGCAGCAGGAGAGGAATATAGGATGTTAAGCCATATACTGAATTGGGATACTCCCTAAATAGACTAATCAATATATCAATATATCAATATCAAATTATTCTTATTATTTATGTTAAAACGGTAACAGACATCAGCATGGATGTGGCCTTTCGTTGGGTGAAGGTCCATACAGTATAGTAGATGCAGAAATAAACAGGGGAGTGCAGCAGGTAATGTGGTCAGTGGACCATGTGGAGGATCATGCGATGTCTGTTACAGTTTTAACATAAATAATAAGAATAATTTGATATGATATATTGATATATTGATTAGGCATATTTAGGGAGTAATCCCAATTCCAGTATATGGCTTAAAATCCTATATTCCTCTCCTGCTGCCAGAACCAAAAAGGCAAGTGGACCCCCATTATCATAAAGTCCAAAGAGTTATAGTTCAGATGTGAAATAAAATTATCCTTTCGGAGAAAGACAAATTGCTCGTAATTGCTTTTACAAAATATTAGGTTGTGGGGCCCCGCACCTGAAAATAAATGTTTTATGTATGACACACTGATTTAAATCTTGCACTGATAGGTACTTCTGTATGGGACACAAAACCTAGAATTTTATGGAGGCTATTTGAGACAGTATTTCTCCCTGAAAGTCTTTTTTTTTATTTTAAGAGGACCCCATAACTTAACTTTGCCTTTACACTCATTTTGTATAGCACCAACTGAACACTTTGTCCCATTTTGTTCATAAAAGTTACAGGACAAAAACTTTTTTTTTAAGTATTAAGAAAAAAGTAATAATCATCATAAGAAATAAATGGTTAAAAAAGGACTAAGTATAAAATTAAATTGAAAAAAAAAAAAAAAATTGACTGTCTACCAATCTCTCATTTGTGAAAAACAGCATACACAAAATGTGAATCTAGTATTGACTGACCTTTGGATGTCTGGCCAAGAACTGTTGATTGGGCACTTTAGACTCCAGACAGATCTCAAAACCTTGATAAGCAAGGATAAACCATTGTCGCTCTCCATAGTTAATCAGTTATTTCTAAGGTCTAATCATTTTAAATAGCCATTTATATAACTTATCTTTGCAGCCTGTATTGATCGACAAGACAGATTATAGAGAATGACTTCTTCAAGTACCCTAGATGTGACATGAAAGGTATTGCTTTAGTAGATTAAATCTATCACAACTCACTATAGGATAAAGTTATCCAGTAACCAAGTGATTAGAAAACTTCAACGAACACACAAAGTCAATGTAAACAACATGAATATTGTTGTTGCTGAAAAACCTGTAACTGGTTTCCAAAACTGAACTAGCCTGCCTTTACCCCAAAATAAATTAAAGGGCATGTCCACCCCAAAACTAAATCCCCCCCACTATGGCCCCATTGCGTAGGTAGTTTAATCCTTACCTTACATCCTAGCTCCATATTGTTCTTCTGCTATCCCCCCAAAGTCCAAAAAATGCCCACCAGGAGTACTGTACAGTCCATATAGGACTCTGCCTCCTGTCTCCCTCCAGGAGAAGTTTGGCATGGCACTGCAGCCCTTCTCCCCCCCTTCCCTACCTCTCCTCCCCTAGCGTAAAAACCTTTTCATAGAATAGTCTCCTGTTTCCCCAGCCCCAACCGCTATAATTTTAATATCAGAAAGTGCCCCAAACATTACTTACCTTTCCTCCGCCGCACTGAACTCCCAGCAGCCGCGTCTGTGATTGGCTGCCGCTCAGCCAATCACAGACGCGACTGCCGGTCCCGCCCCTTGCTTGCATTTTCACGCAAGCAGAGGGCCTGGCAGTGCGGCGGAGGAAAGAGGGAGGTAAGTAATATTTGGGCACTTTCTGATATTAAAACTATAGCGGTTGGGGCTGGGGGAGCAGGGAGAATATTATATGAACATTTTTAAAGAAGGGTGGACATGCCTTTAAAATTTACTGTTGGGTAATGTACTATACCTGTTTTCGATTAGATATGGCCGAACTCATGAAATCCATTCCACTGGAGTCAATGGGAGTTAAAAAAATTGCCTAAAATAAAGGTATAAATAGCAATGGTAACTTACTGGAAATGGTTCAGGGACCTGGGAAATTGACTGGGAAACCATATAAATGCTCAAAATCTTTAAAAAAAAAAAAGAACACTGCCCACAACCGGAACGTTTATGTGCTTCCTGTTTTGGCATTCAGCGCAGTATTTATTAGGATGTCAAGAAATTTTTTATAAAAATTGATTTATAAATTAGAAAATACTTGAATTTCTGTGGGGGGATTTTTATATTTATATGAAATATATGTTTAAAAAAATAAAATAGTAGCTCCGTGCAGAGGTAAATGCTGTTTTTCTTGGTTAAGGCAAATTTGAAATTAATGGAAGAGGAAGTGAAAACAAAATATTTATGTTTACGATTTAGTGGCACATTCAAGTGGAAGCTGCTTCAGGATTTTATGTAAGGTATGGAAGCTAATGTAGGCTCTCGTCTCACAGCTGGTTAAACCATATTGTTCAAGTCAGGCTCATTGATCCTTCAAGATTCCCACAGCATTCATTCTGTTCCAGACCTGGTGAATGTAAATAGAGGGATTTCATGCCTAACCAAGAACAGATTAATTTATCTCTGCATGGAGCTACTATTTTATTGTGTTTAAAGTCGGTATGGACAGCACATTGGGTAGTGGAATTAATTAAAGCTGACACTTACAGAAATATTGACAGGGGTGTGTAAATCACTATTCTATATAAGCAATGTTATTTATTTTTAAAAAACTTGTAGAGGCTATGCTTATGTCGGCAGGTTCTACACTATTATATAAAAGCATAGCTGCCATTTTATGTGGTTGGGTGAGCTGCAACACTACCGGAGTGGATCTGAACACAAGCTCTTGTAATATCTATTCTGTACTCTGCAAGCAAGACGCAGTAAATTATATAATAGTTTGCAATGTAGATTTGTTTTGGATGTGAGCTAACGGCAGTTTCACGGCAGTTTCACTATGAAGCCAAAAAAAAGAATGGGGTTGCTCACAGACCTCGGTATAGGAGTGCGAACCAGAAGACGCTTCCACAACAGTCAGGAAATCCAGTTAAGCAGTAACAGCAGGCCGCACCTCACTTCCTCTCAAATCGTATAACTTTATTCAAAACATCAATAAAAGCAGAGATTGGCACATGTTACATCAGCACCACGACGCGTTTCGTGCAACGCCTTATAATTAAGGTGGCTGACGTGATATGTGCTGATTCTCGCTTTTATGGATGTTTTGAATAAAGTTATACGGTTTGAAGAAATGAGGTGCGGCCTGTTGTTACTGCTTTAACGGCAGTTTCACCAGTGTTGAGAATTTATAAAAACTGAGCTGCGTGGATTATATCTGCAAGACATACAGTACATTCAGTTCCTAATATATTATGTTCACTGAAATTAGAGGAATGGCTGTTATTTAAAGTGCAATTATGAAAACAAAGATCATTTACCTAGTAAGGCAATTTATTAACAAGGAAAAAAATGCATATTTGGTGGTTTTTGATTTTATTAGTCAGAAGAGCTTGTGGAGTAGAAAGTCGCTGGTGTTGTACAAACAAACCCATTCTTCCTATTGCATTACAGGATTGAATGCTTTAACTGAAAGGTTGGTTTCTAGCCACCATCCAAAGAAAATGTCTGGGTTTTTTGCAGCATAATAAACTGAATAGCCAGCATCCTGAACATAAAATTATGGCCCATTAAAATACAAAGTAGCCGCTTTTCCCTCTTTACAGAAGTGCGTAATGCTTGGGGTTGGAAAAACAAAAAAGACTACAGTAACTATATTTCCTTGGATTTTGGAGCGTGACATTTAAAAGATACTGTACAAACGTCATGGTTAGATGATTATTTAGAGCTTTCTGAAATCTGACAAGCTGGTAGATGTGCCGCTATACACAGCTGGGCTGCCAAGTCCTTGGCAAACCTCTATTAGATAAACAGCCTGTTATAATACCAGTAGGGCATAATACAAATCTAGTCACGAATATACTGGTGAAAAAAAATATGCCCACGTTCTAGTGTGCAGTGATGGATGGACTGTCATGCAAGCAGAGATATAATAGGATCCAGGTAATTATTAGAGTGAATATTTGTCTTTATATGCATATTATAATGAAACAACCTGCTTGTGTCAATGTATATGGGTTAACATGGGGGTTTCACTCCTTTTTTTTAATTTTTGGAAAATTCAATATCATGTTCTTTACATTTTAAGCTGGTATTTAGCACAGAACTTAACAGGGTGTAAAAACCATGCAAAGAAGCGCATCTTACATTCCTACTCTTGGGATGCAGTACTGTGGCAAAGTGGTACTGCACCAAGTATTTTGTTATTGCATCGTCATATTCTATTGTGACAAAATGAGTGTCAGACATACTGGCAGTTTTGAAAATAGGGACCCTGAGATGACACATCATTGTCATTGGTGGTCCCACATGGCTAAATGACTAGATGGTTTGGGAGCAGAAAGGAGGTATTGTCTGGTAATTTCTAGTTCCTTAATGCTAAATCAGGTTAGAACAAATCTTAGTCTTGATTGCACCAAAATTATTGAATTAACAAAGGCAATGAGTAATCTACCAACAATCTGAATTGCCCAATCCGAATACAAGGTTTGGGAGCTCCATTATTGACTCTGTTTGCAGTCTACTCTCCACTTTTGCTTGTAATCCATTTCTGGTTTTCAAGTCTAAAGCTGGGTACACACATTCCCATAAAGGGCCAATCCCGTCAGTACCGACGGGATTGTCCATTTATGGTAAAGTGTGTACAACTGAAACGATGCCGACAAACGTTCAGCGTCGACCATGATCGTAGGGAGTATGGGCAGTCACAAACCTTCTTCCTATACTATATAGAGAGAATGAATGTGACTGTCTGTTACTCCCATTCTCTCAAAGTGTACCCACCTTAAATGTGCCTATACACACTGATTATATCAGGGAAATCAAGTTGTATGGTGCAAAAACAATTGTCTACAAATACTGATGGTGGTAGTTTGACAGCATTGCAGACAAGTATTCAGCCCAGATGGAAAATTTACACTGATCAGTATTGGCTCCCTTTACTTGAAGTACGAGAGATGATCTCATTGCGCCATGTATGGAGGATGTCGGATGGGTATATGTACATGTGTTTCATATTAAAAAGCCAAGCTGGCTCACAATTTGTGATAGTGTCACATGTATATGACCACATTCAACATTTCACTTTGTATAATTGAAACAATTTGTGTCTTGTGTTTTCTACAAGTACTACAAGTGCTATTTATCTTTGCTTCTACAGTATATTGTCAAATACTTAAATACTTAATATTTAAGTAATTCAATTCTTCTGTTGCAGCACCCTTATTTCTTTCTCATTACTTGCTATTAAGGTGCAATGTAGCTAAGGTACCAATTGACATCAGATTCCATCAATTTGCCTTTATTCACACATACACAGGATAACATTCTGTATATTGTTTATACGGAATGATTGTTTGTTCACCCATACAAAGGATCTATAGAATCAGCTCCCACTAAGGTAGTAAAGGGATCTGACGTAAGTTTCCATCTGGAATTATCGCCTGCAATGCTGATGATGGTAGATAATCGGCATCATTGCGGTTGCTTTCAGCTCCCACATCTTGCCGTACTTTGCAAATCCAGTCAGATCCAATGGGATTGTTGACTAATAGCTATGTGTATATCTACCCTTAGTACAATCAGCTGGCCCCTAAGGTCTTTGGGGCAAGTGACAATGTTCTAGTGTATCACACACTGCATAATTATGATATCAGTATAGTTAGTGTATTTTTATCTCTTTGTACTTGTCTGCATTTAATTATAGTGTAACGAGTACAGGATGCTTACCCACATTGCATTTACAAATAATATATATATATATCTACCCAGCAAACTTTACAGCTCCTTCCAGAGCCACCCGATAAATCCAACAATCTAAAATACAATCTAGCATGGTAGCATGTCATAAAAGCAAAGAGCATGAACAAATGTAATTAGAATGTAGCAGAGGATGCTGGATAAACCTAACATTACTCATAGCCTGTCCAAGAGATAACATAAAACTATGCATACATATTCCCTTGTACTAATAGCACAGTTAAAGATATCCTTTATAACTTGTAGAGCCTTCTAGGGAATCCTATTAAGAAAAATACAGTTATGTCGGCCAATTCAGTTTCTGCTTATGAACACACACACAATATCGGTGACCAAAACAGGTCGAACTATAACTAAATAAAACCATTAGGTCAGCCACATTCAGTTTCTGCTTATGAACACCCAACAATATTAGTGACCAAAACAGGTCGAGCTATAACTAAATAAAACCATTAGGTCAGCACAATTTAGTTTCTGCTTATGAAAACACACACACATATCAGTGACCAAAACAGGTCGAGCTTATAACTAAATAAAACCATAGGTCAGACAATTCAGTTTCTGATTATGAACACACACACAATGTCGGTAACTAAAACAGGTCAAACTATAACTAAATAAAACCATTAGGTCAGCACAATTCAGTTTCTGATTATGAACACACACACAATGTCGGTAACCAAAACAGGTCAAACTATAACTAAATAAAACCATAGGTCAGCACAATTCAGTTTCTGCTTATGAACACACACACAATGTTGGTAACCAAAACAGGTCGAACTATAACTAAATAAAACCGTTAGGTCAGCACAATTCAGTTTCTGCTTATGAACACACACACAATATCAGTGACCAAAACAGGTCGAACTATAACTTTATAAAAAATTAGGTTAGCACAATTCAATTTCTGATTATGAACACACACAAAATGTCGGTAACCAAAACAGGTCGAACTATAACTAAATAAAACCGTTAGGTCAGCACAATTCAGTTCGCTTATGAACACACACACAATATCGGTGACCAAAACAGGTCAAACTATAACTAAATAAACCGTTAGGTCAGCACAACAGTTTCTGCTTATGAACACACACACAATGTCGGTAACTAAAACAGGTCAAACTATAAACTAAATAAAAACGTTAGGTCAGCACAA
This sequence comes from Hymenochirus boettgeri, assembly GCA_019447015.1. Taxonomy (NCBI): domain Eukaryota; kingdom Metazoa; phylum Chordata; class Amphibia; order Anura; family Pipidae; genus Hymenochirus; species Hymenochirus boettgeri. Next base: position 93,780,021 of record CM033477.1, read on the forward strand.
TTCAGTTTCTGCTTATGAACACACACACAATATCGGTGACCAAAACAGGTCGAACTTTAACTAAATAAAACCATTAGGTCAGCACAATTCAGTTTCTGCTTATGAATACACACAATATCGGTGACCAAAACAGGTCAAACATAACTAAATAAAACTATTAGGTCAGCACAATTCAGTTTCTGCTTATGAACACACACACAATATCGGTAACCAAAAAGGTCGAACTATAACTAAATAAACCATTAGGTCAGCCCAATTCAGTTTCTGCTTATGAACACACACACAATATCGGTGACCAAAACAGGTCGAAATTAAACGAAATAAAACCATTAGGTCAGCACCAATTCAGTTTCTGCTTATGAACACACACACAATACGGTGACCAAAACGGTCAACATAACTAAATAAAACCGTTAGGTCAGCACATTCAGTTTCTGCTTATGAACACACACACAATATCGGTGCCCAAACAGGTCGGACTATAACTAAATAAAACCATTAGGTTGCAAATTCAGTTCTGATTATGAACACACACAAAATGTCGGTAACCAAAACAGGTCGAACTATAACTAAATAAAACCGTTAGGTCAGCACAATTCAGTTTCTGCTTATGAACACACACACAATATGGTGACTAAAACAGGTCGAAACTATAACTAAAAAAACCGTTAGGTCAGCACAATTCAGTTTCTGCTTATGAACACCGCACAATATCGGTGACAAAACAGGTCGAACTTAACTAAATAAAACCATTAGGTCAGCACAATTCAGTTTCTGCTATGAACACACACACAATATCGGTGACCAAAACAGGTCGAACTATAACTAAATAAAACCATTAGGTCAGCACAATTCAGTTTCTGCTTATGAACACACACACATATCGGTGACCAAAACAGGTCGAACTATAACTAAATAAAACCATTAGGTCGCACAATTCAGTTTCTGCTTATGAACACCCCACAATGTTGGTGACCAAAACAGGTCGCACTATAACTAAATAAACCTTTAGGTCAGCACAATTTAGTTTCTGATTATGAAACACCCAAATGTTGGTGACCAAAACAGGTGAACTATAACTAAATGAAAACATTGGTCCGCACAATTCAGTTTCTGATTATAGACCACACCACAATGTTGGTGACCAAAACAGTCGAACTTTAACTAAATAAAACCATTAGGTCAGCACAATTCAGTTTCTGATTATGAAACACACACAATGTTGGTGACCAAAAACAGGTCAAATTATAACTAACTAAAACACATTCTAATTAATTTTATTTACAATAACTAAAGTAAATAACTTCCAAAAGCAAAACTTGTTAAAGCTAACAGAATGCTACATTATTTTTTTTTAAAATAGATAAAGTCATGCAGAGTTAGGTGATAAATTATAACCCAATAAAGAAATAAGTTTATAGTTTATATTTGATATATTTCATTAGTCAGTTAGAGATGGAACAGGGGACATTTATTTTCGCATTTTCAGACCAAAAATAGCTTTTTCCTACTTTTAAATCCCACTGTAACTTAGTGTAGCATTAGGTACACTATACTGAAAAATGACATTGCCTCATCTTAATTTATAATTGAATTCATGTAAGTAGAATTAGTCTGATTGCGTGTGTTGCTGCGCATGCCTTCAATTCAGCACACATGTGTTAGGGCAGTTTCCCCTCTCCCTCTTTTAACCACTCCCACTTACATCCGACCTCACTTTTTCCCACAAACAAACTGTCAAGCCTGCACACAGCATTCGCATTCCAACTGTCAAAACTCTGTCACCATTCCAGCTACAGTAAAACTACCACAGAAGAATAGTTTTTGAGAGCAAGGAACTTGATTGACAGCTGAAATATAAGAAGTTTAGATTGGATATCTAAAGAAATAGGGGGCAGATCAACAAAAAATGATACAGTGGAGGTTGTGAAGAATTATAGTTTCTAGTTATGGTCAATTTAAATTTTTTTTTTTGGGTATAGATGCCCTTTAACACTAACACTGCACTTCTTGCAAAAAAAAATTCTTGGAAAAACTTTGGGCTTCATGAAATTGCTAATTCTTGCTTTTTTGGTACCATAATGCTCTGCATGCCAATTGCATGTGGGTAAGCTGGTCTACAACAGTAAGGCAATATTATTGTGTAGGTAGAGCTGATGGAGTAGGGAGAGATTGTTAGTGTTTTATATTTATATATGCGTTAATTAAATATCCAGCCTGCCAGCCAGTGCACTAGTCAGCTTACCAGCTTGTCCACTAGCCCACATTTCTCTAACATATTGGTTGCAGATAAAATGGTGAGCCTTGTTAGTAGCATATACTACAGAGATGAGTACTGTGCATAAGGTGATACCCTTTTATTATGGATGAACAGTTCATTTTTACAGACAAGCTTTACGAGAGTACACTTCTCTCCTCTTATAGTACTTATCATTTTAGTTTATACATATTGGTGGGAGCTGCTGTACTGTTTCCCTTAGTAATTGATTTGAATTATTATAGATAATGTTCCCCATGCCCCACACTCCCTCCCTTTGATTTGGCCTATTAGCTTTATACTAAAACATGTTTATTGATAAATTTCACCTCCCATTGACTTATATATCTGTTATATATCAATATGTTTGCCATGGCATTTGGTTTTGTTAAACTTGCTAAAGATTTATTAAACTGCCAATTAAACTAAAAACAATGATATCATCAGGTAAAGCTTCATGAACATACAGAGTTAAAATGCGCTGCCCAGCTGAGTCTAGGTACGACTGCTTTCTCTCTAATTATCCCTCTCATGCCTAGAGAGTACACAAACGAGAGACTACTACAGGACAGCACTGAAAAGAAATGGTTTTAATGCAGCTTATTGACAGACAGCCATGGAAGTGTTGTACAAAAGTGTTTTAGGTTTTCGAGGTGTTTAATGTGAACTGGAACATTTTCTACCGAGATGTCAGTTCTATGGTTGAGCAGCCCCAAAAGGACACAGCGGGAGTTTTAGTGACAAGTGCAAGGAAGGGGAATGTGATTAGTTGGGCAATTTGAGAGACAGGCGAAGGATTCCTTTGAGACTTATCATTAATGGAAGGAGATGAATATGATCTCACTTTAAAGGTTAGATGTCAAATGCTGCATGTTCTGCAGGTGTAGGCACCAATGTACTCTGAGCACAGCACGAGACATTAGTATTCTAAGCTTGTTCCAGGCACGATGCATTGCTTAGCAACTCCTGGGTTTATCTGACCCTGGTTCATGGAACCAACTGTGTCTCAACATGCCTTGTTGGTTAAAAGTTTTGAGAGAGACATCTCACACTGAAACTGATTTACCCTGAGGAGACTAAATCAATCTCATTGGAACAACCTGTGCTCTCTTACAGACCCTAATATGCTTTCATAAAAGGCTCTGCCATGTAAAGATTCAGAACAAGGATCAGGAGCGTTCAACTGTTTCCCATTATGAAAGATTTAACACCTTAGTTACTAGAATGATTTAAACCTACAACTTTTGCAATAGTGTGATAAATAACAATTTTCACTGCATTTTGTAGACTGTCATTAAAAATAACGGTTTTATTGTAGTATAAGCATTGGCCAGTTTGGTCTAATAAACTCATCAGAAACAGAGGTTGTTGGATTGAACAATAAGGTGGAAAGTCATTATGACAAAAGAAATGAAAGTAAAGCTACCACTGGATCATAAATACCCATTACAAGTGCAAGTAGTAGAAGCAGGCAGATTTGAATGATCTCTGATAGTAAAGTCACCATATCATATCAGGGAAACACTTTGTTATTAATAAAATTAAATACAAAGTTGCTTCCTGTTATTATTAAGCTTCTGAATCAGGGCAGGTCCCTGAAAATTACAAGGATATCCGAACCCATGGCGGCACAATAATGAAGGTATCAATTGCCCCCATGTTTGAAAAAAAAGTCACCACAATGTATTATTATAAATACTTACATAGTGTTGTAGCATTAATAAAGGTTGAATACAGACATGGTTCATCTAATCCAATCTTTTTAGCCTATTCATTTACCCTACTAACAGTTGATTTAGAGAAAGGGGGAAAAAACTTCCAAAGCCATGGACAGCCGCACACAGGGCAAGGAAGGGTGTTTGCCCCCCCTGGATTTCTCTCTAAAAATGTAAATTACTGTGCACTGCCCAGATCTTCTGCTGGCCCTTTAATGAAAGGTAGAGTGAGAGTCTCAGCCAATCGCGAGTGGTACCAAATCAGAGTGAGGGAGATTCAAACTCCTGCTCTGACCTGTAAATCACTGCCGATCAGATCCCAAGTGAGAGAAGCAGGAAAAAAAACCCATATCAATATTCCCAGTATGATGTACGTGTATCAGTAATCCCAGTATGATGTACCTGTATCAAAAAATCCCATATGAATAATCCTAGTATAATGTACTATAATGTTAAAGTTGTCATTTTCACAGATTGGTCCAGTGTGTACCTAGCTTTAGAACCTGCTACTTCCATAACCTGACTCTTCTCAGAGCCAGTATAACAGACAATCCTGTAACTCCATGATATTGTCAACAGCCCTACTAGGAACTGCAACTTCATCCATAAACCACATTTACCAGACTTGTTCACTGTGTTTCTCCCCCAACATTGCTTGTTTTCATACAATTCATTTTGATGATTAGGCATCTTGACAGTAAATCTAGGTACACACCTAGCGATTTTTCCTCCTGACCGACCGTTCAATACTTTCGACCGGTCGGCCAGGAGGAAGGACTGGGTCGCAGCAAAAGCAGCACGTCCATAGTTACCGCGCACCGACCGTGCGCAAAACGACGTGCGGTCCATAAATTACTGTGCACTGCCCAGATCTTCTGCTGGCCCTTTAATGAAAGGTAGAGTGAGAGTCTCAGCAATCGCGAGTGGTACCAAAATCAGAGTGAGTGGGAGATTCAAACTCCTGCTCTGACCCTGTAATCACTGCCGATCAGATCCCAAGTGCAGAGAAGCAGGAAAAAAAACCCATATCAATATTCCCAGTATGATGTACGTGTATCAGTAATCCCAGTATGATGTACCTGTATCAAAAAATCCCATATCAAAATCCTAGTATAAGTACCTGTAATGCTCCAAGATGAGCGCTGCTGCAAAGAGCTAAGAAAGTACAAAGTGCAGCAGAGGTCAAGGTAACCTGTTTATTATACACACCTAAACACACAGTGAAAATGATAAGTATACTAACAAGACTATATTCAAAAGACAAGAGAATGAAGGTAAGAATAATAGGGAACTGAGAACGGCACGAAAACAGGACTGGAACAAAAGCAGGCAAGGTCGGAACAGGAGCAAGGAGAGGAGTGGGAGGCGGCAACAGAAATGACGATCGGAATGAACTGAAGGGGGTGGAGCCAAAAACGGAGACGGCAACAGGGAACAAAAAAAAAGTCCAAGGTGAAATGGCCTGCTGCTGGTGGGAAGGAAAACAAAACATGCAACTAGAGGTGATATCTGGACACAAAACAGCGACACTAGTGGACTAAATAGGAACAGGAATAGTGACATCTAGGGGCAAATAAGGCAGAACAGAGATCCTTACAGTACCTGGATCAATAACCCCAAAATACTGCGCCTGTATCAACAATCCCAGTCTGCAGTACCTGTATCATAACCCCCAGTTGCTGTACCTGTACAATAACCCCCAGTTTGCTGTACCTGTATCAATAATCCCAGTTTTGTTACCTGTATCAATAACCCCCAGTTTGCTGTACCTGTATCAATAATCCCAGTTTTCGTACTTGCATCAATAGTCCCAGTTTTCTGTACCTGTATCAATAATTCCAGTTTGCTGTACCTGTATCAATAATCCCAGTTTTCTGTACCTGTATAAATAGTCCCAGTTTTCTGTACCTGTATCAATAGTCCCAGTTTTCTGTACCTGTATCAATAATCCCAGTTTGCTGTACCTGTATCACTAACCCCAGTTTGCTGTACCTGTATCAATAATTCCAGTTTGCTGTACCTGTATCAATAGCCTCAGTTTTCTGTAACTGTATCAATAGTCCCAGTTTCTGTACCTGTATAATAATCCCAGTTTGCTGTACCTTACACAACCCAGTTCCTGTACCGTATCAATAATTCCAGTTGCTGTACCTGTATCAATAGCTCAGTTTCTGTAACTGTATCAATAATCCCAGTTTGCTGCACCTGTATCAATAGCCTAAGCTTGCTGCACCCGTATCAATAATTTACCTATTGATCTATCTACCTATCTCTCTCTATCTCCATTTCTCTCTGTATATACACATGTCTAGAACTCTGTCGATATCTGTATCTCTCTGTCAATGTCTTTATGTCTGTCTCTTTATGTCTATCTTTTTATATGTCTTTATCTGTGTATTCTGTTTCTCTATCATTATATTTGTATTATTTATATTTTTTAATATTAATTAATTTCAAACTATCCCCCCCCCCCCCAAGGCCACACCCACTCCCACGGCAGTTATTATTGCCTTTGCCCCCCCCCCCTGGAAACTTTTCTGCGGACGCCTAAAGGACAACTACACTGTAAAAAAAAATACTGTTCAAGGCTGATTATCAGTTATATCTCCCTGCCCCTGGAACTTTTCATTTTAACTGTTTTTTTCCCTCCAATAAATCTGGATAGTTATCTACTAGAACCCCCAAATTTTTATCCAACAAATTGAAAAGGGCATGCCCACCCCCAAAACAAAAATTTGCCCCACTGTGTAGTGTCTAAAAATCTTTACATCTTCTCAGCTGTATGGTTGTCCTGCAGGGCCTGATCAAAGTCCTAAAGTGTAGAGTAGGAGCTGTCTGTGGGTAATCTGATGCCTGCTACTTCCTTGTCCTTGTTGAAGACTGGCATGCGCAGGAGAGTCCCCCACCCCTCCGGATCCCTCAGCACTGTACACAAACTTTTTTAAAATAATGCAACCATTAATGTAGAGGACCCCCCCCAACATTAAACGGCACAAATAAACTTACCTAACCTCGTTCCCTCTGCCGCCACTACCTAAATCTCTGCGTTAAAATATATAGATTTGTGTACATTAATAAATCTAGACTGTTTCTCTATATAAAAAAAGCAGGATAAAAAAAAACTGCCCTCCCTTCTGGGAATCAAAAGGAAAACAAGTAATTTTAATGTACACTTTGTAACACTGCTTTATAGTGGGTTTAGAAAATTCCACAGTTACCCCAGACTAGACTCAAACTCATAAAGTTCTATGAGCTGCAGGGCCACCAAGGCTGTTCTTTTATTCTCTTTTTCTGTCTTTTGTGGTGATCTGTAATAGCAAGGGCAGTTTAAATCTATGATAACCGGTATTTAGTTGTGCTCTAGATTTAGATCATGTATTCTAAACAAATCTTTAATTAAAAACACATTTCCCAGCAATCAAACCCTCATACAAATGTTCCAGACAGATAATCTCATATACAGAGATTGAGAATCAAACATTGTCTGTTTCACTGGCATGTGTCAGTTTATATGGTGAGATCACATTGTCTTACACATCGCACAGTGTCTATTTGCTAAATGGATTTCCGTTTATATTCCAGTGTAGTTTATACAGACAACAATTGTCATAACTCCTGTTTAAAGATGTTCGAAACTGTTGAGTTTTGTTCTGTTTTCGAATTTTTCAAATTTTTGGAAAATTCGAAAACGGGCCCATGGGAGAAAAAAATGTGAACGTTTCTGTCCATTTTGAGGGACAAATAGTAATAGTAGGTTACTGTAAATGACACAGGGACCTGGGGAATGGTCTGGGGAACCCATAAATATAACCGATTTATAAAAATCGAAAATTCGAAAAATCTGGGTTCCGTGAAATCCGGGAGTTCCAAAAGTTTCATCCGGACTTCGAAACCCTCAGATTCGATTCAAAACTGGGTACTATTCGAACCCAAATTACATCTCTACTCCTGTTATATGATAGAATGTGTTATAAAGCATGCAAAACAAAACAGAAATAATAGCACATTTAAAGGAAATCTGTAGTCTAAAATACTTTTTTTCCACAGAAATTACTTTGCTTTCTAACGCTGTATAGGTTAACTGATATTTCAGTGTCAGGGCAAAAGAATTTTATGCTTTTGCGACGGCCCGCAATCATTGCCCGACTGTTCGTTCACCTGAATCGGACGAATGGGTGGTTGGTTGGTCGCATCAGAAAACCATAAGTTCCCTATGGACCACACGTTCGGTCGCCAAAAACCTGTGAAGTAATTTTCTTCACACAATAAAGTTCATTTATCTTTCCAGCACAGACTTACACTGGTTACTTTCACACTAGGGAATGCAAATGCATAGAAAAACAGTACACACAGTGATATTTTGTGTGTTTTCTTTTCCCTGTGCATTTGCATTTCCTTTTAGTATTTTTATAATGGAAAGGCATATATTTATTGATACAAATGCATCCTGCGGTGCTTTTTAAGTATGACACTGCAAATAATTGCAAAGATCTGTTCCCTATGAAGAAAAAATGGCGGCCTGTTTTTTGGTCCCAGCATGAAGGAACCTTTGGCTGGGTACACACCAGCCAATATTTTCTGCCGACCGACCGATTATCGGCACTTTCGGTCGATCAGCCGAAAATATTGGTGTGGGGTGGGCGGCCACGACCGTCATCAATCGTTCATTCGGCCAAATCGGCCAAACGAACGATCGGACGTGTCGGTAAATTCTGATCGATTCGGCCGTGGACTAATTTTCCGCGACCGACAGACATTTGTCCCGGCCGAGTGCTCGGTCGGGACAAAAAGTCCCTCCATGTGGACCCAGCCTAAGGCATTATACATTCTCTCCAATCAGCAGAACTGGATTGTAATTTCATCATGAAACTGGTTGTTATGTAAGAGAATAAAATCTGGTGGGTTCGGACATTTCTAGTGCTAAACAGCAGGAAGAGTAAAAAGGTGTTTGGATTGTGCTTCAAATTGAAAAGAATAGGGATGCATGTTTCTATGCAGAAATTTGAAGGTCAGATGCCCAAATGTTGTGCCGAAATTAGGTTTTTCAATGATCAATACTTGAGAAGTTTTGTGTTGAAGTTTTATCAATAGTTAACAACAATGAAATTTAATTGAGAAAACTGGTAGTTTCAACAAAAAAATAGTCAGGCTAAAACTACGGTTCATCCCTAGTAAAGAAATTAAAATCTTTCTTAGAGTGAACACTCCAGTCACTTATTCACTCCTGTCTACTTACGCACGCTACACACGGGCAGATTTTTCAGCCCAATCGACCGATATTTCCGTGTATCGTTTGGGCCGAAAAATTGTTGCTGCTTTTGTCTGCAGCCAGCATGAATGAACAGGCGATCGGACATGTCGGTAAATGACGGCTGATCGTGCAGCAGTTGAACCGTGCGATCAGTTGCACAAACTGTCAGCGTTTGTCCTGGCTAAGCACTAGCTCGTAGCGAATGCTCGGTCGGGACAAATAGTCCCCTCGCGTGTACCCAACCTTAATTTTACAAGCACATTACACTGAAATTCAAAGCTTGTAACAAAGATGGCTTTAAGAGCAGGGCAACGTTTTGATAAACCCCTTGACTACTTTCATTGTAAGAAAGATTATATAAAAGGTAGAATGTTCTTTTAACAATATAAAGCATTTTACAACTAGCCCTAGGTCCACCTAGGCCTAAACCTACACTGTTTTTTATACTGGTTACTAAAACTATCCTGCTCCTGCTTTGACCACCTCCTGGAAAATCTGAACCACTATCACTCTGCAATCAACCTTAAGCTGGGTACACACATTCCCCATAAAGGGCCTTCGGTACCATCGGGATTGGCCTTTTATTGAGAATCTGAAACGGGCGAAACAATCGTTTCTGATGCAGACGAACAGTCCGCATGGGCATCGATCTTTACAAATGGTAAATTTCCCTTGTTCGCGGTCGGCCCCCTATACTAAGAAATTGGGAGTCTACCATGATCATAAGGAGTACGGGCAGTCAAGAACATTCTCCTTATACTTTCTATAGGGAGAACGAATGTGACTGTCTGTACTCCCATCTGTTAAAGTTGTCATCTTTCACAGATTGGTCCAGTGTGTACCTAGCTTTAGAACCTGCTACTTCCATAACCTGACTCTTCTCAGAGCCAGTATAACAGACAATCCTGTAACTCCATGATCTATTGAGTCAACAGCCCTACTAGGAACTGCAACTTCATCCATAAACCACATTTACCAGACTTGTTCACTGTGTTTCTCCCCCAATCTTTGCTTGTTTTCATACAATTCATTTTGATGATTAGGCATCTTGACAGTAAATCTAGGTACACACCTAGCGATTTTTCCTCCTGACCGACCGTTCAATACTTTCGACCGGTCGGCCAGGAGGAAGGACTGTCGGTCGCAGCAAAAGCAGCCACGTCCGATAGTTACCGCGACCGACCGTGCGGTCCATAGAGGACTGCACGATCGGACGAGGTTTTCCACCATGTCCGATCGTCTGATTCAGACGAACGGTCAGTTGGACATGGGAGCATTCAGATGCGATAATTTCGGTCTAATCGACCGATACACTGAACTATCGGTTGATCGGACCGAAATATCTAATCGTGTGTACCCAGCTTAAAGAGCTGCATTGCCCCAGCAATGTACCAGATAGATTGCAGATCACAGACTGAATATTGAACCTGATAATGTTTTGGCCTTCTGACTCCTTTCCATATGGCATGTACATTTTATCAGAAACAGTAAACCTATAGATTGTTTTTTTTTTTTGCCTGCTTTGAAATTTAGAGAAAAATAAGATAAATTGATAAACTAAGTTGGTGTACAATAAGTTAAGTTATTAAACTAATATATTATTGGAAATGTTTTAAAAAAAAAAATAAGAAAAAAGCATTCATTGAGAACATGTTGTGATTAGAGATGGCTGAAACTCACTAGTTTCATTCCGTTTTCAGATTCCCGGATCTCCGGAAAATCCCAAAGATCCAAAAATCTGAAACCGGAAGGAATCTTTGATAATTTTCGAATGTACAGAGCCATTTTTGATAATTTTTGAAAATAGCCTTGAATGTTCAAAATTCTCGAAAATACTATCGGAGACCATTTTCGTATTTTCGAATGTTTGATGCTATTTTCGAAAATTATCAAAAATAGCTCCGTACATTCTAAAATTATTGAAAATGCGATCTGAAGTCCCAAAATCTGAACAATCTGTCCAGATTTGGATGGATCATTCGGATTTCGGAACCGAGGAGTTTCGTGTCAGATCCGGGTTTGTGTCGGACCCGGATCCCATCTCTAGTTGTGATGTTCCTGTTTAATATTCTAATGATTTGAGCTGTTTCCTGTTCTTTTCTGTTCTTGTCAGTAATTTTACAGTGCTTCTCTCTCAGGTCGCATGGTCTTATTGTGAAATTCTCCATCTGTTCTAAGCTTATCTCTCCATTAAAAATAGAACTGATGGAAAAGAACTGTGGTATATGAAGTTATCTATTGACAGAGCCTGTAAGGTTAGCATACACATGAAATATAAAGCATACTAATTTATCTAGTCCAACAATTTGTTAATAGAAAATATAGTATGCCCACCCCCAAACAAAAATGTATAAACCTTCCCCACTAACCCAAACCACAACACTAGATTTCATACAAGGCCAACGAGGCCGTGGCCTAGGGCAGTGGTGCCCAACATGCGGCCCGATCACAATCAGGAGCAGCACTTGCTTAAAGGATAAGTGCACTGTAAAATCAAGTTATGTTCATTTGAAAGCTGCAGCTTTAAAAATACAGTTGCCATATTTTTTTTTTTTGCCTATGCCCCTCCAGAGCCTAGCTTTGTGCCTTGGAAGTTGCTGACATCTTGTTACTGGTTTGCTGAATGTTAAGCTCCGCCCCTCTGATATTTCCTCTGCTTTCTCCTGCTTGAGCCTCAAACAGTAATGTCTGTGAGTTCCGTGCACTCTCCTGCTTGAGCCTCAAACAGTAATGCCTGTGAGTTCCTTGCACGTGCGTGTGCACGGAACTAACAAGCATTACTGTTTGAGACTCATGAAGGAGAAAGCAGAGGAAATCTCAGAGGGGCGGGGCTTAACATTAAGCAAACCAGTAACAAGATGTCAGCAACTTCCAAACAAAGATAGGCTCAAGTATATTGCACCGAAAAAAAAAAATAAGTGCACTGTATTTTTAAAGCAGCAGCTTCCAAATGAACATAACTTGATTTTACAGTGCACTTATCCTTTAAATCCGGTGCAATATACTCACAACTGTCCTGGACTTCACAGTACTTCCTGGCTGCACAGATAGCCAGGCCTACGGTGTAGTAACTATAGGAGAAGGAGATTTATATGTATCTATATAGGCTGACTATGTGCTAACCCTGGGAGAGGGAGCGTGTATACATGCAGTGACCAGCGTGATAACTGTGGTCACTGTATGGGTGTCAGTCTGTCTGTGTGAGTGTCTGTCTGTCTGTGGGTGTATATCTATATAGGCCTATAAATCTATTGTGCAGCACATGAGGCCCTTGAGGTCAAATGTGTTTGGCACCCCTGGCCTAGGGTGTCAGGGTATATAGGGCGGCAAGTCTGAAATCCTCCATTTTTAATAAAACATGAATTGTTTACTGCAGTAATAGCAGAGAGAAAATGTACCGTATCTATTAACTGTATCTCCTTAATCCAGGCAGCCAGCCAAAAAAGCAGAGGGGTAAAATGTAACAACTGGTAAAGGCTGAACCTGCCAAGGGATCGAAATAGAAACAAAAGTAACTAATCCTGCAACTGGTTACATTGTGACCTTGTAATGCAGGGAGAAGAAAAGTAGTGAATGGACCTGCCTTGTATCTCACTGATAGTAACTAATCTTCCAATCTTCCAACAGGTTACACTGTCACCTCCTAATGTTCAGAGTGGGAAAGCAGTGAATGGACCTGCCTTGTATGTCACTGAGAGTAACTAATCTTCCTACTGGTTACACTGTCACCTCCTAATGTATAGAGAAGGAAAGCAGTGAATGGACCTGGCTTGTATCTCACTGATCGTAACCAATCCTCCAACTGATTACACTGTCACCTCCTAATGTAGGGAGAAGGAAAACAGTCAATGGACCTGCCTTGTATCTTAATGATAGTAATTTATCTTTCAACTGGTTACACTGTCACCTCCTAATGTAGGGAGGAGGAAAGCAGTGAAAGTACCTTCTTTGTATCTCACTGATAGTAACTAATTTTCCAACTGGTTACTCTGTCACCAGGGGAGCAACTACCAGGGGAGCAGGGTGAGTAACCACAGGGGGGGGGTGCAGGAGCCAATGGGGCCCTGTCTTTTTATTTTTCCTATGACAGATATAGCCTCCTCCCAGAAAACCACTGTATGAAGCGTAGAAAGGAGCCCCAGCATAGTTTTGCAGGGGTCCCAGTGATTCCTAGTTAAGCCACTGACTGTCACCTCCTAATGTAGGGAGAAGGAAAGCAGCGAATAGACCTGCCTTGTATTTCACTGTTACATCCCTTTATAATGGGGACTTATGTATTGCATTGGTGCATGGTTCATTTATTTTAAGACAATCCCTTATAGTAGCAGATTATTTAAAGGGTATGTCCACCCTAAAACCCAAATTTTTCTGTAGTGCAGCCTCCCCCCTCCCAGCCCCAACCGCATTGTCATTTTTTAAAAAATATATCCGATCACTTACTTACCAGCCTTCGTTCCCGCGGCCTCGGCCATTAATGTTACTTCCGCGAAGGAAGCGAGACCGGCAGCCGCTTCAGTGATTGGCTGCAGGCAGCCAATCACAGAGGCGGCTGCCGGGTATGGAGAATGGCACTGGAAAGATGGCTCATAAGTAAGTAATCTGAGATTTATTTTCAAAATTGACAATGCGGTTGGGAGGGGGAAGGCTTCACTACAGAAAAGTGGTTTTAAGGAAGGAATCAAAACCAGAGCGATGGTGGGAGGGAGGAGGGGGATCTGCTCCCCTGCGCATGTCTGCAAACCTCCCGGAGGGGACAGGACAGGCAGAGACCTTTACACAGGCAGCCAGGCTCCTGCTCTTCACTTTCCTGGACTTTGGGAAAGCACTACAAGAGAGTAAGGATTTATTAACATCACACAATGGGGCCAAATTGGGTGGGTTAAATTTTAGTTTTGGGGGTGGACATGCCCTTTAATATTTAAATATCTATAAAAATCCATTGCATATGAATATTACAACTATTCATTGTTCTAGTGCAGTGCTCACTATTTAAGAGTATCTAGGCAGGGAGGGTGGTCCATAACAAGTTTATAACTATATAGATGTGCTTTTTCACTTTCACTTTGGCCCCAGAATCCCTCAACAAGATTTCCAGTTTTTGAATAAAAACTGCAATATCGTATCAGATTTTCTGTCAAAATAATAGTATTGATGATAAATGTACCAACATTTTTGAAACCTATCCAGACAGGTTCACTTCATATTGGATAAAGCAGCAACAACACAAGGGATACCGGTCCTCACTCCTTCTGTCAGAAAATCATGGGCCACTCGGCTTTTCTTTAAAACATCGGCTTTTATTTCAAACAAACTTTAAAAACAGCATAGTCCACCTGACGCATTTCGAGCATCCCCCTTAGTCATAGGCTTTTAGTCATTAGGCATTAGTCAGCGTGTGGGATGTCGAAATGCATCAGGTGGACTATGCTGTTTTTAAAGTTTGTTTTCACACCCAGACCTCCTCTTTTCAAAAGTGAGTAAAATGGTGGAAAAAATCTCACTAAGTACACACTAACTTTGGAAAACACATGTTTAAAAAAATAGAATCTTTAAAGGTCACTTATATGAATCTGTCAAAAATCTGTGCATTCAGTGTAATAGTGGATATTTATTATATGTTCACTTCATATTGTCCTTTCAGCCCCAAGCCTTGTGGGTATGCTGAAATAAAAGTGCTAAAAACCCTATTTGCTAATAAAACACCTGGGCTTATTCAATAAGAGGTGCAAAAATTTGCCTGAGCTGCTTATTTGCCTCAACCAATCAGATGAAACATTTCTACTGGTCTACTACAGTACACAGGCAAAATGTTACAACTCTGAACTCATTACTGAATGTCTTTTTTGTAATCAAAACTTAAAGGGCATCTATAGTGGGAAAATGAACTTTTTTTCTTTCTTTCCATGTGTTCTATAATTCCCCACAACCCCTAGAGTGTCTTCACTTTTTTCAGATTCCCCCTCTGTCCTGAGATACACCAGTTAGAAGAATACGTGATTGCATTCCTGTTCTCCTACTTGTACTGTCAATCAAATCCCTGTGACTGATCTCCCCCCCCCCTCTGTAATAAACATAGAGATAACAGCATTAGCAGAGGGGAGAGAGGTACTTTGATGGTAGATCTAAGGCTGCGCTTGACCCCCTTTAATAGTTTTCACTGATTGATGATGGGTCACAAAGTGAGAGACCGTAAACTGTACTGTTCTCCCTCTTCTTCCGTGTCTCCAGGACAGCTTGCTTTATTGGCCACTGTTGTGGGTGTGTTTTTCAGGATGTTGAACTTTTAACTCCTACTGCACATAAAAAGTTGTCGGTTAGCCGGAGCTGAGACATGAAGGAGGTAACAGAGGGGAGGGGGGAAGGGGGGGTGCTGCACACACATCTGACACCATGGTTAAACAGAGTCAGTGACAGATATAGGATTAAGGCAGCCAGAGTACATGAATTTAACTTTGCAAAGGGGCAATGTGTTTTTTTCACTATAGATGCCCTTTAAAGTAGATTTTATCATTTGCATGCTTTTATAGTGTAAGACATAGCCACTAGATGGTGTGTCTTACTTTTTTTATTTAAAATCTTATGAATGAGCTCATCAGGCTTCAAATTTGATTGCTTACTACTAGTGACATCACTAGAGATGTTTTTTTTGTAATCTTTAAAAAGTTCCCCAAAAATCTAACTTTGTTTATACCATTCTCTGATTAGAAAAGTTGTTGATTTTATTGTGTGCATTTTGTAAGCACAGCTGATGCTGATGGTATTGTTCCTTTCTCACGTTACTGTATGTAGGACATTTACAAACGCCCCATGGGCCAACAAATGTTCACTGCCTCAGGTTCGTTCAGAAATTTCCTTTTGCCGAGGTCATCTCCCTGTACTTAAAGAATTGGGAGTCGGCCGCGGCTGGGGAAATCTGCCGTCACGAGCGTTCTCCCTATGCTTTACAACGGGAGAATGCTTGGGACTATGAATAGGGTGGTTGTTACAAAATGCAATGATCATGCATGTGTGTAACCAGCTTTGAAGAGCATCTATAGTGAAAAAAACACATTGCCCCTTTGCAAAGTTAAATTCATGTACTCTATGCTGCCTTAATCCTATCTCTGTCAGTGACTCTGTTTAACCATGGTGTCAGACCTCTGTGCAGCACTCCCCCCTTCCCCCTCCCCTCTGTTACCTACTCCATGTCTCAACTCCGGCTAACCGACAAGCTTATCATGTACAGTATGAGTTAAAAATTCAATATCATGAAAAACACACCCACGCACAGTGGCCAATAGAAAGCAAGCTGTCCTGGAGACCCGGAAGTAGGAGAACAGTACAGTTTACGATCTCTCTTTGTGATCCATCATCAATCAGTGAAAGCTATTAAGAAGGGGGATCAAGTGCAGCCTTATATCTACCATCAAAGCTACCTCTCTCCCCCTGCTAATGCTCTTATCTCTATGTTTATTACAGAGCAGGGAGGGAGGATCACGTCACAGGGATTTGATTGACAGTCCAAGTAGGAGGAGTAGTAGAGGAATGCAATCACTATTCTTCTAACTGGTGTGTCTCAGGACAATGAGGGAATCTGAAAAAAAGTGAAGACACTCTGGGGGTTGTGGGGAATTATAGAACACATGGAAAGAAAGAAAAAAAAAGTTCATTTTCACACTATAGATGCCCTTTAAAGGTTCACTATAGCTCCTTTACCTACCTCCTTCAGTTAAAGGGCATGTCCACCCTTAAAAATTTTTTTGATATGCTGCTCCCCCATGTCTGGTAGCCCCAACCGCATGGTTAGTATTTTCCAAAAGCTCCCCAAACTCTTACTTACCTCCCCTCGTTCCTCCGCTGCCGCACTGCCGGCCCTCTGCTTGTGAGAATGCAAGCAGAGGGGGCGACCGGTAGTCCGTCTTGTGATTGGCTGAGCGGCAGCCAATCACGGACGCGGCTGCCGTTCATTCAGTGCAGCGGAGGAAAGAGAGAGGTAAGTAAGAGTTTGGGGAGCTTTGGGAAAATACTAACCATGCGGTTGGGGCTACCAACATGGGGGAGCAGCATATTAAAAGGGTTTCGCTAGGGGAGGATTGGAATGGAGGGAGAGGAGGGGAGGGAGGGGGGAAAGGCTGCAGTACCTGACAAATATCTACCGGAGGCAAGGTAGCAGGCAAGCCCTGCTAGCCTCCTGGTGGACAGTTTTTGGACTTTAGGGGGGGTCTACAGGAAACCCTATGGAGCTGGGATGTGAGGTAAGGATTACACTACACTACATGGTGGGGCCATTACTTGGGGGGGATTATCGTTTTGGGGGGGTGGACATGCCCTTTAATGCAAAAAGGAAATGGTTCACTTTCTGAGGGAACTATTCCTTTAACTTCCCCAAGTACAAAGAAGCTGATCTATTGCTCAAAGGTGGACAGAATTTTCAGATAAATCTAATATTGTTTCAACAAACGTAGAAAGATGAATATTAATGTGCCAGAAAAGAGAATTTTAAATGCACCACATGATCCAAGGATTTCTCAGGAAATATTAGGAGCCCCTGCAGGTCCTTGATTATAGTTATGGATTAGAAGCTGCCTTGTGTTCTAAGAATATACCATAGAATCTATTAACAGTAAATATATCTCATTAAATGAATTTGCTTAACTGCAATGCTTTATTGCACTTAATGCATGATAAACATATACTGTATACTGTATATATATCCTTCATATAGTATAAGATAATTTATAAGTTTATTAGAGACTAGCAAAATTGTGCCCGTTGGTGCACAATGGAAATTATCAGGGTTATTCAATAAAAGTTCTTATCGTTTAAAACGGTGCTAATTTTGCCCCAACCAATCAGATGTTAGCTTTCAAATCTTAAATCTGATTGGTTGGGGCAAAATTAGTACCATTTTAAATGATAAGAATTTTTATTGAATAACCCTGTATGTGTGTGTATGTTTTGCTATGTATTTTTACTGGTATGAATCTGAATATATCATAACTCTCCACTGTGCATCACTTCATTTGCTTGACTGTATTTTTACTGGTATGAATCTGCTGTCTTATCTCATAGTCTAGTCTGGTTGTTTATTGGGGCATTCTCCATTTGTTTGATCCTCACTCTGTTTTCATTTAATTTGTCTGTCTCCTCTTAGCCCCTCCAACTTCCCAGCTGAATAGTATAACTAATTGTAGTTGTAATCAAGCCAGTTATATCTGTAAGGACCCTAGTCACATTCTGCAGCCTTTCCCAAGTGCAGCATTTTATAAGAGTAGGGCTGAATTAACACCAGAATTAAAACAGAAGTAACCTGAAGTGCCTGACACTGAACTCTGCTCATTTAGATCAGATCATTGAACCCTTCCCATTATATTATTACCCCATCATCATGTTCCATATAACCTTGCTCCTTACCTACCTGATTACCTACCTACTCAGCTCCATCACCTTACTGCAACACCCCACTGTTGGTAAGTCTATTTACATCGCACCCTCCATTTTATCCTCTCCCCCCCTTACCCACTATGAATTCCTTTCCATTGTCATACATCCCCCAGCTTCCTCCACTAATAGACAAACACATTGTCCATTTAAATCCCACTCTCACCTCCTCTCGTTCTCTCTCCTGCTTCTACTTGCAGCTGGTGATATCTCCCCTAATCCCGGCCCCTCTCCCATACCGCACCTGTATTATTAATGCATCCCCACCCTAATGTCTACTGCCCGTAATGCTCCTTCATCCATTAGTACCCTAAACACACTTTATATCACTAATGTACCTTTCCTTTCCCTTCCCCCTGCTCCTATATCTGGGGCCTTGTGGAACGCACAGTCTGTTTGTAATAAACTTGCACATGTACATGGCCTATTTATCTCTAACTGCTTCACTTTTCTTGGTCTTACCGAAACATGGCTGTCACCCTCTGACTCTGTCTCACCCACCGTGCTCTCGTATGGTGGCCTTCACTTCAGCCACACTACTAGGCCCGATAATAAATGTGGTGGGGGGGTTGGTATTCTTCTCTCTGAGCGCTTTACTTTCAAACCTATCACGCCCTTACCAGCCCTCTCCCGTCTATCTTTTGAGTTCCACTCAGTCCTTGTTTACTCTCCCACACCCCTGCAGATTCTGGTTATTTATCGACCACCCGGCCCGACCATCGCTTTCTTTGACCACTTCTCTGCTTGGTTGGCCCACATTCTATCCACTGACATCCCCTCAATTATCTTAGGGGATTTCAATAAACCCATCGATACCAACACCTTTGCTGCCACTAAACGTCTCTCTCTTACCTCCTCCCTGGCCTTACCCAATGGTCCTCTGCCCAGACCCATTGTAATGGGCACACACTGGATCTGGTCTTTACCCGTCTCTGTACCTGCTCCATATCTAACTTCCCCAACTCTCCCTTTCCTCTGTCCGATCATCATCTTCTCAAATTTAATCTTGTGTCATCTGTCCTGGCCGTAACCCCTAACAACCAAATGTACAGATGCAGAGACCTGCGTAATCTCGACCCCCATTCGCTCTCTATCCCTCTCCAACAACTTAACTCTATGCCCTCCTTCTCTGACCCTAACCTTGCAGCTGTCCACTACCATAACACTGTTTCCAATGCCCTTGACTCTGTTGCTCCCTTATCCACCCGTCGCCTTAGATGCAAGAACCCACAACCGTGGCTTACGGACCAGATTAAAAAGTTAAAAAGGCAATCTCGTATAGCCGATCGACACTGGCGCAAGAGTAACAAAAATATCGACTTTCTCAAATTTATTGAATTTATCGAATTTATCGACTTTTTCGAATTTTGTCGGATCAGAGGTGCTTTGTCCCTAGCCAAACAAAACTACTTCACTTCACTCATATCCTCCCAATCCCATAACCCCAAACAGCTCTTAAAAGTATTCAACTCCCTGCTCTGTCGGCTGATGAAATAGCCTCATATTTCACAGAGAAAATTGAAAACATCTGAAGTGGTTTTCCTGTGCGCCCTAGCTCCTCCCTACAGCTTCCATCCACTACCATTGCTCTGCCCAATCTCCCTTCCTTGCTCACCCCCTCCATCTCTACCCATACCACTGCAATCTCTAGCCTCCCTTCATTGGTTAATCCCTTTACTTGCCCCCTAACGAGCTTCACCACTAGAGATGTCCGAACTTCGCAAAATCGGGAATTTCGAAATCCGTGAGCGAACCCGTTAAAATGAAAAATATTCTCAAAATTCTGAGATTTCCTGTATTTTTTCGAAAGTTTTCCGAAAAATTTAATTTTCGAAAATACGAGTAATCCTCGTAATTTAAAAATTTTTGGAAAATATGTATTGCCGAAAATACGAGAAATCTCCTGTTCGGAAGTTCGGAAGGCGGAAAATCCGGAAAAATCCGCCGTTCGCGAACGGGATAAATCCATGGCGGATCTTGGTTTGGATCCGCGAACCGGCCATCCCTATTCACCACTATAACAAAACAGGGTCTTTCATCTCTCGTATCCAGGACACGGCTCACCACCTGACCCCTCGACCCCCTTCCCTCACATCTTCTTCCCCCGCTCTCCTCTTCCTTCATTCCAGCCCTAACCTCTCTCTTTAACTTGTCCCTATCCACTGGTATTTTTCCCTCTATATTTAAACATGCTGTTGTATCCCCACCTAAAAAACCCTCCCTTGACCCGTCTGCTCTTTCCAGCTACCAGCCTGTCTCCCTTCTCCCTTTTGCTTCCAAACTACTGGAAAGACATGTCTATGCTGACCTGGTTAATCACCTGTCTGCTAACTCTCTCTTTGACCACCTCCAGTCAGGCTTTCCCCCTAACCACTCCACGGAAACTGCCCCCACTAAAGTGACCAATGATTTACTTAGTGCTAAATCTAAAGGTCACTACTCTTTGCTCATTCTTCTTGATCTGTCCTCTGCTTTTGATACTGTTGATCACCCTCTACTTCTTCAGATCTTGGCTTCCTTAGGTATCCAGGACACTGCACTTTCTTGGTTATCCTCCTATCTCTCTGGTAGGACCTTTAGTGTTTTTCACTCTGAAACTAGCTCCATTCCTCGCCCCCTTTCTGTGGGGGTCACGCAAGGCTCGGTACTCGGTCCTCTTCTTTTCTCCATCTACACCCATGGCCTTGGACAACTCATTAGTTAATTTGGATTCCAGTATCACCTGTATGTGGACAATACCCAAATTTACATCTCTGCCCTGGATCATCAAGCTGCAGGACACCCAAAAAAGACACTTGTCACTGCCACATGGGTACTTCTAAGTGCCGGGGAGAGAGGATCCAGTTCGAACTGCCGGACCCCTTAAGCCCCAAAGGGCACTTGTCAGTACCTAAAGGGCCCTTACAAGGGCACAAGGGCACTTAAAAGTGCCGGGAAGGGGGGTCCCAGTTCGAGCTGTGGGACCCCTTAAGCTCCAAAAGGTTCTTGTCAGTACTAAAGGGTCACACTTCCAAGGGTCACAAGGGCACTTCTAAGTGCCTGCGAGAGGGGGGCCCGGTTCGAGCTGCGGGACCCCTTAAGCCCCAAAGGGCCCTTGTAAGAGCCACAATAGTCCTTCTAAGGACCCGGGAGGGGGACCTTAGTTGAGCCACGGGACCCCCGAATGTCTGGCTGCAGGACTTTCGGTCATTTGGGAATACTCGAACGGCCGATTCGAGAATCCTCGAATGTTCGGGGATTCTTGAATTGGCTGCTCGAGGATTACTGAAACTGAAACCTGTTTGTGGAAACCAGAAGTAGTGCTACTTCCGGTTTTTCACTGTTCTTTCTGCGGGGACGTGTCTCTCAGACCATTTCCCAGGTCCCAGAGCCATTTACAGTAAGTTACAACTGCTATTTAATCCCTTATTTTAGGCGGAAATTTCCTAACTTCTTCCCCCATTGACTAATGGCAAAATTTGTGGATTTTCAAATTTCCAAATTTTTTCAGAAATCCGCAAATCCTCAAACAGAAAGGATTTTCAGAAGTTCGGCAATTCTAGGGTTATTGCTAATTTGAGGGTTACCAAAAATTGAGCGATACATTGAAGGGTTACTGAAATTGAACAATACATTTGAGGGTTACGAGTTCAGACGATACATTTGACTGGAAATCAAACAATGTGTTCGCTGGTTAATGAAAATCGAACAATACATTCAAGGGTTACTGAAATCAAATGATATATTTGAGGGTTATCGCCGAAATGAAACATTCGAGGGTATGGCTGCAATTGAGGGTTAGCAAATGGTTTGCAAATTCGAAAATTATTGAAAACACTAGTTTAGAGTTTGGAAAGTTAGAGTTCGTCTGACCTATTAAAGTTAGGGTTGAACTCGAGTTCCAGTTCGGTTCTAAGTCCATCTCTACTCATATTTATCTTTTGTAAAGTTACAATGCATTGACCTTTTAATATAATGTATATTTTTAAACAGCAATATAACAGAAATGTAAGTTAGTGTTAAGAGATCCACTGTCACAATTCTAAAGGCTCGTACACATATTCAAAATTAAGTGCCACTTCTCCCATATTTAGATTTGAGGTTTCACATATTTGTTAGTTCTCGAAATTGTACTGTTTATTTATTAATTTCTGATAGCCAAATTTCCAAAAATCGATAATTCTCGAATATTCTATTTAAAAAATTTGCTAATTATCAAAAATCCAGGAAAAGTTCTGCGATCCTAAAAATCCGAAAAAGTTATGAGAGTTTTGTTGGAACTTTGGGACCGGGTTCGGCTCGGAACTGGACTTCATCCCAACTTATATAAGGTCAGTAGGGATGGCCGGGTTCGCGGACCCGAAACCGGATCCGCCGCGGATTTATCCCGTCCGCGAATGGCGGATTATTCTGGATTTTCCGCCTTCCGAACTTCCGAACCGCGGATTTTTTTTTTTTTAATTTACCGTAATTACGAGAATTTTCGAAAACACAAGAAATTCTTGTAAATTCACGGAATTTCCGCATTTTGGTGATTATTTTCAAGACGGAGCAAGCCACATGTCCCAAAATATCCAATGGCAGCTAACATGATTATTGCCAGCCCCCTGGGTATAAAAGGTTGCTTCACAGGCGCCATTTTGTCAGTGTGTTGGAGTGTGTTTTGTGGAGACCTGACAGTGTAGGAGTTGGAGAGACTTTTTGGAGCTTTCTGTGTGTGGATTTCAGTATGGTGTATTCACACATCTTGAGACCCAACAGTCCTTTTAAGGACTAACCTTGTTGTTTAATACTCCATATTACAAAGTGTGGGCCTGCTGTAACTCAATGGTGTGGTTTCTACAAAGCCTTACCCGTTCACCCGCTTTCCCTTGCACGAAGCATACTCTGGGGGTGAGGGGTATGTCCAGTGGGGCCAAGCCTGCCTGGCCCCACTACAATGGTGGCAAACCGCAGTGGACATTATATAACCCAGTACCCCCATTGCCTTCTTTCCCTTGTTGTGTGCAAACTACTATATAGGGGGAATGTGGCCAATGTGGTGTGTGTAATGGCATAATGGTAAGGTATATACAATTATAATTACTAGACATAGAGCTAGCTAAATAGATATGTGTATTGTAATTTTTCAAATAAAAATTAATTATGAATCTATCTGAATAATTTGATATATCAAAAAATAAAGCCCAAAAACAATTTTCTTTTTTTTTTTTTTTTAAACCATGTACATAAAAAAAAAAAATTCATTGGGGTTCCAGCCTGGATACCCTCCTCTCCAGTGTTGTCAGGCGGCGGTCCAGGCACTGCCCCATGTGGCGGATATCCCGCTGTATGTTCTGGTAATCTGTGGAGGAAGATATTGAGAGAATTGTGTTGAAGATGTTCGAGCACATTTCCTAAAGCACAATGCGGGTGATGCAATTTTGCACCTGACAGCTAGTTACACATACATGGTACTGCAATGCAATAATGTTGTGGAATGTCATAAAAAGGAAAGCTCAGTATAAAATATCATTATTTCTAAAATTCTTAGTTTATATTATGCATACCTAGTTATGGTAACAGTGATTTTAACTGATTGGCTGTTGGATGGGTTACACATGCTCAGATCTCTACTGAGCAGCAACTGAATCAACCCAGGGACTGGGTCAAGGGAAATACCATAA
Source organism: Hymenochirus boettgeri (assembly GCA_019447015.1). Taxonomy (NCBI): domain Eukaryota; kingdom Metazoa; phylum Chordata; class Amphibia; order Anura; family Pipidae; genus Hymenochirus; species Hymenochirus boettgeri. Next base: position 93,804,309 of record CM033477.1, read on the forward strand.
CGATCTCTATTAGGGGTCCTGCAAAGTCAGTATTTCCGTTGCATTTATTTATACACAGTCACAATGCTGAATGGGCAGATTAAGGTCATTGGAATGGATAAAATCTTAAAAGTATATATATTATCACTGAACTTCCACTTAAAGCAATATTATTGCATTATGGGGGATCACTGATTAACAGCAGGAGGTAATTCTGGCATAAAACATTACGTTTATTGCGAAATTGTATCAGAACATTCTTGGTTTTGTATCACTAGGGCTGTGCAACATACAAAATTTTTTTGGAAGTAGAGCAGCCCCCATAAAAGCATTGTCAAACCCACAGTACCCAATGTTGCATCATGTAGCATGGATTTTACACTGGGAAAATACAGATATTAATAGTCTTGTATATAACATTTCATTAACGTTGCATATGATTTACTTACGATTTTCAATCATGGCCACCAGAGACACTGGAGAGGCTGGCGGTGCTGGAGGTGTTGGAGGGGCTGGAAAGGGTGGAGGGCCTGGAGGGGCTGGAGAGGGTGGAGGGCCTAGAGGGGCTGGTGAGGGTGGAGGGCCTGGAGAGGGTGGAGGGCATGGAGAGGGTGGAGGGCCTGTAGAGGCTTGTCCTGCTTCTAGAAAAAAAAATGTTTTATTTCAACAATCACTGTCCAATCCATTAGTAATATATTACATGTATAAGGACATGTCCTAAAAGGCTATGTAGTGAACATTTCTTGGATAATTTTGGACGTTTGGACCGAATTTCGTGACTAAAGCTCAAAAACTGAGGGACAAGATACAGCCCAAACAATGGGGAGTCGGGGACAATAAATGAGAATGAGAAATGAGAAGATCTGTCTCTCAAACCAAATTAATAGATTTGTTGCTTTTTTTTACGTAAATTTTTATCAGTGAAATAATAAAATTCACTTAATTATCACTGATAAATTCACTAATTATTTGCTGACAATCAAGGTCAATAAAAAGATAAAAAAATTGCTTAGGATGCACTTACGTGTCTGGCCCATGCCAGGTTCCTCCAGTTGGGGCAATGGACTGCCCGGAGGGCTAGTTGCTGGTAGTGTTAAAAAAGGAGATTTATTTTAACTCTCACTGTCATTAAATGTTCGAATACATTTACTAAAACAATTCTCCGAGAAGTTGTCAAAAAATATGCAAACATTTGGATAAAGGGCTTGGACACATCAACGTGTTAAAAAGCACACAATAGTGTGGCACAATTAATGTCATCCTCAATTTTTGCACAATTGTGCAATCGTACTGCACTCGCGCGGCAATACACATGAGCGCACCGGAAACACGCGCTTGTATGCTTGTTTCTGGAGCGCTCATGTGCGCTGTAATGTGGCCTTGGACAAATGAAAAATTTAGAAAATTTTTTTCAATAGGCTGCACTTACATTCTTCCTCTGGCGGGGACGGTGGTGGGGGTGGGATATCTGAGGAAGATTCAGCTGCAAATTAAAATGAAAAAATACATAATGAATGATATATCTAAAGGATATATTTAATTATATACTTTGGATTCTGCTTGAAAATACAGATTAAATAAGGCAATATGTTATAGTTCCTTTAAAAGTCAATCATATTTCTATGGCAATGATTTCATACCTTATTCTGGCTAAGTACTTATATTTTATTGTGTGTATTGTAGCCAGTAGCTGTGTGTACTTGTATCTAGATTTTGTGGCTAACACAACATTTTTAATTTTGGAGTGTAAAAATCAATTTTTAATAATTGATCAACATTTTATTTTTGACTTTACTTTCCCTTCAAATAGGGCTGCCATTTTTAATGATCAATTTCATTTTTAACTTTACTTAGCCTTTAAATAAGGCTGCCATGGAAATGGAAGGGTGGGCCACCAAGTGTGTTTACCTGTGTCTATGTGTGGGTATCATTTTGAATTTATAGGTGTTATGTTAAATAAAGTCACTTTTCAGTGATTTATTTTTTGACTTTACTTAACCTTTAAATAGGGCTGATATTGAATAATATAAGAATAATAATAATGTAATAATAACCAGTGAATGAGAAATACAAAGAACTCGGATCTCTCTCTCTCTTTCTCTCTCTCAAGCCAAATTTAAGGATTATTGGTGTTTTTAAAAATATATATATAAATATGTTTTTGTCAGAAGTGAATTAAAATATTTTACTACTTATTACAATACAGTAATATAATAATAATAATAAAAAGTATACTTGCCTTCCATCATTTGCCGTATGGCAAGTACATAATGAGGCCTCTGCCTCTTTAGATCAGACCACTGTCTCTGGAGGGTAGAGACAGTGGTCTGGTAGCCGTAGCGGCGCAGGAGCCGGCGCTGGAGCCCCTCCATAATCCTGCACTTTCGGCGCCACACATGATAGGTGCCAGGGGGGAAGTCATCGTACCCCCTGGACAGGAGGTACTGCATGGCATATAGCTGCCTTGCAGAACTCGCCATTTTGCAGGCAGAAAGTTCCGGTTCCTCATTTTTACGAAATTCCTCGTTTTTACGAAAATCCGCGGTTTTTACGGAAAACCTCATTTTTACGGAAATCCTCGTTTTTACGGAAATCCTTGTATTTTCGAAAAATACCGTTTTTTAAAATTCACGCTAGCGGACTGTAATTTTTAGGTATTGTAGGCATTGATACGTGTTTCTAAGGCCATTACCCAGGTCCCTGAGTGATTAAGTGTACGTTACCAAGGCTATTTAGACCACTTTTAATGCGGATTTTGCCAAACTTTTATTTTAATACGTTTTAACGGGTCCGCTCACGGATTTTCGAATTTACGGATTTTTTCGAAAATCCACGGATCCTCGCGCGGACCGGATTTTTCGAAGTTCGGACATCTCTAGAGGTCAGTGCCCAAAACGTAATCCTAAATACAGTTACATAACAAACTTTAAGGTATTCTCCATACAGCACAAACATATGAGTACTTTCTTTTCACTGATTTCAAAGGTTTACAAAACCTTTGAAATTAGAGCAGTGATAAATAGTAGCGCATTAAATCTAAAACACCATGGGTAGAAAGAAAGCCATAAAGAAAATATGAAGTTGATTATAATCTATATTTGTGAAGGTTACATAAATAGTTTCAAGGTAAGGCAAGTTAGGAAAATCACAAATAAATAACATAAGAAAAGATGTGAATAATAAAAAGGGGACAGTGAATGTGTCAGTAAGAAAAATGCCTTGCTTAAAATTAAGTTGAATAAATACACATTTAAGCATTTCATTTAGCTGTCATCCTGCTATTATCTATTTCCTAAGTAGGATTTTTCTGCTTCAGAACTGCTGGATTCTATATAATGATGCTTCAAAACATAACCTTAAAGGTCTACTTGACAACCTATGGTGGTGGAAAGATTTTTTCTTAAATGTGAAGTTTTGTATCTGACATAAGACCAGAAGACTAAGGAGGTAGAATGCTTAGTACATTCTGGAGAGGTGTTTTGTTCATAATAACTTTCTAACAAACAGTAGCAGTTAAATGCCATTCATCACAAAGGCTGTGCGGTAAGAATTGGATTTGGACTATATACAGCCAAGTGTTTTACCACATGCTGCTGCAAACTGCATTAAGAGCCACTTCACCTTCCATCTACTAGACATAAAATGCAGGGGGTTCAGTAATCACTAGGAACAGATGTCATATGCAGAGTGGGAGCCACTACCTGCACCAGACAGAGAAAAACATTTAATCTCTGCTTGTAGTATAGGCAATGGGCCTTGCTTACCCTATATCCCATTGCTTAGTTTACCTCCATGTGATGTCAGGTGGAACAGTTGTGAAAAGCCTAATGTGTGATAAAATGTTTATATTTAGGATCAAATATTCCTGATTTAATTTGATTTAAAAGGAAATGTTCTTCTTATACATTATGGGAAATTAAAAATATTGTAATAAACATATAACCCAAACGTAAACATGATTTCCCCCATACATAAAAACACAGGGGAGGGGCTGCAAATTCTACTGAATAGTAGCAGCCCCATCTAACCATCACGTTTCACTTTATTTTAGACATAAGGCAGCCATGGGGTTTACGGAAAGTCCCCTCAAAGGTGTAGGATGACTAACTACAGATTCCAGGTGAGATCCTTCTGTGGGTATCAGTAGTGTAGCAATTAGGAAATGTTTAAAAATTCTCATTCAACCTTAAATCCTAATGGGGTGTTTAGGGAAATGTTTGTGTTATTTACCTGCCAGCAAAAAGAGCAACCAAAGCACCGATTGCCTTGAGATGTAATGGTTATTTTGCCCTAGGGATCTGCCTATGGAAAGATATGGATCTGCCCACATTGATGTCTTTATATATGTGATAGTTGGGAAATGACCATAATGTTCCTAGTGCACAGTCAGTTTAACACATACCAAATGATCACCCAATATAAAATGTCACTTGCTAGAGGGGTAGCATTATTTTTAGAGAGGTTTATTGTCCAAGTGACATAACCGGATGTGTTAAGATCAAATTAACATAATCCTATCAGCATGTGCTGTAAAACTCACAGATAATTGTTACATAGGTGTCAATTGTTCCTAATTTGGTGGGTTAAAGACATTAAAACTGCATTGCAAGCAGATAAACATTCCAACGTGAAGTAAATTCAGCCAAAATTCCATAATAGTCAGTTTAGATTTTCTTTTAATTTCTATATTAAAAGTGTCTATTTAAAGGGCAAGTCCAGCCCTAAAATGAAAATTTTGCATACAGGTAAATAACCTGTAAAATCAAAACCCTAAACGGTAATATGCTTGTGAAGGTTCTCATTCATCCAGGTCATGGTATATCTGCACTGCACTGCATATATGATGTCGCTTTTCTTGTGTTTCTTGTGTTTCTACCGAAACACAAGAAAAGCGACATCATATACGCAGTGCAGTGCAGTGAAGAATGCTCTGATTTGTATGTGGGGGAGACCAAACAACAACTGCATCAACGTATGGCCCAGCACAGAAGAGCCAATTCCTCGGGTCAGGACTCAGCCGTAAACCTGCATCTTAAGGATAAAGGACATACCTTTGAAGATTGTAATGTTAACATATTGGCAAAGGAACGTGACTGGTTCAAGAGAGGTGTTAAGGAGGCCATTTATGTGAAAATAAAGAAACCAATCCTAAATAGAGGTGGGGGGGTTCGACACCATCTGTCTGCCATGTACAATGCTGTTTTGACACCTTACTCTGGGCGTTCCTATAACACCTCTTAGCCACTATCTAATCACGCCCTTAACACCTGGCTGTGATATGCTAATTGGGATTTTCCAGGGTACATAAGTGCCACAGATTCTTGTACAAGTCATTCTGAATTGAGAAAGCCAGTCGGATGACTAGCGAAACGTCTTTAAGAACTAAACTTCAAGTCCGGTTGATCTAATTGAATACAACACCTAAACGGTAATAGTTTGAAATGTGAAATATATGTCTAACCTGAAATCCTGCACAATGTCCTGTTTCCCGTTTCTGCTTCCTGGTTCTTCCAGTTAGCAACTGTCAGTTATGGATTTGACAGTTGACATCACATCCAATGACTGAATGTTAATCCCCTATCTGCCTCTTCTGAGCATGCCCAGGCTCAGTATCTGCTCAGTACAGGTTTCTAAATTGCTCAGTTTCCATGAGGCATCCAGAAGCATAGCAGGCATACAGTAATGAATTCATAGGACAAAGTATGATATATCAACATATTTTAAAGAGGCCGTTCTTTCTAAAAGATGTTCTTATGAGGGTAGAGTTGTCCTTTAAAGGCAATATATAGTACTAGAGAATATCTTCTAGTGTAGCAATTTATTATTTACATCTAATTGGCACATATCCCACAGCTGAACCACAATTATTGGTCCCACAAATAATCAATTGCAGTAGGAAAAAAGCGTTTTCTCATCAGTTCATGGATGACACAAAGAACATCCAGTGAAATAAGAATATGTCCATCTTGTCTTGATGTGTTCCACCTTTATAAACAGTGTATGTAAGGTGTTAGTTGAACTAGAAATTGTACAGCAAAGGTTTTTCAAGCTAAACTATTATAAAATTAGTACATTATGAAGAGGAAAATCAAGCAGGAAAGTAAGGTGCAATAGCATCAGTAAAAAACCTATTTGCCTACATGGGCAGGCAAAATATTTAGAGTTACAGCAAGTTAACTGTATCCATCAGTGTAGAGTTAAGTGTATATAGAGGGGGTGTCAGGACATGGTCCATGGAGGAAAAAGTGGCTGAATAAAATTGGTGGACTTATTTCAACCCCAAATATTTTTGTTAATGGTTTAAAAAGTAAGATTTACATGTCCATGTTGATGGCACGGTGTACTTTCATTGTACTTTCATTTTATTATTATAGGGCAGACCTGGGCAAAGTAAGGCCCAGGAGTCCCTCAATACTAGGCCTGTACCCAAAAAAATCTTAATATTTAATGATTGTCTCAGGCTAGATAACTGATTTATTTTTTTAAGTTTATTTTATAAAAAATATAATGATTTGATTAATTAATTACTTGACATTCATGGAATGCATCTGAAATTTTACACACCGTGTATTGTAGCTAATAATAAAAAAAATCCAATGAACCGGGTATATTATTTTAATCTTTTTAGAAAATCCAGTTTGCAATCTCTTTAATGAGAATTCAGTTGAACCTATTGGTCCGTCCCTATATGAAAATCCAAGTTTCTTATGCAGCCCCCTGGGAAATTTAATTGCACACCCCTGTAGGGAGTAGTTGCCTTTTGTACTGCTATCTCTTGTAGCTGACACTATCTGTTGCTCCTTCATACAGGTTTTCTTTTTCACAGCACACTTCTGGTTCTATGTGCATGGGTGTAAAGCTGGGTACACACAGTACCGATAAAGCTTTATCGGTACCGTGTGTACCTTGCTTTTACAAATGATTGCACTGCCGCCGAACAATCAGGTTGACCGAACGCTCATTCGGAACGCTCATTCGGCTGAGGTATACTGCTTCTAGGGGAGTCGGCCGCAGCAGAGTCCCAAACGTTCTCCCTATGCGGTGCAGGGTAGTAATACAGCTCTTGGCTTACCAATAATAATAAAACAAAGGTACAATGAATGTACACTTTTTTAAATTTAAGTATATATTTACATTACAGGATGAATGTAATATGAATGTAAATGAATGCCTCAAAATAAACAGGTGTTTCCCTGTGTAATAAGCACCCAAATTGCTGTATTTTTAAACGTAGAAAGGTTGGCTTAAAATGGGTGTGTTTGTGGATGTCACTCCTCCTCTTTTTCCCAATAGCCTCTCTTTCTGGTTGCACCTCCCTGTAAGCTAAAACTTTATTTGTCACCTGCCCCATAAACTTGAGAAGGCTTAAATCACCAGCAACCATGGGAAACAGGAAGAAAAGGGACATTTGTTTTAAGATATTTGTTAGCATTCAAAATAAAAAATATAGTAAATCGGGTTCTCAAGACATTTGTCCTTCATTCTCCTTTAAAGAATAACATTAATAGCATTTCAGGCTCTTTTAACATGACCAAATTACTGTTGAAAACAAAGCAATACAGTGGCCTGTGAAACATTACCCAATACCAAGTCAACAAAATCAAATTTAAAACTAAATTCTAAATCAAGAAATATTTTCTCAGTTTTAAGAGATAAAGTAATCTGCATATTCCATATGTAGAGACCAATTCTGGCCATATACTAGAAAACCTCCAATGTTTCCACAATGTTAGGGACACTGCTTGGACTTATTTGACTGCAAAATGAATGGACCAGTACATCAGGAAGAAGAAATGGTGGAGTTTTTAGAACTTTAGAACAGGTCTTTATGCACGGCTGAGTGGTAGCCGAAACAAGTAGATGCTTGAACATTGAATAAAGAGACTATTTTAGTACAAGTACACCAGAGAGTGTCTTGATATATATATAACATGGCTAGGAGTAGCTGAAATGCATTCACTCCAATATAATAAAAGTTAAGTTTTAAAATGAAAATCCCGATGAGTGCCCCATATCTGTATCCATTTAGCTATTGTATCTCTTGCTTCGGGCGGCACACAGGTAACTACATGTAAGTGCGGACGTGAGTGCAACTCAACTCATGTGTACTCATCTAACATGACAACACTCATTCACATAAATTAAATCATTGCATGGGATCAAAGGAATTTGTTTTTGTTCAAAGTATTCCTTGTTTGTCTTAAACATGAACTGTGACATACCCAAGCCTGTTCATATTGCAGAGGCCTCCCTGCACCATCCTCATCATCCTCATACACTGGAAACCCATCTCGCTTGGCTTGATGGTACTCCAACCGCAGTTGCTGGATTCGATCTGCAGTTCCAGATGTTGAATGGCCCCTTGCAAATGAAATAGAATGGATACATGGTCATAACCAGAATTTGTTGACATTTTCTTGACTCTTCAGAGTAAATTGTTAATATTTACAGACATTTCCATAAAGCCTGATACCGTCTGGATTATTATTGCTAATATTTATATTAGAGATTTTAGTGCCATGGAAGAAAAAATATCTCTTCTAGCAATAAAAAATAAAAAGTCCTTAGTCTCTCTAGATAAATCAGGCAGCCATGAATATTCAGTATTCTGCAAACAATCGGATAATAAAAATCTCCCACTGCCCAAAAGCTGCAATAATTCTAAGCATAAGAATAGAGAAAAATGAATCTTCATTCAAATCAGCACCTGCAACAAAGCATTTTTCATGCAGGAAACACAATTGTACAACCAGGGAAAAGAAAAGAATTGCTTTCAGTAAACGAGAAGTAATCATCATGCATATTACTCTGCTGGAAGCAGCAGGGAAGAATTATCTATTTTTTATTTGTGGTGTCCTGGTGGGTCTTCATTATTCAAAGCCACCTTACTATTTCCTAATGACCTTTCCAAAATCTAAACTACCCACATCTGTTTTCAAATTCTTTCTTTCAAATGTCAAGGAATCCAGTGAACTGGTACAAATTTCTCCTTTGTCTCTTTAAACACAATATGTCCAAACGTTTGGCAAAGGAAAATAGAAAACAGAAGAAATAATAACCAAGGCGGGAAACATACAGACAAAACCCAATTTGTAAATAACATCAAAATGCTATTTTATTAGTATCCAAATTAAATTTGGCTTTGATATTATGGAATAGTTTTGCAGCTGCTAACAGTTGTGGTATTTCTGGAATTCTATTTTCTCTGCTATTCTTGTAACAAATTTCGTTTTATCTTCTAATGGAATCATTTCAACTTTGCTAAATTGTTCACTAAATGTTTTACTTTACAGCAAAACAAAATGAATATAGTATACATGGTCTTGGAACACTGAATAAAATGGTCCAAATGAAACCAAAGGAAAGAGATGGGATAGAAACCTTAGGATACTGAAGGCAGTCACATGACTGAATGGGGTATAACTGGGATTAATGGAACATGGTGGGGTTAGGAAAATGACTAGCATGTGCCAATATGCTAAATATGCTAATATTCTTACACTGAAAAATGAAAAACAAGCACACATACTTATCAATATGTTCCAACTCTAAACAACCTAGTTCATGGTAATGGCTCCCATCAAATTTGTTCTTTTACCAATATTATGGGTTTAGCTACTAGTGTAGAGTACGGAGTTTGCAACTGCATGAGAGACATGGGTCCATACAGAACACCATGACTGTAAAAAGGAAATATTTTATGATAGAGGAAGACAAACTAATCTATTACAAACATTATGACACCAAGGCATAGAGGTGGATAATAAGGAAGAATGAGAAAAAATGCAGCTGTTTCAAGTCATGGGTGCGTAACAAAAAAAAGGTTAAATGTGTCAAATTTAACTTGTTCACTGGGAGTAAATAGAGAAAGAGAGACATTGTCTGAACCAATCTGCTAATGTTACTAAACCATTAAGTTTAGTAAAACTGACTACTTTCTTACTTGGCTATCTCAGAAGTTTTCCAGCATACGTTTCGAAAACAGCATCTGTGGCCATGTCAGAAACAGCCTGCACTACTGTTTTCAAAACTTTAATAAGTCTTCATGTGGAGTCACCACTGAGATAGTGTTTAGGGTCAAATTTACACTTAAGGAGCCTGTAAGCTCAAAAAGCCTGGAACAAATAGGACCACCCCTATATTTATCAATGTTATAGCTCTCAGTATTACAGCTGGTTTCACCTTGTCACTTCTTTCCGTCTGGGGCTGTTCCTGAATTGGCCAGTGAGAAGTGAATCCACTGTGAGAAGTGAATGATTATTGCCCTTTGTAGAGATAAGGTTTAGGGTTTTTTGTCGCAATTTTGTTGTATCTCCTATTTATAATTTGAATTCTTGGTCTTTACTGGATTACTGTGCGATTTCCCGCAGCTGCCATGATTGAAAAAAGCATCAGCTGCTACTTCACTTCAAAGAAAACAACTGCAAGACAATAAGAAAGCCTGACGCAAAACCCACATTGTAATGACATGCAAAATGTCAGCAATATTTTATCTGCAAATTTTCCCATAAAAATCATTTTAGCCACGAGCAAGCTTCATATTATGAGCGTGAAAATCTTTTCATGCCGATTTTTCAACTCCTGTCACATGAGATTCATTTTCTAGCAAATGTATATTGTTTGATAATCCAAATCCTGCGTGAAGAAAAGGTGTCCTGTTATATTCAACTGCTTCTGGCTTTAGGAAAACAAATAACACAAAATTATTTATACAACAACAGGAAATAAGCTACAACTGACCTATCAATGGGGAATGGTGTAAAACTTTGTCCAAGGTATAACCCTCTTATCATTAAACTAACAAACTAACTAACTACTAACATAAATGCAAACTCCCAAACATTAATTTCAATATGTGAAAGGGAGCATATTTAAAAGGAAATTAATAAAGTGGATAAACCCAATAGGGATGAGTCCCAGTTTCTAAATTATACACATCTGTAGCCCACAGACAGGCCCCAAAGTTCCCCACAACTAGCATTCATGGCTTCCCTTTATATATCTTAATATAGTATAAATACCAAATAATACAAGCCCTTTATACTGTATATCTCCCTGCAGAGCACATTCTAAAGTAACCTTGTTTAGATTCGTAACTGTCGGGTTGAAAACCCCGCAGATCCAATGGAATTTTTGAAATTTTTGAAATTTCTGAAACTTGGAACTTATCATCGAAAAATCGAAACTAGTATATTATAAAATTAAGACATTTTATTGTGTTCAAAAATTGAAAAATTGTGATATAAAAAGTAAAAATTGCAAAAGAAAATGTAAAAGTTATGATGAAAAATTCCAGTTAGGTTCCAACTGGAATTTTCAATAAGTTCAGCGGATTCGCTGTTCATCTCTAAAACCCAACAGAAGCCCCTTATATGGGCAGTGCAAAGAGTGGAATTTTGTGGGAGAAAAGCACACTGCAAAAAATTATATAAACAACATTAAAGGGTAACTGTGGTCTTAAATTCTTCCGAACTAGTAATAATTATATAAAAAGCCTTCCATCATACCTTCAAAATAAAACCTAAATCACATCTCTAGATAAAATTTGTGAGAAGTTATTGGAAAGGTTCAGCAATGTAACTTCCTGGTTGAACTCTTTCTGTTTTTAGCCATGTGACCAGCTTGTAGTCATGTGACCAGCCTGTCTGCATTAATAGGCTTACCTTCTCAACTGTCAATTTTTTCCTCAGGTACTTCCTGATTTCCCCAGCAATAAGTCTTAACTGAGCATGCTTCTCCCCCGGGGGAAAAGGGCCGGCAGAGGTCAGGTGATGTCACTCAACCTACTGGAAGCAGGAAGTTTGAATATTCCAGCCAGAGATGTGATTGTTGGCTCAGTGTAAAGGATATACTGCAGGCTTTCATTTAACCCTAACTTGTTTTGAGACCACAGTTGCCCTTTAACATAGTAGTTTAAAAGGCCAGAATTTTGGAGTAGTTTGCCCCTTTTCCTCAGGTTTTCCCCAAAACATTGCGGTTTTGCTTTCAGCACTTTCAAAAAATAAAGGATGATCCACGTTCCTGAGTTATCACTATATAACAAGCAAAGCCTGGTCCTGTAAGACCCTGTTCCCTTAATTTGGGACTGTTTCTGGACTGACTAATGGGGATACATGCTCCTTACAGAGCACATTTTACCATTGGGCAAATCTTGGAACAGTCCAGGAAGTGTGGAGACACCGGCGCCAGCTGCCAGTCATTGGCAGCTTGTTACACACCCTACAGTGAGAACTAGATGCAGACCTAGTAGTTTAGGTCCTCCTCACCCTGGGTACTATCAGGTAATAAAAGTTAACATGGGTATAATTGTCCTTTAAGACCACCCACCAATCAACAGACGGTCTAGAAGCCCTAGCCCCAAGGAACTGAGTTGTGGCATCTCCTATTGTGCCCTAATACCTTTACTATTTTTTGTTTAAGACCACTTTGGATAAAAATAACAAAAGAAAAAGCTCTTGATCCATCGCTAGATGGTAGGTTGCCATATGACATACATACTGTTTATTTTAAATATTCATAAAGTACTTAAAACACCACTGATGCTACATATAAAATAGTGCAGCATATACCATATAATTGTTATCCTTTACAGAAGTGCAGCATTCCACACTATTAGGCATGACACATAAATATCCCTTTTCACAAATGAAGTAGATGGGTCTTCATCAGGCTTTCTACAAGATTCTGTATTGTTAAAAAACCTTCAACTAGATATTGTATTGCAAAAAAAGACTGACTATAACATTAGTAGTCTATTATAGTGACAGTACAAAATATTGCTTAACATTTTTAGATATATCTATGGAATTCAGTTAGATCAACTTGACATGAAGTTTAGCTCTTGAAGACGTTTTGCTAGTCACTTTCACAAGCATAAACATTTTAAGCTTTGCTCTAAGCAAGACAAAGTACATGAGGTTGCCGGTTCAATTCCCCAGACTTATTTTAAATTTTTACTGAAATATTAATATTCTGTTTATTACACCCATGCTAGCTAAAAAAATTACACAGCAATGATAACATTTCGTTTTTGTATGAAAATCAAATAAATAATTCATTGTTTGGCACTAGAGCATTTAAAGGGTAACTGTGGTCCAAAAAATTCTTTAGGTAAATGGACAGTGATTGCTTTTCTGCATATTTTTGCAATTTATTTAATTATTTTTTTACATAGTAGATATTTAAATTTTTGTGTGTGATATGGTAGCAACATCCCCAGATCCCCTGCACTTCCTGCTTCCTGCTCTGAAACCATGTGACAGTCGCTCTTCCCTGTGTCTCCTTCGCCTCATGGGCCCCCATGGCCCCTCCCCTTGCAGCCCCCTTGTGGCCCCTTTAAATATGTTTACACAAACACTGCATTGAAATCCCTTTTCTGTATTAAGGAGAGGGAGGATTTATGTTCTGTAATATGATTAACTGTCAAGCTTCTAGGAAGCAAGGCTGCAGCTTCCTTGTGTTTTGATTTGTTGAGCACTTCAGAGCATATTATGTGTAATCGCATGAATGACCAAATTTACTTTAAGGGCCCGATATATTATTTTTTAATTTTATTATTATTATTATTATTGTGGATTTATATAGCACCAACATACATTTACATGTATACATTCATATCAGGTCCTGCCCCGAAGAGCTTACAATCTAAGCACATTTATTTGACACATATACCCTATCAGTATGTCTTTATGATTGTGGGGGAAACCGGAGTGCCCGGAGGAAACCCAAGCAAGCACGGGGAGAACGTACAAACTCCTTGCAGATGTGTCCAAGGGTCCAGAACTTCATCGCTGCAAGGCATCAGTGCTAACTAGAGATGTAATGAGTGTTCGAATAGACCCAGTTTCAAATCAAATCTGAGGGTTTCAAAGTCCCGGCGAAACTTTTGGAACTCCCGAATTTCACGGATTTTTGGAATTTTAGATTTTTATAGAAAATCGAAAGTAGACAAACATTGAAAGTAGACAATTATCAAAAATTGAAAGTAGATGTTTTTCAAAAATCGAAAATAGACTATTTTCAAAAGTCGAAAGTAGAATATTTTCAAAAATCAAAAGTAGACGACTTTCGAAAACCGAAAATCAAAAGTAGAAAGTTTTCAAAAATAGACTATTTTCAAAAATGGAAAGTAGACGAAACTCAAACTTATGAACTTTCCGACAATTTCAAAAATTCGAAAACGGAACGAAACTCAACAGTTTCGAACATCTCTAGTGCTAACCACTAAGCCACCGTGCTGCCCCACTCTTACTAATAGGAAGTGCAGTTGTGTGAGATAAGGCTGGGTGCAAAGAGGTTACTAGTCACATAAGAAATTTGTCTATAGATACAGAAGATTGTTGGTGGTTCATATGTAAAAAAAGGCTAGGCAAAAGGCCATGTTTGTGGCTCCATCCCAACCCGCCCCCCACACAACCATACTAATAAAGATAAAAGGAACCAGCAACTATAAATATACAAAGTTATCCTTCCTGTAATTATATAACCAATTTAATAGGACTGTGGGAGAGTATCGATTACCTTGTCAGGACTAAAGGTGCCCATACACATGCAATTATGATCCGATTGGGATGTTTGTAAACATAAATGCATACACGGACCTGACTGATCCCCATGTGTGGCAGTAGTACCACTATACTACTATAGTAGAGGGAGCCAATACTGACCAGCAAAAGTTTCCATTTAGAATGGCAGAGAAGCTGAAGGTGGACGTTCGACATCCGATGGAATTTGTCTGGTGTCGGCAAGGTGTAAAGTCACCTTAAGAACATAATACATAGTGTGCAGCCTATAAGATCCTACCATAATAATCCTTAATAATAATTGCTCCTGTCCTCCAGACATGTAAACCTGCACTGGCACTGCTGTCTACAATATACTCTGCCTGGTGTATATATCAATAGGTTTGATACATACTGTTTTTAAGTCTAATTTTGCTGCTTGAAGTCTAATAAAAATTGTAGTTCAATAATACCCAATGCTCACCCATAGCTAGGGCAGGCTGCATATTCGGTTAAGTTGATTATGCAAAACGTTTCTTTTCGGTCATAGTTTATTCCTACATAACAAAAGCCGTAATTCACACTGAATCCATTTCCTGTTCATAAAATCCACCCTATAGT
This sequence comes from Hymenochirus boettgeri, assembly GCA_019447015.1. NCBI lineage: Eukaryota > Metazoa > Chordata > Amphibia > Anura > Pipidae > Hymenochirus > Hymenochirus boettgeri. The sequence continues at coordinate 93,819,410 of CM033477.1, forward strand.
TTTGTAAGAGATGTACCATTATTTACAACTTTACAATTATCCTGAAAAGATCATGGGTAAGTTCATTAGACAGACACTATTTGAGCCAACTGTATTTGATTCACATTTTTGCATCAAAGTAACAAACACAAATGCTCATGGGGTAAAAACAGAAGACTATGTGAAAATTATTAAATAAGGTGTTTTGTGAAATATACGACAGGCAAAAGGGGTTAGGTGAGTCATTTTGCCCCAAGGGCTCAGAGGGACTGCAAACCGCTTCTGGTTAACTGTTTATACTAGGGAGAGGGTGTGAGGATGAAGAAGCCCACTAGCAATCACTACAATTTGGGGGGGGGGGGTTGTAATTACAGTTTTCATTGAAATATTTCCAGATAAAATTCATACAGCAGGTAAACCTTAATAACTAATATTTATTTAAGAGTAGCTGCAGCATAAAGGATTAACAAACACTCCATTTTCTGAGCTGAGGGTATGTGCTATATGGCTGAAATCCATGATTATGTATCCTGTACCCAGCAATGGGTAATGTGAGGTGCATACCAAGTCTTATAGCAATGTTTCTGAATTTCAACTTGGCTCCTGACAATTTTATGAATATATGAACTACATTCAAACCCAGCGGATGAATTCAATCAGTGCTGTGCAAATATCGCATACATAATCTATTAGTTTACTCCAATGAAACTGAAGCATTGAATTCAAACCAAATGAAGTCATCAGTAATAACGAACACCAGGCTGATAAGATGATATTAAAAACGCCCAATTTTCGTAGCAAAAAAGGTAGATTCTGATAAACTGCCATCCGTCTATTTTACATTTGTAAAGGATGAACAAAAATATGGTTTTAATCAGATGCTTAAACTATAGAGCAAGAGGGAATATAGAGAAAGAACCTGTTTAAAATGCAGAGGAGTGTCTTAGGTTAGAATAGGACTGTTTATACTGTAGGAGAACATGAAGGCAAGGGCACATAGTAACAGAGATAAACAGATCTGGAGGAAATCACCCGGTGGTAGAACAAAAAAAATCTTTCACTCTTTTAAATGCCTCTCATTACTGCAAATCTAAGAAAAATATTTAAACCACCCTCAGTCTGGTTAAATAAATCAAAACACATTTGGGAGGTTATTGATGGTGTATGTGGAGTTCCTTCCAGGTGCAAGCTATGATACACCTTTAAGTAGCTCAGATACTTTGTCAGGTTGTTACAATTTGTATTTACAATTTCTATGTCAAATATGAAACTATCTAATGGGTGAAAAGAAAGAGCCTATGGGATATGTGTCAAGTTTTTTTAACTGAGTTTATTTCAAGGTTTATGACACAAGAAATAAGGTTTAGGCTACGTTCACACAGCATGTGTTTCTGTCAGTTTGTATCCATTTTTTTCATACATTTGTATCCATTTTTTCACAATGTGTATTCCATAGATTTCTATAGCAAATGCATGAAAAAACGGACAGAAATGTTGCATGCAGTGCGTTTTTAAACGGACTGGAACGGAACATAACGCAGCAGGTGTGAACGATATTATGAAATCCTATGGAGTTTTACTGCCTGTCCATTTTTTTAAACACACCTGCGTTTGAAAAACGGATACAAACTGATGTAGTGTGAACAAGCCCTTAAAGTAAAAAAAAGCTCCAAAAAAACAGCAAGTCTTCCTGTGTGTCCTCTTGCATTGTAACCATTGTGACACTGAGAAAAAATATTCCTGAAAGAAATAAAAACAGGGAAAGGGGAAAGTTGAAGCAATAAAAAAAAAAGGTTGGGAAGGAAGGATGGGGGTTTGGAAGTCTCCCAGGGGAAGAAATCTGATGGTCACCCATGAGCCAGGTAGTGCTAATCAGATATGAAAGTACAGCACCTAGAAAATGATATCACCAAGCCACCAGATGTCATGATCATGCGATGCGACAGACCGACCAAGGATGATTGGAAACTCTTGGAAGGATTAAAAAAGACCCTGCTGCAGTCAGTATGGGCCCTCAGAATATTAAGTACTTAAAGGGCAAGTCCAACCACAAAATGAAAACTTACATACAGGTAAATCACCCCCCAAAACCCTAAACGGTAATAGTTTGAAATCTGAAATATATAAGTCTAACCTGAAATCCTGCACAATGTCCTGTTCCCCTGTTTCTGCTTCCTGGTTCTTCCAGTTAGTAACTGTCTGTTATGGATTTGACAGTTGACATCACAGCCAATGACTGAATGTTAATCCCCTGTCTGCCTCTTCTGAGCATGCCCAGGCTCAGTACAGGTTTCTGAATTGCTCAGTTTCCATGAGGCATTCAGTAGCAGAGCAGGCATACAGTAATGGATTCATAGGACAAACTATGATATATCAACATATTCTAAAGAGGCCATTCTTTCTAAAAGATGTTCTTATGAGGGTGGAGTTGTCCTTTAAAACCCTGCAAAAGAAATAAGGCCTTTGGTTCTCCTTTAAGGATTTTTCTGTTTTGTAATTTTCACTCATTTGAAACTGAGCAATATGGTGCCCCAGTAATAAAGTCAATTACCCAGCTTCTCCTCCTACCTTGTTATGAATGTAGCACTCTGTTTATGGTTATTTTTCATTATGGTTATTAAAATATCTATGATGGAGAAAAGTTCTATGTTTTGTATGTTTTGGTCTGTACATGCAGCATGTTCTAAATTCATGATGCACTGAAACACTGCTACTTAAAATTGCTCTAAAATTGTCAAGTAGACATCTTATTTAGGAAGGTGGCAAAGCACTGTTTATTTTAGGATGCTAATTGTTTTGGCAGTGTGACAGCATTGGTTTATTTAAGAGTTGAATGTACTGAACTCACTGCTTTTAGGTGTTTCTTGTTAGCACTGATCTTTCTAACTATAGGGTGGATGTAAAACAGCATGCTCTGCTCATTACATCATTACTTTTTCCTTTTAAATATTTTATAAAAACTCTTTTAACAAGCTTGCCCTCTAATAAATAATAAAAAAAATTAAAGAGATAATTAAGAGGCACTAAATTAACAAAAAAATTAAATAAATTGAATTTACTCACACATAAAATCCTCACAATCTAACTAATGTAACTATTTTATCCATTGGTGCAAACAATTACTATAATCCTATGGTTGACTTTTGATGATTACAGAGTAACAGTTACATATATAATATGCATAAAGGGTATCTATACTGAAATAAATTCCATATTTTAAAGGGCATGTCCACACTGAAACAAAAAACGATCCTGTTACAGTTCAGATTAGATAAGGGCAGGGGCGTACCTGCAGGGGCCCTGCCCTCCCCTCGTGAAATTGGAGGCCGAGCCCCTGACCCCCTCCTCCCTCTACAATCTCTGCAGTCTCCACGATCTCTGCAGCGTCCAGCTCCTTTTAAACAGCTGATCGCGCATATAAAGGAAACGTATGCACAATTAGCTGTTTTAAAGTCCGGAACTGAACTTCCTGAACCGAACCGGAAGTTCGGGTCCGGTCTTTTAAACAGCTGATGGTGCGTATGTTTCCTTCATACACGTGATCATCTGTTTAAAAACAGCTGGTCGCTGCAGAGATTATGGGCTTGTGGCAGGCCTTACTACCAGTTCTTCAGGGGATTATATTAACTTTAATGCTATTTAAGTGGTAATTTACAGTTTATTGGTGTTCCTGGAGATGATTTCATATCCTAAAAAAAAGTATACAAATTTCACTTTAGTTCTCCTTTAGTTTTGCGTTTGCTGGGCTATTTGGGCACTTTGAACTAAAGTCAATGCAAAGCAACATTTTACACCAGAGACTTACCTTCCTGCAATGATGGTGACATCACCTTTTACAGAAGGTAAAGAGGACTCATTTTCTAACAATGATTTTGTCCTATTGCAAGGAAAGTAACAAGATGGAAATGTCACTACATGCTCTTTGAAATAAAGTGTCACCTTTTTAGCAGTAAGCCCAGTGAATGTGTGTTGCTCTGTGAAAAAATATTAATTGCTGTTATTTCAAAGAGCCTGCAGTAATTACAGCAGCCTGCTCTTTTCTTGACATTATAGAAATAATGGTGTTAAACAACAACACAGGCAAAGACATAAAAATAAAAGCAAAACTAGAGATGAACATCACAGTGTCCCTCGATTTCTCTATGAAGCATTTGTAACATTCAGTTATATATATTGGCAGAACTGAAAGAAATCTATATCCTATTTATACCTGGAGTTGTATTTCATGTTATGTTGAATCAGTGTATAAAATATATGGCTAGATGTATTCTGCCTAACAAATACACAGCATTTGATACCATTTGTGTTAATTAATATAGCTAAGGCCTAATACTTTCGTCTCTGCTAAAAAGAACATGGAATATCATCCACCAAATCAAATGAAACAAATGAAACATTGCCCCACCAAGAAATTGCAGGATATTGGTTACTTTGTTAGCCCTTTGATAACCGTTTACACTATTTATGATGTAATGGGAAAGATCTACTTTTGCACTAGTAACTTTAGAAACAATGTCCTGTCACTAATATTTATTTTCATGGGATATTGTCCTATAATGGCTACAAATAATCTCATTCATTGGAGATCCTCTGTTTTGGCCAGCAATTTCGAACAAGCAGATGGTGTTAATATTTTCCTCACACATGGAGGACCAATTTTATTTATCCTGTAGATCTCAACAGAAGTGAGTGGGAATTGCAACTGCTGTCAATTCTAAATCAGCCAATGACCTGCTACAAACACCCACAGTAGGCTTTGCCAAACTGGGTCTTCAGTCCAGTAAGCCAGACTATGATTCAACAAAACAACAATGCCCCATTGCACACAAGGGTTGTAATATGTGTTACCAGCTTTACAATATTTTAAAACATGAATGTATTTATTCTAATGGGAAAAAACACTCCTAAAGCTGGAAACACACAGATCATCAGGTGATTTTCCCTTAAACATTTGTGTCTGCTTTTGACACAGTCGATCATTCCCTCCTTATGCGTATACTTCACTCTTTGGGCATTCGGAATAAAGTGGCATCCTGGTTTCTATCCAGCTCTCTAACCGAACTGTATCTTATGCTAGCAACACCTCTTCTCCAGTTCTTATTAGTGTTGGGGTACCGCAGGGGATCTGTTATTGGACCCTTATTGTTCTCCCTCTACACTATTTCCTTGGGAGATGTTATTAGCTTGTTTGGCTTCAAGCATCATTTATATGCAGACACAAATCCTTGTCCACACCTACGCTAACTCCTGACATCCAATCACGTGTCTCCGACTGCCTCCTTGCCATCTTCTTCTGGATGTCTCAACACTACCTCAAATTAAATCTTTCTAAAACTGAACTGATCATTTTCCCACCTAAACTTGGTCCTGTCCCATCTCTGTTGACAATACCCCCATTTCCCCTATTTAATCGGCACACTGCCTAGGGGTAATTATTGACTCCTCTTTCTCCTTTTCTAACCACATTAACTATTTTGCGAAAACCTGACACTTTTTCCTTCACAATATAGCCAAAATCCACAGGTTCCTTTCTCTTCCAACTACCGCTATGCTTATGCATGCTCTCATCCTATCGTGCCTGGAGTATACTATACTACTTTCTGGTCTTCCTGCTTCCCACCTCTCTCCCCTTCAGTCTATACTTAACTTGGCCAAACGTATTGTATTGCTCTCTAATAAACCGGATCCCAAATCTCCTCTGTACCGGACAGCAACACGGCTCCCCATTAAACAGCGCATGGCATACAAAATCCATGCAGCTCCTCTTCATATTTCCTCTCTAGTCTCCCCATATGTTCCTGCCCGTACCCTCCGCTCATCACAGAACGAGCTCCTGTACAGACCCCCCACTCGTACAGCTTCCTCTCGCCTTAAATATTTTATTCTTGTGGCTCCCATCCTCTGGAATTCTATTCCCCTCTCACTACATCAAGAAACCTCAATTAGCAGGTTTAAATCTAGCCTTACATCCTACTTATCTGGTAACCAGCACAGTCTATGATTGTTTTATTTGCACTGCATACGTCTCACTCCAGCACTTATACCCATTCTATTGTATCTGTATGTTACCCACCTAACTAGATTGTAAGCTCTACGGGGCAGGGACCTCCTTACCTCTTGTGGCAAAGCTCTAGCACTTCTATTTATATCATTTATATATGTATGTACTGAACTATGTATTTGTTCCCCTTAAATGTCCCCAAATGGTGCTTTATAACTAAACCATGCATACATGCATATATAAAAACATACATACATACAGTGGTTTTGCAATAATAGTATGAAAGGGTAATGGCCACTATCAGGTATTCTATATTCACAATAACTCAATGTGGTGCTTGCAGCTATTGCTAAATATTAATTTAGTCTACCTAGCATTGTGACTTTAATCCCAGCTAAATAATAGCACAAGCTTGAGAAGATGGGAGTCTTTTATGAAACTGTGAATCCACTGCCATTCCTGTCACACTAAGGGGGTTACAGATGAAAAGACGTTTTATAGGTGCTATGGCTGTTCCATGGCTTGGTCATTATCACAGAGTTTGGATACAGTTAAAGCCCTGGGATCTACTTGTGTGGCACTAATTTTTGTATCCCTAGTTAAATATACAATATAATCCTAGGAAGAAGTGATTATAAAATCACATAATTTTATTGGTTTACTGGAATTTGATTGCCATTGCACCCCTTTAAGATCAACATTCAATTAATGTATTCTATAATAATCAGCATTGAATTTACATTTTCTTGTACAACTACAAAGAATTCAATGGACTATGTAGTAGTAAACCCCAATCTGATGTTGTCTAGTTATAAAAAGATCAGATGTCATAATTTTGTTGCATGTTTTTCCAATTGATTCTGCTAAAATGATTTTTCACATAAATAAATGCTGTAGTGTGACACTGGATTTATTCCACTTGAAGGTAACTAAGGTTTTTGGTGCTGCTGATTAATATCACTGTGATATGAGGAATAAAATTAGTTATGGTTTTCTTTCATGGTAGTTTCTGCTTATTATTGTCTCTCCGCTATGTTTCTTCAGGAGAATAATAATAATTTGTAGGATGCTGCTTTTTCTTTTTTTGTCAGACTGCACAGTCAATAGCCTTTCCCTGTTGAGTAAAGTGCAGTCCATAGCTTTCCTTGTGGGTCAGTAGTTTGGCTCTCTCTTGGGCAGCTTGCAGGTTTTTTTAGCTGTCAACCTGGCTTTGTCCAATCTTCTTTGCTGTTTGTCCTACCACAAAAGCAGCAAACACAGTCTCCCCCCTCTCCTTCTGTGGCTAGCATATCCTTTCTGCAGCCTTTAATAGTTTGCCAATTGCTTCTTCACCCCAGGTAAGCTTTAAAAGGCTTTATAGAACATCATATAAATGGCATTCCTTTGACATTTTTTAATAATAAATTTGCAGTGCAAAGACAAAAACAAAAGCGGCGTTAACTTCTATTTTACATTTAATTAAATGACTATCAACCAAAAGTAAAAAGTGAGTGGAAAATTCAAAGAAATGAAACTTGCTACATTACTTGTAACTTCTATTATTATTTTAATGGACTCGCGTAATTGTCTTGAAGAATCCTAAGGAAATATACTTATGTGACAAGCAGACTGTGACACAAATGTTGAATTTAGAAACAAAATGGGCCGTATTTATCAAAACCACTAGGCATTTGAAGACTTCAGTTCTAATTATCAGGTTTAACTACTCTATTAATTTGCTATTCAGCATCGCCAATGAAAAACATTAAGCCAGTAAATACATTTGCATTTGAATGGAAATAGCATTATCTCGCTCATTAACATTTCAGCATAAATCCTATCCATTACAGGTAAAGGATATTCACAAGGGAATATGTATTTGCATAAAAAAGGAGCTTCCTTTCTTCTCTGGTCAAGAATTTGTTTCCTTTTTATGATGAAGTATTACTATCTAACACCCAACGGTGTTTAGAAAGCAACATGGCACCTCTAGCAGTGCAAATGACAGTAAACTGTCTGTTCATTTTCAGGTGTGGTTAGAATGTGCCCCAACCTATGCAACAAATAAAATCACTGAATGGAATACTATGTTTCCAAGCCGCATTATAATAGGGTATATTTTAGACACAATAACTACAGATGAACAATCATAATTGGTATGTTAAGCTTTCTACATTTCAATATAAACTTGATGGTAACTGGGCAGATGGTTATGTAAGGTCTCTCATTCACAGAGGTGAGTTGTTATTGGATGGCTGGCAGTATGAGGCACTGACCATTGCATTTGTGCTCCACAAACCTTCACTGGAGCCTTATGTGAAATAAAATAATGAATATCTATAATGGATTTGTAGGAATAGGCAAAGCCTCTGCTATACAAATTCCTTAAGAGTAGATGTCCAATAGCAGTGAAGGAGTTTAGATATACTCAGATTTACTGCCCCCAGATCTAATGAATTCTTTTGATTACTCTTTCCATCTTTCTGTCTATTGGGTTCTAACTACAGAAAAGAAAGTATGTTTATTGTGCCCGGCAGCAGATAACTGGATTGAATGCAATACTGACTCAGATGGAATTGTACTTGTGACACATTCAAATAATGATAGTAAAATTAGTTGTGCTGGGGGCTTCAATGTCTTGCTTCTAAAGTGTTTTTTTATGTAAGCATTTTCTTTCTCCCAACCGATAAATTTATGTACTTATAATTAGCCCCACGCAAATGGTAATTTATTTCATTCATCACTATGGATGAATCGTGCATCACTTAAATGACATTTGTTAATATTCCCTTCATTTATTACTTTTACAGACTATTCAAAGTGAGCAACATGTACTTTACATTAGTTAATAACCCTTCATTGCTTGTATGTATGCTAATCTCTTATACTTGGTTCACTTATAGCTATGTATGCTGGTGTCCTACATGTACAGTACCACACACAAAAGCGTTTTTGAAATAAGGTTTGAGCTGCATAGGGCAGAAGTGGCTAGGCTCTTTTTTAATACTGTGTACATTTTATTTGACTGTGTACATTTGATTGTCCCCTGAAAGAGATCATCTCAAACAAAGAGACAAGCAGGTGTGACCTTTTCTTCCTCCAGGCATTACACTTGTTTCCCCAAAGACTTAAGGTTCGTACACACGTGTGATCTCGGTTCCCGACCCAAAGTGCACGATGTGTACGAACGACCATTTCGGGCGATAATCGGTCCGTGTGTAGGCACTTTTTCGGGCGAAGCAGTCATTTGTTCGGAGATCTGGAAAGCCGGTCGTTCAACCATCCCCGAACGAACGTCCGTTTCAGCCGATAAAATGCCTACACATGGGCCGATTATCAGGTGAAACGTTCATTTGCACACATCGTACATCGTGGGTCGAGACCCCCAATCGCATGTGTGTACAAGCCTTTAGACATACGTAATATTACTTTGGACACTTTGCCAACAATCTCTCATCAGTGTTGTTTGTTGATCCAATGATGATACACGTTAGATTGATGGCCAAAGCATGTACGGTCGTCGGCTCCCGGACTGACAATCAGACATTGCCTTAAAGGGGTGTCTCACCTTAAGCAAATTAATACAAACAACATGATAAAATGTCTCCATTTTTTACTTTAGTGCACGTAATTACTGTTTATTACTTGCATTTATCCACATCTCTAATACCTATTTCCCTTAGCTAAATATGTAAATGTGAGTGGTGGAGTCTTTTGGGTAATACTAGATATATTTCCTTCAGAGCAAGTATTAACTGAAATGATTGGTCAATCTTCCAATAATCTTCCTAGGTGGATGAACCCCTTTTCAGAATTTTTTTTCCCTCTAAAATAATACTATTAGAAAAGGGCATGTTGTTTACCACAATTTAAATAATACGAAGCACAACACAAAGCTTAACACACTTCGTTATAAATACATTGCACTTCTGAATTGTTAGAACAGGGCTGTTTACAAAACGTATTATTAGTTCCGAGTGAGGCTTGCTACTTTTTTGCAACCCTGCAATATGTACAATACAGTACCCTATGTGGTGTTTCCCATTTTGTACTGTACATTGTTTGGTAGATCTTTTTAGATTGCAGAAGAAAAGCAAAGCACATGGAGAAAATCCTCCCAGGCATAGCTGATGGGTGGATTTCCACCTAAGGCATTAGTTACCACAGACGCGACAATAAAAAAAAACTATTAATATAAAAAATGAAAGAATCTGAAAATATTTTATACTCTCCAACTGCCCCAGATTGGTTGGAACAGTCCCGATTATTGAGTATAATCCCACTGTCTCGGTTAACCTTTTTAAAATCCCAGTTTCTTTTGGGTGTCCAAATTTCCACATCTGTCTCTTTTTTAAAGTACCTGCACAGAATTTTTCAAAAATCAAATAGAAAGGGAAATAGGAGCATTCTCCCGTAGTAACCTACAGTGGCTGTGCTCACAAGATGAAATGAGTGCTCCTTGATAGCTCCTCCTTTCTTAAAGGGGAACTGTGGTCCAAAAATGACTTTAGGTAAATTAATAGGAATTGCTCTCCTGAGAATTTTTGCAATTTATTTTCATTGTTTATTTTGCATAGTTTTGAAAATATTTACTTTGTGTGTGGCAGCAGCATCACTAGGTCCCCCTGCACTTCCTGCTTCACATAGTGGGAAAGAAGGGCTGTAGATTCCCTTACCTACCTGTGCTCGCCGTCTGCTCTGTGCAGGAGAAGCCTTAGGAATGTCACATGTCAGCCTCCCACCCATTAACTTTCTGGTCAGTCATTTCTTTATATCTTGGGCTGTAGAGCACGTAGAAAGGTGGTTGATGACTCGTTTTAAAGCTAGGAAACTGGCCTTTAATTTAAACTCAACTTGTTTGGAGACCACAGTTCCCCTTTAAGTCTTGTACACACATTGGATAATTGTCATACGATGTAGACGACGAACGAGCAATTGCACGATATTCGTACGAAAATATAGCATCAACGATTGTCAAAGACCAACGACAATAAACTATTGCCGGCTTTCTCCGATAATCAGCCTGGCAGATTTGTTCTGCCGATTATCGTATATTTGTACATGGTCGGCAGATTATTGTTAACATTCTACGACAAAACATATAAAAGGCGCATGCTCTGCTTTTGTTATTGCACGATAATACAAACGTTACGTACGAACATCTATATCTAACGACTATCGTGGTGACTATTGTTGCTGTGTGTACAGATGTCGTTTCAATTATGAGAATTAACGATAATGTCGTTAAACATTCGTCCATGATCCAAAATGTGTACGAGGCTTTATACTCCCCTATTTCATTTATTACATAGGTGTACATACACAGAAGGAATAGAGAGAAAGGAGCAGTCGAGGATCACACAGGTGCTCATTTCATCAAGTGATCAAGCTCACAGTGAGTAACTAAAGGAGAAAAGGCTGGTATTATTTTTCTGGAATTATTCAAAGACAATCTGAAAATACTACAGAAAGATACTTCCTTTTGGAAAATGGATTAGAAACTTTTGCCAAGGACATAGGAGATTAACTTAGTATCACAATATATATGACTTTTGTATCTGAAATGGAAATGTCCCCAGATTTATTAAGACATCTCTTTCAGCTCGGCAAATGAAGAAAAATGTAGATGCACAAGAGAGAGAGAATGGCAAAGTAAACAAAATAACTGATAACTAGAAAACCCATTCCAAGAGCATAAATATACAGTTGAGGTTTCCATCTTTGTCAGACATGAAATACGAAATGGCAAGGGAATTAATAAGCTTTCATAGTTTGCTCTGGCACGTGGTAAACAAACAGCATTCTCTGATAGATTTGTCAGTTTCGAATTTCACATTATGTTTTCAGTCTGAGGACTGACTGAATAGAAATGTTTGCCAGTGTAATGGTATAAATTTGCATTAAATGGAGGGTTTCCTTCACCTTTTTCAATACGCATGCATAGTTATAAATATAATATGTGATTTTCTGTTGCCACCAAAAATGAAATTTTCTATGATACCCAGTTACAATTGTACTGTTTTTCTTTACACAATATCCAGTTAGAAGGTTAGTGATAAGTGTTTCTTTTACTGGGCTAGTTTAGTTTACAGTCCAGAGCTATAGGGTAACAAGAACATTCACCATCCGACAGAGCCCTCACTAAAAGTCTTGGCTATTATTAAGCTGCCTTTATTAATTTGGTTTGAAAAAGCCAAATTACTGTTCTTTCTATTTCTTCTTCTTTTTCTTCTTCTTCCGTTTTCTTCTTCCGCTTTTTTGGACCGTATCTCCTCCCACAGTTTTTGAGCTAGAGACATGAAATTTGGTACAGACGTGCGGGGCATATAGGAAAAGTGTGCTATCTAAGGAATCCGCAAAAAAGTTACAGCACTATCGGCAAATTTCCGGACATTTTTTCCCATAGACTATAATTGTAACAATCCTCAAATGTGAATATTTCAAAACAGTTTGTTTCATGGTCATAAATACAAATGGTGATACCCCCAACCCCCCCACACAGACCCAGGTACACCCACCTACTGACCTACCTTTCCATTCCCATGGAAGCCATATTTAAAGGGTAACTAAAGTCAAAAAACTAATTTAGATTTATCCTCAAAAAGACATACCCCTCAACCAGACCCAGGTACACACAACTACTGATCTACTTATCCATTACTGTGGCAGCCATACTTAAAGGGTAACTAAAGTAAAAAAAAAAGATTTATCCTCAATAAAAGATAGTTTTATGGTTGTAAACACAAAAAAGACATACCCCCTTAACCAGACCTAGGTACACACACCTACTGATCTACTTATCCATTACTGTGGCAGCCATACTTAAAGGGTAACTAAAGTCAAAAAAGCTAATTTTGATCAATAATCAAAAAAGTTTGTTTTTTTAACCCCCAACGTGATACAGGTATACACACCTACTGACCTACCCCTCCATTACGGTTGCAGACATACTTAAAGGGTAACAAAAGTCAAAAAAACTTATTTTGACCAATCATCAAAAAAGTTTGGTTTTTTTAACCCCCAACCCCACACAGGTACACACACCTACTGATCTACTTATCCATTACTATGGCAGCCATACGTAAAGGGTAACTAAAGTAAAAAAAAACTAATTACGATCAATAATCAAAAGTTTGTTTTTTTAACTTCTAACCTGATCCAGGTACACACACTTACTGACCCAGCCTTCCATTTCCATGGCAGACATATTTAAAGGGTAACTATAGTCAAAAAACACATTTTGACCAATCATCAAAAAAGTTAGTATTTTATCCCCCAACTTGATATGTGAATACACACACACCAACTGACCTACCTTTAATGCATGTGACATATTTAAAGGGTAAGTAAAAAACAACAATGTCCTCTTCATTTGCATTATTGAGTTTTAAAATCTGCAGCACAAAGACACAAATTCCCTTCCAAAATGCAGTCTTTCAAGCCAAAATTCAAAGTTTATGCTTAAACTTTCCCTTTCTAGTTCTAAATTACTCTTTTTACTAGATTTCTTTCAGAAAGTAAAAGGAGAGAAACCGAAATAAAGCTAGGTACACACACTAGCGATAAAGCGATACTGTTGGATCCGATGGTATCGGGCTTTATCGGCAGTGTGTGTAGCATCTTTCATGTAAATGATGGTGGAGGTGCACTCTTTCCAACTTGTGAGTGCAGACACCTTGTGGGTTCTTCCCTTGGGAACCAGCAATATCACAGAAAGTAAGAAACTGAGGGTCGCACTCCAAATGATAAGTCAATTTATTGTGAACCACACATCACGTTACACAACGTTTCGGGGGGATACCCCCTTCTTCAGGTGTGTAGCATCTTTCCCTAACGAGCATGCGGCCATCGAACATTTGGGTCGGCCTCACAGTCGTTTGGAAAAGACCGAAAATTTCCCTCAGCCCCTCCCTATAGGGGAATCTACCGTGGTCAAGGGAAACACACAGTCCCAGTCCTGAATAGAGATGGCTGAACTTTCGAAAGTTACGTCCGTTTTACCTGTGGATTCGATGCTCGCACATAGGTTTTAATGGACACTTCACTCGCGGATTTGATGCTCGCGTATAGGTATAATAGGCATTTTACTCTTATGTTCGAATGGTCGAAAATATCGAAAATCCGGGTCTGGGATAGTTCGAGAAGTCCGAATTCGTTTGAATTCGAATAGTTCGGCTCAAACTCGGGTTCGAGTTTGAGTTCTAGTCCATCTCTAGTCATGAATGTTCCTATGTACATAGGGATTGTGTGTACCCTGATCTTTGCAGATCCTGTCTGTCATCTTTCAGAAATCTTTCCTGTGTGGACCCAGCTTAGATATGAAACAGGTAAGTTGTGTTCCAACAGCAGACCTGCGGGACCTATTAAAGTTTCAAAACTCTGAATTTTTCAAATTTTTTACCGCAATTTTCAAGTATTCAGTAACATTTTAGACTTTTCAATAGGAATTATCGATCTTAAAAAGGAATTCTCCCATTTTTGATAGGAATTAAAGAATTTTACACTCCAGAATTTTCGATTTTTCGATGAAAATTTCAGCATTTAAAATATTTTTAAAAATCAATTGGATTTGTGGATATTGAAAACCATCAGTTTTAAATTCAAACCAGGTTGGTTTAAAGATTCATGACTATTCACTATAGTGATTGTGATGTTAGCTGTAAGGCTTACACCTCCATAGGAAGGATGTTGAGTTTCACACTACATAGTAATGCAAAATTTAACACATCGGGTGCCTGTGCCATTAAAGGGCATGTCCACTCCTCAAACTAAAATTTAACCCACTACTGGCCCCTCTGTATAATTTAAAAAAAATCTACATTACATCTCTGCTCCCAGGGCCGGATTTACCATTAAGCACAGTAGGCAGGAGCCTAGGGGCGCCTGAGGTTGTAGGGGCGGCTGTCAATCTCCTTCCACCAGTCCAACCCCATTATAATATATTTTCTTCAACAAAAAAGAGAAAACGGGTGTGGATTAGGGGTGTGGTCTGTGTTTAGGGGTGGGGCTACGAGCGCCAGGCTATTTGGGCCTACAGGCTCCTGAGGTATAAATTCGGCTCTGTCTGCTCCTTATGGTTCTCCTGCAGTGCTTGTCCAAAGTCCAGGAAACTTAAGAGTTGTAGGTGTCTTCCTGTCCAAAAGGTTTCTGCCTCTTCCTTGTCCTCTGAGAGGACAGTGGCAAGCGCAGGGGAGCCCTTTCCCCCTTCCCTCCCACCATCTGGATCCATCCATATCCATCTATCCACCTAGCACACCTAGAGATGGACGAACTTCAGTCTGTTTTTGAACTTTCAAACTTCAGTAAAAGTTCTAAAGTTCGACTTCGGACCCATTAAAGTCAATGGGAAAGTGATAGTTCGAAAAGTTCTGATGATTTACAGCTAAACCAACAATGGTAACTTACTGCCTCTATTGCTACTCCCTCTGCCGGCTATGTAAAGAGCCTAGTGAACAAAGGTGGGTAAGACTATTTCTGGGCTTTTCTTTCACTGGCTTTGTGTTAGGGATATTGACCTACACTACAGTTCCTCCTACACTACAAAAAAGAACAGAGCAGAGGGATCTGTAGTGTGGGAGGGGGAGAGCTTACCTGTGCATGCAAGAGTCCTTACTGAGGACAAAGAAGCAGCAAGTACCGGATTACACACAGGCAGCTCCTACTCAGCTCCTTTTTAGGACTTTCAGCAGGCACTGCAGAACAACCATAAGGAGCAGAGGAGTAAGGTATGGATTTTTTTTACACTGCACAATGGGTTCAGCACTGGGGCAAATTTTTAGTTTTGGGGGTGGACATGCCCTTTAACAGAGCAGGGATAAGTGGGGGTGGTCTAAGCTACATAAGCAAGAGCACATTTGTATCCTGTCTGCAACCCCTGGTCAAACAAACAATTAAAACTTTATGGTATTTTACCTGGAAGCAATAAACAATAAAGACAATATTTTATTATCTTTAGATATTCCATTTGCTACATGCACAAAAAAAGTGTAAAAATATCCTTTCTAGCACTTTTGAGTTGATTTCTGAATGAGTTAACATTAATCTATTCAGCTCTCTAGTGGCTGAGGTCTTTGATGTGCTTCCTAGTAAAACAGCATACTTACGTTTCAAGGTACATTAGCTTTCAGGCTGTTTGCTTTATGGTGGAACAAGTTGCTTTCCCCAGAAACTAATCTTGTCTAACAAGCATCAATGTATTTGATATAACACCTAATTAAACTTTGCATCTATAAAGTAGAAATCTACAGTATTATGTAAAATCCTTTTGTATACCAATGAAAAGACTTCAATTTAAAATAAAAAATAAAAAAACACTGTGATACAGTGATATAAATGTCACAATCTACCTTGTACATTTCCATTAAATTGCACCAACAACAAAAAAAGTAAAAAGTGGAAAGTTAGTTAAAGGATGATTCCATTTAGAGCAGGTTTAATCAAATGTTTTATCAGAGATAAACTTCCTTGTTTGTCCCTATTTCTATAGTGAAATATACCGTATATACTCGAGTATAGGTCGATCCGAGTATAAGTCGAGGTACCTATTTTTACCTGAAAAATTTGTAAAAACTGATTGACTCGAGTATAAGTCGAGGGTAGAAATGATCACCACTACTACCTTCTGATTCTGTGCTGTTTTTAGGCTTTAGTTGCCCTTTAAATGGACAGCAGAATTCCCATACATGAATCCCATACAGTAATAGCCAAATCTAGTACCAGTAACCTCCAATTCCTTGGCACTCCAGATGTTTGGAAACTACAACTCCCAGCATGCTTTGTTGCTGGGAGTTTCAGTTTCTAAACATGTGGAGTGGCAAGGTTCAGTAAACTTTTAATTAAACATACCATCATTTACAATTCTCCTGAACCCCATATAGTAAAGGGCCCTCTGACCCCATATAGTAAAGGGCCCTCTGACCCCATATAGTAAAGGGCCCTCTGACCCCATATAGTAAAGGGCCCTCTGACCGCCATATAGTAAAGGGAACTCTGACCCCCATATAGTAAAGGGCCCTCTGACCCCAATAGTTAAAAATGTCACCTGAGAGTTGTAGTTTCAAGCTGTCATTAGCACTGTACTAGCAGCTGTTTTTTGCCCCAAACTGAGGAGACCCATCAGATTTACAGCATCCAGATGAACAGTGACAGTGCTGAGTGAGTCCAGCAGCCAGACTACAGGAAGCAGGAAGTGTAAAGGCAGATCAGCTCCTGTTACTTTCAATGCAGGTTAACACAGCGCCACCTACTGGTTACTATCTGCAATTGCAGAATTTGGATCTAAATTAGGACTTGACCCGAGTATAAGTCGAGGTAAGGTTTTCAGGCTAATTTTAAAGCCTGAAAAATTCGACTTATACTCGAGTATATACGGTACATTTTTAGCAATCATATAAATAAACAAATCATTCTTTTTTTAATTAGAGATGGGCTGTAATGGCTTCACAAAATTGGTTTTACAGCAAAATTACTGGTTCAGACATTAAAATTTTACCATTGAACTTCTAATAAAATTTCACAAAACTGCAGAAATGTCACAAAGTGTGCAAATGTGAGATTTTGGGTTTCAATAAAAAATAATGGTGTTTTCAGTGTAAAGCTGGGTACACACATAACAGCTAAAGGGACAATCCCATCGGTACAGACAGGATTTGTCCTTTACTGGTAACTAGGGATGGCCGGTTCGCGGATCCGAACCCGGATCCGCCACAGATTTATCCCGTTCGCGGATTTTCCCAGATTTTCCGGATTTTCCGCCTTCCGAACTTCCGATTCGCGGATTTTTCGTATTTTCGAAAATTTTCGAAATTATGAGTTTTCACATAATTTCGAAAAATTTCGAAAATATGAGAAAAGACATAATTTCGAAAATTTCCGAAAATACAAGGATTTCTCTTATTTCCATAAGTACATATTTTCGAAAATTTTCGAAATTGCGAGGATTACACGTATTTTCGAAAATACATATTTTCGAAAATACTAGTTTTCTCGTATTTTCGAAAATACGAAAAATTTCGTAATTTTGAGGGTATTTTTCATTTTAATGGGTCCGCTGACCGGATTTTGCGAAGTTCGGACATCTCTACTGGTAACATGTGTATATCCAAAACAACTGTTTACGTTGCCGGTGGTCATTCCGTATCAGAAACGGTCATTACGAACCATTTTCTACATTACTAAAGTATATGTGTATAATAGGTGTATGGCAGTCACAAGTGATCTCTGAATACATTATATAGGGAGAACGTTAATGAGTGTGTGCAGCAACATCTTATAGATTCTGTCATCTTTGAAAGATTGGTACTTGGTTCTGTCCATTGCAAAGCTGTACCTTTAACACACACTATGTTACTCTTTGTTCTTTCTCTTACACTGAAATCCTGTTCAATCTCCTACTCCTGCGAGACTTGCTGTAGGTGAATCCTATTTGGCCAGTAAGTAAGGACTGCCCTGCTAGCTGCAAATTACACTTAAAGTAAAATGTGGACTGGATAAACAAAGTGCTGCTTCTATGTATATGCAATGATGTTTAAAGGACTAACACTGTGGCAAATGAATGTTTGGGGTATTGAGCTGCAGTTATCTATCAATGTGTATACATGTGTTTTTTGTTTTTTTTAAATTATCCTGTTTAAATAGTTTTTTTTCTTTTTCATGTGTCATATTTTTTGCAAGCATAACTTTTTTGTGAATGTGGCATCTGAATTGTGTTTTCTGGGGGGCATTGTGTGTCAATAATTCAATTTGGTCAATTGAAGTACTTTTAAATGTAGGGGTTATTGATGGGCAACAAAGTCACTATTAAAGGGATATTGCAAAATGTACAACTTTTTGTTTACCCTAAAAAATAAATTAATGTGAGATGTTTTAACTCATTGTTAAAGGGGAAGTTAATATGATACGCTTTAAAGTTATCCCTTTAAACATCATTGCATTATAAACATAGAAGCAGCACTCCAGTCAAAGTTTTACTTCAAGTGTAATATAAAGCTAGCAGGGCAGTCCTGACTAAAGGTGGATATACATATACCCGATTTTACTTACCCGACCAATCGCTCACGCACCGTTTGTCCTATCCTGCCAGAACTGCTTCTCCCAATCTTCTATGTGACTGACTGCAAAATGAATGGGATTTTGCAATCGCATGTCAGTCGCATAAAAGATCGGGAGAAGCATCAATCATAGAGAGTGATTTATCCAGAGCCGCTATTGCTGTGGGTAAATTTAACAAATACGTTTCAATATTTATCTGTGGTATTCAGTTAGATCAACTGGACTTAAAGTTTAGTTCTTGAAGACGTTTCGCTAGTCATCCTGACTGGCTTTCTCAATTCAGAATGACTTGTACAAGAAACTGTTGGCAATAAATTCCCTGGAAAGTCCCCAATCAGCATTTAACAGCAAGGTGTTATGGACCTCTTAGCCATGAAACAATCAACACCTTGCATTCAGAAGGTCCCTAATCCCTGGCTGTTATATGCTAACAGGGACTTTCCAGGGTACTTAATTGGCAACAGATTCTTGTACAATTCATTGTGAATTGAGAAAGACAGTCGGATGACTAGCTAAACGTCTTCAAGAACTAAGTCCATTTGATCTAAATGAATACAACAGATATACCATGACCTGGATGAATAACAACCATCACAATCAATTCAATATCGCGTTTACAACGATATTATGGTTAGGGTAAATAGAGATGGACTAGAACTCCAACCCGAGTTCGAGCGAATTCGGACTTCTCGAACTATCCAGGACACGGATTTTCTATATTTTCGGTCTTTTGATAAATATTGAATGTTCGACCGTTCGAATGTGCGAGTAAAATGCCTATTATACCTATACACGAGCATCGACTCCGCAAGTAAAGGGCCCATTAAAACCTATACGTAAGCATCGAATCCGCGAGTAAAATGTCCATGGTATCTAGGCGCAAACTCCAGCATCGAATTCGCAAGTAAAGTGTCCATTAAAACCTATATGCAAGCATCGAATCCGCGAGTAAAATGTACATGGTACCTAGGCGCGAACGAGCTTGAAAATAGTGCGAGTGAGAGTAAAATTGATTTTTCGAATGTCCTGGATATTCGAACATGTTCCCCAGACCATTTCCCAGGTCCCACAGCCATTTACATTAAGTTACCATTGATATTTTAATTGTATTTCATTAGAACTTTTCAAACTATTTGACTCCCATTGACTTTAATGGGTCCGTTTTTGAACTTTCGAACTTTCCATATAGTTCGATAGTTCAAAAACGGACCGAACTTTCAAAAGTTCGGCCATCTCTAATGGTAAATCCCAAAAATGGATTTGCTCAAGCATGATTTTAACACCAGCCATGAGCTAGTAGCGCAAACTTGAATCATGAGCACCGGCTGCGCGGGTGTCTTTTCCAATTTGCATGCTGCCGGTGCAGCAAGTCACGCTAACTTATAGCAAAGCCATTAGCTTGACTTTAACTTCAAAAAAGAGCGCAGCGGCTTTTGGTAAATGAGGCTGATAGTGTGTGATTTAAAGGTACAGCTTTGCAATGGTCTGAACTTTGATTTACACTGTACATTCCCTTTAAGTGTCCATTTTGATTAAATCTTTTCCTCATATCTTCACAATGGCTAAACACACAATTGGCTTTGATTAGTTTATCAATCTAAAGCCTGATCAAGCAAGTTGAAAAATTTCTGTCCAATGAAAAGAAGTGCAAAGCCTGCCTCGTGCGATCTGATCAGATTTGTGTCATCGCGGCCAATACTATAAACATTTGATATCTTCCAGTCCGTGGTTTGTAGTATCATCCATACATCATTATGTCTGACTAGCCTTAAATGTTCTTGAAAACTAATGGGTCTTTTTTGATTTACAATAAAACATTTGTATTATTATATACTGTGATTAACCGGACAGGTTTTTTTTGGATATCCACACCTGAAAGGACCACAATTAAGTTATCTGTGGTTGACTATAATACTATGCCACACATTTCGGTTGTGTGACCATCTCTAGATGGATCTCCTGAGCACCTGGCCCATTCTGGGCATGTTTATGTATGTGTGTATTATAGACTAGTGTAGGTAGGCATTAACACCTGTTATTTATTTATTTATTATTTTGAGGGACTTGTCTCCCCTGTGACCTTTTTTCAGGGGGCTTTTTGTGACACAATTGGATATTCCATGCTGGCACAATCAGATAAGTTAGGTAGCTCAGATACCTACTATTTTTATATAATAAAATAACACAGAAACTTCACAGAAGTCCCTCCTCTCCTTTCTTTCATATGAGAAGGGAGCTCTAGCCTTAAAGTAATAGTTAAATCCCAAATCAAACTATTCCTTTAATTTATTGATTGAAGCCCAGGAGATTAAGGAGTTATTACTTACCATCGGCCCTGGCTGCTAGGTTATTGATTGAAGAACGGGAGGTAAGGTATAGCTCCTTAACCTCCTGGGCTTCAATTAATACATTAAACAAATAGTTCAATTTAGGAGTGAACTATTCCTTTAACTATTTCAATTTTTAACATTGGTGACGCCTCTCAATACGCGCTTTGCAGACCAGAGGTCTATGTTGCACCAATAAAGCTGAAACCAGGCTCTAACTGTCTCTCTGGTTTTGCATTTAGCTCATGGAATGTTGTTAAAGCCTCTTAAGAAGGTATAGCATTAACTTAAGTGCTATTATGGTAACATAAAAACTACCTAGAAGTCTCTTCTCCTCTTATTTGAATATGAAAAGGGAGCTCTAGCCCTAACTCTTCCTAACTTAAGGTGGGTACTCATATTAACAAGAAAGGGATGATACTGTCGGAACTGATGGTATCGCCCCTTTCTTGTTAGTGTGTGTAGCATATTTCTGAGTGTTCCAAAGCCCTAGGCTGAGTTTGGGGGAATTCTGCTGTCCCGAGCATTCTCCCTATGCTGTATATAGGAAGAACACTTGGGACTGTGACCATTACAATCGTGCATGGTGTGTACCCAGCTTTACTTAATTCCTTAGTGACTTATACAAAAATTGTCTAAATTAACAATACACTGCATTGCCTATTTTCAAATTATATTACAATATACACAAGCTATTATAAGTCGAGAATATTATAAGCACAGAATCCTCTTAATTTCGGTGGGTTAAGCAATAGATGTCCTGCTTACTCAGATCAACCCAGACTGCAAGGGAAAGGGGAAAAAATGAAGTAACAGAATTCAACAAACAGGCTGCACAGAAAAGGATTGTGTATGGGACTTTCTATGTTGCTGTGTATTGGACTTTCTAAGAAGCTGTGTATGGGGCTGTGTATTGGGGTTTCTATGGGACTGTGTATGGTACTTTTTATAGGACTGTCTGTGGAACTATCTATGGTGCTGTATATTGGACTTTCTATGGGGCTGTGTATGAAGCTTTCTATGGGACTGTCTATGGGACAGTCAACCCTCGGTTTATACGCAATCAGTTTTACTAGGTAAAAATAAGTACCTTGGCTCATACTTGGATGGGTTTATACTTGAGTATATACGGTAACTTTTACTGGGAAACTAAAATGATTGAAAATGCAAGCTTTCAAAGCACTTAAGCTTCTGTTTCAGGCATGATTCTATCAAGTATCATATTAGTTAGCCAATAAAAGGCATTACTTGATAATTAAAGACGTATTTGCTTTCATCAACATGGTACAATTCTCTACAACTACTATAAAGTTTTAGGTAATTATACAAGATCACATTTACGGTGTAATGGAAATTTTCATTGCCCAGTGTTGCCAAGGGTACCACACGCTAAAAAGTATAGGCACCACTGCCCTAGGATATATGCCAAAATAAAGCAAAAACATATCCAAAATAAAGTACATTTGAGAGCATATGAAAGTAGCCTAAATTAAGGGCAACCCAAACCTGCAACAGTATGAAAGCTGACAGATGTAGGACCAACCTGTTTTTCTACCCTTCCCTCTGCTTCTCAAACAGATTCCACCTGCTTGTTTTCTGTGCTTGAAATGAGCTAGTACATGGTCAGGTAGGGGAGTGATTTGCTGTGATGTTAAATATCCATGACAAAAAAAGAGGAAGAACCAAAAAGCAGAAAGAGGGGTAAGGGCTAGGCCACATAGGGCCGTTTTAACACGCAATCTGATCACATTTGCAGTCCGATCGTGTGTTAAAAAGTGCACACTAGTGCACAATAGCTGCGCTGGGGCTGTTTGCGCTGCGATTCATTGAATGGAGCACATTTTTGGTGCAATTCGCAGAAAATGACAGGGATTGCAGTGCGAGCGGGCACCAACACACACGAAGTGCATACACTAAAAGGAAATTGTGCAACATTTAACATTATTCTTATATCTTTCATCTTTCTAACCGTTGGGGCGGTTTACCTATTTTCATTTCAACTTTTTATTTGAGGGGTGGACTTGCCCTTTAAATCCATTTTTTGGTTCAAGATAGTAATCTATCTGTGTGAGACTGTGGGAGGGCCCTGCAGTCACAGCTAATGAGGTAGTTACGCTTCTGTTTATAGGATGGCTATAGCTTTAAACCCATTTTTCTCTGGCTGGTTCTGAACTTTGAGCCGTAAACCAGGATTTCTATTTGGCAGTTTATAGGTTAACAGGACCTCGCTCTTCAGGTTTCCAAAAGTGATATTGACTATGGTGTATGGAAATATTCCAAACCAATTATATTTCTGTTAAGCCTCCTTTTTACCTATTATTTTTTCTCCCAGTTATTCCTTTTTTGTGCTTTGATTAATATCCATAGGAGATCTATAACCCATGCTGGGATGATGATCTTTCTGTCACATTTTCAAGCAGATTCACGCAAACATAAGGAAATGTAAACATGTATTTGTTAGAAGTGCAGACTTGAGATATATCCAGTGATATTACCGAGTCTGAGTGCCCTTAAAGGCCCCCAATTATATAAGGGATTAATAGTCATGAAGATATTGTTTTTACAGCCGATGCGCTATCTAAAGGAAAACAATCGTGTGTATAAAGTTTTTTTAAAATACAGTTGAAATGAACTTGTGACAGGAATATTGGACTGATAATTCTTTTCTCCCAATATTGTTTCACCATCCCAAAGAAAACTGATTCTGCCAGTCTTCCTCCTGGCTTCAGCACTATCTTTAATACAGGAATAGTCCAGGACTAGCCTGGCAAATAAAAACTGTTAATGCTGTAGCTCCTAAACGAAATGATATTGTGAGGTAGGAATAATCAATCCAAAATCCCCATTTCCATTTTTTAAAAAGTAGAGCTATCAGGTCCAGAATCCTGAACATTTTGTCATGAATAAAGGAAAATACAGAAAGCAAGAGAAAATTCAGAACTGAACAAAAAAGAAAAACAGTGCACAGTAGGACAAAGAGAAGATGAATATAGAAATGGCATATACATATACAGAGAGTTGGGAGCTACAACACACTGGTTTAGTACAAATCCAAATGTCCCAAAACCATCATCAGTGTAGAGTCAGGTAAATAAACCCCAAATCTAGCATTCATGTGTTCCGTTTATCACAGTTAGACATTAACTAGCCCTGCAAAGGTTAGGCACTATGTTTACATAACATCACTTGTTTTAGCTGTGTGGCTAACTTTCATGTAACCCATGCAACCACCACAAGCATGAACTTAAAGATGCACTAAATGGTATTACATTGGTGGTGCAGCTCCCTGCAAGTTTCAGCTCACCCAATGTTCACTTTGGCCCGAGTACAGCATCCCCAGGCTTATCACTCCAGCCTCAAACATAAATGTCCATATAAAGAAAGGATATCCTGTCTGAAATATTTTACATTTCGACTGTCAATTAAGTGCCATAGTATCATAAATTATTCTGTTTTGCTGTAGCTGGAATGGTGAAAGTTGGTACATGAACTGTATGGTAGGAAACTCCCTCTCCTAATGCTGCCTCATAGGGATTACTAGTTTGAGTCACATAGTTTGACCGGGGCTGGGGGACTGAACTTGAGCAAAACAAGTACTGTATTGAAGTTATGCAGCAACACAAACACATCAGAGTAAGTGCTGTTTACATGTCTTCATTTATAGATTGAAATGAAGTAATTTTTTTCAGTGTACAATTCCTTTAACTATTCACTTACGAATAACCATTTAGGGTTGAAAATTACCAGGCAGCTTAAAATTAGGTGCGATATGTGATATCCAGATACGACGTCACGCACCTATTGAACTACAAATGTATATGACGTTGCGCAACTTTATAGAACAGTTCACAACGTGATATTTGTATTTAGTTCAATGATTGCGAGACGTCATATCCGTTAGTAGTTTAATGGGAGCGCTACAACATATCCAGATATGAGGTTGTGCACGCATTGAAACAGTGTATTGTATGATGATGGTGCCGAGGCTGCCTGGATTCATTGGACAAGAGGCACTGGCTGCAAGGACCTAGTCCACGTGCTGGTGCTGTACGCGCGTCTAGAAGGTTTGCCTAGAGGCCAATCTGTTCTTTCTGCAGCTTTGGTCTCCCCTCTGTATGTGGCTCACTACACCGAATCAAGCCCTCATGAGCCCAGTGTTCTAGGAGCTAAACCTGCTCCCAGTCTATACTGCATTAGGACATGCAGGGAAGAAGGTTGAGGAGGCAGCGGTAAGTGCACTGTGCAGAGAGGAGACTGTCCTGCTTGTGGGGAGATTTCAGTTCCAGGGGGCTGCTGCAAGGCCATAAGGAGACAGGTCCCTAGAAAAGAAGCAATTTCAGGGATGGGTGATGGCATTGTGCTAACTGTACTCTGCTCTGTTCAAAGAGCACTTGCAGCAGCCCCCTGGAACTAAACCCTTTCCACAAGCTGGAAGTCTCCTTTCCGCACAGTGCGCTTACCGCCGCCACCTCCTTCCTCCCCACTTGTCCTGGTGCAGTATAGACTGGGAGCAAGTTGAGCTCCTAGAACTGCTGAGCTTGGGAGGGTTCAGTTTAGTGAGCAACATACAGGGGGGAGAATGTAGCACTAACGTTGGTGAAACACTGCACTAACAACTGATAAACCTCTAGGCAAAGTTTTTAGGATTAAACTGAAAGCACACCCATTTAACTACAAACATATATGATGTTGCGAACTTTACTTTAAACTTCCACAATGTCATATCCCTTTGTAGTTTAAAAGTGTGACGTCCTTACCAGATATGACGTATCGCACCAATTGAACCACAAATGGATATGAAGTTACAGACATAACTAGAATTGTAGTACAAAGGATATTACGTTCCTAACATTTCACCTTCCTACTAGCTAGGTACATTTTTTCATTTGCTACCAATCTTTATCACTTTAAAACTAACCACAACATTGCCTATAGTACTAAACCGGAATTAACACATATCTTCCTTTTTCTGCCTGTGAAGACACCATACAGTAATACTAGAAATGTGGCTAAACACTCCATTTTGATGATTACATTCCACATTAGGAGTACACGCTACGTAAGTAGTTTTATTTAATTATATGTATTGAATGTTTTACATAACTAAATATTTTAATGTCATTGCTACATATTTGTTAGGTATCATAGAACTATAAACTAAGTGCTTAAACAACACATACACACTGTCCCTATATATATTACTTTTACCTACTCCTACCAAGATAGTACCTCCAAAAAATCCAATGTATTCCCCATTGTATTTATATATTTATTCATAATACATAATCTAAGGGATAAGGGATATCTAATAGATAATACATAGCTAATAGATATATATAATACATTGTGTCACAGTATTTTTCCTATTGTATCACGGTATTGCTGTGAAAACTCCTCACTCCGTTTACTTATATTATGTATTACCTGTGTATGTTATTTGTATGACTTTGTATAACATGTATTACCCTCTATGTAATGAATGACTATGTAATTGTAAAGCGCCACGGAAGATGTTGGCGCTATATAAATCAATAATATATATGTTTGTGATAGCACTTTCATAAAGTAGTTGTGTAAAGTATCACTTTTAAGGGTTAACAACCCCTTTATGGAATAGTGGGAATTTGTGAATGTTCTATGATGTCACTATGAAGGGTGGAGTCATTGTCTATTTAATTGCACTGTTGGTGTTTGCAAAGTTTGGCTTGAGAAAGGTCTTAGGTCACAGACCAAAATGTTGCCTGTTATTTTGTTGCACTGTTTGCACTTTAATCGGGGAATGTAGGATGGTTCACTCAACTGGATTTCTTTAAATAAACTTTATTATAGTGGAAACAATCAAAATGTTTCGGCCATCTTGGTAGCCGTCATCTGGATAACCACACTGGTGAATCACTGAACATTATATAACATAACCCATAAAATTTTGTCACATCCCTAAAGTATCATTGTATCCACCCACCTTAGTGATTCTTAATAACATTACCATATTAATACACAAAACAAAGTGCAAAGTGTATTATATTAGAATTGCAAAGTGCATAATGATAAAACACTTAAAACAAGGTTAAAAATGCCGTCACTTATAATTATATAAATATGTAAATAAGTTACCACATACTCACAACCCCATAGCAAAGAGGATGGAAACTCTAATGTTACCAAATTTTTTATCTAAGAGATAAATACTATCAAAAACTAAAGGGGACCGCAATGGGGTCCAATGTGGGACCCTCCTTCGCAAACCTCTATATGGAGGTATTTGAAAAGAAGTATATCTATCCTAAATATGGCAAGCATCTGTTGATCTATAAAAGATACATAGATGACTTGTTCATACTATGGAGAGACAATACTAATGACTGCCAAACATTAGTGTCCTCAATAAATAGCCTTGACACACCTATAGAATTAACTATGATATGTGATTCTATGTCCATTGATTTTTTTGGACCTTAGGATTTATATTGAGAACAAGATAAACACCACCCTCTTTTGAAAGGATACAGATCAGAATACCACCCTTCATGCACAGTTTCCATCCATGGCCCCTTAAGAAAGGGGTGTTGTACTCACAATTTCTACAAGTACTGTGTAATAATTTGGATTCTAAATACAGAAAGATCCAGCTAGATGAGATGTCGGATAAATTCCTCACTAGGGGATATAACAGTAAGGACATCAACAGGCAATTGGAGAGAGCTATACTTGAAGAACAAAAGGAGAGTGTAGACCATAGTAAAAATTAGGGAGCTGACAAAATACCTTACAGTATAACACATACCCGCTATAGTCAACTAATAACACGTTGGGACATATTGTCTAATGATTATTCTCTCACGTTTAGGAGAAGTAAACCTCTGTTTACCTGTAAAAAGGGCAGGAACTATAGCAGCCTCTTGGTGAATATGGACAGTAAGGTTGACACCAATATACAAAGTGGCACCTGGTTAACAATTGGAAAAGCAGGATGCTATAAATATACGGGCTGCAAAACATTGGCTCTATATCATTCAAAGGAGGGACTTCCCACACCCACATAGTGGTCGGAACAAACAAGAAAAGAGATGATCAATGCACATTCCTGGGCCCCATATATCATAATATCTATGCTAGTGCAAACAGTAAAAACATGGGGGTTTTTAGTTACAATTTTATGCATAAAAGTGAAAAGCATTCCAACCACGTCAAGGTAACCCCAGTATGGAAGGTCCTAACATAGTGGTTGGAGGTATAAGGTACAACATAGGCTTGCATGCCAGAGTACCTATGTTATCTACTTTATAACATGCCCATGTGGGCTTTACTATGTAGGCAAAACTTCCACCACTGTAAGGGATAGGACGGCAAACCATCACCAGTCAATAAGGACAGCCCTTCAAACCCTGGAACAAGGCCAATCCACAAGCCAACAATCTAACAAGTTTGGGGAATTATCGGTGACCAAGCATTTTAGGGTGGCAAAGCATTCCCTAGCAAACATGAGATGGATGGCCATGGTAATGTTATTAAGAATCACTAAGGTGGGTGGATACTATGATGCTTAAGGGATGTGACAAAATTTTATGGGTGCGTGCTATGTTATTTAATGTTCAGTGATTCACTGGTGTGGTTATCCAGGTGACGGCCACCAAGATGGCCGAAACATGTTGATCGTTTCCACTATAATAAAGTTTGTTTAAAGAAATCCAGTTGAGTGAACCATCCTACATTCCTCTGTCTGACTTTTGACCGGTCTGCACCCTGGTACTACATGTAAAGCAGGAGTGCCGCTACTTGAGAGTGAAAGAGAGAGAGAGAGAGAGAGAGAGTTTAAAAAGAGAGAATGTTTAATTTTTTTAATCTGATATATATTTTGAGCAATGATGTACTATGACATGATGATTACTGTACATTAAAATACATTTGTATCTTTCAGTGAATGAGCTATATTACAACATTAGAATAGGAAATGTCAAATTAAACTTATTTTTCCCAAAGCAAATTTGGAAAGGAAAGTTTATTCACTGGCAGGAAGTTTGATCTTTCTAAAATGTATTTTACTGATAAGAGATAGGACCATATAGACCTTTCCTGTGAAAGGAAATTAAGTGGTCCCTAAAGCATTACTGTGCGAACAGGCAAAGTTTATCAGCTGTTTAGGTCACATGAAATCACCTTTTCACATATCATTAAGCACCAAGAAGTATAAACAAGATATCAGACTGCGTTTTTTCAACCATCAAAGCATATTTGCTCCTTTCTTCTCTAATTGTTATATTACCCAAAGAGTAATTTGATTCTTCAGACTTGGAACAAGGGGATATTGGATTGCATGTTCACATGATCAGGTTGCTTGTTAGAGAAATGGCATTGCTAGGGTTCTTTTATTTTTCATCACATAATAATCAATGTTTGTCTTCAGAAATAACACATTATACATCTGTGGTTTTGCACTTATAGCTAAATAATACAAAGAAAAACATAAGGGTAGGACACTAGATTTAAGCATTGTCCTCCTACAGAAATTCACGAACAAGCGATCTTCGTATGAAACGTAGGGCTTTCTGCCTATTAGCATTAAAGCTTTCTTTTTTTGTACTGGCATTTACTACTTACAATATACTTTACAGTGTTCACAGCACATATGTTTATTTTCTACAGTGAGACAAATAAGTACATCATTTGGACAGTTCTATTTTCAGAAAAAAGCTTACACCATATTACGAAATTAGTGTAATACAGTAAGAAAAAACAGAATATATATTTTTCTTAAAAAAAACTAGTAATGCAAGTTTTTTTTTATTAACTTGTTTGTGCTAGAAATTTTGCTTGGAGCCCCCCCTGTAAAAATGTATGCTGGGGGCCCACAACTTGTAAGTATAATTTACAATCATGGCATCTTTTCTGCACCCAGATAAAGGAACTAAAAGCTTAAAGGGCAACTGTGGTGCCTGAATAAGTTAGGGTTAAATAAAAACCCTTCCATCTTTAAAATGAACCCTAAATAACATTTGCAGGTAAAAACCTGTGAGTTAAAAAAGTGTGTAAAAAGTTATTTTGCTGGAAATATTTAGCTATATGACTTTCTGAACACTTCATACTTTCACCAGCTTGTCATTTTTTTAAAGTCATATCTTTTCTTGCATTAGGAGAACTAAACTTACATTTTTTAATCCTAATATGAAAGTTTTTCTCCCCAGAACACCTATACAAGTTTCTTCGTAAGTAGCATTTAGTACATGTGAAAAATAGATTCTCTAAATAAGATGGTTTCCATATTGTTGCCAGTACAACCCACAGCCCATGAAGTCATCAAATAACCATGCACCCTGACCCCAATATTCACCGTCTCTATGCACAAAGTGTTTTCTACACAGATGTCTCCACACCAACATGAAAGTCCCTGATAAGACTTTAAAAGCTGCTTGTTACCTTGCAGTTTACTAACCAGTCTTTGTGAGTTGCTAGTAAATAAACTGCAGGATAACAAGCAGCTTTCATAGTCTTATCAGGGACTTCCATAATGGTGTGGAAACATCAATAAATACATTTTCGGGATTTTCCCAAGATCCGGGAATCAAAAAACTGAACGAAACTGGTAAGTTTTGGCCATCTCTAGGAAACAGTAGTTCCATCCTGAAACCAGGTTTGCGCATGCAAAGTAAAATATTATTATTATTATACCTTTACTGAATGCTCATTTGTTATTAATTACAACTGTGCAAGCCTTTCAAATTATTTTGATCATTAAAAATACTGCGAAGAAAAAAGTTTTTAATTGAAGTTTGATTAAATTATGTTAATTTTTGACAAGGTCCAGTTTACTGGAACAAGACATTTACAGGTTCTATCCCAACATTTTGGTCAATATTACAGGTTAATAAAGTTGTTGAAAATCTAATCATTACTTGCAAAGGTGCCAGCAAATGTCTCCAAAGGAAACTACATAAACAGCCAAAATGGTCAAATGGTCAAATATTTAGCAATCATTTTTACTTATAGGAATTTATACAAGTTATTATTTTTTGTTTATAGAACCAATCTGAAGTAACAGAAATATCAGCTCTAAATGTTAAATATTTTTGGAATTATCATTAATTTATAGATTTTCTGATGCAACCAAAAGGTCAGTATTTAATTATTCAGTGAAAGTTAAACAGCAGTAACCATAAAGTTATAAATGTCAGGTTACTTTGCTTTACATCTCCTCTCCTTTGGGTTTTCAGTTCTACACAGCCTGGGCTCAAGAATGCCCAAGTTCCCCTCAGCAGGTAATTTACTGGACAATAAATATAAAAATGGATGAGCCATTTAAAAGGACATTAATGAATTATACATTGCTTGACCCTAATATGATGCAAGGTCTGTGTTGTCTTCTAAAGGTGGCCATACACATGTGATTTTCATTGCATTGTGCAGACAGATCTCATTGGTATCTGTCGGCACAATGGAATTTGAACCGCACACATGGACCCGACCCATCACCCATAAGTGGTATGGGGATCGGTCAGCCATGCGGCCATACATAGGCCAATAGTATTGTTTCTCTTTACTTAAAGTAAAGGGAGCCGATACCGACAGACAGAAATCTGACCATAATGCCGACTACGGACGTTCGCTGGCATTAAGGTTGGTCGGTATTTGGCCCCTACCCACTGCCGATATTAGGAAAATGCTGTTGGCCCACTACGGGATTTACTTAATATCGCTAATGTGTATGGCCACCTTCAGCCTGCGTACACATGGTCCGATATTTCTGCCTGATTAATTGCCACAACAGAAATTTCTGTAGGTCAGGTTGAAATATCAACAAGGATTTTTGCAGTGACCAAGCCTTTTCATTTCAGGTTTAATGATTGGTAGTCTACCTGACGTGAAAATTGTATGGTGTGTTCACAGCTTAAAGCAATATTCCCCAATTTATTTGCATGACACATAGAAAAACATCACACATGGCAGTAATGCTTGCATCAAACTATTGTTGAATGTACTCCTCATGTTGCTAAATAAATCAGACTTACCACTGACATTACAGAAAACTGAATAGCCAATTTCTTGTGACCATAGTTGTAGCATCATTTGCAAAGCATTAAGCAAGTTAAGTCAATATAAAAAGGGTTGACATCCTCAAATCGACATTCTGGTCCATTCAAACATTGAATTGATAAAAGGCTGGGCAGTTTCCTAACCAACCAATCAAAAAACTAATCTGCAGGTTTAGAAAAAAGTGACAGAAACAATATTGTAGTATTAACGATCACGTGGCATATTAAAAACCACGCCACTGGTCAAATTTTACTGGAATGCTCAATCTCTTTTTTTCCCGAATGTTAAAGATCAACCTATGTGTACTTACTTCCTAAATGATAAAAACATAAAGGGAATGTTCAGTGAAAAATATCATTATTTTTAAAATTCTTTCAGGGAGATCCAATAAAAGTTCTTATCATTTAAAATGGTGCTAATTTTGCCCCAACCAATCATATGTTAGTTTTCAAATGTTAAATTAGATCTGATTGGTTGGGGCAAAATTAGCACCATTTTTAACAATAAGAACTTTTATTGAATCTCCCTGTTTGTTTATATTATTCATACATAGTTATTCTACAAAATCTCTTCCATTTGTTGATATTAGTGAGCTGACATTTTAAGAATTGTAATGGTCCTTCTTCTTCCCATGATGCACACTTCCTTGGAATGTTCCTAACAGTAATTTCTACTGATTGGCTTTTGGATTTGTCAAACATGCTCAGATCTCTACTGAGCAACTGAATCAACCCAGGTGCTGGGTCAAGAGCAAGACGGTCTCTATTAGGGATCCTGCAAACAGGAAGTCAGTATTCTAGAAGCATTTATTTATACACAGACAAAATGCTGAATGGGCAGGTTAGGGTCTTTAGGATGGAAAAATACTGCTCCTTTTTTCTTAAAAGTATATGTATTTGCACTGAACGTCCCCTTTAAAGGACAATTATATTCACCTCCCTCTGTACTGCAACCAAACAGTACCCGGGGTGAGGACCTAAACTGCAAGATCCTGACCTCTGGGTACTTTACAGAATATCTGTAATACTTACTTAAACTTTTCCCTGCCAGCTGGCTACTCTTCTTCTGACTGCAGTTCGTGACGTGGCCAAAGGCAAGTCTGCAAGACGCACTCTGCAAGAAGCGCATCTTCCCATTGGACCCATCACGGACTGTCAGTGACAGAAGGATAAAGAAGGAGAAGAGGTAAAGACCCAAAGGTAAAGACCTGCCGTTTAGGTCCCCACCCTGTGCACTCTTTAAGTGTGGATCGGAGGTGAGTATAATTGTCCTTTAAGCAACAGGATTCACAATTCTTAAATGACCATAATATTATTTATTGCTAGTTTACTTTGATATATAGAACCTAGTAGCCTATGTATAGATAAAATAAATCCAAAATCATTTTGATGACATCCAAGGAGCCTACTTAGCAAATTTATAAACATTTAAGACACATTAATGAGATGGTATTGGACTTAAAAAAAAAAAGAAAAGAAATGTAAATGTATATATCTTGTTGCTGTGGTTACATTGATCAGAATTTCCCAAGCTCTTTTTCAACGTTGAAAACATTTGACGTCTACCCTGGAGCTATCTTATCCATCTGGTATTTTGCAGAGCCTGGTATGCTGATGAATATTTTGCAATAATATAAAATAAATATCAAGGTTTGCAGTGTAAGATGTAAACTAGTAAGTGCATGTTATCAAATCTAGGGATATGACATTTAGAAATATGCAAAGAAAGAATCTTACTCGGAAATGATAGTTGGTTGATGCAGCTGATGTAATCTTTTAGGGATTAGAACGTGGTATAGTGGTAAAATGAATATACGATATATAGTTTGTGATAGCAAACAATTTCTTCTCTGAGTGTCAGATCAAAGCTGTTATTCTAGCAAGGAGAGATCAGATTTCAGTCAAGAAATTGTTACTCATTCAGAAAATATGCACAAATTTATCACTTGATGTATTAAATGATCCTGTGTCTACCAAATGTAAAATTTAAAGCACAGTATGTACAAAATACAGATATTTATTGCCTGTCCTTCTGACTTTTTCTTTAAAAACAACTGACCCAACCACAAAATGTCTCTAAACAGGGGCACCACTTCCATGAAGAAAGTTAACAAAAACTTGCTCAGTACACCAAGACCCTATCAATTATAGTCTAGGCAGTATGCAAGAGCATGCTCCCATAGGGATCACCTGCATTTCACTCTGGAAGTTAGTCCCACTTGTCTCCAAATGAACCTACATTATAGCATTCTATGCATTCATATGCATTCATATGCAATCTTTATTTGAATTATTAAAGAAAAACAAAAGTGTTCCCGCCCATTAAAGGATATCTCCACTGCTTAAAAAAATTTTTGCTCTTCAGTTTTATTGAAGAATGCGGGAGGTAAAGGAGATGTGTCTTACCTCTCATCCTTTAATAAAACCTGCAGAAGGTAAGGTACTCACCTGATTGCTCACTCCTCCGCCACCTACTCTGACATGTCCCGACGGACTCTGCACTCTATGGCCATGTGCAAGTGCGATGCGCATAGAACACAGAGTCCGTCGGGCCCATAAGTTGGCCCACGTATATTAGGCATTAAAAAAAAAATGCAAACATCATCTAAAGCTGGATTAGCAGCAAAGTTAAGGTGGGTCGAAGGGGCAAATCGTTATGGTACAAAGTTCATCTTTATTGAGAATCGATACAAAATCAGAGAAAACAACACCCCATCAGGTTTGGAGGAGACATCACATGGTATAGATTAACACACCTGTTGTTTGAACTTTTGTTTATACAATAGGTGCAATAACATAGACCCCCAGACACTAAAGCAGATATTACTCCCAAAATACTGTACATGTACTAAATGATGAGATAACCAGAATATCAGTTTAGATGGTTTTACCAGTTATAACCTTTAAGGTAAGATTACCAGTACCCTACCTTATAGGGTGTTTTGGGGGGATAATGAGCACATCTGTTGAATCAGAAGAATCTTCCAACCAATCACATGAACCTTTATAAACCCACAAACCAACCAGAAATGTATAGAAAGTCTATGAGGGATCAGTTGTCATGATATATTTTAACAGTTAAGGTTTTTTTTTTGCTTCAGGTAATCTTTTAATGCATCTCTTAGTTAGATGTATCACAGCCCACTTCAGCTAACAGTGCTGTAATGTTGATAAGCTATTCAGATAAAAGATAATTTATCTTGCAATGTGTCTAGAGAAACACTTGCTTTGATCCTAATCATTTAATTAGAATCCCAGCCATAAAACAAAATGGGACTGCTGTTGCCAGTTGCTGTTGCTCTAGCCAGTAAGCAACTTTGCATTCAATGAAATACACTTTGCCGTGTAAGTGCAATAAAGTGATTTTAACTTTTCCAGGATTCCAGGATTTACATATTCACCCAATATTAATGGTACTTTAGTACCTATATTCTGAAAATGTATATATATATTGATTTAAAACCACTGTAATAGCATATGAACAATCAAGCAACAATCATATCCATTCATAAAATATTGATCTTTTCAGATATTCATTTTTAGTATAGCATAGTATTTGAGGTTGAATAAAGACATATGTCCATCCAGTCCAAACCAGCTAGCAATATCCTCATTTCCTGCCTAACTGTTGATCCAGACAAAGGCAAAAAAAACCACCAAATTTATGAAGGGGGAAAAAATTCCTTCCTGACTCCAAGTGGCAATCGTAAATTTCCCTGGATCAACTCTACTTGATGTATCAATACCAGTAACTTGCAACATTCCTTGTTTGCAGAAACTCACCACTTTGCACCACTTGTGATCACATTCTAAACAAGGCAAATAAATAAAAAAATAATATATCACAATGTGTATTCGGGTAAGATTATATATGCAATAGTACCTTCTTATTACCACATCCCCAAAGGACATAGGAACTCATGCTGTTTTAACCCAATCATAAGGATAAAGAGCGACATAAATGGTCACATACTGGCCAAAGGTGGTTAGAAAATACTAAGCTTTATTTTACAAATGATAAAAACATATATAGGTGAACATTAAATAGGCATTATGAAGCCACAAATATGACATCAAAAGCATATATATATATATATATATATATATATGTATATATATATATATATATATATATATATATATTTTTTTTTTTTTTTTTTTTATATCATAAACCAAAATCCGATGTTGTTATCCATAAGCGACCAAGGGACCATATGTAGCGTCACTTCTGCTATAAAAGGTGATGTCATGAGCGACATAGATAGGAAGCATGGGATCGCCAAATGTATATTGATTCACACCCCCATAAGATCAAAGAGAGTTACACACAGTCTAACTGGCCCAATCTCACAGTCTAACTGGCCCAATCTCACACAATATGAATCTCAGTGTGTCCAAGGTGATTATTAAATAGTATCTACATGGGTCCGCCATGATGCAATGATGATGCATAAAATTAGACTTGCCTATCAGTCTGGCTGATTACATTTATTTACCAAGAAACTAAGCAATAGCATTAAGCTCTTTGTGGCCCAACGTTTCCACTGACTTGACATTGGGGTTGGACTGTACATTGAATCGGTGGGACATGTGGCTGGTATTACTGTTCTCTTGTTTTCATACACTTTATACAAAGATTTGGCGCAAGCCTGGTAAATGATGTTATAATACATAAGTGTGATATTTTATAATGGGAGCTGCAGTGGTATATATCCTTATAAAAATCACTCAGCTATGTCACTAAGTGACTCATTTCTTATATTTCTTATATCCCACTACTCTGCCCATTTCAGTGTTCATGCCTGGACAATGACTCAGCTTTTTTTGCTGTGTTTAACTTCACTAACAGAACCTGCTGGAGCTGCTTCCTGTTATAACCAATGTCTCTCTCCTCCTCCACAAAGATTTGTTTAACCGCATAGATGCTGGGCTGGGATGTTCCTTTCTACTGGGTTTAAGTTACAGAAGGTAGCTTGGGGGATTTAAGGTGGAAATAGGGACAAGGCTAGAATTTAAAATGTGAATGGGGTGAAGGAATCCGATACTTATGTATGAGAAGAAATAATATGTCCCTTCACATTATAATATAAGGACATTACGCCACCTCGGAGTTCCCTGTCCTGTATAAAAGCACTTGGCCTACAGCCTCGTGCTTCTATATGGTCAGGGAACTCCTCGGTGGCATAATATCCTTATATTACACTGTAAGGGGCGCATTATCCCTTATATGATTATTTTTAGGGCCCAGTGGATAAATTATATAGGTTTATCTACTATATTAATGGCACTAATTTCAATTTGCGTTTTACAAGAATATTCAATGCCATTAGTGTGCCTTAAGGTGCCCATAGACAGGCTACCTACCTACAACATTCCCATGGTGTTCCTTGATTTGGATTCCTTGATTCACTTTACAACCAATGTAACAGCTGTAACATCAGTATTAAAGTGGAATCCGTTCGTGGAACGTCACCGGTAACAAACCGCTGGGCAAAAAGATGAACATTTTGAACATCAAATCAGCTTTAACATCATAATAGTCAGTAATTAATGTTGCAGATTTACAGGAAAAGATTTGCACAGAAGACAAATTAAAATTTTAATTATGCATGGTAAAGGATGAGTTGGTAATACCATTTTTGGGAAAGCTAAAAATCTAAACTCTGTACTGGCTCTGTTTACAGAGTATGCATACTAAAACATTATATAATGATAACAGTATATAACGTTTAAAAGGTGGTTTTACTAATCAGGGCATCATAACGTATTTTACACTAGTCATCATAAATCAATTTCTATTAGTAATGCAATGATAGCTTTGTAGTTTATGCAGCTGTATGCCCTTGTAATTTTATGTAACACAGAGCAGAGAACATCCCCACTAGCACCAAGGCAAAGGCTAAAGAAATGAAACATCTCAGAGGAGCCCTTAAAACTTGTGGATATCCAGACTGGGCCTTTGTCAAAAGGTGTAGAATGAAAGAAAAGAACACAAATACAAATAGTGAAGGGGGAAAGCAAGACAGAAGAAAGAACATGGTCATCCCATTAGTAGCAGGGGTCTCTGAGAAATTAAGTAAAATTTTCAAAAAAACACCGTATACCTGTCTGCTTTAAGCCAAACAACACACTGAGGCAGCAATTGGTACATCCAAAAGACCCAATACCGAAACATAAGAAGAACAACATCATATACGTAGTGCAGTGAAGATTGCTAAGATTTGTATGTGAGGAAGACCAAACAGCAACTGCACCAGCGTATGGCCCAGCAAGAGCCAATTCCTCAGCCATGTACCTGCATCTTAAGGAAAAAGGACATACCTTTGTATTGTGGATTGTAATGTCAACATCTTGGCAAATGAACATGACTGGTTTAAGAGAGGTGTCAAGGAGGCCATTTATGTGAAAATAAAGAAACCAAGCCTGAATAAAGGTGGTGGGGAGGGGGCGTAAACACCAACTGTCTGCAATGTACAATTCTGTTTTGACACCTTACCCTGAGCAGTTTTGAAACACCTCTTAGCCGCAATGCAATCACACCTTGCATCAAAAGGTCCCTAACACCTGGCTGTTATATGCTAATTGGGACTTTTCAGGGTACTTAATTGCCAACAGATTCTTGTATAAGTCATTCTGAATTGAGAAAGCCAGTCAGATGACTAGCGAAACATCTTCAAGAACCAGAAGAGTCCAGTTGATCTAACTGAATACAACTGATATACATTGAATAAACTTAAAACAAAATATAAAGCAAGAAAATCAAGGTACCATACACTATATTTTACCTTTGGACATTCCCGCAACGTTTCTCCCGATGTTCGTACAATGAATAAAAAAAACAAAAAAACCCCACTCGACTTGTCCTTTTTTGAAATCGACTTGTGACCACAAAATTTATGGGCAAGACAGAAAAGTTGCAAGAACGTTGGGAGGTAACTGCTGTCAGAAAAAATTTAGACATTTGTCTACAAATGAACGTCTAATCTATCTAATGTCTGCCTAGTGTATGGTCATTTTCTAAGATTTTTGATACTGTGCGCATAGTTGTCAATGGTCCTTTGTTTATGTAAAGTTCTAGGTGGAGTACCACAGAGTTCTATATTGGGACACTTTTATTTAATGTGTTTATCAATGATTTGGATTAGGCATTGAAATCAAGGTCTCTGCTGATTGCACTAAACTATTTAGTGCAAAATTACAGATGATGTGAAATTGTTGTAGGCAGATCTAGCCAGAATGGTCAAAATGGACAGCAAAGTGGAAGAAAATATTCAGTGTTCATAAACGTAAGGTGATGCATCTAGGGTAAAAAAATCCTTATGCTGATTACACTCTAAATGGGTCTCTGGGAGTTCTAGATTTTTGAATTCACTGCAGAAAATAGTGCCAGGTGGGAACAGCTTGAGCTAGTATGATTCTGTTTTGTATACTGTAAAGAGGGGTATAGAGTCAATGGAAAAAAATATAATTATCTGCTTTACAAAGAACTAGTAAGGCCTTTGGAATTTGGAATATGCAGTGCAGATTTGGAATGCTATATACAAAACAAATCATGGAACTGGATTGGGTTCAGAGAAGGGACACTAAATAAATAAGGGGTATAATGGAGCTTGTGTATGAAGAACGATTAATTAGGGTTATTTATACTGCAGATGAGGCTCTTGGGTGGGGATAAAGGGATATGCAAATACAATTATGGGGAGGAATGACAATCTCTGATATAGAGTTAAAAAGTTTAACTAAATGGATGTATTCCATCATTCAATTTCTGGTAAGTTATCAAACAGCAGAACAGTTTTCACAAATTGGCAATGCAATGCGGTACAATACAACGCTTTATCATTTTTTGCAGAAGAGTGTTTTTTTTATCTTTTATATATCTTGCAAAGCCATTAAATGCTATGAACGTAGCTTCTTTTTTATTATAAGGCACACTTATTGAAGTGTTGCCAAATGTTACAGATTAAGATTTGCTTGAATCCACTGGAAATGACATTCTTTATATATAGGTGTTAAAAGCTGTTTGAGTGAAATTCTTCTAATATGAGCACATGAATCGAAAGCATTGATATCACAGGGAAGTATAAATTATGTTTTGCACATGAGGTGTCACAGACGCATTGCTTATTGATTTATCAGTGAAGGTTTTCTTAGTGTATGTCTAATTTAACCTTGCAGCACACATAGACAGTAATAAGGGAGAGGTGCACATTCACAGCTGTTATTATCTAAACTAAGTGGTTTTCATTCTGTAGACCAATGCTTCTTTCAGCAATTGTGGTTGCAGTGAATCATGTACCCTGCAGTTGAAGTGAATTACTGTTCTAATAGTCTCCCCACCCAATATGTCTCTTTGCTTTAGTGGAAATGACCAGTGGTGTTTGTTTCTAAGAAAAACATGGCAGTATAGTGGATCTGTGTACCATAAGTAAAAGAATATATATTAAGGTATTGCAATTAAAAATGAACTAACTTTATTTTTTATGAAAAATTTATTTAATTGAATTATTGTGTTACTCACAACATAACAACATTGTTAAATGTTCCTTTTCCTCTTCAAATTGTAAAATCAAACCTGCAAAATTGTACCTGTAGTCACCTGACTAGTAGGCAAGGAAGCCTCGAGGGACACCACACTTTGTAACTTGACACATGTTGGCAGTATTGACTAACAGGAGTGTTTCTACAGTATCAAGAATTTTTTCTTGACACTGCCATGCCAAATTCACCTTCATCTTTCCATCATATTTTTGGATTCCATATGAGGGTTATATATAGTATGTATTAGCTGCTACATATATGCGCTTATCTTCCCTCTGTAGTAGCAAGAGTAACAGGGCAGCATTCAAGTGCAAAAATACCTCCTCTATGCCTTCTTCCCCCCTACTCACTCATAATACCCAGGGTATGGACCTAAACTCCTCAACAGTGGGTTTACCTGCAAAACAAATAACTGTCTTCTAGAAAGTTAAGCCCCCGGGCTGCTTTATCTCGCTCAACATTCAGTCCATGGCCTTACCAATAAGTAGACCCACTTTTCAAGAAGCATGTCTTCCTATAAGCCAGTTTTAATACAGAGGAGGGGTCAGAGTAAAGCCACCCATGCGCACAGATTTCTAGATGACATTTATCCGATTTGCAGTCAAACCCAGCGGTAAGGACTGGGGTTCAGAGGAGTATAATTGCCCTTTTAATGAGAACTAAACTAATCCTAATTTGAAAGCTTTTCTCCCCAAAACACAAATACATTGTAAGATTATGCTCTAATAAGTTGCATTAAGCTAAAAAAAATGGCTATTGGCAAAGTGTTGCTTCTGGCCAATGCTCTTGATAGAACTAGGCTAACAGACGGTAATTGTCTTTTGAGTAAAACCAAAAATAAAAATATGGACAGGACACAGAGGAAGCAGGATACAACGGGAATATAATTCAAGACTAATTATAGTGTGAAATTTCCCAATATATGCCAGATAAATGTGAGAATAGAAGGTGTATTTACTATCAATTTATTCAGAATTTATTAAGAAAAGTAAGTCTTATTCCTCAACAGTGAAATGGAAAACATTTGATAGTAAGAGTAACACAAATTGTAATACGAAAGAGTTACTTATTTATTGGAGCGAGTGCAAGCAGTATGTAGGACAGACACAACACCTGTCTCCTATATCAGAAATGGTGACATATCTTCACACATTAGTAAACTTTTGCATTTCTCATACTTGCACACTGGATCCATATAACAGGATTTCTCTCTTCCCCCCAGCCCTTTGGCTTTTTAAAATGAGGGAAGAGGCCATCCATCCAGTACTTTATATTAAAGGCATAGGACCTCCCATAAAAGGGGCGTGTATGTAAGGGTGCTATAACCACATGGAAGCTTGACTTGGTTTCCCAATAAATACACACAATACAAGGATACACTCCAATAAGGCTAATTTACAACTACATTTAGCGGAAGTGCATTTATACAAGCATAGAAAATATAATGCAAAAGTTTGCTAATGGTAATTGAAGTAAAAAAGGTTAGAAGTTAGGACCTTCCAGACTGGGGTTACCTTGACATGGTTGGAAGGCTTTTGATTCATGTGATCACAGTTATGTATACTAAAACCCCTTTGTTTATAATGTATGCCAGTGTGCAGATAATATGATATTGTATGCGGCCTAGGAATGTGCATTGATTATCTTTTCTATAAATGTTTGACCAGATCAGTAGCACTTCTGCTAAATGTAGTTGTAAATTAGCCTTATTGGAGTGTATCCTTGTATTGTGTGTATTTATTGGGAAACCAAGTCAAGCTTCCATGTGGTTATAGCACCCTTACATACACGCCCCTTTTATGGGAGGTCCTATGCCTTTAATATAAATCCTTGTATTGTGTATATATATATATATATATATATATATATATATATATATATACAGTGGTGTGAAAAACTATTTGCCCCCTTCCTGATTTCTTATTCTTTTGCATGTTTGTCACACTTAAATGTTTCTGCTCATCAAAAACCGTTAAATATTAGTCAAAGATAACATAATTGAAGACAAAATGCAGTTTTAAATGATGGTTTTTATTATTTAGTGAGAAAAAAAACTCCAAACCTACATGGCCCTGTGTGAAAAAGAAATTGCCCCCTGAACCTAATAACTGGTTGGGCCACCCTTAGCAGCAATAACTGCAATCAAGCGTTTGCGATAACTTGCAACGAGTCTTTTACAGCGCTCTGGAGGAATTTTGGCCCACTCATCTTTGCAGAATTGTTGTAATTCACCTTTATTTGAGGGTTTTCTAGCATGAACCGCCTTTTTAAGGTCATGCCACAACATCTCAATAGGATTCAGGTCAGGACTTTGACTAGGCCACTCCAAAGTCTTCATTTTGTTTTTCTTCAGCCATTCAGAGGTGGATTTGCTGGTGTGTTTTGGGTCATTGTCCTGCTGCAGCACCCAAGATCGCTTCAGCTTGAGTTGACGAACAGATGGCCGGACATTCTCCTTCAGGATTTTTTGGTAGACAGTAGAATTCATGGTTCCATCTATCACAGCAAGCCTTCCAGGTCCTGAAGCAGCAAAACAACCCCAGACCATCACACTACCACCACCATATTTTACTGTTGGTATGATGTTCTTTTGCTGAAATGCTCTGTTACTTCTATGCCAGATGTAACGGGACACACACCTTCCAAAAAGTTCAACTTTTGTCTCGTCGGTCCACAAGGTATTTTCCCAAAAGTCTTGGCAATCATTGAGACGTTTTTTTAGCAAAATTGAGAC
Source organism: Hymenochirus boettgeri (assembly GCA_019447015.1). Taxonomy (NCBI): domain Eukaryota; kingdom Metazoa; phylum Chordata; class Amphibia; order Anura; family Pipidae; genus Hymenochirus; species Hymenochirus boettgeri. The sequence goes on from CM033477.1 coordinate 93,863,048, forward strand.
GAGCCTTAATGTTCTTTTTGCTTAAAAGTGGTTTGCTCCTTGGATATCTGCCATGCAGGCCGTTTTTGCCCAGTCTCTTTCTTATGGTGGAGTCGTGAACACTGACCTTAATTGAGGCAATTGAGGCCTGCAGTTCTTTAGATGTTGTCCTGGGGTCTTTTGTGGCCTCTCGGATGAGTTTTCTCTGTGCTCTTGGGGTAATTTTGGTTGGCCAGCCACTCCTGGGAAGGTTCATCACTGTTCCATGTTTTTGCCATTTGTGGATAATGGCTCTCACTGTGGTTAGCTGGAGTCCCAATGCTTTAGAAATGGCTTTGTAACCTTTACCAGACTGATAGATCTCAATTAAGTTATTTTTTAGCTTATTTTATAAGGGGGGCAATCACTTTTTCACACAGGGCCATGTAGATTTGGAGTTTTTTTTCTCACTAAATAATAAAAACCATCATTTAAAACTGCATTTTGTCTTCAATTATGTTATCTTTGACTAATATTTAACGGTTTTTGATGAGCAGAAACATTTAAGTGTGACAAACATGCAAAAGAATAAGAAATCAGGAAGGGGGCAAATAGTTTTTCACACCACTGTATATATATATATATATATATATACAGTCAAATATACGATGGCACTCGCAGGTCTTTATGATAAAAATTAGCTTTTATTAACAACAAATAAAAACGCTATCAATAATATAGCGTTTTTATTTGTTGTTAATAAAAGCTAATTTTTATCATAAAGACCTGCGAGTGCCATCGTATGTTTGACTGTATCTATCCAAGTGATTGGCACCCAGGCGTTTACTATTTGGAACGGAGTGCTGATTGACTTTACTTTACTTATATATATATATATACACATCTCCTGTGGGTAATACGGTGCACACAAAGGACTTTTCAAATACGAGACAAGTTTATTCAAACACGGTGCAACAAGGCAATGTTTCGGTCCTACAGCATTGACCTTTATCAAGCCAATCAAAGTGCAACAATGTGACAAACATTTATAAGTTCAAAAAGTGTCATGTGATTTAACGAGTTGTGGATTTGTGGACCTGATGGAGGTCTCTAATTACCGTCATGTGTGCACAAAAGTGCAATTAACCCTATAAACGGGTATATAAAGTGACAAAACTAATAAACAATGTAGCAAATAAAGTGCTTGTACTATTAAAGTGTCTATTTGTCGTAAAGTGTCATGTGCATGTGCCGACAAGAAGAAACATTGTAACTTCTTATAAATAACACTGCTTTTGATAAATAACTAAACTGACACAATTCATATCAGAATATGTTAAATATTAAAATAGTATGTGTAAGGATTGTGAATAGTGAAATAGATATGAACCATAATAAAGTAGACTAAGAGTTACCTAAATATTAAAATATCATATAATAAAAACATAATATACATTCTGTACTATTATTATCTACCTGTACCAATATTATTATAGTAGCATATTTGTTGCTATACTCTAATGGAAATATATTTTATGGAACTAATGTGACTGTGACATTAAATAATACTACTTAAATTATTATCTTTCATCCAGAAAACATTTAAACGAACAATATTCATTTAGACCGTTAGGGCTCAAAGTATTCAAAGATTTTATCCAGTATGTTTCACGTTGGAGAAGTCTTTTAGATCTGTCTCTACCCCGTTTTAAAACTGGTATATGGTCAATGGCAATGAATCTGAAGTCCTTGATAGTATGTCCCACTTGTAAATAATGTTTTGCAATCGGTTTAGATGTCTTATTAATTCTGAGTCGGAGCATCACATCAGTCTTGCCTACATAAGAGAGACCACAGGGACAGGTCACTAAGTAAATTACATGGGTTGTGCAGCATGTTATTCTATGTTTAATAAAAATTTGTTCTTTCCTGTGTGGATGAGTGAAAGATTCCCCTGTCTCCATATGTTTACAAGAGGCACACCGTGTGCATTTAAAGCAGCCAGTCTTTTTTAGCCATGTGGTGGCAGGTCCATAACAAGAATGGGGATCTGGTTCTACTGCTTCAAACTGATCCCCACTATTGTTATGGACCTGCCACCACATGGTTAAGAAAGACTGGCTGCTTTAAATGTACACGGTGTACACATACTATTTTAATATTTAACATATTTTGATATGAATTGTGTCAGTTTAATTATTTATCATAAGCAGTGTTATTTATAAGAAGTTACACTGTTTCTTCTTTATCTGTTGTATTCAATTGGATCAACTCGACTTGAAGTTTAGTTCTAAAACTCTAGAACTAAACTTCAAGTCCAGTTGATCTAATTGAATACAACAGATATACCATGACCTGGATGAATGATAACCTTCACAAGCATATTTGAAATCATTTTGGGGAGAAAACCCTCAAATTTGTACGGCAATATGAAAAGACAGCAAGAAAATTGGAAGACTATAGAAACCACCTGCGATTTAACCTCCGATGCAGACAACAAAGGCTAGTACCATGCAGCATACGTCTGGATTCCACAGTTAAAGGCATCAGAGCCAAACAGATACTGCAAAAGGCTCAAACACAGCTCCTAAATGAACGGGTACGACAGACACATTTTACAGTCGATGCTTTAATGCACAACATTAGTCAACTAGAACAGAACCTGGCCTCACAGCTGCCTGTGGCCATCTGGGAAAGAGTGATGGAGTTCACCAAACAAGCACAGCTTTCTCAGCACTGTAAGGGCAAACAAAGGCAACAGAACAAGTTCTCTATTCTGTCATCCCAGAACAGCCCCAAAGGAGAACAACTACCTTGGATACAAAAGGAGGGAAGTGTCACTTCATCAAACAAGGAGGAATGGGTGAGAAACCTGTCTAACAGGACCCTGACCCAGCCAGAAATGGAAGTCCTTGCTAAGGCCTCAATCCACAATAATAAGGTACCACAGAGTGAGGCAGAACAACTTCACCTTAAGGTATCTGCAGCCTTAGCCAGTGCTAAAACTCCTTCATCTAACCTGACCACACAGGAAAGAAGAGCCTTAACATCCCTCAAGAAAGATTCCAGTATAATCATTCTACTGGCAGACAAGGGAAGATGCACAGTGGTACTCAACACCTCAGACTACCATGATAAGGTGACCATGCTCCTGGCCGATAACAACACATATGAGGCTTTAACAAGGGATCCCACCAGCCGTTACAAGAAAAGGGTCATAGACTTACTACAACAACTTCAAAAGGACAAAGCCATTGATCGAGCAATGTGTCATCACCTCTACCCTGGTGAGGCACATCCATGCATATATGGACTCCCAAAGATACATAAGGAAGGGGAACCACTAACACCTATAGTCAGCAGCATCAACTCTGTAACATACAAGGTGGCAAAATACCTAGCCAACATCTTAGGACCATTGGTGGGAAGTTCTAAGCATCACACCCAGAACTCTCAGCATTTCACCAACAAGATTGAAGATATAGTATTCGGTGCAGAAGAAACTATGGTGTCCTATGATGTGACATCTCTCTTCACCTGTATACCCACCAAGGAGGCTGTTGACATGGTAAGAAAACTGCTAGGCCAAGACAGCACTCTTACCAGCAGAACTGATCTTAACCCAGAGCAGGTGTGTTCCTTACTGGACTGCCTGAATACCACCTATTTCAAATACAGCGATATGTTCTATAAGCAGAAACATGGATGTGCTATGGGATCTCCAGTTTCACCCATTGTGGCCAACCTTTACATGGAGGAGGTAGAAAAACAGGCGCTTAATACCTTTAAGGGCATAGCACCCAGCCACCTGGGTTAAAATCCACCAGAAGGAAGTACAAGCTTTCACAGAACACATTAATGCGGTAGACCAAAACATCAAATTTACAAGAGAAGAGGTACAAAACAGCAAACTGGCTTTTTTGGACTGCTTGCTAGAAGTTAAGGAAAATGGTAAACTGGAAGTAGAGGTTTACAGAAAACCAACACACACAGATCAGTATTTGATGTTTGACTCCCACCACCCTTTAAATCACAAGCTGGGTGTCATCAGAACCCTGCAACAAAGAGCTGAGAACATCCCCACTACCACAGAGACGAAGGCTAAAGAAATGAAACATCTCAGAGGAGCCCTTAAAACTTGTGGATATCCAGACTGGGCCTTTGTCAAAAGAAGTAGAAGGAAAGAAAAGAACATGAATACCAACAGTGAAGGGGAAAAGCAAGACAGGAGAAAGAACATGGTCATCCCATATGTAGCAGGGGTCTCCGAGAAATTAAGAAGAATTTTCAAAAAACACCGTATCCCTGTCTGCTTTAAACCGAACAACACACTGAGGCAGCAATTGGTACATCCGAAAGACCCAATACCAAAACACAAGAAAAGCAACATCATATACGCAGTGCAGTGCAGTGCAGTGAAGAATGCTCTGGTTTGTATGTGGGGGAGACCAAACAGCAACTGCATCAACATATGGCCCAGCACAGAAGAGCCAATTCCTCGGGTAAGGACTCAGCTGTGTACCTGCACCTTAAGGATAAAGAACATACCTTTGAAGATTGTAATGTTAACATATTGGCAAAGGAACGTGACTGGTTAAAGAGAGGAGTTTATTTTTGTGAAAATAAAAAAAACAAGCCTTAATAGAGGTGGGGGGAGGGTTCGACACCAACTGTCTGCCATGTACAATGCTGTTTTGACACCTTACTCTGGGCATTCCTATAACACCTCTTAGCCACTATCAATCACGCCCTTAACACTTGGCTGTGATATGACTAGCGAAATGTCTTCAAGAATAGGATTCAGAGAGTAGTTGTTAATGGGGCTTCATCATTATGGACTAAAGTGCTAAGTGGGGTGCCACAGGGTTCTGTGCTGGGGCCGCTTCTATTTAATCTATTTACCATATATACTCGAGTGTAAACCGAGGTTTTCAGAAATCTCATAATTTCGAGGATATTTTTCATTTTAATGGGTCCGCTCGTGGATTTTTAAATTTTCTAATTTTTTAGAAAATTCGCGGATCCTTGAGCGGACCAGATTTTGCGAAGTTAGGACATCTCTATTCACCATTAGAACATGTCAAAGGACACGAGGAACGAGGACATCCCTTAAGACTTGAAGAAAAAAGGTTTAGGCTTCAAGCTCGGAAAGGGTTTTTCACTGTGAGAACGGTAAAGCTACCCAATAGCGACCATGAGATGGATGACGATTGATGGTGAACCACCTTTGGAAGGCAAGGACAGAAACAAAACCCTCCTACAACGGGAAGCTAGATGGATTCATAGACTTCAAACACTTGCCCCCAAGGGGCTCAATGAACAGTGGTCCCTAGCCTGTTTTCTATAATTTTGTATCTGACTATCCATGTTATCTATTATCCCCCTTGCCACCTTTCTAATATATTTGAGTACCTGTAAGATTACCCCTCAGGTTTATTCCGTTCATAGTATTAACCTATAGCCATGTTCGTATTTTATCTATTCCATTCCAGTCTATATAGTCTGGACACCTTGCTACGGTCCTATATCTATCGTACATTGCTATTAATACGTAGAGAGTCTTTTTACTATTACCTATTTTATATATCTTTATTCCAATGCAATATCTTCTTTTATGTATATTTCCTTTTTACCACTTTTATTAATTATATGTATTTATTACTATCACTAGACACGAGTCTTCGGTGGGTTTACATCCTACCTTATCTATAGATTTTATACTTTTTTATTACTGCTCTTGATATACATTGTTTATCACTACTGTTTGCTATTTATTCAAGTCACTGATAGCACTTTTATTGCCCCATTACATTGATCAATTTGGGGGGCATATTCGCTATTTCACTATATATATATTATTGGTTATCGTTGGGGGTTGGGCACTGTCAGGTTTTATACGTCACTCGTGTATGCTTACATCACATCCTGATGACGGCCAATATGGCGGCCGAAACGCGTTGATGGCGTGTTGTATGTTGCAATAAACTATTACTTTACAAGTCCCTGGAGTACCCTGATAATTCTACTGTGGCCTTCTTCAGAACATCCGAAAAGTGTGCTCGTGAGGTTTAAATTAGCGTGATTCTCCAATCACCCGAGTGAGGGGGCGTGTGCCAGTGACGTTACCATGGATATACCCAATAGAGGAAGCAACGTGTGTAAACAAGGACAGCATGAGCGGAGGTGCGTCACCAGTTACAGGGCGCACCAATCACAAAACAGACTACAACATAGGAAAAACACCTAAGTGTAGCGAACCGAGATTGGAACCAGTAAAATACAGAGGTAAGTAGCCCAAATCGCAACCACGTAGGCAAAAAGTGTCAAAGTGCATCAAAGTGCTAAGTGCAATACCAAGGTAAAAACATACCCAGTCAAAACCCACAATAAGAAGATAAATACATATAAATAATAAAAATGATAAGACTGACAAAGATAACTACTGACATATACGATACAAAACAATGGCGTTCGGGAAGATAAGACAAACTGGAGTCAATAAGTGCGGTAGAGCCTAGAACTCTGCTGCTGGTAAAAAGTCAAATAGACTGCCCAACCTAATACTACATAAAGAGGAAACACCGCTGAGGACCTAGACCTATCAGAGGGGCTAAAAAAGTTACAGTAAGTATAAAAGTCCCGGCTTCCAAACTGTTGTATGGTAAATGATATAGAGTTAAAGGGTATATCTAAGACTATAGACATCTATTCTTTTTAATCTTTTTAAGGCAGCACCCCAGAATGTACGACCAGCTAGTCTCGATAAAGTCATAGAAAACACTGCAGTGACCATTGTTCATTCAACCCACACGGGGCCAAAGTTCCCAATTGGTATATCCATCTCGCTTCACGTCTCAGAAGGATATTGTCAATGTCAATTTTCTGTGTTGTATTGGTAGATAGGCCGTCTATGATCATCCAGTGCAAACAGCGAGGCAGCACTCCAACTTTGTCCGGGTGCATCCAAAGTGAAATGATAAATATAGGGTAAACGGAGCACTCCAGTGGTCTTTACAAACTTCTTTTATTAATTAACACATCAACGCGTTTCAACCACCTTGTGGCCGCCTTCAGGATGCCACGCAAAAATTAACTCACTTAACTCTTAACAACCCAAGAGTTAAGTGGGTTAATTGTTGTGTGAACCACCTTACCTTAAATCCAACAGGAAATGAGGTATCTGTAATCTTGATGACGGTCCCAGGTGGACTGAAACGCGTTGATTTAATCATATTTAACTTTGTTTGTTATTTTGTAAAATCCAGTTGAGTGCTCCGAACTTTCCAAATATTTATCCAGCTTACCCCGGAGTAAGCTTGGTTGATGAGTGGAGTGGAGTGCAGTCAACCTTCTTTTACTATATATATATATATATATATATATATATATATATATATATATCATTTCTCCCTTGAAAAGACTAAATTTTCGCTAAAATGGAAATTGCGGGGACGCGAGAATTCCTGCGAATTCCGATGCACATGCGATTGTTCAGGAGTTCAGGGATGGGCAACTAAAACAATTAGGGGAATGGAGGGGTTTGCCTATGCAGGCAGATTAGACAAGTTAGGCCTGTTTTCATTGGTGGCGGCATTTGCGTGGGGATATAATCACTTTATACAAAAATATTAACGTGCCATATAAGAATCTCTCTGGTGCATTGTGTACTAGTAATAGGTCATATCAGAGGACCTGGGACATCCTTTAAGGTTAGAAGATAAGAAGCTTCATCTTCAGGTTAGAAAAGGTTTCTTTACAGTGAGAACGGTGCAACTGTGGAACTGTCTTCCAGCAGATGTGGTAATGGCAAGTTCATTGAATAGCTTTAACAGTGGGCTAGATTTCTAAAACCACAAAATATTGAAAATTATTGGTATTAATACCTATACTGACATCTGGTTGATCCAGGGATATTTTCCGATTGCCATTTGGCAATCAGAAAATCTTTTTACACACATAGAGGGTTATTCTATAAAAGTTCTTATCGTTTAAAATGGTGCTAATTTTGCCCCAACCAATCAGATGTTAGCTTTCAAATGTTACATACATTCTGAATGGTTGGGGCAAAATTAGCACCATTTTAAACGATAAGAACTTTTATTGAATCTCCCTGATAGTTTATAATACAGTTAATTTTCCCTTCCAACAGTATTCTGCGTTTGTGTGCATAACCCGTGTTTCTGGACAGGAAAGTAAAACAGTACAGCTAAGCTTCGCACACACATACGATGTTAGCAGCGACCCATGACCCCAACCTCGACTCACCGAAATTGCTGTTTTGGATGATAACCGCACATGTGTGCATTCGCTCGGGGGTCATTTGTTGATCCACCATGGCTGATTGATGAATGACCCGCGACTGAACGCATACACACATGCGATTATCAGCCCGACGCGGCTCGTCGTTGCGTGTGTGAATGCGATCAGGGGCCGTGGGTCGCTGCTAACATTGTACATGTGTATGAAGAATAAGTGTATAGTTAACTCCCAGTTATGATTGTTTACTGTGCCATGAACTTACTGTTGATTCCTGTATGTTTTAGGTACTTTTTACATTTTTAGTTAAACCCCTAAAATGTAATAAAAATACATTTCTATAAAGATCAGATAATAGGTTAATGGTGGATGTGCCTAAAACACAGGGATGATTTTTTGACCAATTTGTTCAAAAAACTGTCTGTTTCCTTGTTTTTTTTAATTGACGGATAATTTTCTGTTGACCCCGTCTTCCAGTGCACTGAAACCTGCTAAGACCAATGGAGAAATATGGTGCATTTGGATCAATTCTTCCCAAACAAAAATTTGATCAAGAACTACCTGCTATCCGTCCATGCATGTATGGCTAGCTTTGTGAAAAAATATGTTTAAAATATGTTTAAAACTAAGTAAACACACTATTTGCAAGTCTTTAAAATATTAGTTTAGCTGTATTCGTCAAGCATCTACGGTAAAAAAAACATAGAAAGAAAGAGTACAACGTGAGAACTGTACATCACCTGAATATAGAAAGCAGATTTACAATGACAACAAAAGGGAGATCTGCACTACACTGGAATGCAGGAAGCAGGATTATTACTATTGTTAGTTCTACTCGTTTTGACCTTGAGTGTGATACTTAACATTCCACTGTTTAATGTGCAATGATATTAACAGGGAATCTTAGCTTTGGGGAAAACCTAGTCTGTGCTTTATTAAAATAGATTTAAAAGGAAAAGCAATGTACTGCCAGAGGAGGGTTTAAACAAGCAAGGACATCATCAATAATATTCTTCAAAGAACATATTCCTTTCTGTGGCTACAGGCATTTGTTTAAAGAGGTTTTATGCTGTGTATGTATTTTCTAGTCATTACTAATGGGTTTTATAATCTGATATGCAGTCTTCACAAAACTTAGAAAAGCAAACTTTTCATTTCTGTCCATACACATTACGCATTATTATTGATAATGAATAGTATATGTGTATTTCAGGAAACCAATTTAAATAGGGAATTATCAAAGTGATTAAATGTTTAACTTGCATAATTACAGCCTGTGAAAAATGAATTGTGACTATTGCCAAACACTGAACCGCAAACTTTAGTTTACCGACATCGATGGACATTTTATCAACATAAGTTTACCAAAAAAACTCTTCACTACCAATATTTTAGTGTTCAAACGTTTTTACTGATGTTTTCAATATGACAAAACTTTACAATTCCTACCAATATTTTAAATGACAGTTTTCCCAGAAACATAAAACTTAGTAAGCACTGCTTCCAGGAGTACTGTCAGGATTATGAATGAAATCTAGCAGCAGACAAAGTAGTGTGCCTAATGCTATGACAAAATAATATCTACCTGAAAATAATGGCTTTCCATTTTAGTGACAACAAGATCTCCTTCTTAGCACACTAAGAGACATACCTATTTATATTAAAGGATGCCATTCTGGGACTGAATTTTTAAAAAAATATGCTACAGTATAGTTTTTTAAAGATATAATAGGTTACTACTAGTGATGAATCCCAGTTTTGAAATGATCCTGGTTTTGATTCGGAACTGCTGGTTTTAAAAATCTGACAATCTGACAATTTTTTAAAAATTTTGGAAACTCTGAACTTTTTTTGGGAAATATCCAAATTTTAGAAAATTGACAATTGTACAATTCCTTTCAAACATGGAAAATTCCATTAGACAACCAAAAATTTCATTCAAAATTTGAAAATTCTGATTGAAATTGAGAAAAATGCTATTGAATATTAAAATTTTTTTGATTAAGTTGGGTTTAAATCTGATTTAATCTAAGTTACTTACCACTTTTGTTCCTCTGTAGTCATCAATAGAGGTTATTAAAGGATCAATTGGAGAAAACATTCATAAAAAGTTGATTGTATCTGAACAATGGTTCCCCTTTAAAGGCCAGTGCTGGAAAACTAAAAGGGTATCTATGGGCAGAGTAACAAATATACCCTACAAGGGTACTATATAGTTGGAATGGATGTATGGGAAACCATATACCCCAATATATTTATACAGGGCTTACTTTTTAAGTCATGAGGCTCGGGTGCCTATGCCTGTCACTGTCGCCCGGACAAAGTCCGCAGCGTCACCATACATGCAGTCAGAGAAAAAAAGTGCTAATAAAACTTCCGTGAAACTCACTGTTCCTAGTCGTGGTCCGGGTGCCGCTTGCCCCGAACCCCTCGCCTGGTTCCAAGACCACACCGTAAACACCAGCTGGGACTTCGCACACTCCAGGAAGACAACAGACACGGTGGCTGATGCAAATCAAAGTGCTTTAATATAACAGATAACACCGACACATCATAAGACTACGCCTGACGCGTTTCGGACCTTGTTCTTAGTCATAGGCAGAGATCTGTGGGCAGAGATCTTCTAGCAGGGAAGTAGCAATACTGACTCCTACTTTCCAGACGCTCTCTAACACCACACATAAAACTCATGCCCGGCTTCAAAAGAAAAGACTTGATAGTTTACTGCATAGACGCATGCAGTGATATTTAAAAAGAACTTTGCAGTTACATAACTCAGTAATCCAGGGGGTGTACTTATTAAACTCCGTCGCTCCTTACAAATAATCTTGTCCAATGAATCCAGCTTACTATACATATATAATTAAGCTGATAAGAATTCATTTTACCATACATTTATAATTAGGCTAATTAGCTTCTGAATCTTTAAAAACAAAGTTAAAGAACATTTGTTGTATTTCTACTAGAAAACATAAGAAAATGAGTTTTGTAACTGTGAATCAAATAGATTCACAGATAGTTCATCATCTAGCAGTTTACCACCAACTGTATCAAAGACACTGGCTTAACTAGAAAGCCATTGACTCAGCTGCTACATGCACTTAGCTTGCCCAGGTTAATTGCAATCAGTGCCTTTAGCAGTTGCAACAAAGAAACCTCCTTATGGCATTACTCTTTAAAAAGATGGATACAAACTCAATGGTTTATCTCACCCTGTGTAAGAAATCCCAAACAATTCCTCAAAACAGCAATAGATTCACTTTTGTGAAGTGACTTAGTTATCCATGTTCAGATATACATTTTGTTTTATATAGTTTTTAAGTTTTAAAAGAACTTTGATCTAGGTTGATATCACTGGCTTCAGTTTGGTACCCATTAACAATAAAGGACAGATCGTTTCTTCCAAAAATTTCCCTCAACCATAGTCAGACCCTTGTACTAACGTATAGAGAGATGGCCGTGGTCCTAGGCATTGTTGTAGTCCCGAACGTTCTCCCTATACTTTATATTGGGAAAACGCTCAGGCCTGTGTATAGCCATATCTTTGAAAAATGACAGACAGAATCTGTAAGATTCTGTCTGTCATCTTTCACAGATCAGTACAGTGTCTACCCAGCTTAAGTGAGATCAGTCCTTTTTCATGAGCCCCATTAAAATCACTTGTAAAAATTTCCTGCTGTGCTTTACAATACACCTGCAAGAGCCAGGCCACAGTACAGGAAGTGAACCATACAAAGGAATGTCCTTCCAGTATGAATATGGCTTTCCTTTTACAAGCTGCAGCTTCAGTTTAAAAGATCTGTTTATTTCATTTACAAAAATGTAAACAATCCTCATTCCAATAAGAGGAGGTTATTTTCATAGAATTTATTTACAATGGTACAGTTTCTTTCAGATCACAAAAATAAACAACGGCTAATTTACAAGAACCCTTTTTCTTTTTACAGAATCTTGATCATCACTTTTTATTATGGTTATTAAAATGTCATTTTATTCCTGAACGGTCACACGCTGTAATTTTTAGACCGTCTTTGTCTCTGTGCCATGGCTGGATTCCTTCGGACAGCTGTATGAGCTTTGTAAGCAATCTTTCTCAAAACCCATTAGCTAATTCAAGGAACCTAATTAGTGATGCAATTTTGATGGAGTATAATACAGAGAGCTTAGCAAAAACTAGTAACACCATCAATGTTTATTAGAGATTTCAAAGGCCAAAGCTCCCTCTGCTATAAATAAACATGAATCTGGCTCAGAGGAAAAATATGAGGAAATGGATAAACAGCAACCAATTTACCATAAAGATTGTATGGCACTCTTAATAATTCATTATTATTAATATCATTCCGTCTCTTCAGCTAAACAGGGAGATGCAAGATTCCATGCTATCGGGAAACAAAGCCCACGCTACCCTATGTACTTTCGGGTTACTGTGGGTTTTACACTTATATTTAAGGGGCCAGTGCCATTTCCAGTAATTGCTGGACAAAGTAATAAATTGCTTTTATTTAGCATAAAACTTATCATTTGCTCAATCTGGGCATCTTGTGGCATCTCCCTGCAAGTGTTTTTAAGCAGCGCCATTTAATCTAGGTAGGTACAGACTACTAGTGACCAGACTATCCAACAAAATGCATAGAATCGTTACAATAATTCTTACACACTGCAGCTCTGTGCTCAGAAACTTTTAGAATCCTTTTATACAGGGCTGAAGGATTTGGAAAAAAAATTGCAGTGATAAAATAAGGGATGGGGATTGTTTCCCAGAATGTTAAACTTCACTAGTTACCACTGTGACATAACACAGTGGTCACAAAAACACAAAAAGAATAATTACTCATCCATAGAATCCTTAGAAAGGGGTGGTTGAGAGTTATTCCTAGGTCCTTCTATATCCAGTAACTTGCAGGACTTGATGATGATGATGAGAATTTCATTTCTAGAGGAATCCTATTAATAAAGGAATCACAAACTATTCCCCTGTGTGGCTCTGTGTTTAATAGTTACCCGTTTTATTGAACAAATCGACCAAAAAGTAAAACCCAAACACAAATTGACCAATGTATGGTAGATTTAGTCTGAATTCACATAATTGTGCAAGACAAATTGATTTTCCCATAATGTTGTTCACACATGCACCTGAAATCATATATAAACAACATTATTGAGGCATTTGTGAATGGCCACTCTCAACAATACATTTGGAGACTCAAAACTCAAATCCCTGTCAAAATATTTTTTGGGGGGGATTATTTATTATCTGTCATCAAAATTCAGACAGGATCCAGGGCCTAGCATGGATGTTCAGTGAATGTCTCACACCTTCTAATTGAAAGGGAACACCTGGCCAGATAATAGGCAGCACAGGGCAACAGGAAATGTTTGGCTACCATTATATCGATCATTAGTATGTCATATACGGTAGATGCAAAAACCTCTGGAGTCAGGTACATCTAAGGATTCCAATAGATTTATCCTTCCTCCTTAAAAAAACTGTGAAACTACCTGGTGAAGCTTGTTATAATGAGGTATAAGATATTCTGCCCCTTGCTGCTTTGACATGATCATATTACTGTAGAAATATTGGATTCAATCATTCCAGACTCACTGACGATGAGTAAATAGGGAGTCAGATTTTTATTCAATTGTTTCACAGCATGTTTCTGGTTTTTACTTCTCTAGTAATTGTTCTCCCAGTTAGGCCTACATGATTTTTAGTTTTTCAACAGGAATATATATATAAAGATAAGATAAAGATATATTATACATGAAATGCATGATATTTTTTATTTGTGATATTTCATGTAATCTCCTTTGCATGCAGATTCTTAGCTATAGGAAAGTAATTCGAGTGAACATTAAATCCTAGAAATATTTATTTGCATGCACCCACATAAAAAGAATACCAGCAAGCCGGACAGGGAGTCACAAAGTGAAAATTATTTTTTTTCTTTTAAAAACAGCATCTGTTGAGTTGATCTAAGCTTTTCGGTATGAATTAGCCCTCATTTTATATGTTAGCCTGGCATTGTGTCTTTAATTAAAGTGAGTGGCAAAGCCATGTCAGAATCCTAGATGCAACAATCGCTAAAAGCCAAGACCAGTTAAAAGGAGTTATTTCCCAACCACTAGGTTAAAGGGTTAGCATTAAAAGATTCACTAATGCACTGCTGCTGTTCCATCTTTCAAATTACAATCAGATTGTAAAGCTGCACTAGTCTCAAACAATGTTTGTCAGTTTTCCTGGACAGCTTGATCATAGAGTTAGAGAGCCTTCTGCTCGCTAGGCTTATGAACAGAAAACAAAAACATATTTTTTCCAAGACACACCACACATAGTAAGAAACAGATCATTTACCAAATGTTACAATACAATTTGAGCGTATTACTTAAGAGTTTAACAAACAAACATTGCTACAAGATACATATATACAGTATCTCAAAAAGTAAGTACACCCCTCACATTTTTGTAAATATTTTTCATATATCTTTCCATGGGACTATACTGAAGACAATGACACAATGTAGTCAGCGCACTGCCTGTATAGGGCTGGGATCACACAGACAAATTTTCCATCTGGACCAACCATTCACCACAAGCCGAAGGTTCTCTGCGACCGATCGTTCGGTCCATCGGCGACCTCACGATTGGTGGTGAATACATGATCAGGAATACATACAAATACACATACAAATACCCCGAACTTTAAACAAAGTCACTTCCTTCACACACATGCTACTTTCGAACATCCGCATTCAACATTTGATTATTATCCTGAAAATTTGATATTTAGAATCTGTCTCTGAATCTCTTAAAAAGGGGTGTTCTTTATTATACAACAGGAATAATGTCCAGCATGAAGAAGCAATGATTCTTTGTTGCATACCTCAACAAAAGGGATTAAAAATCTAAATGAAAAAAAGTCTAAAAAAGTCTTTAAAGTGAAAGTTCCATGGAAAATATAATTATTTTTAAAAATTCTTAGTTTATTCAATGCATACCTAATTATATTATATATTCTCTTCCGTTTTTAAAAATCATTTAAATGTATACTGCTTGCTATTCCTTGTTGTTAACAGGGAGCTGACATTACAGGTCCTGTTACTTTCTTCCCAGAATGCACTAACATGGATGTTTCTAACAGTAATTTCTACTGATTGGCTGTTGGATGGGTCAAGCATGATTAGATCTCTACTAAGCAACTGAATCAACCCAGGTGCTGAGTCAAGGACAAAACCAGAACAGTCTCTATTAGGGGTCCTGCAAACAAGAAGTCAGTATTTCAGAAGCATTTATTTATACACAGACAAAATGCTGAATGGGCAGGTTAAGGTTAAGACATACCCCACACCAAGCTTGGCCCCTCTGGACATATCCCACTTCTCTCTCTTGAAGTATGCATTGTGCGAAGGAAGGTGGGCAGAAGAGGTAACACATAACAATAAGAAGGCACCTGTCAAGCTGTCTTTTATACCCAGGAAGTTGGCACCGCTAAAAATAACTGTCATTGGTGACATGTGGATGTATCTTTTCCACAAATTTCGATAAATTAAAAAATTTGAAAATTAGTATAGTATAGTATACGGAGCAACACCTTCTTATATCTTGCATTCTCATGCTATATGAATAGCATTGCCCACAAAATCTAAGAAACAAGAAGTAATTTCTTACTCCCAGGTTCCCCATAGTAAGGGGCGGAGATATGCAAAATTATCCTTTATGTCCTTCGGCTTATGCATGTGTCTAGAACCGCTGGCTTAATAACATGCAACATAGCCTATTATATAGAGCCAATCATCCATCTTGCAGATATGACATGTTTCGATCTTGTTAGATCTCGTCAGTGACCTTCACTTCTTATAACAGAAGCCGAGGGACATAAAGGAGAATTTTGCATATCTCCGCCCCTTACTCTGGGGAACCTGGGAGTAAGAAAGAATACATTTATCCAACACTATTATTTGTATGGGAATTAGTTGTTTAAGTAAGAATCACCAATGAACTCCCTTAGCTTAAAGTGAAAATGTGATTAATCCCAAGGCCAATGGTGATGGTTCATTAGCATTGGGACCAGTTGTTCAGGGCATACACACAACTGATAATCAGGCAATCCTGATGGATCCAATGTATGACTATTATAGGACACTTGTATACCTAGCTTTTTCAACTATTGCAGATTGCCTGAAAGTAAAATTTGAAAACTAAACCAGGCCAATTCTTCAAGTGACAAGTTTGGCCATATAACTCTACTTGTGTGAAAAAAGTCAAGGCTAACAAAAGTAAATGCTACTCAAATAAACTATCCACTGAACTTAAGACTATAGACTAAAGAACTACAGACTTTTCTCTCTTTATATAAGACATGTAGCAAGATGTGTCTACACTAAAGGTTTACAGAAATTACATTTTGTAATACATTTCTGTATTAAATCGAATCTCCGATAGTTTGTTAAGCTCCTTTAAGAGCTCTGAGTGGAAAGATGCCAAGTTAGATTTATTTGTAAATATAAAATTTTAGAATTAATTATATTGAGGTACATGCCATTTAGAGGGTTAAAGGTTGAAATGAAAGGTCGACAATAGTTCAAAAGCCTAATTAAAAGGTCCATTTATATATTAAGGTAGACAAGGCAGCTAAAAAGCTTAGGGAGAGGGGGGCCAAAAGGAGCAAAAAGCTCTCCACTGAGCATAAAAATGGAGAAACACCTTCTTATAACAGAAGGCATCTTGCAGTCTCATGCTATATGAATAGCATTGCCCACAAAATCTAAGAAACAAGAAGTAATTTCTTACTCCCAGGTTCCCCATAGTAAGGGGCGGAGTCTGATTATCAGTTGTGTGTATGCCCTGAACAACTGGTCCCAATGCTAATGAACCATCACCATTGGCCTTGGGATTAATCACATTTTCACTTTAAGCTAAGGGAGTTCATTGGTGATTCTTACTAAACAACTAATTCCCATACAAATAATAGTGTTGGGTAAATGTATTCTTTCTTACTCCCAGGTTCCCTAGAGTAAGGGGCGGAGATATGCAAAATTCTCCTTTATGTCCCTCGGCTTCTGTTATAAGAAGTGAAGGTCACTGACGAGATCTAACAAGATCGAAACATGTCATATCTGCAAGATGGATGATTGGCTCTATATAATGGCTATGTTGCATGTATTAAGCCAGCGGTTCTAGACACATGATAAGCCGAAGGACATAAAGGATAATTTTGCATATCTCCGCCCCTTACTATGGGACCTGGAGTAAGAAATTACTCTTGTTTCTTAGATTTGTGGGCAATGCTATTCATATGCATGAGACTGCAAGATGCTTCTGTTATAAGAAGGTGTTTCTCCATTTTATGTCAGTGGAGAGCTTTTTGCTCTTTTGGCCCCCCTCTCCCTAAGCTTTTTAGCTGCCTTGTCTCCTTAATATTAAATGGACTTAATTAGGCTTTTGAACTATTGTCGACCTTTCATTTCAACCTTTAACCCTCTAAATGGCATGTACTCAATATAATTAATTCTAAAATTTATATTTACAAATAAATCTAACTTGGCATCTTTCCACTCAGAGCTCTTAAAGGAGCTTAACAAACTATCGGAGATTCGATTTAATCAGAAATGTATTACAAATGTTTTCTGTAAACCTTAGTGTAGACACATCTTGCTACATGTTATATAAAGAGAGAAAAGTCTGTAGTTCTTGTATATAGTCTAAAGTTCAGTGGATAGTTTATTTGAGTAGCATTTACTTTTGTAGCCTTGACTTTTTTCACACAAGTAGAGTTATATGGCCAAACTTGTCACTTGAAGAATTGCTGGGTTAGTTTTCAAATTTTACTTTCAGGCAATCTGCAATAGTTGAAAAAGCTAGGTATACAAGTGTCCTATAATAGTCATACATTGGATCCATCAGGATTGTCTGATTATCAGTTGTGTGTATGCCCTGAACAACTGGTCCCATGCTAATGAACCATCACCATTGGCCTTGGGATTAATCACATTTTCACTTTAAGCAAGGGAGTTCATTGGTGATTCTTACTTAAACAACTAATTCCCATACAAATAATAGTGTTGGATAAATGTATTCTTCTTACTCCCAGGTTCCCCAGAGTAGGGGCGGAGATATGCAAAATTCTCCTTTATGTCCCGGCTTCTGTTATAAGAAGTGAGGTCACTGACGAGATCTAACAAAATCGAAACATGTCATATGCAAGATGGATGATTGGCTCTAATAATAGCCTATGTTGCATGTTATTAAGCCAGCGGTTCTAGACACATGCATAAGCCGAAGGACCTAAAGGATAATTTTGCATATCTCCGCCCCTTACTATGGGGAACCGGGAGTAAGAAATTACTTCTTGTTTCTTAGATTTTGTGGGCAATGCTATTCATATAGCATGAGAATGCAAGATATAAGAAGGTGTTGCTCCGTATAATACTATACTAATTTTCAAATTTTTTTAATTTATCGAAATTTGTGGAAAGATACATCACCCATGTCACCAATGACAGTTATTTTTAGCGGTGCCAACTCCGGGGTATAAAAGACAGCTTGACAGGCCTTCTTATTGTTATGTGTTACCTCTTCTGCCACCTTCCTTCGCACAATGCATACTTCAGAGAGAGAAGTGGGATGTCAGAGGGGCCAAGCTTGGTGTGGGGTATGTCTTAACCTTAACCTGCACATTCAGCATTTTGTCTGTGTATAAAAAATGCTTCTGAAATAATGACTTCTTGTTTGCAGGACCCCTAATAGAGACTGTTCCGGTTTTGTCCTTGAATCAGCACCTGGGTTGATTCTGTTGCTTAGTAGAGATCTAATCATGCTTGACCCATCCAACAGCCAATCAGTAGAAATTACTGTTAGAAACATCCATGTTAGTGCATTCTGGGAAGAAAGTAACATGACCGTAAGTCAGCTCCCTGTTAACAGCAAGGAAATGCAAGCAGTATACATTTAAATGATTTTTCAAAACGGAAGAGAATATATAATATAATTAGTAGGATGCATTGAATAAACTAGAAAATTTTTAAAAATAATTATATTTTCCATGGAACTTTCACTTTAAAGACTTTTTTAGACTTTTTTTCATTTAGATTTTTAATCCCTTTTGTGAGGTTGCAACAAAGAATCATGCTTCTTCATGCTGGACATATCCTGTTGTATAATAAAGAACACCTTTTAAGAGATTCAGAGACAGATTCTAAATATCAAATTTTCAGGATAATAATCAATGTTGAATGCGGATGTTCGAAGAAAGCATGTGTGGTGAAGGAAGTGACTTTGTT
Organism: Hymenochirus boettgeri; assembly: GCA_019447015.1. Lineage (NCBI taxonomy): Eukaryota > Metazoa > Chordata > Amphibia > Anura > Pipidae > Hymenochirus > Hymenochirus boettgeri. The sequence continues at coordinate 93,882,542 of CM033477.1, forward strand.
TAAAGTTCGGGGTATTTGTATGTGTATTTGTATGTATTCCTGATCATGTATTCACCACCAATCGTGAGGTCGCCGATGGACCGAACGATCGGTCGCAGAGAACCTTCGGTTGGGTGAATGGTTGGTCCAGATGGAAAATTTGTCTGTGTGATCCCAGCCCTATACAGGCAGTGCGCTGACTACATTGTGTCATTGTCTTCAGTATAGTCCCATGGAAAGATATATGAAAAATATTTACAAAAATGTGAGGGGTGTACTTACTTTTTGAGATACTGTATATATGTATTTGTAGCAATGTTTGTTTGTTAAACTCTTAAGTAATACGCTCAAATTGTATGTAACATTTGGTAAATGATTGTTTCTTACTATGTGTGGTGTGTCTTGGAAAAAATATGTTTTGTTTTCTGTTCATAAGCCTAGCGAGCAGAAGGTCTCTTAACTCTATGATCAAGCTGTCCAGGAAAACTGACAAAAATTGTTTGAGACTAGTGCAGCTTTACAATCTGATTGTAATTTGAAAGATGGAACAGCAGCAGTGCATTAGTGAATCTTTTAATGCTAACCTTTAACCTAGTGGTTGGGAATAACTCCTTTTACTGGTTTGGCTTTTAGCGATTGTTGCATCTAGGATTCTGACATGGCTTGCCACTCACTTTAATTAAGACACAATGCCAGGCTAACATATAAAATGAGGGCTAATTTAGATACCGAAAAGCTTAGATCAACTCAAACAGATGCTGTTTTTAAGAAAAAAAAATAATTTTCACTTTGTGACTCCTGGCCGGCTTGCTGGTATTCTTTTTATGTGGGTGCATGCAAATAAATATTTCTAGGATAATGTTCACTCGAATTACTTTCCTATAGCTAAGAATCTGCATGCAAAGGAGATTACATGAAATATCACACAAATTAAAATATCATGCATTTCATGTATATATATCTTTATCTATCTTTATATATTATTCCTGTTGAAAAACTAAAAATCATGTAGGCCTAACTGGGAGAACAATACTAGAGAAGTAAAAACCAGAAACATGCTGTGAAACAATTGAATAAAAATCTGACTCCCTATTTACATCGTCAGTGAGTCTGGAATGATTGAATCCAATATTTCTACAGTAATGATCATGTCAAAGCAGCAAGGGCAGAAGATATCTTATACCTCATTATAACAAGCTTCACCAGGTAGTTTCAAGTTTTTTTAAGGAGGAAGGAAAATCTATGGAATCCTAGATGTACCTGACTCCAGAGGTTTTTGCATCTACCGTATATGACATACTAATGATCGATATAATGGTAGCCAAACATTTCCTGTTGCCCTGTGTGCCTATTTCTGGCCAGGTGTTCCCTTTCAATTAGAAGGTGTGAGACATTCACGAACATCCATGCTAGGCCCTGGATCCTGTCTGAATTTTGATGACAGAAATAAATAATCCCCCCCAAAAATATTTGACAGGGATTTGAGTTTTGAGTCTCCAAAGTATTGTTGAGAGTGGCCTTCACAAATGCCTCAATAATGTGTTTATATATGATTTCAGGTGCATGTGTGAACAACATTATGGGAAAATCAATTTGTCTTGCACAATTATGTGAATTCAGACTAAATCTACCATACATTGGTCAATTTGTGTTTGGGTTTTACTTTGGTCATTTGTTCAATAAAACGGGTAACTATTAAACACAGAGCCACACAGGGGAATAGTTGTGATCCTTTATTAATAGGATTCCTCTAGAAATGAAATTCTCATCATCATCATCAGTCCTGCAAGTACTGGATATAGAAGGACCTAGGAATAACTCTCAACCACCCCTTTGTTTTGATTCTATGGATGAGTAATTATTCTTTTTGTGTTTTTGTGACCACTGTGTTATGTCACAGTGGTAACTAGTGAAGTTTAACATTCTGGGAAACAATCCCCATCCCTTATTTTATCACTGCAATTTTTTTTCCAAATCCTTCAGCCCGATAAAAGGATTCTAAAAGTTTCTGAGCACAGAGCTGCAGTGGTAAGAATATTAACGATTCTATGCATTTTGTTGGATAGTTGGTCACTAGTAGTCTGTACCTACCTAGATTAAATGGCGCTGCTTAAAAACACTTGCAGGGAGATGCACAAGATGCCCAGATTGAGCAAATGATAAGTTTTGTAAATAAAGCAATTTTTTACTTTGTCCAGCAATTACTGGAAATGGCACTGGCCCCTAATATAAGTGTAAAACCCACAGTAACCCGAAAGTACATAGGGTGCGTGGGCTTTGTTTCCCGATGCATGGAATCTTGCATCTCCCTGTTTAGCTGAAGAGACGGAATGATATTAATAATAATGAATTATTAAGAGGTGCCATACACTCTTATGGTAAATGGTTGCTGTTATCCATTTCCTCATATTTTTCCTCTGAGCCAGATTCCTGTTCTTTTCTCAATCCTGATGGATCCAATGTATGACTATTATAGGACACTTGTATACCTAGCTTTTTCAACTATTGCAGATTGCCTGAAAGTAAAATTTGAAAACTAAACCAGGCCAATTCTTCAAGTGACAAGTTTGGCCATATAACTCTACTTGTGTGAAAAAAGTCAAGGCTAACAAAAGTAAATGCTACTCAAATAAACTATCCACTGAACTTTAGACTATAGACTAAAGAACTACAGACTTTTCTCTCTTTATATAAGACATGTAGCAAGATGTGTCTACACTAAAGGTTTACAGAAATTACATTTTGTAATACATTTCTGTATTAAATCGAATCTCCGATAGTTTGTTAAGCTCCTTTAAGAGCTCTGAGTGGAAAGATGCCAAGTTAGATTTATTTGTAAATATAAAATTTTAGAATTAATTATATTGAGGTACATGCCATTTAGAGGGTTAAAGGTTGAAATGAAAGGTCGACAATAGTTCAAAAGCCTAATTAAAAGGTCCATTTATATATTAAGGTAGACAAGGCAGCTAAAAAGCTTAGGGAGAGGGGGGCCAAAAGGAGCAAAAAGCTCTCCACTGAGCATAAAAATGGAGAAACACCTTCTTATAACAGAAGGCATCTTGCAGTCTCATGCTATATGAATAGCATTGCCCACAAAATCTAAGAAAGTAAAGTAATTTCTTACTCCCAGGTTCCCTAGAGTAAGGGGCGTAGATGTGCAAAATACTCCTTTATGTCCCTTAGCTTATTCATGTGTCTAGAGCCGCTGGCTTAATAACATGCAATATAGCCTAATATATAGAGTCAATCATCTGACCTGCAGATATGACATATATACCTATATTAAGGTACAGCTATATAATTGTATTGAGTGCTTAGCAGAGCAATGATAACCACTGCATTGTTCTGAGTTGATCATCAACACCTTAAACTTCCCAGTATCTAAAGCATGGTACACACCATGAAGCATTTCCTCCTGATCGACCATTCTGCACTTTTGACTGGTCGGCCAGGAGGAAGGGCTGTCAGTAGCAGAAATAGTGGCCGTGTCTGACAGTTTGCTGCAACCAAACGTGTGGTTCATAGAGGAATGCATAATCGGATGTGGTTTTCTGACATGTCCGATTGTGCGTTTGTCCCATTCAGATAAACGAACAATTGGTCGCATCTAAAAAAGCATGCAATTATTTTGGGCTGATAGACCGATACACTGAACTATCGGTCAATTAGTCCTAAATATTGCATGGTGTATATTGCATGTACACACTATTCAATTTTTCGGCCCAATCGACACATAGTTCAGTGTATTAATTGATTGGGCTAAAAATATTGCATGGGTTTTCAGCCATCCGCAACAGACATCCAACCGATCATGTGGTCCTCTATGGCCCTCATACTCGGTCATGGCGAACTGTTGGCCATGTCCTTCATCCTGGCCAACCGGTCGGAAAGGGCAAATGGTATTGATGGACCGAATCCAAGTTTGACCCGAACTTTAATAGTTTGGACAACTCGAAACCCTTTCGAACTTCCCGAACTACAAGCTAGTTTGGGTTTTTCGCTGACTTATTTCCAATAATTATCGAAATTTAGATAATTATATAATGCTCGAATTGTTAATCTTCAAATGCATCATTCGGCAAACCTGAAATGAAGTGTTCAAATTTCAGTTACCCTCGAATGTAGCGTTCTTTATCGCTAGACCTCGAATATATCGTTCGGTAACCCTCCAATTCATCCGTAACCCTCGAATGTAGCAAAAACTCGATGCAGAAACCTGACAAATACCCGATCATGGGGAAAGTTAGCCTTTAAATACGTTTTGGTGATATGTACATGTTCCCCAGACCATTTCCCAGGTGCCAGAGCCATTTACAGTAAGTTACCTTTGCTATTTAATCTGTTTTAATTTAATAATTTCTAACTATTTCTTCCCGTTAAATTTAATGGGTTTGTTTTCGAACTACTGAACTTCTGAACTTTTACAAAAACAAAACAAAAACAAACCCAACTTTCGGAAGGTCTGCCATTTTTTACCAAACGGTCAGTCGGGATGAACCATCTTATGGTGTATACCCAGCTTAAGTGCTGGGTTACAAAATTAAGAAAGAAAGAAAGAAAGAGAGAGAGCAGTTTGTTGACAAAGCATAGACCTTCTTTTGCTTAATAACTTGTATACTTTCAGGGTTATTCAATAAAAGTTCTTATCGTTTAAAATGGTGCTAATTTTGCCCCAACCAATCAGATGTTAGCTTTCAAATGTTAAATAAGATCTGATTGGTTGGGGCAAAATTAGCACCATTTTAAACGATAAAAACTTTTATTGAATCTCCCTGCTTATTTTTTAGTTACGTCTAAATAATCCTTTAACATGGAAATGCAGTTTTTAAGCATATGGGTCTAAGTAAACAAATCTATTTATTCTGACAAGAGAAAATAAAGTATGATGGTTGAACTTTAAAATCGACAGCAGAACAGCTTTAAGGCAATCATCATCACACTTTCTATAGAAACACACCAGATGTTCTGATTGCAATGCTACCTTGAATAATTTGCCTGTTTTTTTCCTGCGGGGTAAGGACCTTTCAAAGTCTAATTACAATTACACTAAGGAGTGACAAGTCTTCTATGAAGTATTTAAATGTTTGACTAGCTGGTCACTGCACACAACAGAAAATTGGAATACTCTGTATACACTGATCTCAAAGCCAAGAGGATTTTTGCAGGTGTGTTTTATCTACATTTTATACAGACATCACTGTTGATTCCTAGACGATTCTTAAGGTGCCCATGCATACACTTACCTGCAGACCGATCCTGCAACATTCAATCAATTTCGGAAGAACTATTGTGAGGTCCCTCCTTTACCATTCATTTTGCGATTGTATGTCGGTCACAAAGAAGACCCAGAAAGACAGTTCTTCCAAAATTGATTGAATGTCACAGGATCAGCCTGCAGGTAAGATGTTTGTATGGGCAGCTTAAGGCTGTGAAAACAACATGCAAGAATAAATATGTATTTGCATTTAGGAATTAACATGCTTGAAATTAATAATTAAAACAAAATGCTCATGTAGTTACAGGTTCAGTAAGAATATGAGCTTCAGCTCTCTGTGGTGCAATTATGTTTCCCTTTCCCAGATATACAAATTGCATTTCTCCAACTATCCAATTATTGTTTGTACATAGGTAAAAAACAATATTCCAGGTATTCAAAAAAAAGCCACAGAGAGAAACGGCAGATAAATACCGCCCAGAACACGGTAATAACAATGGATTAACTCTATGGGCACACCAAAGGCAGACCAATGGCATACACCTTGGGAGAAAAAAATTTGCTCACAACAATACAGGATCCGAAATAAGAATATAACTACCAGACTGTGGTAAGTAACAGATGGAACCCACATACCAATGTATATCTAAAGTGACAAATATATTCTAATATATATATAGTCAAGTGCTTGCAAAGTGATTATAAAAAGACACAATAGAAATGCCCCAATAAAAGTTAAGGCGTCTTACATTTTATTTGTTATGCAAAATTAAAGATTAGATATTAAAGGGATTCTGAGGTTTCACAATGGATCCAGCCTTGTTTTACGGTTTGCTAATCCATTTTTAAAAAGGCAGATATGAATTCTGTGAATTCTTCCTTGTCAATCCCTAGACCATCGCATTTTTAGGATTTGTTGCTCCAGAAATAAGAGGAGGTCTTTCTGTCAATCATTTGGGTATCATGAGATATTCTTATTTAAACTCACATGCAAATAAGGCCACTATTTACTTTACTTTCTATTTATATGTATGGCATTTTTCATAAGGATAGTCAATTGAATGGAACTTGAGGTAGAAATCACTGGCCAGCCTTTAACAGATCTAAAGTGCATCAATAAAGGAATGTCACCATGCATCACTGATTACATTACACAGAGATTCACCATTTGCAAAAACATTATTTTCCCCATGCTAATTCACCTGCATTAGCTACTTGTGTAGACATGAACCTATATTTGTATATTTATCTAAATATGACAAAATGGTAACACTAATACAAAAGAATGTTTTCACACAAATAAAAAATAAAACCATGTATAATGTGTTTGTATAATGGATTTTTTAAAATGAGATTCCCTAGAAATTTTTTTTTTTTTGCCACATGCACTGAGGGTAATAAGAATCTATATGTGAGAGTGTATTCATATGTGACCAGGCATTTGCAAGGCTTTATTTACGATAGAGAACAATGGACCTTGATTTGATCCTAGCCATCAAGTAGATAAGTCAATGTTTCCTACTGAACTCTCTTGGTCAGGGGGCCTAGATATGCACCGCCATTATGGTATATATGTTAAAGGAAGCTTTGGCAATATTGCTGATTTGGCAGGTCAATATATGATGGTTCTTTTAGAATATCTGTGCATGTGTATGCCGATAATCATAATGACCAACTTTCCCCTACTGGATGCATTTGTTGGCGCTATTAAGTAATTAGAGAGAATTTCATTGGGGTCTTACTAGAAACCTCTAGCATTGTTCCTCAATCAGTCTTTACCACACCATAACGCTAAACTGGCATCACTGCAAAACACTAAAAATAGGAATATTTATGGTAATGGCAGATGGATGTGCTGAATACTGTATTTCTGCCTTCAGGGAAACATGTCCCACAATATGTTGTATATGAGTGAATTAGAAATTTCTTATAAGACTATCCATGCTTTTTAGCATACCGGTATACTCCAATGGAAAATAAGACCATTTGCCTTTTAGTTGGGAGAATTTCCCAGAAGCATATATGACATTTTTTCCCATGTTTACACCCAAAGAAAAATGTTGCAGACAAAATGTATAACTTTTCTTAATACACTGTCTAGATTTAAAGCAAATGTTAGTTCCATAAATTAAAATAATTCTCGGCATGGTGCAAATACATCAATACTTCCCTATCGGGAACATAAAAGCTAGAACATAAACAGTAGATATACACAGTGGCTGGAGGACATGTTGTAGTGAAAGATTTTCATGTTTTTGCACTTTACGTATGATTATGTGATGCATCAGTTGTTCCTGGTTTATAAGTTGTCCTTTATAGCCCCAACCTTATGCTATGGTTATATGGGCAAATATCGGCCACTCAAATGCAAGCACGGCCACTCAAATGCAAGCAAATGCAGGAATATGGATCTACCTGTACATCAAATTAGAGCAGACCAGTTTAGGCTTAACAAGCCAAGAGCAAGTCCTCAAACTCTGCCTCAAGGAATAATGAACGATTTACATGTTACTGTGAATAAAGTTATACAACGTTTCTGGGGCTTAATCCCCTTCCTCAGGTGTTTGCTCCCCTTCTGGCAGTGGCTTGTGTCTGGTGATACAGAAGGCATTTGATCTCAATTGTTATAACAGAATTTTCCAACAATTTTAGTTTTAGACATAATAAAATAAAGCAAATAAAAACAAAGCAAACAAGTCTAAAGGTGACAAAATGGGTTTTAGAAACCATTTATCTTTCCCAGTTTGGAAAAAGAGATCTGTATACTTACTCAGGGAGATTCAATAAAAGTTCTTATCGTTTAAAATGGTGCTAATTTTAAAAAATCAGATCTTATTTAACATTTGTAAGCTAACATCTGATTGGTTGGGGCAAAATTAGCACCATTTTAAACAATAAGAACTTTTATTAACTAACCCTGACTGTGTTTTAGCACTTGGACACCTGAAAGGCAGAATCTTAATAGAACACATTGCTTTAGTTACCAGATGCAGGATATACATCGAATTACACTGCCGCAGGCTGCAGAATGCTGGTGAAACACAATTACAACATTCCAGGACAGGCTATATATGGATTCATTTTTACACATTATTAATTTCAAAACTAAATATTACATTTCATTTGCTTGTGTTTGGTATTTGGTGCATTATCTGGATATTATTTTACGATGTCTATAAATATATATAATACACAAAACAGGTACACACAAACACTCACACACCTTTATTGTAAATTTTAAAAAAAGGATTCTGATCCAATACTGGCAGATCCTGTGAAACTCCAGTACTTTAAAAACAGACATGGAGAGAATGCACATGCTTTTATCAGACTAACGACTTCATAATGACCTTTGTTATTAGAGGGAAGGAACAAAAGAAAATCAAGAACATAAATACAATACTGCACTTGTGGATTTTAACATATAAAGCAATCGTTACATTATAACATAATGCCTTTAAGTCTAATACTTCTATATAGCCAGGGAACTCATCTGTGACATAATATCCTTATGGTCCATGTAAGGAATGCATTATTCCTTATATACTGCATATATAATGTACAAATATACATATATACACCCAACACAGAAATGCACGTCAAATCAATAAATATTTTAATTTGTTTTCTGTTTGAGAGATTAAGTGAGAAGGCAACGGAAAAAAAGGGAAGCCAAACCAACCTTAAGTGCTCTGCAAATGATCTATTCAAACCCAGCATCCATAAATCTTATCAAATGTTACACTTCAACAGCTTAGAAGGGCTTTTTTTCTGCAATAATGCTGAAAGTCTAAAGTTAAAGATTTATAGTTTAATTCTGGAAATGGCCTATAAAAACCCATACCTGCCCTGCCAATCAGCTGCCTGACTTCATGCTTAAGACTATAGTCTGGATTCGCAATTTCAAAAGTATGCAGAACATATAGATTGCATTAGGAATTTTAATTAAATGAAGTAGTGAATAATGTGCTGCCCATTTCAGTTTACTGAAACACAGAGGAATTGGGGTTAATCCACAATTTTTACAAAAGGCAGAACAACATATTGTAAAATAAAATATGTCTATTTCCGTGGATGGTGATATTATTTACTTTTACTAGATTTGGCCTGTAAAAATTCAAAATTATTAAATAACAAATAAAAACTAATGCTGATTCTTTATGCACTGCATAGAAACATAGAAAACTATCAGGGAGATTCAATAAAAGTTCCTATCGTTTAAAATGGTGCTAATTTTGCCCCAACCAATCAGATCTTATTTAACATTTGTAAGCTTACATCTGATTGGTTGGGGCAAAATTAGCACCATTTATTAGCACCATTTTAAACGATAAGAACTTTAATTAAATAACCCTGTATGTTTATGGTTAAAAAATAGCAGGGTAATTCAATAAAGTTCTTATCGTTTAAAATGGTGCTAATTTTGCCCCAACCAATCAGATGTTAGCTTTCAAATGTTAAATAAGTTCTGATTGGTTGGGGCAAAATTAGCACCATTTTAAAGAATAAGCAGGGAGATACAATAAAAGTTCTTATCGTTTAAAATGGTGCTAATTTTGACCCAACCAATCAGATCTTATTTAACATTTGAAAGCTAACATCTGATTGGTTGGGGCAAAGTTAGCACCATTATAAACGATAAGAACCTTTATTGAATAACCCCCAAGAACTTTTATTGAATAACCCTGTATGGGTTTATGTTAACCACAATCCAAGCATAGATCATTGATTTTCTACTCCTCAGCAGCAATGCAATACTAGCTCCACTTGTAAGAACAAGCCTTGTGGCTAGTGGATGTGCATGAGAAAGGCAGTCCAGTAGGTGAGGAGCAGTAGTTTAAAGGGCATGTCCACCCTACATCTAAAATTTGCCCCACTGCTGGCCCACTGTGTAATATTAAAAAAAATCTTAACTGAAGAAAGTCCAAATGAAGAGTAGGAGCCTCTCTGTGTGTAATCTGTACCTGCGACTTCCTGCTCCTCTAAGAGGATCCTTTCCTGTCCAGTGGAGCTCTCCTCCCTTCCTCCCCCACCCTCCAAATCCCTCGGGCAGCTGCAACTGCATTATATTTTATTTTTTATTATATTTTATGCTCTGCTTGATAGTGATAGATGATAGTATGCTAGATTTATATAGTAGATAATGTACCCCCTACTGTAAATTATAAGGATATTAGATGTTACGGAGGAGTTCCGTGACCATATAGAAGCACAAAGCCACAGGCCGAGTGCTTTTATAAAGGGCACGGAACTCCAAGGTGACATCTGATATCCATATAATTTAAAGTAGAGGGTACATTATCTACTATTCATTTCATCCGAGAACATGTGAGAGCATGCAACAAAGGTCAAGTAAAGCATAGTTCTATTGCCAAACATGTTTATGAAGTACATCAGGGAAATTTTAAAGGCCTTAAGTTTGTGGGGATTGAAACTGTCAGATGGGGGGGGGGGAAGAGGGCAACCTGAATAAAAGATTGCTTCAATCTGAGGCAAAATGGACAGTAAAACTGAAATCCTTGAGTCCGGTGGGACTCAAAAAAGAAATACAATTTTCATGTTTTTTATAATTATACTGTATAGTTTGGGAGGGTAACAGGAGATGTATTGTTGTGAGTGGGGAGTAAGCCATTGTGCACAGTTTAATATACTGTATAACTTCGAAATGGGAACTGAAACACACCAAGTGTAATATTGGTATGGTACCACTTTAAAAAAGGATAATATAAGGTAGGCTGGAGTAGTGACGCAATAAGCTGATGAAGCATCCGGAAAGGGCGCGAAACGCATGTCGGTGTTTTGCTGGGCAGAAGGGCCGATAATTGAGGAGCTCACCATAAGGAGATTGGAAGAGAGGGCGACTTTATTTCTATTTCGATGGAGGTTGTGAGTATGAGACGGCCTTACATCATGTACTGTGCTGAAATGTATCTTACATGACTAGTACTGTCTATGTAGGGGGTAGGTATAGGTGGAGAGATGGGTGAAGATTACACAGCTAATAGGTGTTATGGTGCCATTGGGAGACCACGAGGAAGCTCGATAAGACCTGATACCAGTCTATGGCTTAATTAGATTTGGGACAGGCGAAGCTGCAAAGATACCAAGTGCTAATGGTGGCATGCTCCTAGAGTCGGAAAGTTAATGTTGGTGTTGCATTCCTACAGATTTAAGGTGTAAGTCCTGAGACCCCCTGACCTAACTACCATAGGTACTTTTTATCCACTTGTTGAGCCGTGATTTCTCAAACTACAATAATAAGTATTGGTTCGAAATAAGTTGGAACCTTTGTGTATTGATATTCGTTTGTCGTTACCTTGAGTAATGAACCTACATTTACCATCAGCCTTTATGCCCTTCCGCCCAGCCCATTTTCTGTAATTATGTAATTACGTGTATGTTTGTCATGCATAGCTATATATGTCATACTTGTGAGGGGGTATTCCTAGCGGAATTTGTGATGATTGTTGTTGATATATATAGAGAGGATTTTCTGAACAAATAAAGGTGCATTGAAATTGTCTTTGGACCTTGTCGGACGTGAGTTAATTTATTAGTGGTTGTGCCACTGTGTACAGGGCCTTTTTTTTTCGTGTCATCCCCTTTCTTATAGGGGATGATGGGAAATCGAGTTTTGATTATATATTTGATTCCCTGTTGGCACCCTTTTATTCTAAGGATACACTTTATATTGTAATCATCAGGGAGGAGCGCTACACCACCATTTTTTTGTATTAATACATTATTCCCCTCACTAGCCTATAATGCTAAGGATTTTAGCAAGGTTTGCAAATTAAAAAAAAAACACAATGACATCTTTGTCTGTGCGAGTCATGGGTTAACAACCATCAGCCACTCAAAGGAGAACTCAAAGAAAAATCTTAAAAAATAAATTAAATCTGCCGGTAATAGCAACATTGTTTCATCTATTACAAGTGCTGATTAGTAAGGTGAATAGTAACATAGTAACATAGTAACATAGTAATTAAGGTTGAATAAAGACATTCGTCCATCAAGTCCAACCTATTCCCTTTTTTTTTTTTTAACCCTACCTAACAGTTGATCCAGAGGAAGGCAAAAAACCCCAGCTAAAAAAGGGGGGGAAAAATTCCTTCCTGACTCCAAACGGCAATCGGAAAGTATCCCTGGATCAACCAGATCTATATGCATTAATACCAGTAATTCTCAATATTTTTTAGTTTTAGAAACTTATCCAGGCCTTTTTTAAAGTTATTCAATGAACTTGCCATTACCACCTTTGCTGGAAGACAGTTCCACAGTTTCACCGTTCTCACTGTAAAGAAACCTCTCCTAACTTGAAGATGAAACTTCTTTTCTTCCAACCTTACAGGATGGAAGAAAAGAAGTTTCATCTTCAAGTTAGGAGAGGTTTCTAACTTGAATAGATGAAACAATGTTGCTATTACCGGCAGCTCTGAAAGGGGAAGTCAGAGTCTTACTACAGCAGATCTATAACCTCCTAGGGGATCGTGATGGACAGAAAAACCCATAAAAATGGCCCCCTGCATTGCTGCCAGGATGGAGACCAGGAGTGGGCAGCAGACCTAAAGCATAGAAGTGTTCAGAGAACAAGGCAGCTAACACACTGTGTATGGAATGGACACACAGGCACACAGAGAGCAGCAACTGGTGCTAGGGGATCGTGACAGCCGGGCAGAGAAAAATTTGAAAGCGGTGCCATGCAGGAATCCCTCCCTGTGGGGCCCCTTAAAGATGTCAGGTTCCTGGGCAATTGCACAGTTTACCCAGCCCAAAAGGCCCTGCTGCCAAGGAAAGTTAACACTTGCTGCTTCCTGGGAGGAACTTGACCCGAGTATAAGCCGAGCTTACATTTTCAGGCTAATTTTAGAACCTGAAAACCTCGGCTTATACTCGAGTAAATACGGTATTTGACTCCCATTAACTTTAATGGGTTTGTTTTCAAACTATAGAACTTTAGAACTTTTACTGAAGTTCTATAGTTCAGAAACAAACCCAACTTTGGGAAGTTTAGTCATTTCTATATCTGAGCATACAAAGCAATATTAGCATTCCTTTTTCTAAAGCTTCATACAGATGCAAAGATATTATCCTCTGAAATAATCATTCATGAACATTGACAGTTTAATCAACGATGGCTAAATAGCCATGCTGTTTGGCATTAGCTGAGCAGTCTGTCTTGTTCTGTTGAGAGGGTAAAGCCCCCATACCAACATCGATATTCCGCTCAATTTGGCAAATTCAATTAAATTGATTGGAATATTGAGGGCATTTTTCTGTGTTTTAGATCTATAGATGGGTCAATCGAAAAAAAACAATGGTCGGGCAAGGTGGAAAATTTTCTGTCTACGCCATTTTCCAGAACCTATTTTCCATGGTTTTCAAGCTGAAATCTACGGAAAATCAGTGGTGCAAGATGTGGAATAATATCAATCAGATTTACAATCATAAAGCATATCGGGAAAGCCATTGGCCTGTGTTTGGCTAGCTTAACCATTATTAGGCAATATTGTTTAGAGATCTGGCAAAGCAATGTTGGGGGGACAGCTGTGCAGACACTTTATTGTTACATAAATAATGGTTCAGAGTCGTGATGGCTGACAATAACCTAGAACTTAAAGAATAGATTATGGGAAATTCAACTGGACCTGTTTAATAATTGAAGATATTTCACCACTCATCCATTACTAAACAAGTCCAGTTGAATTGACATAATATTAGTTCATATACAATGACCAGGGTGAATGTAAACCTTTATAGACCTAGGCCTAAAGGTTTGTACACACGTGCGATCGCAGGTCCTGACCTGCGACGCACAATGTGTACGACCGTTCGTTTCGGCCAATAATCGGCCCGTTCTTCGTTCGGAGATCCGCCAAGTCAGTCGTTCGGCGAACCCCGACCGAACGTCCATTTCGGCCGATAAACAAACGGCCAAAACAAACGGTCCTACACATCATGCGTTGCGGGTCAGGACCGGCGATCGCACGTGTGTACGAACCTTTACTGTATGTTAGTTTTGGAACTTGTTTGGAAACACCATACAGATGATGTTTGAGAAAAATGACATTTCACAATCTCTACAGATTTAACACTTTCCTAAAGCTAGCAAACAAAACAAAAACCAATTGATGAAATTACCAACAAGTGAAATGTTTCATAAACAGGGTGCTTGTTTCAATAACAGAACTGGAACCAGATGCTTTAGAATATGCAGATACTTTCTCCAGTATTCTGCACCATTTATTTAAGGCAAAGCAATACCAGAATTAACAAACCAGTGATTGCAAAAGCACATGGTGGTGCAAGGTAGTTTAATTACAGCCATGTGTAGAAATATACTAGAGCATGTCATAAACAAGGCCTTTCACTGGGCTGCTAAAACTTAACGTCACACAATATTTCATATATTTAAATGCCTTCCTGACACATTTAATGGGATGTTGATAGTTTTATGTGATCCATGTCATGACTAAGACCCTGAGTTCTGATTAGTAACTAAAGAAGTGAAAGCACAAGAAGGTGTTTAACTGGAAAAGAAGCATCTACAGCAATATTAATGCAAAGCCACCAACCATTTCTGTAAAAATGGTAAAGTGAAACGAAATACAGATTTTATACAATAGTGATCAACACTGAGCATCAAGTGTGCTGAAAGCTGATGGTCATGTTGAAATTATTTCCCAAATTCCCACGGAGAAAATTTACTATGAAGATACTTCAGAGATTCTTCTTCCAGTGTTTTTGGGATGGCACAATAAGTTAAAGTTTTATTGGCACAATCATTTTACATATATTGAATAATCAATGCACAGAAGAAAACCAGGAAGGCACATAATCACACAGGTTGTTTCCTCTGAAATCTTGGCAAAGGTGTACAATTCTTATTATTCATTCCTCAGGCTGCATACATGTATCACAGTGTAAGAGGTGTACAACAAATGAATTAAATTTTTAGTCATTGTTGATTATATAGTGAATAATGTACCCCCTACTGTAAATTATAGGGATATTATAAGTCACCAAGGAGGTCCGTGACCATATAAAAGCAGTTACCTGAAGACAGACAGACACACCCCTTAATGCATCCTCCAAAAATCCTTTCTCCCTCTCCCTCTCCCTATCCTCCCCCCCCCCCCCCCCTAATTCCGGGCCAAAAAAACCCCTCTCCCCCCCCCCCCCCCCCCCCCCCCCCCCCCCCCCACCTTAATGCGGGTCAATAAAAGTCCTGTCTCCCTCTCCTCCTCCCCACCATCTTACCCTGACAGCGGATGCAACCTTGCTTCTGTTCTTATATATAAGATAATGATTCCTAACACGGGTCATGCAGTGAGTCCCTGACAATACTTAAGGCAGGACAATTAAACCCAAATAGCTGGATGGAATGAGCAAATTTATTGTATTTTTATGTTCACTATATATTTATACATACGGTCCACAACTGATTTTTTTTTTAGACACACAATTGTAACCTATGTGTAAAACTTTGTAAGGAGATTGCTTGGACTCAGACAAGACAAACTGTGCAAACTTTATATATATCCGGTTCCACAGCAGATCTCCAAGATCTGAAAATCTGATTCACTGATTTTCTGAAATTCTGCTTAGTGGATTTTCCGAAAATTTTGGATTTTTTAAAATTCACGTTTTTTTCAAAAATTGAAGATTCACAAATTTTTGAGGGTTTTCAGGTCCCAAATTCACCAATGGCAGCTATTTGCCACCCCCTGGGTATAAAAGGCAGCTAGTCAGGCGCCATTTTGTCAGTGCGTTAAAGTGAGTTTAGTAGAGGCCTTACAGTGTAGGAGTTGGAGAGTTTTTTTTTCTACTTTTTGTGCTTTCTGTGTGAGAATTTCAGTGTGGTAGACTAGCACTTGTTGTTAACCATCCCTGTGATTTGGGACCCAAAAGTCATTTTAAGGACTAACCCCCCTATAAGTCCTTTGGTCAAATTAGTGTTAGACCTTTTAGAGGTCTACTTATAGAACACCAAATATTCGTTAATTAAAGGACAACTATACTCAAAAAATTAACTTTTAATAAATGGAAAATACATGAGGCAGGGAGGTCGGATTGATTATTCCAACCTCACAATATTGTTTTGTTGAGAAGCTACAGCACTAACAGTTTTCATTTGCCAGGTTAGTCCTGGACTATTCCTATATTAAAGATAGGTCTGAAGCCAGGAGGAAGACTGTCAGAAACAGTTTTCTTTGGGCAGGTGCTCCTCACAGAAATAATATCAGAAAGTTAGGAATATGTCTGAAGAAGGTGTCATGTCATGTGATACCGAAATGTCACGTGTGAATAAAACACTACTTTGCCGTTTCAAGTATGGGGTGTGCTATTAATGATTGAAGCTATATTATTTACCACTGGCGGTGGTACAATAGTAGCAACCAGCACTTACCACTAATTAATTGGACGGAGGTGCAGGAGAATCTCTCTTTATCACTTTTATTTGTAAATGGGTAAAAGCTCACACGTAATGGCACTTGAGCACAGCTGCACAGTAGAAGATGGAGGAGGGGAGGGGAGAGGGTAAGGCACCATTTGCAAGTTTAGTTACAGTGAAATGCCCTTATATACACAAAGAGGTGGTTTATACATAAAAAGCAATATTAACAACACCCTTATATACACAAAGAGTTGGTATATACATAATTAGCAATATTAACAACGCCCTTATATACACAAAGAGATGGTATATACGTAATTATACAGAACAAATGGATAAGGAAAGCAGAAAAATGTGAACGTGTTATGCAACAAATATAAGATAGATAATATCTGCCTTATCTTGAGGTTAGGTTTCACTATATGTATATTTAACATGTATTTCTAAAGCACTGACACTTGCAGTCCCTACCTCCTATTCTAAAAGAATATTTATATTTTTATAGACAATGAGGATCTGGGCTTTGAATGGGGAGGTGCATTGGAAAATATTCTTATAAATACCTCTCAGCTACGTACCTAAGAGGTTTTTATAACAAAATATCCAACTGCACCTCCCCATTACCAGTAACTACCCCCACGCTACCTCTACACACTTTAAAAAGTTACAGACATTAACCCAGAGCTGAGATGCTTTTTGAATATAACAAATTCAAACCTTTGGTGTGTTTCAAAACTTTGAAGTTCGGGAGTCTGTCCAGGAAATGGGTCCCTGGGTTAATGTCTTTAACTGTTTGAAGTGGCAGCTTGAGTGTGGTTTATGGTAATGGGAGCTGCAGTTCATGAACGGCTATCTGCTTTATGCAGCTTTTAAGTTTAATGAAAAAATGTATTTGACTTACATATTATAAGAAATAATGAGCCTCTTAACATTGTAATATACATTGCCCTGTATAAAAGAACTCAGACTGCGGCCTCCTGCTTTTATATGGTCAGGGAACTCCTCTGTGATGTAATATATTACACTGTAAGGGGCGCAATTTTCCTTAGATATATCACTTACTAGTATGCACTGGGTTTTCCAGGACTGTAAACTTTTCACTGAAGGGAAAATGAGGAATATCAGAGGGAAACAAATGTTTTTACAAAAAGATCTGTCAAAAAATAAATGTGAGATGTGCACTTTCTTCAATGTAGAAAATGTAGTGAGCTGTAAGGGAGACAAATATCAATATCAAAGATATTAACTCTCAGATATATTTTACTGCACTATTTATAATCAAGCTACCAGGAACATATTCCAGATTTCTTAGTTATGGATAGCAGTTGCAAGACAATACAAAAAAAGTATTAACTATGCTGTATACAGTATAACATTTATGTCTCCCTGATTATTACAAAAGAATGTATTAGTGCTAGAAATGAAAAAAAAGTATGTTAATAACTACACAGATCAACTATTAAAATATATTGTTAATAATTACAAATGGATAAGACTATATCTTATGCAAGTGCTAAATATCTAGATATCTATGAAAGGATGATTTAACACATAACACCCCCCCCCATCTGTTATGCTCTCAAAAGTTAAATATGTCTCCTGTACACTGATCAAATACAGGGAGCTCCTGCTGGCCATATAGTGTCAGACTAGGGGAGTTGGAGCCAATAAAGTCATTTAGGGCCAAGGAACCACAAAGAAGCATTAAGGGGCCCACTCAACTTTTCCCCCCTTCTTTTCTCACTTTTTCACATTTCTTAAAGGGTAATGGTGGTCTCCAATTGTTCAAAACAAGTTAGGATTTTATAAAAAGCTCTTCCAACTTACCTTCAAAATGAACACAATCAAATCTATAGGTAAAATTTGGGGGAAGTTATTGCTGGAATGCTTCAGAAATATTACTTCCTGCTTGAACACTTCCTGTTTTCATCCATGTGATCAGCTTGTGACCTAGGTACTTCCTGTTTTCCCCAGCGTTAACTCTTAACTGAGCATGCTTCTCTCCTAGGGCAGAGGGGTGTGTCAGAGGTCAGATGATGTCACTCAAGCAACTGGAAGCAGGAAATTTGATCATTTGCCACAATATCATTCCTTACAGGCTGCAGCTAGAGATGTGATCTAGGGCTTGTTTTAAAGGAACGACTGTAGTCTTTCACTTAACACTAACTTGTTCAATGGTGATGGTGCAGCTGTTTTGGGGGAGAAGATGGCTAGGGGGTTGGAGGAGATTTTAAACTAGGTATGGGGGGGAGGTACGTTGAACTACACAGGGGTAGATAGAGAAGTTAGGGATCAGGGGCTATTAACACAACGGGGGAGGAGAAGGGAGGGGGAAGCATAGAGGATAAGGAGGCATGTACGACCATGTATGGAAGTAAATCAATTGATAATCTAAAATGTATGTTTACAAATGCAAGAAGTCTGTCTGGAAAAAACCGTTGAATGTGAAATAATACTTCAAGGAAAGGTATGATGTAATTGGTATAGCAGAATCATGGCTTAATGATTCCACACGACTGGACATTAAATATTGAAGGATTCTCCTTATTTAGACATGACAGAGTTAATAAGAAAGGAGGAGGAGTATGTATGCATGTTAACAGAATTGAAGCCAAATTTAAAAGATGGAATAGATAGGGGAGTAAACAATACGGCAGAAACAATATGGGTGGAACTGTGTACAGGAAGCAAGAAGCTAGGTAAATTAATTGTTGGAGTATGTTATAAGCCGCCAAATTCCAGGGAGGAGGTGGAAATGAATCTCCATATGCAGTTGGCGAAGGCTGCTGGTATGAGGCATGTTCTGGTTATGGAAGATTTTAACTACCCTGACATAGATTGGAGTAAGGGAACTGCCAGCACCTCAAAAAGTTCTTAAATTTCCTATACAAGCATTTTCTTTCACAGATGGTAGAAGTTCCTACTAGACAGAATGCGTTGTTGGATCTGGTTATATCTAATAACCCTGAGCTCATTTTGGAGATGAAGGTAATGGGAAGCTTAGGGAATAGTGACCATGATATAGTGTCATTTAATATAGGTTGCAAAATACTAAAGTGCACTGGATTAACAAAAACTTTTAACTTTAGGAAAGCTAATTTTATGCTGTCAAAGGAATCGCTCCTGCTCATAGACTGGGGGGAACTGTTTCTAGGTAAAAATACTGAGCAGATGTGGACCACTTTTAAAGGGATATTAAACTATTACATTTCTAAATCTGTACCTTTAGGGAACAAGTGTAAAACAATGAGGTCCACTCCTGCATGGCTTAATGCTCAGGTAAAAAGGGTAATGGAAAAAAAGAAAAAGGCTTTTAAAATTTTTAAAACAGAGGGCACAGAACAGGCTTACAGGGAGTACAAAAGCTGTAATAAAGAGTGCAAGAAAGTAATTAAACTAGCTAAAATAGAAAATGAAATACGGATTGCCGAACAAAGCAAGTCCAACCCCAAAATGTTTTTTAAGTATATAAATGGTAAAAAGATGAGGACTGAGAATGTGGGACCATTAAATAATGGAGCTGAGGTGGTTGTAGAGGATGCCGAAAAGGCTAATCTGCTAAACCGTTTTTACATCCGTTTTTACTGTTGAAAATCCTTGTCCTTACAGCAGGGATTGTAATAATATGCAGGGAAGAAATGAAGAGTATTCACATTGGCTAACAGAGGATATGGTATGGAAACAATTAGACAAGGTTAATATCAATAAAGCCCCAGGACCAGTTGGATTGCATCCTCGGATTTTAAAAGAGCTTAGTTCAGTTCTATCTAGACCACTGTTTCTCATCTTTTCAGATTCGCTATGGTCTGGGGATGTGCCGCTGGATTGGAAAAAAGCCAATGTAATACCAATATTCAAAAAAGGTAGTCGTTCACAGCCTGGAAACTATAGACCTGTAAGCCTAACATCAGTGGTAGGGAAGGTGATGGAAACTTTGTTACGGGATCATATCCTTGACTTTGTCTCTTATAAGTAGTAGTCAGCATGGATTTATGAGAAATAGATCCTGCCAGACAAATTTAATTGTTTTTTATGAAGAAGTGAGTAAGAAGTTAGATTCAGGCACAGCAGTGGATGTGGTATATTTGGATGTGCCACATAGGCGACTGATGTATAAACTGAGGACTGTTGGCTTTGAAGAAAACATTTGTTCATGGATAGAGAACTGGTTATTGGATCGCAAACAGAGAGTGGTGGTTAATGGAGCTACATCTATGTGGGCTAAAGTTCTAAGCAGAGTGCCTCAGGGTTCTGTACTGGGGCCGCTTCTGTTTAATCTGTTTATAAATGACTTAGAAGGGGGAATTGAGAACAAGGTCTCAGTGTTTGCTGATGACACTAAACTATGCAGAGCTTTGGAAACTTCCAATGATGTGCAAGTGCTGCAAGCAGACCTAGATAGATTATCAAAATGGGCAGCAGAATGGCAGATGAGATTCAATGTTGATAAATGTAAGGTGATGCATTTGGGATTTAATAATCCCTGTGCCACCTACACCATAAATAACTCTGTGTTAAGTGCATCTGTAATGGAAAAAGATTTGGGGGTTCTGGTATAGCAAACAATGCCAGGTAGCAACGGCTAGAGATAGCAAGATATTGTCTTGTATAAAAAGGGGAATAGATTCAAGAGAAAAAATAATATTCTCCCTCTTTACAAGGCACTGGTAAGGTCTCATTTGGAATATGCGGTGCAGTTTTGGAATCCCATATACAAAAGGGACATCTTGGAAATTGAGGCAGTTCAGAGAAGGGCAACTAAATTAATAAGGGGAATGGAGGGGCTTGAATATGCAGGCAGATTAGACAAATTAGGGCTGATTACATTGGAGAAGCGACATTTGCGTGGGGACATGATAACCTTATACAAATATATTAATGGCCCATACATTGAACTCTCTGGTGCATTGTTCACTAATAGGACATATCAGAGGACACGTGGACATCCTTTAAGGTTGGAAGAAAAGAATTTTCATCTTCAGGTTAGGAAAGGTTTCTTTACAGTGAGAACGGTGAAACTGTGGAACTGTCTTCCAGCAGATGTGGTAATGGCAAGTTCATTGAATAATAAAAAAGGCCTGGATAAGTTTCTAAAACTAAAAAATATTGAGAATTACTGGTATTAATGCATATAGATCTGGTTGATCCAGGGATACTTTCCGATTGCCGTTTGGAGTCAGGAAGGAATTTTCTCCCCTCTTTTCAACTGGGGTTTTTTGCCTTCCTCTGGATCAACTGTTAGGTAGGGTTAAAAAAAAAAAAAGGGAGGGTGAATAGGTTGGACTTGATGGACGTATGTCTTTATTCAACCTTAATTACTATGTTACTATGTTCGGGGACCACAGTTGTTCTTTAACACACATGTGCAATCGCAGGGGTCGACCTGCGACACACGATGTGTAAGTATGTCTGTTTCAGCATGTATAGGTGGATCATCAACAAGCCCTGGCTAAACGGACATTTTGCTTGACAAAGTCAGCCCCTGCAATCGCATATGTGTATGAGCCCTTAATCCTTTGAACTGTTTATTATATTTTCTGCTTTGTAGTCTCCCCTTGCCACTGTAAATCAAATCTAAAATCAATCTAATATATATTACTGTAGTGGTTTTGTCTCCCAATGTCGATTTTAAAATTATTAGACCTGGTGGTTGTCGGTCATTTGGAGTTATGTCTGCTAATTTAATGTATGGTCATGCACAAATCCTGATTTTGATACTGCATAAACCATCTTTGTGAGCAGCGAGATATGAGCTGGTCGTCCCCCCTTCCCCCTTCTGTTAAGCTATGACTGGAGAGACATACAGTGATAAAGGTGTTTAAGGGAAACTTCAGAGCTTATGGCTCGTACACACGTGCGATTGCGGGTCCTGACCCGCGACACACGATGTGTACAAATGAACATTTCGGTTTTCGCTTGATGATCGGTAAACGACCGACTTGGCAGATCTCCAAACGAACGACCGATTATAGGCCGAAACGTTCTTCATACACATTGTGTGGCGATGGTCGGGACCTACAATCGTACTTGTATACGAGCCTTTAGTACCTTCTAAAAAAAGATACAATATAAAGGTTTGGCAGTGAGTTGCTTTATGTTCTTTAAAGTTGTTTTTTTCCTTTTATTCTCAAGTTTTAAATACAGCAGTAAGCTGTCCCATAATGTTGGCAGAACTGTAATATAAAGTGTTGAAGCAATGCCATCTACAGGGGTATTTGGTTAATTTAAAAGAGTTTAAAAGAATTATAGCTGTTTTTCTAAATGAATACCGTATATACTCAAATATAATTCAAGATTTTCAGGCTTTAAAATTAGCCTGAAAACCTACCCTCGGCTTATACTTGGGTCAAGTCCTAGTTTAGATCCAAATGCGGCAATTGCGGATAGTAACCAGTAGGTGGTGCTGTATTTAAAAATTCCTTTATCTGCATAGAAAGTTACAGGAGCTGATCTGCCTTTACACTCCTTCCTGCTTCCTGTAGTCAGGCTGCTGGACTCACTCAGCACTGTCACTGCTCAGCTGGAGGCTGTAAATCTGATGGGTCTTCTAAGTTTAGGGCAAAAAATGGCTGCTAGTTCAATGCAAGTGACAGCTTGGAACTACAACTCTCAGGTGACACTTAACTATTGGGTTCAAAAGGATTGTAAATTATGGTAAGCTTAATTAAAAGTTTATTGAACCTTGCCACTCCACATGTTGACAAACTACAATTCCCAGCATCCAAAGCATGCAAAATTCTCAGGAGAGCAATTCCTATCAATTTACCTAAAGTCATTTTTGGCCCACAGTTCCCCTTTAATATGTACATTTCTAGAAACAACATGGTGCCGAGCTGCAAGTGGCATACCCTCCAACATTCCCCTTTAATACGTACACTTATAGAACATGGTGCAGTGATGCAGGTGGAGAATAATATAATGACCCTGATCTTAGTACAGCTCTGTACTACAGTTGTTTTTATACAGACAGTTGAATTAAAAACACACTCTTCCCAACCTCCAGCATTCCCTTTAATAAGATACACTGATGTGAAATGCATTGCACAGAGCTGTGCTAAAACCAGGTTTACTTCACTATCCTCCCCTTACAGTTCTGCACCATGTGGTTTCTATAAAAACACACTCTTCCTACCCTCCAACATTACCCTTTAATAAGGAACACTGATGAGAAATGCATTGCACAGAGCTGTGCTAAGATCAGGTTCACTTCACTATCGCCCCCCCTACAGTTAAGCACCGTGTGGTTTCTATAAAAACACATTCTTCCTACCCTCCAACATTCCCCTTTAAGAAGCTACACTTTCCATTAATAATACTGCAGCTGACAGGGAGAGCTAGAGACCTTCACACTACGGGCCATATTTATAAAGGTGTGGTATCTCCTTCTTTAGGTTATCGTTAATTTATGACCGCTATCGGAAATCTTGAAAATGTATGATAGCGAATGTAAATTTACGACCGCCCGTAAAATACCAATACGGTAGTTTATTACAGCATGGTATACTACTGCCACGGTCGTACAGTAATGGAAACCCGTGGTATCGCAAGTTTTTAAATTTGGTCCTCCAACTCTTAAAGGGACACTATACTGAAAAAATGACTTACTCTGATTTGCGTGTGTTGCTGCATTTCAATCCAGCACACATTTTGTTTAGGAGCAGTATCCCCCCTCCCTCTTTTAACCACTCCCACTTCCATCCGACCTGACCTTTTTCCCACAAACCAACTGTCAAGCCTGCACACAGCATTCCAACTGTCAAAACTGTCACCATTCCAGCTACAGTAAAACTACTCACAGAAGAATAGTTTTTGAGAGAAAGGAACTTGACAGCTGAAATATAGATTGGATATCTAAAGAAATAGGGGGCAGATCAACAAAACAACGATACAGTGGTGGTTGGGAAGAATTATAGTTTCCAGTTATGTTCAATTTAAAACAACCTATTTTTCGGTATAGATGCCCTTTAAACAATATGTTGCAGGTGGAACATACAAAGATAGTGCAGGTTTATTGCAAAACATGCTTGCTACATGTTTCAGACGCACATGTCCTTCCTCAAGTGCTTGAGTGGGTCTGAAACATGTAGCACACGTTTTGCAACTTCACAGCTACAGACCTTTCTGTCTTTGTATGTTTCACCTGCAATTAGATACCCAGACCTATATACATCACACTACAACACTGCTACTAGGAAAGGGTTAATCAGCTGCACCACCAATTTGAATATTGATGATTTAATTTTCCTACATCATAGGGGTTAAGAGGTGGGAGTGGAAATCACACAGGTGCTGAAAATGTAATCAAGGTAAAAGTACTGGCAGGCAAGGGAAAATGTCAGCTCCAGAGTTGGGGAATAAACAGAACATAAAATGAGCTCATAGAGGTAAAGAGGTAAAGAAAAGGCCCCTGAGTGGAATCCTTTATGATGAGAAGGATGTTGTACTTTCTAAATTAAACTTTTTTGGGTTTAGTTCTCTTTTAAAGTAGATTTGTGGTCTCCATACAATTGCCCTCTATTAAAAAAGCATTACCTTTAAAATTAATATGGGACCATGCTTGGGTTACAGCAATAAAAGGGGTGATACTTCCTGCTCACATTCTGTGTTTCAGCATCTCTGGCATCCATTGGTCTGCCCCTTCACTAGTGACTTGAGCATGCGCACTGGAATCCTACTGATGTGGCAGAGGGAATATGTATACACAACTTAACATACTGCTGCATCATCAGTGCATCATAAATCCCTCTGCAAGGTATCCATAGGCAGAGGAAGAGAATAATGTCAATCTTGTATCTAGCTTTAAAAAAATTAAGCCTGTTCGGGACAGAGCTTATGACATGGCTGATGATGCGGCTGTATGATAATTGGCCTCACATTATTAACTCTGTCACAGCATGGGAGAGACAGAGTGCCAGTCAGGAAGTTAAACTTTTTATTCCTGTAACTTTGGATCCACTGCAGATACAGTCATCCCATGAATTATTTTGTGTCCTTTATAATCTAATGTACTAGCAGGGGTGAAAACCTAGAATTTTATGCATGGGAAGATTAGACGGTGTGGTTTTTAACTGTAGTCCCCTGCTGTTTAAAATACCTGAACCTAACTTCCAGTTCAGTTCCAGTCTTTTAAACAGCTGATCACGAAGGTTTGGGAAGATGATTGTGGGCCCTCTTACCTCCAGGGCCCTGACGTTACACTACTGTCAGTGAGACTTTATCCTTTTAATGAACAACTCTGTGTAAATTTCTAGACAACTCTCACACTTCTATGTGCCATGGTTCCAGAGATTAATGCAGGCAAATTAATTCTGCATTTATGCTGGTAACAATGAAAGTCCCACCCCTTACACTGTCAGTTGAAAACACAAATTCAACGATTGAATATCGCTGCCATGTATGGGGGGCCTTATTATGCTTCAACTGAAATGATACTTATTTTCTAAAACTGAAAATGTAAAATCCATGGGATTTTACATTGAATCGTGGGATTCACAGTGAATTTTAAAAGTACTCATAGAGGGGCTGTGATTTTTGCAAACCTAGCAACAAAGTTTAATATGCAGCTGAACATGGTTGGTCCCTAACAGATGCAGTTGTTGGCTGTTTGAATGCAGCTATTTTACCTGGATCAGTTTTCATCAGTTTTCATCAGACAATATGTGCCAGACTGAACAAGCAGGAAACCAATTAGCATTTTGCCTTGGTTTCTTCTCATACATCCTTCATGACTGCATCAAAAGTGCACAAAGATTTCTCTCATGTTGTTTTCCTATTGATTCTTTACAACATCAATAATCACGTTAGTCAATTAACCCTTAAATGCTTTCACAAGCCTCCCCCCCTAATAATCACTTATACTGCGACAATGCTAAATCACCCATTACTGAACCTCTTTCCTAAAAAGAGAGTTTATTGCTATTCGCTTTCTGATTTTATTCTGAGTTTTACTGCTAATGTCTGTGTACTAAGGAGAATCAAATATTTTACATTGGGTAGTTATTTAATTACTAGCCAGTACGTACAAGCTTAGTGTCCCTGCACAATTAATTACTTTGCAGAAGTGCATCTAAACTTGCCGTGATCCCGTGATGCCATTCGCAATTTTTGTTCTGTTATTGCATCGTGGGATCTCGACAAGGTAAGACGCACCGCTTTGCACTTCTTTACCAGCTTCTTAAAATACCCTGTTACGGTTTGAGCCCAATCATGTTTAAAAACTAGATTAAGCAGGGATAGCTGGGTATATATTTGTCATAGGTAATTTACTTGTTACACTACTTGTTTCCACTGCCTGCTCAATTAGCCTACTGCATGTCTACTTAGGACTGGCTTGAGGTTACCCACACTGCATCGCTACTAAATAGGATTTATGGTTCATCTTCTAATACATCCTCATACAAAACTAACAATTCTCAACTAATGACAGAGAAATGTGTGCTAAGTTCAAAGCATGTAAAGCTCAACATTTTCTTTTTAAAGGATATGGGCTATTTTCTCAATATTAAGCTGCCTACTCAATTGTGAGGGGCCTGAATCTCTAAAGTCAAGTATTCTGTTAGACAAGTCAAGTAGTAGTATAATGGTTTTCTGAGAAATGTATTCTTCTAATAACATTTGGGGTCTAAATTGATTGATGTATTTAAAGAAGATGGAGAAAACCCATCTTGTTCTCTAGGAATCAACTTCTTAAAACTTCCGAATATGAAAGCATTTCTCAGAACACTAATACATTTTTACTTTTTAGTAAGTTACATTTAGTACGTGTAAGTAATAGATTCTGTAACTAAGAGGGCTTCCATGTTTTTGCCAAAAACAACTCACAGCCCATGTAGTCTTCAAAGAGCCACGTTCCTAAAAGATAAAGCTTCTAAATGTACCTCTATATCTTGCATGTGCTGTGGTGGCTCACTTGTTTTAGAAGTAAATAGCCCATGAGGTCACATGGGTAAGTTACATTTAGTACATGTAAGTAATAGATTCTGTAACTAAGAAGGCTTCCATGTTTTTGCCAAAACAACTCACAGCCCATGTAGTCTTCAAAGATCCCCATTCCTAAAAGATAAGCTTCTAAATGTGCCTCTATATCTTGCATGTGCTGTGGTGGCTCACTTGTTTTAGAAGTAAATAGCCTATGAGGTCACAGGTTCAAATCCCCAGACATATTTATTTTTTGTTCCCATTGTGTTCCTTAAAAAAACAAAGATTTTACATGTAGAAGTGTCCCACGTGGCATATCTGTTGGGTTACAGGTAAAAGCTCTGCTTTTAGCAAAAAATAGTACATGAGGTTGCAGGTTCAATTCCCTAGACTAACTTTTACTTTTTACTGAAATGTTAATATTCTGATTCTTGCATCCATACTAGCTAAGAAATACATTGCAAAGGTTACTTTATTTTGTATGAAAATCAAAGTATTACAGACATAGCTTATATAAATAGCTTAGGGAGAGGCGGGCCAAAAGGAGAAAAAACCTTCACTGAGCATAGAAATGAAGCAGAACCTTCTTATAACAGAAGGTATCTTGCAGTCTCATGCTGTATGAATAGCATTACCCACAAAATCTAAGAAACAAGAAGTAATTTCTTACCAGGTTCCCCAGAGTAAGGGGCTGAGATATGCAAAATTCTCCTTTATGTCCCTTGGCTTATGCATGTGTCCAGAACCGTTGGCTTAATAACATGCAATATAGCCTATTGTATAGAGCCAATCATCCGACCGGCAGACATGACATGTTTCAATCTTGTTAGATCTCGTCAGTGTAAGATACAGATTCATGGATCTATGGGGTAGGACTTGGGCGCACAATAGACAATGCTGCTAGATAGCTTAGGGAGAGGTAGGCCAAAAGGAGCAAAAAGCACTCCACTAAGCATAAAATGGAGCAGAACCTTCTTATAACAGAAGGTATCTTGCATAGCATTGCCCACAAAATCTAAGAAACAAGAAGTAATTTCTTACTCCCAGGTTCCCCAGAGTAAGGGCGGAGACATGCATAATCCTCCTTTATGTCCCTTGGCTTATGCATGTGTCCAGAACCGCTGGCTAAATAACATGCAATATAGCCTATTGTATAGAGCCAATCATCCGACCTGCAGACATATAGAGCCATGAATCTGTATTTTGCACTGACGAGATCTAACAAGATCGAAACATGTCCTTTCTGCAGGTCAGATGGTTGGCTCTATACAATAGGCTATATTGCATGTTATTAAGCCAGCGGTTATGGACACATGCATAAGCAAAGGCCCACTTACTCTGGGGAACCTGGGAGTAAGATATTACTTATGTTTCTTAGATTTTGTGGACAATGCTATTCATATAGCATGAGACTGCAAGATGCCTTCTGTTATAAGAAGGTTATGCTCTTATTAAAGGATTATATAATTGTTAGGGCAGGAGTATTGAATGTGTTGGGGGGGCAATCACTGTTCTGTTCAGGCAGAGGGAGGATTTCTATGCTATATGGTTAGTTGTCAGCTTTTTAGGAAGCAAGGCTGCAGCTTCCTTGTTTTGTTCTGTTGAGCACTGCAGAGCATGTGAAGTGTTTGCCTAGCTATGGTGGATTGTGGGAGCTGACCCCCTAGTATTCACAGGTTAGTTTCACCAAGCAGCCACAGCAAAGGGAGAGGGGAGACACAGCTTGTTTGTGAATGTGATCTGTCTCTTGGCACAATGTTGTCTGGAGACTTTAGTTCCCCTTTAACATTATGATTTTATAATTACTGACATGTTGTTAGCTGCCCAGATAATGAAGTGTCTTGTTTGTTTAAATATTACAATACTGACTTTTTCTATTTGTGGTGATGTCAAATGTCAAGATTTTTACATCTTGAGAAATTTAGCAGTGTCATAAAGCAATAGTATTATTTAAAAAAAACAACAATTTAGTCATTGGAGTATGCAGTTATTTCACCAAAGCTTCTGCCTCATCCAAAGCCTAAGTATTGATAATACAAGACTATTTTAACAATTAAATTCTATATTTCATCTTCAGCCACACAACATTGCAAGTCTTTGGCAGCTGTAGCTGATGTACTAAATCTTAGTGCAGCTAAAGCGTTAAGCTCCAGAATGATCAATTTCAGACTACCTGCTAGGTGCAATAAATTACCTGGCAGACAAGAGCAGAAAAAAGATCTGGTAGCATTGTTACAGGCTACTATACATGGCAGAACTAAGGCTGCATAGAAAGAAGAGATTGCACAAGGCTAAAGCTACATGTGTTTTGCCATAAAAAGCAAGGTTAAGGTCAGTATAGATTGGAAGACTAACTGTGCTTGATACAACTGCAATCTTACATGTCAACAATGTTCAGTCTTGAGTACAATATCCTTAAAATGTATTGCCTCTGAAGCCCACTATTCAGCATTTCATTGGAACTCAGATCTCATCAAGATACAACATTCTTTTTATTCTCAGGTCTTTTTACTACAGAGAGAACTCTAATACAGTTTTATATCTTTTCTATCAATGTGCAATACAAGAAATAAAAATGATTTACTCCATCATTTTACTGATCTCAAACACAGCACACACAGTGCTATAACAGTGTACAATGAAGTAGTCAATAAAGTCAATTAATGTTTGAATATTTTGCTCAATATTTTTTACTGTTCTATCATTTCACAAATAAAGTTACCAAAATAGGTAAAAGAGTGTAAATGTTTATAGTAATAATGTGAAATGGGGAAAGTGCCCTAAAATTATAGAGTCAGTGTGAACAAAGCTTTATTGATGGATAATAGAAACTTCATAACATTAGACTTCAGGTGATCATACGTTATCATTGTATTACTGCATGAACGTAAAAAAGAATAAGAGAATTTCAAACAAAATGATCGCACAATCAATGAGAAATATGTACTAATATTTTCCTCTGAGTAGGTTTTGGAGAGTTTGTGAAGGATTAATCTTCCTACAATAAATATAACATTCAGTAAAAACCCATGACATTCACATATTAAATGGGAACTAGTACAAATGCGGATACCATTAAAATTTATATTCTCACTGATGACTCAACCTTCTCCTTTTACCAGCCCTAATAAAACTAAAATGCCATTAGACTCTTCCAAATCACAGATCATGTGCTGTCAATTTTTACAGATCCCCACATTGGATCCCAGTTCTCTATAGGCCTGATTTTATAGAACATGATATAAAGTGTGTGTGTTGGGGGGGGGGTGATGCAGGCGACAATATTCCTTTTACAATAATTTACCTTAATGCATGACTGGTAAACAACTACTGCCTGGAAAAGTGGAACTAATAGTGGTTTATGTGACATGGCAATCACATGCTCCTCTGTGCCGTGCATTGCATAAATATACAGTTGTGTTCAAAATTATTCAACCCCCAATGCTGTAAAGGTTTTAGGGAATTCAGTGTACATTTGTAATTGTGTTCAGAATGAAATCTTACAAGGACTTTTTAAAGAACTAAATGCAACTAAAATTACATTAATTATTTTTGTAATACAGTATTAAATGTTTTTTTTGTGATTTCTTCATTGACACAATTATTCAACCCCTTAAAGACTACCACTCTTAAGAACAGAGGTTCATTCAAGTGTTTTCGATCAGGTATTGAAAACAATTGTGGATGTCATCGAGCAGCAATCAAGCATAATAAGCACCAATTATGCAGGTTTAAAATAACTGTGATACTTAGCTTCTTCTAGACATTTACTGGTGTGTTTACAAACATGG
The DNA here is from genome assembly GCA_019447015.1 of Hymenochirus boettgeri. Taxonomy (NCBI): domain Eukaryota; kingdom Metazoa; phylum Chordata; class Amphibia; order Anura; family Pipidae; genus Hymenochirus; species Hymenochirus boettgeri. Next base: position 93,913,845 of record CM033477.1, read on the forward strand.
TGAAGTCAAGAGAATGGTCCAGGAAGACAAGAGAAGTGGTGATTTCTCTTCACAGGAAGGGCAATGGCTATAAGAAGATTACAAAGATGTTAAACATACCAAGAGACACCATAGGAAGCATCATTTGCGAATTCAAGTCACTGTTGAAACGCTACCTGGTCGTGGCAGAAAGAAGATGCTGACTGCGACTGCTGTGCGCTACCTGAAGAGCAAAGTCGAGAAAAGTCCCCGTGTGACTGCTGAGGAACTGAAAAAAGATTTGTCAGATGCGGGTACTGAAGTTTCAGCTCAGACAATAAGGCACATACTGCGTAATGAAGGCCTCCATGCCAAAACTTCCAGGTGCACCCCCTTGCTGTCTCCAAAGAATAAGAAGAGTCGACTGCAGTATGCCAAAAGTCATGTGGACAAACCACAAAAGTGTTCTGTGGACTGATGAAACAAAATTAGAACTGTTTGGGCCCATGGATCAACGCTATGTTTGGAGGAGGAAGAACAAGGCCTATGAAGAAAAGAACACCTTGCCTACTGTGAAGCATGGCGGGGGTCAATCATGCTTTGGGGCTGTTTTGCTTCTGCAGGTACAGTGAAGCTTCAATGTGTGCAAGGTACCATGAATTCTCTTCAGTACCTGGAGATATTGGAAAAAAATGTAATGCAGTCAGTCACAAACCTGAGGCTTGGGAGACGTTGGACCTTTCAACAGGACAATGATCCCAAGAATACCTCCAAGTCCACTAGAGCATGGTTGCAGATTAAAGGCTGGAACATTTTGGAGTGGTCATCGCAGTCACCAGACTTAAATCTGATTGACCTGGTGGGACTTAAAGAAAGCAGTTGCAGCGCGCAAGCCTAAGAATGTGACTGAACTGGAGGCTTTTACCCATGAAGAATGGGCTAAGATACCCATAGATCGCTGCCAGACACTTGTGTCAAGCTAGGCTTCACATTTAAAAGCTGTTATAACTGGAAAAGGATGTTGTAGTAAGTGCTAAGAATGAATGTCACTTGGGGGTTGAATAAAACTGATAATGATGTGAGCACAGAAAAGACATTTGTGGTTATTTTATTAAAAATTTTATGTTATATTTGACTGACTTACAAGTGTCTCTTTGATTTAATTGTAAACAAGATGACTGAAATGATCAAAGTCAATGTGAAACTGGCCAAAACACTCAATTTCAGTGGGGGTTTAAATAATTTTGAACACAACTGTATTTATGAGAGAAAAATAAGATTGTAAATATGTCAATCTCTCACTGAAAAACAACATGTGAAAGATTTTTTGCAAATAATAGTTCTTATCGTTTAAAATGGTGCTAATTTTGCCCCAACCAATCAGATGTTAGCTTTCAAATGTTAAATAAGATCTGATTGGTTGGGGCAAAATTAGCACCATTTTAAACGATAAGAACTTTTATTGGATAACCCTGTAAGACCGAAAAATTAAGAACAACGTTTAAAGGACAAATATACTCTTATTCTTCTATTTGAAAGAACCCAAGGTTAGGCATCCAAGTAATGCACTTAACACTTTCAATTGCTGGCATGCTCTTCTCTGCTTCCTACTTTTGTGCTGCAAGCTGACCAAGATGATTCTAGTCTTCCTACTGGTATAATCACAGGCTGGGAGTGGGAGAACAGGGTGCCAGCGACTGCACGTTTAAGAGGTAAGGGCAAAACTTTGACGATTAACTCAGAGGTGAGGACCTAGTGGTTTAGGTCCTCTCCATGAGTTTTTTTTTCAAGTGGGGGTGTAAAGCACAGTATTAATGTCATTTAATGCCAACAAATAAGTTTAAAATGTAAGGACAGTTTTTAAACCCTTTAATATGGTAGCATGTCAAAGGGTTGAAAACTGCTTAATATAGCAATGCATCATGGTATATAAAGTTGAGGTGCTTAACCATTTCTGATCATTGCACATTGTTCATTTTTGTAGTGGCATGACTGTGTTATTAACACTGAGGTTGAGGTAATATTACAAAGAGTACTAGTGCATTGTAAATGCTTATGCAATCGCGAGTGATTCCAGTGCTGATCGAATGTGCTCCGAAAAGCAGATTGCAGCGCACCCAGACAAATTGGCCAACGCTAGTGATGCTTTTTTAATGTGCGATCAGATCCCACATTAACATGCAGTGTGTGGCCTAGCACTAACTAAAATAATTACTCCTAATTCCTCAATGGGCCTTAATAGTCTTAATGTGGTTTGGGTTTTCTTGGTAGAGTTGGCCATGGCAGGTTGAAACAAAACCAAAGCATTTACTGTATTATCTGTAGGTATTTAGTGCTTGAGACATAGTATTGGAGGTTGTATAAAGACATACATGCATCGAGTATAAACCGACCCGAGTATAAACTGAGGTACCTATTTTTACCTGAATAAAGGAGTGAAAGTGACTGACTTGAGCATAAACCGAGGGTAGAAAATATGATCACTACCACCTTCTGATTCTGTACTGTTTTGAGGCTTTAGTTACCCTTTAAATGGACAGCAGAATTCCCATACAGTAGTCCCATACAGTAATAGCCAAATCCAGTATGGAGAGCACCCCAGTTCAGTATTACCGTAACTTGCAATCCTTCTCAGTAATCCGGCGGCTGCTCATTCTGCATCCTCAGCTTTGCTGCCTTACGTCACTTCTCTGCACTGGCAAGTGAGACATGCGCCAAGAAGTGACATCAGCCGGCAGATCAGAGGATGCGGAGCGAGCGGCCACTGGATTACTGAGAAAGTAAGTGATTGACTCAAGTATAAACCAAGGTTCAGTTTTCAGGCTATTTTTAAAGCCTGAAAACCTTGGTTTTATATTTGAGTGTATATGGTACTCGAGTATAAACCGACCAGAGTATAAACTGAGGTACCTATTTTTTTACCTGAAAAAAGGAGTAAAAGTGATTGACTTACGTATAAATCAAGGGTAGAAAATATAACCACTACTGCCTTCTGATTCTGTATTGTTTTGAGGCTTTAGTTGCCCTTTAAATGGACAGCGGAATTCCCATACAGTAGTACCATACATTAAAAGCCAAATCCAGAATGAATTCCAAGTACAGCAAGATGCAGATGTGCCCAAGATAACTTCCCTTAAGAAAGCAGATTATCAGGAATTTCCAACCTTTGGAATTATACTGTATTAATTAAAGCATAGAGAAAGGGAAAAGGGCTAGAGTGGTTTACCAAGATTCAGTTTCACCTTACCGCACTTAACCCAAAATCCATATACACCACCCTGCCGGTAAAACACAACACCTACTTGCTAGTGGTTATCTAAAATTGCTAGTGGTTGTCAATAAACCCTGCTCTGGGTTCCTGCTGAAATGGGTACACCTGGGGTGTCAGTGTCTCTAGTGTTTCCAACTATAATACTTTTTATGTTTTATGTTTTTTTTATGAGCAAGAAATGTAATGATTATATAATTTTTATCCAGAATGGGCTATTAGACATTATACCTTGTAGCCCACAATTCCCTTCAAATCCCTTGACTATACAAGGAACAAGGATGGCTGGATTTTGTTATTATTCATGTTTCTTTAGGAAACAATGACTGTATATTTGCACTCACCAATAGCTTTTAACCAAGGCTGCTTTAATTACACAATGCTGTGTGATAATGGGACATATGGAATAACATAATATTATTTTTGAGAACACACAAGACATGCTTCCTTGTTTGCCAATTAGTAACAGCACAAGTGACTCAAATACTAAAACAATGGCTGTGTCATTAGGGCTGTATTGTGTGACATTACTTTTATATATATATATATATATATATATATATATATATATATATATACATACGTATAAGTATATAAATGCCTATACCTTTTTTTAACAAAAAAGCAGATCAAATGCAAATGGAGCCAAAAAGAAGCTTTGCAATTAGAGACTAATGAACGAACTGTGTTCTGCCATAGAATCATAGAAACTATAAATTAGATAAAACATTTATTATTAACATTTATGTGTGAAAAGCATTTATAGCTTCCAAATTAATAAGGAAACTGTGAGCTTCTGGCTATGATCTTCCATTTTGTCCATTATATTACAATGTATATTATAATTGCCATTTCAGTAAAACAACACTGGCAATGTAAATTAACACTTAACCTGCATGATGTTGGAAAACAATATTCAATGATAATCAGAGCATTAAGATGCTGTACTCACGCCTCAACAAAAATCTTCACACCAGAGCAGCAATATCTTATGCGATTGGCAGAATTGAAAAGGTTGTTTTTGTTTTTACATGATCTACAAATAGTGACAAAGGAACAGGACATTTCATTCTCAGAATGCTCAAGTGCCAAGCACTTAAACACAGCAGTGGGGATGTGCGTGATTATAATATACTAGAAAACCAAGATTTCCAATTTACAATGGCTCTGCAATATAAATAAAGGGAACTGCACACATTGCAAATATCAGACACATACTGACGGGATATGCCGAGTGTCCGCAACGTGTGGGAGCTGAAAACGGCTAAAACAATGCTAATGAACTACTACCAGTTAGTATCGGCTCTCTGTACTTTAAGTATTCCCGGCCATGTGTGTGGGTGCATGGCCAACCTATCCCCATACCACGCATGGGGATTGGTTGGGGCTGTGTACGCGGTTACCACCGCATGTTACAGACAATAAATCTGCTGGGACACATGCAATCTTAAGTGCATGTGTATGGGCGCCTATAGTGTTTGATACCCCCAGACCACAATTTCCCATTTATTTGATAAAGGGTCAGATTGTGAGTTGCAAATTAACACAGCTTCTGTGTAGATATTGGTTGAAAAGAAGGCATTAAGTAGGATGCTGCTTGTGCTGTTTTTGCAGCTGTGAAATGATAAAATATACTTTGATTTGCCCCGTTCTTTGGTAAATGTAAATGCATGGATGTTTAAAAAAGGAAATCTTAACCCTTAATCTCAGACACAAGGAGAGAGAAAGAATGGAAAGCACATCTTAATGCGATTTGATTCGGGAGACCCACACAGGGACAATGTCTGTTTATTTATAAGCTCTGGCAAACTGTATCCAAATCGCTGTGTGATTGAAAAGCAGATTACATTAGGGCTCGTTCACACTAAACAAGTTTGTATCCATTTTCCAAACATGGGTGCGTTTTAAAAAAACTGACATACAGTAAAACCCCATAGGATTTCATAATAATATTCACACTTGCTGCATTCTATTCTGTTCCTTTCCAGCCCGTTTAAAAAAATGCACTGCTGCAGGCATTTCTGTCCGTCCAAAATGCATGAAAACGTTTTAACAGGGAAAAACAGGTTAACAATGTAAGCGTTTGCGTTTCTGTCCGTCTTTCGAAAAGGATACCTGGGAGTTCCTGTGATGTCATTTCTGGTCTGCAGGCTATAGTAAACACATGGAAAGGAGAGGAGCCATTTTGTCTTCCAGCCAGCTAGGAGAGAGGAGTCAACCAGCCAGCCAGCCATTTTGCTAGGCAACCAAACCAAATTTTGCCACAATGACAGAAACATCTTTGTCTACTGAATAATTAATTAATGCAGTCCAGGGCCATCCTCAACTGTTGTTTGTCAAATAGTAGCAGCACAAGAGACTCAAATACTAAGACAATGGCTATGTCATTAGAGCTGTATTGTGTGACATTTCTTCTGTGTATATATATATATATATATATATATATACATGTGTCTGTATATAAATGCCTAAAGGGCATAAAAATGCCAAGGCAAATAATTTCATTTGGCTGGAAATTGTGGAACAGATTGGGCAGATTTGTCTGAGAGGCAACACAGGGCACAAGGAGACATGTAGCTTTAATTACTGTTACAGCATGCTCCGGTTTCATTTTGATTGCCTATTTTATGTATGTTTGTACTTTTATTTTTGTAACGTACTTTGATATATGTGGTAATATATCTGTTTGCACAACTCTCCCCAGTTTTATTTGGTAATATGGTGTATTTTTTCTGAAGGACATATTGGTATACAACAATACAGTGGACAGGGAACTCCAAAATATCTTTCTCCATGTATGAAAATGACAACTGGCAGCATCTTGTTGCTTGCTTTCTGCTGTTCCTGAGTTGTAGTTTTCAAACTGCAGAGGCACACCATTATAACACTAAAAGCAGCAAAAAAGGGACATAAACTGATAATACCGCACATGCAAACAGAAAGTAATGGATACAAAAACGTTTTAAAAAGTCACTAAATGCACTTGCGCTTACTGGAAAAACCAATGCATCAACAATTGTCATATATAACGTCATTATATGAGGCCACCACAACCAACCTTTTATCCTTATAGGGACACTCTCTGTCCCTCTCTAGTTTATGTAAGTAGAGTTGGAGTATTCATTAAAAGTCGAGTGTTCATATCTATGGTGCCCACAACTTTTTATAAACAAAATCGGCGAAACATTTTTTGGCTCCACATTCGCAAACTGTTACGAAATTTTGTTTCAGTATTTGAAGAATGCTACGTCTTTCCTCTTGCTGCTAAACACACTAATATTTAAAGCTCTCAAACCTTTGTTTTTCATCTATAGATATATTTGGCCATTTAAAAAAAAACGTTAGCACTGCTCATGTTAACACAGCTCTGCAGACATTAATGCTCAGGTGTGCAGAATACAGGTGAAATACAGGTACTACTAAAATCATGGGCTTCCTTTATATTGTGAACAGTTCTTCTTAAACTTTGTTAAGGTAGCCAGACATCCATATTGCAGCAAATCACATGTGTATGGAGAGCTTAAGTAACTGACTGGGTTTGCAGCATAAGCTTGCCCACATGTTTGACTGAGGATACAAAAGCCTAATTTTGACAGCAGGTAGATAAATAAAATATTCCATTATCTTGGGGTATCGGTTATTCTGTAAAAAGCACGTCTACAAGTATTTTGAATCTAATCTAGTTACAATTACTAATGTGCTGTCACTATAGGTAATTCTTGGTTACAGAACAGTACATTTAAATTAGGTTATTTTACACTTTGACTGCACAGTGATCATTCAATTAAAAATCTTCTCTAGTACATTTTACAGACAAATGATGGATTATATGGGATGGAGTGTTTATCCTTATATGACAAGTTAGATTTTTAAGACTAAAATGATTTGAAAAAAATCTAACCATTAACAGCTATCAGTTTTTTATACTGCTATAAGGTGCGTGGCCAAAAATAACTGGGCCACATAGAAACATTTTGGATAAGGTCAGATGATATTTCAACAACCCCATCATCTCTCAGTGCCCCCTAAAGTGAAATATAATATATAACACCAACATGTTAGTTCTCAAATTTGTTTTTACCAGTAGGTTGTGTAGACCTTTTGCACGTTGGTATGCAAATCTGAATTTAGAGTCCAAATTAACAATTTACCAATGTTACTGTACAATTCTCTTAATGTTATGACTCAACCTGGAAAAGTTCATAGCAGAAACTATCCATAATGAAGTATCAGGGGCATAACTACAGGGGAGCAAACACAGGGGGCCCCATGAGCCTAGGAGGCCCTATCTCCCTATTTTTCCTAAAACAGATATAGCCTCCTCCCAAAAAATAGTTTTGTCATTGTTTTGCTGGTAGGCCCAGTGATTCTTAGTTACGCCACTGTGAAGTATTGTCTTTTTTTTCAAGTCCATCAGTGGCCTGTGTTACTAGCGCCTTGGTGAGCCATTGTCTGAGAACTGACTCGGTGTATCCACTGTCCAAAAAATGGCAGGTCATTTTATGCAGCTGTACCTCCGCATAATTCACTTTACTGTTGTTACTAAGGACCCTGAGGTATTGGGTGTATGGTAAGGCCTAAATTAAGGCCGGCAGGTGGAAACTGGTCGCATAAAGGATGGTATTGCAATCAGTTTTCTTCCGGAAAAGGGTTGTACTCAAACCATCATGCCGTTTGAAGATTCTCAGGTCCAAGAACTCAGTGTCCGTGATGTCAGTTTAATGGGGCTATCAATGTCATTAATCTTGCTACACATTTTGATTATGGAATATTCCTCCCCATCCCATATAAGGAATACATCATCAGTGTAAAATTTAAACAAACATACATTAGGTCCTAATGTGGGTAACCAACTTTCCTCCTCAAAATATTGCATATACAAATTAGCAAAGGTGGGAGCCACATTGGACCCCATGGCCGTCACCTTGCATTGTAAATAAAAAGCCTCCTAAAATCGGAAAATTATGAAATGTAATAATTCCATTGGGTAGTCTATGGGCACAGACTCATGTCCAGATTTAATAAGTGCCTGTATTCATGCCAGAATACCATATTCCTGTAGAATTAACCATATATAGGCTACAAGCATCAATGGTAAACAATAGATGTTACTCATGGGAACCTTTGTCTCAAAATTTCTCTGAAATGTCCACTCTCTCTTAAAGGATTAGTTCACTCAAATGGTGAAACTTTTATTTTTTGGCATTAATTGAAGAAGGGGAGGTTAAAGACCAATGTCTTGCTCGCTATAGTTTAGTTGAATCTGGAAACAGTCGGTGAAACTGCAAGGGAGCGCGCTCATGGGTAAGTTTCAGTGCTTTGTTCTCGACTCCTGTAACACTAATTGAAGAATGGGAGGTAAGACAAATTAATGGTTAAATGAAAAGTTTTACCTTTTGAGTGAACATACTTTAAATAAGAGTTCATATTTCTCACCACAGGTTGTAAATAGTGGTCTATAATCTGAGCCAAAGGTTTTAACAGAAAGCCACTCTAAGTAACAATAGGGCGACCCGGGGGATGTTCCAAAGATTTATGGATTTTCGGTAGTGTATAAATAGTCGGGCATCTAGGAAAATCAGTCACCAAGAATTAACCACATGCCTCTGAAATCCAACCTGCCCCAACTCCTTATGAAACCAATAAATTAACATTTTTTTTATTTTACATGTAGGGTCACCCACACAAATTATGTTTCGCTGTCATTCAAATGCATCATTAATTCTTCCCTGTAGTCTGTTAGATTCAATAAAACAATTGTCTCCCCTTTGTCTGCTGAATGTATGACAAAAGCTGGGTACAGATAGTGAGATCCTTATTCCTGATGCTGACCAGTTGGCACTTCCAACTGGTCGGCTAGGACGAAGGACTGATGGTCATGGCAAAAGTATCCAAGGCAGACTGTTTGCTGTGACCAAGCATGCGATCCATAGAGGACTGCACAATCCCCTGTAGTTTTTTGGGTGTGGTCAATCGTGCGTTCGTCCGATTTTGATGAACGAACAGTTGAATGCTCGGAAGCAGCCAGCCCGAGTCAGCATCCAATATTTCGGCCAGACCGACCGAAACACTGAAATTATACTTTGTTTACAGAACAAAGCGAGTGCTTTGCTGATTACTTATATATATTACTGATTAGGCAAAGGTCCCAAGCACAGACGGAAATGCTGCCTTGTCTTACTTGAAATAACTTGAAATAAAACACCATAAAAAATTCCAGGTGTGCACTGATAATTTACAGTATTCTTGATTATATTATATATAAAACTATAAACTCCCATATTACCACACAGACTTTTGAGATCCAAAACAGTGACTATTGATCCCATTATATTTATTACCAAAAAAAGATATATAAATACACAATAAAAAAAAGAGATAGATTGTATCTTAGTGCATACAGTTTATACTAATCTGCATGTATAGATTTTTGAGAATGTAAGATTGCAAATTGAGATTTTTGGGTACCTGGTTGTTCACAGATAACAGAAGGTAGTAGCTGCAGTAAAGTGGGACCGGTAGGACTGAGGAGTATTTCAAATACAAAATACATTTTATGGCACCCTTCAATACCAGTTCAAAACCTATTATTATCTTATGCCTTTCACTTTCAAATGAGAAAATCTGAAAATAGACCAAAAGATTTCAATGGGAAAAAATTCTGAAAGTTCAGAGTAAAAGAAGGGTATAAAAAGTACGGTAACTTACAGAAGATGGCTCAGGCACCTGGGAAATGGTCAGGGTAACTCGTACATACCAGCAAAACATAAATAACATTGACTATCCTACACCTAAGCTATTTTTCAGCTTCTAAATGTGTATTCAATACTAATTTCTACTTTGAGTACATAACTCTCGAAAGTAGCTAACTCTTGAAAATAAATAACCCTCAAACGTAGCCTCAGAAAGCTACAATCCGATCCAAAAATTCTGAACGGCTCAGATAGAACTTAAAGGGGAACTGTGGTCCAAAAATTACTTTAGGTAAATTGATAGGAATTGCTCTCCTCAGAATTTATTTTCATTGTTTATTTTGCATAGTTTTGAAGATATTTAGATTTTTGTGTGTGATATGGCAGCAGCATCACCAGGTCCCCTGCACTTCCTGCTTCCTGCTCTGAAACCATGTCAGTCAATCTGCCCTGTGTCTCCTCCTCCCCTTTGCAGCCCCCCTGGTCACTCCCACTCATGGACCCCATGGTCCCTCCAGTTGCAGTCCCCCCTTGGCCCATTCTCTTACAGCCCCATGTGGCCCTGCCCACCCGTGGGTGCCATGGCCCTGCCCACCCATGGGTGACTAAGCCCCACCCATCCACAGGTGCCTAAGTCCCACCCACCCACATGTGCATAAGCCCCACCCACTTGCAGGTGCATAAGGCCCACCCACTCACGGGTGCCATGGGCCACTAAGACCCCCCCACAGAAAACTCTGTGGAAACAGCCTTTTCAGGCAGAGTGAGAACTCTATGTTTTCACATAGTGGGAAATAAGGGCTGTAGATTCCCTTACCTACTCTGTCAGGACTTCACACAGCAGAGAGGAGGAGGGACTTCCTGTCTCCCTCACAAACTGAGGGAGTCTGAGGCCTTGCTCACCGGCACCTTAGGAACGTCACATGTCAGCCTCCCGCCCATTAACTTTCTGGTCAGTCATTTCTTTATATCTTGGGCTGTGGAACATGTAGAGAGGTGGTTGAGGCTCTTTTTAAAGGTAGAAAACTGGCCTTTAATTTAAACTCAACTTGTTTGGAGACCACAGTTCCCCTTTAAGAACCTGGTTAAAATCGGACCCGGATCTTATCACTACTAGACACAATGAGAAAATAACAAAAGAAACCAAGTTGTTGGCCCAAAAGTCTAGAAAGGACATTCTGCTTTTATTCTGTATTTAGACAGAGTGAGAAATCAAAATAAACCAGAAAATATAGTTCTTGACTATTGAGTAGAACATGACTATTAGACCTTATTACAAATCTTCTTGAATTAATTATAATCATTTTATTTTGAAGAGTACAATACATAGGATAAGTCTATAGCCTACAGACTGGGTTGCACCTCTTTGCGAGTTATAGCTTTTAGTCTATAATACCAGTGTAGAATAAATGTGTTAGGCATCTGCTCCATATATTTAGTCTCTTTAGTGCTCTGCCTCAAGATCTGAGGTGATTTGATGGACTGGCCCAGTCATTCTATGTGAAATGCAGAAAACATTTGGGTTCAAGGCCAGCACAAATAATCCCATAATGAATCCACTTCAAAATTCAACACTAAATGGAGCAAGGTCTTTTGAGAAATAATATATATGGTGCCACTTTAATTACATTGCATACACCTGGCAATCGTTCAGGAGAAATCGGGCTGATTTACAAAGCAGGAGTTTCAAGGCAACAGACTTTTTGTATCATTAACCGAGCACACAGAGAAGCATTTCTGGACCCCTGGTTAGCAGCACACTTACTGAACACAAGCGCTCAATTACAGCAGCCCTTTCAAACAATTATAGAACATTACAGGTAGTTTAGTCAGAAAACAACCAAAAAAAGCAGTTTGCCCTTTTTCCTGTATATACAAGTAGCCAATTTTCTGTCTGTTTTGTGACAAAAAAAGCTTTCTAAAGTACTTAGAAAAAAACACCAGAGGTATTTTTGCTCCCCGTGTTCTGGTTTAATGTGCCCCCTAAAGGTAATTTTGATTTTTAGTTTGTTAAATGGTAAGCTTAGTTGTTTGGCTACAGGAAACATTTCTCTTTGCACAGTTTGCAATCTAAAAAGACATTTTAGAAAATACAAATGTTTAAGCCTTTTAATTAACAGCGCAATAATGTTCCATTTCCATTTTCCATTCAGGGACCACAATACTTTTTCATGACACCCCTAAAGATATTTCTCCTCAGGGATAATAGGCAAAACTAGTTTAGGGGGGTCCTGCACATAGATTTCAATTGTCTTGTAGGGGTGCACATGTGCATTAATGTTTTTGTCCACACATTTTTATGAATCCAATGTTACATAATACGAGTGAACATACATGTTCCCTTTTTATAAACCCAACAAACCATGTTAAGGTCACTGTGTATCGCACACCTATAGATTTATTTATATGAACTATGGGTATGCTGAGATGGGTATATCATTTAAAGGCATCTATACACATGTACAAATCCATACTGGATTTGGCTATTACTGTATGAGAATTCTGCTGTCCATTTAAAGGGCAAGTAAAGCCTCAATACAATACAGAATCAGAAGGCAGTACAGTAGTAGTGGTCATATTTTCTACCCTCGTTTTATACTCGAGTCAATCACTTTACTCCTTTTTTTCATCTAAAATAGGTACCCCAGTTTATACTTGAGTCGGTTTATACTCGTGTATATATGGTATTTAAAAATGACTGTAGTTGCCTATTTTAGCAGAGAATACTGTAGGGCACTTAAAATGCATGTAATAAACTGGAGGGGGGAAGCAGTTGTGTTGCAGACAGTTTTAGGCTTTAAGGGTGAGCATGCCCTTATTACATTACAAATAAGGTTACCACTCTTGTTACTATGATGAGAAATCATTACAGTAGGTTTAAAAATAAAAACTTTCTTGAATCTGTAATAATACTGAAAAAAAGCAGTATACCTTTAAAGAGTATCTAAAGTGAAAAAAACACTTGGGCTAGAAACAAAGTGAATATTGCATGGTACATAATGCAACTGCTGAAAGTGACATCAGCCAAATGATAGTGAAGAAATGTGGTTGTAAAGGCGTCCCATGGAGGCTGCCATCTTTGCTCCTCCTCCTGTACCCACTGTGCATTGCACATGCCCAATAGCCATGATTTAGGGACTAAAGATAAATAGCAAACTCGTCTCTATTTTGCATGTATACTTACTTATCAGAATGATTTAATTTTGCACCTACATTAGTTTAGAAATTGAAATCCATAAAATCAATGGATTTTAAAAGCATGAGCTTAAGATTGCAGGTGTATTCAATTTATCAATGAAAATCAAACACATGCATGTAGTTTGCAGCATGTATTAGAAAAGTTACTAATGTGGGTAAAAGATTGAGAATGTTTCACATTACCTAAGGAACTAAGCACCATGGAAAATTAAAGCTACTGAGCAATTCTATAGCTGGAAAATGGAAGTCCTCCACTGTTTAACTTTAAAATCTTCTTAAAATGGATATATTATCACTATAAAATTAAAAATACAGCTGTAGGTCAGTTAATACTGTGTAATGTGTGCAGCCTTTAAAAGGTAACTCCAGTTTGCATATTTCGAAAGATTACCACCCAAAACCCCAGATGCGGTTTACTCTTACCTGCATCTGGCTCTCCTGATGATGAGTTACTACAGAACGAGGATCTCTCGCCAGGCTCCTCTTCCAGGTAATGACTGTCAGTCATGGACGTGACAGTGGCCTCACGGCTAATGGCTGACAGCCATTACCAATCGAGCGGTTGCAAGTGTGCTCTGCTCCTGAGCATGCTCTTAACTAACTAGCAACAGAGGAGGAGAGACAGCAGAGGAGGAGAGACTTGCTCTTTAAGTACTCATAACTTATTGTGGGAGTGTTGGATGCAGGTAAGAGTATAATGCATCTGGAGTGTTGGGTGGTAATCTTTTGGAATTTGCAAACCCCTTTAAGTAAAATAAAATATAGGTTTAGAATTGGTATACAAGGTACGTCCAGTAACCTGCAGATACCTGCATGGCAGGAAAAAAGTGTAATGTTAAAATATGAAAATGCACAGTACTCAAAAATGTAATAGTGTTTAACATTATAAGCCAAAAAGTGATTATTTGCCACTCAAAAATCCAATTCTGACCACTAGAGGGGGTGAATAGGTGTTTGAATGAATAAAAAAAGGTACACAAATACAGCATAAAAGTACGCACAGAATGGATTTGCTGAAGAGAAATATTGTTCCGGTAGTTAAACATGTTCTATGAAGCAAGGCACTGCCTTCCACTCAACTGTTTAACAAATTTTCTCCTGCCCAACTACGACTGTCTTATTAATCTAAGGGCCATTTAATGAACGTGTAAAATGCCACTTCTGAAATCTTAATTCTGCATATTATGAGCTGGTTCACTTTTAATGTTCTTCTAGTCATCAAGAAGAAGACAGAAGCATTACATTCGCTCTGTCTTTTGCTCTCAGATTCACCAAGCTTATAGCTAATTCTGGCTTCTTAATTAACCATACGCTTATTAGCATTTAAGCTTCAATGACAGTTCCTTTTTTTAAAGAATTAATGTGCACTGCTAGAGAAATTGATCATTAATATACATGCTTGTTCACAGTCTATGGAAAACAAATTATTTCAGAGCCACACAAAAATGAATCAAGATGCAGAAACATAAGTCTGCTTTCTTTTTAGAACATGCTTTTAAAAAAGGAGGTGGCAGTTGGGAAAAATAAGCATCATATACATATATGTTTATATAAATCCAATTAACCTGTTACCTACCAGTATGTATATATAACAATAGAGGAAAAAGGTCAGCACACCATTCCATATGAAGCTCGTTCCTGCCCGGGTGACACTCGACACATATGATACAATGTCCAGCAAAACGAGGCACTCACGGGACTTGAATATAAAAAGTAACTTTTATTGCAAACTTCTTTAAAACATATCGACGCGTTTCCTCAGGACAGCTCGTTTAGAGCTGAAACGCTGGATCCATATAACAGGCTCTCCCTGTTATATGGAAGTGAGAGAGCCTGTTATATGGATCCAGTGTGTAAGAATGAGAAATGCAAAGTTTGCTAATCGTAATTGAAATATAAGACATTTAAAAAGGTAAGAAGTTAGGACCTTTCAGACTGGGGTTACCTTGACGTGGTTGGAAGGCTTTTCATTCATGTGATCACAGTAATGTATACTAAAACCCCTTTGTTTATAATGTATGCCAGTGTGCAGATAATATGATATTGTATGGGGCCTAGGAATGTGCATTGATTATCTTTTCTATGTTTGTATTAATGTTTGACCAGATCAGTAGCACTTCCGCTAAATGTAGTTGTAAATTAGCCTAATTGGAGTGCTTCCACAATCCTTGTATTGTATGTATTTATTGGGAGGCTTGGTCAAGCCTCCATGTGGTAATAGCACCCCCAACACGCCCCTTTTATGGGAGGTTTTATGCCTTTAATATAAAGCACTGGATGGCCTCTTCCCTCATTTTAAAAAGCCAAAGGGCTGGGGGGAAGTGAGAGAGCCTGTTATATGGATCCAGTGTGTAAGAATGAGAAATGCAAATTTTGCTAATCGTAATTGAACTAAAAGACATTTAAAAAGGTTAGAAGTTAGGACCTTCCAGACTGGGAAGACTGGAAGACTAGGAATGTGCATTGATTTTCTTTTCTATGTTTGTATTAATGTTTGACCAGATTAGTAGCACTTCCGCTAAATGTAGTTGTAAATTAGCCTAATCGGAGTGCTTCCACAATCCTTGTATACTATGACTGTAGATATATATATATCTACAGCAATGAAAGATCAGCACTCTGTTCCTTTCAGTAGAATGCCCAGGTGCCAGACAAATCATCCAACATAATCAAATATACGTCGGCACTCTCTGGACTTTTAAATAAAGTAAACTTTATTTAAAGTTTTTTTTTTTATATAAAATAAACTTTATTTAAAAGTCCAGAGAGTGCTGTCGTATATTTGATATAAATATATATATATATATAATAGTAGAAATACAAGTGCACTCGAGGGTCCTTTTCAACTTTTATTCAATATAAGAGCAACATAAAGTGCAACAATTAGTGCAACATGTGCAATCAGCAACGTTTCGGTCTATAACTTAAGACCTTTATCAAGCCTAAATGGATCACACAAAGCTCACCTTTGCAAATACAAATACACTCCCCTTAATTAAGTGACATCATCATAAGTGGACAAATGTAACAACATAAATAATCAATATATTCATTATACATAATAAAGTGCTTTTGCAAATTTTGTAAATGCTACCAATGATAAATAGTGTATAAATATAAAAAGTGTTGATAAAATCATTCCTGTACATTTCAATAACATGAACCAGCCAGATCACCAAATTATCTTTCTTTTAAAAAACATTTTAAAGAATATTGTTTGTTTAAGCCTTTAGGATAAATAGTATCAAGTCTCTTAATCCAATAGATTTCCTTCTGCAATAATAACTTAGATCTCTCCTCCTCGTTTAAGTGCAGGTACATGGTCGATGGCAATAAATTTGAAGTCATCAAGTCTATGGCCCACCTGTAGAAAGTGTTTAGCCACAGGTTTATTTGTTTTATTGTCTCTATAGGCAGTATTGATAGCTGAGCGATGGCCATCAATTCTTAATCTCAACATTAAATCAGTTTTACCAATATAATAGAGCCTGCAGGGGCATTGGACCAAATATATCACATGTGTAGTAGTACATTGAATATGGTGTTTCATAACAAACAGTTCTTGTGTATGTGGGTGTTTAAATATATATATATATATATATATATATATATATATACACACAAATATCAGAACACTCCCCAAGGACTTGCAAACAAGTGGGTTTAATTATACAAAAATGGCAATGTTTTGGTCCCTGGTCTTGGACCTTTATCAAGCATATAATAATATAATAAAACCCACTTGTTTGCAAGTCCTTGGAGTGCTACGATATTTATTCATATTGTATTATTGTTGGATCCTTCAGAACACCCAGTCAAGGTTATCTAAGGAGAGAGTGGCAGTCTTTATCTATATATCCTTTATATTATAAAAATACTGTATATGTATATCTTCATAGGAGATTGACACTGACTTAGATTAGGTACAAGACAAAAAATACAACTTATACAAAATATATACACTTACTTACAGAGCTGAGATTCCTATTTTACTATGGGATAGTCAAAATGGGAGGTTAAACCACACCCGTGACTGCTACGGGGTCTCCATGTGGATACTGAAAGGAAGTGGTCAGTGTCAGTATAACATTTATTAGGGCAATGCTATTATAATAACATGAGGCTGTGAGGTACTTTCTGTTATAAGAAGGCTCTATCTCATTTTATACTCTGTGGCGAGATTTACCTCCTATATCTCCTTTATCTCCTCATCTTCACCTATAAAGCTAATCAGGATCCTGTGCTCCCAAGTCCTAACCCCATAGCAACTGTAAATCTGGACCTTGCTGTGCTGAATACTTATTAGTATGAACCTAGCTTGTTAATCTAGATCCTCTATAGGGTCTCAGGTTTCTCAATGGTGCTGTTTAGTTTGAACTACACATTGTGGCAGGATTGTCTGGGTCTATTCTCAGACCTGCGGGTTTATTGCACTAAGACCACCTGGATTCTAGCTGGCAGGTAGGTTGAATAGGAAAGGGAGGGCAAGTTTAGTAAAGTTCATGACTCCTACTGCCTAAAGTGACCTATATTATCCTTTCCTATTCCAATAGTGTAATAGCTATGGATGTAAGGGAAGGGCAGATGAATCACTTACATGTTTGAGTTCTTGGGTAGGAATCGTTAAAGCGCAACTGTGAGCTTTTAAATCAGAAAAATGGCTTTATTCCAGGGTGCATGAAAACGGTTTTTAAGATGTATGCAAACTAAATATACCAGCATTCTGTGCAACCAGGGAATGCTGGGAGTTGTAATTTTTAAAATTGTGTATTGCTTTGTATACATTCATTAACCAATAGACATAAAGAAGAAACATTCTGTGAAAAGGAAAAAGTTCAACACCCCTGCTCTATACCATTAGGCTGTATTGTATCTGGACACATGCCTTAGCTACAGTACATTCAGAAGAAACTTAATGCAAACAGAGAATTCTGGGATTTGTAGTTTTCAAATATGTGAAAGGTCAAAAGTTCAACACACCTGCTCTATACCATTAGGCTGTATTTCATCTGGACACATGCCTTAGCTACAGGAGATTAAGGAGAAAGCTACTGCAAACAGAGAATGCTAGGATTTGTAGTTTTTAAACATGTGAATGTCAAAAGTTCAACACCCCTGCTGTATACAATTTGACTGTATTACACCTAGACACATGCCTTTGCCAGAGGCTTTAAATGAGATACCTTGCATGTCCCGTCCATTTATCTAGGTAATCTGGGAATGAGAAATATGTGTTTATATGTTAGATTATTTTATTTGGGCACTGCTATTATAAAAACATGAGTCTGTCAGGTACATTCTGTTATAAGAAGGCTCTATTTCATTTTTTACTCTGTGGGGAGCCTTTAGCTCCTTTAACCCCACCTCACCATCATCTATAAAGCTAATCAGTAACCTGTGCTCCCAAGTCCTAACCCCATAGCAACTGTAAATCTGGAATTTGCTGCAGTAAATACTAATAGGTATGAACATAGCATGTTAATCTGAATCCTCTATAGGATCCAGATTAACAGGCTATGTGTTTTCTCAGACCTGCAGGATTATCCTATTTGGTTCTCCTGGATGCAGATACCGTTTGACTACAGATAAATGTATCCCTGTGTAAAGATTTTAGATCCACTACATCCACACATAACAAAACATACACAAATATATATATATATTTCCAATGTGTGCTTTAACTGCAGACTGTCAGCTTTAATTTGAGGGTATTTACATCCATATCAGGTGAAAGGTGTAGGAATTACAACAGTTTGCATATGTGCCTCCCACTTGTTAAGGGAGCAAAAGTAATGGCACAATAGGCTTCTCAGCTGTTCCATGCCCAGGTGTGTGCTATTCCCTCATTGTCAAAATTACAATGAGCAGATTAAAGGTCCAGAGTTGAAAAAGTCAAAAAGATAACAAAAACATAATCCGTGATCAAAACAACTGTTTGGAACATTCTTAAAAAAGAAGGAATACACTTATGAGCTCAGCAACACCAAAAGATATGGAAGACTACGAAAAAAACTGGTGGATGACCGAAGAATTATTTCCCTGGGGAAGAAAATAATAAGAAGGAGGTAGGTGTATGTGTGTCAAAGTTAACAATCAAGAGAAAACTTCACCAGAGTGAATACAGATGGTTCTCCACAAGATGTTAACCATTGGTGAAGGCCAGATTAGAGTTTGCCAAATATCATCTAAAAAAGCCTTCATGGTTCTGAAACAACATCCTATGGACAGATAAGGCCAAGATCAACTTCTACCAGAGTGATGGGAAGAGAAGAGTATGGAGAAAGAAAGGAACTGCTAATGATCCTAAGCATATCATCTGAACAGTGAAGCATTGTGGTGGTAGTGTGATGTCGTGGGCATGTCCTTTTTCATTAGTTTTACCCATAATATTATAGATTTTAACCCCTCCTATAGACAAATTAGGTTTTTCTCACCAAAAGGGCAAATTAATGGTAGGGGACCATTTTCTTCCTGAAATATTGCATGCAACTCATTGAATTCTAAATAAGAATTTTAAAGTAGAAGACAGAAGCATTTCCACCTTTTAATATCCTTGCACACCAAGTTTCAATGTCTCTGCATAACCCCTTTACTACTGTTGCAGAGGGAAAGATACTATAAGTATCTTTGTCAATTGTTGATTTTTTTTTTTTTAAATGTCCTCACTTATAGCCCTATTAAGGAAATGGCAAATCGTATCATAAAGCTGTCCAACACATCTGGAGGTCTGTATTATTTCCTAAAAACAACAGGCACTGTACATAGGGATTATTTGGGACAATACAAAAAGCCCTAATTTTAAATATTTTAAGATCTAAAAATCACAGCTCTCCATGCTGCTATTCAAAGTTATCTTGATGGGAGTGACCAAGTTTTTGATTTAATAAACAAATCTATCAACAGATTATTTCCTCTCCATTTCATCTGATGAAAAGGTCTTAGGCCACATTTCTTTTAACTGTAACATAGTAACATCTGGATCAACCAGAACTACAGTATACACATTAATACCAGTAATTCTCAATTTCTTCATTTTAGAAACTCATCTAGCCCACTTTTAAAGCTCTTGAACTTGCCATTACCACATCTGCTGGAAGACAGTTCCACAGTTTAACCGCTCTCACTGTAAAGAAACAATTCCTAACCTGAAGATGAAAATTATTTTCTTCCAATCTTAAAGAGTGTCCACGAGTCCTCTGATACTAGTGAACAATGCACCAGAGAGTTTATTGTATGGCCCATTAATATATTTGTATAAACTGCTCATATCTCAGCACAAACATTGCGTCCACAATGTAACCAGCACTAACTTGTCTAATCTGCCTACATAGTCAGCCCCCCATTCCCCTTATTAATTTAGTTGCCCTTCTTTGAACACCTTCCATTTCCAAGATATCATTTTGTATATGGGATTCCAAAACTACACCGCATATTCTACATTAGGCTTTACCAGTGCCTTGTAAAATAAAAATTAAAGAGTGTAGACAGCAACATCCCTGGCCAGATAACAAAACAAGTCTATCTCTAAAGACAATAATCAAACAAATACATTAGGGGAAAGGAAAAAGTTCCATTCAGCCTATACATTACCATCTTATCGCTAACAGGAAATGGAATAATGCTGTCCAGCATCCCTACATAAAGATTATACAAAATACCTTTTTTGTTTGCACTGTACTGAAGCGATATAGCATTGATGTTATAAATTAGATGATATGTATGCAACATCTTTAATGCATTTTCACAAAACACAGGATATGTATCTCCTTAGAATATTGTATACACAGTTTGTAAAGGATGAGGCCACAATTACTGTTTCCCTACATTGTATATTTAAAAAAACATAATTGAAACTGACTCATTACCATTAATAATTCCATTAAAACCTCTGAAATGTGAAAATGTAAAATGCATTTTAATTATTTACCAAAGCATGTATCTGTCTTAATCCTTCATTATGAGGTATTAATCAGGGAGATGCAATATTCCGTGCTACGGGGAAAAATAAAAGAAGTGCAAAACCCATGCTAACCTATGTAATATCAGTTTATTCATACCATAGATTAGAGAGAGAACCCTCACACAGATAATACTTCTTGCAATAAATGAAATGATTAAACTACTTATTGCAATAAATGAAATGATTTGCAGTTATCTGCATCAGTGTTCTCTCTCTAATCTATGGTATAAATGGACTTTTATTACTGTGGCAGTGGGAGCAGAGGAGATTGAGAAACAAGTACGGTACCCAGATGTGCTAGAGATTTGATTTAGCAAGTTAGCGAGGGTTTTGGACTCATTTTGCATTGCCTTTTTTAAAGACATTTGAAAATAGCACAGTACAAGCAATGCACTACATTTAATGATCATTATTGCAATACTTTTTTGTACTACAATAAAAAGCCTTTTCATGTTTGTCTTTAAAGCCACGCAAAAGATTGCAACTTACCGCTCGCATTCACATGATACAATAATAGTCACAAAGTGGTTACTACATCATGGTAACAAGCGCAGGTCAGTTGCGATAGGGAAATTTATTGTATCTCCCCCAATGTATGTAAACGTTAATATAAATACCCTGCATCAATAGTAAAATCAGGGTTTTAGCCCTAAGTGGTTCAGTTATTTCTGAATTTATTTCTAAAAAGATCTATCTGGTGTATTCAATTAGATCAACTGGACTTGAAGTTAAGTTCTTGAAGACGTTTCGCTAGTCATCCGACTGGCTTTCTCAATTCAGAATGACTCGTACAAGAATCTGTGGCAATTATGTACCCTGGAAAATCCCAATTAGCATTTGACAGCCAGGTGTTAAGGGCGTGATTGGATAGTGGCTAAGAGGTGTTATAGGAACGCCCAGAGTAAGGTGTCAAAACAGCATTGTACATGGCAGACAGTTGGTGTTGAACCCTCCCACCTCTATTTAGGCTTGGTTTCTTTATTTTCACATAAATGGCCTCCTTAACACCTCTCATGAGGTGTTTGAATTGTGAAAGCCAGTCGGATGACTAGCGAAACGTCTTCAAGAACTAAACTTCAAGTCCAGTTGATCTAATTGAATACAACAGATATACCATGACCTCGATGAATGAGAACCTTCACAAGCATATTCTAAAAAGATCATTACAGTCCCAGAGGTAAGATTGGATTCTCCAAAAAAGAGAATGTAGATTTGTGGAATTTCTAAAATGTAAAATAATCAGACAAGCCTGTGAAAACAATCCGTCCAATTCCTTTTAAAACAGCATAGTTGAATCATTCATCTTTTAGAGACTACTAAATGTATTTGCTATAATACTGTAGTGGCAATCTAACACGGCTATTGCATAACCCTTGTCTGCTAGGCAAATCAGCAAGTTAAAATCAGCTTGCAAAGTCTTAACCCTTTCACTCTCTGTTTTATTTAAATAGCTATAAGAATTAATTGGCCCAACTCAAGCACCACAGAGCGAACAATACCGTATTACTAAAAACCCTGTATTCACTGGCTCAAATGTGCCCTGTACCAAGCTCTTTGAAATGACCCTAAAGTTTCTTTGAAATGTATTTTGTATGTTAAAATGAAATGAATATTACTTAAACATTGCACCTCATCAAATGTAAATGTAGGAACAGTTTCTGGGGTGACCTGCCTTCTGGGTCATCCCGACATATTGCTTTAACTGTGGCTCTGCTCGACATGGTAGTAACCCTCTGAAAAATAGCTAAAGAAGAGAATGGGTATTTTCAAGAAGGCTCAGTAACACTGAATACCAAGATTCTATTGGTGAATCCACCATCCAACTTATATTGTTGTCTCCTCATTCTCCTCTGTACTTTTTTCTCAGAGAGGCACATGAGCCATGCAAATATAATATATATTTTCTTATCCTAATCCATATATCTATATGAGATGTTTCGTGTGTAGTTATGATGAAATAAAAACAGACAACATTCAACAATTTTAAATGCATTTCCATAGAAGAACAGTCATAACTGTGAGCTTTGATGAATTCCATAAACAAAATTCTATATACACCATCCTGAGTAGGAAAGGGCATTTTGCGTCTATGTGTATATGTAGCAGCCATAATAGACTCCTCTGTTGTCCATGAAAAGATATTGACAATCTCCCAATTCAAATTAGGGTGCATTTTCAAAATACATAAACACAGCATTCAATTACACTCCTGGTAACAGTTTCATATTACCAGGGTGCAACACAAAATGAACATAATAAAACCCCTGTGGGCAGTGCCTACTATTAAAAGGTTGGTAAAATAAAAAATTGCATATATAGACATAAAAAATAAATATACCCTTGAACTTACTGTATTTTTCATAAAAAGGATATACCCAATAATTGTTTAAGCTGCCATGTGTGCTCCTTGGGAGCAATGTTATTTTGTAATCATTAGAGGTGGACCCGAACCCAGTTCCAAAGCGAATTTCCTGGATCCTTCGGAACTTGGACTTTGTGGATTTCTGGCTTTTAAAAAATCTTTTAAAAAAGATTTTGGGCATTGGTACATGTTACCCAGACCATGTCCCATGTCCCTGAGCCACTTACAGTAAGTTATCATTGCTATTTATACCTTAATTTTAGGTGGAGTGTGATGCCCGGAGTCCCCGAGTATACCTTCAGCGCCTATACCCCAATCTACAGCCGCTGTCTTCACCTATAGACAAGCTCCCGATCATCAGGATACTTGTCGCACCTCGCTGTACACGGTTACCCCCACAGGCACAAGGTATAGACGATGAGGCCGTATATACTCAAGAAAACCAGAACACCAATGGAGCAACACAGGAGTTAGAAGACAAGAAGAGAACAAGAGGACAAGGATACAATGAACAACGAGAAGAACAACGAACAAGACTGAAACAGGCTTAAGTAGAGGAGAACGACAAGAGTCTGATGCAGGGATTGGCCAGTTTAAACTAAATTGGATCTCCTCCATCCAATCAAAGGTTTACAAGACCAGAGGAGATAAGGAGAGGTGCCTGCGCGCGTCCACGTTACCAGAAGATGACCGTCCAGGTGGGCAAGCAGAGCAGGAAGCGCACGCGCACAAAGAATAAAGGAGCGGACTGATGATGCCAGCCGTGACAGAGCTGACCGAAGATCCCCGAAGCCAGCCGATAGACCCGATGTGGGAGTGCAAGGCAAGTAAGTGCAGCAGCCTGACATGGAGCTTTTGGATTTTTTAACTCCCATTGACTTCAACGGTAGTTGAAGTCAATGGAATGAAGTTTTTTTTTTTTTTTTTTTTCAAGTATCCATAAACATGTCAGATTAAATTTGGCCATGTGAATAAACTAATTTATTGGCTGTGGGATCAACTGTTCAGACTGGAAAATTTTTGTCAGTTGTTATCAGTAAACGATTGCAGAGTGTGTGGTAACCCAGATGATTTACCCATACAAAGTAAGACTGTGTATACAGTACACATTCTGATATTTCTGCACGATCAACTTTATCAGAGGAACATTCCTTCAGACACGGTGGTAAATTCTGTCCAATTATGCAGCCTTCAATGGACTGCATGATTGGTTGTGACTGACGATATTTTGGCCCAATCAATAGGATTGAAATATTGGCCTGTGTGAACCCAGCTTAAAGGAAAGTTGATTATTTAATTTTATGAATCACCACAAATTCAAATCTGCTGTGAATTTGCAACAAAATTTGCATGTATATGGCAAACATTTGTTGTGCTATTATACCACATAGGCCATTGTCCTTAGGGTGATAGAAAATATGTATATTTGAGGCATTGTTTTCTGTCACTACGCTTTCACAAAAATGAAAATATGTTTCCTGTAGAAACCACCTTAAAATATAAACAGGGTTACATGGGCAGTGGGAACATTTGAATGTTGGAATCTAATTCACTAATCAGGAATCCCTGTTTTAACAATTCCTTACATTAGGCTTCTTTGGTTATCAATTTCAATGTTTTGAAATTTGGCAAGTTTAATTTGGTAGAACAGGAAGTTGCAAAGGAAGGAGCAGAAATCTCCATTTCAGTGAAATCAGAGTTTTAACTGTTCATGCTTTAAAACTCACTTGACTGATTTCTATGAGAAAATCTCACGGATTCTCTCTGAACATAAAAAAGGATACTTGCTATGCTGTAGAACAAAAAGCATAGCTGAGTAAGATACTTCAAATTCACTACTAAATCACCTTGTCAGCCATCGTTCTACCATGTCTGGTGCATGTAATGTAAAGAAACTGAAAGCAAAGTAAAAGAAATCATTTATTTGCATACAATGAGAGCCTTCAAACACAAACATAAAAACAGATGTATGTTTTAAAAGTCACAGTTGTTCATGTAGTATATTCATCAATATACTGTCTACACCTAGAAATAGATTTGATACATGTTTTTCAGTTTATGTTAAAGAAAAACACAAGGGTCATATTTTACATACGGTATTTTATAATTTTGCACTGCATTAGGACTTGCAAAATGCAGCACATAACATAGTATAAACAGTTTCTGTCTTATAGAGACATGCAGACAACAAAAATTATAATTTTCTTAAATTTCATAGCAGGAAATCTAATGGACAAGCCAAAATGAATGTAGCCATTTGCAACAACCTTGCTTTGTATAAGTAGAATAGTAGATGCCCTGTTGGCACATCATGGACATTATAAAATAAATGGCTATTTAGAAATTCGCCAACTGCCAATCAAGACACCAATGCACAGATTTTCCAACTAAATCACAATTTGATTATTTTTGATCTTTTATTCTGACATGGAAATGAACTTTTATAGGTCTGATTAAATAGGGAAATAAAAAAAAATACTGAGAGATGGTAGCTTGACTGCAAAAAAAAAGGTAATCAGGAATACAGAGCAATACAGAGGAGTAAGCAGTTTCAGTAAAAATTTGAGATTTGGCAGCTGCAAACTGATTTGATGAAAAGGTATAATTTACAATTTATTATCTTGCTCCCTCTACATTGTTGAAGAATTTCCATATCAAAATCACTGCTGATTACAAATCAGAAAAAGACATCAGGACTGAAAATAGCTTACTTCTATTCTATTTAAGATCAAAGTAAGCACAGGTTAACTAATCCCCCAAAAGCCTGCCTTTAAATACCATCTGGATACTCAGGTAAAATCCACATTCTTACATACAGCAGCTTTGAGAAAGAAGCAAATATTGGAACATGGATCACTGAGAAACTACTGACTTCTTTCTCCCTCTGGACCATGCATGATGTAATAGAACTTTTAACAGGAAATCTTAATCCTGTTTCAAGATCTGTCAGATGACACCACTGCTTTCATTCCAAAATAAAATAGTAAAATACAACAAATTAAAAAAGAAATCTTAAAATGCATGAATGAGGGGTTAAAGAAACACTGGAGATGCCCCGGAGAGCCGAAGATCGAGTTCAAAATCAGTAGCCTTTATTAATACAGCAGATCAATCATTTAGAATTGTTGGCAGCCATTACCCCCCATGTTGTACTTGCACAAATAATGGTGCATTGTTCAGAGGGACATCAAAAAAATATTCTAACAAATCTGTCCACTGGTAATCAATCCCTCTATATTAATGTGATTTGAGAACAGGAATTAATGGTTATGCTTGGTGAAAAGTAAAACCATTTTATTTAGTGCAGAGCCATAAGCACCAATCGGGGGATTTAGAAAAGGTGATTCATCTTTACCCACCGGTGATTTTTGATTAGAATAAATTAGTTGCAAAATGTTAAGATCACCCTTGATTACATTTTTAGACCAGTTCATTTTCTATAATGAAGAGAATTGACTACATTAAAGGACCAATAAATACCTTTCTTTAAGTAGTGACATATAGACCACAAACTGCATCTTAAGGAATAATGGAAGTGTAATACACTACTAAACTTTTCATTTTGAATGCCAACAAATACCTTAAAAACATTCCAGTTATGGATATTTCCTACCTATAAGTCTATAGATAGGTAGGTTCTACCATAAGTAGAAGAGGTTGGGAAGAACAGGAGATTTATAGGCAACTTATAGCATTTTCTTTAGACAATCACCTGGACTTGATTATTAGACTTTCATTCTTCTTTAAAATTAATCATCACTTGTCATACTATTTTATTCCTAACTAAAGAAATTATAGTTTTTTTAAATCAATAGCCCCCTTCCTACAGTAAGTCTTACTGTGTTGAATAACTAATTTTAATTCTCGCCCCCTTTAGTACCAAGAGATAAAATGTAACTGATTTCTATCTTCCTAGACAATCAAGCTACAGTAAGCCCGAGATCACTTTGGTTTGGAATAACATAGAAAGACAAGTGATAATTGAAAAACAGTTTCTGGTTTGTATAAATGCATTTTATGGCAATTTACCAGCACCCCCACCCAACTTGTGTTGCTCTTTTTATCTACTTACCAGGAGTGAATACATAGCACCCTGCCTTGTATACGGTAGGGCCTCAAACACAGAAATATCAACCAAACATTACCAGCAGGAAAGATTAAATTGTTATTAAAATTTTTGGCTGAAGGTGATGTACCAGCCTTTAGTGAGATGTGATCTTTTATTTCTAGAGTATCCTTTTTCTAAAGGAATACATGAGACATGGAAATGTCCACAATAGTTCATGGCTAATTTTGCCACAGGCTGTGGTTTACAAAAAATAAATCAGTTGTCTCTTTGGTTACTTGTAGAGATGAACTTTGGACATGAACTGAAAATGTTTCAGCAAAAAGTAAAATTGATTAGAGACCAAAACCATAGGTGATGATTATCAACCCCAAACTAAAATTTAACCCCATGCTGGCACCACTGTATAGTGTATAAAATCCTTACTTTACTCCTCTGTTCCAAATGGTTCCTCCGCAGTGTCTGTGTAAAGTCCAGGAAAGTGAAGAGTAGGAGCCTGTCTTCCAGTGTAAAGGTTTCCGCCTCTTTTCTATCCTCCGGGAGGTATTCAGGCATACACTGTGGAGCTGATTTCCCCCCTCCCTCCCTTTGATACAAAGCAGTATCAATGCCTCCACTGATTTTTGACAGTTCAGTGGAACTCTAATAAAGATAATTTGCTTTATGTGATGGCGGCTGGTATAAATGAATGACGACTCCCTGACCGGGTGTCTTTAAGGCTATGGCTACCTTTAGAAAAGGGTGGATTTATACAGGGACTACCAGACATATTGCAAATCAGCTTCTTACATATTTTATGTGTTTGACAGACATATCACAAATGTGATTTAGATCCTATAACAAGTTTTTGCTTTGTATACCACGACATTTCACATGGAAGCATACAAGCATACAGGTGATCTTGGGTTAGCTTCTCCATCTATGATTTTCAGATAATCACAAACTGTACTTTCCTAGGTGAGACAAACAAATAATGTGTTGCTTATTAGACAACAAAATAAAAAAAATAAAATTATTAAAGTATGAAAAGTCTTACAGGTATAAAGTATAGTGAATGCCTTTCTCAATCCTTCACATAATAAGATATACATAAAGGACATGATAGTGATACATGATACTGATAAAATAGAACATGGCCTTTGTAGCAGGTCTATGCAGAACTCCAGTAATATAAATAATAATCAGGAAGATTTTATTGGTCTCAGTTTCTAGTAAGAACAATCTTTCATGCCACAATTTATCACTTGTCTTACTATGTTATTCAAAACCAAAGCGAGTTCAGGCTTAGCTTGATTGTCCAGGAAGAGAGAAATCAGTTACTTTTTATTTCCTGGTAGTAAAGTGAGAGGGGGATAGAATTGAAAGTAATCCAGTACATTAAAACTCATTAGTAGGCGGGGTATTGATTTCTTTAGTTAGAATAAAGAAATACATAAAATATTATGTATGAAAAATCTTACAGGTATGAAGTATAAATGTTTTATTTATTGAACAGCTTTTGATGTTTGCCACACTCTAAGGAACACTAAAAATATTTTGAGGACAATGTAACCCAGGGTATAATTTACAACTTTTCAACAGAGGTATGGTGCACCTCCAAATAAGCTGCCAATCAATATATGTCAAATGGTATGATGTTGGTTGGAATTTAAGTACAATGCCTGATATTTCAGCCTTTCTGCATGATAGGCCTAGATTTACTGTTCGATCCTTCTGACTAGACAAGAGTATCAGTTAGAAATGAACATTCATTTCTTAAACCAGGTGATTGGATCTTAATGTCTGGAATTGTTTCTATTGGGAATTGCCTGGATGGAAACTATAACTCACTTTATCATTCGAAGGTAATACAATTACAAAGTGGCTGCACTAAATAAATATGGGAGCACATTTTGAACATTTTTTAATTTCCAATTTTTTGATAGTTTGGCAAATTTGTGGGCTAGAGGTGGCCTAAAGGTAACCCTTATCAATCACAGGATTGGTTGTTTGTAAAAAGAGAATTTCTCAGTTCAATCTTCTTTTACATTATAAGTTTACATATAACATTTAACAGCAGAGCTTGCTTTGGTTTACTTTTTGTGAACCAACTTTTAATTTGTAAACCAGTTCTGAACCTCTAAATACTCATGGTAGGTATGAAAAATATGTGAATGTTATACACATTACTATTTATATATAGGAGTTGTGCTATGTGAGGCATGGACAGTTATCTATACTATGTAAAAAACCAATATATATATAAAAGTGAACCAATACTGAAAACACCACAGGAGCACCCGGAATCCCCTAACCGAGCAAAAAACAGGGAGAAAAGGGGTCACCCGAAATCACTGTCGTAACCACAGCAGTGACTCAAGCTCCTAACTCCCTGCAATAAATATAATAAATACAACCTGGGTATACCACAACAATGTAGCTAAAAAACATAAAAGACAATTTATTATCAGTAAAATACACATAAATAGTATATATAGCTGGCCAGCTACAACCGTATTCCTCCCTGATACCTAAAGTATCTAAACCATGCAAAACAGGCTACGGATACTGCAAAGGCATTGAGTGTCCGGGAAGTTACGGAGTCCATAGAACGTGGGGAAAGATATCCTAAGAGAATCGGTGATGTATATTTATATCTTGTGCTAACTATACCACCTCATGATATTTATGTGTGCACACTAATTTGACTGTTAAACGGATTTCAAAGGAATTATAAGGATTTGCCGTTTTTCTACAGACTTTAGGATCAACAGATCATGAAACATTGTTGCTCTGCCTGATATTGTTACTCATCTTAGTGACTGCTCCTCATCTACGCTGTACCGGACGAGCTATTTTAGATTCTTTTTATACAGAGTTCATGTTAGAATTATTTATATTGGTTTAGATACTTTAGGTATCAGGGAGGAATACGGTTGTAGCTGGCCAGCTATCTATACTATTTATGTGTATTTTACTGATAATAAATTGTCTTTTATGTTTTTAGCTACATTGTTGTGGTATACCCAGGTTGTATTTATTATATCTATACTATGTACTTTAAGAACTGAAGGGGGCTAGAAACAGTACTTTAAACTGCGTGAAACTTTTTATTGTGACATGTTTTGGAATACAAGCGTCCCTTTGAAAAAAAACTCCTTTTAGTCCAAAATATGTCGCAATAAAAAGTTTCACGCAGTTTATAGTACTCTTTCTAGCCCTCTTCTGTTCTTAAACTACATGGATTAAAGGACAACAATATCAAAAAAAATAACATTACCCCCATTACATGTCCACACTTCCAGCAGCTGAAATCGCTTACTCTCATTTACAACTATGCTGCCTTCCCTTAGATATCACACAGCAAAGATGAGTGCTAAAAGCCCGCCTCCTAGAGGACCCAGGGCTCTGATTAACATATCACTTGTCATTGGCTGGTGGGAATGTCTGTTACAATCTCTCTCCTCCTCCTCGGCCAGTCAAACAAACTTGAACTGTTCGGGTGCTAGGATACAGCCTACATAATCAAGCTGATCAAGGATGGGTGGAGGAGTGTTTTCTCACATGCTAGTTTTGAGTGACAGTTACAGGCAGACAGAATTGTTACACCCCCTTCACAGTGTGGCTAATTTAAGGCAGAAGCTCGAAATCAGGGAAAAAATGTATGGGGAGGGTTGCATACCTTTACTCTTTTGAAAGCAGTTTTAAAAAAGATGCATTAAAGCAATACAGTTATCCTTTAAATATTGACCGCCTAGTCGGAGCGGTGGGAAGGTGCGGGCTTATCCAACCTCACCTGGAGAAGAAGTGTGCATCCACTCGATTTTGCTTATCTATAGTACTATAAATGGATTTTTAAGGGAATGCTTTTATGACACTTATAGTACATGGTAAAATATAAAAAAAGGAAATGCGCTTTTCAATCCATCACATATCTAATAAGATACACATTAAGGACAATTATGGACAATAAAGGACAACTAAAGCATAGCAAACAAATCCCCAAGCTCTGTGCTTCTTACATTCCCAGCACTACACCATTCCACTAGCACTAGATATGATACATGATAGTGTTACTGATAAAATAGAACATGGCCTTTGTAGCAGGTCTATACAGAAATTGCATTGATGAACTCTAGTGATATAGCGATATAAATAATAATCAGGCAGATTTTATTGGTCTCAAATTCCAGATAGAACAATCTTTTATTCCACAGATTATATATATTATATATATCAAAATGCATATATATAATCAAAATAGATATATTTGGAACAATATATCTATTATTTCTAAAGCATAAACAATAGTAGGCATTGTAAATACGTGAAAATCTAATTGCTTTCTTCTTACTACAATATGCCATGTACACAGCATTAGACTATGGGCAGTGCAGTAGACTGCTAGTAGAAAATAGATGCAGATATTAATACATATTATTGTTTTGTTAATGCCCACATTTAGGTTAATATTGATCACTTGCTACTGATAATGGAAGATTTATATTGAAATAGCAGAGCTGAATGGCAAGCCACAGGATGTCTTGGCAACAGTGATATTCCTTTAAATTTTATTTTATATGTTTGTACACAGACGTCCACATTGTAAGGTGTTTACTTACAGAGAAAGGCAGAGAAGATCACAAAGTAGATTGTGGTTCTAATTTAGCTAATCAGACCTTATTAAAGACGGAATGCAAAACTAGCATTTTACCAATGTGCACTATTTAATAAATCCATTCATTTTAGGTAAGAACCACATAGTATTGCATTTAAACATATAAAATCATTAGTTAATTACATGCAGAAGTATTATTAATGTACATATTATATAGATTTCATAATTAGCTTGAAATTACCTCTTTGGTACTATATTATTACTGGCCTGACAACCCACAGTTCAGTATTATAGAAAAATAGCATTTGAAGTGTTTATTGCCATTTCCTCAAATGCATCTGTTAATCAACAAATTTAAATACTATAATTCAGAAATGTAGATATTTATGTACAAATTTTCCAAAGCAGACATTTAACAAGAGGATTGCCAAATGAAAGGATTGGGTTTAATAGAGGTAGATTTCCAGACGCTGAGGGTATAAAGGTTCATTCTTCAAAATGGTCATTTTTATCGTGCAGAAAAATCAAGTCTTTTGTTGGCTCTTTATAAATATCCACAAATGGGTATGTGCTTAGCAGGATAAGGCACAAAAGCATCTAATCAATTCAGCAGCAGTGAATAAAGTGCTGGGCTTTTTTTTCCACACGGCTGCTTTTATTTCCTTCTAAAGAAACATGGAGAGTTTTAATGGAGACAGAAAATACCACACGTCATTGTAGAGTTTATGCATCTTGTACATTTCACAGCTGGTTCTTTAACTCTTAGCTGCCACTGGAAATAGAAAAGCTTTGGAAGGTCTAACTTCCAAATTACAGAAAAAAAATAACATTTCATTGTAAGAGTGTGCAACATTTACAGGATATTCCATATTGGGTACCTGCATGTTGTGTCTGCATCTTTAATTGCTTATATTTTTGTTTATGTCCTATCAATTTACCTAAATCCTTTACCAACTTTACAACCTTACATTGATTAAGTATTGTAGCTTTATACCAGCTCAGTTACTGGAAAGTATTGTGATTCTTGTAAAGCCAAGCTTAAATGCCACATATCCTCCACCTTTTCATCTTTTTTTTTTTTTTTTTTTTTACTGCTTTCTTTAATAAGCATTAAGGCCAGCAGTATATTTGGTAGTTGTTATTACCTGTCAGCTTTATCTGGTGCCTGCTGTTTTTTGTTTATCTTGGCATAAAGATCTTGAATGTTCTCCTGCTCTGATGTCAGTACTTGGATGTCACGTGGATAACTGGGAGATGGTGTTATTGAGGGAGAATAAGTATGGTAAGCCTTCTGGAGTGGTGGGGCTTCTTGAAAGTTGTTTACTTTGGCATAATTTGGGTCAATATCATCATCTTCCATGCCATGGCTCCATGTATAGCCAAATAAAGCCTTAGCCTGCTGATCTCGTAATTCTTGATGCTTCAAGTTAATTCTGAAATAAAAAAAAAGCGTATAAATTAAGAGGATATTTAAAGGGTATAACAATAACAAAGTACCCAGATAACCAGTAAACTTTCCGATATTACATAGTTGAGCAAATACATTGCAACAACACAACATGATGGTTTATTTTCAATGGAATATAAAAAATATCACAATGCAGTAGACTCATGTTTAATTAATGTATCTAAAATAGTATAATAAATTGTTAAACTT
The DNA here is from genome assembly GCA_019447015.1 of Hymenochirus boettgeri. Classification (NCBI taxonomy): domain Eukaryota; kingdom Metazoa; phylum Chordata; class Amphibia; order Anura; family Pipidae; genus Hymenochirus; species Hymenochirus boettgeri. The sequence goes on from CM033477.1 coordinate 93,947,603, forward strand.
ATATACATAAAGTAGCTAAAGGTAACCCAATAAACATGTTTAAAGAGCAACTCCACCCTCATAAGAACATCTTTTAGAAAGAATGGCCTCTTTAAAATATGTTGATATATCATAGTTTGTCCTATGAATTATTACTGTACATGAGGCTTCTGGATGCCTCATGGAAACTGAGCAATTTAGAAACCTGTACTGACCCCTGTACTGTACTGACCCCTGTACTGAGCCTGGGCATGCTCAGAAGAAGCAGACAGGGGATTAACATTCAGTCATTGGCTGTGATGTCAACTGTCAAATCCATAACTGACAGTTACTAACTGGAAGAACCAGGAAGCAGAAACAGGGGCAACAGGACATTGTGCAGGATTTCAGGTTAGACTTATATATTTCAGATTTCAAACTATTACCATTTAGGGTTTTGGGGGGTGATTTAGCTGTAGGTAAGTTTTCATTTTGGGGCTTGACTTGCCCTTTAAATTTATCTTCACATTCATTAAATATAAGGGAGGAGCAAATGTTTCAGTTTGCTTCATGGTAGGGGTGGCCCGGCTTGAGGGGTTCCCCGCCATTGATTGGTTACATGCTTGGTTTTATGTATATGTATTTGTATATGGGTGTCTCGGTAATCTCATTATTATGCCTTATATACTGTCTATTTAGGGGTGATTATATTCTGTGCCTCTTATCTCTTTGATGGGGGTACTTTTGACTATCTGTACATTGTACCCAACAGGCACCTCCCTTTATAGTAGGGATTGTACTACACCGTGTATAATTAAAGAAAACTTTTACCTTCCATTTGCAAAATCTGTCATGTTTCAAATAAAAACTAATGAACATAAAAAAACACATGCTGTGAGAGACTATCTTTATTTGTGCCAAAAACAACGTTACAGCCTTGCAGATCTTTAAAAAAAATCCCATTTGATTTGACAGGATAAGCCTAATGTCAGCAAGGTGTACAAGCTGAAACTACCTCCATTGACATTGTGGTTGTTTGGTAAGGAGGGATAATTTCCATTTGTCTTCATCATTTCCCTTTTTAAAAATATTTTTTACGAGAGGCCAGTCAAGGTAGTGTATGGGGTTCCAAATGCTTATTAACAAAGATTACAATGGAATAAATATGTGATGGCGGTCATATGTGTATGTAGGGGCCTTTACAAGGTACCTTTTCAGTATTTTCTGCAATGTTTATTAGGACAAGCCTCTTTAGGTTAAAAGGGCCACGCGTCATTTTTATTATGCGGAGACTACATGGTTTAGTGGTTAGCGCTTAAGTCTTGGGTTTGACTCCTCTGGACACATTTGCAGGAGTTATTATGTTCTACACTATCTTGTGTGGGTTTCATCTGAGCAATCCGGTTTCCCCCACAAGCATAAAGACATACTGACTGGTTATATGTGTCAAATAAAGTGCTAAGATTCTATGCTTTTATGGGAAAAGCCAGATGTGAATGTATCAATGTAATTGTAAAGTGCTATGGCAATAGTGAAATAAATCCACAATATGGTTTAATACTTAATAGGCTGAGACTAAATGGGTTAAGGGGACCACAGCCTAGCCAGAATTGGCCTCAATTTCAGGGAGACACCATTGATAATCTCTTAAAATTGGGATGGGTTAGATCTCACATCATGCAGAGGAAGTACAAAAATGCTAATGAGGTGCAGGAAAAATCAACATGAGGTGCAATTTCTGTGCGTTGTCACATTTGCGCATACATTTGTGTAATTTAATATTATAAAAACGTAAGTGTTTGCATAAAAAATGGTGCATGCAAAACACAAACACATGTGTAAACGCATGTGCATCGGAAATCGCAAGAATTTTTACATTCCTGTTATTTCCATCGCATGCGCAAACACGATAAAAATGCGTTAGTGTGGCCTAGCCCTTAGTTAACAGACTACAGTGTCATGGTTGTAGTTGAATCAGTAAAAGTGCTTATTCCTATCCTATCCAATATGTTTGGTGTAAGAGAGACCTGTTCAAGAACAGCAACTGTTTTTACAGCAACACATTACAATTCCTATTTCCCCATGGGACAGGAAGGTTTTTTCTATTCCCAATAGTGCCAGAATAGGAATTTAAATTAAAAACTGCTATTTTATATTTATCAAAGAAACCAGTAAATCTAGCTGAGATGCTAGATGGTCCTGAAACAATTCTGCTGGGTGATGTGACAGCAGGGATATTAAAGTATTTACGTATCACTGCTATTTACATATCAGAGCTTTTAAATGTATATGAGCGTGGACAACCATTATTAAACTGACTGATCTAGACATGAAAGTGGCCATACAGATCATTTAATAAATTCATCACAATGTTGTGAGATAGCTTTTGAAATAAGGAGTTTTAGTAAACGGAGGGACATATTTCTGGCAAGATGATGAACCGCAAGGCGAAATGTAATATCCTGTGCTAAAAACCAGCAGATTTGCAAATGTAATTAACAGAACAATGTACATATTCCCTTTGGTGTACACAACAACATAACCTTTAAAAAAATAGCCGCCCCACTGCTGCTATTCAGAATATGCTATCAAATCCAATCGTATTTATTGATTTGTTAATTAAAAGGAAAAAGTTCATTTTGTTCAAATAATATAATAATCCTGTAATATTATGGTCACAAGGGTGCTGTTCCTGGTGCTGTTCCTGCAGCATTTTTCTTGTTTTGTATTATCCAAAATCTCTACCCAAATTAGGCCCCTTTGGCAGGACTTTTTTTTATAATTCCCATTAGTCATAATAGAAAATAACCAGTGTTAACTCCTCTGATGGTTACAGTCACACCCCTTACCCTATAGAAGATTAACAGAGAGATTCAAGAACATTTCTTAATATCTGATTGATTGGGGCAAAATTAACACCATTTTTAACGATAAGAACTTTTATTGAATAAACCAAAATGTGAGACATACATGTTCTATTTTGTCAACAACAGCCACAAACTAAAAAATACTCATCAGAGGAGGTCTTTTAATGTGATCTTTCTATGGGGTGTGCTGTTATTTTAAATTTGAATCATAGGGGCTTATGTACCAAGAGGTGCAAAAGTTTGTCTATGTGCTTAATCTGCAGCAACCAATTGATAGAGCGCCTACACACGGGGCGATTATCAGCCAAAACGTTTGTTCGTAAACATCGTGCTTCGCGGGTCGGGACCCGTGATCGCACGTGTGTACGAGCCTTTACTCTGATCAAAATATCTTTTATATTTTTGGTTGCGCTCCAGTTATATAGAGAGTATATAAAAAAGATAAAAGAAAAAAAAGATTAAGTTCAGTTGTTTTAAAAGTTCTTATCTACATTAATATCTGATAAAACATATACCGTAAAATACCCACTTACTTTGGCAAAAATATATGAAGGTCCACACTTTCAGTGTATTTTTCGGCAAAAACCTTTAACAATTACCATCCAAGGTATGTAGTATGCATTAAAAAAGTTCACCTTTAAAATTTCAATACAGTTGAATTTTTTTAATAAAACATCTAAGCAGGGCCCCTTTGCATATGGGTAGCCAGTGTGTTGTTTTTAAGCTCTAATATTTTAAAGACATGGTGCACTTTACTGGAATTTTAAAGGTGAACTGTTTTAATGCATACTACATACCCCGAAAGGTAATTAATAAAGGTTTTTACCAAAAAAGGTGTGTGGACCTTCCTATATTTTTACCAGAGTAAGTGGGTATATTATATGCTTTATCATATATTAATGTAGATAAGAACTTTTAAAACAACTGATCTTAATCTTTTATTTTTTCTTTTATCTTTCTATATAACCGGAGTGCAACCAAAAATATAAAAGATATTTTGTACCCTTTGAAATGGAAATACATTTTTCGAGTGCTGCTAAATGAATACTGACCACTAGAGATGTCCGAACTTCGAAAAATCCGGTCCGCGCGAGGATCCGCGGATTTTCGAAAAAATCCGAAAATTCGAAAATCCGCGAGCGGACCCGTTAAAACGTATTAAAATGAAAGTTCGGCAAAATCCGCATTAAAAGTGGTCTAAATAGCCTTGGTAACGTACACTTAACCACTCAGGGACCTGGGTAATGGCCTTAGAAGCACGTATAAATGCCTACAATACCTAAAAAGTACAGTCCGCTAGCGTGACTTTAAAAAAAACGGTATTTTTCGAAAATACGAGGATTCCCGTAAAAACGAGGATTTCGGTAAAAAAACGAGGCTTTCCGTAACTATGATAGCTGCCATTGGCTAATTTGGATCATGTGGCTTGCTCCGTCTTGAAAAATTTACACAAATTACTCGTTTTTACGTGTATTCTCGTAATTACGAGAATACTCGTAATTACGTGAATCCTCGTAATTACGCGAATCCTCGTAATTACGAGGATCTTCGGTTTTTCCGGATCCCGAAAATATCGTAGATCCTCGTAATTACGGAGATACTCGTATTTTCGAAAATTTTCGTAAAAAAAAAAAATCCGTAGTTCGGAAGTTCGGAAGTCCGGAAAGTCCGGAATAATCCGCCGTTCGCGGACGGGAGAAGTCCGCGGCGGACCCGGGCTCGGGTCCGCGAACCGGCCATCTCTACTGACCACTGGCGCTAGAAACTGTTTCTTACTACTAGTTAAATCACTCGCTGAGTTTGTGTTGCTGCATGACTTCAATCCAGCATTTGTTTTGCTCAAGCTCAGTCCTCAGCCCCCTGCCAGACTATCTGATTCTCTGTGAGGGCATGCATGCTCAATATTTCCTATGAGGCAGCAGTGGAAGAGGGAATTTCCCACCATGCAATTTACGTACCAACTGTCACCATTCCAGCTACAGCAAGACTATACCTAACAGAAGAGTTTATTATTGCTAAGGCACTTGATTGACAGCTGCAATGTAAGATGTTTCAGACTGGATATCTAAAGAAATAGGGGACAGATCACAACAGTGATAGTTGTCAAGAATTATCTTTTCCAGTAATGGGCAATTTAAAAAAAAATAAATCCCAGTGTACATATACTGTAAGAACACAGGCACACCTTTGCACCTCTTAGTATATAAGTTTGTTTACATGGATGAGGGGTAGGGGTAGAAGGAACAAATCTCACACAGGGCATCATTTACTCATTTTTACGTCTGGCCCTGATTGAAATGAAATATATTAAAGGCATATCCACCCCATAAACAAAAAACAGACTATAGATACCCTAAATGCTGTATTCTCCCTTGTCATACATTACATACAGGGGGTAATACATATTATACAAAGTCATACATACTACATATACAGGTAATACATAATACACAGAGTGATGAGTTATTTACAGAAATGAAGATGATTGCACACATGAAGAGACGGCATCATAGGGCAGAGTCAGCCATTGGCCATGACATCCACTGTAACCACCATGACTTCCTGTATGGAGGAGACTGCTTCCTATATCAGAACAGGGGTAGTGCATTAAATATTAGGTAGTAGTGTATCTTTCCCAAGGGAGAATGTAGTGGTTGGGGTGGTCTGAAGGCAAATGTCCTGTTGCCAATATTTTTTGTTTCAGGAAATGCCATTTTAAACAATAAAATCAAACAATAACATTTATATCACATGTTCCCAACCTTAAAAACTGTTTGGATAATACTTATTTATATATTATTTTTCACTTTCCCAAACATGGATCAGTACCCTTGCCCTGTTGTCATGTTTTATAGAATACAAAATTTCATTTTTTATAATTACCACTAATAAAGTAATTGCCATTAATAAAAATTACAGTGAATTAAGGAAAAAATAATTCTGCCTTTTAGTTTCCCTATATTGCAGAGATGATCTAGAACAAACTAGTCATTAATAACAGCACAAAAATAGGTTCATGTCATCATAAGGGCAGAGCAAATGAGCTGTCAATCTCTTTGCATACCCCTCACATTGACATAAAAAGTTATTTTAATTTTACAAACACTACAGTTTCTGACAAAAGTCTTGTCACTTGTGTACAAATAGACCTGAAGTGCCACTTAACAATAATTCTAAAGCAGATTTTGTTTCAAGAAATGGTTCATTTTACCCCAAACAGGTTTTGTAATAATGTTTCAATGCAAAACGAAAAAAGTATTCTAATATTCACTGCTTGGTAAAGCCCATTGAGTCAATTTTTGCAAAGACATAAGTGTTGTTGCCTTGTCATATGGGCTTCACCTGTGACTAATAATGGATCAATTACGTGTTAGGTGTGTATAAAAAGAACCCCAGTACACTAGACCTTCACATCAACTGTAAATAGACCTCTGCAAACATGCTTAAGATTCACCTTGAGACTAAAGTGTTGATTATCAAGAAGCTGAAGACCAAATGCACTGCTGATGTGCCGCACACCTTCAATGTCTCTCAGCGTCAAGTTCAGAGATAAAGAAAATATTTGAAGAGACTGGAGAAGTTTTTGACAAGTCCAGGTCAGGCAGACCCTGCAAGAGAACTGCTTGAGAGGACTGTTTGTTAGCTCAAAAATCCAAGGTAAGCCCATTTTCAACTGCAGCAGAGCTCCAGGAGACCTGGTCATCTGAAATCCCTTTGTCAACCAGAACAGTTTGTAGGATTCTGTATTGAAATGGCCTCCATGGTCGAATCAGTGCCCATAAGCCAGCACTAAACAAAAGACAACTGAAAAACCGTGTGGTATTTGCCAAGTCATACAGCTAAATGGATGGACGCTGAAAAAGTGGCAAAAGGTGGATTTTCAGATGAATCTTCTGTTGCATTACACCACAGTCGCCGCAAATATTGCAGGAGACCTAGTGGAACCCGCATGGAGCTGAGATTTACCCAGAAAACAGTGAAGTTTGGTGGAGGCAAAATCACGGTCTGGGGTTACATCCAGTATGGGGTGTGCAAGGGATCTGCAGGGTGGAAGGCAACATCAATAGTGTAAAATACCAAGAAATCTTAACTACCTCATATTCCTAACCATAAAAAAGGCCAAATTCTGCAGCAGGATGGTGCTCCATCGCATTCTTCATCTTTTCTTGGCTATTCCTGCTGATTTCATCAATAAATTATACGAATCCTTGCCAAACCACATGGATGCTGCTCATGGAAGTCATACAAGATATTAAATTTGGATCTCACAGCACCACTACTTAATTTGCTGACATATTTTTGGATTGGCTGTAAAGTAGATCATTTTCTGTATAGGCGACTACACATTTTCTGTATAGGCGACTACACTTTTGTAGTCGCCTATACCTTTCTGTCTTTTTTCAGTAAAAAAATTTTTACCAGCACATTTAATATTATTTGGGAGGGCTTTAGCTTTTCATATGAGCTATTTCTAACACGAATTGATCAATTAAAAATCAGGTTAATTGCAGGAGTTACTGCAAATTACACAGTTGTCAGAAACTACTATTAAAGGCCTCAATAATATATTCGGTTTTATCATTGTAATAACGTTGTGCACTAGTAGGGGCGGTATAAACATAACAGCAAATGACAGGGGGGGGGGGGAAAGCGTGTGTTTGGTGGTTGCAATGGAGGCAACAAAGCAGTTAAAAAATGTTTTAAAGGTAGAAGAAACTGATCATGATTTACTTTCTTTTCCCAGCACAGTTTTTTCTACTTATTTACTTTTAAATATATAAGCCTTATGTATTATGAGAAATTATGCATCCCCTCACATTATAATATAAGGATATTAAAGGGTATCTCCACTGATAAAAGTCACCTGGGTTGTGAGGATAGATATGTGTAAGGTGGATATGTGCCTGCAGTATCCTGTGTCTTTCAGCAGTAGTTTAGAAGAAATCCAATGAGTTTCCCCCAGAACGCTGTGGATGGTGCAGGTCCGCCCACTTTCAGTGACTGCCTGTCTGGGAAATGTCCGACGCGTGTTTTTCTTTAGTACATGCACAGAACGTGAGAGGATCCGTCGGGACTGCTGTCTGGTCGAGCACACACACACACACACACACATTAAGCTACTGAGTTCACTGATTAATGGAGGAATAATCACATGACCATCACAGCAGCTTGCTGACTTCACTAATTAATGGAGGAGTAATCAGGTACTACCTTTTTCTCTCTCCCACGCCCTCCCATACCAGATTTCCTCTATATTCCCAGCATCCCCTATGAAATCAATCTTAAGAGTTAGACACAAACAAATCTTTATTAAAAACAACACAAGTTCCCCCTGCCTTTGTTACAGTATTGTGGGAAGAGGGTTTTAACTTTTCCTCCCCTGTCTCTCTAGAGAGTCAGGGAGGAAAGGATTTCTTACTGCAGTCAAGTGGGTGTGTCTGCTACCGTGATGATGCACATTGAGTGACAGCACTCTCAGCACAGGGGAAGACACACCCCCAGGAACCTGCACAACTTTTCCATGCTGCTGCAATCAAACGAAAGGGAATTCTGGGGGAAAAAAGGTAGGGGGGGGGGGATGGTGTACTTTAAAATAACCCCCCCCCCCAAAAAAAAGCTTTTTCCTCAGTGGAGATACCCTTTAAGTCACCTCGGAGTTTCCCTGCCCTATATAAAATCCTTGTGTTTTGTGTATACGATTTTATGTACTGGAGGTAGGATACAATACACATAGCAGAGGATTCCAGTCATGTTAGCCACAAAAAGCAAACTGTAGTGTAGTAGTCAAATTAATGATCAATGGACCTTTTTATATGGTCGATGTAGCAATAAAATGAGAATCCCAATATTATTAGCTTGAATATTCTATTTGTTTGTATTTCCAACAGAATGGTCTCATTTGACAGACTGTAGCTGCAAAGGGACCCTGGGAGTTATTTCGGGGACTGTGATAAGAAAGTCTCATTTAAAGCCCGCATTAAAGAGATGAAACACAGACAAATTTAAACGTAAAAAAGACAAGGAAAGGTTAAAAAAACACGCTTTGTAAAAAGTAAAATGACTGAGCTGACCTCCTGCTGGTGGTGGTGGTAGTAACCATGACAATCAGGTTTAGCAAGGAGGAAAAGCTCAGGTGAAACCTATTAAGCCACAAAGCAAAAAGCAATGTTGCAGATATCAATTAAACCAACAAAAGATGCTCACAGCTAGCGCATTAATCTAGAAGACAAAGATACACTGATTACATGATCACTGGATGTGTGCTACACTGCAGGGAAAATAAAAAACGGGGCATTTTGAAAATAAGTGAATTATTTCATATTATAGGGGAGTATTTGTAGTTTTAAAACATACAACCAGAGGCATAACTAGTAAGGTAGCAGCTCCCGAGACTGCTGGTGAAGGGCAATGATTTATCCTCCCTCCTATACATACAAACGTACACGTGGCTGCTGTAAACAACGCCAAGAGTGGGCCCATTGTACTTTTTACGAGATTTCTATCTACACAATTACACAGTACTATCCAGAACACTTATCCTTTAAAGGATAACTGTATTGCCTCAATGCATTTTTTTTATAATTGCTTTAGAAAGAGTAAAGGTATGCAGCCCTCCCCATACATTGTTTTCCTGATTTCAAGCCTCTCTGTCTTCAATTAGCCATTCTGTGAAGGGGGTGTAACAATTCTGGCTACCTCTGTCACTCTGTTTTCCTGCAAGCTAGCATGCAGGAAAACACTCCTCCACCCACCCTTGATCAACTTGATTATGTAGAGTGTATCCTAGCAACAGGATATTTCAAGTTTGTTTGACTGGCAGAGGAGGAGGAGAGAGGTTGTAACAGACATTCCCTCGTCTTTGCTGTGTGATATCTAAGGGAGGGCAGCACGGTTGTAAATGTGAGTAAGCGATTTCAGTTGCTGGAAGTGTGGACATGTAATAGGGGTGATGTTAATTTTTTTTATATTGTTGTCCTTTAATTAAATTAAGATGTTGCTCATGTGGCTGAGATATTTGCAGAAATTTTGTTTATTTGAGTTAAAGGACAACTCCACCCTCATAATAACATATTTTATTGATATATCTTGTTGACATATCCTACTTTATCCTCTGAATTCATTACTGTATGCCTGCTATGCTTCTTGATGCCTTATGGAAACTGAGCAATTTAGAGACCCAATACTGAGCCTGAGCATGCTAGGGGATTAGCATTTAGTCATTGCCTATGATGTCAACGGTCAAATCCCTAACCAGGGGCGTGACCAGACCTGAACTTCCGGTTCGGTTCCAGAAACTCTGGCCCAGTCTTTTAAACAGCTGATCGTGCATATTTTTCATTCATACTGGACAACAACAGTGTGCACTTTTTAGCATGCCAACAGATTGTTTGTAAATGTGCTGGTGTGGCCTAAGTGAGTATACTCTGCTCCGTGGGGAGGAGTAGAGGCGCAGAGGGTCAGGTGATGTCACTCAAGTTGCTGGATGCAAGACATTTGAACAGCCTCTACAATATAGATTTCTCACAGGCTGCAGCAAGAGATGTGATTCAGGGCTTAGTTATTTTAAAGAAAAGACTGCAGGCCTGATCAGAGATAACAGCTGCTTTTAACCAACTAGCATTATGAGTGTTTTCAAGTTACAGTAAAATATGTAGCACTATGTTATAAACAGGATACAGTAGTCACTTCTGTAACATTCTGTTTTTCCTATATTAAAATAAATGTCCCGGTAATAAATTTACCAATAATAATGCCTGTACTACCTATGAAGCAGCATTGCAATAAATCAGAGTTAAAGGGACAACAATTAAAAATGATTATCATTATTACATAATTTTAGAATTTAGGACCATACACAAGCGGCCATAAACATTTTCCATTACATTACAGGATAAGGAAGGATCCTGGGAATTGGCATTCAGCAACAGCTGGGAATTCAGTGTCGGTATTAGAACATAGTACTGAGAAACCTGGTCAGAAAGGAATGCCCACTGCTAGCATTAACACTGCCTGACAGGAGCAGGAAATATCACAGTGTATTTCTACCATGGCAAGGCTGTTAAAAATGTGGCAGGACAGTCCTGGATCTAAAGTTAAAACACAAAATAAATATGCAGTTCATCAGATTTCAGGAAAGAGAACATGTGTTCTAGGGGACAGATCAACAATAAAATGGTACAGTGGTGGTTGGGAAGAATAATACAGGGAGATGTAATATTGTGCTTTCGGGGGTAAAATGGAGGTAACCTTACGCTTCCAGATGTTATATTAGGTTTGCGTGGGGTTAACTATTTTTCCAGGGCCTGCGCCATTTGTTCCCAGATCATTTAGTCAACAAAAAACAATAATTTGGTGACAAAACTTTATTTAGTTGACCAAAGAAATTCTATGGGAACCAAACATACATTTAGTCAACAAAAAAAATTACACTTTGGTGACAAAACTACATTTAGTCGACCAAATGAAATTCTGTGGTAGAAAAACATACATTATGTGTACATTTTTTCTAAAGGGATTAAAGGAAAAGTAAACAATTTACCAGTTTATCTTTTGTTTAAATAAGGATTAAAGGGAAAGCTTGCCATTTACCATTTTTATTGCCATTTACCATTACCATTACCAAACATAAATCTTAGTGTACAAAATTGCACTTTTAAAATAAAAAGTATGCTTGTTTTTCTTTAGTGCATTTTGTGTTCTAAAAACATATACACTTATGCTATGCAAGATGTATTTGGTCAACGAATTTTTTTTTTTGCCAGCGTAATGTTACTTTTCACCAATTATTGCATACAAAAAAATATTCTTTCAATCCACTGTACATTTTGTTCACCAAAAAAGATTTTGTTCATCAAAATATATATTTTATATATTTTGGTGCTACAGACTAAATGAATGTTTTGTTATTACAGGTTTTTGATAACTTCAACTCCCATCTGAGGGAATGCTGGGAATTGTAGTTTTGACACATCTGGAGAGCTGCAAGTTTGATATACCTGAGCTAAGTACTCCCTGCTTGGGGGAATAAAACCTGTTTATATATAGTTATTTATTTAATTAATTAATTTATGTCCTCATTAATAAAATGCAATGAATTAAAATAGCCCAAATACTACAATTCCCTAGTTAATGTAAATGGATATTATACAGATGTTATACAGATTATACAGATTATAGCTATGTCGGGGGAGTGTATCTGTATAGTTAATCGATGTAAATGGGTATTATACAGTTTTTATGGTTATGGCGGGGGAGGGTCTCTTTATATTTAATGAATGTAAATGGTTATTATACAGTTTTTATAGTATTGGTAGGGGAGGGTCTCTGCATAGTTAATCAATGTAAATGAGTATTATACAGTTATTATGGTTATGGTGGGGGAGGGTCTCTGTATAGTTAATCAAAGTTAATAGATATACCCTGGCAGACTTTTAAAGAGGTGGCCTAGTAGCCACACAAAAGTTTTAGACTGTTACTCTGCCCCCTCTCACATAGCTCATTCCTTACATTCACCTGCCTAAAATTTAATCAAGCTGAATTTTAAAGGAGAGGAGCAGTCTCGCGCAGTGCAAGGAGAGAGCAATTAAACTAGCTAAAATAGAAAATGAAATACGGATTGCCGAACAAAGCAAGTCCAACCCCAACATTTTTTTAAGTATATAAATGGTAATGGGGACATGATAACCTTGTACAAATATATTAATGGCCCATACAATGAGCTCTCTGGTGCATTGTTCACTAAAAGGTCATATCAGAGGACACGTGGACATCCTTTAAGGTTGGAAGAAAAGAAGTTTCATCTTCAGGTTAGGAGAGGTTTCTTTACAGTGAGAACGGTGAAACTGTGGAACGGTCTTCCAGCAGATGTGGTAATGGCAAGTTCATTGAATAACTTTAAAAAAGGCCTGGATAAGTTTCTGAAACTAAAAAATATTGAGAATTACTGGTATTAATGCATATAGATCTGGTTGATCCAGGGATACTTTCCGATTGCCGTTTGGAGTCAGAAAGGAATTTTTCCCCCTTTTTAGCTGGGGTTTTTTGCCTTCCTCTGGATCAACTGTTAGGTAGGGTTAAAAAAAAAAAAAAAAAGTAAATAGGTTGGACTTGATGGACATATGTCTTTATTCAACCTTAATTACTATGTTACTATGTTACTATGAGAGTGAAAGGCAGAGTGATGGCTGTCAGCATCAGATACGTGTAAGAGGGAACAATCTAGAGTGTGATTGGGGGTCCCTGTTTGGGGGTTTCTGGGATATGGGGACAACTTTGGGGATTTCTGGAGGAGCTGGGAGCTCTGGGGGTGGAGATGATACTGTCAGGACTATGGGGATGATATGGGGTCATGGGTTGCTATGGAGGCTGTGGCAATGCTTTTTGCCTCTCTCTTGCTAAGGGGCCTGTGGGAGCTCTGTGGTCTGTGGGGATGCTGTATACAGGCTCTAGAAAAGAACTTGGTCCTGGTCTGGATTGAAAGGGGCTCTGGCGATCCAAGATGGATCCCTTTCCCCATTCTCCTCTACCCCTTCTCTGACCTGGGCTGACAAAGTCTGGCAACCCTGTTGGGCAATCAGTGGGCTGTTGGTCACTGTAGGCTGCTGTAAAGGCTACTTTACAGGCTGGAATGCCCGATCTGTGAAAAACCAAGGGCAGGTACCAGTCATACTCACTGTGGGCAAAAAATCAAAGGCTAAGGATATTTGAACCTTGCTTAACAAATGTTTTAAATTTTACTGCAGTGGGGATGTCAGTAAAAAATCAAGTAGGAGAGAGTTAAAGGAATACTAAACCCATAAAAACAACTATTTGCCATTCGTTTCTATTATTCACAGGGAGGTGAGAACGCTTATTCTCACCTCCCTGTGAATAATATTACGCTCGGGGGAGCTGGAACTTACCTTACCGCCGCTCCACTCGCAGCCGCTCCTTCACTGACAGCTGCTCTGTCCCGACCGCGCGACCTATCTTAGGAGCATGCACGCCAATACAAAAGATAGAGAACAGCTGTTCAGTGAAGAAGCGGCTGCGAGTGGAGCGGCGGTAAGGTAAGTTCCAGCTCCCCCGAGCGTAATATTATTCACAGGGAGGTGAGAATAAGCGTTCTCCCCTCCCTGTGAATGATAGAAACGAATGGCAAATAGTTGTTTTTCTGGATTATGGGAGTTTAGTGTCCCTTTAAGGCTAAAGCTCCCCTTTTATATACAAATAAACAGCAGCTTTACTATAAAAGGTAAATCATGAAAACCACTTAGGCAGTCCTGCCCCTCCTTAGTGCTGGACCTGTCTAACCGATAAACACGCTTTACATTTTTTCTCCTATCAGGCCAGTTGGAATTTGTTTTCGGTCACCAATCCAATCGTTCAATCCATGTATCATACGACCACGATATTAGCATTTATGGCCACATTTAGCAGTTTGTTCTCACCCTGCATACTACTGCATACTACTGTATACTGTAGAAGTTTTTGTGACTAAAAAAAGAATGTGCAAGTAGTAAGAAGGAGGGTCTGGATGAATTAAAAGCTACACAAACATGTCTACGTGTGCTTTTTTGAGGCATGTACCCACAAAGTTGAGTCTAAAATCTACAAAAGGTCGGCAGGTTAAAGAACTAGTAGGAAACACCAGTGGGTTGAGGTGCACCTTGTCCAATATATGAAGGCTCTATACTATAGGTGAAATGCGTCTGATGTGCTATGCTGACTAGCGCACCTCCCTCCCCCCATCTAGAGTTTTAGCTACAGCTATACTCTATGTATACTCTCCTGCCTGATTGCGAATGTGACCATGTACCGGTGACTATAATCTAGACTTAAGGATAGGCCACACTAGTGAGTTTCTTACACACTTCCGATCGTGATTTGCTATCTGTTTGTTCGTGAGAAACGCAGCACAGTGCATGTCAAGGTTGACATGCACTTAAAACAATACTGTGTGACATGCTTGAATAAAGGTTTGCTTTGTGTGGCTTCAGCACACAGTTTAATAAATTATTTTAAAATGTTTGACGTTGTTCCAGAGTGTGCCTCTTTCAACTAACCTTCCTGATAAACATACAGGAAACTGAAGAGTAGGAAGCCTCTCACTGTTATCTGTTTCTGCCTCTTCCTGTGCCTTTAAAGGGCAACTTCACCCTCATAAGAACACCTTTTAGAACGAATGGCCTCTTTAAAATACGTTGATATATAAGTTTGTCCTATGAATTCATTACTGTATGTCTGCTATGCTTCTGGATGCCTCATTGAAACTGAGCACTTTAGTGACCTGTACTGAGCCTGGGCATGCTCAGAAGAGGCAGACAGGAAGTTAACATTTAGTCATTGGCTGTGATGTCAACTGTCAAATCCATAACTGACAGTAGCTAACTGGAAGAACCAGGAAGCAGAAACAGGACATTGTGCAGGATTTCAGGTTAGACATATATTTCAGATTTCAAACTGTTACCGTTTAGGGTTTTTGGGGGTAATCTACCTGTATGTAAGTTTTCATTTTGGTGCTGCACTTGTCCTTTAAGAGATTCTGCTGCTCTTCAGCATTAAAGCAGAAGGGGGTTGGACCGGCAGCCGCATCAGTGATTGGCTGAGTCTCAGCCAATCACATAGACCTTTTGTTCAGCCCCTTCTGCTGTTCCATGTGGAAGAGCAGCAGAAAGGTCTCAGAATTAAAGGGTATCTCCACTGAGGAAAAAGCAATTTTTTTTTGGGGGGGGGTTATTTTAAAGTACACCATCCCCCAACCCTCCCCCTACCTTTTTTCCAAGAATTCCCTTTCGTTGATTCGCAGCAATGGGAAAGTTGTGCAGGTTCCTGGGGGTGTGTCTTCCCCTGTGCTGGGAGTGCTGTCACTCAATGTGCATCATCATGGTAGCAGACACACCACTTGGCTGCAGTAAGAAATCCTTCCTCCTGAGGAGGAAAGGATTTATTAACTGAAGAAAGTGGTGTTGGATTAGTATGAAGAAAATGGGGGGGGGGGGCGGGGGGGGGGGGGGGGGGGGTTATGTTGTGGGGGGTGGTGGGTGGGTGGTTGTGTGTGGTGTGTGTGTGTGTGTGTGTGTGTGTGTGTGTGTGTGTGTGTGTGTGTGTGTGTGTGTGTGTGTGTGTGTGTGTGTGTGTGTGTGTGTGTGTGTGTGTGTGTGTGTGTGTGTGTGTGTGTGTGTGTGTGTGTGTGTGTGTGTGTGTGTGTGGTGTTGTGTGGTTGTGTTCGTTTGTGTGGTTTGGTGTGTGTGTGTGTGTGTGTGTGTGTGTGTGTGTGTGTGTCACGAATTTTTGATTTTGGGGATGGACAAACTCTTATAACCAGAAAAGTGCATAATAAGGCATATATTAAAGGAGAGCTAAAGTCCCCAGACAACATTGTCCCAATTGAAAGAGCACATTCAGAAACATACAACAAGTTGTGTCTCATCTCTCCCTTTGCTGTGGATGCTAGGTGATTATGAAAATAACCTGTGAGTGCAAGGGGTCAGCTCCCATAATTCACCTTATCTGGGAACACCCTGCTAAGTGTGCGCCGTAAACATTTACAGGAAACTGCAGTCTTGCTTCCTGAAAGCTGACAACCAATCATGTTACAGCTCAAAGATCCCTCCCTCTGACACAGAACTCAGATTTCAGTGCAGTTTTTTTGTAAACACATTACAAATGCTCCTGTCCCTAACAATGATAAATTCCTTTACAAAAAAACGTAATCTTTGCAGTGTATGTCTTTGCTAGCATGGATGAAAGAAACAGAACATTTAACATTTCAGCAAAAAATAAAGTAAGTATGGGGAATCGAACCAGCAACCTTTTATACTGTGTCTTTCTAAAAACAATCTTTCGACCACTATGCCACAATGGCTAATAAGTAATTATCTAGTACATGTGGAGTCTATTTTTTGCTAGACACATAATAAAAACAAAAACAAAGGGAGCATGGGGAATCGAACCTGTGCCCCAATAGTCTATTTTTTTTTTTGGAAAGGGGTTTGTAGCTAGGGGGAGGGATCGCAAAACAGGAGGGAGAGGGAGGGGGGAGATGGCTGCAGTGCGCATGCCAAACTTCGCCCGGAGGACTCCTGGTGGGCAGTTTTTTTAACTTGGGGGGGGGGGGGGGGATTACTGGAGAAGCATTTGGAGCTGGGATGTAAGGTAAGGATTTTTATCCACTACAGAGTGGGGCCAGTAGTGGGGAAAATTATAGGTTTGGGGGTGGACATGCCCTTTAAAAACACATGTACTGTAGCAAGTGTAAGTTAATAATTAAAGGGACAGTTCAGTGGAAATAATCAATATTTGTTAAATTGTTAGTTTGTGTAATGCCTTCTTAAATATTCAACGTATTCTCTCCCATTTTGCACCACATCCTTGGAATGTTCCTAACAGTAATTTCTACTGTATCAACCCAGGCTCTGAGTCAAGGGCAAGACCATAACGGTCTCTATTAGGGGTCTTGCAAACAGGAAGTCAGTATTTCGGTTGCATTTATTTATACACAGACACAATGCTGAATTGGCAGATTAAGGTCATTGGGATGGCAAAATACTGCTCTTTTTTCTGAAAATCCAAAAACAAAGATTCAAACGAGGGAACACACTATATGTGTAGAATCAACAATTTATTGTGAACAACACATGACGTTTCGGGACTACAATGTCCCTTCCTCAGGTATAACCAGTGCACAGTGAGTTACAAACATATACCCTTAGTCTCACCCCCTGGCCATGTGGCAATGTGAATGTCAGGCCAGGGCATCAAAGTAAGGCTGTATAAATCAAGCCAAACAAAGTGCAAATAAATACAATAAAATGTAATAAAAGTAATTATCAGTGTTTCAATAAATACAATAACTATTACTCCTTATTACTCCTTATTCACATAGTGTAAAAAAACTTTCATATAGTGTAATAAAAGCATAGTGTAATAAGACAGTGTTTAGGTTAAGAATATAATATAGTGGCATAAAAGTGTTACAAAATATCAGTACTTAAAAACAGCAGTGAAACCATTTTAAAGAGAAGCCAGAATTAGAATAGGCGAATATAAAAGGGACATCGTCAACTACAAGGGTATACCATGTAGGCACGAAACCCCGGTTAGCAAGCATTTCTTCCATAATAGACACCAGAAGGGAGATTCAATAAATCTGGCATAAAAAGTGTTGCAAAATATCAGTACTTAAAAACAGCAGTAAAGCCATTGTAAATACTTAGACATGATTTCTTCATGGTGTTTATATATGGTTCCCTATTTACAAATCCTGTGGATGGCGATCGAGGACCTAAGTAACAATGTT
This sequence comes from Hymenochirus boettgeri, assembly GCA_019447015.1. Classification (NCBI taxonomy): domain Eukaryota; kingdom Metazoa; phylum Chordata; class Amphibia; order Anura; family Pipidae; genus Hymenochirus; species Hymenochirus boettgeri. The sequence continues at coordinate 93,965,708 of CM033477.1, forward strand.
TAAATATAAATAATATAATCCTAAAATAATTACTCCCATTAGTTACTGTATAATATCTACTAGTTATATCTTCAGAGAAGGGTGCCTTTAGGTTACAGAAAGCTGTTGAGGCCTGTGTCCTCATTCATACCTTTTGGACTCAATGTGTCTAGCAAATGTATCCACCGTGCTTCTTTATTCAATAGAAACCTTTTATAGTTACCCCCTCTTATATTAGGTTTGACCACTTCTAAAACCTGCCATTTCAGTATGAGACACCTGCAGGGTTATTCAATAAAAGTTCTTATAGTTTAAAATGGTGCTAATTTTGCCCCAACCAATCAGATGTTATCTTTCAAATGTTAAATAAGATCTGATTGGTTGGGGCAAAATTAGCGCCATTTTAAACGATAAGAACTTTTATTGAATCTCCCTTCTGGTGTCTATTATGGAAGAAATGCTTGCTAACTGGGGTTTCGTGCCTACATGGTATACCCTTGTAGTTGACGATGTCCCTTTTATATTCCTCCTAATTCTAATTCTGGCTTCTCTTTACAATGGTTTCACTGCTGTTTTTAAGTACTGATATTTTGTAACTTTTATGCCAATATATTATATTCTTAACCTAAACACTGTCTTATTACACTATGCTTTTATTACACTATATGAACGTTTTTTTACACTATGTGAATAAGGAGTAATAGTTATTGTATTTATTGAAACACTGATATTTATTGCATATGATACTTTTATTACATTTTATTGTATTTATTCACTTGAATTTGTAAGCATTTGCACTTTGTTTGGCTTGATTTATACAGCCTCACTTTGATGCCCTGGCCTGTCATTCACATTGCCACATGGCCAGGGGGTGGGACTAAGGGTATATATGTTTGTAACTCACTTTGCACTGGTTATACTTGAGGAAGGGACATTGTAGTCCCGAAACGTTGTGTGTTGTTCACAATAAATTGTTGATTTTATACATATAGTGTGCTCCCTCGTTTGCATCTTTGTTCTTGGATTATCAGAGCTTGTGGAGTAGAAAGCTGAAGGATAGCACCTATCTATTGTCTGGCAGCAAGCCAACAGCGGTGTGCTGGAGTGTTTCTGAACTGTATTATCTTTTTTCTGAAAAGCATGTATTGTATTTGCACTGAACTTCCCCTTTAATGTTGTCTACTTGTAAATTTAACCAGAGCCGCCAAGCCGACATTTAATTTCTGGAAGGGAACTATACACAGAGCAACTGCATCTCTGGGTAAATCTCCCTTATGTCAACAAATAAATGCAAGGTGATGCATTTGGGGTTTAATAATCCTTGTGCTGTCTGCACCATAAATGACACCATAACCTCGGTTTGGAAAATATTTGGGGGTTCTAGTAGACAACAGACAGCAAACAGAGCCAGACAACAATGGCTAAAGCTAGCAAGAGACATCTTGAAAATGGAAAAGTTCAAACAAAAGCAACTGAATTTATAAGGGGAATATAGGGGCTTGACTATAAAGACAGATTGGACAAGCTAGGTTTACACTTTGAAAAGCAAAGATTGGCAGTGATATGGCCACTTCATACAAATATATTAATGGGCATTGTTCATTATAGAAATGTACAGATTTTTTAAAATATATATTACCTCTGGTTAATGCTCTGTTTTTAGAAAGACAAAGTACATGAGGTTGCTCACTTACTAGTGGCTAAAAAAATATATTGAAAAGATTAATTTTCTTTTTTTGCATGAAAAGTAAAGAATATATAATTTTCAAAGGAAGGATTCTAAAATCCCTGTTCTTTGTTAGAGGGGCAGAATCTCCAAGCTGTAATCACACTGAAAAAACTATCAGTCTCGATGGAGCTTGTACTGTTCATGCATGCACATAGCCTATGTCAAAGAAGCCAGCATGATCACTTCTTTGCGATTGTAACTTCCCTGCCTGCTCCTGTTTAATTGAAGAACAGGAGGTAAGACATAGCTCCTCTATCTCCTGTTCTTCAATTAAATGGTATCTCAATCCAAAATATAGTTTTTCCTGTAGAGTAGGAGGACCCACCCCCAACCCTATACAATACAAGGATTGTGGAAGCACTCCAATAAGGCTAATTTACAACTACACTCCCAACCCTAAGTGCCGTGTGTTTAACACATAAAAAAGTGCTAAGAAACATACTTACCCTCCTTCGCTCCCTCTGCCTCTAATGCTACTTCCGGGAAGGGAACTTCAGCCAATCACAGACGCGGCTTCTGGCTATGAAGATAGCAGAGAGAACAAAGGTTGGCAAGTACGTTTCTGGACAATTTGTTAAGTTTTAAACATGGCGGTTACAGTTGAGAGGGAGTCCCCTATACTACAGAAGGGAGGGAGGAGTGCTCCCCTGCACATGCCAGAAACCTCCAGGACAGGGAAGGGACAGATATCTTCTTAAATACACACAGGAAGGCTCCTACTCTTCAGTTTCCTGGACTTTGAATAGGCACTGCAGGAGAACCATAAAGAGCAGAGAAGAAAGGTAAGGATTTTTTTAACACTACACAGTGGGGTCAGCATTGGGGGTGGGCATATCCTTTAAACTGAAAAACTAAAGTCTATTTTATGAGTGGAAATACACCTTAAGGTTAGTACACACTGTACAGATCTTTAAAATATGACAGACAGAATCTTTAAGATTGTGTCTGTCATTTTTTAAGATCCCTTACACACAGTCCTGAGCTACTTCCAATATAAAGTATAGGGAAAACGTTTGGGGCTGCACGTTTCCTTAAAACATAGGGCCGACTGTGGGCGAGGGACATTTTTGGGCAGTTCCGAGCGATACCAAGGCCAACAGTCAACATTTGACGGCCTTGGGAATGCTCAAAACTGCAGTACACACATTACCAATAAAGGGCTAATCCTGTTGGTTGAAATGGGATTGCTCCTTTATAAGTAATGTAAAACTGACCCTTAGGGCTCATAGGTTAATTTCATAAATCATCAATCAGCCACAACAAAGAATTGGTGAGACAGCTTGTTGTATAATTGGGAATGTGTTCTGTCTATTAGAACAATTTTATTTTAGTTCCCCTTTAAGCAACATATTTTTTGTAAGGGCAGTGAATTTTTGCTCTGCCTAAAAATGTTGCTGAGGAAGAAACTCTGAACACATTCAAAGGTGGCTTAGATGTTTTCTGTGTCTTATTTTTCCAACTCCAAATAATGTAAGTTTGTTTGCAAGATTATGTCTGTATAGTATATGTATTGACTGATAACAAAAAATTGGTTGCAGTGTCTTTTAGACAGTTAACATTTTATGCAGTCACTGAATTGTGCTTATAGTCTCTTTACAGTATTAGTTCTATGGGTCAGTAGGACACTGAAATATATTGTAAATGTAGTAAAATGTGCATTGGAAATGTTAACAGATGCAGTGTCTATCAGAATGAAGTGAAAATGATACAAACATGACAGTTTGGACAAGGGAGAAATGAAATGGCCCTAGGTCTTTTACCTTGAATTTGGATGTCTCCATTAGGCTGGGTGTTTCAATTTGTTTCCTGTTAAGTCTTTACTTTGAAAGGTCCAGTACAGGAAGGGCATTGCACATGCATAGCCAGGAAGAACAGCAGAGCTGATAGGGAGAGGCAGGAACCAAGAATTCTGAACACAGATGTCACCAACAGATATTTGAAAAGGCTTTAGTGTTATGTAAACGTTTACATTATAAAGCCAGGCAAAAATATGGGAGTTTGTATAACAATAAAAATAAATTTACAGATGAAGCTATAAATTTATAATTTATAAACTGGTTCCTTCTATTTGTATACAGCCATGTCAATATACTGCTGTGGACAATAGATAGATACATAGGGGCAATATCACACACAATAGTACAGCTGTGGTAAACTATCCAAATAGGTACTGCAGTGATTTTAAAGGGGTCTGTGGAGCTTATTCAACAAGAAATGCAAACTGTTGCAGCAGTGAGACGTTTCCTGGTCGTGGATGTCACATCTATTGGCCCGGACGTCACAAGCGCGCCTTAGACTGATAGCCAGGAGATGGGGGTGCCTGCAGCTGTATGTACATTTTCATTCTATTTTAGGTAACATTGATTGGTTGCTGCATATTAAATAGGTCTGTGTGTGTTACTTTGCAATATGCATGTTAATTTCTCTAGAAACTGCTCAAATCTATGTCTTCAATTCAGGAAGCACTACAACAGATTTTCTTCCTTCAAGTTCAATACCAGACTCCTCTACAGATCCCCATTAGGTTTTTTTTTACATGTTTGTCATACTGCTAAATATTTCTATCTATCACAGATAAACTTGATGAAATGACAAATCAGCAGTTATATTATTTAATATATATTCCCTGTTAAGTTTGTAAATAAAAAAAGAAAAAAAGTTTGTTTTTTTTTTCTTGCTGAAGTGCCACATTATGGGGAATTAAATAGACCAAGCTATAAAGGGGCAAGAATTTAGCTTCAAAATAACCCAAATAACAATACTCTGTCTCAATCCACCTGGTGCCTTAAAAATAGACGAATGCCTTTCTTCTCTTTGTATCTTTTGCAGCATATGGAAAACACCATCATAGCTGCAGCAAGTTTTCTCTCTGTATGTAGGGCTGTTTTGTTCCATGGACTGTCAATACTAGTGTAAGTGAAACAACTTATCATGATCAATATTTCAATAGACCCATTACCGCTGCCTTAATTATATTTTTCTATTCACTTTTTACCAATACTGCGTAGAAGTCTTTGTATGTTTAATTTCAGTGGAATCTGTTCCCGTGTCTGTATAATCATTAGGCAATTGCAATTTTTCCCCAAGTCATTGTTTTCTTAAACATGCAATACATCTTAGCTTGTGATTTTCCTCTGCCAAAGCTATTGTTCTACAAGCGAGGGACTGCAATTGCTTCCCAGGACCATAATTTCTTCATCTCTGTCATTGCAGTAAAAAAAAAACCAAAACACAGGCATTCATTATCCTGTGTTTTATTCTAGGGGAAAAAGCATTGGCTGCCTGCTATAGTGACATTGTATAAAACAGATGTCCAGTGCTCTTCATAACAGAAGAGAATAGAGGCAATCCATGTTATCTTTAGTCCAAAAAAGAAAATATACAACTGACAGAGGCATTGGGTTGTAACAAACTGAACTTCTAATTTCCTCCCATTCTTGGCAAAATGTTCGGTTTTAGCCGAGTAATTGCAGAAGCAGTTTAAAATTCACTAGATCTGTATCAGAAAAATGTATGTACTATACAATATACTGTACAACACAGCCTATTAACTAGTTTATTTCTATTAAAAAAAAAAACTAATCTTTTTTAAATTATACTTTATTCTTAGTGCCAGCTAGATGTAAAATATGTACCAATGATGAAAATCCCAACTCTTGGTCCTTCTGATCAAAGTACAATCAAGTACATATAGCGGGAATCTATAATAATGTGAACAAAGGGATAGATCAATCCCATGAACAACCAAAATGATCTGAGGATAAAATATTGTTCAAAATTTTTCAACATTAACTACATGTATGGATTTGTTGGTTATGTTGTATCGGGATGAAGGTTTCCTAACTCGGAAGTAGATGGCAGAGCCGCAAATTTGCAAACATGACTTCCAGAGTTGGATAATAGGCAAATGGGGCCCTAGGAAAATGAAAAATGTTGTCATCTGCAGGCCCCACCTCCTTCAGTGAATCATCAGATGAAAAAAAACAAAACAAAAACATTTTTATTGCTAAATAAGCTAACAAACATGTTCGATTGTTGAATCCATTTAATGTGTTTTTCAGGTAATTTCATATGGCTGTTTCTACCTTCTGACATTCCTTCTGTAGGAGGTATATGGGCTGATTTCCCCCCCTACTGGATTCCTCTATCTGAAAAGTTAAGACTTTTTTTATGAGACCAATGGCAATCGTACAAATCCAGCATTGTATGATTAGTATTGGTGTATGTATAGGTCTCTTTAGACTCTTCTCCATCCCCTTTAACCCCTCGTCCAATTCATCTTCATTTAAAGGGTCACTATTTTCACTGAAACAACTTTACATTTTCTGAAACTACAATTTGAGAGAAGTAAAATGGTGGTACTCACATTTTTATCTCTGCTTGCTTTGTCATAAAATTATTGTTTAGTGTGTGCTCCTAATTGCCCCAACCTCTCTTACTCACTGCCTTCTGGTAGTGTCTGCATAGCCTCACCATGGATATTGCTCTGCTTACACATCTCCCCCTCCCACCCCCATGCCTTCTTTTCTCTGCTGATTCTCTTTGCATAAAGTAGAATGTAACATAGTATGATTTCTGTTCCTGGAGTGACAGGGCTTTCCCTGTAAATGCTGTTATTTCAAATGGTGATTTCTCAATCTAAAGCTCAGATGTAAAATCTGGAAACGATAAATTTGAGGGTTACCAAAAAAGAGCACTCCATTTGAGGGTTACCAAAATCATACACTACATTTGAGGATTACCGATATCAAATAGGGAATATCCAATAATTATTTGACACAGACCAAATTTAATTTGCTGAGTGTAAGGAACCATCACATAAACAATATTATTCAATTTAATTCAAGACAAAAGAAGTACTATCCCTTAGTGTTGTGAAGTAAACCAGAGGGACATAAAAGAAAGAGATTATTGCTACAGGGTTCTTCTTTATTAAACACCTTGTACAAAACAAGTTTTCTAGCTAGACATAGATGAAGACTTTACTTTGCTATCTACTTCCTGAGCTGGAAATCCTGTTATTTGAAGGGTTAGGTGAACACACTGGCCTGTTTTGCTGCAACACCTCTCTCCAAATCAGTGTGCTTACACAAAATAATGGCTACAGGATGGATCTGAACAAACAAATTAGATAACACGAAGCCTCCAGACATGTTTATATTCAATAAAATGATAGCAGGAGACAAAAAGGTGCTAATTTGAAACAAGGATTCAAAGCCCTATACAACAGAAATGATAGCTGTATAGCACAAAACTGCAGAAAATACCATCTGATTTTTTTTTTTATAAAACAAAAAACAAAAAAATTACCGTAAAGATTACTCATGTTTAAAATACTTTTACTTGGGTTCTTCTGAGAAATGAAAACGTGGAAATTGATTTTTAAGTTTTATTATTTTATTTGTTAAAATTTTGAGTCATCAGCATATTTATAAACAATCTATATTTTCGCCATCACTAACAATGATGAAGATTATTTAAGCAGTATTTCTAAAGCCGGTCTTTTTGGCATAAAAAGTATTGCCATGGCAATGTGTGGCAGGACCCCTATTAGTATTAAGAAACACTCCACAATGTACTGACCCCTTCCAAGGACCCACTGGCAAGCTAGATATATAACAAATGTCTTGCGGTTTTATAAATAAGATCGAGCAGGTACTGCTGCGATAAGCAAAAAAGGCAGTGGGGACAGCTTTTTTCTGCCGGTTATCGCACTGTATAAATTGTAAATCTGAATTTAGCAAAAACGACAGCGATAATGGAGGCAAAAAGTTAGAAACAATGGACAATGTAATGCGATAACGCAAGGGAACATCTCCCAACAGCTGCGTTAGAATAATGCCTAGTGTGAAAGGAGCCTCACTTACCAATAGGTATGCTGCTTTGAGTGGTGGATTGTGTATCTCCCCATAATTACAGACCAATAAACAAATAGTTTATACCCAATAGAGACCAGAACTACAGTGATGTCATTTATGCAGATTTCTGTAGTAACCAATAGTTAATAATATTACTAGCAAAAATCGCAAGACCAAAGAGACTTAACCAGGAAATACTACAAATAACTCGTAGGGATACAAAACAAACCACTAACTCACAACAAGAAATCCAAGAAGAATTTCTACACTATTACACAACACTATACCAACCACACCAATCAACCCAACTACTTGAAACTTACCTGGAAGAGACCAACCTACCAAGATTAACCACAGCACAACAGGACATGCTTAACACAGAAATAACACCCCATGAGGTCACAGGGGTGATCAAATCTCTACATAATAACAAATCTCCAGGTCCCAATGGATATTCGGCAGAATACTACAAAATCCTTTCCCCACACATACTACCGACCATCACTAGCCTCTACAACATGATTTTTCACAAGGCATCCATGTAGACTCACAAACAATACTTCTACTCAAACCTAATAAAGACCCCCTTCAAACTCAATCATACAGGCCCATATCTCTTCTCAACCAAGATTACAAAATCCTAACCAAAATAATTGCAAATAGACTCAGTCAAATAATGCCACAATTAATAACAGATTCTCAATTAGGATTTACTCATGGCAGGAATACCACCAAAGCAGTAAGAACAGCCCTAGCAGTAATCTCCCATCAAAACTCTAAGACTAACTCTAAAGACACACTTCTTAGTCTCGACGCAGTTAAGGCCTTTAATAGGGTCTCCTGGGACCTACTTTATAAGATATTAGAAATAAGATACTTTGGCCACAACTTTACACATCTCATACAACTCCTGAACACAAACACAATCCTAAACATCAACAGACTCAACTTGGCCCCCTTTCCAACCTATAGAGGAACCAGGCAGGGATGCCCGCTATCCCCCCTTCTGTTTAACATTAGCCTAGACCAACTATTACGAAGTCTACAAAATAATTAATCTTTTACCGGCATCAAGGTAGGCAACCTACAGACCAAGATAACAGCCTACGCCGACAACGTTCTGTTATACATCTCCAACCCTGAACGCTCGTTATCCACCATATTGTAAGAACTTTCCACATTCGAAATACTTGCAGGCTTCAAAATCAACAATACCAAGTCTGAAGCCCTGGCTCTAGGAACACACACCCAAAGAAATTGGACACATCTGTATCCTTTCAGATGGGCTAAAACCTTAATCAACTACCTGGGAATCACACTCCCTAGAAACATAGAACAACTATATGCAACAAATATTACCCCCCTATTAAAAAAAAATCTCACACACATTGGTAGCTTGGAAACAGTTTCCTCCACATTTACAGGCAGGGCAAACCTTATTAAAATTAATATTGTCCCCAAACTACTGTACTATCTTCAAACACCGCCAATATACCTAACAAGATTGGACGACAAACGACTACACATGAACTCTGTAAATTCATCTGGCAAAACAAACTACCACTAATTAGCTTACATATCCTAACTAGACCAAAAAAATCAAGGGGGAATTGCTCTTCCCAATATCAAATTATACACAATTGCAGCACATCTACGTATAGTATAAAACTGGTTATGTGGAACCCCTATTCATACTGACACTGCTTTGGAACACCAACTTAGCCCCCAGTATTCTCTCACAGCTATTCTGCACTTAAAATATGTGGATTTGCCAGAGGAAGTCAGAACCAACCCTTTACTACTTTCCACTTGGAGAGCCTGGGGCAAGGCTAGATTTCTACTTGGAGTGAATAGCCACAACTCTGGACACCATTTATCAAACACCCGGGTTTCCAGGAGGGGAGAGCCCATCTGACTTTCAAAACTTGGCACAGAGGAGGAATACAAAAAAAATAGAAATTGTAGACAAAGACACCAGACAACCTCCCTCCTACACTAAGATCAAATCTAAATTTCCATCTCTCAACCCCAATTTTTTCCATTACCTACAAGCAATGTAGCTTTGCTCAAAAAATACTAACAAATTTAAAACAAGACGACTGGCATAACCCTTTGGATATTCTACTAACATCCCCTGACCTGTCAACTAACAAGCTTTCAAATTACCAAAAAATCTTACAGACAAATGATGGATCGCCTTCTTCCAACAAGAGTTACTTAAAATAATATAAAAAATGTTTTAAAAAAATGTGTTCCCAGGTTGACACAACTCAGTCAACCCCACTTGCTAATATGGAAAACAGCTCACTGTTTTTTCTTCTTTGTGTTTTTTCTTTTTCTATAAAATATTTAGCTAATGGGGCAAGAATATGGAGAATAACCACCCATATCCCCCTCTTTCCTCTCCACACCTCCTCTAACCTACCTCTACTATCTCTCTCCCACTAAACTCAACTTAACATGACCCACCCAAATATCCATTATCCTTCCCCTCTTTAACCATATCCTCCACCAATAAGTCTACCATATTTAACCGAAAGTTTTCTAAGTTCTGCATCACTGTAAGGAACCAAATAACACAAAATTTCTTGTTAAGTATGTTGATTGAAAAGAATATCTGGTTAAATAACCCTAATACCTGACATCTTAATACTGCAAAGTGAATTTGTTTATATCACATATTGTGTCAACTGGAACACTATCCGGAAGATTCAATAAAAGTTCTTATCATTAAAAATGGTGCTTACTTTGCCCCAACCAATCAGAAATTATTTAACATTTGAAAGCTAACATCTGATTGGTTAGGGGAAAATTAGCACCATTTTTAATGATAAGAGCTTTTATTGAATAACCCTGTATATCAATAAAAACAGTTTTTACATTTTTTTTAATAATAATACTAAAATTATAATTATATTACCAGCATGATATTAAATAATGGAGAAAAATGGGGGGAAATAGGGTAGGAATAGCTCCGGTTAAAACTTGGGACCCTAAGTCCGCAAGGCACTCCCGTTGTATATAAGTGGCACAAAGTAAATCAAATATTATAAGGCTATAATAACACCTAATATAGAACAGGCCAGTGGATCGGTGGTGGACACTGAAATAAAGTTAAAACATACATTTAAAGGCTACATGCAAAAGTTCTATAGAATACTTGTAGTTGTAAAAAAACAAATTCAGAGGTGCTGATTACAAGTTAAAAACGTGTTTCAGGGTAGCAATTGCCCCTGCCATGGAATTCTATGGGCACACATTCCTGTGTGCATTGCGAAAACTTGGGGGGCAATTTATTTCGAATGGCAGCAGTGCTGCTAATCAAATGGGTAATTTAATACAATCCCTTCCTATAATAGGAAACTGTAAAAAATATATTTTACAAAAAAATAAAAATACATATATATATATATATATATATATATATATATAAATTAAATAAGTATTGTGATTTTTGCCTCTTCTGCTCCTTTAATCTTTCTTTTACTACAGTATATAACTCGAAAACCGCATTTAATACTTCAAACTCTAGAGACGTAAATTGGTTGGTTGCTTATCGAAAATAAGAAAAATAGAAAGTAAACACAGAACCTCCGAAATATCTTTCTATTAACCACCCACTGCTCTAAACACAATTAAAATGCACTTATAACTAGGCAGCTTTTAATATATCTGTGAAAAAACCCTAAGAAAATGTTCCTGGCCACCCACAACCACTGCGGACGTCTGACTTAAAACCGATGGCTAATTGACTTGAGCATTTTTACTTACTTACATTCTAACTGGAAATGGAACATTCACTGACAGAAGTATTCATTTTCTACCAATGTATACTAAAAGCTCAGAAGCAACTATTGATTTTCCAACAGTGCTTGAAAACACTCGGAAACAGGCTTACATGTGTCTATTGATTATGGGAGGGATTTTTGCCTTACAGCATTTCACTGTACTGTGTCTCATGCACTGTAGCTTTAAAGGTTATTAATGGGGTGCAGTTTGTTCCCAGGTCATTTTGTTACAAAAAAACACACTTTTGTGACAACAATATATGTTGTTGATCAAAAGAAATTCAGTGGTAACAAAACACATTTAGTGAACAAAAACCAACACTTTGGTGACAAAACTATATTTAGTCAACCAAAAGAAATTCTGTAGTAACAAAACATACGTTTAGTCAACAAAAAATAACTGTAGCACCAAAATATATAATTTTTGTGTACAGAAAGTGGTGAAAAGTTACTTTATGCTGGCAAAAACAACATTTTATAGACCAAAAACATCTTGTAGCGTAACTGTATGTTTTAGTACACAAAATGCTCTAAAGAAAAACATGCATCCTTTTTTTTTGGTAATGGTATATGGTAAACTGGTAATTTGTTTACTGCCCCTTTAATCCCTTCAGAAAAAATTGTACACGTAATGACTCTCCTGCCCATAATATATTTTCCTTAAAACTCTTTAATAAGGAATATTTGGTATATGATATCCAGAAAGAAGAGAGATGAGACGAGCACACTACTTGCAAACAAACAATGATTTATTGTGCTTTTCAGTTTTCATTTTGGTGATAAATAAAATCAGGTAAATGGAACAGGTTTCCTTTAATCTCTGCTAGGAGTCCATATTTTATTTTCATCTACATTACAGACATCCCACCCTGTCAAATGTGGCTTCTGGGCAGGGTAGGGGGGGAAGGGGGCATGGCAGAGATGGAAAGGGGACGTGATTTGGCATAAGTGATGCATTGTGGATGAAAAAGGGGTGTTCCAGGGTCAAGTGCTTGTGGTCGCAGGAGTTTAGGGAGGTCTGTCAGAAGGGGTGGAATACCTGACTTTAGAGTTGTGCTGATCTAAATTTAGCGTAAAACCCATAGCTACCTGATGTATTATAGGGTTTGCATTGGTTTTACACTAATTTTGATTTGACTGTTCTATTTCTAAAAATAAGGTAGTGCAGCCTATGCAAAATAGGCAGCGTTGAGTTTTGCGCTACCTTGTAGCATAGAACTTAACACCTTTAAGGTAGAGGCGCAGAGCAGTGCTTCTTACCTGACCAGGATCCCGTGATGCAGTACATCTCCGAAAGTAATTTACTGCATAGCAGTATCTCGCAAAGGTAAGTAATGCCTATTCTGGTTTTGCATCTGTCCCGATGTTTGTAAAACACAACAATCTTATAATGTTCACCAAATAATTTCTGTAGAACAAGTCTGTTTACCAAATAATTTCTGTACCATCAATTCTGTCCACAAAACAATTTCTGTAGAACAAGTTTGTCTGTTCTCTTCACCAAATAATGTCCGTATAACAAATTCGTTCACCAAATAATTCTTGTAAAACTAGTCTATATCAATTCAGTTCACAAAATAATTTCTGTAGACCAAATCTGTACATTTTGTACATTTTGTATATTCGGTCCATTTATTTGCATTCAGTCAAAAGTTCAGTGAACTACTAAAATAATACATTTTCTAGTAACCTTTTAATGAACCTTGAGATTTGTCACAATATCTTCCCCCCCCTGCTCTGCATCTTTTTTTCCCTTTGTCTTTTTACTTTGCTCTACTGATTTCTACAGAATTATTTAGTGAACATAAGATTGTTGTGTTTTACAAACATAGGGGCAGAACCAGAAACTGCATTACTTAACTTTGTGAGATCCCACGATGCAGTAAATCACTTTGTGATATTTACTGCATGGTGGGTTCCAGGGCAGGTAAGAAGCACTACTTTGCCCCTCTGCCTTAAAGGCGTTAAATTCTGAGCTACAAGGAAGCGCAAAACTCCACACTGCCTATATTACATAGGCTGTGCTGCGGTATTGTCAACAATTTTTGGAAATAGCAGTCACTGCAAAATTAGTGAAAAACCAGTGCAAACCCTATAATACATCAGGTAGCATGGGTTTGAAACTAATTTAGCATCATCCTGATAATTTAATTTGTGGTATGTAGTTTTTCTTTGGATAGATAGACGAGGCTGTAGTTGGTTTCTTATTTAGCTGGTTTAACCAAGGGAAAATTTAGATCACAAAAACTCTAAAGTCAGGTATTCCAACCCTCCTGGAATTTCTTGGATTCTGGGGTGGTCTCCCGAACTCCATATAGTTAATAATCAAATCGAAATCAGATCCTCCAAGATTGATTAGAGCAATAGATAGTGCATAGCTGAATGTTAGGATGGATTAATTGGCAGGTAAGCCAAATTAATCATGCAGAGAGGTTAGAAGCAGAGATCAAGTTTAGAAGCAAGATCAAGGTAAGCGAAGTCTGATAAATCTTGGAACAGTCTCTCCCGTCAAGCTGCAGCATCAGCACAACATCAAGCTCCAACCGGCTCTTGCCAGCGGGACCACAGCAATCCACCCCAGGCAGTCGGACAATCCAGTCGGGTTTGTGCACATCACTGGATTCATATACCCTACCTCTGTCTAGCAGCTATAGGGTATCTTACCCCTGCTGGTCTAGCTATATATGATTCAGGATATATGGTGCCAGAGTGCCACAGTGACTTTCCCTGTGTTGAGGCAGGGATCTTCTTGACTCTATTGTCTTCTTGACTGAGTTTTTATTATTTAAGAGATTAAAGGGGATGAATGGCAATTATGATTTTTAAAGGGAAAGTGTATCATATGCAAGAATTTACTTATTAAAGAGTTTAAAGGGAACTATATTATGGGCAAGTGAGTTATACGTGTACATAGTTTTTCTAAAGGGATTAAAGGCAAAGTAAACAATTTACCATTTTATTTTTTTTACAAAGATTAAAAGGAAAACTTGCCATTTACCATTTTAATTGTCCATTACCAAGCATAAATCTTGGTGCACAAAATTACATTTTTAAGACAAAAATTATATTTTTTTGTGTACTAAAAACATACCATTATGCTTTATGATGCATTAAAGAGGAAGTTCAGTGCAATTAAATATTGCTTTTCAGAAAAAAAGAGCAGTATTTTTATATCCCAATGACCTTAAACTGCCAATTTAGCATTTTGTCTGTGTATAAATAAATGCAACTGAAATAATGATTTCCTGTTTGCAGGACCCCTAATAGAGACCGAATACAAGTAGGGGTAGGGACCCTTTACACCGGTAACAAGAGAAGTAAAAATGATGTGTGTAGCATATAAAAGACACAGACTGGATGCTGTGAAAATAGTAGACTTTATTGTAACAAACATGTGTGCTACATGTTTCGGACCAACGTCCTTTCTCAAGCACACCACATGTGTCAACTAGCTGCCTTATATAGGTAGCTGAAAAGAAACATACCACCCATCCCATCCCCCATCCATACCACCCATCCCCCATCCAATCACACAAGTGAATTTGCAAGAAGTGCGCCTCCTGGGTACTCCTCTTCGTCAGGTGACAAACTGTAGTGTAGTATGAATAAGGTATCCAACAAGTCTAATAACAGAGTGTGTTATACTTCGATATTCAGTGTCCAAGTTAAACAATCGTGATGTAGTCCAAACAAAATATTTAAAACAGTTAAAAAGGAAAAAGTACAGTCTTGTGTTCCTTGCAGGATACCTGCAAAGGGAAAAATCCTGCCTCCATATCTATTAAAAATATCTATATATAGGTGGAGAGACACAATATTGAGTAGTACTCATAATACTGTACACAGTGTGCATTCCTTATATACAAAGTTGCCTAATAGAGACTGTTATGGTCTTGCCCTTGACCCAGCGTCTGGGTTGATTCACTTGAGCATCTTTGACCCATGCAACAGCCAATCAGTAGAAATTACTGTTAGGAACATTCCAAGGAAGTGGTGCATCCTGGGAAGAAGGACTGTTAGAACCTGAAATGTCAGCTCACTAATGTCAACAACAGGGAACAGCAAAGGGTATGAAATCAACTTATTTTTTTAAAATGGGAGAGAATATGTAGAATAACTAAGAAGGCATTACACAAACTAACAATTTAAAAAATATTGATAATTTCCACTTAACTGCCCGTTTAAGATGGAAAGTAAACGATTTACCAGTTTTTTTTTTAACAAAGATTAAAAGGAAAGCTTGCCATTTACCATTTTAATTACCCATTACCATTACCAAACATAAATCTTGGTGCACAAAATAAAATTTTTAAAACAAAAAACATACCATTACTCTATAAGATGCATTTAGTTTACTATTTTTTTTTGCCAACATAATGTTACTCCTTACCGCTTATTGTATACAAAAAATATTATTCTGTTTCAATAGTTTTCTCACCAAAATCTTGTTTTTTTGTTGACTAAATGTAGGTTTTGTTACCACAGAATTTATTTTGGAAAACTAAATATAGTTTTGTCACTAAAGGTTTGGTTTTACTGACTAAATGTATGTTTTCCTACCACAGTATTTCTTTTGGTCAACTAAATATTGTTTAGTCACCAAAGTATTGTTTTTTGTTGACTGAATGATCTGGGGACAATGGCACTCCATAGTTACTAGGCTAGGTATACCTTTTTCAAAAGTCCAAAAATAACTGTTGCAGCAAAAATTCTGGTTGATATTTCAGCCTGGAAGACCAAAATACTGTGTGTGATTTTCAACAATGTCATTTTGTACAGGTAAGTACAAGAAACCAAACACCTATTTAAGAAGAACTAAACTTATATTTTTAATCCTAATATAAAATCATTTTTAACCAGAACGCCTATGCATTTGTGTACATATATACATAGTATGTAATATACATAGTATTGCAGGTTGAATAAAGACATTCATCCATCTAGTTTAACTTTTTTAGCCTTGTTGATCTACATGTAAGAATTAGATTTTGTAACTAAGAATGCTTGAAAGTTGTTGCCAGTGCAACGCACAGCCCATATAGTCTTCAAAAAGCCTTGTGTGCATGTACACATATTGGCCATACCACCTGACACCACTTTTCACATATGCACATATTTTCTATACAAATGTCTCCACAACAATATGGAAGTCGTGATAAGACTTTGAAAGCTGCTTGTTACTCTGCAGTTTATTTTTCAGCCAGCGTGAATTGCATACAGCCCACCAGAAACAATATAAAATAGCTGTTTGTTTTTTTTAATTATTCTGTTCCTAGCAATATTTACAGGGCCTCATTTACCCAAAGCCGCAATTGATCAGGGTTAATGTGTCTTCCTGTATTTACTACAAGATTTGCGCCTGAGATTTAATCCTAGTGCAACTTTAATGCCAGCCATTAGCCAACATTAAATAGTAGCGATACAAACGGTATTACATTGCGGGGTTTCAGAAATAAACTGCAAAGATTACTTTTGTTTTTTGTAGGAAATACAAAGAAATGTGCAGAGGAACAGAGATTCTTTCAACACTGTTCTGTGCCTGAGAGGCAGGATCTGCTGTAAGATGATCTGTGTGTTAAAGAAGTGTGTCTCTTTGCTGTAATATTGGCTTTTAAGCAAGGCTTCCTTGTTTTAATCTAGTGTGCACTAGATAGCAATTTACATAAATGAAATAGGAAGAGCAAGTAGTGTGTGATTACAACATTCAACTCAATTCACAGTGTTACAAAAAGCCCTTTAAGAGCATAAAAATCACACTCACAATGACCTCACAGTGACCTGGGTGGACAACCCCCCGAGCCCTGCACTCGTTCCACGTTTGACGTCACATGCTACACTGGTTGATTCGTTTAGCATTCGTTTAACTTTCGGTCAGCTTTTTATAATCTCTGTTTACAGATTTACATATTCACATGTGCATACATTTTTGTATCAGTTTCTCGTATTATGCTGTATTTTGTGTTTCAAAGTTTGTATTTTTGTAAAAACCAATCATAACTAAAGGCAGCTGTGTATCCTGTTTATAAGGCTTTATAAGGTTTTATGGATTTTATGCTAATGGGTTCCATAGCTCCACTTGTTTGTAAGTGTGTGTGTTGATATAAGAGGGCTGTGATTCTCCATATTTATTTCCTAGTAAGTACTAACTATCACAAAACGCGTCAGGCTATTTGTTTTTATGGATTATGCCAAATAAACTTGAATCTTTTATATTCATTTCTACTGTCCATCTCGGAGTGCCTTTTGGACGCGCATCCTGGTATCTTGATTGTTGGGTGCACTAGATAGCATGCAAAGTGTACCATGACCACTTTTCCACCAAAACAAAGAGGTGGGAGATGACCCCTAGTGCCAACAGGCTAATTTCATAAATCTATCAACAGCCACAGCAAAGTGAGAGGTGACACTGCTTGTTGTTATTTTGCGAATGTGATCTGTCTATTAAGATAATGTTGTCTGGTGATTTTAGTTTCCCATCAAGTTCTATCTACACCACGCCTTACAAGCACCACCATTTGCTGTGTGCATGTTTATTAGCAAACAATATACAGGAAGTGGGTTTTAGCAACTACACTATAAATTCTTTATATTTTCCAAAATATGTTTCATCAATAAAATGTGCTATTAAAAATGTGCAGTTCTTTCCTGCTTGAATATTTGAGTAAATGATTAAGTCAAGCATCAGTAATGTGCAACATTTTCTTACTTCACTTATTTTACTTTGATGAATGAAGTTAATCCTAGACAATTCTGTAAAAATACAATTCTTTGGTGACCCAGGCTGACATCACAGATAGAGATGCAACCTCAGCAGACTCTCTTTGACCCTAGTATCTCACTCCTGAGAACAAGCAGCCAAGTGATTCTACTTTCAGAGCAGTGACAGTGATCCCGTCAGGTTATACTGCTGCAACAGACATAGGACAGAGATGCTCCTAGTGAATTAAAGTCAAGGAATTCCGATCTCAACAGGGAATACTATCAGAACTATAGTAAATATTATATCGGCATATACATTGTGCAGGTCCAATTGCTGTCAGCTTGAAGTTGCAGTCTGATCTGATCCTGCCTCACATCTCCTGCCACAGTAAGGAAAAACATATATTATTAGTTTGTTTGGGCAACTAGTATGTAGCAGTCACTGTGGGCAACTTTTATGTACTAGTTACAGTGGGCAACTTACACGTACCAGTCTTTGTTTGTGGCCACTCTTACACATATATTACCACCCTCCATGTGGCATATATATATCAATGCTCCAGTTCCCCAGTCACTGTTAGGTCAGCCCTCCAGTTCAACAGCCACTGCCCTGAAGTTCACTAGCCCCCTTAAGCTTAAACTTAGCCCTCCAGCCACTGTTAAAGGACAACTAAAGCCACAGAACAACACTGAACCAAAAGGCAGAACACCTTAATATATAACCAGTAATCTGTGTCTTACCTCTCAAATTTAACTAAATAACATGGTTTGCGCTTTACTTCACAGCATTCTACTATCACACAGTTACAGTTGGTGACACCCATTAATAATCTCTAGCCAATCCTTTTACAGGACAGAAAAGCAAGGAAGCATGTGACTGAGGTCAGGAGGTGTGGTCTGCATATACACATAGATACTTCATCCAGTTCTTAGCAGGTTTAATATGTACTCATACAGGTTTTAAAAAAATCAGTTTTTAAAGTACAAGTTTATAATGTGTAGAAAAAGGTTTCCATGTGAAGTAACATGTATGACTTTTGTTAAAGGTTGTTGCATATGTAAATAAGCAAGAGTAATATATTAAAATTCCAAATAGATATAACTTTTCTTTGTTAAGGAGGGGGATGCAGTATATTGGACAATGGATTAATAGAAAGGGTGTGATGCACAGTCAAATAACTGATGTGTGTGGGAAGCATAATTGGGGATATAGGTTACACCTGAGAAAAGAGAGAAAGACAAAGTATCCCCCTTAAATATTATCCTAACCAGTGACGCAATCCAGAGGAAAGAGTGGATTAAACTTTAGCAATCTTTATTAGGTATACGTTAAAAACAAGAAAAAACATACATTGTTAAAAGTTAAGTGGGAACACTAGTAGAAGCACCGAGTGCTTTAGGGGTACCCTGGTAATTCTGTGATTGGATGAGGTGGAGCGGTTTCTCCCACCCTCCTTCCCCCCCCTGTTTTCTTCCATTTGGGCTTTGTGTGGTTAACTAAGTCTTGTTACCCTGCCCTGTCCTCCATTTACATGCTACATATCATCTGCGTGTTCTTTTTTCTCAGGAATATTGGAAAATGTCAGTGTAATGAATCAAGTCCCGAAGGGACGAAGTTCACTGTGCCTTTTAGGAGGAGTTCAGACTGTAGGCCAGGTTGAGTGCAACTAGCGGGAACGAGCTGGTCACTGGAGATTATAGATACTGGACCCAATGGAGCTGTTACTATGGAGCAGGATTCAAAGGAGCAAGATGCAATGGCTGGATACAATGGCTGGAACAATGGAGTGAGACAATGATGCTGGATACAATGGCTGGATACGATGTGGCTGGAACAATGGAGGTGAAACAATGAAGCTAGATACAATGGCTGGATACAAGATGTCTGGAACAATGGAGTTGAAACAATGAAGCTGGATACAATGGCTGGATACAAGATGGCTGGAACAATGGAGTTGAAACAATGAAGCTGGATACAAGATGGCTGGAACAATGGAGTTGAAACAATGAAGCTGGATACAATGGCTGGTTACAAGAGGGCTGGAACAATGGAGTTGAAACGAAGCTGGATACAATGGCTGGATACAAGATGGCTGGAACAATGGAGTTGAAACAATGAAGCTGGATACACTGAAGTAGAGGCAAAGAAGCTGGAGACAAAATGGCTGGGAACACTGGTAGGAGACAATGGCTGGGAACACTGGCAGCGCTACAGACTGACAACCTGACAGTCTGACAACCTGACAGTCTGGTAGTGAGTGCCTATTTGAATCTTCGTGCTGGCCGGTGTCTGGACGTGGTGACGTTACAACGCCGACGTCCGGCGCCGGTGATGTCGAGGGAGCGCAGCAGGTAAAATCCTTACAGTACCCCCCCCCTCCACAGGGGGCCTTAGGACCACTTGAAGCAGGCTTGTCAGGAAATCTTCTATGAAAGGTTTTGATTAACTGGGGTGCATGTAAATCTGAATGTTTGACCCAGGACCTTTCTTCTGGTCCAAATCCTTTCCAATGAACCAAATATTGAAGAGAACTCCTGACGAATCTAGAATCCAACACTTTCTCAACCTCAAATTCTTGTTGACTGTTGATCATAATAGGATCAGGTGACTGAAGAGGGGAAGAAAATCGATTCAGCATAGGCTTAATAAGAGAAACATGGAAAACATTAGGGATTCTCATGATGGTGAGCAATTGAAGTCGTACTGCCGTAGGGCCCACCAATTCTAATATAGGAAACGGGCCAATAAATTTAGGACCCAAGGAACACGTAAATTAATGTGAGTTGAGGATAAGCAAACTTTATCTCCTACAGAATATAATGGAGGTTTTCGTCTTCGTCTATCAGCTGCAGTCTTTTGTACAAGGGCCGATTTATCAAGACAGTTTTTTGTAGCCTGCCAGATGGCTGACATTTCTGCTACTAGTGTGTTAGTTGCTGGAAGTGGTCAAAAAGAAAAAATACCTGTGGAAAACCCGCCCATGGTAGGAGATCAGTCCAATTGTCTTGAGAGTAAGAAATATAGCATCGAAGAAATTGTTCCAGACATTGGTTGGTGCGTTCTGCAGCTCCGTTAGATTGGGGATGGTAAGTGGATGAGAATTGAAGTTTTATTCCAAGTAACTTGCAAAGTGCCCGCCAGAATTTGGAGATGAATTGGGTTCCTCGATCGGACACTATTTCAACCGGTAATCCATGCAGGCGAAATATATGTGTAATGAATAATTGAGCAAGTTCAGCAGAGGAGGGCAATTTAGGAAGAGGAACAAAATGAGCCATTTTGCTAAAGCGATCTACAGTAACCCAGGTGACTATATTTTTCTTAGAAATAGGGAGTTAACAAATAAAGTCCATAGAGAGGTGAGTTCACGGTAGGGAAGGAATAGGCAGAGGTTGAAGAAGTCCACAAGGAAGAGTATGAGAGGTTTTGGAAGTGACACAAACGGAACAGGCGGCGACAAAGTTCTTGACATCAGTTCTCATGGAGGGCCACCATACAGAACGACTAAGGAGATTGAAAGTTTTGTGGACGCCAGGGTGACCGGCCTGTTTGGAGTGATGGGTCAGTTGTAATATTTCTTTCTGAAGGGAGAGGGGAACAAAGGTTTTATTGGAAGGTAAGGCAGCCCAAGCAGAATCCTGAGCAGACAGAATCCGATGGCAAAGTCTTTAGAAGGACTTTAGAAGAAGGAGAACAAGAAATTCATGGAGGGATGGAGCTAAGCAGACAAGAATGCAGATCCAAGATTTCAGCAAGTTTATATCAGCACAGGTAGGATCAGGAGGGAGCTAGGGAAAAAAAAAGGGGGGGGAATGATTATTTAAAGTTACACTTAACTTGTTTTTACAGTGTACTTATCCTTTAAAAGGTTCCCAAGTGTGCACTGATCATCCATGATTCACTATCAGTACAGTGGTTCTACAAACTTGTGATGTTGCCCTGCTTTACTGTTTGGTTCTCTAATCTGATTGTTTCTGGTTGACATCTCCCACAACATACACATACACACTGGCTGCTATTACAGCCTCAGACAAGATATTGTTGTTGTACATGCTCAATGAGTTCAAACAACTCACTAGCCCAGTCCTTCCAGTTATTCAATATCTAAAAGGAGCAACACTTACAACTTTGTCACAGTAGTGAAACAGTTTTTCAAAAATGATCATAAGTATGTATGTATGTATTTTATTTCTTATATAGCGCTACATATTCCACAGTGCTTTACAATTATTTACTCATTTAACATCAGGCCCTGCCCCGAAGAGCTTACAATCTAATCACTTTATGTACACATACAACCTATCAGTATGTCTTTATGATTGTGGGGGAAACCGGAGTGCTCGGAGGAAACCCACGCAAGCACGGGGAGAACATACAAACTCCTTGCAGATGTGTCCAAGTGTGGAATCGAACTCAGGACCTCAGCGCTGCAACCACTAAGCCACTGTGCTGCCCTAGCAGTGAACCATGTGATACAAAATAATCATAGTTATACCAGTCTCATATATAAATAATGCTATTCTGTATTTGCAGCCAGTAATAGAAATGAAGGATTTGCACTAGAACTCATCACAGGTTAAATATCCACATACGGAATAATCACTAGACCTTTTGGCTGAAGACCACATTCACTCAATTTACTTACTAGTTTCTCCACTGCTGTGATGCTTGTAACAGTAATTAACTTCTTTCTTATGTTTAAGAGACTTTGATGGGGAAAGTGCTGCAGTGGCAGTGCTGCAGTAATAAAACCAGCCATTAAGACAGAAAACCAAGAGATTGATTTTATCGCACAATATAATAAAAAGAACAAATATAATAACCCAGGGAATATTAAAGAAGAACATCTCATCCAAAAACTTGACTTCAATCTCCAGGATCTAAGAAAATTAAAAGAAAAAAGATGCTTCATTCCTCATTTGGACAACATCACCAGACCTCTAACCAGTACCTTGTGAACATTTAGTCCATTCCAGGAAAAGAAATGCTTACAAGTCATGTGATGCAGCAATTACTTTAGCACAAACACACAAACACTTTAGGGCTTATTCAATAAGAGGTGGAAAAGTTTGCCAGTGCTATTAGTGCTATAAGTAGACAAGCAAAAATGTGTGATTGGTAAAGGGTGATAAATAGCACAAGTCAATTTTTGCCCTAATTTAATGGTCTATAAAACACTCTCTGTACCCCAGTGCAATAAAAGTGTTCTCTCAGGCTTGGCCACATAGATCTTCACTAAGATTATCTTTCCTTTTCAAGTGCTGCTTCCTCCTTGGCCATACATAACAGGAAAGTTCCGGTGGTTTTGCATTTCCTTTGAAATATGAACGTAAATTTTTTAGATTAAAAGTACAGGACATGATAGTGGAAAGAGAGAAGTAGATATTTAACTTTTCAGTCTCCTTTTGAATGATAAAGAGTCCCATGTCAAGATTTGTATGAAATCACAAAATATCCAATCAAATAACTGTCAATGTCAAGGGAGGATGGAAACACCTATTACCTTCAAAAAGGAACCAGAATACAATTTGTGCCATTGTCCAGCTTTTTTTTTTTTAGCACAACAGTTGTGGAAATAAAGCAATGCTTGATATATCTGTAGCACTAAATAGCTGTTTCAAGTTTTAAAACCAGCATTTCAATAGCAATATTAATGTTAAGAAGCCATTGTAAGCATGAAACAGGAGTTAATAGACTGCATCAATTCTGCTTTATGAAGCATCCCTTCCGGTCTATGAAACATCTGCTTGAAAAGATAAATGCCAGTTTTCAATTCAGAAATTTCTTTTTCACAACAACAAAAACAGGGTTATACCAGTCCATTACACTACTCATCTCTAGTATACAGGAGATAAACTTTTCTACATTTTGCACACTAAAAATTAAAGAGATAATTTACAATTATATTTGCAAGACATGTAAATAACATATTGGGAAAAAGAAACCTATTATTATGGGAGATACTGATATTCAGGAAAAAACCAAGATGGATACAACTTGTATCCTGGGTGATTACATGTGCCTATAACTCCCCCTTTCTGATGCCTTATAGTTACCTGCATTATTGGCACCTTAGGTCATCAAAAAATGCAAGGTGTGCCAGTTTGATAGGTGATTAAAACAATGGGAGCCAAGATATAGACATGAAAAGTGTTACTTAGATCACATAGACAATGACAAAGGTCATGCAAAAGCCAAATGCCTTATGAATCATGCTTTGATTCAGAATAGGGTCATGGAACTGATATGGTCATGGAACTCCTTGGCAACTTCTGATTATCCTAATATTTAAAAGAAGAAGAAAAAAAAGGAGGGAGGACCATTATTCATGCAGCAAAAAGGTCTAGTGGCAAGGAAAATATAATGAAGGTATATAAGTGGTCTTTAAAGATGGTGTAGCTAAAAAATTTGTGGTGCGCTGAGATCACCACTATCAATGATAACCCTTTTTGTAATCCCTTTCATGGAAATCCTGCGCTTGCTCCTGTGTAGCCACCATAATGTGAAAATTCTATACAGATTTGATTCTGAGATTAAAGGGCAATTCATAATCAAAGGGCAACTGTGGTTTCCAATTCTATCAAACTAGTTAGGGTCATATAAAAGCCTTCCATCATGCCTTGACATTGATCCACAAATAACATCCCTAGGGAAAATCTGTGAGAAGTTATTGCTGGAAAGGTTCAGGTTACTTCCAGCTTGAACACTTTTTTTTAACCATGTGACCAGTGTGTAGTTATTTGACAAGCCTCTGTCTGCATTAATAGGCTCTCCTTATTAACTGTCAATATTTTAATAATTTCTGTTTAGGTACTTCCACGGTATTAAGTCTTAACTGAGCATTCTTCTCCCCCAGTGTGGAGCAGAGGTCTGGTGCTGTCAATCAACTAAGTGGAAGCAGGAAATTTGAACACTCATCAGAATATAATTCTCACAGGCTGCAGACAGAGATGTGATTCAGGGCTCATTTTAAAGGAAAGATTGCAGGCTTTTATTTAACCCTAACTTCTACGGAGACCACAGTTGCCCTTTAAGTAAATACTTCGAGGGCTATGTACCAAGAGTCGCTATCACTCTCTATTGCCCCCTTTAGGCAATGCACTGAGCTGATAGTGGCTCTCAGTTCATTGTGACTGGATTTTGCCTTTTGTGAACCATTAACAACAAGTATCTGCTTGTGTTAGAAATTTCCTCTTAAAGAGCCGTTAATGGCTCAGTACATTGGTTGCGGCTGTTGCGCGACACAAATTTTGAGTATCATCGCAACTGCCATTAGTTGTGTCTTAAAGTCACGTTAAAGCTTGGTACATTGGTCAATGTGACTTTAAGACACAAATAGCTAATAACGGCACTTGGTACATAGCCCTGTTCCATTTTAAGCTAGGCATTCACAAGTCAATAAGTTTGCTCACTGGACTGCCCAATTGCAATTTTGGCCAATCAAGATGAAATATTACATAGTTTCCAATCATGACTATTTTTTAGGCTAAATTGGTTGGACATGTTCTAAAATCAAGGTCAATTGCACAGACTTCAATAATACACACACTTGTGGTCAACCCGTGTATGCCTAGCATAAGGTTTGCCTGTATTTCAGCCAATAATTACTTTTGTCAAACTGAGATAACTACACCTATTAAAATGTTTTATAAAGTGTTGAAACTTTACAGTACATTGTGCAGGAGATGTTGGTTTATAGTAAAATTTAATTTTTTTCTCCCTAATGAAAGTTAGTTGTTTGTACAGTAAGCCATTTCCACATTTACCCTGCTTGTACACTATTTGTAATCATCACCACTGTGTCAAAAGGAAGCTTAGTGACATTTCACTCCAATGCCAGTAATCCAGTACACTGTTGGAAATAAGCCTTTGTTCTCAGCAGGAACATTTCAGTAAAATGATCTAAAACAAACAGACACAGCACCCTAATTGTATTTGAAAAATTTGAAGTTGAAGTTAATTGGTGGCAAGATGCATATTTCTTTCTGTTTAAGAAATAACAAACCAAAAACACAATCTAGTGTGCTATGGATTACAGTAATGGCAAACATAATAATACATATATGGCTAATGTCGCACAGGTAGTTTCAATACTCTTAAAGGAGGAAGCATAATAATTAGCTTTAGAGAAGCCTTTGAACATTCACTGTTGTCCTCTGGAATGATCGGAACTGACAGAAAGTTTCTCTCCTTCATGGTTGTCCCCCTTTACTGAAGTATAGCGAATTGCCCATGGCTGTAGGGAGTGTGGCAGGCCTGAAAGTCCCATTCATCTGACATTAGGGTAAAGTTTTCAGATGCTATTCAGAAACTGTTACTGCTTTGTATTTAAATATGTCAATTTTATCCCCACACATCAGGTTTACATCACTAAATCTGGTTACAATTAAGCTGGATTCACACAGCACCGACAAAAGGCCGATCCCATCAGACACAACAGGAACGGTCTTTTACCCTTTTAGCCGGTAAATATGTTTTACAAAGTGGTTTAAAGTGCCTGTAAAGATATTAAAACGAAATACAAGTAATTAGTAACCATATTACAGAGAAATATATAGCTGGTTACATTCTCAGTGCAGGAGATAAATATATGCATATATGCATTCAGGCAAATGTGCATTTCAGTACAATGGATTAACTTTGGGAAGCATAAAAACTGGGCTTTTTCTCCTGCAATTCAAAGCCATCCTTTAGGGAGACCCATCTGATCCACATTAATATAATTCCCTCATAACCACATTATTATCCAAATTGTGTTCCCAAACACAGGTATCCATTCCACTTGTTAATGACTTTAGTGGAAGAAGAAGGAAGACAGAAAATGATGATCCATGGCTTTTAGGATTTGTGCAGCTGTGTGAGTGAGACGTATATAAACATGAGCCAGATCTTTGGAAGCCCTCCAAATAATTGTAACACTGTAAGAATCACTCCCAGTATTGTCATACAGAGCATATTCCTGGCTGCAAGGAATAGTGGAAGTTGATGTTTTGGATATCCAGATGCTTGGTCAAGCTCATATAAAAGTCATAAAGCAGATGTAAGCCTGGTAAAATTGTAATTTCTAAAATATGGATTAATAAGCTCAGTATGAAAACGCCTTAAGGCCTTCCAGGTAATGTCTACTAAATAAATAAACAAATAAGGAAACATTTTTTACCTCTTCTGTCTACAGTACATTTTTCACCCTCTACCATATTTGGCAAAAAGTCTATCAAATAAGACATTGTAAAATGCCACAACATCGGTCATAACATTTTATTTTGCTACTAATGGTCAGATCCATATTGACAAACATGCATAGAGCTAAAAAATACAGTGCAGGTTCTAACAGCATAGCTATAGGTCTAGTGCAGGTCATCTGGGGCAGGCAATTTGAAGGAAGGGGTGAGAATGCAAAACTGCATCTCAAACAAACACAATGTGAAATGTGTTTTCCAGTCCTACTTGTTTTAAGCTGAACTAAAGCATATTTGCAGGTGGGTATGGATACTAAACTCCTTGTAAACCTTTCCTATTAAAGGGCAAGTCACCCCTCAAATGAAAAATTGTATATAGGTAAATCACCCAAAACTGCAATAGTCAGAGATATAAAGGATCAAGAGCAGGGGGAAGGGGAGAACATTTTGATGTATAACAATCAAGTAGGTCCTACATTGTGAGCTCTAACAGGGGGATCCAATATCCTGTGCTAATGGGAAAATAAGCACTACATTCACACTAACTTATGTTAGCGAAGGTTTTGTGCTGCCTGTGCCATGTCGCAATTTTTTTTAAATTTTGCTCAGTGCAAGCGATGCAATAAATTTTGCACTATTTTTTTGCATGAAATCTAACGCCTTTTCAATTGTGTCTTTAAAGCCGTGCAAAAGCTTGCTGCTAACCGCTGGTGTTTTTGCAATGTATTAATTGTCGCAAAGTGGTTAATACATTGGGGCACTGATGCGCAAACTGCGGCTCTCCAGATGTTTGAAAACTACAACTCCCAGCATTCCTATGCATCTCTCTGCAGTTGAGGAATGCTGGGAGATGTAGTTTTCAAACATCTGGAGAGCCGCAGTTTGAGGATCACTGCATTGGGGGAACAAGTGCAGGTAGGTTGTGAATGTGAAATTTATTGCATCTCCTTCTTAGTCTATTGGATTTTTTGGGGTTTGGGGGGGTTGATTTACCTATATACATAATGTAACTGTATTTGGTATATGCTAAAATAAGAGCAAATATCAGATTGTGCTATTAATTTATAGCAACCAATCAGATGTTAGATTTTAACTGTGTTAAATGCAGTTAGATAACATCTGTTTGGCTGCTGCAGATTAATAACATGGGCCTTTGCACTTTTTATTGCATTGGCCCTATGTTTTAATGATCAGTGAAGAAAAGTACTTCATATTAATTATGCATTTTATTGGCACACTTTTGCAGTCTAACAAATTCAAGATTTTGCAAAATACAATTAAATATTGATATTTTACTAAATACTAAAGTTTTATTAATATTATTTATAAGGATAATGATGTTTATCATCATGTAAATAATATCTGTTTGGTTGGTGTCAAAATGATCACAATCATTACACCTGCTGGTTAGTGTTTTCCCTTTGGAATAAGCTCCACTACTTGCCCTCTCGCTTTCCTATTCTTCATTTGCACCTTTGGCCTTAGACAACTCATTAGTTCATTTGGATTCCAGTATCACCAGTATGCTCATGATACCCAAATTTACATCTCTGACCCAGATTTCCCTACACAGACTTCCCAGGTCCTTTACTGTCATAGTGCCATCTTTGCTCTCATGTCCTTTCGCTTCCTCAAACTGAACATGGACAAATCTAAAAATTGTAATTTTCCCACCATCAGGATTTATTCCCCTCCCTAGATTTACTATTAATGATTCACCGATATCCTCGTCTCCTCATATTTGTTGCCTGGGAATAATGCTAGATTCAAATCTTTCCTTCAAAACCCATGTCAACACACTCATCTCAAAAACATCACTCGCATTTGTCCCTCTCACATGACACTACCAAAACTCTAGTTCATGCCCTAATCCTATCCTGGCTTGACTACTGCAACACCCTCCTGTGTGGTTTACCAAAGCATGGTATTGTCTTGTATTAAGAGAGGTATGGATTCAAGTAATGGATTCAAAGAATTGGTAAGGCCTTGTTTGGAATATGTAGTGCAATTTTGGAATCCTGAGTACAAAAAGGACATCTTTGATATGGAAAGGGTTCAGAGAAGGACAACCAAATTAATAAAGGGATTGGGGAAGCTTGAATATGAAGAGAGACTGGAAAAGTTACAATTATGTACGCTGGAGAAAAGGCGCTTACGTGGGGTAAGATTACTGTGTATTAATACATTAACGGGCCATGTTCACCAATAGAGCATGTCAGAGGACACGTGGACATCCCTTAAGATTTAAAGAATAAAGGTTTAGGATTCAATTTCGTAAAGGGTTTTTCACTGTGAGAACGGTAAGGCTATGGAACTGTCTTCCAGCAGACGTTGTTATGGCAGGTTCACTGGTCAGTTTTAAAAAAAAGCTGGATGAGTTTCTGCAAACAAGGTATGTTGCAAGTTACTGGTATTGATACATAAAGTAGAGTTGGTCCAGGGAAATTTCCGATTGCCACTTGGAGTCAGGAAGGAATTTTTTCCCCCTTCATAAATTTGGTGGTTTCTTTTGCCTTCCTCTGGATCAACAGTTAGGCAGGAAATGAGGATATTGCTAGATGGGTTGGACTTGATGGACGTATGTCTTTATTCAAATTATATCATCCTTGTCACTTCTTCTCATGTCCGCATATTTGAACTTTGCTCTGGAACTCCCTCCCTCCGTCATTTGCCATCTCTTAATATCTTCAAACATAACATCAAAACCCACCTCTTCAGGCAAACATATAACCTGACCTAAAACATTACTCCTTTTAGTGACCCAACATCCCACCTGCTAATCATACTTCACTGCCAATCTTTTACAGCCTACGGATTCACTTCACCTTATGTATCACCCCCATTCCCTCTAGACTGTAAGCTCACTGGGCAGGGTCCTCTTTCCTTGTGTATCATGGTAAAGCTGTAAATTAACTCATCGCTTTGTTCACTTTTATGTTTTACCCTTATACTGTATGCAATATGTATGATTTTTATTACATGTACTACCCATGTATTTAATAGGTGTGAATATGCAATTGTAAAGTGTCACAAAAGATTTTGCCACTTTATAAATCCATAATAATAATAACGTATAGTAAGTTTATGAAATGTATTTAACCCACTGAATGTCTCAGGTGTTATTATAATTTTACTTTTGATAAATACCTTTTATGGAAATAATAATGATAACACAGTAAAAATAACACAGTAAAAATAACATATATTAGGGTAATGTATTCCTTATCCCTGTTGTCAGCTCCAAAAGCTAGAAACAGCAGTTAATATTTTTGCTAATAGACGACACTGATCCTAATTGTAAATTATGTTAGCATCTGGCCTGAATTTTTCACTGTGCTGGGTGTGCAGCTCTGTTTGCAGCTCTCTACTACATCCTCTCTCATTTCCATGCCAGGATATAAGATTCCAAACCATCTTAACTATATGTCAACAGACTTGACACTTAATGGGAACGCACAGCTTTTCCTTTTTCCTGCAATACAGTATCCATGTCCTTAATGAACTAACAAAATAACTAACTAACTAACAACTATCACCTAATTTCCTATAACAAAACAGAAGATCTGAACAAAATATAAATCGAGCATTTTATGTTTTCAAATGAAAAGATCCCCTAGTTTTCTGCACTATTGACATAAACTATTTAGTTTTATGCCAAAGAAAGTAAGATAAATGAAATGCATTTGATATGAATTGCAAAGAAAGGGAAAACTCAGATGACAATAAGCTGGAAATGAGTCCTCTTTCCTGTGTATATTAAATGGAAAGAACCTGACAGATCATTTGCCAGTCTGACATCGAACGTTAAATAGACTACAACCTACAATGTCATTTCATACCAGAGAAGTCATTTTTGTTCAAAATAGAACAAGGGCAAAACACTTGAACGCAGCACTCAAGTAATTTTCAACATCCCGTATTGTTGTGTCTCTAGAATAAGATACTATATATTTATGGTATAATAATATCAGATAATCCAGTTATCTTGCATTGTAAGATGCACTGTATTTCATATACTATAGAGAAACATTTCACATAAAAGTTCTTATTGTTAAAAATTGTGCTAATTTTGTCCCAACTAATCAGATATTATTTAACATTTAAAAGCTAAAATCTGATTTGTTGGGGCAACATTTAGCACTATTTGCAACGATAAGAACTTTTATTGAATAACCCTTTTGTTTTCTTATGCTTGTCATACAGTATTTAAAGAAGATATATCACCATATTTTCATCATATTTTTTTACATTACAGCTCGAAAACTGCTGATTAAAATGCTTGTGAAGGTTCTCATTCATCCCGGTCATGGTATATCTGTTGTATTCTGTTGGATCAACTGGACTTAAAGTTTATTTCTTGAAGATGTTTCACTAGACATTCACTAGAAACCAAGCGTGAATTGTGGTGTTTGTGTGTTGGGGGGGATTCGACACCAACTGTCTGCCATGTACAATGATGTTTTGACACCTTACCCTGGGCAGTTTCAATAGCACCTTTTAGCCACAATTTCCAGGACTTTCCAGGGTACTTATTGCCAACAGATTCTTGTACAAGTCATTTGGAATTGAGAAAGCCAGTCGTATGACTAGCGAAACGTCTTTCAGAACTCAACTGGAATTAAAATGATGTATTACTCACTTTTCTGGTTGCTACACAATAATTCTGCAGCAATATACCAAGCAGGAAAACTTTTACTACAGTATTCCTGTCAATCCCTCCTTACAGTCCTACTCAGGTGTGCCTCACACAGAAAGGCAAATTAATTTTTCCTTTTCCACCTCTGTGTTTAAATCATATGCAAAAGAAGACAAACAAATGTTTGCTTTAGTGTAAGATACTTGTGTCATTGCAGTATTGTATTATTAGTCTTTTGGCAACAATCCCTTTTGAGAGAGATTTTTTTTTCTTTAATTGCCAATTACTGAAAACTATAATTCTTCTCAATTAGAACTGTAACATTTTTTAGTTGATCTGTCCCCTATTTTTATAGATATCCAATCTGGAGCATTTTACATTTCAGCTGTCATTTAAGTGCCTTATTTTCATAAACTCTACTGCTAAGTGAAGTTTTGCAATAGCTAGAAAGTTAACAGTTGGCAAGGGTGTATAGAATTCCTTTCCCAGTACTGACACACTGATTATTGAGCATGCTTCCGGGCCCCTGACTACCTCCACACAGGTTTCAACCCTTCCGTGCAGCCTTTTTAAACAGCCGATCGCACATATAAAGAAAATGGACGGTAGTAGGGCCTGCCACAAACCCATAATCCGTGCAGCCTTTTTAAACAGCCGATCACGCTGTTTCAGGTCCGGTCTTTTAAACAGCTGATTGCGCATATTGTTTCTTCATACGCGCGACCGGCTGTTTAAAAAGGCTGCACGGATTATGGGCTTGTGGCGGGCCCTACTACCGCCCCCCCCACGTGGTCGCGGGGGTGGTAGTTACGCCACTGACTGGTAGGATTTACCTTTAATGCAATTCTGTTATATTTACTACAGATATATTTTGATAAACAAAAGTATTAAATGCCAATGTGGCATACCCACAGCAATAGATCTTACAGTTTATACATAAGGTCAGCATCATAACTTCAAGGGCTAATATATCACCATTTGAAGATTCTTTCTGTATAAACACTAGTATCATGAAGACAAAAGGTTAATGAAAAACAATTACCAATAATGCTTCACATAACTTAGGCACCATTATAGAAAGACAGCAGCATTCAGAAGGGAACTTGAGCTCTAATGGGTTGTTGATAATGAATTTTATTTTTGAACGAGCTGCCCTTTTAAGCCTTATGAACGGCTAAGCAAAGAAAAAATAAAACCAAGTCTCTAATAATTGGTTTCATTGGTTAGTTGTCTGAATTTCTGTACAATGACCTCTCATTAAAACACAACATAGGCCATCTTTGTTTTGGCCAAGATATTTTCCACCTTCTGGTTGGACTGCACCGTGCAGGGCACAGGTTAAATACCATAATCTTGAATTTTAAGTTTTGACATTTTTTTCTACTGGAAAAATAACAAAACTTTCTTTTTTGCATTAACTAACAATTTAATATTCCATATATATATATATTATATATATTCCATATATAATATTCCATAACTAGATTGTAAGCTCTCAGGGACAGGGACCTCATTACCTCTTGTGGCAAAGCTCTAGCACTTCTATTTATAAAAGTTAAATATTTATGTACTGAACTATCTATGTATTTAACCCTCTTGTATGACTTTATTGTATTTTAATACTGTACAGCGCTACTTCCCCAAGTGGAGCTATATAAATAAACATATACATACATACATATCAATGTGCATTCATTTTAGTTGTGACTTACAAAATTGCCCTGACAGCATCCTGTGAAAGCTTTTGAGTTATAAGGGAAAAATGTAATTTTTAATTCCATCATATACTTTTTAAGGGGGGATCCTTTCATGTCCTAATTGCAATATAAACAACCATGATGCAACTGCTTAAATCTTTACTGTCCTACCCACTGGCTTAATTTCAACTTATTACTGCCTGGAACACATGGCTTCATATTATCACCTGAGCTGACATTTTGGTGAGATTAGTGTGGTGACTGGTGCTTTACTGCACAACCAATTGTTCTGTTTTTAAAAAAAATTGGTTGATCCCGATGATCAGACATTTTGGTTAATCTCAACGGATTGTGCAGTCTATAAGAGGCCTCACAATAAGTTGGGACAGAATATCTGCTTGTATCATTTTTATTTCATCCAATATTATAACAATCTGTAGTTACCTATCCTCCATATTACATAAAACACTTTAACTGTATGTTCCTGACGATACGTGCTCTCTGTTATTTGTATGTTACATCCAGGCTTGTAATCTGAAACAATTTTGACATTGGGGACAAGATTTAAGCCGGTAATTGACTGAGCATGCCATTGTCACCAGAATGATAATGTCTTCAGCAGTCTCGGATACCTTTTGATGTTTAAAAAGGAATAGATGCTGTTTGTGATCAGTAAGTCAATCAATCACTGCATTCCTAGCACAAAGTTAAGGATGAGTAAACATGATTGTCTACAGCATTATATATCAGTGTGTTGGAAGATGAATCAACTTTTCAGTAAAATGTGAAAAAATAGAAGTAAACATATAACAATCTAGAAGCATGATTTATGTTTTGTAAACAGACATTTCAAAAATCAGCTTAGGCTATTTACTGTGCATTTTGTGTAAAGATTGACAGATTTTTTTTCACTACAAAATCAGTTGGCACATTAGGTGAAACTATAATAAATCCCCAAGTATGAAAAACATAAAAAGAAAATTTGTGAGCAGAGATGTGACCAGCTCAAGCCGTGGGAAAGTGAAAGGACAGGAAACATGAAGGTCCAAGTACAGGAAGCAGACAAGGTAGTTAAACTTTAAGGGCATGATATGTGGATCCATGTCCAAGAGAAATACCTGCCCCCTATAACTAAGAGGATATATTTGAACATTCATTTATACAATTCCTTTTATTATTCTGTTAAAATAAACAATGCTTTTTTAAAAAAATAAATTGAATGTACACTGGAAAGTGCATCAAAATATTCAATATGGTCTGTTGTTAAAAAGTTTATTTAGGGGGATTGAGCAAGAAACTGAACTGCCTGCTCTAATAACATTATGGCTTATGATGCATTTTGTAAGTGCATTCAGCCGTTTCTGGGCTATAAGTCAGGAAAATACTGTATATTTTAACCTAAAGATTGCCTTTAATACTTTACAAATGTATGCTATCTTTTAAAAAATAAACAAAATGGCATCCTTGAGTTGACTATCAAGCCTGCTTCCTTTAGCAGATGGTTTACATAGTTCTATTCTTGACAAAGCACTATTAATAAATGACAGCATTTTCAGAAGTGAAGAACATATTCCGATGCCAAGCACCAATGTGGGAATGGGCAAAGTGAAAACAGAATACACATGTTTTACAATAATAAATGTCAATCTCAACAGCTGATAGGATCACGATTTACTCATTGCTTCCAATTTTGGGCACAAGACATTAAAGGGTATGTCCACACTTTATACTAACTTTTTTAGTATAGATATTGGTCCCCCAGCCCCAACCGCATTACTATTAGAGCAAGAAAGTCCCCTAATCTTTACTTACCTTACCTCTCTCCTTCACCGCACAATCATGGCCCTCTGCTTGCATAGAACTGCAAGCAGGGGGCAGAACCGGCAGCCGCGTCTGTGATTGGCTGAGAGGCAGCCATTCACGGACGCGGCTGCCGGTAGTGTAGAACGGTGAAGGAGAGAGGTAAGGTAAGTAAAGATTGAGGGACTTTCTTGCTCTAATAGTAATGCGGTTGGGGCTGGGGGACCAATATGTATATTATGGGAAAGGGGTTTAATGCTAGGGGGAGGGAGACCAAATTGGGAGGGAGAGGGAGGGGGGCTCTTCTGCGCATGGAAAAATTCTCCCGGAGGGGATTCAGGAGGCAGAGTCCTATATGAACTCTGCAATACTCCTGGTGGCCAGTTTTTGTGACTTTGGGGAGGGATAACAGGGCATCCATTTGGATCTGGGATGTAAGTTAAGGATTTTTATACACTACAGATTGGGGCCAGTAGTGGGGGGGATTATAGTTTTGGGGGTGGGCATGCCCTTTAACTATAACAATGTTTAAATGTCAAATACACACGAATGACAAAATTATTTATTTTTCTTTTCTTTGAGCTTATCAACTTTTGGTAACGACAACCTTGAATCAATGTTAAAATATATTGTTTCTTTAGCAGTCTGAGATTATCCCTAATCAGAACATCCAAAGTTATTATAAAAGGAGGGCAGGACACACCCATTTATAGTAAAGAACTGCCAATCACATTTAGTAAAGAACTTCCCTTGGTATCACTATGTGTAAAAAAAATTACTATAAAAGAAAATTCATCTGTTACTGCATGGTAAACTTTTTGATCACAAACTGCCTGCAGCAGACACCCAAAGCTTCAGTTAGCTCAGTCTGCAGCTGACACCCAAAGCTTTGGTCTGCTGCTCTCTGTGCTTCTGCAATGTCTATGATTCTGTGAGTGATTGAGCACAGAGAGAGGTTAAATGCGAACTAGGAGTGGGCTGAACAAGACATGAGGAGATATAATGAAAGGGAGCACTGAGAGAAGAAATTCCAGGCAGCTCTACATCACAGAAAGGATAAAGGCCAGTCTTTTTTTTCACTTTAATGTACCTTTAATCTTTAATTCTCCTTTAACCAAACATTTCTACCAGCCACTGTCACCGATAGAGGCCACAGGTTGTGTGGTCATCAGAAAACAGAGTGTAAGGAGATCAGATCAATAAATTGTGTATTTTTGTGGCAGATGACAGACAGGTTCCAGTGTAATCTGTCTTTTCTTTTTCTACAAATTTGCATGTACCCTGCTTTAGAGTTCCACACACTTTACTTCCCCATTCAAGGACCACAACTTAGATGCTAAATAAGCGTGTAGCTACATTTATGCTTCTGTTTATTTGTCCAGTTCCCTAGTTTTACCTCTCACGCTCTTCCTTCATCTTTTCAACTTCAGTTTCTTCCTCTTTTAGTGTAATTTGCTTTTGGCTACTTTTCTCCTTATCTTCTTTTTTCTTTATAAGCCTGATGAAAAAGTAAGCAACCAAGAAAGGGATTTAGCAACATATTTTCTACTAACACAGCACAGTAGAGAATGTTTCCGATACCTTACATTTATATGACAATCTGGGTATTACAAGATACAGGCTGTCACAAGTGGAAGCTACACCAAGGTAAATAACAGCGACAGTGTGAATTTTTCTAAAGATATTTAATCAAAACAACTGTTTTTAATATAGAGAAGTTCCTAAATTTAGATACTAAGCTTTTTAATGGTACACTGTAATTTAATTCATAGGTGGAAGAGGAGCATAAAAATTTTAATTGTTATCGCCCAAAAATGCCATTGAACACAAATCTATATCTTGCTATCCTTCACTGAACCACAATAAACACAATACACAGAATATAACAAGTCAGCAAAAAATCAATAATTTGCAAATTAATTATCATATCTGTATGGTATTTATAATAAACATATAACATAGTATAATGTATTTTTTTACCAATGCAGGTAAATAAGCACAACTTGTGCCCCTAACCTGAACAAAGGAAAGTTACACTTCTTTGGGCTTAAAGAGACATGCTTTAAGCATGTAAGTAATAATGACCGGGAAACCCATGTATTACCACTTAAAATTCATATATATTTTATTGGTAATATTATGTTCCATATGAACATTTTCAATAATTGTTGTATAGACTAAAAGGTGCCCATACAGATTAACAAAATAGGTAAAATTTCATAAGATTCAATGGGATCAACATTGTGGAAGATCTTTTCAAAAAGAACATCACTACATGTATGCTCACCCAGCTGACCTTCCACACAAAGAAATGGAAGGTCGGTTGAGGGTATGTACATGGGAGGTCGATTGAGTGTATGTGTGTGCCATCACATATAGCAGAACAGATTCCAATCAAATCATTGGTGCAATAAACAACAGCAGTTGCATGTGTATGGTCAGCTTGTTTTGTTCAGTAGTTTGTCCAGAGGTGTTAGTCTTAAGGTGCCCATACACTACTTGTCCAATCTACCTAAGAACCGCCTAGCCTGTTCTTTTATGCAATCAATTTGCAATCACAAAATAAATGGGCCAGATGGAATTATCTCAAGATAAAAAAAAATGCTTATAAATGTGGCCTTTAAACATTAGATCAATATCTCTAATCTAATGTCTGCCTAGTGTATGGACAGCTTAAGGCCGGGTACACATAGATGAATTTTCCACAAGCAAGCAGTTGGGTGGGATGAATCACTGTTGAAAGTAGCCATGGCTGACAGTTTGCCGCAACCGATTGCATGAGGCTGCATGATTGGCTCGTTCATCTGATATCGTTTGCCTGTGATGGAAGAAACGCTGCAGATTTTTTGCCTGGACCGACCAATATCCGAAAATATTGGTTGGTTTGGCTGAAAAATCTGCTTTTTTTTACCCAGCCTAAAGAAGATTTTTGAAAAATGACATTTTTCAACGATCAGGATACACACAGAACTGCATAGGGAGAACATTCGGGACTATGTGTTTCCCACAACGGCTCAGCAGACAGGAACAGCGGCTACACATGCTCGTTCGGGAAAGCCGTTACCCACACTGCTGATAAAGCCCCAATACCGACGAGCTTAAGTCTCTCTGGTCAAAAGGTAGATATTATGACCCAATCGCCGGTTGAAGATATAATTTGGTCACGTCCAATTAAACTTTCATCCAAAAATACTGAAATATCAATCAAGTAAAATATCGGCCCATGTCTACCTTGCCTTAAACTTTCTAAGTTTCTGAATTATCAGTGGGCAAAACAAAGTAGGTTCCCAGGACTCCACAAGGCATAATTACTTACATGATTGGTGCTTGTGGAAGTGTTTCTTTTTAAGTGGAGACAACATTATCCTTTTAACTATTTTTATTTAGATTAAACACCATTATTTAAATTGTGTTATATTTTTCTGTGTGAAAAAGGATTAAGTGTTTGTAGGTGCTACCAGCATAAGTATTTACTGGCATGTCATCTTTAGCTTGATTTTTGAAATATTAACTAAAACTAGAAGTATTGAAATAAACAACCCACTACACCAAAATGCTCAATTTCTTTCTTTGGCCTTTCAGCATTGCACAGGTGCAGAGGGTCTTAACTGACATTAACACATGCACATCAATGAACTATGTGGATAACATATTCTAAAATTCCTAACTTACTGAACTGGGGCAGGTGGGGGGAATGAATGAGACAGTTTTGCTATAGGATTGCTATATCTCTGGAATGATGTACTACCTCCATATTTAAGTATATGCCACAGTATCCTTTAGGACTCCAGTTACAGTACTGTTCACTAAGGTAACAGCTAGTTGGTTCCATACATGCTATTGGACAATATCAGAATGCATAACTACAAACCTGAAATAGATTCTTTGTAAAAAAAAGTTACATTCAGCACCATAACTGTGTACCGTATGTGCATTTTGTCTGGCAAAAAAGCATTTTATATGTATGAAACAAATGAAGTGTGCAGTCTGTTTTCCAAAACACAGCTTAGCAAGTAGGCAAATGTAGTGGGGACAAGCACCTAACCAAAGCCATTTAAACATTTTACAGGAATATTCACACAACAATATTAGCACGGCAGCACCTCATTGCCAACAGAAACGATAAACTAAAGTGAAGAATTAAATGAACACAAAAATAAGAAAACAATGGATTTTATGAGCAAGTTATAAGATAAGAAAGAACTTGTAAATACACATGCAATTATAATTATGCCTTTTCAATAAGTATTTTGCTAAATAAAAGGTCCTGTGGATAGTATTCTGATGTAAAACAATAATTTAAAGTCTGCAATATCACACTGAATAAGGAGGACCCAAAAGATTTCTGCATTTTACAAAATACATTTTTTTAATTATGTCATGGTATTAAGGCAGTAGTATATAGTAACATAATCTGGTCTTATGTGTGACTTTATTGATTATAATCAATACCAGACCATAATAAGGTAAAAGGTATAAAATAAACAGGGCAATGTAGCAAGAGCTGTTTTTCGAAAACCCACCCTAATGGCAATATTGTGTTATGGGCAAAATGTTAGTGCTGCTTGCTACGGTATATTGGCACCAATTATTATCTACTTTTAATTTCCAAAAATTAAAACCTGTGGCCAAAAATACAAATGGGAAAACAGTGTGACAGAACTACCTTCTGTCATAGGTCTTTTTTTGTTTTCCAGTATTTTGTTATTTTGTTTATATTCTAAGTGAACTGAAGACAGTTTGCTTTTTGTACCTTAAAGGGCACAAAAGACAATTTATTGAAGGAAAAGTCAAAGCAAAATTTTACCTTTTTCAATTTGTGACACGCTATATTTTTGGAGCTGCTTTCAAACTCTGAGCTGTTGGTCACGCCTGTCTAGGGGAGAATTACATCCAAAAAGATAAATTTCTTCATATGCTCGATTACTACAGACGTGATCTGCAAGTGGAAATTCAACTGTAACACTGCTGACTTGGCCACTCCACCAATTACATATTTAGAGTGCCACTTTAAAGGTCACAGATTTTAACCAACTTGAAATGCGCTTAATGTCACTTTCTTTATTAAGCATCAATAAAAAACTGCCCATGGGATAGAAAAAAACTGGAGAGGCCTTTTATCTAGCAAAAGATTGAACTAAGATCATGGTAACACAATGTTTTCCTGTTGTGTGAGTTGAACCCACACACACTACATGGCTATACTCGCTCTAAGAATAACCAAAGGGGAAGTAGTATTTGCACAAGTAAATAAAAACAATTTTGATGCAATAACCAGCCTGCAGAGATAAAGCCAATGGTTTTATTTTTTAATGCTGCCCCCCAAACCATCTGTGGGTATAAATCAAGAGAATAAAATCATTCTGAATATTCATGTTTTTGAAACACAATACAGGAAGGTTTGAAAAAATATCACAAAGCACAATTATCCATTATGAACTGACAACTCCTTAAAAGGGTGTCGTCTGGAAGTTCGACACATTACACCAATGGCTCTAGCAGAATTGTTAAATGGAAACAATGTCGTTTATATGCTGTTATCGATTCTTAAAAGAAGAGACAGCTATAGATGCATTTTAATGAGCTGCTTTTCTAGGAAAAGGTATGAAAAAAATTGAAAAAGCCAAGATGGGAAAATGTTTAAATCAAGTAAAAATTGGATAAGTGGGCAGAAAACAGATAAAACACTAATGAGGTATGATTTCAAGACCACAAAGGAATAAAAAAAATGAATACAAATTGCAAGCCTCTCTGCATGTGTTAGGTTAATTTATGCTATTACTAATGCTGCAAAATACATTTAGGAGATACACGATAATATGAAAAATACCCATTAAACATGTAATTACAAACTTTGTACACAGACCAATAAGCTAAGGAATTGTTCAGGTTCAAACCAAGACACAATTTGTAGAAAGATTGTCATGAGCTCTGTGAAACTTTCCTTAAAATATCTGCCTCTATATACAGTGTTTGTCACCAGATTAGTCTTCCTTGATTGGGCACTGAGTATATTACCCAGATAAAGTTGCAGTTCATTAAATTCTGTAGAGGACTGCAGAATGGTGTGCAACAGGATGGTGGACAAGAGAGCCATTACCATTGTTCTATTTAACAACTAAAGCCTTAAAAAAACAATAAATATGGAGGACAGGGCAATTTAATTTAAAAACATTAATCTGCATCTCACCTCCCATTTTGCTGGGGCTGTTGAGAAATTTATCTTACTAACCTGTGGGTTATGTGGCTTATTGGCCTGCATTCCAACCTCACAGGCAGACCTGCTGTTATAGTTATTGGCTTATTTTTTCCACAGTCCCAGTCCAAAGCTACTACAGGAGTTTCTAACTATCAGGTCACTGTTCACTTAAAGTCTCTGGCCAATTGTGTTACATTCCAGTATAAAAAGACTCCAAAATGTTTGGAATCTTACCAAGGTCAGGAGATATGGTCACAAAGAGCATATAAATACATGGGCACAGAGACCCAAGGTGTACTGGAAATGTTTGCACTCTACGTAATCTTAGTAAATCTACAAGTAAATGCTATGTAATGCAATTAATACTATTTACCAAAGTGGTATGTGTGGATGCTTTCCACATATTATAGTAGTATATAACATTAAATTTACTTTGTTTTGATTCCCCAAATATGGTGGTGGGATATGGAGGATTTGATGGTATAACAAACACCATTGAGTCCCCATCGTAATTATTCAAAGGCAAATACATGCCCTCAAAGTGACTTCTAAGACTAGTGACAGATAAGTTTTAGCTGCCACAATTTTTAACACTATGAAATGCAGGGATTAGCATCCCACAACCCCCAACAATATTTTACCATCCAAAACCTATGCTTGATCCAATAAGAGCATTTTTTGTACTTTTTACTCTTTATTTGGGTGTTTGATGTTTGTTTTTGTTTTTTGTTGTTTTACTAAAGACTTGTAGATTTAAAGTATTGGTGTTAATCTTTGTTTTCATATGTTAATAAAGAAATCTAGAGATAATAAGGACAGAGGATTGAAGCAGTCTCTTTCCAAAGTGTTCTCCTTCTGTTTTTGCTATGGAATCCTGCAATACGCTCGGCATATATTCATGGACAGCATAATGTGAATATTTTGATTCCCCAAGCCAATTAGATGACAGCATGGCAAACAAATCTAAAAACGTACTCTACTGAACCAGAATGTCCTTATATATACATAGTTTGTGTGATGCATTTATGCCACTCATGATTTTAAGTTAACAAAATGTTGACTTGTGGTTATCAAAAGGATTTTTCTCACAGTAGCATCAATTCTAGTGTTGGTTCAGCTCATCTTAAAGGTAAATAAAAAAAGCCTACCATTTCTATTACTAATTTCCCCCTAAGGATATAAGAGGGTAAACAATCAAATAGAGAAACCATTCAGTGACTCTTCAAATGGAGTATGAAGGAAATTGAAACTTTTAAATAATTGCTTCACCAGTTCTTTAATGTCAAACAGTATCTCTTGTCAGATGACATTCAGTACATTCCCATTTACAGTATAAACCTATTAAACCACTAAGCTGCATGAGGGAGGGTGTGATTATTATGCATGCCATAATTATTTTATAAGCACAGTACAGTCACATGACAGCAGATGGGTGTAAAATACAGATATTTAGAAAGATTTAAAACGGGTAATAATTTTTGTACTTAAGAATTCTAGTTTTTAACAAAACTCAAGATTTTGAGTTTTGTTAATAGAAATACGCTGTATACTGCAGAACCCTCAGGAAATAATAGGTTAAACTAAGAACCCCCCCCCCCCCATTGAGTTAAAACATTAATATTAAGGGAAAAATAGGCTTTCTTCAAATAGCCAGCTGCAGTGCTGACAGAACTGACCAAAACACTATGTTGAATGTGCAAGAGGAACTCCATCAGCACTGAAAATGCTGATGAAGGCTTGGGGCCATTGTTGGACTTGACTCCGTGGCTTGTTTGATCTAACAAATATAACCAACCTTGATGCCAACCTTGATGCCTCCTTGCAGATTCTAATAGAACAACTGTATATTAAATATGTTTTATTGACCCCTGACAAATCTCATAAAATGCCTTTTATAACAAAGTTGAATTGTTAAATGGAAAACAATGGTGGAGATGATTACTCTTTATAAGCTAGCACATTAAACATAAGCAGATATTTCTTAGCATTAGATGATTACTTCAAAAGCACATTTCCTGAGCTGTGACTGCCTTGTGTAAAATGTCAGCCACATTTAACATGTTAGCACACTGCCAACAAGGAATTAACTATGAATTAAAACACGTTCAAATAGCTTTAGGACTTTTAGATAAAAGTTTGCACTGGATTCTTCCCCAGTGCAAACTGGAAGGAGCAGACATTAAAATGGTCATGGCTGGATTCAAGACTTCCATGCATATGCGGTTACCATTGTGAATAAGCAGACAGATTCCAATGAAATGTTTTGGTAATTTGCCCCCACACCTTGCTGAGCTGGTGACTACATCTGATAGATGACTACTATACTTTTTGTTCATGTTTTTAAGTTGAATGTGTTTTCTCCTGTTTACAAGAGAGAAGTGCACACTGTTTTAGTTATTTGTTTTAGTGTGGAATATTCTTTTGCCTATTTCAGGTATATATATTGAACTTGTCTATGACCCATATGTGGTAACACCAAGAGGATTTTGCCACACTGCGGCTGTTTTCTGAGGTGGAAGAAACAGCTGTTTGTTAGAAATGATATAATCTATTCAGGCTCATGCATAGTTTATATTTCATTCTCTCCTAATCTACTTTTACCTGTACATTATATACAGTAGACAAATGCAAAGCCTTCAAATGGAAAGCCCACAGACTTGCTAACGCAGCTGCTGAATATATACATTTCACTCTCATAAGGTTTGTTTGATATTTTGCACAATATGATTGGTCATACAAAATTCCATGGAATGATAAAAGCTATTTTGAGAATGTTTGGTCAAAACCACACAAATTGGTCAGCTGGCGTGTATAAACAGGGGGTTATGGTACCGGTTCTATAAATGTTGGTATATGTGACTGTTTACGCATATGTTGGGAAAAATAGCACAGCACAATGCAAATAGCATGGTATAGACAACGTGATTTACATGTTATCGCAAAGCCCAAATGATATGCAAAACTGATGTGATCCTAAAAACGGGAT
Organism: Hymenochirus boettgeri; assembly: GCA_019447015.1. Lineage (NCBI taxonomy): Eukaryota > Metazoa > Chordata > Amphibia > Anura > Pipidae > Hymenochirus > Hymenochirus boettgeri. Next base: position 94,010,259 of record CM033477.1, read on the forward strand.
GCATAGTGCAAACTTTCAGTTTAGGGGGATCTAGTCCTCATAATCTGTGCACAGTTGTAAATTTATTACAGGATAAGTAATAAATGCTACAGTCAGCTCTATGATTGAATGTTTATTCCTAAGGGGACGTAATGACAGAAATCCTGTGATGAACAAGACTCACAGGACTAATCCTATGAAAAGTGGGTCTAGTATAATATGACCTCAGGTGTTTGCAAACATCCTGTACTACAGTGATATTTCATCTGGATTTCTGCTTCCTCTGACATATCCCAGAAGTTTGTCTTTTGACCCTAGCATCCTGTGAATCTAGGAAATAGCAAGCAAAGCTAAATAGCTGCTGCAAGGCTCAATGATTGAAATGCAGTTATTTAATTGTCTTCTAACATTCTATGTTGTATAGTTGTCATTTAGAAACATTACATGGATTTAAAACAGAACTTCATAAAAACAAACGCCATGTGAATTCAAGTTGTAGGCTTAACATAAAAAGCTTACAGCCTATTGCATTAATAATTCCTGAGGCTTTACTATAACCATTAGGCCAAGGCCACACTACACCACGTAATATTCAATTAGATCAAGGTGTATTAAGCCAATGGAAACCGTCTGTGCTCTACCTTTCTCCAATCCGTACCTAGCGGTTAGCAACTACAGCATCAAAGAATAGAAAGGGAGCATCACACAGCAATTAACACTGCAATAACTTTAATGGCGACATGTTTCGAACCACACAGGGTCCTTTTTCAAGCAAATGTGCAAACAAATGACTGGAGTTAAATAGACCCCTGTTCACAGGTGTAGCGTCTTATCATCACAATCTCCTAGTTAAAAAGAAAACAGTGCAATTCACTATCAAGTTAAAAAGTCCAGAATGTGATCAGTGGAAGTCCACAAACAATACATTATAAAATCCATAAAGTGCATAATACTACATATCTGTTGTATTCAATTAGATCAACTGGACTTGAAATGTAGTTCTTGAAGACGTTTCGCTAGTCATCCGACTGACTTTCTCAATTCAGAATGACTTGTACAAGAATCTGTGGCAATTATGTACCCTGGAAAATCCCAATTAGCATATCACAGCCAGGTGTTAAGGGTGTGATTAGATAGTGGCTAAGAGGTGTTATAGGAACACCCAGAGTAAGGTGTTAAAACAGCATTGTACATGGCAGACAGTTGGTGTCGAACCCCCCCACCTCTATTTAGGCTTGGTTTCTTTATTTTCACATAAATGGCCTCCTTAACACCTCTCTTGAACCAGTCACGTTCCTTTTCCAGTATGTTAACATTACAATCTTCAAAGGTATGTCCTTTATCCTTAAGATGCAGATACACGGCTGAGTCCTGACCCGAGGAATTGGCTCTTCTGTGCTGGGCCATACGTTGATGCAGTTGCTGTTTGGTCTCCCAAGAGAGGTGTTAAGGAGGCCATTTATGTGAAAATAAAGAAACCAAGCCTAAATAGAGGTGGGGGGGTTCGACACCAACTGTCTTCCATGTACAATGCTGTTTTAACACCTTACTCTGGGCGTTCCTATAACACCTCTTAGCCACTATCTAATCACACCCTTAACACCTGGCTGTGATATGCTAATTGGGATTTTCCAGGGTACATAATTGCCACAGATTCTTGTACAAGTCATTCTGAATTGAGAAAGCCAGTCGGATGACTAGCGAAACGTCTTCAAGAACTACATTTCAAGTCCAGTTGATCTAATTGAATACAACAGATATACCATGACCTGGATGAATGAGAACCTTCACAAGCATGCATAATACTACATTTAAGTGTAATAAAGCTTTTAACCTATAAAGTGCATAGTGTACATTCTTGACATAAATATTAAAAACAGCTTTATAAGACAACATGAATACACGTAAACTTCTAAAATACTCCCTTAAATCATACTTATCTATCAGTTGTTGACATAAATACAGGTTAATATCGAGATGCTCTGTAACAACAAGAAAACATATACACATTCTTTATAAAAAGGCTTTGATTGACCAAGTGTCATTTAGTCCATTAGGTTTTATATTCCCTAACCGTTTCATCCATTTTGCTTCATTTCTTAACAACAAGGTTTTAATGTCGCCTCCTCTCTGTGGTAAATATACCTTTTCTAAAATACACCATTTTAGCTGTGCTGCTGTGCAGCATAGGCTGCATTAGACAACACCAACTGTTTTACGAGTTCCTCCATTATCTTTGCAATTCAGGTACTGGCTCCTCATATAGCAGTTCCTCCATTATCTTTGCAATTCAGGTACTGGCTCCTCATATAGCACTTGGTTATAAAGCTGCCCGCATCCTCCACCATATGTGAGAGGGGGAACACGTAGCGGGTGACCAGTCCAATGGCTTTTCCTTCAAACAGTGGTGTGTTTATTGGTGCCATTTGCAGCTATATACACAGGTGCATAAAAGGGTGCTTGAAAACAAAACCCTAGCCATGTCTCGGCTCTAACTATACAATATATTCAGTCCTGACTATAGACTTAACAAGTCTGATGCTTTGTTAGTCTCTCTGTAAGAAAATGACAGTTTTTTCTTTAAACCAACCTTTTAGCTCCAGTCAGACTCAACCTGTCTGTAAAACAGTTGGTGTTGTCTAATGCAGCCTATGCTGCACAGCAGCAAGCAAATACCCAGTACATGTGGTGCAGACACAAACTGCACAGCAGATCAAGGCTGTGCAGGAGCAGACACAGGAACTGTTTTTGAAATTGGCAAGCGATGCAGAAAAGGATTGCAAAACTCTTACAGAGGTGGTGCAGGAACTTGCCCAGCGGTCTCATGATCAGACTACAGGTGTTGATATCCACTCAGCCATCCACGTGGGTCGCTTCCTGTCCAAGATGACTGAGGAGGATGATCCAGAGGCCTTTCTGGTGACCTTTGAGAGGATAGCCGAAAGGAAAAACTGGCCTCAGGCTCAGTGGGCTGGACTGGTGGCCCCCTTGCTTACAGGAGAAGCGCAGAAAGCGTATTACGACTTGGAACCTGAAAATGCTGCAGATTACAAAAAGTTGAAACAGGAGATTTTAGCCCGGCTGGGGGTTACTCTTGCTGTACGGGCACAGCGGGTCAGCAGCTGGTCCTACCAAGTGGGGAGACCTCCACGGTCACAAATGTTCGATCTTATCCATCTTGTTCGAAAGTGGCTACAGCCGGAATCTCTGACGGGGCCCCAGATAGTAGAAAGAGTGGTCATGGATCACTATCTAATGTCTCTACCTGTTTCTCTGCAAAGATGGGTGAGCCAAGGAGATCCAACAACAGCCGATCATCTGGTGGAACTAGTAGAGAGGTACTTCGTGGCTGAGGACTTGACTGCCTCCCCTGCAAGCTCACGGACTTTCCACCCAAAACTACGGTATCCCCTGGCAACCGGTAAGACTGTTCTGGGGGAAGTGGGTGGTATGCATGGTAAAGACTCAGGGGGAAGGAATGTTGATATTAAGCCGAGAGACTGGCGTCCTATACCTGGTAATCGTGGGCCTCTCCGCAGGCCTAACTTGGAAACTGTGAAATGTTTTCGTTGCCATGAATGTGGGCATGTGGCTGCAAACTCTCCTTTAACTGATGAACCAATGCAGTGTGATTTCTCTTTCAGAGATAGGAGGCAGTCATTGTTTGCTTCTCTTTCACGTACCCCCATGTCAGCAATCGGAAAACACATGTGTACTGTATCTGTGAATAGTAAGCATGTCACTGTTTTACTGGACTCTGGGAGCTTGATAACCTTGATCAAGGCTGATGTGATTAGCCCTGAGAACTTCCAGCCTGGGAAAGTGGCTGTAGTGTGCATTCATGGGGATACCCGAGAGTATCCCATAGCAACGGTTGCATTTGGAACTGCATTGGGTACTGTGAATCATGTGGTTGGTGTAGTTCCCCACTTATTACATGATGCAATTATTGGAAGGGACTTCCCAAAATGTTGGGGACTGTGGGACTGTCCAGATCTAATACCCATGTCCGAACCAGAACCCCTGAGGTCTCCGGAACAATTACGCAAGGAAGACTCCTCCCAGAAACTTCCAGTTTTTCCTTTCTCTGTTATGGCAGGAGAACTGGAGGAGTCTGGGGAAGTCCCTACTACCAGCGAAGATAGGCAGACCTCCTCTGACCAAGAGGTTGGTTTGGAGCTGGTTGATCTGAATGTTCATAGAGAAAACTTTGGTACAGAACAGAGAAAAGATCCTACCCTCATTAGAGCGTGGGAAAATGTTGTGGTGATTAACGGTAAACCTGTTCAATCAGAGGACAGGTTGTGTTTTCCTTATTTTGCTAGTAATAATGACTTAATCTACAGAGTGTATAAAAAAAAGGATGATGAAATTGTTTAACAGTTGCTGGTACCTAAATCACACAGAAAAGTGGTACTGGAGCTTGCTCATGCGCACTTGTTAGGTGGTCATTTGGGTATTAAAAAAACCACTGAACGAGTTTTGCAAAGGTTTTACTGGCCTGGGGTACAGAAAGAAATTGAAAATTTTTGTAAGTCCTGTCCAGTTTGCCAGAAGTCTGCACCTATGCCTCACTTTCGAAGTCCATTAGTTCCACTGCCAATTATTGAAGTACCCTTTGAAAGAATAGCTATGGACCTTGTTGGACCCATTCCCAAGTCCGCAAGGGGCCATCAGCATATTCTTGTGATTCTAGACTACGCTACCCGTTATCCTGAGGCCATTCCTCTACGCAATACATCTGCCAAGAATATTGCTCGGGAATTGCTCCATGTGTTTAGCAGAGTTGGTGTCCCTAACGAAATTCTTAAAGACCAAGGAACCCCTTTTATGTCTCGAGTAACTAAAGAGCTATGTAAATTGTTTAAGGTGACTCAGTTGCGAACTTCTGTGTACCATCCTCAAACTGACGGCTTGGTGGAACTGTTTAATAAAACGTTGAAAAGCATGTTAAAAAAGGTCATTGATATGGATGGAAGAAATTGGGACTGTCTTCTTCCCTACCTGATGTTTGCTATTAGGGAAGTTCCTTAGTCCTCCACAGGTTATTCCCCTTTTGAATTATCATATGGGAGACATCCTAGAGGCCTACTGGACATAGCCAGGGAGACCTGGGAAGGGGAAAAAACACCTCACAGAAGTGTTATTGATCACATTTCGCAGATGCAAGATAGAATTGCAACCGTAATGCCCATTGTGAAAAGACATTTGACCCAAGCCCAGGAAGCCCAAAGTAGAATTTACAATCGGAGTGCTCAGGTCCGTACTTTTTCACCTGGGGACAGAGTACTGGTGTTAGTGCCTACTGCTGAGAGCAAGTTCTTGGCTAAGTGGCAGGGGCCACTTAGCCAGTCATAGTAAACGTTGGGGAAGTAAACTACAAAATTTATCAACCTAATAAAAGGAAAACTGAACAGATCTATCACGTAAATTTGTTGAAACCATGGAAAGACAGAGTGTCTTTAGCAGCAGAGACCACCCTGCTAGCCTCTCAGATGTGTACGGAAGCCTCTAAAATTCCTGAAGTGACAATTGCCAACACGTTGTCTAGTTCTCAACAACAGGAGGTAAGAGAATTCCTGCAGAGAAATAGAGACGTGTTTGCAGACTTACCGGGCTGGACTACAGTAATACAACATGACATAGTTATTGAACCGGGAATTCGGGTCAAACTTAAGCCCTATAGAATACCAGAAGCGAGGAGACAAGCGGTCACGGACGAAGTTTAAAAAATGCTGGATTTAGGGGTAATTGAGGAATCCAATAGTGACTGGTCCAGTCCCATTGTGTTAGTCCCAAAACCAGACAGTAGCTGGAGGTTTTGTAATGATTTCAGGAAATTCAGTGACAAAGTTTGACACATATCCCATGCCCCGGGTGGATGAGCTCATTGACAGACTGGGAACAGCTCGGTATTTGACCACGTTAGATTTGACTTAAGGTCATTGGCAGATACCCCTGACAAAAAAATGCCAAGGAAAAAACAGCTTTTGTAACTCCTGAGGGATCATTTCAATACAATGTGATGCCATTCGGGTTACAAAATGCCCCTGCTACCTTCCAGAGAGCCATGGACAGAATTTTAAGACGCCACCAACAATATTCAGCATCCTACCTAGATGACGTAGTTGTACATAGCACTGACTGGGAGTCCCACCTTCCACGTGTTCAAGCCGTTCTTACAGCTATCCGAAAGGCAGGACTCACTGCCAATCCCAAAAAATGTGCCATTGGGTTAGAGGAAGCCAAATATCTTGGGTACACTATTGGTCGTGGGGTAATAAAACCACAGTTAGTGAAAACAGCAGCCATCCAAGAGTGGCCACGCCCTATAAACAAAAAACAGGTCAGAGCTTTTCTTGGCATTACTGGTTATTATAGATGATTTATCCCAAATTTTGCAACCCTTGCAGCGCCCTTGACTGACCTTACAAATGGAAAAGACTCAGTGATGATAAAGTGGTTTCCAGAGGCAGAAAGGTCATTTATGGTTTTGAAGAAGGCCCTTTGTGAACAGCCAATCTTGTACTCCCCAGACTTTTCCAAGGACTTTGTAGTTCAGACAGATGCATTTGATGTGTGCCTTGGAGCAGTGTTGTCACAAGTACAGAAAAGTACTTAAGTAGAAAATTAAATGAACATGAGAGAAAATATGCAGTGATAGAAAAGGAATGTCTGGCAATAAAGTGGGCTCTGGAGGCGTTGAGATATTACTTGTTGGGGAATCACTTTGATTTAGTAACTGATCATGCTCCTCTCAAATGGATGGCACAGAAGAAAGAGACAAATAGAAGGGTAAACCGCTGGTTTCTTACTTTGCAAGACTATAGCTTTACTGTAAAGCATAGACCAGGAGCACAGATGGGAAATGCAGATGCACTGTCCCGAGTACACTCATGTTTTTCTTTGTGTGTTCCAACCTTGGGGTTGAAACAAGGGGGGAGGGTATGTAGCAGGATGTCTAACAGAGAGGCTGGAAAAGTCCTGGCCGGAGTTTATATATCTCCCAGGTTTCTCTCCTTTGCCTGCAGGGAGTTGTAATCCACTCCAGGAATCCAATGGATTCATTAATTAGCATTCAGGAGGTGAAATATGTTAAGTAGCTAAGCCCTGTGCTCATTGATTGCTCTGTAACCTGGGGAGCAGACAGGTTGAGTCTGACTGGAGCTAAAAGGTTGGTTTAAAGAAAAAACTGTAATTTTCTTACAGAGAGACTAACAAAGCATCAGGCTTGTTAAGTCTATAGTCAGGACTGAATATATTGTATAGTTAGAGCCGAGACACAGCTAGGGTTATGTTTTGAATTTTGTTTTGTTTTCAAGCACCCTTTTATGCACCTGTGTATATAGCTGCAAATAGCACCAATAAACACACCACTGTTTGAAGGAAAAGCCATTGGACTGGTTTCATTTGCTCACCCCAGGGAGCTAAGCACCCGCTACGTGTTCCCCCTCTCACAATGGGTTTTCGATAGAGGTCCGTTACGAGCCCATCTGGTCTCATTTCTATGTTGACATCTAGAAAAGGTAAACAGACTTGTGAAGTGGTATATGTGAATTTTATAGTTGGGTGTTTATTGTTGGCCTCTTCCATCCTTTGGATGAACAATTGAGGTGGTCCCTCCCATAACATCATAATATCGTCTACAAACCTCCAATATGTTTTAATGCATTGTTTGTATACTGCATTGTGTAAAAACATCTTGTTTTCAATGTTTCTTACAAATAGATTGGCGAGTGATGGTGCTATAGTAGCACCCGTTGATGTGCCTTGGCACTGCCAATAGTATCTGTCTTGGAACTTAAAATAGTTCCGTTGTAATACTAATTGTAAGCAATCAAGTATGAAATATATTTTCCTTGTGGGTATGTCTGTGGCTAATAGACACTCTTTCACACACTCCAATCCTTCCCCTTGGGGGATGGAGGTGTAGAGAGATTGTATGTCTATACTGCACAGATAAACATTACTGTTTAGTGGACCAACCTCAGATAATTGCCTTAATAGTTCCGTGGTATCTTTTACACAGTGTGGGATACTATTCACAAGGGGTTGTAGAAAAGAATCTACAAATTGTGACAATGGTTCCAATATGGAGCCCAACCCAGACACAATAGGTCTTCCCGGTGGGTTCACTATGGTTTTATGGATTTTGGGGAGAACGTATATGACTGGAACCCGAGGATGTGTAACAGTCATAAAGTCTGCCTCACATTTAGTTATAATGTTATTGTTTAATGCGTCCTTAATCATGCAATCTACTTCTCGTTTAACTTCCCATGTGGGATCTTGTGCACATAGACGATAATGGTTAGGTATATTTAACTGCCTTTCAATTTCTTTATCATAAGCTTTCCTATCCATTACTACAATGGCACCACCCTTGTCAGCACTTCGTATAACGAGCTCAGTGTTCTGCTGTAAATTTTTAAGAGCATTCTTTTCTGTTCTAGATAAGTTCTCTAATTTAGAATTATTTGGCAGACACTTAACCTTGTTTAATACGTTGCTGACAAAGGTGGTGAGAGCTTAATTTTGTACATTAGGCATGAAGGTGCTCTTCTTCTTAAACTGTGCATGGTTATACCCCTGTTGCTGATCTGTAAACAACATCTTAAGTTTTAAACATCTTATAAATTTTTCAAAGTCCACTTTCCACTCAAAGTCATCTCTTATGTAATAGGGCACAAAGCCAAGTCCTTTATTCAGCAGGCAAAGTTCGGAAACAGTGAATTGATGTGAGGAAATATTTACAACCAAGCCTGTTACCTGTGTTGCCTTGCTCTCCTCGGATATGTGGTGCGGAGTTTTGGAGGCGGTGGGGGAGTTGTTTCTAACGTCCCGCTTCTTCCGCCGCCGGTGTCGTTTGAGGTGCCTTCCCCTAAAAAATGCTGGCCAGGTGAGTTGGATATATCGCAATCTTCGCCGCTTGAGCTTGTGTTACCTCCCGGTTGGTGTCCATACTGTCTTGTCCTGCGTGTTGGGTATTGCGATGTTTCACTCTGTGGCGTACGTCTCGGTGGGCGGTCTTTCCATGTGTAGACTTTGTCTTTGTCGTAATCGTCCGCATCTCTCTGCAGTTTGTTATTCTTATGGGCAGTAATACTATCCCTCAGGCATTGGAGTGTATCGTTTTGTTTCTTTTCCATTTTCTGGATCTGTTCAGCCGTATAAACCTCCTTTAGTTTGTTTTTGGCATCAGCGATTTCTGCTCTCAAGCTGTTCACTTGTATCTGTAAGTGTTCAATCATTAAAACCATTGAGTCCAAACTGTATTTGTTGGAGATCTCTCGCCATTTACGCAAGAAATCCTTATCTTCCTTGCATAATGTTGAATCTCAGATCTCAGGCCTCTAGGGATTCTTTGCAACTTCACATATGTAACCAATGTATGTTGGTGTAAGATAGTATTCATTTCTTTCTTTTGCAAATTAAGCAATTGTCTTGCTAATTCATGCTGGTGATACTTAGTGGACTCACAAGAAAAATTCAATTCGGCTTCCGCAATAATGTGTTGGACTTCGCTGTCGCTATAAACAAATGTAGTTAAATTTGTTGGCCCCATTTCTATATCAGGCACCAGAGTCATGTTCTGCTTCATTGGTTCACCTTGGGCGGTCATTTTAACATTCAATTAGATCAAGGTGTATTAAGCCAATGGAAACCTTCTGTGCTCTACCTTTCTCCGCTTCACACCCAGCGGTCAGCAACTACAGCATCAAAGAATAGAAAGGGAGCATCACACAGCAATCAACACTGCAATAACTTTAATGGCGACATGTTTCGAACCACACAGGGTCCTTTTTCAAGCAAATGTGCAAACAAATGACTGGAGTTAAATAGACAACAGGCTCCACCCCTGTTCACAGGTGTAGCGTCTTATCATCACAATCTCCTAGTTAAAAAGAAAACAGTGCAATTCACTATCAAGTTAAAAAATCCAGAATGCGATCAGTGGAAGTCCATTAAACAATACATTATAAAATCCATAAAGTGCATAATACTACATTTAAGTGTAATAAAGCTTTAAACCCATAAAGTGCATAGTGTACATTCTTGACATAAATATTAAAAACAGCTTTATAAGACAACATGAATACACGTAAACTTCTAAAATACTCCCTTAAATCATACTTATCTATCAGTTGTGTTGACATAAATACAGGTTAGAGAGAGGGTACAGACGAAGCCAAATAAACAAAGCAAAACGTCCTAAAAAGAAAGAGAACGTGCTAAAAAGAAAGGCACTTTTCCATGCATGAGCTGCAATTGCTGCAGCTCGATAATTAAAGGGATAAGATTAATAATCCCTTAAAAGGGTATTCAATTCCATTGAAACATACATCCAATTGTGACACGAAAAACGTTGTATATATGTTGAAATGTCCTTGTGGGATGGCGTACGTGGGCCAAACTAGCAGACCTATAAAAATCAGGATTCAAGAACATAAAGGTAACATCAGGAATTTTAAAGTTGATACACAAACAGATACATCTATAGCACGACATTTTCATGACAAAAGACACCAAGTTACACAGCTAAAATGGTGTATTTTAGAAAAGGTATATTTACCACAGAGAGGGGGCGACATTAAAACCTTGTTGTTAAGAAATGAAGCAAAATGGATGAAACGGTTAGGGAGTATAAAACCTAATGGACTAAATGACAATTGGTCAATCAAAGCCTTTTTATAAAGAATGTGTATATGTTTTCTTGTTGTTGCAGAGCATCTCGATATTAACCTGTATTTATGTCAACACAACTGATAGATAAGTATGATTTAAGGGAGTATTTTAGAAGTTTACGTGTATTCATGTTGTCTTATAAAGCTGTTTTTAATATTTATGTCAAGAATGTACACTATGCACTTTATAGGTTAAAAGCTTTATTACACTTAAATGTAGTATTATGCACTTTATGGATTTTATAATGTATTGTTTGTGGACTTCCACTGATCGCATTCTGGATTTTTTAACTTGATAGTGAATTGCACTGTTTTCTTTTTAACTAGGAGATTGTGATGATCAGAAGCTACACCTGTGAACAGGGGTGGAGCCTGTGTTCTATTTAACTCCAGTCATTTGTTTGCACATTTGCTTGAAATAGGACCCTGTGTGGTTCGAAACATGTCGCCATTAAAGTTAGTACACCACGTAATAGTGGACAGCAAATGTGCACGCTTCTGGTGCGCTGCGTTCGTGCACTGTTGTGCAATTAGCAGATAACTAGGTAATGCACCTAGTGTTGCCAGAACAATTAGCCAACACTAGTGTGTTTTTTTTTTACACGAGATCGTATCAAGCATTAAAACACAACACTGTGTTCTAGCACCCTTAGCAATATCAATGTCATTGTCATTGAAATGACAATTAATCAACATTATAATTTTGTTTTTGGGTTCATTTACCAATATATTGCAATATTCTGCAAAAACTTTTTTAATTCAGATAATCATATAATTTCAACTGGAACCTCCACAAAGGAGATTCTTTATTACCATACTAATTACCACCTTAAAGGGCAATTAAAATTAATAAATAACTTTTCTTCATATTAATCTATAAATAAGTGTAAGTAAAACTAGCTCTGGGGTGTGCGTGCTGCTACATGCCTTCAATTCAGTACTTGCTTTGCTCTGGCTTTGTATCCCCCTCACTGTTTTAACCACTCCCCCTTCCACCTGACCAGACTTCTTTATAAGAGCAGGCATTCTCAGTAATGACTATGAGGCAGCACTGAGATAGGGAATTTCCAACATACCAAGTGTCAAAACTGCACACAGCAAACCAACTATCAAAACTCTGTCAGTCCTCTAGCTACAGCAAAATTGCTTACAGCAGAAGAGTTTATGATAATAAGGCACTTGATTGACAGAGATGCTTCAGATTGGATATCTAAAGAAACAGTGGACAGATCAACAAAAAAATGGTACAGTGGTGGTAAGGAAGAATTTTAGTTTCCAGGAATGGTCAATTTAAATATTGACCATTGAATGGTCAAATTAAATATTAATTTAAATGGCAAACTATATAAATATAGATGCCCTTCAACAGTGTCTGTCAGTTAACATATATGTGCATAGTGGGACCAGCATGTACACTTAAGCAAGATGGAGGGTACCTATAATAGTCACAACAGGAAGTAAGCTCTCAAACAATAATAAAAAATAACAAAAATAAATTGCGTATGATTTTAAATTCTAGTTTAAATCTAAGAGTCTGTGCCATTTACCACCATTTATTCAAAGCGCCTATGTGACAGCCCTAGGTCTTAAGTGACAAGTTACCATATCTCAATATAAAGAGTGCATGAATAATGGTGGCCATAGAGGTAACAGTCAGAGAGATCTCAGTTTCTAATAATGGTTGCCTGAAAGGTTAGTACCAGATCATTGCAAAGAGGAACATGGTATAATCAACAGTGGTAGCACTACCTAAAGTATATAAATATATTCTCTATGAGATACTATTTCAATGCTTTCCTGGAAGTACCTCTGTATTAATGTGCATTATGTTTATGTTGCACTTTTTGAGTATGAAGCACCGCAAATTATTCAATTAACTCCAAGACCTATGGAGTGTTTAATCTAGGTTTTTCTTACCATATGTCCTCCCAGCTATTATTCTGTCTCTAGATTGAATTAAGGCCTTGGGACTTTATTGCTTTCTTGAAAATTATAACTGCAGCATATACCATATGCAGTAATAGGGTTAACCTTTGCTTATAAGGTACAACAGTGTAAATAAATAACCACACATAAAACACTGGAATTTAATAAGCCTTCAGGCACTGCACCCCCTGGAGCCCTTTCCATCACACAAAAGAGATATGTGAATTTAAAATCCACCAAGTATATCTGTCACATTTCTAATACATTGGTTAAGGGACAGGAATATCTATTAAAATGTACAGGATCCATTTTCTTTTTCAAACAGATCAATGTCTAAAGCAGTGTAACCTAATCTTCAGTGATTATTGAGAAAAGGCGTTATAGGAAACTTTTTAAACAGGATTTACGCTGGTCTTTTATGGAAAACATTGTGGCAAAAGTTATAGGGGCAGATTTACTGCAAAAACTGGCGCAAACGCAATATTGAATCGCATGCACAGGCTGCGCGGGTGTCTTTTGCTAAACTCACACAGCTGGAACAAATTTCAAAGTTAAAGTGAATTTGTTAACATGATTTTAACTTTGTTAACAAGCCTAATAAAGTTAAAGATGTGTTTTTTCACCTCCAATTTATGGACCCCCAACAATGAAACTAACAAACAAAGATATGCCTGTATAAAGTCAGTAAAATCATTCACTGCAGGAAGCCTTCAATTACTTTCGCATTCCTATAATCTTCTAACATTGGTACAGGTATGTTCACTGTGCTTAATTAATTGTGAGAGAGGAAGAAAGCGAGGAGCTTTTCAACTAGATACTTTGTATACCCCTTAGGTAAGTGATTCCTGATGTGAAAGATTCTACTGATTTCATGCAGGTGTATCTTTCATATTCATATTGGTTAGCAATATCTTGAAGAACAACTAGGTAACACATAGTTTTTGTAACTGTACAGTATATTTTCCATAAAACTATAACTAGAGAGGGAGAGAACGATTGCTGCATGCCCATAAGAAGGACCTTGGTGGCAAAATGGCAGATCTGGGCCCTCATATTTGCATTTCAATACAATAATTTTTTTTGGTGGCATAACACATAATATTTGTATTCACTAGCAGTGTTCTTTATAGTAAGTACCATCCAGCTATTGTTCCATGGGTCTGTTTTAATGGTGTGTGTTGCTTTAACAAGCAGTAGAAAAGAGAAACACAATGTCACAAGTTACTTAAAGTAAATGCTCCAAAAGAGTGGAAAAGTTCCCACTTACCAGCACATTGCATATGGTAGTAGAATAAATCCCAAAAGTGGAAATGAGTCAACTAATATTAGATTATAGGAATCAAATTAACTGGTTTATTAAATACACCATATTATACTAATCATCTTATTACCTAAAAGCTATTTCATTAAATGCATCATTTAATCAAAAACATCAATATTGCAAAAATTCACCACTTCGCTACACGTTACAAGCATGGCCGCGAGGCACAATGAAGTTCGATGACACAAGGAGAATTTAGAAGCAGTGAACCCAGAGACACGGATAGTGGTCATGAGGAGAGCAGTCAGATTAGAACTGGACATTATGATATAAGGTGCGGAAAACTGGGTAATACTCGCCTTATTAAAGTTGGACCCTGGTATGTAATTAGAGGATCTGCAGTGCCGGGAGATGTTTAGCATCTCTTTGTTTAAAACACTCCTGCATCATGATCAGCACGTATTCATAAGTGACTACTTAAGTTTGGAGACAGTTAGTAAACTTTAAGGGATTACTAAACTTGCCCTCCAGTATGTGTAGCAATCACACATTCACACCGAACTTGTACTGCTATTTGCCTGAAATTAGTCCAAAACGCACGCTATCTGATGTACTATCGGGTTAGCTTGGGTTTTGAACTACTGTCGCATTCTGTCCATTCGTGATCCTTGGACTGATAGGACTCTCCCTATATTTTAGGCACATTATTATTGTTTTTAAATGGTGAATTTTTAGGTATCAAGATGATTAGTATAATATGGTGAATTTTATAAATACACCATAATTTGGCAAGTTCTATAACATTATATTAGTGGACAAATTTTCACTTCTGGGATTTATTCTAATACCATAAAGCAAGAGAGTTGATGCCATGTTTAATAGTAACTTCTGTAAACAAGTAACGAATACACTCCGGGGAAGTCCAGACTCAATTTAATATGGTGGGTGCAACCCACTGCGTGACTATTTTCCTGCATTAAAGAGTTGCAGCCACTATATTAAATAGCTTGCATTGGCTGCATGACTGTCTTTTATGAAACCTATAGAGCCATTGCAGTGTATCGTTTTAAAGTCACAATAATGGCTGGTAAATAGATGAGCAATACTAACACTGGATTTGATGTGCTTTGGAAGATACACATGCTTTACCTAATACAAGGTCTTTCATTCTAGAATTTCTTTTCTCTCCATTGCTTTGCCATTTATATTTCCTTCTGTGTTTCACTACTTTTTTCGCATGATTTGACTCTCACCTCAATCCTCCTAGTCTTTGTTCTTTGGTATTCTTTCTGCTTTCTTCTTATATTTTAAGCCTCATTCTCGCATTCATTTGCTAAATAAGTAAGATGTATTACTTGCCCTTCTAAGCAATCTATAATTAGAAATACACCTATGTGTCTAAAAGTCAAGATAAACATGTTTTAGCCCAATATGAAATATGTTTGGATTTATATCCATTATTCCATTCTGCAGCATCTTTCACCCATAAATGTGCTGCTGTTTTATTAGATTATTCCATTCTACTCCCCTTTTACTAGTAATTTCTTTCAGCTTTCTTTCTCCTGACTCCATTCTGCTTTATTCTATTTATTTCCCTTGTGTTTGTTATTTTGCTAATTCTTCCATCCTTATCTAATTCTGCAGATACTTACCATAATGCTTTTTCAGCCTTCCATTCAGTTTTTTATGTTTAAATTTAGGACACACAATACATGAAAACCCATGCACACGTGTTCCTATAATGGATTGGAGCGCAGTTTACATAGTCGGCCCGCTCCGATTGCCAGAAAACGCATTCTGATTCCCAGTAAGTAGGACCTAGCCCTTATAGCTTTTAGCCCCTACACTGATTGCATACCTTATAATATACCGGAAGTTCAATAAAGAAATACATCAACCCAACCCAACCTTTTTATCATACACATACAGGCCTATGTAAGAAAAGTTCTTATCGTTAAAAATGGTGCTAATGTCTACCTTACAGGCAATCCAAAGGAAAGCAAAAAACAAAAAAAGGGGGAAATTTCTTTCTCGCTTTAATTGGCAAATGATTGAAACCTTGGATCAACAAGAACTTTATGTATTAATACTAATAACGTTCTACCTTAGTTTTCCTCTTCTTGGTTGCCAGCAGCACACCTTCACACTGATGGATAATATCAACAGCACAGAGCTTCCTTCACTGCTTTGCTAAGCTAGTGTGGTTCACTGCAGGCATTCCTGACAGATCACAAGATAAGTCAGTGACAGATAGGGGGCAGGGGATTCAAACACATGAGATGTGACCTGTTCACTAACCAATCAGCCCTAAATGTCCTCAGAAACTGTCATGAAGCAAAAAATAAAAAAATATTAGGAAACTGCTGCAGATACAAATCATATAAAAGAAGCAGGGAAGGGAAGGTTGGAAGCACTGCTCAGATTTAAATTTTAGTCCAGACCAGAGCTCTTTCAGGGCCCTAATTTCAGCTGGGCCCTAGTCAACGGCCTACTGTAGGCCGCTTTGTCTATAATCCATCTCTGCTCTAGGTTTTGAAATACACCAAACACCTAGTTTCACAGATTTCCATAACTGTACAATGATAGAAGAGGTGTAAATGCTACAGCTTCCAAAGTCTCAAAATGGGCAATTTGCATTTAAGTAAAAGGAGCCCAATGCATACAGAAAATCTGAGCCGCAATAAATGTTAGAAATGTTGCTTTACAGAAAGCCTTAAATATACATCTATTTTTTAAAGAAAGCACATTTCCTTCTAATAGATGTGCTACTTTGAAAGTTGATAATGTAGATAGCAACCTTTTTGCTTATTCAAAAATTAAACAGAAGGGTGAAAGATTTAAAATAATATTAAAAATACGAGTAGGAAAGTTTGGCTTCGCTCCCTGGCATTCACCACTAAAAGCTATGCAGATGGCACAATGCTGTTTAGACAGAAGATATGGCAAGGGTAATGTATACATTTCTTGATAAATTGCACTTTTGTGTTTTAAGCTACAAATAATTGGATTATTTTAAGGACTGAATTTGCATTATTGATGTATTCTATTGAATGTTTAAACCTGCAAGCAGAAAACAGGTGGGGAGGCTTATTTGGTTTAAAACAAGTTGAAGAAAAAAAACCTCACTTTCAAGATATAAAACCTGTACTAGGATAAAAGTGGATTTAAAAGTAGTTATTTATATGTTGATGAGAAATGACCTTGAGACACAAAGGGTCATTTGCTGGCTTTGGTAGAATAACTGCAGCAGTAAACATTTTGTACATAAAATGCAATTGTTCATTCCTAAAGCTCAAGACAATTCACTATAAGAAAGTGCAGCCATGTACATAACATAGGTGAGAATGATCTTCTAGTGTCAATTTGGATCTAAATGTTTGGGGGGGGGACATTTCAAAAACAGTGGATAGTCTTTGTGAATAAGGAATTATAGGAGATGTGTGATAAAATGAGTTAATAAAAATATGGATGAGAAGATTACTGGTGCAAAAAAGAACTATCCTGGAAGAGGATTCAAGTAGAACGAGGAAGGTTCACCAAGGGCATAAGTGTCTATAAGAGAGGAAAGTGACTCACATGGATTAAAGTAAGCGATGGCTCCTAATTCCTTAGAGTCCATGCTTAGGACACAAACATCAATTTCTCTGCTGATAGAATGTATTAACACACATCATACACAAGCTAAATTTGTCGGAAGTACTGAGTTCTGCCAACAAATTCACAAACAAGTATATCCAATATCTTCTTACTGTAGAAATCATTTATAGAACATTTCTGAGTACTGGCAATCTATGATGCCACGGCTGGCTTCTATTGTTGCCTCTTCCTGGTGGTCCAGGACCCAAAACTCCTTCTGCACATGCTAACTAGCTACCCTGTGTTTGTTTCCCACTCCCCTTATGCTGCATGTACCAGTTGAACTCCGAGTCCCCACCTGCAAGTGTCTCCCAGCCAATCTTCAGAGATATTCCTGCTCAAACAGAGTGGGGGAAGGTGTTAACCCTTTTCATATGTATTTAGAAAGCAACTTGTTAACCCTTTATATTTGTGAGCATTTCTGCAAGACTGTGTCTTTCTATGGGTTTATTTCTGCACTCTACCATTTATATTAGTATGTGTATTGCTGAAATGTATATTTAGGGCACGGCCACACTGCAACGCACCTGAATCACACAAGATTTACATGCGTTTGCGCTTGCGATTTGTCCATCTTCATTATGAAAATGCTGACGCATGCATGAATCGCAAGACATCCGAAATCGCAAGATTTTGGTGCGTTGCTGAGATTTCAATACAATTGGAAAATTGCAATCGCCTGAAAAACGTGCTTGTGTGGCCTAGCCCTTAGAAGTGTAATGCAAGCTGCATTGATTTCAGTTTAGCCATACAGCATGTATTTAATGCAATGGAACTTAGCAATTCCTTGAGGTTGTGGCCCCACTTAAGTGCAACGTGCGTCCTTAAGAGGACGCACATTCGCAATAATGTGTGATTGTGCTCGCTTCCGTGCATAGGCGTTGCACTTCCACAATTGGACTCTAGCAGAGCGCATGCAATACAGACAAAAAATTAGTGATAGCGTGCACTCCAATAGCACACGGAAACGCATCGCATGTAGTGGGGCCGGTCCCATTGGCTATTACATGAATACACTTGCACAACCGAATAGCAACCGCAATCCAAAACGCGTTAGTGGGAGCTAGCCCTAAGTGTTTGAGTCTTAAAGGGAAAGGTGGCAACCCCAGTAGAATTGAACTGACCACTTTACAAGGTACACTTATAAAAACTAAACAGCTCAGAGCTGCAGGTGCAGCATATTGATGTGAACATGGTCTTAACACAGCTCTGTGCGATGCACTTTAAAGGGGAATGTTGGAGCCTGGAAGTAGTTTTGGAAGTAGTGTAAAGGCAAAGGCCACCTTTGCCTTTAAGACCCAAACCCATATTAAATCGACATGTTGCAGTGCTAAGTACCATTGCATTAAATACAAACTGTATCAGCCTGCATCGTGCTTTTAAAGAAAATACTAACAACCTTTTGTTGTGTACATGTTTTCAGGCCTATGTCATAAAAGTTCTTATGCAAAAATTAGATTGTTTGGGGCAAAATTTGTGGAATTTTAACATTAAGAACTTTAAATACATAGGCCTGTATATGTGTTCGGGTCTTAAAGGCAAAGGTGGGAACCCTAGTTGGAAGAGTGATTTTGTTTATGCAAAACTTCCTACAGGCAGCCGTCCTGCTGCATTATTTGTATAGAACATGTGTGCATTCCCTCTAAAAGTGCCCCTTTAATTGGTATTCCCTCCAATAATTCCTATTAATATGTACTTTTATATAAATAACATGGTGCACAGCTGCAAATGGCATACCTATATACGTGACACTACACACATTCTTAAATTTGGATACTATTGATTGGTTACCGTATTATGAGCTTATTACTATTGTAGATGTAGTTTCACTCTACTCGTGTATCCCTCATAACAAAGGCCTCAAAGCCATTCACTATCATTTAGACTTATATAGTGGATACACTGTAGAATGAAAAACATCATCTTGGATGCTGTTAAGTTTCTGCTGACTCATAATTTTTTTATGTTCGATAAGAAATATCTTCAAACCCAAGGAGCGGCGATGGGGGCGAAATTCGCCCCTACATATGCCAACTTATACCTTGGATGGTGGGAAGAATGTCATCTTAATGTTGACCACTCATTATATTTATATATAGACAAATTGGTCCATCACAAAAGATATATTGACGATCTGCTCTGGGTTTGGGGAGGCACAGAGAGGGAATTTGAATCATTGATTCACAATCTTAATAACAACAATATGAACCTACAGTTCACTTGGTCATATGGGAAAGAATTTACCAACTACTTGGATCTTTCCATCTTTATAAAAGATTGACAAATATTTACTACAGTGTACAGAAAACAAAACACTAAAAACACTCTTCTCCATGCCAATTCTTGTCATCCGAAACATTGCATCCAAGGTATTCCGTTTAGCCAATATATTAGGTTACGCAGAAATTGCACCACAGATGATGCACCACGGGTGATATTTAACAAGCTTGTTTATTACGGGATCAGTTTTTAGACAGGGGATACAAATTTGCTGCTCTCAAGGAATCGTTTTTGAGAGCATTTCGTACCAATAGACAAACGTTACTATACAAATCAAAACATAAAGACATCAAACAAAAAAATCAACCAGTCACCTTTATTTCCCAATATAGTCATCAATTTTATGACATAGTTGGCATTATTAAGAAACATCTCTCTATTATGAGGGCTGATAGAAAATTGGGTGATGATATTAATAACTGTAGATATGTTTCTAGACGATCAACCACCATTGGTAATAGATTATCACCAAGTGAATTTAAAAGTAACCTATGGCCTAAAGGCAACTGGTTAGGCATGATTGACATGTACAAATGTGGACATGCCTGATGCATCACTTGTAAACATATAAAAGTCGGTAAAACCTTCTGCAGTGAACACTCTGGGAAAGTATTTCAGATGCAGGATTACATTAACTGTGTATCATATGTTGTATATGTCTTGGAATGTCTCGCTTGCCATATACAATATGTTGGTTGTACGACTAGGACTCTCAAGTCCAGAATACGAGACCACGTACATGCTATTAAGAATAAGGATATTAACAGTAGCAAGACATTTCTGTCATTGTAATAATGGAAACATTAACATGCTACAGGCTCAATACAATGTACAAAATCAAAACTGGTTCCAGAAAGGGTAATAAGTATAAGAAACTGATAAAACAGGAAACAAAGTGGATATTTATACTAGATACGAGACAACCATTGGGGCTGAATTCCATATTCGATGTGAACTGTTATGTTGGCTAATTTTGTATTTTTCTGTTATGTTTTATATGTTTCAGACTTCTGTTTCCGAGGAGTCCTGCTTATCTGGATTTAAAAACTCTGAGTAATCTTTACGTACATAGATATATATATATATATATATATATGGCATTTTTCGACTTTTGTTTCATATCTATGTTTATGTACATATATATATACTATGTCTCACAATTTTATATGATTCTTATCACTTTGTTAAATGTATGCAATAGATCTGTTTAAACTTATTACTATAGAAGTACTTCTATACTGCATAAATGTTTTTATCTGCATGTTTAATAAGGGTTAATATCCTTATGCTATTCACGTCACTGTTGTGGGAAATCACATAGATGTTACGTAACAGGGGAGTATATAGGGGTGTGTCGATACACTGTTTGTTTGTCTATGATTAATGACCGCGTGGTCCAAAATGCGTCAGGTGTACTGAAATAAAGCTGTGGATTCACTTACTTATGTGTCCGGATTCCTCTTGTGTATATTCCGGTTGATGCGGTGTCGTGCTTTTCTTCTTGTTGCAAATGGCATACCCTCTAACATTCCCCTTTAATACATACACTTATAGAGCATGGTGCAGTGCTGCAGGTGGAGGATAATATAATGACCCTGATCTTAGCACAGCTCTGTGCAATGCATTCTATGTGTAATGCATTTCTTAGCTTAGCTCTGTACTACAGTTTGTTGTTTTTATTCAGACAGCTGAATCTAAAACACACTCTTCCTACCCTCCAACATTCCCCTTTAGGAAGCTACACTACATTAATATTGCTGCAGCTGACAGGGAGAGCTAGAGACACACACACACTAGGGGCCATATTTATAAAGGTGTGGTATCACCTTCTTTAGTGATCGTTATGACGATCATCAATTTATGATCATTATTGGAAATCTTGTAAATGTACAATAGCCAATGTAAATCTACAACCGCCCGTAGAATATCATTACGGAAGTTTATTACAGCATCTTATGGTATACTACTGCCACGGTCGTACAGTAACGAAAACCCGCAGTATCGCAAGTTTTTAAATATGGCTCTCCAACACTTAAACAATACATTGCAGGTGAAACATACAAAGACACGGGTCTGTAGCTGTGAATAGTGCAGGTTTATTGCAAAACATGCATGCTACATGTTTCTGACCCACTTGTCCTTCCTCGAGTGCTTGAGTGGGTCTGAAACATGTAGCACGCTTGTTTTGCAATAAACTTGCAATATTCACAGCTACAGACCTGTGTCTTTGTATGTTTCACCTGCAATTTATTGTTTATATATGGGATTTGGTGGAGTGAAAGCCATAGGTGAGACATACATTATTTCAGATCCGGACACACTAGATACCCAGACCTACATACATCACACTACAACACTGCTTCTAGGAAAGTGTTAATCAGCTGCACCACCAATTTGAATATTGATGATTTAATATGTTCCTACATAATAGGGGTTAAGAGGTGGGAGTGGAAATCACACAGGTGCTGAAAATGTAATCAAGGTAAAAGTACTGTCAGGCAAGGGAAAATGTCAGCTTCAGATTTGGGGAACAAACAGAACCTAAAATAAGCTCATAGAGGTAAAGAAAAGGCCCCTGAATGGAATCTTCCATAGTGAGAAGGATGTTGAGGAAAGTACTTTCTAACTTAAACTTTTATTTTTTGGATTTAGTTCTCCTTTAAGTAATGAACTGATTTATGCGGTTAGAAACAACATACACTTAAAAACCTGTAAGTCACCAATAAGAATGGCAATTAATAAAAGGACTCCCCCCCAGAAAACTCAAATTGTTTTTAAAATACCAACATTTCAAACTATAAATCAATCAAATAGACCTAACTCCAATAAAGTGTCAAAAAGCTTACATGAATTTATAATAATCTTTACACAGTAAAAGGAAAATGTTAAATTTACATAACTGTTTTTTATTAAAGGACTTTACTCGCCTAGCCCCAATCCTCATGTTTGGCCCTTTAAAAGAACCCAAGGTGAGGACCTAAACCACTCGGTCCTCAAAACTGGGTTCAGCTTCTAAGTACTTTATTTACCTCCCAGAGTTACGATCACTGGAACACTGTTCCCTGCTTACTCAATCAAGTCAGCAGGCTGACCAATAGGAAGAAGTGTGTCCTCCTATTGGTGAAACCCCAGGCAAGGGAGGCCGGGAACATCAAGCCAGTGATTAGAAGTTTGGGAGGTAAATAAAGGATTTAGAAGCTGAACCCAGGGGTAAGGACCAAGTAGGATCTTTTAAAGGGAGGGGTGTTTCCAAGGACAGAACATTTGTCCTTTAGAAATCATTTGTATACAACAATCTAAAACAATTTGTTCAGGCTATAAACTGCTGATTAAAATGAAACAAGTGAAATAAGTAAAATCTTTCAGATATTAGATAGAAAGATACAAAATGTGCACATCTATCCAACTGTCCAAACTATCCACGTCTACTTCCCAGGGTGAGGGCCTAAACAGCTAGGTGGTTGCCCATTAAAACCCTTAGATATGAGAAAAGTAGTTCCAGTTGTTCACAGATATTAAATAGAAACCTAATTTCAGAACAAAATAACAGATTATACCAACAACAAAGAATTTTTAAATGCTAATTTTAAATTAATTTTCAGTGTTGTGTCTATGGCAATTTCGCGAAAATATCCCTAAAACCTTTTCAATGAGATTCCTGGTGGGCAGGAAAAAACAAAACAAAAGGTGCATAGTGATAGATTCTGAAATGCATTCAGGTCCAAATTGTATTGCATTTTAAAGAAGGCTACCTTTGCATGTAAATTGCCAAGGGCTGTTTATAATTCAATGAAGAAAGCAACAGATTTCACTTTGTCTCTTCTTTAAATATCCTACCGCCTAATTAATTTCTGTTTTCTTTACCTATTATGCAAGCCAGCGTGCACATATTGTTTTTACTAAGTGACTGTCTGTTTCAATTAGGTGATTGTCTTTACTTTCTGTTATAGTTCAATCTTCAGCTTCTGTCATCTGAACACACTGGTTGCAGAAATTGGTTAATTGCTATTTGTTAGCTCTTTTAAATCATTAGAAGGCAACAAAGGATGCCATTCTACAGAAAGTAAGAAAGCAGAAACAGATTTGAATATTGTTTATCTTTCAATACTATGATATTAATGACTCTCTTTACAGAGCACCATTTTAAACATGGTTCCTCCATGGATAGTTATCAATCGCTTGTGTCAAGATCAACTTAAATCATCAGTAGGTTGGGCTAGTTTAAGAAAAAATGGCAGAATTTTTTTTGATTCTTGTTGAATTCAAAATTTTACTTAAAATTCTTTTTTCATTGTAAAAAATTCAGGAGTTGAAATAACCTTTTTTTTTGCCTTGATGTATTGTAATTATTTAAAACAACAGTAAAGCTTGTGCACATAATTAGATTTCGGGCTTCAGATGCAGGTACAATTGAAAAAATAATGTGACACTTTCGAAGTGTGTTAGTATCTAAATTATATCAATTAAGTAAAATAAGCATTGGCTTCTTCTTGTGGTAGATGTAAAGGTAAAACCTACTTCTTGAACAGGTTAACAAAATTTATGTAGCGTGTGATTTTAGACAAGATGGAAGATTGCTTAAAGGCTATGTCCACCCCGAAAATACATTTTTAATATTCTGCTCCCTCATGTCCCCCAGCCCAACCGCATATTTTTTTTTTCAGAAAGCCCCCAAACTCACTTCCTCCCCTCCGCCGCACTGCCCGCCCTGCTTGCGAGAATGCAAGCAGAGGGGCGGGACCGGCAGTGCGTCTGTGATTGGCTGAGCGGCAGCCAATCACGGACGCGGCTGCCGGTCATTCAGTGCAGGGAGGAAAGCGGAGAGGTAAGTAAGAGTTTGGGGAGCTTTTAAAAAAAAAAACATGCGGTTGGGGCTGGGGGACATGGGGGAGCAGAATATTTAGGGTTTTTTTCGCTAGGGGGAGGGATAGTAGAACGGGAGGGAGAGGGAGGGAGAGGGAGGGGGAGGGAGGGGGGAGAAGGGCTGCAGCACGCATGGCAGGAATCTCCGGGAGGCCAGGTAGCAGGCAGTGTCCTATATGGACCTGCTAGCCTCCTGGTGGGCAGTTTTTGGAACTTTGGGGGGGACTACAGGAGAACCAGATGGAGTTGGGATGTGAGGTAAGGATTAAACTACACTACATGGTGGGGCCAGTAGTTGGGGGGATTATAGTTTTGGGGGTGGACATGCCCTTTAAGCATTTCTTCAATATGCAAACTGTATTTGTGCAGTAAAAAAATACTATATAGCTTTTTCTTAAATATTGGGTGCTGTATATTAAAAATATTTAGTTTAGAATCCTGCAGGGAGATTCAATAAAAGTTATCGTTTAAAATGGTGCTAATTTTGCCCCAACCAATCAGATCTTATTTAACATTTGAAAGCTAACACCTGATTGGTTGGGGCAAAATTAGCACCATTTTAAATGACAGAACTTTTATTGAATAACCCTGTTAGTGTATTATTCAATCACCTATAATTTTCTGATCTATTGTTCCCCATTTTCTAGAAGTACCGTATTTACAGTGACAATTTTTTTTTGTATTTTCTCTTGCAGGTCAATTAGTAGAGAACATATAGCCTCTTTTGGAACCATTTTTTAAAAATGGATGAAAAAATATCACATTAGGGCTAGCCCACACTATCACGTTTTTCTTGCATTTGCGCATGCGATTGCGCTTGCGTTTTTTCAGATCATTGAAAACGTGGCAACGCACCGAAAACGCATGTTTTTTCGGGTGCCTTGCGATTGCGCATACGATTGCTATTTGCGTTCCACATTTTTAATCGCAATTGCATGCATTTTCCTATACCTAACAAAAAACGCATGCGCAAACGCAACAAAATCGCACATGAAATCGCATGCGATTCCGTGTGCGATTGCGTCGCAGTGTGGCCGTGCCCATAGATATTAATTTTTAGTCACCTTCCCACTACATTTTTATTTTGCTTTGTTGAACAAAAAAAAATTAATTGGGGAAATATTCATTTATGTAACGAGAGATGTTATCCTATAGATGTTGTTGTAGAACTTTATGTCCGCTGCTCGTATTCCATAAAGCACTGCACTAGATATTACATTAAGGTTTGCTGCAGAAAGTCACGTTAAAAACTTTAACATGATTTTTAGTCTTACAGTTGCGTGTGATTTGATACATTGCGGCTGATTAAAGGCATAAATATCAAAGTATGCAAACAGGTTGTCCGAACGTATTATAATGAATTGTAAAACATTGCTACATATTAATATCTGTACTTTTTAAATGTAGCATGCTAACGTTTCAAAACACACCTTTACATGTATGACAAATTGTAAGCATGTCATGTATATGATTGTATTACTATTTTTCCTATAGGGTTGAAATTTTTATTGGTGCATACAATCATTAAGATGTGTACACTATGTTTTAAACAGTGTTAAATAAGAATCAAATGAAGATTTTGCCTTTTCCGTCTCTTTTAGACCATCCTTTGGACGGCCACATTATTTTTTGCTCAAAGTGACCCTATGTGATTAAAGGGTATCTCCGCTGGTAAAACCCCCTTTATTCTATTCCGTTTTATTGAAGAACGGAAGATAAAGGGTGTGTCTTACCTCCCTTTCTTCAATAAAACCTTTAGGAGCCAGGAATGAAGGGAAGGAACTTACCGGTCTCTCACTTCATCTGACAGGTCCCGACTCAGATGTGTGTATCGCATTTGCGCATGCGCATAGGCTACTAGGTCCGTCGGGACCAGGCAGAGGAGCGAGCGATTGGTAAGTTTCTTCCCTTCCTTCCAGACTCCTGAAAAATGGGAGGTAAGACACAGCTCCTTTACCTCCCATTTTCAATAAAACTGAATAGAAAAAGGGAGTTATACCACACATTTAATTTAATGTTTTTTGCCCCTACACATATTTTTGAAAAAGGCTCAGTGGTCAGTGAAAATGCACGCCCTTACCATTAATTAGAATACAAATCTCAATAGATGAAGCCTGATTTGAAATGAATTATGAAATAGAGACAGTTAAAGGATTTGGCTTTAGGGGCTTTTAATCTATCATATGGTCTATTCACTTGAAAGCTCCAATTGCTGTACAGGAAGACTACAAGGAGACTTGCGTGGAAATCTATTAGCTGTTGAACAATAAGCACTTATGATTTGATTTCTAATAATCATCTAATTGGGGTACCAACTCCTTGTGGATACACCTAAAAGGAAACGCCAAGTAACTGTGTATGAGCAGAAGATGGACTACTGCTTTGAGACAGCAGGTCAAGAATAAACACATAACTCTGACATCTTATTCAGATACATCACCACCACCATATGGCTGGGGCTTTGAGATTCCCCACAGCAGATTTCCCCTAATTTAACATATGTTCAAAATGATAAAGATAAAAGGTAAGGGATAACCAGACAAAAAGAACACAAAATATGTGAGTAGGAGATCAGATACAAATAAATAAATACAAAACTAAACCTGCTTAATACAGTGACATTCCTTATATTAATAGGTAAAGAAATATATACATGTATTGAACTAATCTTTTGAAAATAACAATCAATCCAACTGAGAGGTAATATAGGGGGAGAACAAGAGAGAACAGTCTGTGTGACTCTACTGAATGCCACAGAAAAAAGTATCAAGCTTTCTTCTTGTAAGTTTTATGTTAACAAATATTTTACCAAAAATTAGACTGATTAATAAAAAGGATAACACGCAATATAATCAAATAAAATTATTGATGGCTGCCCATTAAAAGTGTATGCATGATCCATATTCAGGCTCAAACATGCACGGGTGCACTACGTAAAAACATAATGCCCCAAAGAAGGAACATTTGCATTAAGGATCTTGAAGAAGTTTAAAATGGATCCTTTAGAGATATAAATACAACTCTGGCCTTAACCATGTAGAACTGAGATGAGTAAAAAGAGCCTTCAAGGGTCAGATAGCCTGTCTTTAACTAGGCAAAGCAGCCTCAGAAGAGAATTTACCATGAAATCTGGTTACAAATGCATAAACTGGTATAAATAGAAGTTGGAGTTATAGGCAGATAACAGACAAGTCACTATTTTTTTAAAGGGTAGATATGCCCCTTAAAAAGGAACAGGCTCAGCAAGAGGGGAGGCAAGCATATAGCTGTATGTACATTAGTTGTTGCTAAAGAAGAATGGCAAAAATTCCAAGAATTATGGTTGTTATATGTAATGTCAGATCAGCATACATGAAAACTTTAGATAGTAACCCATTCATTGCCAGCAACTCTAGCAACAAAGGGATAATATATATTCCCCCTTCAAATGCCAAATAATGCTTTGATTTATTGCACAGAAAGTGTGCATGGATATAAATTAACCATTTTGGTTACTGCAGTTTTAAGTAGTATACAGTTATGACCATTTTGCTCCTAATAGCAGGAATGTTAAATGGATGCCTAGAGCGGGAGATGCGGGAGATGTTTGCAGATGCTATATAAAGTAGGGGCAGCTTTTAATTTAATTCAGTTTATGGTTGCTTGGCTGTTTGGGGTATGATAGCACGAGGTCATCACACTTTGAGAAAGGTTAGTGAGTGAGTAAACCATTAACCTTTACAGCCACATCCTTACATCTCATGCACAGACAGTACTTGACATTCAAGGTAAAAGATGATAGAGGTTAATTGATCTTGGCTGGTATATTACAATGTTATGATGCAGCACATCCCATGTATATACAGTAAAATATAAAAACATTTACACACCCCTGCAAAGTGGCAGGTTTTTCTTTGATAAAAACAAGAAACCAAGAAAAATCTTGTCCAAGCATTTTACAGCTTTACTGAAAAACAACAAAGAAGTAAAAAAAGAAACTAAAAGTAGTTTAGTGTGCACACATTTTAATAATCAAGGATGTTACTACATTTACATCACATTCAGTATACAACTGACAAATGCAATATTATTATTATTCCTCTTGGTCTCATATTCTTGGACCATAAAGAACTTTTAAAACATGAAAGGGATCTTATCACTGAAAGGGATTCAAGAAAGGGAGTGAGAACAGGAATATAAAAAAGTATTCAATACATTAAAAATAGGGAATGTATGTCTCAACAAGGACTGTACATAGATTTGGATGTCCCTCCAGAACTGTTCTCTACATGTGTATTACAAACTGGACAGAACAGGAGTCTGGGGTTCAGAACCTCTCTCTGGGTGCAGAGTCTAACAGGGTTATTCAATAACAGTTCTTATCGTTAAAAATGGTGCTAATTTTGCCCCAACCAATTATATGTTAGCTTTCAAATGTTAAATAAAATCTTATTGGTTGGGGCAAAATTAGCACCATTTTTAACGATAAGAACTTTTATTGAATCTCCCTGTAAGTGTCTGACCGTTTTTACCAGAACCCCTAATGGTGAAGATGCAGTCCCAGGAAGAAATAACTGTCCCAGAGATATAAAAAGGCACCGGAGAGCATCAAGACAGATGGTAGACTCACAGACATGCAGACACCCATTAAGACTGGAAGAAAGAAGTTTAGTCTTCAAGTTGGAAAAGGTTTTTTCACAGTGAGAACGGTAAAACTATGGAACAGTCTTTCACTGGACGTGGTGATGGCAGGTTCATTGGATAGTTTTTAAAAAAAAAAAAGCTGGATGAGTTTATAAAAATAAAGAATGTTGAGTTTTGCTGAGTAGGTTGGACTAGATGGACGTATGTGTTTATTCAACCTCAAATACTATACTATACAGTTACTGGTATTTCTAGGAAGCAAAACAGGTTTATGCCCTACAATTAGCCCTTGACCTTTCTATAATACACTGCGATTTTTAAAATACAAACTGCACAATACAGCATGTGAAGAAAAACAACATGGTAGAAAAGATATTGGATAATAGAAAGTATTGCACAAAACAACCTATTTAGGACGTATTAGGTGCCAAAAGATTTACTCTTATGGAAATTCAGCAAATAATACCATTAGGAATTCTCCATAGGTGGTATGTCAATAAAAGGAAAAAAATCATTTTAATAAGAAACTAATGAATTCGCCAATTCAATTAGGCATTACTGGTTCAGATACCATTATTTGCATTAAAGGGGAACTTTGGTCCAAAAATGACTTTAGGTAAATTGATAGGAATTGCTCTCCTGAGAATTTTTGCAATATATGTTTATTTTTCATAGTTTTAAAGATATTTACATTTTGGTGTGATATGTCAGCAGCATCACCAGGTCCCCTGCACTTCCTACTCTGAAACCACGTCAATTAATCTGCCCTATGTCTCCTCCTCCCCTTTGCAGCCCCCCTGGTCCCTCCCACTCATGGACCCCATGGTCCCTCCATTTGCAGGCCCCCCTTGGTCCATTCTCTTACAGCCCCATGTGGTCCCACCCACCCATGGGTGCCGTGGCCTCACCCACCCATGGGTGCCTAAGCCCCGCCCACTCGTGGGTTCCCAAGCCCCATCCACTCGTGGGTGCATAAGCCCTGCCCACTTGTGGGTGCATAAGCCCGGCCCACTAGCAGGTGCATAAGCCCCGCCCACTCGGGGGTCGTGGGCCACTCAGACCCCCTCTTCCTTACAGAAAACTCTGTGGAAACAGCCTTTTCAGGCAACTGCCTGAAAAGGCTATTTTCACATAGTGGGAGAGAAGGGCTGTAGATTCCCTTACCTTTCCTGTCAAGACTTCACACAGCAGAGAGGGGGAGGGACTTCCTGTCTCCCTCACACACTGAGGGAGTCTGAGGCTGTGCTCGCTGGTGGCACTGTGCAGGAGAAGCCTTAAGAATGTCACGTCAGTCTCCCACCCATTCACTTTCTGGTCAGTCATTTTTTATATCTTGGGCTGTGGAGACCACAGTTCCCCTTTGAAGACAAGCTTGCCTTTACAGTCACAAACATGCTTACGCTGTCCATAGGCCCACAAACAAGTTCAGGGCATACAGTAGTGGCTTCCTTTGCAGGTTTGATAGGATTCTAATCCTGTTTAGGGAGGCTGCTTTGCTGGGTGTTGAAATCCTGATCCTCTTTTTGGTACAGTTGGATCTTTCTCCAGGGTGTGCAATTTCGTCTCCAGCAGTCTTTCTGGAATCTTAACTAGGTATTTATAGTCCATTACTGTTACCTGGGGAATATCCTATTACAGAGGGCTAGGCCGCCCCACATAGCATCCTCATTGGGCAGCAGCTAGAGTAAGGAGCAGCTCAAGGATATTTCCCAATCATGGTAAAGGCGTATGTGGGAATGATCCATTATCTCATCCAGTGGTATCATCACCCATTATTGACAACCCGTCATTAATCAAGACTTTAAGACTGGCATTAAAATCCTTCTCACCTGCTCTCTTTTTTATTTGAAAACTTACTAGAGATGTTAGAACCTCTGGTAGTTAAATAGCTTGGTGGGGCTTCCTGTGCTAAAATGTCTACATAATCATCTTTGCTAAGCCCCCTGCAGTCAAAATCTAGTTTTCCACAAAGTATCGTATTGTAGTATTCCCATGCAGGTCCTCTGCCTTCAGAGGACATGCTGTGCTTGGTACTGTACTTAAACTGGGACTACTAGTCTTGCCCCTTGTCTTATCCTACCATTGCCACCAATGTCACAGGACATGCTGGTGCTTGAAACCAAAGTCACAGTTAAGAATACAGGGAAACCCAGGAAAATTGTGTGGAAATGACTAAAATGTACTAGCAGGAACAAACAAAACAATCAATTTTGCTGAAAAAACATTTATCATTCAGTTGGATAATAAACTTCGTTACCTGATGGTCAATCTGCCAATTATTGGCCTGGGAGATGAAATTACCTAGAAAATAGTCTGTGTTCACTAGCCTTTAGCTAATCCCTGGCTCTAAACCACAAAGGTGCAAATCATTTAATGTGCATTTAAGTACAATGTAATTTGTGGTATTGCACAACTGTAATTCCCTATTAATCACTGTGATGACACACCCTAAGAAATATGAGGGTGGTACACGTGTGAGTGACTCGAACTATACCAAGAAATACCACCCAGGGGGTATAGCTATCCCCCACTCCGTGCTTATGCAGAATCACTTGGCACTGCATCATATCCGCAATAACAAACAGCTTTAAATGCTGATAAATAACCATAAATAACTGAAAATTTTCGAAAATACGAGAAAACACGTAATTTCGAAAATTTTCGAAAATATGTATTTTCGAAAATACGAGTAATCCTTGTAATTTCGAAAATACCTATTTATGGAAATAAGAGAAATCTTTGTATTTTCTAAAATTTTCGAAAATACTTGAAAACTCGTAATTTAGAAAATTTTCGAAAATACTAAAAATCCGCGAATCGGAAGTTCGGAAGGCGGAAAGTCCGAAAAAATCTGCCGTTCATGAACGGGATAAATCCAGGTCGGATCCGGGTTCGGATCTGCGAACCGGCCATCCCTATCTGTGATGGCTATGAAGTAAAAGTCTTAGCACAGTATATTACACTTTACCACTGTTGTGGTTCTGTGCTGTCCATTTGATGAACTCTGTGGCACTTAATCTTTTAAAAAAGTTTTTAAAAAAATCTTTAAAGTTTAAAAAAAAGTTATAATTAATAGTACCTGGGGCAGGAATATAGAAATCATACATTCCAATATCGTTTCTGTGCGCAGCACTAGCACAAATAAACAGCTTTTGTCAGGCTTCCTCTTGGCTTCAGCACTATATTTAATACAGGATAGTCCAAGACTAACTTGGCAGATACAGTAAAAACTTTATATGCTGTAGTTCCTCAATGAAACAATATTGGGCGCTAGGAATAATCAATAGACCAATGTACTTTTCATATTTAAAGAGTTCATTTTTAGAGTATACTTTTAAATTCAATACATAATTAGTAGTTTACATTGAAGAAGAAATGGGACTGAAATAAAGGTCAAGACCGTGCTGCAAAATCTGGGACTGTTACTAAGAATGATTCATATACTTTCAGCCAAACAACAAACCTAAAGCAATAGGAGACAATCTACAAAAAAAAAATTGCAATACTCATTTGCAAAATACAGTAAAATCTGAATGTCTATAAGAATTTATTCTCTTTAATACTTTCTTGCATAGGACTTTAAAAAAAAAAGGATTTTTATACCTAGATTTTGATTGTCTAGTACTTACTATAAAGACATTAAGAAAAAGCACATCTGCAAAAATATTTCAAACCATTATTGTCATTATAAAATGCTACACACGAGATCAAACCAAATGTTTTATCTAAAGAACAAGAAATGATGTAACAAAAGTCCAGATGTCTATTTTCCATAACCACTTGCATTGATAAATTGCTACAATACAAAAAATATTGATTGGAGAAGATTCTGCAATGAATTTTGTCTTCTAAATCTATCTAATCCAACTGACTGATGAGAAAAAAGGAAAGAAAAAAAAACAGAAAAGAAAAAACAAAAACAAATCACTTTCAACTACTTAGGTGAAATTGATCACAACAAATCCACCCCACTAAATAACAGTATGAAGTAAACAGGCTGGATTTTCCCATTAAGAAATGTAATTGCATTTTTGGTATTTGTTTCCTCGATTTTGTCTTTGTGTTGTGATTAGGAGGAGATGCAGCCTCCTCACCCCAGGGCGCTTTCATTTACAAAGGTAATGTACCCTTCTGAGCTTCGCAAATAAAACAACATTTTAAAAAATGCTATGGTGAAGTTCATGTGATTACCAATTTACTTCTTATTTTGTGCACATCATTTGTAGGAACCATTTACTCACCAGGTGTGAACAGAGTTATATATAGAGGGGCAGAAAATACAGACATTAAGAGAAGAGGAGGATGTTTGTTCAGGAAATTGCAATCATTTGCTAAATGGTATTACAACAAACTGGTCTATGATTCTTGATTCATTGGTTAATGGTCCAGTGAAGAATTGAGAAATGTCAATTCAAAGACCAATACTTGAGTGCTAGATATTGTATGCATTCTCTCACCGTAACGCCAATGAAAAACTTCAATCATCTTCAAGGGGAATATTTAAGAAGAAAAAAAACGGCAGCCCAGTTAATGAAGAAAAAATCTGAAGAAATTCAATACAGCAACTTGGTTTTTGAAATAGATTATAAATAAACACCTATGCATGTAAAAAAATAATAAATGACTGTAAAACACCCCAAATTTCCCACAAAGCGAGACATTGGCGCACACCGGAAGGAAAATACACACCAAATCAAACTTCAATTCAAACAGGTGAACACAACTTTACTTGAATAGCTTAAACATATTCAAGACTCTTGTGAAGGTTCTCATTCATCCAGGTCATGGTATATCTGCTGTATTCAATTAGAAAGCCAGTTGGATGACTAGCAAAACGTCTTCAAGAACTAACTTCAAGTCCAGTTGATCTTATTGAATACAGCAGATATATTCAAGACTCCCTGAAGCATTTTGAGCTTGCTGCTCTTAGTCATCCACTGATTGAAAACGGTGAGCAGGTGAATTTCTTATTGTACTATATATGTTCAAGTGGGAGTTGATATATCCATATACTCCATCCTAACTTTGTTGGACAAACATATATAGAGGCGGGTCTGAGGCAAGGCACCCAGACGATGCTCATGTTTGAGTGTGTTTTTATCTTAAAACTTAACAGCCATCTGCATCTATGGATTTTATATAATATTGGGTCCTATATGAATATAATTTTGATGTATTTTGTAAAACACCCCAAACACATTTCTGTAGTTATGATAAAAGGCAAACAATCATTAAATTCTCTTAATTTACTGCAGAAATCTGCTTTGGCCTTGTGAATTTGTTTACCCTAACTTTAATGAGTCAAGAACTAAGTAAGAAGTACAGGTACTTTTTGAGACTATTATGATCTGTTTAAAACAAGTATCTAGCAGTTCTAAAACTTTATACAAAATTATATGCAGTCTGTAAAAGTTATAACAGGAATGTGAGCTGGTACCATTCCATGCCAAGGATGACTTTTGGTTTCAGACCTGTGCTAGTGGTCCCTGAAGACTAAGATGAGAAGCAATTTTTTGCATAACTATGGTGGAAGCATTAAAAAGAATCACTGATTTATGCAGGATGCCAATACGACAATATTGCTTTTCATATGCTCCTTATTAAGTACAATACTTCTTTAATAAAAATAAATAAGGCTGTGTGTTCAAGGGGCACACGGAGGGAGCTAAGGTTTTGGATTAGCCCTAACAAACACTATAATGCAATGCCTTTATATTATGCATGACTTTTCTTATTAACATTGCCCACAGCAATATTCTGCAATATATTTGGAAATATCATTTTTAGCATTTTACGGTCTTTCAACTGATTACAAAGGATGCAGGATATATTAAAATAAATTATGTATCCAGAGCTCATTGTCATATCAGCACCTATAAAAAATTCAAGAATAATAAAATACATGCATATTAAATATGATTCTGGGAACAGTGTCCACAGCGTAACATTTATGAAGGTGCTGTATCCAGAGACGTATACCAGTTTTATCTGTTAGCATTTATTCACTTTTATTTATAAGGGATATAAGAATGTGTGTCATAGTAATTTTCTATTTAAAGGGAGGGAGGAAAGAATACTTCCACTCTGGGTTTTGCAAAATAAAAAGGGTGGTCCTGAGAGCTCTACCACTCTTACCCAAGTCAGTTCCCAACCAACACTCCTCCTCCACCTTTGACATGGGTGTGTATAGGAGAACAAATTAAAACAATCTTCAACAGCATGTGACCTCTGGCAGCTACATGTCAGAACCCATAAGGGCTTTTGTGGCCTGTGCATACAGAATAATTGAAAAATATTACAGACATAGTCTAATGATAAAACATCTTTATAAGCTTTGCATTATTAATTGTCTTTGTACTGCATCTTTAAGGTTACATAATCTGCATTTCATTGTAAAATGCCATTAATATGACTGGCAAACATGAAAACCACAGTGTGACACTAAGTGTGAGCATTTATATTGTAGCATGCTTAATTACATTGCGATTTTCATTATAGTCTCTGTATATCTTTAAAGCTCTTATGATTCAAGTGCTAGCTATTCAAAAAGACAATTCAGATAATAGACACAGCATGACTGGTAGAGGGTTTCTTAAACCTAAAACAGTAGGAAATATGCAGTGTAGAAAGGTGCATTGGATATTAAATGATTTAGAACTTTCCTCTACTGAAGTGATGACTGATATATCTTCCTAGAATGACATTATCAGGTTTGAGTGGTTGATGAGTATTAACCTTTTAAAAACACACTGACAGAAGGGAGGAGAGAGCTGTGGAGCTCTCTCTCCCCCCTCCATCTGGATCCATCGGCACTGGTGTACATCCTTTAAATAAAACAACCTTTTTTCTGAAATGTAGGGGGACCCCCCTCCCAACCTTAACCTCCATGTTTAAATGTTAAAAAAAATGCACAGAAATATACTTACCAAGCTTCGTTCCCTCAGCTAACTCTATAGCTGATGGTCACATCTGTCATTGGCACACTCTCAGCCAATCACAGATACAGCTGCTGGTCTGGACCCTAATGCTGCTCTGTTCCCAGAGGGCGAGGCTGAGAGAACGAAGCTTGGTAAGTAAGTTCCTGGGCACATTTTTAACATTTAAAAATGGCGGTTAGGGTTGGGAGGGGGGTCCCTAGACTAAAGAATACAGAAAAAGTTAATGTTAGGGTGGAAATACTCTTTAAAGGAGAACTAAACTTTTTTTTTTTAATCCTAATGTGAAATAAATACTTATAAATTGAAAGATTCTTCTCTAGTTATTGGCATTTAGTAGATATAAGTAATAGATTCTGTAACAAAGGAGGCTTCCATGTTGTTGCCATTACAACTCATAGCCCATGTTGGCTTCAAAGAGACACGCCCCCTGACCCCAGGATTCACTGTCTCTATTTACCAAATTTCTAGCTTCTCTTTCTAGCGAAAGATAAAGTTTCTAAATGTACCTGTGATCACAGTTGAGTTGCTTAAGTTTCTACATATGTACAAACATTAGATATAGCAGCTCTGTTATTTATTTACCAATCAGCGTGAATTGCTGAAAGTCTTCCAGTAGCAATACAAAACAGTGAACTAATTTTACTGACATTTACTGAAATGTACTTCTATCTAATGCAAGTTCACTGGTGGTGCATTCTGCTAAAGTGCTGGGTTAGGAAAATATCAGACTATCGGGACACAGGTTCGATTCCCCATGCTCCCCTTTTTTTGTTTTTATTATGTGTCTAGCAAAAGATAAAGACTCTACATGTACTGTAGAGCTTTTTACTTATTAGCCCTTGTGACATAAAGGTAGAAAGCTTTCTTTTTAAAAAGACACAGTATAGAGGGTTGCTGGTTCGATTCCCCATACGTACTTTAATTTTTTGCTGAAATGTTAAATGTTCCATTTCTTTCATCCATGCTAGCAAAGACATACACTGCAAAGATTACTTTTATTTTTTGTATGAAAAGCAAAGGAATTTATCATTGTTAGGGATAGGAGCATAATGTAATGTGTTTACACAAATAAATGCACTGAAATCTGTGTTCTGTGTCAGAGGGAGGGATCTCTGAGCTGTAACATGATTGGCTATCAGCTTTCAGGAAGCAAGACTGCAGTTTCCTGTGAAGCGTACTGCGTACACTTAGCTGGGTGTTCCCAGATAAGGTGAATTATGGGAGCTGACCCCTAGTACCCCCAGGTTATTTTCATAAATCACCCAGCATCCACAGTAAAGGGGGAAACTGTGCATGTTTGTGAATGTGCTCTGTCTATTGGGACAATGTTGTCTGGGGACATTAGTTCTCCTGTAACTTGCAAATATGACATTTGGTATTGCAAATTTCATTTTCGGCACATCTGTGTTACTAATGTTTAATGATGTATATTGTAATAAAATTTTAATAAATTCAATGCTGTGTAATTTCAAAATATTGAATACATGAGAAACTTAACTACACTACAAATATTTATGAAGGTAGAGGTGCAGTAGAGGTAGTTACATTACTGATACTAATCAAGTTCATAGGTATACATACTTAATAGTGCTAAACTGAAGATTAATCATTGTGTGGAAACAAAATAAAAAAAGGATCTGCAACTTTCCCAGCATTTTGTCAATGAATGGCAGCTATAGGACACCAGTGATTAGACAATTCAGTAGCACTTCTCAATCTTTGCATTGAATGATATGTGAAAATTTGTTAATGTCCTTAACCATAAGGAGTTAGTGTTTATTGTATTTAATTTATTTAAATTTATACTTGTCTTCTTCACCCCCAAAATGCCAACCAGAGAACAATCAGGAATCATTTTGGGCATTTAGTAACCCATCAGATACAGGAGGTTGAATAATTTATACTTGTTTTATGTTTCTTTACACACTGAGTGGAGATGCAATTAAGGGCGGTTTAAACCCACACTACCTGATGTAATATTGCATAAGCGTGAGTTTTTCATTTCCAGAAACAGCTTCCGGTGTAAAAAAGCATTTGTTTAGCACTTCTATTTAGGGTGAAACTTAATGTTCATGAAAAGATACAGTAAAACCTTTGAATCTTACCATCCTGGTTCCCGCAATGCTGTAACCACTGCATATCAGTAGCCAGGAAGGTAAGAAACGTACTGAGATCCTGTATCTCACTTTGTGTGTGTCAGTCTTCTGCACAGTAACATACATGAACACAGAATATAACTAACAGAAAGTAAAGCAGCAACCTTTAATACTTCTGAATTATTGTTCTCTTTCTTTCATTCGCTTCTGTTCAACTTGCCTAGAGTTGCAACAATTCTCTAGTATTTCCATTTAGTCCATCAGACTATGGTAGATTTCATGTGTGATCATAAAGCTTATAATCACTATATAGGGCTCATATGCAAAATGCAGAGAAAAATAGACACGAGCTATAACTCTTACAAGAGGAACACACATACATGTATAGTCATACACTAGAGAATCGAATTGCATTAACATTTATTAAAAATAATAATTTTAACCGCTGCATTTTAGAGCTTTCATAAACAGATGCTGTATAATTAAGTTGCTAATGCTGGCATTTTTTTTGCATTTTGATGACAGAACAATACATTCTAGGAAATTAAAGACAAGAAAAATAATTAGAAATAAGAGTTTTATGGAATGGAACAAAGTAAAAACTAGATTGAAAATGTAATTAAGAGTCTTTCAAAAGGATACACACAGTCATAAGTCTTCTCTCTATATAACATATAGGGAGATCGTTTGGGACTGACACACATCTAAGGATTGCAGCCGACTCCTTATACTACAGTACAGGGGGCCGACTGCGGCCTAGGGAAATTTAATACTGATGCAAACGCTGAATGTCCATCAGCATTGCAAACAGTCGTTCGCTCCTACACACCTTACAAAAAAATGGACCCTTTGTCGGTAATATGCTTAAGCGAGTTCCATTGATAAGTTTAATTTGTCCTAAACCTGCACTGAACAACAGAATTTTTAGTAGGTCAGTGGCTAAAGGGGTGTTTTGACAAGACACGATTGAGCTCCATAATCTGCTTAGGTACAGTAGAAACAAGTTGAATACTTAACTATTAAGCTCATTAAACTACTATGCATTATAGAGTGTGAACCATAAAGGCAACATAGAAACTAAGACAAATGCTGTTACCAGATTACAGTGTCATTTTCGGACCCCAAATTTCTAACAGCTAAAATTTGCCAATAATTTCCCATTGTAAATCAATTCAGGTCTAATATCAAACTGTATTAAGGGTACATGTACTCACAAAACAGAACCAGAACCGAGGAAAGATAATTCACATCAGACACATATTTGATATTAAAGGGCATGTCCACCCGTTTTTTTCTATTTTGCTGTAGTGTAGGACTCCCTCCCCCAGCCCCAACCACTATAGTTATTTGTGCAGAAACTCCCCCGATCATTACTTACATTACCTCTTTCCTCCAACGTTCATTCCCGGCCCTCTGCTTGCATGAAACTGCAAGCAGGGGGCAGGACCGGCAGCCGTATCTGTGATTGGCTGAGAGGCAGGGAGGGCTGCACTGAGCAAGCCACAAACCTCTGAGAGGATGCCTCAGAGACAGAAACAATTTCCCTCCCTGCAAGGTTCCCTGTGTTCACTTTCTGGGACTTTGTAGGGACATTCCAGGAGAACCATTTGGAGTTGAGAGGTAAGGTAAGGATTTTTACACGCTACACATTGCGGCCAGCAGTGGGGGAGATGATAGTTTAGGGGGTGGACATGCCCTTTAAACAAAAATTTTGTAATAATAGATTTTTTATGGAGAACATTCTGGCATTAAAACCATTATATGGTGTATTAGGTTATCCTGAAAATGATTCTGCTGGCAAAAAAAAGCACCAACTAAAATGGAACATTTGTCCACTCAGCATTCGGCTTTTTTATTATGTTTTACCAATTATTTTAATATAATTCAGCACTTAGACTCTCAGATACAGAACATTTATGCAGGCAAATGCAGAACATGGCATGGTTTTTAAATCTGTCTGAAGAGAGTTATATTTAAAATGAAATGCATTGTCTGTAACAATAATGATCTAGAAGTCACAACAGTTTATTGAGATCTCTTGACTTCCAAGGTAAATGCAATTCACATCAATCTGTATAGTATTTTAAACCCTTGGAGTGCAGGACTTAATTCTGCATCACTGTGACATTATTTTGCCTTTACACTTGTCCTGCTCTTACTGTCAATTTGTCCAGGTAAAAATTATGTAACATTAACTGTATACACCCTTTGGATATCCCTTCTCTTGCCCTTCTGATTTCCATGAAACGCTGTATGCCCACCTTATACTTATTCATATCAGAACTACATTTGGTACCTTTCCTACACATGTTTAACTTTGCAACTCAGCTTTAAAATATATTTTACATGTAATGTATTCTACCCTTCATACTGCTCGGCTTAATGGAAGTCAATATCTGTATATTATACTATCCACTCTGCAATTCCATTACAGAATCCACACCGCTGGTCATAAAAAGTATCATTCTGAGCACAAGCTCATAACAGTAATGATAAAAAAGGGCCATTTCTCTTCCCCAACGAGAATGAAACATTTAAATCACCACGACTCTTGGCTCTAAGGAAAACTGGCAAATTAACAGGGTTAAAAAAAAAAGATAAAATATTCATGGCAAGTGTAAAAAGAAAGTAAATAATTAAATATACATTGTCACACAGTGAAAATCCCAAATATCCTAGACTGAAAGGTAGGAAGGATATTTTTAATTATTGTACATGTTCAGTGAACAAGAGATGTGCTATGGGGGGATTTTTGGCATTCGGTCTTACTGACATCATTTAAGTGTTCTAAAATTTCAATTTGGTAATCCCTTCTAGTACATAATGAGGTTTAAGAAGATACATGATGTAAATTATTCTAAATAACAAATTGGGATGTCTCAATGGTATCCTGCTATTCAGCTAACATTAATAGAAATTTCCTGTATTCAGGGTAGAGCAGTTTCTATATTAACAAGTAATAAGTAGGAAGCTATTAACAGCAAGCATAAATACACATAAAACGCAGCACTCGCTGTTTGTTTTGGGCTCTAAGGGGATGCTTCATTAGCCAAAATTACACTGGAACACTACAGTACAACCCAACCAAAAGCAACTTGTGTCAATATTTAAATAACGAGACAGCTTAAGGCAATCTGTTAAATTACTTGCATAAAATCCATGAAAAATATATTTTGCAAGATGCAATAAGAAAACTAAACATGACATTACTGTTCAGAGGCAAGACATTTTGCCAAAGGTGAGAAATGATGAACGTAACCATCCCTCGTTGAGTAGAGGTATTGATCCAAAAAAAGTCAAACCAAAGAAAAGTCTGTAGAAGTGATATTTTATAGAAAAGAAAATAAGGAGGTTGAGGGAAGAGTTATTTATCAACGCTTCAGCAATAGAAGCACACTGTTCAACAATGAATGACTTGATAATAAGCTTAAATTCAATCCAACTTAGCTTTCATGTCACTTGTACATATTCGCAGAGACTGCTAAATGATACAGAAATGCTGGATTAAAATGAACAAAGCCATTAAGTTACAGAGGAGGTAAACTGCCAGAGGGTAAATATACATATATATATATATATAAATAACCAAGAGTTTCTAAAGAAGGATAAGAGGTAAACCATAAAGGAGCACTAAACCTACATTTTTAAAGCCCTATCATCTGAAACACTACTTCAGTAAATAGCATTTACTTACTTGTAACTTCCAGAAGAACTGGCTTAGGTAACTGTAAGTACCACCATTTTTCTTTCCAGTATACCTTAAGGATTTCAAAGAGCCTTTTGTATGTACACCTATTGGCTATGACTCGACCAATGTGACAAGCTCGTTTGTAAAGATTTTAGTCTTTTTTTTGGCTGCAGCATAACCTGATTAACTAGAGAGTTTTATTGAGGGATGATCTCCTCTTACTAGCTTTTGCTTGTGCAGTAGCTTAGGGCAATAGGCAGAACAGACTCCTCTGTGATTACACTGTTATATTCTCTACTCCAAGAGAAAAACGAGACGTGAGACACTGTTTTGAAAACAGGTGCTCTAACTTCTAATTCAATGTTGTTCACAGTTTTTATTTTTCTTTTAAGGGTAAGGGCAGAAGTTTTAGAAGGATACGGTATTCATCAGAAAAATAACATTAAACAGTATAGTATGCCTAGTTTCATCTTCTGTCTGCATTAAATTTGATGCATTTATAAATTGGTTGCATGTGACAAGATTTAGAGTCCACAAGGGAACAACATTATTGATGATGAAAATCCCTACAGTCTGGCCTGGGGACAGATAAGGTGCATCTGCATCAATATCATTACCCCCAAAGTTTAAATGCTTGCTGAGGAGAAATTTATGGAAATTTTCAAATGCTATTTCAGACAAGAATAGACACGTTTAGACTGACTCCAGATATTACTCTGTATTCCTTATGTTTCAGGGTGATACTCTTGAGGTATATGGCCAGATTAAGAAATTTGCATCACACTTGCAGCCAGTAGGATTTATGTGCATTTAAATGCAGATTAGCCACATGTATATTGCCTTAACCATTACTAGTTTTATTATTAATTTATATTATTAGGTAATAAGACATTCTAGGTATGCTGTTCTTTTTACCTGCCCAATACTCCAAAACCTTTTTTCCTTGCTTTCTTTTCCTGTTCTTCACCATCTTCCCTTTTCTTTTTTTCTTTCCCTTTTAACATAACCTTTTCTTTCTTTGCATCTCCCTTTTTCTTGGATTTTTTAGTTTTGTCAGTTTCCTCGTGCTCCTGATTCCCCTGTGGGATTGGTTCACTATTCGAGGTTTCTCGGCCAGAGTGAGAGCTGACATCAGACAAACCATCTGCAACAGTAAATTAAAAAAAAAAAATCAATAGAACATAGGAAAGTTGTTCAACGGGATTATTAAGCAGTTAAGCATTCATTTTAAATCAAGTGGTGTGCCTCTACAATACGGCTGGTCGATTGACCTGCGCACACGCATGAGGTATCAAAAAAAGCAGATTAATTCAGCCTTTTAGGAGATCATACTTAATCTTACCTTATGGACATAAAGAGCAAAGGCAATGTTTTTCATATTCCTCAATAAGCGGACTTCTAAAATTTGATATGATACCTATGCTGAGTGGCAGTGTAAATTAAGCGTGCCCACAAAAATCTATACGGCCTAGATTGTTTTTAAAGATACCAATTCCTTCAAAGCAAACACATTAGTTAGTATCATTAGGTCTCGTTAGGTCTATGGAACGATCGCCCATGGACAAAACTATACTCGTCTGGTTGTTCGTCTGGTTGTGCAAATACAGTTTAATATTTCAGTGGTCTTAGGTAAGCCCCAGTGCCATAACTACTGCCACCCCAACGACTACGGCAGGAGGGGGGAAGGCAGGAGGGTAAGAGGGCTTACCCACCGAAACAGAAGTTAGGGTCCTCTCTTTTAAACAGCTGATTGTGCGTGTTTCCTTCATATGCGTTTAAAAACAGATGATCGTGGACTGAAGGGGAGGGGCCAACCTCCAATCTTACTGGGGGGGTTGCAGTAAGTCAGTGGAGAACAAAACTTAGTTTCACTATAATTCTGTGAGAGGCAGAAGTACATATTCCTACCTCTCATTCTGCCTTATTTTAAAAGTAATTAACTTAACTAGTCCGTGAGTGCTTGCCATTTTCACCCTGTTCAAAGAAACAAATTTGTTACAGGTAAGCCATTTCTCTGCCTGACTCCTGACACTTACACAAATTATATGTGTAACACTATTATTTTTAATTCAGCCAGGGAGACTGAAAGCTGCAAGAACTGTAAAACTTCTAAAGCTAATTACTTTAAAACCAATACAACAAAAATAACAAACAATTTCACTTTTTAAAATCTTAATAAATCTTTCTCCCGAGAACATCTATACATTGTAACACACTATAAATTTATATTTAATATTTGACTTTAGATGACACAACTGAACTTACTATGAAACTAAATGAGAAGTTCCCATCCCATGACTATTCTCTGTACAAGAAGCAGCAAAACAGCTTCTAAAGCCAATAA
Source organism: Hymenochirus boettgeri (assembly GCA_019447015.1). Classification (NCBI taxonomy): domain Eukaryota; kingdom Metazoa; phylum Chordata; class Amphibia; order Anura; family Pipidae; genus Hymenochirus; species Hymenochirus boettgeri. The sequence goes on from CM033477.1 coordinate 94,054,578, forward strand.
CAGAAACAACTTGAAAGTCACCTCTAGGACATAATGGTTACCTAATATCAGGGAGATTCAATAAAAGTTCTTATCGTTAAAAATGGTGCTAATTTTGCCCCAACCAATCAGATATTATTTAACATTTGAATGCTAACATCTGATTGGTTGTGGTAAAATTAGCACCATTTTTAACACTATGAACTTTTATTGAATAACCCTGTATATCTTTTGAGTGGTGCTACTCCAACCAAATGTTTTCAGCAAGCCCAATAATCAGACTTTTCTTTCTAATTTCATTGTCAGGCACCATACATAATATGATTATTGTATATGTGGAAAGGCCTTTTAAAGGAGAACTAAACCCAAATTTTTACAATCCAGAATCTGAACATTTCCCCTCTAAAAACACCAATAAACTGTAAAATAGCAATACAGTAAATAGCATTAAAGTAAATGTTACCACTTGAAGAACTGGATGAAATAACTGTGTGTATGTACAGTGACTGGCCACACCCCTGATCTCAGTCACATGCTCCATTGTCTATTCTGTCCTGTAAAAGGATTGGGCTAGAGGCTACTGGTGGGTGTGACCAACTGTAACAGGTTCCTGCAGTATCTTAGGACTGAGCATGTGTAAAGAAAATAATGGTCAGTGACCACACTGTGTGATACCGGAACACTGGGAAATAAGATACAAACCCCATGTTAGAAAGTTAAATTTTTCAGCAACCATATTAAAGTGAAAAGTGAGACACTGATTACTGCTTTTATAACTAGGAGATCTGCCTTCTAATTCAATGTTGTCCTGAGGCTTTAGTTGTCCTTTAAAGGGCAACACTACATCTACAAAGCATTACTTTAGAAATGAATAAACCAAATAAAGAATTCACTTAATTGGTTTAAGATTAAGTGTGTATACATTTGTCATGAATGATTAATGTTTTTCATTGGTGACTGCTTTTAAAGCTTACATATTATTAACTGATCAATGGTATACATATTAATATGCTGATGCAATCTTACAACATAAATTAGATGGCTAAACATTTCATTTTTGTTTCTCTTGACAATGTTAAATGTCTTAAGACTGTGGCTAAGGTATAGACAAAAGAAAATGAAAACCACTGTAATGAATGTAAATATATATTTTGATTTTTGACATATCTTTGTAGACATAAGATAAAAGGAAACTAAATTAAATTTATAAAGACCAAAAGAAAATGTGTATCAAATATGTAGCTAGTCGTAAAACCATGTATAGTATAGTATTTGAGGTTGAATAAAGATATAAGTCCATCCAGTCCAACCCATCTAGCAATATCCTCATTTCCTGACTAACTGTTGATCCAGAGAAAGCCAAAAAAACCCACCAAATTTTTGAAGGGGAAAAAAAAATCCTTCCTGGCAATTGGAAATTTCCCTGGATCAACTCTACTTTATGTATCAATTCCAGTAAATTGCAACATTCCTTGTTCGGAGAAACTCATCCAGCTTTTTTTTTAAATTGACCAATGAATCTGCCATAACAACGTCCACTGGGAAGACAGTTCCATAGCTTTACCGTTCTCACAGTGAAAAACCCACTCTGAACTTGAAGCCTAAACCTTTTTCCTTTAAGTCTTAAAGGGACAATTCAGTGGAAATTATCAATATTTGCTAAATTGTTAGTTTGTATAATGCATACTTAGTTATTCTACATATTCTCCCCAATTTTGAAAAATCAGTTGATTTCATACACTTTGCTGTTCCCTGCTGTTGACATTAGTGAGCTGACATTTCAGGTTCTAATTGTCCTTCTTCTTCCCAGGATGCACCACTTCCTTGGAATGTTCCTAACAGTAATGTTTACTGATTGGCTGTTGGATGGGTCAAAGATGCTCAGATATCTACTGAGCAACTGAATTAACCCAGGCGCTGGGTCAAGGGCAAGACCATAACAGTCTCTACTAGTGGTCCTGCAAACAGGAAGTCAGTATTTCGGTTTCATTTATTTATGACAAAATGCTGAATTGGCAGATGAAGGTCATTGGGATGAAAAAATACTGCTCTTTTTTTCTGAAAAGCTTAGGTATTTGCACTGAACTTCCCCTTTAAGGGATGTCCACATGTCCTCTGATATGCTTTATTGGTGAACAATGCCCCAGATAGTTTATTGTATGGCCCATTAATGTATTTATACACAGTAATCATATCCCCACGCAAGCGCCTTTTCTCCAGCGCACATAATTGTAACGTTTCCAGTCTCTCTTCATATTCAAGCTCCCCCAACCTCCTTATTAGATTTAGTTGCCTTTCTCTGAACCCTTTCCATTTCAAAGATGTCCTTTTTGTACACAGGATTCCAAAATTGCACTGCATATTCTAAATGAGGCCTTACCAATGCTTTGTAAAGAGGGAGGATAAAATTTCCTCCCTTGAATCCATACCTCTTTTTATACAAGACAATACCATTCTGGCTCTAACTGTTACCGCCTGGCACTGCTTGCTTCCTCTAAGTTTGTTATCCAACAAAAACTCCAAGATCCCTTTCCAACAGGGATTCACTTAATACAGAGCCATTTATAGTATAAGTAGCACAAGGATTTTTAAGTCCAAAATGCATCACCTTACATTTCTCAACATTGAATCTCATCTGCCACTTAGCAGCTCAATTTGACAATCTATCTAGATCCCCCTGCAACAATTGCACATCCTCTGAAGTTTATAATGGTCAACAAAGTTTTATGTCGTCAGCAAACACAGAAACCTTGCTGACAATACCCACTTCCAAATCATTAATAGGTTAAATAGAAGTGGCCCCAACACAGAACCCTGTGGCACCCCACTTAGCACTTTAGTCCATAATGATGAAGCCTCATTAACAACTAGTCTCTGCATCCTATTCATTAACCAATTTTCTATCCATGTACAAATGTGCCTCCCCAGACCAACAGAACTTAGCTTATACATTAGTCGCCTATGGGGGACTGTATCAAAAACCTCTGCAAAATCCAAGAATACTACACCTTCTGCTATGCCAGAGTCTAAATTTCTACTTACTTCCTCATTAAAACCAAGCAAGTTAGTTTAACAAGATCTATTCCTCCTAAATCCATGCTGGTTACTACTTATAATGTCAGTCCTTGAAACATACTCTAGAATATGTTCCCTTATTAAACTTTCCAGTATCTTCCCCTTCTTTAAAACTATCTTTCCTCACTATCGGACTGTTTTCGAGCTTCAGCATTCTATTTTCAAGAGTTACTGAAATCGAGCGCTACTTTCGAGGGTTACCGATATTACAAATTGGATGGTTACCGAAATCAATCATTACATTCGAGGGCTATCGAAATCGATTGTTACTTTCGAGGGTTAGCGAAATAGATCATTACTTTCGTTTCGCAGTTTTGATTTTCGATTTCAATAATCGTCTACTTTCGATTTTCCTCGAAATTTCAGTAAAAATGGAAAATTCAGAAAATCCAAGTTTCGTGAAATCCGGGAGTTCCCGAAAGTTTCGCCGGGACTTCGAAACTCTCAGATTAGTTTCGAAACCAGGTTCTATTCGAACCCACATTACATCTCTAATCCCCATTAATTAATGGCGCCACATTTTCAATTCTCATCTTCTTACTATAAATATACTTTAAAAAAATTTAGGCTTAGTGATGCTTTGTTCAGCTATCCTAACTTCATTATTAATTTTAGCTAGTTTGATTGCTTTCTTACACTCCTTGTTACAGTTTTTATAATCCTTAAAGGCCCTTTCCATTCCCTCTGACTTAAAGGTTTTAAATGCCTTTTTCGTCCTTTCCATTTGCCTCTCTACATCTGAATTCAGCCACATGTATGTTTGACAAATGTAAATTTATCAAACAGATTTAGTTGATTACATAATTAATTGCAAGATAAATTCAACATAAAATTAAAACTTTTTCATCAAAATATTGCAGCTAATACAACAGCTCCTACTTTATCATTTCATTTCAGTTCTTACTATATTTCTTTATGTTTGTGACAATATACGGAAAGCCAAGTCTTGAATCTCTGCATCCATTCTTCTTTCTCAGGAACACTAGCATGTGACCCTACAACCTGTAGCTGTCAAGGGATGCCGGGAATAAAAATCTTACAACAGCTGGATGGGAAGTTGACAATTTCTGTTGTACTCTAATGTCTGAAATATACACAGTGCATCAACAAGCCCCAGCACAGAAGAGAACCATTCACCATCACTATTACAATCTTATTTTAAACAAGTTAGGATATCCAGGTGTAGTAGCTTAAAATCCACACACATTTTTCTTTAAAAGGTAATGAGAAAATATGTTTAAACTAAAATAAGATTGTAGTAGTCACAAAATAGATGTTGGATGTAGTATACAATACCACAGGACTAGAGATGTGCAAACAAAGGAGTTCTATTTAAGAAACATGTGTGCTACATGTTTCGGACAAGGGTCCTTTCTCAAGCGACAAGAAAGGACCTTTGTCCCAAACATGTAGCACACATGTTTCTGAAATAAAACATCTTTGTTTGCACAGCTCTAGTCCTGTGGTTACGTGTGCTACACCCTTCATCTATTTTGTGACAACTACAATCTTATTTTAGGTTAAACATAATTTCTCATTACTTTTTAAAGAAAAATGTGTGACTTTCCCACTAAAAGAGGCCATTGTTATTGGTTTGTGTCTTGGACTATGTTCCTTTTTTCTCCTACACAATATCCAGATAATTCCAATGATTTTTCCATCAATAGAATGTTGCAATACTCCTTTAAAAACTAATTTTTAAAACTCGCCCACACTGTAATTGTCTCATGTCAAAAATGCAAGTCACATTGAATTTGTAGGAACTACTAGAAACATGTTTTTCATTTAGAACTGCAAACCATTTTTCACATCTTTACCAACTTAACCTAAAAACTTGTGTCTGGTAGAGGTATGTTCTGATTGTTAAAAGAAAATCTAGAAAATGGCAGGGAAAAAGAGCAGACAGGTTTATACCATATTTAATCTCTAGTATAATAATCGGTAAGATCTTTTATTTTTAAGATGTCAACAAGAAAAAAGTATACAGTCAAATAAAGAAGAGAATTAGGATTTTAGTTACAAAATTGACATGACATGCTTCAAATCCTGTTGCTTTGCAAATACCTTGTGTGTTGCCTAGAGTATATGCAGGTCCTTGTTTGCTTTTATAAGTAATCGTACGTTAATTATATACATGTTGGGCTCCCTGGAGACAGCTTGTGGTGTGGGCGTTGTACACTATAAACAATAAAGGTGACTAAAATGCTAAGTTTTAGAATGTTTATTATTTTCAGCTTATGGAATATTATTTAAAACAATACTTAAAAAGGAAGAACTGTTAAAGGACAATTATACTCATCTTTCCCACATGCTACACAAGTAGAGTACCCAGGATAAGTCCTCACCCTTGGTTACTTTACTAATCAGTTAAAATGCTAACTTGAAGTTTCTCTTGCTGCTCCAGTTTGCTCTGCACTGTCAGTGATATGTCCCATCCCATTTGGGCTACAAATGGCTATCTGGCTAATGGAAAAAACAGAGCATGTCTTCCCATTGGCTACATCACAGACTGCAGGGACAAGCAGGAAGAGGACCAGAGCGATAAGGGAAAATTAATTTAAGTGTCCTATCTGATAGGTACAGTACCCAGACTTAGCGGTTTAGGTCATCACCCTGGGTACTATTAATAGGCGCACAAAGAGGAGCATGGGGAAGATGAGTATTATTGTCCTTTAAACAATATACTCCATTTATTGACTGTTAAATAAAGCTTACTACATACCTTCTTCCTCTTCCTCTGGACCATCATAAGATTTATCAATAGCAGCTCGGAAGCTTTCATTACAACCTCTGCCTCTGACCATATGTGGTCTAGGCCTGTAGAAGGGAAGTTCATTTTTCTTGACCTCAGCATAGACAGTCTGCAGGCTCTCTAGAGAACTGGATTTTTTAAGACCCAGACATGGACCTAGATCTTTCCCTGAAACCTCTGAAATGAGAGAAGGTATCCAGTAAATGACAATGTTTATGAGCTTTGCCAAAAATAACTAACAGAATTCTTTTAACCAAGAAATATTGTAACATCTCCCTTTCTTTATTTTATGACAAAAAAAATGTATATTAGACATATATTTTAGCATAAAGTGATGTTCCTATTCAATTGTTTAGCTGTGTTTTGTGAAAGTTACTTTATTTTATTACATAGAAGATGCACTAATGCAATGCTGTTTTATTTTGCTTTCTGCACTGTAGGCTCAAAACAGCATGGCACACTTAAAAACTTAAATTATTTTTTGTATGTATCATTTTTCAATGAGAGAAACTAAATTGTTAGGGACATTTTGCAGCCTTCCAAATTGTTTTGCATATAAATTGTTTCGTCTCACATTTGAAATAGGGGGTGGGAAGTGGGTGTAACTGGGAACAACATGATGTGATATGGAAAGGACACAGCATTTCTGCCTGCTAAGGCAGTAAAATAATTATGTAGCAAAATAGTTTTGCCTGCTGTTAATACAGAATCTTTACAATTTCTAGTGTCAAAACAAATGTTACAAGACATGAGAGAACCAATTTTCTCTCATGTTCTCTCATGTCTTGTATTATTATAGGAACAGTTCTTATTACCAATAACAACATTTCATGTTTCTTTTTAGATATATAGTCAACTCTATTCTTTAAAGTACACCAAATTAAAAAAAAATTAAAAATGTCTATCTACTATAGAACTGTCTGCTTTACCAATAGGGTACCAGGAACCCCCAGAAGTGCCTCAATATCGTTTAGCAACCAAGCAGAAGTGATCATAAAATGATTGTGGGAAGAATGGTTGACAATTTTTGTTTTTCGTGTTTTAAAGCCCAATTATTAATTGCGTTGTCTTAATTACATTCAATTTTATGTGTAATAAAGGAATAAATGGCAATTTCCCAAAACATTTCTTGAATGAATGATGTCTCTATGATGTCTAATGTAGTAGTTTCAACCAGTATCTAAATAAAGCAGGAAAGGACAACCCCCCAACACATACACACAGTTATTTATCTATAACTCTGTTGTATGTGGAGCACAATACATAGGCTTACAAAGAGTCTCAATAAAAATAAACTGTTGTTCTTTTCTAGAGAAAACCTTTTGATAATTATCTTTAAAAGTGAAATAATTAGTAAGTTTTAATAGAATGTGTTATTCCCATGCACAGTGCTACAGTTTGTCTATTTTCATTATATTACAGTGGAAAATAAATTTCAATTGTTAATCTATCTTTATTCTTTTTAGGTCAATTTAAAATTGTGCTGAGCTGTGCTCATTAGACAAAATCAAAACCTTTCATCATTCATGTCTACAAATGAAACCAGTGTTTTATGTCTATGTGTTTTTTTTTCCAAAAAGGCTCATTTTTATTTATAAAAGACCATTTCTTCATCTGAACACAGTATTCTACAGTTTAATTACTTAACAGACTTGAATGATGATGACACACTTCAGCTCTGTAAAGTTCCTTTGTAAACTGGTATATGGCGAATTTTCAAGAGAATATTAGTAGTTACCGTGCTCAAACATAAGGAACAACACAGGCATTCAGTATCAGCATTTCCTAAGACCTCTGATGACTACTTAAAAAGGAGAAGAGAAAAAAGAAAAGAAAAAAGAAGGGAGATGTGGTTGCTAGGTCACACTCTCACACTCTGCTCTCTTCTTTTGTTCACTAATTGCTATTGCAAGGCCTACTATTATTCTCAAATTAGCAAGAGCTGAAATGGATTTAGAGGCATGACTTGCACAGCTCAGGAAGGCTTTTCTAAATCTGTTTCTTGATAAAATGTCATGTGCATCAGGAAGGTTAGAAATTGTACAAATTGCACAAATACAATGTGGGCAAAAAAGTTTTAACAAAAAGTCAATATATTATTAAATGACGTTTTGAAATATTGGCAAATATAAAGGTTTCTATTAAATCACAATATAAAATATACTCATATATAGTAAAAAAAAATTCTATATCAGTATTATTTTGGACAAAACATTTCATTTTACAGTTTTGTAGCTGCAGAGAGGGTCCTGGACTGGTACGCACTCAGTAAGTTCACAGCCCCCTTCTCCTCCAGGGTTGAAAGGAACTAACAGTGGGTGACTTGCATGTTATCTCTCCTCTATGTAATCAAGACTGAGCAGGAAGAAAAACAGTTGCTACTTATTAAAATGGAGAGCAAAAGAAACCAGAAAATGTCAGAAACCTGCAGAATAACTGATGATTTCTAAACAATATTGCTGATTTCAGAAGTGAAAATCTAGATTTAACTGGACCATTCAGGGTCATTTATATTTTATCATTAGTTCTCCTCTAAAAAGTTACATTAAAGGCACTTCAAAGTTTGATTGCAGCCTGTAATAAGATGTATATAATGATGATTATTATATGCCTTTTCAGGGCACTACAATAATTGAAGTATAGTGTAATGATGTGCAACACTAGAAACAATGTATATGATGTTTAATGCTTAGAATACAACCTCAGAAAGACAGTAGCACTGTCTATAAACACTATAAAATATTTACTGAATGTAGAATAAAGTTAGTTCTGACCCATGCTACCAGTAATACTGAAAAATACTGGTATTAATACATATACTGTAGTTCTGGTCGTTCCAGGGATACTTGACGCCTTTTTAGCTGTTTTTTTGCCTACCTCTGGATTAACTATTCGGTAGGGTTAATGAGGAGGGTATAAAGGTTGTATTAGATGGATGGATGTCTTTATTCACCTTCAATTACTATGTTACACATTCAGCTCCAAATAGGTTATTAATAAGCAGTAAACTGACCAAATCACCCTTTCAAATGGGGATATAGAAAGGTACTTGTATATAGAATTAAATCAGAATGCACACCTGTAATGAAAACGTTTACATAAATTACAGATCTACAATCTGTGCAGCATGTTATGTATTATCAAGCAAAGATATGTTAGATAAAATAGATGAAGTTATGGTTACCTAATCCATTTAAGGGCAAGTCCAGCCCAACTTATATACAAGTTAATCACCCCCCCCCCCCCCAACCCCAACCCCTAAAAGTTTGAAATCTGAAATATATTAGTCTAACCAGAAACCCTGCATAATTAACTGTTGCCCCTGTTTCTGCATCTTGGTTCTTCCAGTTAGCAACTGGCAGTTATGGATTTGACAGTTGACATCACAGCCAATGTCTGAATGCTAATCCCCTAACTACCTCTTCTGAGCATGCTCAGGCTCAGTACAGGTCACTAAATCGCTCAGTTTCCATGGGGCACCCAGAAGCATAGCAGGCATACAGTAATGAAATCAGAGGACAAAGTAGGATATATCAACATATTTTAAAGAGGCCATTCTTTCTAAAATATGTTATAATGAGGTTTAATGTTACGGATTAAAGCAATCAACTGTTTTTATACAATTTTTAGATAAAACTAGAGCTGCCATCATTGGAATACCACATCTGGGTGCTGCAAGGAAATTCATAATCTAATCCAGATTCTGAAAGCATGATTATTAAAAAAAACTAGGGAAACCTAGTAATCATTGTTTTAATTAAACACTGATTAGCACTGCAGCATCCATATTTTATATATTTAGCTTAAAGATATGAAGTTACACTTACTAATTAGTAAGTAGATAATATACCCCAGACTTTAAATAATACTTTGCTTAAAATTATAGGACTCTAATCGGCCAAAATGCAAACATCATGAAATTAGGGGTGAACAGTCCTGTCATTTAACTTAAGGGGCAAGTGTTACTAGACGCCATGGCGCCAAGACACAGCTTTTTTTCCTGGACAAATTATATTTAGATTGATTCAATATTCAAAATTAAACTGGCCTAATATTGATCCTGTATATGACCAGCATAAGTGGGAGTTTAAGTTATGCAGCAGACTAGACAATGAGGACCATAGTGACATTACACCACTGTAATTGCTTTCAGAATCTTGTATTACTGACTTTAAGACCTAAGCAGAAAATGCAACCAAACCCTGAGTAGCTCTTGGAGACATAGCAATAAACCTAAGGTCTCTGATGCTGAATTAAGTACTGCCCCCTTGAGAGTGTTCTCGTTTTTGTTTCTATATAGGTTTAGGCAACCACCCTGAAACACATTTCTTGAGGACACATTTCTTGAGGCGCTACCCTTGGAAGGTTGTTAGATGGCCTAACATTAGATTACTAGTTGATTTTTTTCAGTGTACCCAATGCTTATGGAAAACTTGTAAAGGAACAGAGACAAGACCATGCACCGTGAGTTTACACTATACATAACTGTAAATTGTTAAGGGGCATGATTTTTATGGCCAAATATCAACTTGCCAAGTTAGTTTTGTAAAACACGCCACAGAAACATAATTACGCTTCTTTGTTCCCTTGGCTGTCTGCATATCTGGAAGCCGCATCTGTGATTGGCTGACTCTCAGCCAATCACAGACGCGGCTGCCGGTCTGGCCTCTCTCTGCTGCTTCTGGCAAGCAGAGAGCCAGGAGCAGACAAATGAGGGAACAAATGGGTGTAAGTATATTTCTGGGCCTTGTTTTGCAAAACTAATGAAATTAAGATTTTTGGGCTGGAAAAAAATGTATCTTTCAGTTCTGAGATTTCAGAGAGTTGTAAATGTAATGAGTTATGCGTGGTATGTAAAAAATATAAAAATACAGTATTTCTATTTGCATGTGTTATGCAAACACCCTCTTCACTTTGTGAACAGCAAATGGATATTGGTGTAGATAGATTTTGCATATTCATTTTGAGTGTTTACTTTTTGGAAGTGGTGTAGAAGAGGCTTACTTTTATTGTCCATGCAGAATATTTATATTGTCTTTTTAAGGTTGGATCTTTGTTTAGGGTAGCTACTTTTAAAGACAAGTGATGTATAATTTTTAGAAGCAGTTTTAGGCTATAAAACCATTTGTTTCAGCTTTGAATATCTTCTTTAATTTAATGTTGCCACACCTTCTATCTCAAAGTACATAAATAAGCATCACATTTATTTAGTGTATATATAAGTAACAATACGTCTTCATACTGCTTACTGTTTTCAGGAAAAGGGAAAAATCCTCATAGCAGTTCATTTGCCTTAGTTCCAATTACAAAAAAACCCCTTAAAATGAGAACATTTTAACCTTTTTCCCCCAAACACTGAAATTTTTTCAGACACAATCACAAATACTAACAAACATTGCACATGACAGCATAAGAGCTCTGCCATTTTGAAACTTAAAAAAAGAAATCAGACTAAAAGCTTTAGATGAACAAAACCAAAGTTGGACCACCAGAGGTAAACACAAAAGGCATGTGTTTATTAGGTTTAGCTCTCAATTGCTTTTATATCCACCACTTTTTTACATGGAACTCTCTATGTGGGAAATCTGAAGATGAAGCAATTATAAGTGCAGAGTAAAAAGGAATCTTTTGTATTTCACATTCTGCCAAAAACTACTCCATAGATCCTTTCCCATTAAACTGAGTGTAATCCCTCTATAAAGAATACAAACTTTCTCGGAAATCCCCACTATTCAGGAGGTACCCACTTGAATGGCTATTCTTACTTCATCCATTCGTTTACAGGAAAAGCTTTCTACCACTGATTGGCAAAAAATACAGGGGTCAAAGTTTCCTCTCGGTAAATAAGAGTTACATATGCAGAAAAAACTACTCAATCTATCAGTAATATATTCTCTACAGTCTTATTCTAACAAACAGCAGCAATGTTTATGAATAAACACAGAACATATATATTTGTACTTTATAAGTTAACAGAGGATGAATCTTTATTTTAAAGCCAAGGGAAACGTAGTACAAGTACAGCTGCTAGGTGAAGTACTCAGGGGTGAGGACTTAGGGGCATATTTATGAACGAGTGGTAACTTTTCGCGGTCGAATTTCCTTTCGTTTTCGCCAAAATCCCGCGATTTATTAAATGGCGAAAACCAGCAGCGAAATGTTAATGCCTTGTTAACCTTTAGCGCTTCGCGCATCAGTTACCGCTCTCTTCTATTTATAAAGTGTTGGTAACTGATGCGCTGCGGCCGCTTCACTTTGAAGGTGGCGAAAACATCCGAGATTGCGGGGGGCGGGGGTGTGCGCCCAACCCGCAGCAGGTGGTTGAACCTGCCACATGAGGCATGCCCACCACACCACGGGTGGTTGCATTCGCCAGAGGGGCGCAGCATGGGTGTACGCTTCTGAGCAGCCCCTCCCAGCCCCCTGCCCCGTACGCTTGCGGGGAGGGGAAGGGCCCGCTGGGGTGGTGGAGAGACCCTCCTTATAAGGGCCTCAGAAGTCATTGCAGTAGATGACAGAAGAAAGAAGCGGCTAGCAACTTTGGCTCGGCTGAGGCCAGAGGTGCCAGCGGGCTCACTGTTGACCGCAGTGAGCCTGCCTGGCATCGGCAACTTCAGTGGTTTTGGTGTCGCTAGGCCGAAGACGTCGCTTTGGATCAAGACGCCGGTAACATCGGCCTCGTCAAGGTCACCGGCGCTGGAGGCTCGAACTGCGGGACCCCTTTAGCCCCAAAAGGCCCTTATAAGGGCCTCAAGGGCCCTTGTCAGTGCCGCAAAGGCCCTGAAAGGGCTGGGGAAGAGGGGTCCCGGTACGAGCTGCGGGACCCCTTAAGCCCCAAACGGCCCTTGTCAGTGCCGCAAAGTCCCTGATAGGGCCGGGGAGGGGGGTCCCAGTATGAGCTGCGGGACCCCCTAAGCCCCAAAAGGCACTTCTCAGTGTCCCCGCTGGGGGAGGGGTGGAGGGACCCCACATAGGGGGGGGGGAGGGGGGGGCATATGCGTGCGCTCTCGCTGTGGGGGGCCAGGGTGGGGTGGTCATACACAAACCCCCCGTCACGGTGGATGCAACCACCAGCAGCCCCTCCCACCCCCTGCTCCGTATCGCCTTGAATGGATTTCAACTCCCTTTGCAGCGATATTGTACTTAGTGCTTTGCTCAACACCGCCGCACATCACACATCATAAATATGGCGAAAGCAGTATTTTCGCCGCAGCGGTAATTTTAAGGCGTTATTTTCTGCCCTTTATAAATATGCCCCTTAGTGTTTTAGGTCTTCATCCTAGGTACTACTAAGGGAAGGAAGGGGGAGGTGAGTAAAATTGTCCTTTAAAACCTTTTTTAGTATCATATAAAAAGTAAAAAATACCCTACCTTTGTAGAGAAGCTGAGATATTTAAAATATAATTCAAGAAATAACGTTTTAATATATCATTTGATTTCTAAAAACACACATCTTCAGTATCTTGCAGCATTTAATATTCATTTGATTTTTTTGACAAAGAAAGGGTATATCCGGTATATAATCATAATGTTGTTGTACACATCCACACTTTTGTTTTGTTAAAATAATTGCAAAGCATGAATGCAGTGCTTTCAGTCTTTTTGGCTAAACTAGTATAAAAGATTGAACAGGATCCAGTCTCTCAAACCTCTTCAGTCTGGTGGGACACACTATCATATAAGACATGAATAGTTGAAGCAACCAGACAAATCTTCTCTTATTAAAACTATACCTTATTTATTATGGAGGCTTCTGTATATGTATGACATAGAATACTACAGTAAAAACTGCTCTGTTTTTTAATAGACTGGATCGTAATTTTAAAAATCACTGTACAAATTCTTAAAAGAGAAGAAGCCAAAACCATAAACTTTTTGTGAAGATAAGGGAGCAATCCAGCATCTTGGATTGCTGCCTTAAACCTTTCAAACATCATTATTTTAAAAGTTACTTTCTTTGCTACCACCCACACAAAAACAAACTGGGAATGTAAGCATTTGCAGTGCTGTATATATTACTTATATATATATATAAAACATTAAAGCATTGATTTTACGATAAACAATATTGGTCTCTTAAGTTTTTTTTTTATATAGAAACATTACTTTCCTAGCAACTTAAACATAACTTAACATATCTAATTACATTCTGGTATATAATCAGTTATCTTTCCTTCAGCAGAGGATGTCATTGGAGTTTAAAAAAAATACCATCCGTAGGGAAACAAGGAACAGCAATTTATTTATTTATAAAGAATAGAAAAACTCTGCTGCTTTGGTGAAATGATTTAGCAAATCCCTCAAAAAGGCACTAAGAGACATTTTCAGGACAAATGCTCATATCTCCAACAATGTTCAGGTCTACGGATAATAGCCACTTAAATCTTTTTAGATTCTAAATGAATCTAAAGATTGGTTTCCATCTAAACTTATGCATTGGAATAACTCTCTCAAAGGCATATCTAAAGTGTAAATAGGCCTCCAATTTAACTACAGTGTTGCATTTTACAGTATACTAAGTTGCGTCTTTTCATTTATCCAAGTACCTTGGATTCTATTATTTGATAAAAAGTATTGTATTACAGTTAGAAATGTGTTTATAAATTTGGCATTGACTACTGGCTCAGAGGCCAGACACTGTGTGTGAGGGAGGCAGGAAGTCCCTTCTCCTCTCTGCTGTGTGAAGTCCTGACAGAGAAGGTAAGGGGGGTCTGAGTAACCCACGGTACCTGTGAGTGGGCAGGGCTTAGAGATCCACGAGTGGGAGGGCTTAGACACCCGCGAGTGGGCGGGGTCACATGGGGCTGTAAGATAATGGGCCATGGGGGGCCTGCAACTGGAGGGACCATGAGGTCTATGAGTGGGAGGGACCACGGGAGCTGCAAAGGAGAGCAGGACACAGGACAGATTGACTGACAGTTTCAGAGCAGGAAGCAGGAAGTGCAGGGGACCTGGTGATGCTGCTGCCATATCACACACAAAAATGTAAATATCTTCAAAACTATGCAAAATAAACAATGGAAATACAATGCAAAAATTCCCAGGGGAGCAATTCCTATAATTTTACCTCAATTTACCTAAAGTCATTTTTGGACCACAGATCCCCTTTAATTGTTACAGGTTTCGTTGGATGAGAGAGCATGGTAGGGCTAGGTATTAGTTATATATATGTTACACTCATCTACATTTTCCATTATTATTTTTATATTTATTTTATGCTAGCATTTGTTAGCTGTTCATTTTAATTTAGTTGCCCTATGTTTTCTTGATACACTCACCTTGGTTCATTTTGTATTATAATTGTTGTGATTAATTTCATTTTGTTTATTTTGTTTTATTTTTAGGTTATCTTCTTCTATTTTCAATAGTGTATCTACATTGCATATGTTAGTCACCTTTTAGAGATGCTGTTATTAGCTTTCTATGCCTCTGTATGCATCACCTTAATGGGAGGAGTTCTCTGTACCTGTGGGTATTTAAAGACCCTCCCCTTCCTTTTATATAGAGCCTTTCTTTCTTCCTATGATTAAGTACAATGTAGTACGAAACGCGTCGTGTTTAATGGTTCCATAATAAAGATGTGGTTTTAAGCTTTATGAAGTTTCCGATCATGCTTTCATCGGTGTGCATGCTCCTTCTTTTGATATTTAGTTTCTGTGTTATCGGCCGTGGCGACAGGCTCGAAGCTTGCTGCACCAGAGCCACCCAGCAGATGCGGTGAGTTCATTAGCGTTTTTCTTTGACCTGCAGTAACCATTAACGCAGATCGTCCTCTGGTGTGGACGAAATGTTTTTCAAGTGATGGGACTAGGGCGTTTGCACCAAGACCAGCATTTATTCATTGTGAGTGGTTTTGTTCTAGCAACTACTTTATTTTATGGTTAAAGCCTTATTTTTACTATGCCTTCCACTCTTTATCATGTTGGTTAGATTACCCATTGGTTACTTGCTTTTGTAACGCTTGCTCTGAAGGGTGGTATTTAGGTGTGCATATCATTTAAATGATTGTTGTCTTATATTGACTACTGGTTTGACAAATTTTTCTATATAACCCCAGTGATCAACTCCAGAATGTGGGTTAAACGGAGTGTTGGTACGAGAGTGCTTAAAGCAGCAATTCATCTAGAAAGTTTGGTTTAGACTGAGCACTGGCAATTACTGTGTTTTATGTGGAAATTATAGTAAAATATTGTTTCCATTCGCACATTCACAGATCTGATGGTCCGATCACCAGTTTAACTATAGCAAACATTAGCAAAAACAGAAATCACACATTGATCAAATTTATCAAACATTATGGGACTAAAACATCATTGTTTTGAAAGAAAACTGTGAGCAGGCAATTCTTTTTCTTTCAGTGTACAAACAATGACTTTTTATTGCTTCTAGCAGCTGGTAAGCTCCAGAATGTGGGCTAGCATGAGAGGTGGCATAGGTGCTCCTAACGGCCGGTCAACATTACAGCGTAGGTTAGACCAATCTCTGGTGATTTCTTTCTGTGTTTTATCAATATAACCAAGCTGCAAACATTGATATCCACATGTATTCAGAAAATTTTGGATTATTACTATATCAATAATGTAAAGAAGTAGAAAAGCACAAGGGTAAATGCTGATTTATTGGTAAAGTTCACATGACTTGGACCATCACAGATTCTGTATTTTATGCACAGTACTAAGTCCATGGGGACCTGTCAGAGGAAGCGACGGAGGAGCGAGAGACAGGGTATGTTGCTTAACTTAACCCAGCTCCTGAACATTTTATTGAAGAACGAGTGGTAAGACAGTTCTTTTACCTCCCGTTCTTTAATAAAAGTGAATAGCAAGAAGTGTTTTTTACCACTGGAGATACTCTTTAAATAACAACCTGCTAGGATTGGCATACAGTATAAGCATATTATGTTGACAATCTCATCATAGTGCTGAACATGACAAAGCACATTAACAAACTCTAAGATTATGCTCCAGTCATTATACTAATGCCAATATTTTTTTTTAAGTGGTAACAATTGTGAAAAAGTTATAGGCTTGTTCATTTCAGAGTCTAAACACCAAGCTTTTTACACACAATTTCCCATCGCCATGGAATTCTCTCCACCTTGCTATAATTACCAAATATTTCTGTTTGGTTTTGCCTGAAATAAGCAAAGGAACTTACACTTTTTCATGTTTTAATCTGTTCTCAGTATTACTGCAGTTACTGCTAAATGTTTTGTTTTATTTTGCGTGTTAAACACAATGTACATTGCTTTGCTTGATTGCTCATTTGTAGACATGTAGTGTAAAGAACAGATTGGTAAAACTGCAGATTACAAAAATGTGACTCCCCGGAGCTTTCTGCCAGTTTTGTAATTGATCAGTCTCAAATGGATGAGCAGTAAACATTACACTAACGGTGCTTACTTTTCCATGGATTTGTCTCTCTCTGTTGAAATGCACTATAGGGTTTGTTAACTTGATTAGATATGGAAATAAGACAATTCAAACTATAATGGATAGCAAAAGATCTCAAGCTTTTTATACAGTAACGCACACCCATGCTCAGATTAAAAAACAAATTGTAAGTGACAAGCCAAAGGCCATCCAAGTGCCATAGTATACAATTATTATAAATGTGAATCAACTCATTATGCCTGGGAGAAGAAGTAGTTGTCTGTGTGTAAAAGCACCAACTTTTGGACTAGCACTGACCCTAAGCCAGTTTTAAGCTGTTGGAAACCCTTCGTTTCATCAGATTTGTTTTTGCCGTCTGATTGCCTAACAACATATTTGAGTCATTATATTCAATATGTTCATTAACAATGTAACAAATGGCCAGTAACAGGGAAGACATTTTTAACGGTTTTAACATTTTAATGAAGTAAACAACATCAGTAATGAGGTAAGAAACTATGAGATAACCACTAAATAATCAAGTTCTGTGCACCAAAATCAGAAGTCCTTATTAATGGTATTTTTGTGACGTCAACAAATGACAGCTACAAGATGCAAATGAAGAAAAATACATATATTTAGGTTTCAAATACATCTAAGTAGTTAATACGTAATCAGGGGTTACAGCTGGTCATTCACTACCTCAACATTAGACTGTTTAAACATTCCATTAGACATAAACATCGAATAGATTGTTGTCAATTGGAGCATCAGTTTTACCTGCCCACATTACAGTATGGCCTTAGGACAGGCCCAGCAAAAAATATCTACCTAAGGGCTAGGCCACACTAGCACATTTGCGCCAGCGATTTTCGCTAACATGGAAAGGATTTATGTTAGCGATTTTATTAACGTTCCTACAATTTCCGGTGCGCATGCGATTCCGCTTCCGTTCGCGTTATGCGCCAAGCAGTTTTTGCGCAATCGCTTGCGATTTTGCTTTAAAGATACTGAAAAACGTGAGCGCAAACGCGAAAATAACGCGCGCTAACGCACAAAAAGCGCGCACGCAATCGTAAAAGCATGCGTGCTTGATGCGTTGTAGTGTGGCCTCAGCCTAAGTGGTAAAAAGACAGTAAAAGAGAAGTCCGGACACAAGGATAAGTGAACACACAGCTTTATTACAATACGCCTGACACGTTTCGGACCATGCGGTCCTTAATCATAGGGATCCGGTTGATGCAGTGTCACGTTCTCTTTTACTGTACTCGTGGAGTTTGGCCTGGAGCACACCCAGATCACTGCAGTGAATAAGTAAGCACTATATGTATTAAACCCATGGGACAGGGTTTTGTTGCTTTTTGATTCGTAAAAAGACAGTAATTTACCATTTTACAATCAGCCATGAAACATTACACGCATGGCCATGCTATAAACGCACAACATAAAAGTATAGAACTGTTCATAGTAAAACTTTTTACATGATAATATCACAAAATACAGAATTAATATCAATTTATCTACATTTATAGCTACTATTACCTACAAGTAAACATTAAATGCTCTCTGCATTGTTAGATAGTTGTTCATCCAGTTTAAAATAAATAAATAAAACCTGTGGCCCTATCCGAACTGCCTCAGAAGAGAAAAATGTATTCTTGATTAAAGGGCATGTCCACAGCTTTCACTAACTTACCTTTACCTTCCCCCAGCCCCAACCGCTATAAATGATTTGTTAAAAAGTGCCCCGATAGTTACGTACCTTCCCTCTATCCTCCGCCACACAGTCCCAGCCCTCTGCTTGCATAGAACTGCAAGCAGGGGGCGGGACCGGCAACCGCATCTGTTTTAGCTGAGAGGCAGCCAATCACTGACGTGGCTGCCGGCTGCACAGAATGCCGGAGGATAGAGGGAAGGTAAGTAACTATCGGGGCACATTTTGGGGGAAGGTAAACTATTATTTGGCAAAGGGAAATTACACTAGGGGGAGAGATCGCAAAACGGGAGGGAGAGGGAGGGGGAGAATGGCTCCAGTGTGCATGCCAAACTTCTATATGGACTCTGCTAACCTCCTGGTGGGCAGTTTTTGGGACTGTGGGGGGGACTACAGGAGAACCATTTGGAGCTGGGATGTAAGGTAAGGATTTTTTATTCACTACAAAGTGCGGCCAGTAGTGGGGGGAATTATAGGTTTGGGGGTGGACATGCCCTTTAAAATGGTTAATTGGACTAATATCTGGACTAACCTGGAGCTTTGCAGTAAAGAGCTGAATTTTCTAAGACATACAAATCTTCTTTAAAAATGTCTAATAAATCTACCAGTACAATGTGTTTTTCAGTTACCGTAAACTAAGCATGTTATCTACTTGTACTCCTAGGTTCTTCTCCAAGGATTCTATATTGTCAGAAGGGACAGATCCTTGCACGAGTCAGAGTCGGGTTTAGGTCAAGGAGCCGGATGGCCCTTTGCACAGCAAGGTCAGATGTACAAATCCAATGGCTCCTACAGTTAATAATGTTGCTGTGATTGCCACAGATTCTTGTACAAGTCATTCTGAATTGAGAAAGCCAGTCGGATCAATAGCGAAACGTCTTCAAGAACTAAACTTCAAGTCCAGTTGATCTAATTGAATACAACTTATATTGCTGTGAAGTTGTATGCACAGCCCTGGGATGCTGCTTCTTAATACTAAAATTGTTTGAATCCCAGTAAAATGTTAATAAGCAATGCTTGAGTGGAAATTATAAAACAACTACCACAATGCCCTCTTGCACCCTTATTTATTAAATATATTTATTATAGCTTAAATAAAAATAGGCATGTATAGTTCTTGATTATTTAACTATTATCTACTAAAATTATATATCTCCAGAATCCATAAAAAAACAGCATCTTTGAGTGGCAATTCCACAATATATAAATGCTTAAGGATATCTAAAACCTTATGGATGTATTAAATTATATGGGTAACACTTGTTCTTTCAATGTAACCCATTGCAACCAAACATTAATCAGCACTGAAAAGATTAATGTGGTAAGAGTAATATAAGCTGTGTGACTGGCTGAAATGTGTTAAGGTCACATATAAATACTACCTAAAAAGTGTACCAGAAACAAAACTATCTTCTATTGTTTCGGACTGAGTAGTCCTTTATCAAGTGTGACACTTGATAAAGGACTACTCAGTCCGAAACATGTTGTGTGTTTCGCTCCAATAAAGAGCACCATTTGCAACTACAATTATGTTGTGTACTAAGACCTCTCTGTATGCTGCACTAAATCCTTCTTTTTTTAGTGTGGTGTATCTAATAATGTGCATGAAGTGCCCTAACAGGTTTCTATGTGGGAGAAACAGGACAAACACTGCGCAAACGGATGAACTCTTATAGATTCAACCAATTAACGGATGCACCTGTGGCTGATCAGTTTTGTTAAAGAGGCCACAGTATGAAAGATCTCCAGATCACCATTCTTATGGGCAAATTTCATAATCAAAAACAGCAAAAGGAATGGGAATACAAATTCATTCAGAAATTGAATTTCTGGCAGAAAATGAAATTGAATGAATGGCAGACTAAATAGGGACATGAGTTTTATCGCCAAATATCATCTTATTCTACATCACCACCCAGACTAAACCCACTCTACAGGATACTATTTTGTACCATTTAATATATTTCTAAGTACACTTTCCTTTTCAGCACACTGTTCTCACATTATTACAGCTATCTGCTTATTAGTTATTACTACGTGTGCCCATTTCACACCTCCACTACTGTTTTTCCTCCATCCCCCTCTTGAGTCTGTATCAGTACCTGGTCATCTGTTCAATTTATTTTGATGTTTACTGTCCCTATGTGTATATAAGTTTGTGATTTCTCAGTTCCTTTTGTAACATCCAGCCTGATAAAGGGGGCTTATTTTTTTTCATCTAGTTAGACAATAAAAGGTATCACACCTTCACTTTTCTTCAGCCAAAATAAAGATGTTTTGAACATTTTGTAACAGAAACAAAAATTCTGCCTCAAAATTATTGCTTTGGCCAGTGGTATAACTAGCAACTATCCCCCCCACAAAACTATGATGGGGCTCCTATCCCTGCTTCATCTGCAGTGGTTTTCTGAGAGGAGGCTATATATGTCATAGAAAAAATAAGAAGATGGTGCCCCCCCCTGCAACCGGGTCTTTGGTTTGGCAAAACAATTTAAAAACTAAAACCAGATATATGATATGGAAACAATGAATTTAAATGGCAAAACAGGTAATTTGGGCCAAAATTATAGCTCACATCTATTGCCTGATTGACCACTGGAACAGTCACCAGTGAAAATAGAGATTTATAACTAGCTATTCATTAACATGTTTCTTTGACAGAACATTAATAGTGATGCCTTTGATATTTAATGATTTTCTGTAATTGTTTAAAGTTTTGGTGAAACCCTGTAATGGCCTTGCTGAATTAAAATAATTTAATATGATTTTAGGAAATTTAGGAATAAATATGTTTTTCTTTTTGCAATGAATAAAAGCACAGAAAACATAAATGTGAATCTCTCATAGGAGCCTATTTCTATCATACTGTATGTTATGTAGACACAACACTTGGGAAGTCACTTTACAGAAGAACTTGAGCGTGAAATGAAAATTTCAAAGACAGGTCAGGAGAGTGGAAAGCTATCTCTCACTTTCAGAGATCTAACCTCCACTTACTTACAAAAGAAGAATAAGGAGGGGGTGAACCAGTGATTGCTACACAGAGAATTCGCTAATTCCTTCCCTTAAATTAAAATGCAATCAAAGTAATCTAATTCTAACAGAACACCAAAGGAAAAATCTATTCCATCCTCTTTAGTTTGTTTCATTTCTTCATTCATCTGCTCACTCTAATCACAGATTCTTACATCTTTCAAACCCACATTCACCTGCCTTTCTCTTCTACTGTCCAACAGTCAAAGCAATTTAGAAAAGACTAAATACTGTTGCTATTGGTGACGCTTGAAGGGCACGACTAATGAAAAGGCTTTCACAGAATTCCAGCCTTTGCTCCTAAGTAAAGGTAAAAAATATGGCCTTTCAAATACTGTCTGGAGATGGTCAGGTTAAACAGTCGCTTGCAATAAAATAATCAATAGTGTCTTGCAATCCCAGGCAGCCAGAAATGGAAAAACTCTTAACAACTTCTTTTAAAACCACTTGTCCTAGAATTAAGCAAGCATAAAACTAACTTAGTTTCGGCCAGTGCAGTCAGTAACTCAAAAAAGCGTGAGTTCAGTTGATGATGGTGTGTAGCATATGCTTGTAAGCCAAGTTGCAGCTGGGAAAGGTGTCAAGTCTGTGAGTAATTGTGTGGGTTTTGAAACTGTAGTTCAGCAACAATTTACTAAACATTGAAAAATCAAAATGGCTGCCTTCATTCATTAAAAATGTTTTGCATTTTAATTTTAAAAAACTGTATTAGGGCTAGGCCACACTGCTGTGTTTTTTTTGCATTTGCGCTTTTTTCAGATCATTGAAAACACTAATGTCAATTAAAAGACTGGCCTTTCAGCAGGGGTATATGCTACAACTAGGGCTCCATCTGTATTTTCTTATTTTTTCCCACAAACAAGGATGCAAGGTAGCAGCTGTATTTCAATTAAAGAGATAATAAGGGACTTGCAGATAGTTTATATGAGCTGTAATGAGAGAAAGAGGAAAGGTGAAGTGAACCCTCTTTACGTGGGTGGATGCAACTTTATATGATCCAAGTGCATCTTTTTGTTAACATGCAAAATGAAGTTCTCATTACATTCTTCAAGCTACAGGCAAACAGATGGAAAAATACCTTATGAATGAGAGAATTTTTAAGACTGAAACTTATCATCAGTTGCCTACTTGTTAAATTGAAAGTTCTGTGCTAACACAATTGCTTTTAAGAAAAAGAATTTCATTCTTATTCCACTAACCATAATTTGCCCATCCAGTGATTTCTGTCTGAGCATAAATAAATGCTTCTGAAAGTACTGACTTCTTCAGTGCTGGACCCCTAATAGTGTCCGTTATCATCTTGCTCTTGACTCAGTTGTTTAGTAGAGATGTAAGCATGTTTGACGTAAAATGTAGGACTTGAAATAGCAGCTCAATAAGGACCACAGAAAGTTGTAGGGAAATATATAAAATGAAATGATTGTTTAAAAATTAAGAGACTGTGGAATACCTAGGTAAGTTAAATTATTACATTATTTAAAAAATAAAGATTTCCTCACTGAACTCCCCCCTTTAGGAGTCTAAATTACTGTTTTATATGTTAAAAATACATGGCTAGATGCTAAAGTATACACATTGTCAGTTATAAAGGGATTTGTATGCTTAATATGCAGATGAATGATCATTGCCGTCAATTGGAATTGCCAATTTCTGACCAAGAATTTTCACCAGTTGCAATCGGCAAAAAGATCTGAAAATGGTCGTAAAAATGTGACCAGAATGATTGATACATAATAAAATATAATATAATATATACAGTATGAGGGGTCAATAGGGAGATTATGTGATTCAGGTGATACATATTACAGACAATTCCTAAGGATTCTGGTGTGTTATAGACACCGATTCTGGCATATGTGTAGTCATCTCAAGTAGCAGTAATTGAAGATAATCTGTGCACACAATTATAATTTGTAAAATAGCTGAGAAGAAAATGGAAATAAATTGGCAAAAAAAGTAATGTTTTTCACACTCCTTGCAGTCTGATTGTGTCTTAATACAATATGTCCACTGCTTTATTTTATTAAAAACCACATGGCATCTGAGTAGATTGGAATACATTTTTGAACCAGGTCCTTATAAAATTAATTTACTAAATTGACCTGGATGACTGAAAAACAGACAAATTCTAGATGCAATTGTGATAAGATTTTTAATAACTAAAAGTTTTTGCTTTCACTTGGGGGTAAATGCAAAAAAATAAGATCAAGTCCTCTGTAAAGAGAAGAAAAAAATCAGTTTAAAATGACACTTCCATATATTAAAATTCTCACTTATGCCTTTTCACCACTAGGGGTAATGCAGGCTTTATTTTGTGCTGTTCTGGTGCTTGCTTGGTCTGTATAGCTCCCAAAAACCTCTGCATAAGGTTGCCAACAAACTTTATTATAGCAATTTAAAACAAAAAAAGCACCAAAAAATCTTGCAGAAACAGTCCATTAGCAGTTGTTGAAGTTGCACTTATCTGCTATGGCGTGGCACCTTTAATTCATGGTGGTCTTGTGGTAAGGTAAATCCACTTGGCGATGGCTAGTGAGGTAGTTCCTACACATTTCACTGATTTAATCCTTATAGCTTTATCAGGGATAACGTTTGAAATGTCTCTGCCTTTTAAAGCCAAGATTCCAAGCACTTCCTGTTTTCTGTGGAAACTTTTAAAGATTGTATCCATAATTTAGTGGACAACTTGCAGTGCAGCCACCCCCACTCAACTAAACATTCCCTATCACACCAGAGTGGGGAAGTAACCCCTTCTACTAAGATTTTAAGAAGATTAAACGTTGTATAACCAGTCATTTGCCTTTCCAATGGTGTTAAATTAAACAAAAACATAATTGGTTGCATACAGTTGTGTTTAAACAGCCTTCACTGGAGATTATACAATTGGGTGGATTAATTTTCACAGATAAAATATATAATATGATATGAATGATCAACAACTAGTACAAACATCCCCACTCGCACACGCACCCACAAGCGCATAAAGAAAGACTTAGTAATAAACTGCACTATACTGCATAGAGGGAAATTTTTAAAAAGCGGATGAGTGGTATAAAGGGTTACGCTGGCATGAGTGACCAAGATGCCAACACACAGCATCGCATAATTCTTAAAGAACAGTGACTATCTATAGGCCATCCATTTGGAACCAGGTCCATATATCATTTTAGTGCATGTCATTTGCACAGGGAAAGCCACAACCAATAGTTATCGCAAGGTTACCCAGACTTGAAAATAAGCTATAGACTAAGTTAAGATAAGTACTGACTATATATTATAAGTAACCATTCTGTGGCTTACCACACTAGGGCTTGGAACAACCCAACTACATTTTTACCTTATTTTTATAAGGTTTTATTTGAGAATGTACATGTGGCTACGCTACACTCCTCCAGAAGACTTTCATTTATTATCTCCTATACTGGAACATTTGGATGCCAAAATTAATATGTATAAGGTATTATATATCCAAAAGTTACTATCTAAATGAGCATTATTAAATGTATAGTATAGTACCAACTTAATTATGTACAAGACAAATTAAAAAAAATTCTGTAGTGTAGCCTCCCCCTCCCAACCCTACCAGCATGGATTATTTGTAAAAAAAAATGAGAGATAACTTACTTACCAGCCTTCGTTCCTGCGGCCTCTGTCTGTAATGTTATTTCCGCAAAGGAAGTAACATTAGGGGCCCAACTAGCAGCTGCAACTGTTATTAGCTAAGAGGCAGCCAATCACAGATGCAGTTAATTTTTTTTAAATTAACCATGCATTTGGGGTTGGGAGGGGGGTAGCTACACTACAGAAAATAGATTATTTGCCTACTGCTCACTGCAGCATGGAGGGATCCAGAGGGTGTAGGGGGGGGGGGGGGGGGAGAGCTCCCCTGCGCATGACGGAGTTCCTCCCGGAGGACAGTTAAGAGTCAGAAACATTTTCACACACATACAGCTTCTACTCTTCACTTTCCTGGACTTTGACTAGGAACCGCAGCACAACCATAAGTAGCTGAGGAGAAAGGTAAGAATTTTTTTAACACTAAACAGTGGGGCCAGCAGTGGGTTAAATTTTAGTTTTAGGGGGTGGACATGCTCTTTCCTGGAATTTAAATAGGAACTGCAGGACAACTATAAGAAAATGAGGGGAAAATATAAGGATTTTTAATGCTACACAGTGGGGCCAGCAGTGGGTTCAATTTAAGTTTTGGGGGTGGACATGTCCTTCGAAGGATTCAACATTGTCCCAATAGATAGAGCACATTCACAAACATACAACAAGCTGTGTCTCACCTCTCTCTTTGCTGTGACTTCTGTGTGATTTATGAAATCAACCAGTGGGTACTAGGGGTCAGCTCCCATAATCTACCTTAGCTGGGTAAACCCCCCAGCTAAGTGTCTGCATACATGCACATATTCTGTATCTCTGCTCAACACATCAAAACAATTTGATGACAGACAGACTACAGACAGACTACAAAATGTTAATGTTGCCTAACTGTAATAAAATGCTCAGTCCAGCTCAGTCATACAAATACAACCTCAAATTATATCTCCAGTAATAATATTTAAAAAGAATGTACACATACCAACATATATTTACTTTCATGAAAGCACTCCAAATAATATGGATAATAAGTCCAAATAATCAACTGCCCGGGTGCACTTCAGAACTTCTATATAACTTCTATACAATCTAGATAATAAATTAAGTGCACTCTCAGGTCTTCATCTTATATTATTTATTGTAGAATTAAACACAAAATGGTTTAAGTGTGTTAGTTCACACATGAGCCATCCTCAGAACCATTTTTATTTATATTTATTTAAAAGCAGAGAGAGAAAAGGTGGCATTATTTAAGGCAACCTTTATACCCAAGAAAGCCGAACTAGCCAAAAGCACTGCAGATGCTCGTTTTTCCTGATATTAGTTGAGATTTGGGGTTAGGGAATTGTGCACTGGAGCAGAAGGAAGTTATTCTTAACTTCATTTTGGAAAAACATAATATATCCAATTACTCATCCTCTAGTGGTAGAATATCAGGCTTAACTTCCAGAGCAAATCCAATGCAAGGACTCCTCCCAAAAGGATTACATTTCAAGAGTTTAGAATCTCCCAGGATTTTAAAAATGTGAGTCTTCTGTTGATTTTCACATACTAGATTTATTTGTGTATGATTTGTATGGCATATAAACCTATTTGTCAAGCATCACTCTTTTTGTGGTACTTTTTCTGCTATCCTTTTACATAATTATATGTAGTGCTATGTCAGACTGCAGTTCATGGTGCCAATACACTTGTGTATTCCATAAATGTTAACATTGGCAGGCTGTAGAGATAAACCTATTTCGAGATAAAGTTATTCATGCCCCAATATTGTAGTGTGTGTTTGTGTATGTATAATGAACAAAAGGCTGGTCCCTAATGGGTCATGTAAAACCCTTAAATTACTTATATCTAGAAAAGGCATGTTTCCAGTCAATCAGCAATCTTTTGGTACAGTAAAAAGACCTACAGATGGAACAAAAATGGTCCAGATGTGATAACATAGTAAAAATACACCACAATCTTTTAAATTAAAATATGGATATACAATTCATAAACATTTGTTGCATTATCAGACTGTGTCAAGGAATTTTTTTTGATCACAGCTAGGAATGTTGACAACTCACAACATAATGTCCTGTTTTTGACTATAAGATGGTACAGTTTCAAAAAATAGCTTCTACAAAACATATGTGTATGCTGAAAATAGAAAAATCCATGGTAATAAGAGAAGATCACTTAAAGTTTTAACAAGTAAAAGCCCACATTTAAACTGAGAACTTTTACCTAAATAATGAGAACTTTATTATATTGTACATAAATGTTCTCGCTTTACAATAATAATGCCAATTTGGCATGAAGTTTCTTATT
This sequence comes from Hymenochirus boettgeri, assembly GCA_019447015.1. NCBI lineage: Eukaryota > Metazoa > Chordata > Amphibia > Anura > Pipidae > Hymenochirus > Hymenochirus boettgeri. The sequence goes on from CM033477.1 coordinate 94,082,416, forward strand.
AAAAATATCTGAAATAAAAATGCTACAGAGGTAAAGCTGAGAACTTAACAAAGATGTCTTTAAGAAAACAAATGAAGGCCCATGTCTGAGCACAGACATGTAACAATATCCTCCCATGACACAACAAGGTGGTAGTGTCTGACCTTAAAAGCTTAAAGAATATTTTCTCAGCAAGTAAGTAAGTGATGCGAAAGGAAATGATGAGAATTAACCTGGTAAAAAAACAGTATTATTAAAGCAATGAAAAGAAAATTTGGAAGATTTCTCAGAAGCCTGTAAATGCCTCTTAATTATCATTTATCTAGATCACACTTAAATGCCTAGCAAATTAATATAAAGTTTATCCTTGTACAGACTGTGATGTTTAGACAGCTGGTAAAGTTTGGAATATGTTGGTTTCAAACCTTATAATAAATTACCCATTCACAAACAAGAAATTTCTTAGTACTTAAACAGTTATTGCTAACCTGATTCACAAGTTTAAATAATGATATAAAACGAGACTCTGTTTTTCCATTCTTTTTAGTATTGAAGATGTATATTATACAGTTTATATTATGTATGTGTGCCTGTATATCCTTCTTATAGTTCAAGATTTTGTTCATAGGAGATTGCATTTTTTAGGAACTTGCCTTTATTACTTTGTTTTTTTATTTCTCTTAAAGATGGGCATCTGCATGTTTTTAAAAAAGAAGAAACTGTTGTATTACACCTAATTATGTGGTATTTGTAAAACATGGGCAATCTTAGCCAATCAAAAAAAACTGTATGTTACACAGGAAGGAATTTTTCCAATAATAAAATCCCTTTTCTCGCAATGAGATTAGACTTGGACTCATAACTGACATCTCTCAAATCACATGCCCTTTCTTAGCAAACTACTGGTTGGGAAGGGCTAATGGGGCCCATACACAAACAAATCCTGGTCGTCTAATCCCGATATCGTAGTCCCCCTCAGAAGTCTCAGCAGTAGATGGCGGAAGAAAGAAGCGGCTAGCAACATCGGCTCCGCTGAGGCCGGAGGTGCCAGCGGGCTCACTGTTGGCTGCAGTGAGCCTGCCTGGCATCTGCAACCTCAGTGGTGTTAGTGTCGCTAGCCCGAAGATGTTGCGTTGGATCAAGGCACCGGTAACATCGGCCTCGTTGAGGCCATCAGCGCCGGAGGTACCCCTGGTGGACGCAGGGGTATTTCTCGGGGTCGGTGGCCTCAGCAGAGCTGGTGTCACCAGATGGAAGAAAGAAAACACCGCCCAAGAGCTCTTTTAAGAGCTGCCGGGGGCCCTTACAAGGGCCAGGGAGGGGGGTCCCGGTTCAAGCTGTGGGACCCCTTAAGCCCCAAATGGCCCTTGTCAAGGCCGCAAGGGCCCTTCCAAGGGCCGCAAAGGCACTTATAAGTGCCGGGGGGTCCCGCTTCAAGCTGTGGGACCCCTTAAAGGGGAACTGTGGTCTCCAAACATGATATGTTTTTAAATGAAAGGCCAGTTTCCTACCTTTAAAATGAGCCATCAACCACCTCTCTACGTGCTCCACAGCCCAAGATATACAGAAAGTTAATGGGTGGGAGGCTGACATGTGACATTCCTAAGGCTTCTCCTGCACAGTGCCGCCAGCGAGCACAGCCTCAGACTCCCTCAGTGGAGGGAGGGGACACGGAAGTCCCTCCTCCTCTCTGCTATGTGAAGTCCTGACAGAGAAGGTAAGGGAATCTGCAGCCCTTCTCTTTACTGTGTGAAAACAGCCTTTTCAGGCCGAGTTCTCACTCTGCCTGAAAAGGCGGTTTCCACAGAGTTTTCTGTAGGGGGGGATGTCTGAGTAACTATGCAAAATAAACAATGGAAATAAATTGCAAAAATTCTCAGGGGAGCAATTCCTATCAATTTTCCTAAAGTCATTTTTGGACCACAGTTCCCCTTTAAGCCCCAAAGCGCCCTTGTCAGGGCCACAAAGGTCCTTGTAAGGACACAGGAGGTGTCCCGGTTTCAAGCTGCAGGATCCCCGAACATCCGGCCAGGTTGTCGGCCGTTCGGCAATCCGCAAATGGGCGATTTCAGGAATATCCGGCCATTCTGGGATATTCGGAAGCAGCCGTTCGAGTTTAGCTGAACATTAGAAAATCTTGAATGTCCGAGGATTACCGAAAGTGGCATGCGAAAACCGGAAGTAGCATGTGTGGGCGCTACATCCAGTTTTTATGCTGTTCCTCGTGCACGGACGTGTTCCTCAGACCATCTCCCAGGTCCCAGAGGCCTGTAAGGTAAATTTACCCTGCAATATTTTGGGAAGTTCATTCGAACTTTCCAAACTATTTACCCCCACCATTGACTTTAATGAATCCATTTTTGAATTTTCGAAAGTTTGGCCATCTCTAGTGTCCAGTGCAGTCCCCTCTCCCCCCCAGACAACTAGTAACTAACCTGGCTGTAGTACAGTTTTTTATGCTTTCTATCTCACTCAGTCTGTCTGACAGTCACTGTAATGTAACACAGAATAAATTTCGATGCTCAGTTTCCACACGCGGTGCTCTGCCTCAATGTAGCACGGCTAAGTCCGGCCCCTAAGAAAATGGTGCAATCTGATTGGCTGCTAAATGCTCTGGGAAATAAGTAGCCAATTAGGGTCCTCACTGTGAGGCAGTGACATCACGTGGACCCTGATTGGCTGCTTCTTTTCCACAGCAACTAATCGGATTACTTCTTTAGGTCTCATCTATGGCCTGGAATCTGAATAACGGGCGGCAGCGGGATTTTTTGGGGGTGACACAGAAAGAAGGGATTCTCGTCCTATTGCGGGAGATCCGGGGCTTATAAGACCGCCGTGGCTCCCTTTTACTTCCTGGAACGGCCATCAGTTACGGCTGTGAAAGTGACTTCAAGGCCAATGGCTGATGGCCATTAATGGGCAGTGGAGATGGAGCAGTGGAGATTGGGGAAGCAGCAGGGGATCATGGACTGGGTGGGAAACATTCCCCTGTGCATGTCACTGTCCTCTCAGAAGACAAGAAGGAGGCAGAAACCCTAAGGAAGAGTCTTTCCCACAGGAAGACTTTGGACTTTGGACAAGCAATGCTGGAAAACCATAAGGAACAGAGATTTAAGGTAAGTATGTTTTAAATACACACCCAAATACAGAGGACCCTACAAATATGTATGCCCCCCCCCCCAGTACACTATATGGGGCACACGCACTGTTAAACTGCAAAAATGGAAAAGTTTATTCGAACACCATACACAATACACCATGTGCAATACATAATTTACTCATAAAATATATTCCTAAAAACCTAATACATCATTTGGGTCGTCCCCCGAACCAACAGATAAAAGGTTCAATAGTACTGAATCCCCCTCTCTACCATCTCCCCTCTTCGCAGAGTCAGAGTGTCCCGGATCCATATAAATGAAAGTACATGCTTGCTTGAACCAAACCACAAAGTAATAAATGTAAGTACTCCTATACTCACGTCCCCCGGGTTTACGGCCGTACACGGGACTTCCCTTTTATGCCGAGCTCCCGGTGTGCCTCTCTTGCCTCCGGCGTTCCTTGTTCACGCCCACTCGCTACCCCCCGATAGTCTTCACCCGTCCGTACAGCCTGTCCCGCACAGGGGTCGATCCCAATTAGCATATCACAGCCAGGTGTTAAGGGTGTGATTGGATAGTGGCTAAGAGGTGTTATAGGAACGCCCAGAGTAAGGTGTTAAAACAGCATTGTACATGGCAGACAGTTGGTGTCGAACCCCCCCACCTCTATTTAGGCTTGGTTTCTTTATTTTCACATAAATGGCCTCCTTAACACCTCTCTTGAACCAGTCCCGTTCCTTCGCCCTTAACACCTCTCTTGAACCAGTCATGTTCCTTCGCCAGTATGTTAACATTACAATCTTCAAAGGTATGTCCTTTATCCTTAAGATGCAGATACACGGCTGAGTCCTGACCCGAGGTTCTGACCTGACTGGTTCAAGAGCTGTGCGGGACAGGCTGTACGGACGGGTGAAGACTATCGGGTGGTAGCGAGTGGGCGTGAACAAGGAACGCCAGAGGCAAGAGAGGCACACCGGGAGCTCGGCATAAAAGGGAAGTCCCGGAGGCAAGAGAGGCACACCGGGAGCTCGGCATAAAAGGGAAGTCCCGACCTGTACGGCCGTAAACCCGGGGGACGTGAGTATAGGAGTACTTACATTTCCCCTCAGCAAGCCAGGCTAAACAGCCTGAGGGCCCCTTAACATCCCTCCTGAGGAACCCAGTTGTTACACTGCCCCAGAGTAAGAGCGATACTATGAGCTGTACTGTAAAAATGCAGCCACTATATTGGTGTTCCTACGATGCAATTTAAAATGTGATTGGTTCCAGATACGAAAACCAATCAGATTTTAGATTTTAAACCTTTATTGTTTAACCCCAGGCACCTTCTCCCAACCCCGGCATTATGATGCAAACGACCCCCTACTAACAGGGACATTACCACAGGTCACAACCCAAGGGCTTTGTGTGACTCATGTAACAATTTCGAGAACTCGTGTAATGCGATGCTTTAAAATAATCAACCCATAAAAAGACAACATTTGCTGTTGCCTAAAGACAATTTTTCTTAACATCACAAAAAACGGAGATAAACTCAATCGCTACAACAAATGCCCAGAGTCGCCCTCCAACTACAAATTAACGCCTCTTATTATTTACTGCGTTCAGTAAGCACCTACCTGTCAATATCCCCAGAAGAAAATTCCAGGGTTCACTATCAAAAGGTGCCAGGATGTGGTCAGCCTCCCTCTGTGAGTTTATAGACAGAACAAGTCAGCACACATAATGTGTCAGAGCCAACATCAGACGAATCAGCTTCTTTGATCAGAGACCTCCACAGGAGCTTAAGTCTCAGACAAATTAGATAAAATGAAGTTATAGACAGATACGTATCCTCGGGCACACACACAGCTGAATCTGTCTTATAAGAGTCGTATGGTAAGTAGTCAAAACATATAAATTGCAGCATTTCCTTTTTCTTATGTCTTTTCTGATAAATTCTAATTGAAGTAAAGAGGATGATACTAACTCATTCTGAACCCCCTTCCTGGCTTCTAATTGATTCCAAAACTTAACATAAACAACTATTGATGATAAATCGAGTACCCGCCATCTGAAAATAGGAGCAATAAATTAAAACAAACGCCCTTTGTCCCAGCTGATCTAATCTGGGGCACTACCTAGATCTGGTCTCTGCAGAAGGTAGCAGAATTCAGGAGATCAATTCCTTTCATGCTCAGGATTTCTCAGAAAAGAATTTCAAGCACGCAGAGGGCCAATTAGACATCTGACTGTAGTGAATGCACATGGTGATGATCATCGGTGAATTCTAAATGCACAAATGGTTTATTTTATCATCTAATGGACTTATTACATGCTATGTTACTCTACTGAAAATACAGAAGGAACACAATTCCCTCCGTTTTGACAATTTCCTGTTTTTATCTAGTTACACCAAAATAAAAGTTTGTTTGTTGATGAACCATCAAGGATTATTATTAATTTTATAATATGTAGAAAAGTTTGTCCTGAGGAAGACTTGCATAGTGCATCGAAAACTTTGTTTGAATCATTTAGAATCGATGTTCCAATATAATATATATATAGATTATATATATATATATATATATTATATACCAACCATGTGGAGTGGCCCTCAAAACCACAGGTGTTATCCACAATAGACCTGGGTGCTTCTATAAATTCAGAAATAGACTTCAGTAAGGTTCAGAGCACTCCAGGATTTCTTCAAAATGATTTATTAAAAATAGCCATAATGCAACGTTTCGGCTCTGTGCGTGGAGCCTTTATCAAGCTTTGTTACAACAACTGTGCAAACTACTTATAGGGGGAAACTCCTCCCAGTGATAAATTACTCAATTAGGTGCAAATCCTTAACCCTTACCAATCAATCCTACTCTGGGTGATCGCTGAAGAGCGATCAAAGTGCATAAAAGTGACATACACAGTGCTGAAAGTGCTTACAAAAGGGCTTTCAAATTTCCAATGGAAGATACTAACAGTGCTTATAGATTGCATTCCTATTAAATTAAGTGCATTCAACTCTCGGTTAAAAAGCAATGAGGTAATACAAGAACTCGTCTAGACAATAAACCTGAATTAGGTGTGTAAAGTGCCGATCTTAAGTGACTAGTGATAATACACATAAATCGATTACTTAAAACTAATGGGACCTTAGATCTGGTAAAGTGATGAAACTACAAAATACAAAATACTTGGAACAATTAAAATCCTGATTTCTTAAAATCCATAAAGCGTTAACGTTCATCGAGAAAACATTTGTATGAGTGTATTCATTCAATCACAGGGGTTAACTGTATTTAATGTCTTTGTCCAATAGCTTCCCGTTGTATAACAATTTCGATCTGTCCCCTCCTCTAGTTTATACTTGGTACATGGTCTATTTCCTCTGAATTTAAAGTGGAAATGTCATGTCCGAACTCTAAAAAAATGATTTGCTACAGGTTTGTTGGTTTTTCCATCTCTGAAAGCCTCGTGATTGCTGATCTATGTCCATCTATGGGTGCGCAGTGTTAGGTCAGTCTTTCCAACATAAAGAGTCCACATGGACAAGATACTAAGTATAACCACATGGTTGTTGTACATGAATAGCATACTTGATTTGAATAGGTTTGCCTGTATGTGGGTGCATAAACTGATTACCCGTTATCATATATTTACACAGATCAATGCTCAATTATAGCTTCCTCCCTTGCGTCTAGGTAGCCACGTAGATTCTGGATTGTAACAATTTACTGGGATCTCGTTGGATTAGTATTTCTCCTATTTATTTTCCCCCCTTTTATCCAATAGTCTTTTGTCTGGTAAGAGTTTCTTTAGGTCTGATCTGAGGTAAGAATATTCCAATTGTTTACAGAATATTGGTATCTTGGAGGATAATGTAGTAAATTAGTTGTACATATAAATGGATTACTGTCTTTAGTTCAAATGGTCATTGCGTGGTACATTTCTCTCTCTCTCGCTTGATGTAAGGCTTTGTTTGAGTACATTGTCTTATATCCCCTATCTCTAAAATCTCTCCCACATGTCTCTAATATGTTGCCCATAGTCGTAGGGTCAGAATTGTTCTGATTACTCGACAAAATTTGTGACACTGGAAGAGAATTTTTAAGAGAGCGAGGATGAAAACTGGTATTGTGAAGTAGAGTATTTCTATCGTTTTTTACGGTATAGGCCTGTATTCAATATTGTTACCTTCAATGATATTAGTAAATCCAAAAAAGTGTACTTGCTGGTTACTCCTTCAGCTGTAAATCTAATGGTACTGTTTATGCGATTAATCCATCCAGCATCTCTTGGAGTTCATCTCTGGAACCCTGCCATATAAGGAAAATGTCATCTATAAAACGTCTATATGTAACAATCTGTTGAGAGATTTGGTAAAATATTATATTTTCATACTCAAACATGTATACATGGCGTAGGCCGCGCCATGGCCGCGCCCATCGCCGTTCCTAGGACTTTGGAGATAGAGGTATTCTCGAATCGAAAAATAATTCAAACTCAATGCCAAATTCAACAGTTCCATTAATAAAGATCCTTGTCTTATGTGTACCGTGTTCGTTGCTTTCAAGAGTCTTTCTATGCCCCCATTTCCCTCACTTGTATGCACTTTTTATGCACTTTGATCGCTCTTCACGACTCACCCTAGTAGGATTGATGGTAAGGGTTAAGGATTTGCACCTAATTGAGTAATTTTATCACGGGAGGAGTTTCCCCCTATAGTAGTTTGCACAGTGTTTGTAACACAAGGCTTGATAAAGCTCCCGCACAGAGCCGAAACGTTGCATTATGTGCTAGTTTAATAATCATTTGAATAAATCTGAGTCTCCTGAACCTTGACTGAAGTAATATATATATAAATATATATATATATATATATATATATATAATGTCTAATATTGGGGTGAAGTAGAGAAATATCAGAAGAACTTCAGGGCTGTAAATGTGAATTAGAAATTAATAAGACCCCATTGGACGTTATAGTAAAACTAAGGCAATACTTACAGGGAGATTCAATAAACGGTCCTTATTGTTAAATGGTGCTAATTTTGCCCCAACCAATCAGAAATCATTTAACATCTGAAACTAACATCTGATTGGTTGGGGCAAAATTAGCACCATTTTTAACGATAAGACTTTTATTGAATAACCCTGTTAATGTCTAAAATATGCAAAAAACGTAAATTGGCTATATTTGCGGCATTTTGAGTTTTCTACACTTTATAAATTTGCAGCAATCAATTAAAAGTAAAATCATTTATAATACGGGCCTCCTAAGTCCTGAAGCACAATATGAAACAATATTCTGACCGAAATATTGAAATATGTTAGTGGTGAGCCTTGTGTGCTACATAGAAGACCGATCATGCCCCGAAAATGACTGTTGAAGTTTTGTCGTATTTGGACGAAGGGTTAACTATCATTGGTCTGTTTTGCGAACCACTGATATTTTTAACCTGATTGTGTCAGAAATAGGAGAATATCCAGTCGGATATCGAAATTCGCTGTATGTACCATAGCCTAACAAAGTTTATACAATAATATGTACAGTATTTGGATGAGAGGTTTTTTTACACTTTGTAATCTGACAGGGCAATGCAATAAATGTCACAGTCGCTGTTACATGAATGTAAAACCTCCAAACACCCGATGTAATATCGGCGAGGATGAGATTTCCACTATTAATGGGGTCTGTCAATTAACTTGCCATTTATTGCACCCTGATGCAATACATTTTAGTGCAAACTTCAACTGGGGCATAAAGGGGAGCACATCCCTTCCTTGTTCCGTGATGTATTAACTGTTGCAATGTGTTGAGACATGCAATACTAGTGCAGTAGTTGGGCTTATTGTTTTACCCTTTAAACTATTAGTTTCCTGAATAATTATAATTGTATAATGTTATTTCAATCAGAAAGGAATATAGAAAAGCATAGCCATAAACCTACCAATGCAACCTTGGGTGTGTCTGATATACTTCATACTGTATTAACTCTGTATCATAACATGATTTAATATGAGTTGGGTATTTTACTCATAAAGCACATGTGCGTAGCTACCACAGAGAAGTCTTGTGACCGCAGGGGGCCCTAGGAGCCAGGGGGAGACCATCTTCTTACTTTCCCTTTGACAGTACAGCCTCTCCCAAAAAACACAATCGTGAAACATTAGAGGAACCCATTATTTTTCTGAGGACCAGGGACTCATATTATATCCGTAGAAACTGGCCACATTCTTCTGCAGAAACAAAACTTGCTTTAAAACCAAATTTTAGGAGACTTTTTTTAAGTTGAGCATCAAATTTCGTTCCAAATTTTGAAATTCCAGCAGATCTAAATTCTGAGGTCCCAATTGAACGTTTACAAAACCGAACATAGGACACTATTTTTACTACATTGATGTTTTTACCTGTAAAAGAATGAGAGTTTTAAATGCTGGATAATTTTACATACCTATCCCCTGTAATCTTATATGGCCATGGACTTCTATATCCTTATAATTGATAATATCCGTTATCCCCTATAGGTATATTGATTACATATGATTGTGGCACAAGTTAGATTGAGGGGATCAATCTGAAAATGTCTAGTTCCTATGGAAATTTTTATAGATTAGCTTAAGAAAAGAAGAAGAATAGAAAGAAATGTTTATTACAGCCTGTAGGATTTGGGAGGAGCAAAGAAATAAAATTTAAGAAATGGAGGAATTATAAAATTTTTTTTAAGGAATTAGAAAATTTAGGAATTGGAAAAATTTAAGGAATTGGAAAAATTTGCAAGATATTACCCTCTAGTTTTCTAGTTCTTTTCCTTTTTACATGGATTGGTAACAGATAGAGAAAAGATTCTCTAACTGAACTCTGATAGATAACATATACAGTATACCAGGTAAATATAGGCCTTTATAAATGTAATGCACCATTTTTTAAACAGTCAAAGCTTCCTTACTTGTCCTAAGGACCTGGGACCTTAAAGGGATGTTTTACAACATTTAAGCAGTAGAATGCTTCACATTTTTTCTCCGATAATTTAAGAAAATGAAACAGTGTCCAAAGTACAGGATTGGGAAGAACAGTTCAACAACTCATCTGTTATTTCTTTTGTGCAGCCCAGGTTTAACATTTATTAATTTTGGCAAGGGTGTAGATAAAACCACGTAAGATGAATTCTATGGACAGGTACATTCTAGGATATTCCGTGAAGCCATTTAATATAGCTGGGTATCTGCCGAAACTTGTTGGCAATGAGAAACAGTAAGTCCTGCCTTGGTGTAACAGAACAAGTAATCGTAGTGTGGACAAGATTTCCGACTTCTTAATTTGTCCCATTATTAGATGAACCTCCCACATTCACACACGGTTCACTAACCGCCTGGCCCAATCACGTTGCAAGCACTTTACAGACATAACTTATCGATGTATTATCTGAGTAGGAATGTTGCGGATATTTATGAAACCCCTTCCTGGTACATGTTACTATCGATTGTCAGTTGGGTCAAAGGTAACAATCGATGTAATGCTGTTTCACAGTGCCTAGCTAGCATACAAAGGTAACTAAAGAAAAACACAGAAATACTACCTTAAATCAATAATGTACCAATGTATGACTAGAGATTGTTCGATAACTGTTAGTTCGTTCCGTTTCGAAAACTGTACCTTAGAATTTATGGGAAAAAAATTGGAAAGTTTTGTCCATTTTGAAGGAGAAATAGTAATAGTAGGTTACTTAAAATGCAAGAGACCTGGGAATGGTCTGGGGACCCATAGTATAACCAAACGTATTTTAAGTCGTTTTTTCGAGAGTTGCGAAATCGATCATTCCTTTCAAGGATTTGTTTTTCGATTATCGATAATCGTCTACTTTCGATAAAATTCGAAAAATCCGGTTTCCTTGAAATCCGGGAGTTCCAAAAATTTGCGGGCGGGACTTCGAAACCTCAGTTCGATTCGAACCCACATTACATCCTATTATGACGGCTGTTATCGGGTCAAATAAAGTATAAATCCAACACTACCACCGATATAATACAGGTTTGCATGAGCTTTTACACTTCATAGCGTGGCCTCACCATTTTGTATGTATCCTAAACTTAAGTCTCCTGAGTAGAGATTAGTGAACTGGCAATATTCTACATCTCTCTTTAAATCCAATTGAATTGAATTGTTCGAATGTTCCTTTGCAGTTTTCCACCACACAATTATTAAATCTAATTTTTCCATTTTCTAATATATATATTCAAAAAAATAGAAAATTCTTTCTGACTTGTGGATGTTGACAGTTCCGAATTGAAACTGGGTTTTGTTTTGAAAGGCGAAGCATCACACTCCTGAAGAAGCAGTAAGGTGACTCCCCTCTTACCTGTACCCCGATACCGCAATGCGTAAATACTTGTAGTGAATACTACATCGCGGGAACTGATTACTGACAACTCGCGGGAACTGATTCAACATCGGAACGATTACTACTCACGGAACTGATACTAATCACCGGAACTGATTACTACATGCGGGAACTGATTACTACTCCGGACTGATTACTATACATCGCTGGGAACTGATTACTACATACATCGGGAACTGATTACTCCAATCATGGGAACTGATTACTACATCGCGGGAACTGATTACTGCATCGCGGGAACTGATTACTACATCACGGGAACTGATTACTACATCGCGGGAACTGATTACTACATACACATCGCGGAAACTGATTACTACATCAGGGAACTGATTACTACATCTCAGGGAAACTGATTACTACATCCGGGAACTGTACTACATACTAATCGCGGAACTGATTACTACATCATGGAACGATTACTCATCTGGGAACTGATACTACATCGCGGGAACTGATACTACAATCGCGGTAATGATTACTACACGCGGCTTGATGTTACTACATCACGGAACGGATTCTAACTCACGGAACTGATTACTTACATCGCGGAACTGATTACTCAAGCGCGGAACTGATTACTCACATCGCGGGAACTGATACTACATCGCGGGAACTGATACTACATCGCGAACTGTTAACATCACGGGAAATGATTTCTACATCACGGGAACTGATTACTACATCGGGGGACGATTACTTTACCATTGGAACTGATTACTACAGTACACTCGCGTGGAACTCCGCCGGTAAGTAACCTATTTAAAGTTATTACATCTCCCTGATTCAATATAGATAGGGGGTTGTTTTTGTTTTCTTATAAACAACATTTTATTTAGCCTTTTTCTTTTTCCTATGCTCCACATGCAAAATTTGGGTTTATAACTTTCTCCCATACACAGTATATTCATGTCTCATTCTATAACCATATCTGCTAGTGGATATTGCTATGGCACAGAATCTGCATTTTTTATCCATTTGTAAGTCGTTGAGTTATGACAAATTAAAAAGCTTTGCTGTAAGTGCAACCAAATTAAAAAGGTATTAGTGTAGGATTCCAGTGAGTACAAGCAAAGCATTGATTTCTCACATCATTATTATGCCATTATGGAAAATGATCTTTCTTATGGTACTTAAGTAATTTAAAGTGCATTGATCTTATCAGCTGGGAGTCCAGAGGAAGATCCTTAGGCCTGATCTACAGTATATCTTACCTAACAGTGACCTCACAGTTTAATCCAGCACGTATGAATTCACGCTTAGTGATAAACGGTGTTAAAAGATCTTTAAAACAAATGTCCCCAAGACACAAAGTTACTTAAATTCAGTTGTGGCGCTATTTTATTTTTTTGTTAGGAAAGACAATAATGATACTGTATCTTTGCGTCCTAGTAGTGGCGCTTGTCTCATGGGATATGCGGGTGCCACGTGGTGAGGAGTGAAAGCCTTGATCTATTTTTATTTAGTCTTGTTCAAGCTTGAGACTGTGAAGCATTCGTAGGGCTAGTGGAGTGTGAGTGGGAGTATTATAGTAATGTCCACAGTGTCCAAGTGCACCCGCCTGCCTTGGGTGCAAGACTACCCCCCAAAGCTTCTATCACTCAAACGAGGCCTGGTATAACCTTAGGAAATAATGCTGGTATTCGCACACAAATAATGTTATTTATTCCCACCACACATAAATACCACGTTTGTGGGGGCATAGCCCATTCTTTCAGGTGATGTTGTAATCTCACCTGAAGAAAGGGGCTAGTGCCCCGAAATTGTTTTATGTGTGTTTGGATAAATTCACCATTATTTGGAGTGCGCGACTACCAGTCATTTTATTTCCTAAGGTTCGTGAGTGGAACACAGACAATGCCCATCTATGTCTCACCTACCTTAGAAGGTAGTCTTCCAAACCTGTACACAGCACCATCGGAGGGGACTGGCCCCAGTAGGCTGAGGCAATGCCCCCGGGCGGGTTTCCAATTAAAATTGCCCTCCATAATCATTACGTGTTTCACCTACATATCATTAGCCAGTGTTATCAGCCACTCCAATCATAGCCAGTGTTGAAGCCCTCCAGATCATTAAGCCCATTGTTTAAGCCCTCCAGATCATTAGCCAGTGTTATCAGCCCTCCAGATCATTAGCCAGTGTTCAAGTTAGCCCTCCATTTTACTTAGTCTTGTTAGTTATTTTAATCACATCAGCACTTGTAGACAACCTTGTAAATTGCAAAAGTAGTCTAAAAAATTTAAAAAATTTAAACAAAGTGTGTGACCTTAGCAAAGTGGGCATGTCAAAAATTTTACGATTTGCATGAAAGGGCCACTTGGTTGTATTTTCCCCCAGGCCAAAAGGTCAGAGTCCTCCCCTGTACAGCACTATGGTTTTATACATCCTTCTATGAGACTGTGAGAAGGTTTAGATAATCTTGTGCTTTCCACTGTAGTCTAATTTCAAAACATAATCTACTCTTCTGCTGGAATAGAGGCCGACTTTATTTTATTTCCATTTTCTAGAAGAAAAATTTAAAGGAAAAATAAAAGGGTAAAAATATATTCCCCAAAAAGTTTCACTTGCCTCTTATCCTACCTAGTTAGTAGCTATAACCTATAGCATCACACTAATCTTCTAATAGGAAAAAAAAGGCATCACTGCAAATCCTTAAAATCCCTCCCTGTCAGTCCCCAAACGCTCCTACCTCACTTTCGGTCCCAAGCCGTTCCTTCTGCCTCCTCTTGGGCTCTTCCGGGTTTTCGCTCACAGCTCTCGTTAGTCCCAAACGGTTGCTCAAACGTTCATTCAACATTTGTGCATTGACTTGGTCTTCCCATTAGTTGATGTCGTTTTGTTGGCAAATTCACAATTTTGTGATTCTAGTTTGTCTGATTCTTGTCTTCTGATTGGTCTAGTCTTCCTATATTAGTTCCTATCCTCCCATGGTTTGTATAAACCTGTGCTTTACCCTTATTGCTGTTCCGTTAAATGATTCCTGTCTGATACCCGATTATAATGTTCAGCGCCTGTCCTGACCTGTGTTTGCCTGACAAATCTTTCTTTCTATCCTTCTGCATCTTTGCCTCACGACTGATTCTCTGGTTACTGACCCTTGGCTGCAACCCCAACTGTTCTAGTTTCCGATTGGTTCTACGCTTCTGTCTAGCTCTGAGCTGGATGTGCCCCGTGCCGCCTGTTGCATTCCAAGTTTCCTCGAGTATTCTTAGCTCAGATGCCCACACTTTAAGTCCAAGGGGCAACCAATCCTGGTGAGGCGCTACAAGTCCTCCGGCAAGTGAGGGCTTGTCTATTGGTGAAGCGAAAGGTGTTAGATGAGTATATCTTGGCTGAAAGAATACTCGGGTATCCAGAGAGTCACACTCCCCCAGAGTATATTCATGAATCCAGTCTCACTTTTGTTCCAGTTTATTTCCCTTTTCCCACCACAATCAATGCTGACAAATTGCTACTTTATCATAAGGATGCTGAATATAAAGGAGTCTATGTCCTCTGACCAGTGATATATTTATATCAATATCATTTCATATCATAATTATTAGTTATCATTATTAACAGTTGTTAAGTCTTAAGGTGCATCATGGGAAATTAAACAGAAGAAGCATGACAAGAATTGCATTTCAGAAAAGCTCCCTTAGTATCTTAATTGCTCAACCAGAAAAAAAACGTCTTGCTTTTAAATAATTAAAGGCAAATGGCAACTAAATATTTCATTTGCCCATTATGCAGGAAGGACTTTGATTGGTAAGCCCCCTGCATATAAAAAACTAAAAACTCCCTCACTCTATAAAAACACAGGCATCATTGCAGATTATAAAATCTCCTTGGGGAACATCCGTATAGTGGAACTAGAGATAAACTAAACTGTTTTGTTCCAATTGCAGTTTCGCAGAACCCATTGTTCTGAAAATCCGATTGAATTGGAATTTTGTGAATATTCCTAAAGCCTAATTTTCGATTTTTCTATAGGAATATTAGATTTTTCTGTAGAAATTTTAGATTTTTCTATAGAAATGTTAGTATAGAATTAGATTTTGTAGAATTTTAGATATTTTGTATAGAATTTTAGATTTTTGTATAGAAATTTTAGATTTTGTATAGAAATTTTAGTATAGAAATTTTAGATTTTCTATAGAAATTTTAGATTTTCTATAGAAATTTTAGATTTTCTTTAGAAATTTTAAACTTTTGAATATTAGATGAAAAGTTCAGAGTTCGAAAAATCCATTGGATTTGTGAATTTTCGAGATACGGAAATTCTTGATGGAAAAGAGGTTCATTTCAAACCAGAAATCCTCATAAAATGGGTCCCCACTAAGATAAAATTTCACCCAATTAAATATGACTTTGATACAATTCTTATAATTTATTTATGAATATAATATACTTATATTTATATTATATAGAAATCGAATGTTCTTGTACATACTCCATACAGATAAGCCCCTACATGTCCATGACTTTATTCACTACAGCCAAAAAAGAGGTAAAAAAAACTAATAGACCAGACACAGAAATGTATTCGTTTCTCCATCTCCCTTTTCTGCCTGGCGTATAATTGTTCTGTACATCACTGTAGAGTCTGTGCTTTCCACAAGTGATTATATTTACTATGGCCATAAAACTGTGTCTGGCAGTTTAAAAAGCACTGCAGACCCTTTAGATTGCAGCTTCTGTTAAGACCCCCAACCCTCCCATCCCTAAATCTTAATTTTCGCACTCCTCGGGGGCATTGGAGTCCAGGCAAGTTAACTGTTTTATCATCAGGAAAAGGATGTGGATAAAGAGGCAACTGTGGTATTTATGGATATGGTTTATAGCATGTTACAGTTTACAAGGAAACTCCTCAGCGCAGTGTAGACCCAGCACACTCTATAATGTGGTAAGGAAACCATAAAATTGGACCTGTTGAAATAAACCGGTTTTCAAAGTAACACAACATAATTGGAAATTAGACTCATGTGTACATCTAGAAATGCCAGATTGTGGGGGACCTCCCCACCCCTTAATCCAGGCTTGGCAGAAATGTTTTCAATAAGAAATAGATTTAGTTCTGCTGCAAAAATCAAAGGCGAGACTCGGTTTACAGCATTGCTACGATTCAGCTATCACAGCTAAACAAAACCACTTCGCTCTGAGAAAAACTGCTCCAAACCTCAAAAATTTAGATGTTTTATGAAAATTTGATTAGGGATCTAAATAACAAATCGTCTTTTCTCCGTGTGGCTGCTAATTGTGTCATATCTACATACAAGGAGTTTATGTTGTTTTTTATCCCATATGACTAATGTATGTATAATTGTATTTATATAGCGCCACTTGGGTACGCAGCGCTGTACATTTATAAAATAAGAGTAACAAACAAGCCATGGTCAAGCCATTATATAGATAAATTAAATTTACATAAAAAGTTTCAAAGGTTAAGAATAAGTGCAGCATGCCTTGACATATTTGGAATGAGATCCCTGCCCCAAAGAGCTTACAATCTAAGTGGGAGGAACAACATACAGATACAAATGGGGAGGGATACAAAGTGCTCAGACATATAACAATCATTAATAGTGCTTTTTTTTAGGAACCGTCTATATTGAAGAGCTAAGGATGTCACCTGGGAAGTGAGAGAGGGAGAGAGTTCCAAAGGTAGGGAGCAGCAAGAGAGAATGGTTTTAGGCTGGAGGAGGAAGTGTTTGTTGGGGGTTTTGTAGAGAAGGTTTCCTTGCATGGAGTGCAGGGTATGTCCAGGAACATAAGGGACCAAGAGAGAAAAATAAGTGTGGGAGGTGCAGTAGAGATTTAAAGGGTTCAAAGAAGGGTAATGAATGTGATTCTTGTTTGATGGGAAGCCACTCTATGGACTGTAGTATCAGGTTTGCAAGTCTTTTTTAGAGGAGAGCGAGATTATCCAAATTGCCAATTTAAGATAGATTGGAGAGGAGGATAGATGACAGGCCGGGAGACCAAGTGCACGAATGACAGTAGTCAAGACGGTAAATTTATAAGGGCATGCATGAGCTTTTAGTAGTGAAGCGAAAGAGAAAAGGGTGGATCTTGGCAATTTGCGAAGGAAAAATGACAGGTCCTAGTGACATGTTAATGGATGATGAAGGGAAGAGAGGAGCCAAAGTTACTCCAAGGAGTCGTGCAGATTCAACTGGGTTAATGACCATATTGTCAATAGAGATGAGAAGGGTGGAATAGGTCCCAGTTTAAGGGGGGAATAATTAATTCAGTTTTACATAGACTGAGTTTAGCATATGCTTATATTTAATCCACACCTGGATTGCTTTAATCCAAGAGGACCCTCAAACCCCAAGACTGTGACTGAGGCTTTACGTTCTCCTCTACAGCTTTATAGACTCACACAGCCACAGAGGTAGGGACAGGGGGTTATTATTATTCTTCCTACCCCCATCCTTTAATACCAGGGCACACAGCTGTTACTGGTGCATTAACTTGTTTGTCCACTCTATGGACCAAACCTCCTTCTATTGAATGACATGTGCATGTTCATTATGGAGAAGAATCCATGGAGATCTGCTCTTAGCTGGAGGGTTCTATTGAATGGCATGTGCATGCCTCATGAAGGAGAAGAATCCAGGAGATCAGGCGCCGAGGTTCTTTGAATGGCACGTGCATCTCATGAAGGAGAAGAATCCAGGAGATCTGGCACAGAGTTTTCTTGAATGGCCAGTGCATGTCATGAATGAGAAGAATCCAGGAGATCTGGTCAGCTGGAGTTTCGTTGAATGGCACTGCATGCTCATGAATGAGAAGTATCCAGGAGACCTGGCAGCCAGGGTTTCTCAGCAAATGGCACGTGCATGCTCATAAGGAGAGGAATCCAGGAGACCTGGCAGCCAAAGGTTCTATTGAATGGCACGTGCATACTCATGAAGGAGAAGAATCCAGGAGATCTGGCAGCTGGAGGTTCTATTGAATGGCACGTGCATTCATGAGGAGAAGAATCCAGAGACCTGGCAGCCAGAGGTTCTATTGAATGGCACTGCATGCTGATGAAGGAGAAGAATTCAGAAGACCTGGCAGCCATGAGTTCTATTGAATGGCACATGCTTGCTGATTTATTTGGTTAATAACTTAACCAAAATGTGGCAGAAAGTAAAAATGTTACTTCTTTATATTTAAGATCATTCCGCTGTAGAAAATAGCTGCAAAATGTCAACTTCTAAATACGCCCGTTAGTGTGTGGATACTAAACGGAAAATGATATAAAGCACATTGTCCCTCATGAACAGAGGAATAAAAGCATAAAATGGCTGGAAATTACTGCAATATCCTGGGGTATTGTTAAGATTCTTTATAGAGTTCTTATTCAGGGAGACGAACCTTGTCATGCCTTCCACCTCATCATTCATCATTATCCATTCATCTTCATTCTCTTCATTACTATCTATCTCCATTTATCAATTCCATGGCTATTCCTTACATTTTATTCACTGCTGGGACAAGATTTTCCAATCTCGATGTTCTCTATTTTGCCCTCAAGACCAAAGTCTTGGTAATTTCATTAGGGTTTTTTTTTTTTGGTAGTTCCATACATCATTAGGACCATATTGGCTCCCCTAGACATTTTTCTCCTTATCATAATATTTACTTTTATTTCATTTCATATGTTATCCATTATATTTACATGTTTAGTAGTTATGTTATTTATCATCTGTATCACTACTAAAACCGAGACAGGTAGTTATACAAGAGAGAGAAGCGAACAGGTTAGTAAATGGTTACACAGGGATCATGGTTTTTGTGCCTTACGGGTAGAGATGTCCGAACTTCGCAAAATCCGGTCCCTGCTCGAGGATTCGCAATTTTCGAAAAAATAGAAAATTCGAAAATCCGCAAGCGGACCCATTAAAATGAAAAAATCCTCGTTATTTCAAAAATTTTAGAAAATACGGGTTTGTGTATTCCGAAAATACGGGAAATCCTCATATTCGGAAATTTTCGAAAATACGGGTTTTTCAAATTTTCGAAAATACGAGAAATCTTCGTAATTTTGAAAAATTTGGATCCCGCGAACCTGGGCCATCACTACTTATGGGTAAATGTGCTTGTGATCAAAAAGAGATCCATAAGAGTTTACGGGGGTTGCAAACTTTATTTAGGAAAAATTTGTGCGAGCTATAATATATCCCTGTGAACAATATTATTTATAAGGCATGTTTACCCCCTTCAAAACGTTTAGACGTAGACTAAGCACCCCCCAATTTCCCAATATGTTCCTTTCTCCCTGGTGCTCCTGACTCCAGATATCTTACCTTGAAATCCTTGGGTCCCGCTCTGCTATTTGCTGCCTACTTTAGGGCTTTCTTAACTTGCACATCCCTAAAGCAGGCAGCAACGGCATTGACTGTGACAACAGGAGGTAAAGACAGGAGGAATGTAACTGGAAATATCTGGACTCAGGAAACCAGGGAAAAAAGGAAATATTGGGAAAATGGGATTAGCCTATTTTTTTTAAAGTTTTTTTGTATTTCACACTGCTGTGATGTAGGAAGTCGCTGGATATACGTATATTCATGGGAAGATATGCAGTTTGTCTTAATAAAGGGCCAAGATACAGTGCCAACGTTACTTGTATGCAGTTTTTTATAAAGACAACTAGCCATACACAGCAAGTTCAAGGCGCATGATGTTCCATCTGACCTATATACCTCCTGCACAAAAACCATCTGGAAGTTGGTATCATGGTACCACGTTGCACCCACATGAAATCTGCTCAAAATATCCACAGGTGAATCATCTGAAATTATCTAACTTGCCTGAATCGATTTCCAATTAATAAAACTGGTTGTTCAATGAGCGAAGTCAATAGTGATGAAACAGTTGATGAGTTTCTATAAGGAAGGAATGTTGCAGGTTACTGATATTGATTATATAAAGTAGAATTGATGCCAGGGATATTTCGATTGCCACTTGGGGTCAGGAGTTTTTTTCCTCTTCATAATTCTGGTGCCTTCCTCTGGATCACCAGTTAGGCAGGAAATGTGGGTATTGCTGAGTAGGTTGGAGGTATGTATGTCATAGATAGATAGATAGATAGATAGATAGAGAAGATAGAAGAGAGAGAGAGAGAGAGATAGAGAGATAGATAGATAGATAATGATAGATGATAGATAGATAAACGACAGACAGAACAGACAGACAGACAGACGCAGACAGACAGACAGACAGACAGACAGACAGAGACAGACAGACAACAACAGACAGACAGACAGACAGACAGACAGACAGACAGACAGACTAGACAGATAGATAGATAGATAGATAGATAGATAGACTGTAGATAGATAGGTAGATAGATAGATAGATAGATAGATGATAGAAATAGATAGATAGCTAGATAGATAGATAGATAGATAGATAGATAGATATAGATAGTAGATATATAGATAGATAGATAGATAGATACTGTAGATAGATAGATAGATAGATACGATAGATAGATAGATAGATAGATAGATAGAATGATGATGCTCTTGCTTTGTGGTAGATAGGTAGATGTCGGTGTGTGTCGATCTGTGTTGATTGTAGTGTGTTCTGTGTGATAGATAGATAGCTGTCGCTCGTGTGTAGCTAGTGATGCTGTGATGTAGATGTGTGTAGATCGTACGTGTAGACTGTCTGTAGATGTAGATACGTCGTGCTAGATTAGTTCGTCGTACGTACGATGTAGATAGATAGATAGTGTCTGTAGTGATACTGTAGATAGGTAGGTAGTACGTGTAGTGATAGAGTGCTGTAGATAGTAGTGCTGATGATGCTACGATAGTAGATAGATAGATAGAGATGATGATAGATGATACGTAGACTCGATTGTAGTAGATAGTAGGTGTAGTAGTAGACTAGATACGTCGTGTACGACAGACGCGTGTCGTTCTCCACTAAGTGGATTCCTCTGCATGCTAGACTGTCCTAGGATGACTCTCAGATCATGTGCCCTCTCCTCCCTGCTACTCTTGGATCTTTAGCTCCTGTGACCATTCAGAAGTCTCTCGCCTGCTTCTATCATCGTCCTCATGACCTGTCCTTGATCCCATGCCTCTGTTTACTGAAGCCAGTGTAATCCATGTGCTTACCCCTATAGTCACCAACATATCAATGCCTCCCGTACATCTGGAATTTCCCTTCCATCTTTAAGCATGCCTTGTAACCATATAAAAAAGCCCTCGCTGGATCCATCTGTTTAGTCAACTACCCACTGGTCTCTCTCTTACCATTAGCTCTAAACTGCTAGAAACTGCTTCTCCCGTATCACGTAACTAACCTTCTGCTCATAACCTATTGGATCCTTTGCAATCTGGATTCGTCTCTGCGCATTCCACTGAGACGGCTCTGGTAAGGTTATAAAGATCTGCAGGTTGCAAAGGCAATGGTCACTTTTCTAGTTCTTATCCTCCTTGACCTCTCCTCTGCTTCGAGACACAGTCGATCATTCCCTCCTATGCGGATACTTTCACTCTTGGGCATTCGGAATGAAGTGGCATCCTGGTTTCTTATCCTATCTCTCTGACAGAACCTACCTGTGTCATATAATAAATAAAACATGCTCTCTGGTTCTCTTGGTGTGGGGGTATCACAGGGGTCTGTTCTTCTTATTGTTCCCCGCTCACTATTCCTTTGGGAGATGTCATTAGCTCTTTTAGCTGCACGTATCATTATATGCAGAGATACACAACATCTAATTGTACCTAACCTACACAACTCCTGACATCCAATCACATGGCGGCACTGTCACGACATCCAGGAGGAGATGGCAAGGAGACAGTCGGAGACATGTGATTGGATGTCAGGAGTTAGTGTAAAGGAAATAGTGTAAAGGGGGAACAATAAGAAGAACAGACCCCTGTGATACCCCCACACCAAGAGGAACCAGAGAGCATGTTTTATTATTATATGACACAGGGTAAGTTCTGTCAGAGAGATAGGATAGAAACCAGGATGCCACTTCATTCCGAATGCCCAAGGAGTAAAGTATCCGCATTAGGAGGGAATGATCGACTGTGTCGAAAGCAGAGGAGAGGTCAAGGAGGATAAGAATAGAAAAGTGACCATTGGCCTTTGCAACCTGCAGATCATTTATAACCTTACACAGAGCCGTCTCAGTGGAATGCGCAAGACAGAATCCAGATTGCAAAGGATCCAATAGGTTATGAGCATGAAGGCAGGTAGTTAGTGATACGGAGAAGCAGTTTCTAGCAGTTTATAGTCTGTCGGTAAGAGAGAGACCAGTTGGTAGTTGACTAACAAGATGGATCCAGCGAGGGCTTTTTTATATGGGCTTAACAAGCATCGCTTAAAGATGGAAGGGAAATTCCAGATGTACGGGAGGCGTTGAATATGTGGGTGACTATAGGGGTAAGCACATGGTTACAGTGCTTCAGTAACAGAGATCAAGGGATCAAGGGGACAGGTTCATGACGGACATGATAGAAGCAGGCGAGAGACTTCTGAATGGTCACGGAGCTAAAGATCCAAGAGTAGCTAGGGAGGAGAGGGCACATGATCTGAGAGTCCTCCTAGGATGTCTGCATGCCAGCTGAATCCACTTATGTTGGAATAATCTACATTCTCTTTGCTGTCTACTATCTATCTACCTCATCTATCTATATATCTATCTACAGATCTATCTTATCTATCTATCTATCTATCTATCTATCTATCTATCTACAGTATCTATCTATCTCTATCTATCTATCTTCTCTATCTATCTACGTATCTATCTATCTACATATCTAATCTACAGTACTATCTACTAATATCTATCTACGTTATCTATCTACTATCTATCTATCTACAGTACTATCTATCTATCTATCTATCTATCTAGCCATATCTATCTATCTATCTAGCTATCTATCTATCTATCTATCTACAATTATCTATCGATCTATCTATCTACATTAATCTATCTATCTATCTATCTATCTACAGTATCTATCTATCTATCTATCTATCTATCTATCTATCTATCTATCTATCCTCTATCTATCTTCTATCTATCTATCTATCTATCATCTATCTCTATGCTATCTATCTATCGTATCTATCTAGCTCTACACTACAGTATCTATCTATCTACTCTCTCTATCTTATCTATCTATCTATCTACAGTATCTATCTATCTACACGTATCTATCTATCTACAGTATCTATCTATCTATCTCATCTATCTATCTATCTATCTATCTATCTATCTACGGTATCTGTCTGTCTGTCTGTCTGTCTGTCCTTGTCTGTCTGTCCTGTCTGTCTGTCTGTCTGTCTGTCTGTCTGTCTTCTGTCTTCTGTCTGTCTCTGTCTGTCTGTCTGTCTGTCTGTTCTGTCTGTCTCGTCTCTGTCTGTCTGTCTGTCTGTCTCTGTCTGTCTGTCTGTCTATCGTATCTATCTATCTATTATCTATCTACTTCTATCTATACTGCTATCTCTTCTCTCCCTCTCTCTCTATCTCTCTCTCTCTCTCTCTCTCTCTCTCTCTCTCTCGTCTCCTATCTATCTATCTATCTATCTATCTATGACATACATACCTCAACCTACTCAGCATACCCATTTTCCTGCCTAACTGGTGATCCAGAGGAAGGCACCAGAATTATGAAGAGGAAAAAAACTCCTGACCCCAAGTGGCAATCGAAATATCCCTGGATCAATTCTACTTTATATATCAATATCAGTAACCTGCAACATTCCTTTCCTTATAGAAACTCATCAACTGTTTCACTCACTATTGACTTCTCATTGAACAACCAGTTTTATTAATTGGAAATCGATCAGGCAGTTAGATATTTCAGATGATTCAACCTGTGGATAGTTTTGAGCAGATTTCATGTGGGTGCAACGTGGTACCATGATACCCAACTTCCAATGGTTTTTGTGTCGGAGGTATATAGGTCAGATGGACCATCATGCGCTTGAACTTGCTGTGTATGGCTAGCCTTTTGTCTTTTAATAAAAAACTGCATACAAGTACACGTTTTGGCACTGTATCTTGGCCCTTTATTAAGACAGACATGCATATCTTCCCATGAATATATATCATCCAGCGACTTCCTACATCACAGCAGTGTGAAATACACCACACCCCCTTCAAAAACTTTAAAAAAATAGGCTATCCCATTTTCCCAATATTTACCTTTTTTCCCTGGTGTTCCTGAGTCCAGATATTTCCAGTTACATTCCTCCTGTCTTTACCTCCTGCCTGTTGTCACAGGTCAATGCCTGTGCTGGCCTACTTTAGGGATTTGCAAGTTAAGAAAGCCCTAAAGTAGGCAGCAAATAGCAGAGCGGGACCCAAGGATTTCAAGGTAAGATATCTGGAGTCAGGAGCACCAGAGAAAGGAACATATTGGGAAATTGGGGACGGTAGTCTACGTCTAAACTTTTTGAAGGGGGTAAACATGCCTTATAAATAATATTTGTTCACAGGGATATATTATATGCTCGCACAAATTTTTCCTAAATAAAGTTTGCAACCCCCGTAAAACTCTTTATGGATCTCTTTTTGATCACAGCACATTGTTACCCATAAGTAGTGATGGCCCAGTTCGCGGGATCCAAATTTTTCAAATTACGAAGATTTCTCGTATTTTTTCGAAAATTCATAAAACCCGTATTTTCGAAAATTTCCGAATTACGAGGATTCCCTTATTTTCGGAAATACACCAAAACCCGTATTTTCTAAAATTTTTGAAATAACGAGGATTTTTTCATTTTATTGGTCCGCTTGCGGATTTTTCGAATTTTCTAATTTTTTCGAAAATTCGCGAATCCTCGAGCAGACCGGATTTTGCGAAGTTCGGACATCTCTACCCCGTAAGGCACAAAAACCATGATCCCTGTGTAACCATTTACAACCTGTTCTCGTCTCTCTCTCTGTATAACATACCTTTGTCTCGGTTATTAGTAGTGATACAGATGATAAATAACATAATACTAACATGGTAAACATATAAAAATGGCATAACATATGAAATGAAAAGATAATATTAATGATAAGGAGATAAATGTCTAGGGGAGCAAATATGGTCCTAATGATGTATGGTAACTACCAAAAAAAAAAAACCTAATGAAATTACCAAGACTTTGGTCTTGAGGGCAAAATAGAGAACATCGAGATTGGAAAATCTTGTCCCAGCTGAATAAAATGTAAGGAATAGCCATGGAATTGATAAATGGAGATAGATAGTAATGAGAAATGAAGATGAATGGATAATGATGAATGAATGAGGTGGAAGTGTCAGACAAGGTCGTCTCCCTGAATAATGAACTCTATAAAGAATCTTAACAATACCCCCAGGATATTGCAGCGTAATTCCACCATTTTATTATATGCTTTTTATTCCTCTGTTTTCATGAAGGGACAATGCTGCTTTATATCATTTTCCGTTTAGTATCCACACACTAACGGGCGTATTTAGAAGTTGACATTTTGCAGCTATTTTCTACAAGCGGAAATGATCTTAAATTATAAAGAAGTAACATTTTTACTTTCTGCCACATTTTGGTTAAGTTAACCCAAATAACATCAGCAAGCATGTGCCATTCAATAGAACCTATGGCTGCCAGGTCCTTCTGAATTCTTCTCCTTCATCAGCATGCACGTCCATTCAATAGAACCTCTGGCTGCCAGGTCGCTCTTGGATTCTTCTCCTTCATGAACATGCACGTGCCATTCAATAGAACCTCCAGCTGCCAGATCTCCTGGATTCTTCTCCTTCATGAGTATGCACGTGCCATTCAATAGAACCTTTGGCTGCCAGGTCTCCTGGATTCCTCTCCTTCATGAGCATGCACGTGCCATTTGCTAGAAACCCTGGCTGCCAGGTCTCCTGGATACTTCGTCATTCATGAGCATGCACATGCCATTCACAGAAACCTCCAGCTGCCAGATCTCCTGGATTCTTCTCCTTCATGAGCTGCATGGGCCATTCAACAAAACCTCCAACTACAGATCTCCTGGATTCTCTCCTTTCATGAGCATGCACGTGCCATTCAACAGAAACCTCCAGCTGTCCTGATCTCCTGGATTCTTCTCCTTCATGAGCATGCATGGCCATTCAACAGAAACCCTCCAACTGACAGATCTCCTGGATTCTTCTCATTCATGAACATGCACGTGCCATTCGATAGAACCTCTGGCTGCCAGGTCTCCTGATTCTTCTCTTTCATGAGCATGTACGTGCCATTCAATAGAACCTCTGGCTGCCAATCTCCTGGATTCTTCTCCTTCATGAGGATGCCATGCCATTCATAGAACCTCAGCTAACAGGTCTCCTGGATTCTTCCCTTCATGAACATGCACATGTCATTCAATAGAAGAGGTTGGTCCATAGAGGACAAACAAGTTAATGCACCAGTAACAGCTGTGTGCCCTGCAGTAGTTAAGGATGGGAGGTAG
Source organism: Hymenochirus boettgeri (assembly GCA_019447015.1). Lineage (NCBI taxonomy): Eukaryota > Metazoa > Chordata > Amphibia > Anura > Pipidae > Hymenochirus > Hymenochirus boettgeri. Next base: position 94,109,295 of record CM033477.1, read on the forward strand.
GAAGAATAATAACTAACCCCCTGTCACCTACCTCTTGGCTGTGTGAGCTCATAAAGCTGTCAGAGGAGAACGTAAAGCCTCAGTCACAGTCCTTGGGGTTTGAGGGTCCTCTTGGATTAAAGCAATCCAGGTGTGGATATAAATATAAGCATCTACTGCCTAACTCAGTCTATGTAAAACTGAATTAATTATTCCCCCCTTAAACTGGGACCTATCCACCCTTCTCCATCTCTATTGACAATATGGTCATTAACCCAGTTGAATCTGCACGCTCCTTGGAGTAACTTTGGCTCCTCTCTTCCCTTCTACTCACATTAACATGTCACTAGGACCTGTCATTTTTCCTTCGCAAATTGCCAAGATCCACCCTTTTCTCTTTCGCTTCACTACTAAAAGGCTCATGCATGCCCTTATAATTTACCGTCTTGACTACTGTAACATTCTGCTACTTGGTCTCCCGGCCTGTCATCTATCTCCTCTCCAATCTATCTTAAACTTGGCAATTTGGATAATCTCGCTCTCCCTCTAAAAAGAACTTGCAAACCTGATACACAGTCCATAGAGTGGCTTCCCATCAAACAAGAATCACATTCATTACCCTTCTTTGAACCCTTTAAATCTCTACTGCACCTCCCCTACTTTTTTTCTCTCTTGGTCCCTTATGTTCCTGGACATACCCTGCACTCCATGCAAGGAAACCTTCTCTACAAACCCCCAACAAACACTTCCTCCTCCAGCCTTAAACCATTCTCTCTTGCTGCTCCCTACCTTTGGAACTCTCTCCCTCTCTCACTTCGCCAGGTGACATCCTTAGCTCTTCAAATCTAGACGGTTATCCTAAAAAAAAGCACTATTAAATGATTGTTATATGTCTGAGCACTTTGTATCCCTCCCCCATTTGTATCTGTATGTTTTCCTCCCACTTAGATTGTAAGCTCTTTGGGGCAGGGATCTCATTCCAAATATGTCAAGGCATCTGCACTTATTCTTAACCTTTGAAACTTTTTTATGTAAATTTAATTTATCTATATAATGGCTTGCACCATGGCTTGTTTGTATACTCTCTATTTTATAATGTACGCGCTGCGTACCCAAGTGGCGCTATATAATACAATTATACATACATTAGTCATATGGGATAAAAAACACTAGACTCCTTGTATGTAGATATGACACATTAGCAGCCACACGGAGAAAAGACAGTTTGTTTTTAGATCCCATAATCAAATTTTCATAAACATCTAAATATTGTGAGGTTTGGAGCAGTTTTTGTCTCAGAGCGAAGTGGTTTTGTTTAGCTGTGATAGCTAATCGTAGCAATGCTGTAAACCGAGTCTCGCCTTTGATTTTTGCAGCAGAACTAAATCTATTTCTTATGAAAACATTTCTGCCAATGCCCTGGATTAAAGGGGTGGGGAGGTCCCCCACAATCTGGCATTTTCTAGATGTACACATGAGCTAATTTTCCAATTATGTTCGTGTTACTTTTGAAAACCGGTTTATTTCAACAGTCCAATTTTAATGGTTTCCTTACCACATTATAGAGTGTGCTGGTCTACACTGCGCTGAGAGATTTCCTTGTAAACTGTAACATGCTATAAACCATATCCATAATACCACAGTTGCCTCTTTATCCACATCCTTTTCCGATGATAAAACAGTTAACTTGCCTGACTCCATATGCCCCCAGGAGTGCGAAAATTAAGATTTAGGATGGGAGGGTTGGGGGTCTTAACAGACTGCAATCTAAAGGTGTCTGCAGTGCTTTTAAACTGCCAGACACAGTTTTATGGCCATAGTAAATATATCACTTGTGGAAAGCACAGACTCTACAGTGATGTACAGAACAATATACGCCAGGCAAAAAGGGAGAAACGAATACATTTCTGTGTCTGGTCTATTAGTTTTTTTTACCTCTTTTTTGGCTGTAGTGATAAAGTCAATGGACATGTAGGGACTTATCTGTATGGAGTATGTACAAGAACATTCGATTTCTAATAATATAAATATAATATATTATATTCAATATATAAATTTAAAGAATTGTATCAAACGTCATATTTAAATCTGGGTGAAATTTTATCTTAGTGGGGACCCATTTTATGAGGATTTCTGGTTTTGAAATGAACCTCTTTTCATTCAAGAATTTCCGTCTCTCGAAATTCACAAATCCAATGGATTTTTCGAAACTCTGAACTTTTCATCTAATATTCAAAAGTTTAAAATTTCTAAAGAAAATCTAAAATTTCTATAGAAAAAATCTAAATTTCTATAAAAATCTAAAATTTCTATACTAAAATTTCTATACAAAAATCTAAAATTTCTATACAAAAATCTAAAATGTCTATACCAAAATCTAAAATCTCTATACTAACATTTCTATAGAAAAATCTAAAATTTCTACAGAAAAATCTAATTTCCTATAGAAAAATCGAAAATTAGGCTTTAGGAATATTCACACAAATTCCAATTCAATCGGATTTTTCAGAACAATGGGTTCTGCGAAACTGCAATTGGAACAAACAGTTTAGTTTATCTCTAGTTCCACTATACGGATGTTCCCCAGAGGAGATTTTATATATCTGCAATGATGCCTGTGTGTTTTATAGAGTGCAGGGAGTTTTTAGTTTCATTTATATGCGGGGGCTTACCCAATCAAAGTCCTTCCTGCATAATGGGCAAATGAAATATTTAGTTGCCATTTGCCTTTAATTATTTTAAAAGCAAGACGTTTTTTTCTGGTTGAGCAATTTAAGATACTAAGGGCCTTTTCTGAAATGCAATTCTTGTCATGCTTTCTCTGTTTAATTTCCCATGATGCACCTTAAGACTTTAACAACTGTTAATATGATAACTAATAATATATGTATGAAATGATATTGATATAAATATATCACTGTCAGAGGACATAACTGCCTTTATATTCAGCATCCTTTATGATAAAGTAGCAATATTGTCAGCATTGATTTGTGGGAAAGGGAAATAAACTGGAACAAAAGTGAGACTGGATTCATGAATATCCTCTGGGGAGTGTGACTCTCTGGATAACCGGAGTATTCTTTCAAGCCAAGATACTCTCATCTAACACCTTTCGCTTCACCAATAGACAAGCCCTCACTTGCCAGAGACTTGTAGCGCCTCACCAGGATTGGTTGCCCCTTGGACTTAAAGTTGGGCATCTGAGCTAAGAATACTCGAGGAAACTTGGAATGCAACAGGCGGACGGGGCACATCCAGCTCACAGCTAGACAGAAGCGTAGAACCAAATCGGAACTAGAATCAGTTGGGGTTGCAGCCAAGGTCGTAAACCAGAGAATCATCAGTGAGCAAAGTGCAGAAGGTAGAAAGAAAGATTTTGTCAATGGCAAACACAGGTCAGGACAGGCGCTGAACATTTATAATCGGGTATCAGACAGGAATCATTTAACGAACAGCAATAAGGGTAAAGCACAGGTTATAACAACCATGGGAGGATAGGAACTAATATAGAAGACTAGACCATCAAGACAAGAATCAGACAAACTAGAATCACAAAATTGTGAATTTGCCAACAAAACGACATCAACTAATGGGAAGACCAAGTCAAATGCACACAATGTTGAATGAACGTTTGAGCAACCGTTTGGGACTAACGAGAGCCTGTGAGCGAAAACCCGGAAGAGCCACAAAGGAGGCAGAAGGAACGGCTTTGGGACCGAAGTGAGGTAAGGAGCGTTTGGGGACTGACAGGGAGGGATTTTAAGGATTTGCAGTGATGCCAATTTTTCTTCCTATTAGAAGATTAGTGTGATGCTATAGGTTAAGCTACTAACTAGGTAGGATAAAGAGGCAAGTGAAACTTTTTGGGGCAATATTTTTTACCCTTTTATTTTTCCTTTATTTTTCTTCTAGAAAATGGAAATAAAATAAAGTCGCCTCTATTCCAGCAGAAGAAGTAGATCTATGTTTTTGAAATTAGACTATCAGTGGAAAGCACAAGATTATCTAAACCTTCTCATCATCTCGAAGGATGTATAAAACCATAGTGCCTGTACAGGGGAGGACTCTGACCTTTTGGCCTGGGGAAAATACAACCAAGTGGCCCTTTCATGCAAATCGTAAAATTTTTGACCATGGCCCACTTTGCTAAGGTCCCACATATCTGTTGTATTCAATTAGATCAACTGGACTTGAAATTAGTTCTTGAAGACGTTTCGCTAGTCATCCGACTGGCTTTCTCAATTCAGATGACTTGTACAGAATCTGTGGCATTATGTACCCTGGAAATCCCAATTAGCATATCACAGCCATGTGTTAAGGTGTGATTAGATAGTGGCTAAGAGGTGTTTAGGAACGCCCAGAGTAAGGTGTTAAAACAGCAATTGTACATGCAGACAGTTGTGTCGAACCCCCCCACCTCTATTTAGGCTTGGTTTCTTTATTTTTCACATAAATGGCCTCCTTAACACCTCTCTTGAACCATTCACGTTCCCTTTCTCGCCAGTATGTTAACTTACAATCTTCAAGTAATGTCCTTTAATCCTTAAGATGCAGATACACGGCTGAGTCCTGACCCGAGGAATTGGCTCTTCTGTGGCCTTTGTCCAAAGAAGTAGAAGGAAAGAAACGACACGAATACCAACAGTGAAGGGGAAAAGCAAGACGGAGGAAGAACATGGTCATCCCATATGTATGCAGGGGTCTCCGAGAATTAAGAAGAATTTTCAAAAAACATCGTATCCCTGTCTGCTTTAACGACAACACACGAGCAGCATTGGTACATCCGAAGAACCCATACCAAAACACAAGAAAAGCGACATCATATATGGCAGTGCAGTTCAGTGAGAGTCTCTGATTTGTATGTGGGGGAGACCAAACAGCAACTGCATCAACGTATGGCCCAGCACAGAAAGCCATTCCTCGGGTCAGGACTCAGCCGTGAGTCTGCATCTAAGGATAAAGGACATACCTTTGAAGATTGTAATGTTAACATACTGGCGAAGGAACGTGACTGGTTCAAGAGGGTGTTAAGGAGGCCATTTAGGTGAAATAAAGAAACCAAGCCTAAATAGAGGTGGGGGGGTTCGACACCAACTGTCTGCCATGTAAATGCTGTTTTAACACCTTACTCTGGGCGTGTCCTATAACACATCTTAGCCACTATCTAATCACACCCTAACACCTGGCTGTGATATGCTAATTGGGATTTTCCAGGGTACATAATTGCCACAGATTCTTGTACAAGTCATTCTGAATTGAGAAAGCCAGTCGGATGACTAGCGAAACGTCTTCAAGAACTACATTTCAAGTCCAGTTGATCAATGATACAACAGATATACCATGACCTGGATGAATGAGACCTTCACAGCTAAGGTCACACACTTTGTTTAAATTTTTTTAAATTTTTTAAGACTAACTTTGCCCATTACAAGGTTGTCTACAGTGTAGGATGTGATTAAAATAACTAACAGACTAATAAAATGGAGGGCTAAACTTAACACTGGCTAATGATCTGGAGGGCTGATAACACTGGCTAATGATCTGGAGGGCTTAAAACCACTGGCTAATGATCGGAGGGCTTACAACACTGGCTAATGATCTGGAGGGCTGATAACACTGCTAAGATCTGGAGGGCTGATAACACTGGCTAATATCTGGAGGGCTAAATTTTTAATTGGAAACCAGCCCGGGGGGCATTTGCCCTCAGCCTACTGGGCCAGTCCTCCCCTGGTCTGTGTGTTACAGGTTTGAAGATCATACCTTCTAAGGTTAGGTGAGACATAGATGGGAATTGGTCTTGTCCACTCACGTACTTAGAAATAAAATGCTGGGTAGTCGCACTCCGAAATAATGGTGACATTTTATTCCAAACCACACATATACAATGTTGCCGGGGCACTAGCCCCTTTCTTCAGCGTTGATGTAACACATCACCTGAAGAATGGGCTAGTGCCCCCCAAAACGTTGTATTATGTTAGTGGTTTGGAAAAAGTTCACCATTATTTGGAGTGCGACTACCATGCATTTATTCCTAAGGTTATTACCAGACCATGTCTGTCGTTTGGAGTAAAAGCTTTGGGTAAGTCCTGCACCCACGCAGAGCGGTGTGGCACTTGGACACTTGTGGGACATTACTAGTAAACTCCACTCACCTTCATCCCTAGCCCTACTACGAATGCTTCACAGTCCGCTCAGCTTGAACAAGACTAAATAATAAATTAGATCAAGGCTTTTCCTCCTCCCCACGTGGCCACGCTAGCCCATTTAGACAAGCCGGCCCTACCACTAGTCCACGAAAAGATACTGTAATCCATTATTTCCTTTCCTAACAAAAAATAAATAAAATAGCGCAAACTGAATTTAAGTAACTTTTGTGTCTTGCGGGAACATTTGTTTAAAGTATCTCTTTAACACCGCTTTATCACTAAGGCTGGACTCATACCCGTCTGGATTAAAACTGTGAGGTCACTGTTAGGTAGATATAGCTGGGTAGATCCAGCCTAAGGCTCTTCCTCGTTGCTCCCAGCTTGATAAGTCAATGCACTTTCACAATTATTTTAATACCCATAAGAAAGATCATTTTCCATAATTGCGAGTAATAATGATGTGAGAAATCAATGCTTTGCTTGTCTCACTTGGAATCCTTCCACTAATACCTTTTTAATTTGTTGGCCACTGTACACCAAACTCGTTTTTAATTTTCATAACAGTCACAACGATCTACAAAGGATCAAAAGTCAGATTGCTGTCGCATAGCATATCCCCTAGCAATATGTTGAGAATGAGACATGATAATACTGTGTATGGGGAAAAGTAATAAACCAAATTTTTAGCATGTGGAGCCATAGAGAACAAAAAGGATAAATAAAATTTTATAAAAAAACAAACAACCCCCCCTCAATCATATTGAATCAGGGAGATGTAATAACTTAAATAGGTTTACTTTACCTGCCTGAGTTTCCAGCGATGTAGTAATCAGTTCCTTGCTACAGTTCCGCAATGTAGTATACGTTCCCCGGAGTAGTAACATGAGTAAAAAGAAATCTGTTCCCGGTGATGTAAGAAATCATTTCCCGTGATGTAGTAATCAGTTCCCTCCGCGATGTGTAATCATTCCCGCGAATGTAGTAACAGTTCCCGCAATGTAAGTAATCAGTTTCCGTGATGTAGAATCATTTCCCACGATGTAGTATCAATTTCCAGGATGAGAAATCATTTCCCCCAATGTAGTAATCAGATCCGTGATAGTAACAGTTTCCCCCGCGATGTAGTAATCAGTTCCCTCGTGTAGTAATCATTTTCCCTTTGCGATGTAAGTCACATTTTCCCGCGATGTAGTAATCGTTTCCCGCGATGGTATAATCAGTTTTCCCGCAAACTGGTATTCATCGCAGTAATCAGGTTCCCGCGATGTAGTATATCAGTTTCCCGTCGATGTATATCAGTTCCCGTAATCTTTTCGATGTAGTATCAGTTCCCCGCATGTATTATCATTTCCCCGATGTAATCAGTTCCCCCCCGCTAGTAAGTAATCAGTTCCCCCGCGATTATATACAGTTCCGTGATGAAGTATCAGTTCCGCGTTGATGTATAATCAGTTTCCCGTGATGTAAGTAATCATTCCCGCGATTAGTAACAGTTCCCGTGATGAAGTAATCAGTTCCCGCGATGCAGTAATGTTTCCCATTTCCCCGTGTGTAGTAATCAGTTCCTTTGATGTATAATCTTACCTTTCCCGTGATGAATGTAATCAATTCCCGCGTGTAGTAATCGTTTCCCCGCGATGGTATAACAGTTTCCTACGCGATGTATAATCATTTTCCCCCGTGATGTAGTAATCAGTTTCCCGCATGTAAGTAATCAGTTTCCCGTCGATGTAGTGATTCCACTAACAATATTTACTGCATTGCGGTATCGGGGTCCGGTAAAGAGAGTCACCTTAACTGCTTCCCTCAGGAGTGGTGATGACGTCCGCTTTCAAAAACACCAGTTTCCATTCCGGAACTGTCAAACATCGCCAGTCAGAAGATAAGTTTTCTATTTTTTTTTTGATGTATATATTAGAAATGGAAATAGATTTAATAATTTTGTGTGTGAAAACTCAAAGGAAATTAAACAATTCCAATCAATTGGATTTAAAGAAACGATGTCAGAATCGTGCCATTTCACTCGTCCTCTAACTCAGGAGACTTAAGTTTAGCGATACATAAAATGGTGCCAGGCACGCTAATGAAGTGTAACAGCTCATGCCAACCCTTATATTATATCGGGTAGTGTGTTGATTATTTACTTTATGTTGATTGACCGATAACATCAGCCGTCATTACTAGAGATTAATGTGGGTTCGAATCGAATCTGAGGTTTTCGAAGTCCCGCCGAAATTTTTGGAATCTCCGGATTTCACGGAACCCGGATTTTCCCCGGATTTCACGACCCCGGATTTTTCTAAAATTTATCAAAGTCAGACGATTATCGATACATCGAGAAACCAAAAGTAGACTTTATTATCGAAAATCGAATCCTTGAAAGTAATGATCGATTTTCGCAAACCTCGATAAAATAGACTTAAAATACGTTTTGTTCTACTTATTGGTTTCCCATAAGCCATTCCCCAGGTCTCTGTGTCATTTACAGTTACCGACTATTACTCTTTACTCCTTCAAATGGACAGAAACCTTTCCAATTTTTTTCTCCCAATACTTCTAAGGTCAGTTTTTTCGAAACGGAACGAAACTCAACAGTTTCGAACATTTCTATGTCATACACATTTGGTACAACTTATTCTATTTTAAGGTATAATTCTGTTTTTCTTTAGGTAGTGTATTGCTACTATGCACTGGAACAGCAATATACAAATCGATTTACCTTTGACCCAACTGACAAATCGATAGTAACATTGGGACCAGGAAGGGGTTTCATAAATACCGCAACATTAACTACTCAGAATACTTTGTGGATGTTATGTCCCGTAAAGCGCTTGGCAACGTGATTGGCCATGCGCTGTAGTGAACCGTTGTGTGAATGTTAGGGGTTTCATCAATAATGGGCACATTAAGAGTCGGAACATCTTGTCCACACTACGATTACTTGTTCTGTTACACACAAGGCGGACTTACTGTTCCTCCTATTGCCAACATTGTTTAGAGCAGATACCCAGTCTATATTAAATGGCATTCACGGAAATTCATAAATGTACCTGTCCCATAGAATTTCTCTTAACGGCGGTTTTATCTCTACACCTTGGCCAAAATTAATGAAATGTTAAACCTGGGCTGCACACAAAGAATGACAGTGAGTTGAACCTTTTCTTCTTCGCCATCCTGTAACTTTGGACACGTTTCATTTCTTAAATTTTATCGGAAAGAAATGTTGAAAGCTCTAACTGCTTAAATGTTGTAAGAACCTCCCTTTAAGGTCCCAGGTCCTCTAGGACAATAAGGAAGCTTTGACTTGGTGTGCCATTACTATTTAGTAAAGGCCTCATGTTTTTACCTTAACTTATATGTTTACTCCTATATCAGAGAGTTTCTTAGAGAATCTTTTCTCTATCGTTATCAATCCATGTACAAAAGGACAAGAACTAGAAAACTAGAGGGTTAAATCTCATTGCACAATTTTTTCCAATTCTTAAATTTTTCCAATTCCTATAAATTTTCTAATTCCTTAAAATTTTTTTTTTAATTCCTCAATTTCTTAAATTTTATTTTCTTGCTCCTCCCCAATCCTACAGGGCTGTAATAAACATATTCTTTCTAGTTCTTCTTCGTTTTCTTTAAAAGGGCATGTCCACCCCCAAAACTATTAATCCCCCCAACGACTGCCCCACAATGTATGTGAGTTTAAGTCTTAACTCACATCGCCAGCTCTATAGATGTTCTCCTTAGTCCCCCCCAGCAAAGTCCCAATACTGCCCACCAGGAGGCTAGTCAGAGTCCATATAACTCTGCCTCCTACCTGGCCTCAGTAGATTTTGCCCTGCGTACTTCAGCCCTTCTCCCCCTCCTCCCCCTCCCTCTCCCTCCCGATTCCCCTCCCCCTAGCATTTAACCCTTTAGTATAGGCTTCCCCTGGTCCCCAGCCCCAACCGCATATTTATATTTTAAGAAAGCTCCCCAAACTCTACCTTACCACCTCTCCTCTTTCTCCGCTGAAGTGAGCTGGCTGCCGGCAGCCGCTCGGTGATTTGGACGCGGCGGAGGAACGAGAGGGATTAAGTAAGAGTTTGGGGGGCTTTCTTAAAATAAAAACTATGCGGTTGGGGCTGGGGACCAGGGGAAACCTATATTAAATTTTGAATTAAGGGTGGACACTACCCTTTACGCTAATCCTATAATATTTCCCCATAGGAACTAGACATGTTTCAGATTGATCCCCTTCAATCTAACTTGTGCCACTACTCATATGATAATCAATATACTGTATAGGGGATAACGTGAATATTATCAATTATAGGATATAAGAAGTTCCATGGCCATATAATATTACAGGGATAGGTATGTATAAAATATCAGCATTTAAAAACTACTCTATTCTTTTACAGGTAAAAACATCAATGGTAGTAAAAATAGTGTCCTATGTTCGGTTTGTAACTGTTCATTGGGGACCTCAGAACTTTCAAGATCTGCCTGAATTTCAAAATTTGGAATCGAAATTTGATGCCAACATGTAATAAAAAAATCTGTTTTGGTTTAAAGCAAGTTTTCGTTTCTGCAAAGAAATGTGCCAGTTTCTACGGAATATTATATGAGTCCCTGGGTCCTCCCACAAAACTATAATGGGTTCCTCTACCTGTTTCATCGATAGTGTTTTTTGGAGGGCTGTACCTGTCAAGGGAAAGTAAGAAGATGGTCTCCCCCTGGCTCCTGGGCCCCCTGCGGTCACAGAGACTTCTCTGCTGGTAGCTACCAGCAATGTTGCTTTATCTGAGTACAAATACCCAACTCATATTACATCATTGTTTGATACAGAGTTAATACGTATGAAGTATATCAGTACACACCCAAGGGAATGGCATTGTGTAGGTTTATGGCTATGCTTTTCTATATTCCTTTCTGTGAAATAACCATTATCAATTATAATTATTTCAGGAAACATAATAGTCTTAAAGGGAATACAATACCAGCCCAACTTCCCATGCACTAGTATTGCAATGTCTCACCCATTCAACAGTTAATACATCACGGCAACAAGGAAGGGTGTGCTCCCCTTTATGCCCCAGTTGAAGTTTTTGCACTAAAAGTATTGCATCAGGGTGCAATAAATGGCAAAGACTTGCACAGACCCCACTTAATAGTGAAAATCTCTCCTCGCCGATATACATCGGGTATTGGAGGTTTTACATTCATTAAGCGACGGTGACATTTATTGCATTGCCCTGTCAGATTCACACAGTGTAAAAAAACCTCTCATGCAAATCACTGTACTATATTATTGTAATAAACTTTGTTAGGCTAGGTACATAGCAGGACGATATTCGACCGACTGATATTCTGCTATTTCTTGACAATCAGGTAAAATATCAGTTGGTTCGCAACAACCAATGATAGTTCAACCTTCGTCCAAATACGAAAACATTCACATTCATTTTCGGGCAATGATTCGGTCTTCTGTGTAGCACACAATGGTCACCACTAACATATTGTCAATATTTCGGTCAGAATATTTTCATTCATTGTGCATTAGACTTAGGGGCGTATTTAATAATGATTTTACTTTTTGCTCTTTTCAACAAATTGATGCAATTTATAAAGTTAGAAACTCATAATGCCGCAATATAGCCAATTTACGTTTTTGCATATTTTAGACATTAACAGGTTATTCAATAAAAGTCTTATCGTTAAAAATGGTGCTACATTTTGCCCCAACCAATCAGATGTTAGTCTTTCAGATGTTAAATGATTCTGATTGGTTGGGGCAAAATTAGCACCATTTTTAACAATAAGACCTTTTATTGAATCTCCTGTAAGTATTCCTTTTTTACTATAACGTCAATTGGGGTCTTATTAATATTTCCTAATTCACATTTACAGCCCGAAGTTCTTCGATATTTCTCTATTTCACCCCAACTATTAGACATATATTTTATAGGTTCATGAGAACTCCAGGATTTTTCAAAATGAATTTATTAAACATCACATAAAGGCAACGTTTCGGCTCTGTGCGTGGAGCCTTATCAGCCTTGTGTTACAACACTGTGCAAACTACTTAGGGGAAACTCCTCCCAGTGATAAATTACTCAATTAGGTGAAATCCTTAACCCTTACAATCAATCCTACTACTGGGGATCGCGAAGAGCGATCAAGTGCATAAAAAGTGGCATAACAAGTGAGGGAATGGGGGCTAAGAAGACTCTTGAAAGCAACGAACACGGTACACATAAGACAAGGATCTTTATAATGGAACTGTTGAATTTGGCATTGAGTTTGAATTATTTTCGTATCGAGAATACCTTCTATCTCCAAGATCCTAGGAACGGCGATGGGCGGCGGCCATGGCGCGGCCTACGCCATGTATACATGTTTGAGTATGAAAATATAAATATTTAACCAATTCTCCAACAGATTGTTACATATAGACGTTTTATAGATGACATTTTCCTTATATGGCAGGGTTCCAGAGATGAACTCCAAGAGAGGCTGGATGGATTTAAATCGCAATAAACAGTACCTTGATTTACGCTGAAGTGAGTAACCAGCAATACCCTTTTTGGATTTACCTAATATCATTGAAAGGTAACAATATTGAATACAGCCTATACCGTAAAACCTGATAGAAATACTCTACTTCACATACCAGTTTTCACCTCGCTCTCTTAAAAATTCTCTTCCAGTGTCACAATTTTGTCGAGTAATCAGAACAATTCTGACCCTACGACTATGGAGCAACATATTAGAGACATGGGGAGAGATTTTAGAGATAGGGGATATAACGACAATGTACTCAAACAGCCTTACATCAAGCGAGAGAGAGATCAATATGTACCACGCAAGGACCATTTGACTAAAGACAGTAATCATTTATATGTACACTATGTACTAATTTACTACATTATCCTCCAAGATACATATATCTAAACAATTGGAACTATATTTCTTACCTCAGATCAGACCCTTAAAGAAACTCTTACCAGACAAACGACTATTGGAATGCAAAAGGGGTAATATAGGAGAAATACTAATCCAACGAGACCAGTAAATTGTTACAATCCAGAATCTACGTGGCTACCTAGACGCAAGGGAGGAAGCTATAATTGCCAGCATTGCATCTCGTGTAATATATGATAACGGGTAATCACACTCACCCACATACAGGCAAACCTATTCAAATCAAGTATGCTATTACATGTACAACAACACATGTGGTATACTTAGTATCTTGTCCATGTGGACTCTTTATGTTGGAAAGACTGACCTAACACTGCGCACCAGAATGATGGACATAGATCAGCAATCAAGATGGCTTTCAGAGATGGAAAAACCAACAAACCTGTAGCAAATCATTTTTTTTAGAGTTCGGACATGACATTTCCACTTTAAATTCAGAGGAATAGACCATGTACCAGTATATTACGTAGAGGAGGGGACAGATCGAAATGTTATACAACGGGAAGCCTATTGACAAAGACATTAAATACAGTTAACCCTCTGTGATTGAATGAATACACTCATACAAATGTTTTCTCGATGAACGTTAACGCTTTATGGATTTTAAGAAATCAGGATTTTATTGTTCCAGAGTATTTGGTATTTTGTAGTTTCATCACTTACCAGATCTAAGGTCCCATTAGTTTTAAGTAATCTGTTTATGTGATTTATCACTAGTCACTTTAAGATCGCACTTTACACACCTAATTCAGGTTTATTGTCATAGACGAGTTTCTTGTATACCTCATTGCTTTTTAAACCGAGAGTTGAATGCACTTTAATTGATAATAGGAATGCACTCTATAAGCACCTTTAGTATCTTCCATTGGAAATTTGTAAGCACTTTTGTAAGCACTTTCAGCACTTGTTATGCCACTTTTATGCACTTTTTGATCGCTCTCAGCGATCACCCAGTAGTAGGATTGATTGGTAAGGTTAAGGATTTGCACCTAATTGAGTAATTTTATCACTGGGAGGAGTTTCCCCCTATAAGTAGTTTTGCACAGTGTTTGTAACACAAGCTGATAAAGGCTCCACGCACAGAGCCGAAACGTTGCATTATGGCTATGTTTAATAAATCTTTTGAAGAAATCCTGGAGTGCTCTGAACCTTACTGAAGTCTATTTCTGAATTTATAGAACACCCAGGTCTATTGGGGATAACACCTGTGGTTTTGAGTGCCACTCCCATGGTTGGTATAATATATATATATATATATATATATATATATATATTTGGACACACTGATTTAAATGATTCAAACAAATTTGTCCGATGCACTATGCAAGTCTTCCTCAGGACAAACATTTCTACATATTATAAAATTAATAATAATCCTTTGATGGTTCATCAACAAACAACTTTTATTTTGGTGTAACTAGATAAACAGGAAATTGTCAAAACGGAGGGAATTGTGTTCCTTCTGTATTTCAGTAGAGTAACATAGCATGTAATAAAGTCCATTAGATGATAAAATAAACCATTTGTGCATTTAGAATTCACCGATGATCATCACCAGTTGCATTCACTACAGTCAGATGTCTACTTGGCCTCTCGCGTGCTTGAATTCTTTCTCTGAGAAAATCCTGAGCATGAAAGGACATTGATCTCCTGAATTCTGCCTACCTTCTGCAGAGACCAGATCTAGGTAGTGGCCCTTCAATTAGATCAGCTGGGACAAAGGGCGTTTTTTTTAATTTATTGCTCCTATTTTCAGATGGGCGGTTAACTCGATTTATCATCAATAAGTTTTTTTGTTAAGTTTTGGAATCATTAAAGCCAGGAAGGGGGTTCAGAATGGAGTATCATCCTCTTACTATCAATTAGAATTTATAGAAACATAAGAAAAGGAAATGCAATTTATGTTTTTGATACTTACCATAACGACCTCTTAAGACAGAATTCAGCTGTGTGTGTGCCCGAGGATACGTATCTGTCTATAAATTCATTGTTATCTAATTTGTCTGAGATCTAGCTTCTGTGGAGGTCTCTGATCAAGAAGCTGATTCTTTCTGAGTGTGGCTCTGAACACATTATGTGTGCTGACTTATTTCTCTATAACTCACAAGGGAGGCTGACCACATCCCTTGGCACCTTTTGATATAGTGAACCTGGAATTTTCTTCTGGGGATATTGACAGGTACGGTGCTTACTGAACAGCAGTAATAATTAAGATGGCGTTAATGTTGTAGTTGGGGGCGACTCTGGGCATTTGTTTGTAGCGATTGAGTTTAATCTCCGTTTTTTGTGATGTTAAAGAAAAATTGTCTCTTAGGACACCAGAATGTTGTCTTTTTATGGTTGATTATTTTTAAAGCATCGCATTACACACGATTCCTCGGAAATTGTTTTACATGAGTCCACAAAGCCCTTGGTTGTGAACCTGTGGTAATGTCCCTGTTAGTAGGGGGTCGTTTGCATCATAATGCCTTGGGTTGGGAAAGGTGCCTGGGGTTAAACAATAAAAGGTTTACAATCTAAAATCTGATTGGTTTCGTATCTGGAACCAATCACATTTTAAATTGCATCGTAGGAACACACCATATAGTGGCTGCATTTTACAGTACAGCTCATAGTAATGCTCTATTTATGGGCAGTGTACACAACTGCAGGTTCCCAGGAGGATGTTGAGGGTCCCTCAGCTGTTTAGCCTGGCTGCTGAGGGAACCCTTACATATTCATAGTATTATTGAGAATAAATAAGACTAAGTCAAGGATGTTCAACCTGCCTGCTCAGAATGTTTGCAAACTACAAATCCAGCAGAGTCCTGCCTCCAATGGAAACGAAAAGGGTCCCTGATCAACAAGAGCTATATGTAACAAACTACAAGACCCTGGCTAGATGGCAATATCGGCCCACATTTGGGCTAGCATCTTCATGAACATTATTGTCCTTGATGAAACATTTGATTTACATGAATGTAATTAGCTAGCTACACCAGTTGGTTTTTATATCATTATGGGAGTTTTTTGATCCATAATAAGTTTACTGTTTCTTTAAGCAAAATTGTTCTGCTACCATCTCCTGGAAAAAAAGATGAATAAAACCCCCCTTTCCATCTTCTACTCATATTACCGTTCGGGTTCCTCGGTCGTCGATCGTATCATACCGTGTGAACAGTTTCTGCATAACAAATGTCCCTTTTCCCAACAAGGCTAAATATTTTGTGCAGTTCATTCAATTGCTCTGACAGATTCATGTATGTGGGACAGAATTGGAGGATATTAGCAGTGATTGAAAACCATTGGTTAGATTGGACGTTAAGATCTTGTTCACTGTGTTTCAGCCTGACCGCAAAGTGAATGAAATAAAATGCATTGTCGTGTTTCGGATGCCTAAATAATAAGTAAAGATTCCTGATAGGCTTCTAAGCAGACCCCCACAGGGTCTGATTGCTCGTGATGAGAAGACTGAATAAGGACATCGTTGATGTAAATTCAGGGTCTTGTACATTTTCTAGCCAGTGCTGCACTTAAAGATGGAGAAAACAATTCAGAAAGGTATGTGGCTCTTAAAGAGCACGTCCACCCAAAAATCTATTTTTTTTCTGTAGCGTATGGACCCCCCTCCCAATCCTACACCACCAGTTATAAATATTAAAATTGCCCAGAACCTACTTACCAACGTTCATTCCTT
This sequence comes from Hymenochirus boettgeri, assembly GCA_019447015.1. Taxonomy (NCBI): domain Eukaryota; kingdom Metazoa; phylum Chordata; class Amphibia; order Anura; family Pipidae; genus Hymenochirus; species Hymenochirus boettgeri. The sequence continues at coordinate 94,126,053 of CM033477.1, forward strand.
TTGCCTCTAATGCTACTACCGGGAACAAGTATTATTAGTATCATTAGGGGCCGGAGCTGCACCGCATCAGTGATTGGCTGAGAGTCAGCCAGCAAACAGATGCGGCGCCAGCTATTGAGGTAGCCGAGGGAGCGAAGCTTGGTAAGTAAGATTCGGGATAAGAGGGGTCTCTACGCTACAATTTTTTTACGCTATCACTGCAGAGAAGCTGTATCCAGAGGATGGGAGGGTGAGGGGCTCCCCTGGCACGTGCCAGATTTCTCCAGGCGACAGTGAAGGGGCAAAACCTTTTTAAACGGAGGAAGGCTCCTACTCTCAGTTTCCTGGACATTGACTAGACACTGCAAGGATTTTTTAAATATATGGTATAGATTGTATACGTAAACACATTACAGTGAAAGGTGGGGACTAACCGGATGCGTTTTTGCACAGCCATAATGTCCTAATCATAGGACTTCTTCCAAGCCGGCACACCACAACTGCTGATGTTGCTGACACCATGGCTATGTCACTCGCGGCTGCCAGTGATACCGCTGGCGACAATCTCGCAGCCGTTGTTGCTCTGACATCTTCTTTTCTTCTGCCATCACTGTGATGACTTCTACTCCACATGGCTTGCACCTCTTTATATAGTTTTGCTGAAGGACCAATTCAATTGTTGATTTTGTTAATATTTTAATCTTGCAATCATAGATCACACATTAACCATCACCGCTAGTTGGTGTCGCAGGCTGGGATGAAAGAAAAGCACGCCATAAGTGCTCTTTTAAGAGTCACATGTGGTGCCTGGTTTTCAAGCTGCAGGACCCCCAACAAAGGTACTTGTCAGTGCCGCTTGGGCACTTCTAAATGCCCAAGGGCCCTTCAAGTGCTGGAGAGGGGACCTGGTATGAGCTAACGGGACCCCTTAATCCCCAAAAGGCACTTTGTGAGTGCACCAAGGGCCCTTCCAAGGGCCACAAGGCACTTATACGTGCCGGGGAGGGGGTCCTGGTTCAAGCTGCAGGAACCTTAATCCCCCAAAGGCAATTGTCAGTGCCACAAGGGCCTTCCAAGGGCCAGAAGGGCACTTATAAGTCTGGGGAGGTGGGTCCAGGTTTCAAGCTGCGGGACCGCTTTAAGCCCCAAAGGCCCTTCCAAGGGTCACAATAGTCCTTCTAAGGACCATGAGGGGGTCCCGGGTTGAGCCACGGGACCCTCGAACAGGCATTGAGATCCTCATCGTTCGAGGATCCTCGAATTTGACCGTTCAGATTACCAAAAACGGGCCGCAGAAAACCTGGAAGTAGTGCACTTCTTCCGTTTTTTTGGTGTTCTTTCCCGGACCATTCCCAATCTCGAGCCATTTACAGTAAGTTACCACTGCTAATTTAACCATTATATAGGCAGAAATTTTCAAAATTATGTTTGAAATCCGTGAATCCTCAAGCAGAACGGATTTTTCGGAAGTTTTGTCCATCTCTAGCTATGACTTTTATCTGGGAAATAGGACATTGTAACATAATGTACGATTTTTATTATTATTATTAATTTTATATTATCATACTTATGAAGGGACTTATAATAAATTGACGGACACAAACCGAGTTCGAGTCAAACTTTATGAGTTCGGACAAACTAGACCTATTCAAAACTAGTTTATAGTATCGTTACTATCGTTGGTTTGCAGTAACCCTCGAATTATGGATCGTTTCAGTAACCTCGAATGTATCGTTCACTACCCCTCAAAATATTGTTTGTTTTTTGATAATCCTCGAAAGTATTGTTCGATTTCGTTAACCCTCTAATTTATGGTTATATTTTCGCTAACCCTCAAAAGTATCATTTGGTGACCCTCAAATTGGCCGTAACCCTAATGTAGCTGCGCAATACCCCAAATTGCCCCTCGTATTTAAGAGTGTTTTAACAATTTTGGTATAGTGGCCATGTTCTCCAGAACATTTCCCAGGTGCCACAGCCATTTACAGTAAGTTACCATTGGTGTTAGCTGTAAATCATCCGAACTTTTCAAACTATCACTCTCCCATTGACTTTAATGGGTCTGAATTCAAACTTTCGAACTTTTACTGAAGTTTTAAAGTTCAAAACGTACCGAACTTTATGAAAGTTTGGCCCTTCTCTAGACCTATGGCTGTTATCTGGAAAACAAGGACATTATAGGCATATTGTAGTATTATTATATTATCATTTGTATAAAGGACTTTAGTAACTATGGTGTTATCTGGGTATAGGACATATAACATATTGTGTTATTATATTATTATATTGTATGAAGTACTTATAACCATGACTGATATCCTGGGAAAAAGGACATTGTAACCTATTGTATTATTATATTATATGATCATATTGTATGAAGGCTTTACTACCCTAAACTGTTATCTGGGAAATAGGACATTGTAACCTATTGTATTATTGTATTATATATTATCATATGTATGAAGTACTTTACTACCATGACTGATATCTGGGAAATAGGACATTGTACCCTATTGTATTATTATTATATGATCATATTTGTATGAAGGAATTTACTAACTATGACTGTTATCTGGGAAATAGGACATTGTAACCTATTGTATTATTATATTATCCATATTGTCATGGAGTACTTTACTAACCATGACTGATATCTGGGAAATAGCACATGTAACCTATTGTATTATTATTATTGATCATATTGGTGGAAGGACTTTACTACCATGAACTGTTATCTGGGAAATAGGACATTGTTACTATAGTATTATTATTATAGTGTTATATTATGTGAAGGACTTAAATATGTAAACTTTGGAACTGGAGTCCAAAATGTACCAACTAAAGGTGCCCATTACATCTATAAGATTTTACTTTCCCGACCGAGCGCTCACGCGATGTTTCCTTCGATTGCCGGAACCACGTCTCCCCGATCTTACATTTTGACCGGCATGCGATCAACAAATGAATGGGATTTTGCGATCGCATGTCAGTCGAATGTAAGAATTGGGAATCGGTTCCGGCAGGTCGCGTGAGCGCTCGGTCAGGTAAGAAAATCTTATAGATTTATGGGCACCTTAAGACCTCAAAAATGGCTCTGACTCCACAGACCCGAACTGATAACTTGTTCCATTTACCATGCCTTTTCCTGCAGCTGATCTATGTTTTCTCAAACTTTGTGCTCATACACAACTTGTTTAAACAGGTGAAAATCTGACAGAACAAGGATGTTAGTAGAACCAAATTTAAAAAAATAATAATTGTGTATCTGAACCATGAAAGAATTTCTAAATAATTAGAAGAAATGTTGGTGAATGCCATTTAGACAGTGCAGTTCACACACTCACCACTCTCAACAGTTCATCCAAATTGGTTTTGCCACCGAAGGGAACATTTCCTCATCTGTACAGGTAAGTGACCTCCACAAAAACCCAATTTACATAACATAAACATTATCATTTAGTAAACGTTTCTTCTGCTTACAGCACATATCCTCGATCACATCATTTTCCAAATAGGTTTTTTCCTGCCTTCCTGACTTTCTATGTCTTGGTGTCCTCACTTAAAAGATTATGCCCTCAATCGCTCAGTGAGAATTACCTAGAATAATGTAGGGCTGAATAGACTGTGATTTACAAGACGGTAATGAAGACACCATCAGCAAGCACTAACCCCTTAAAAGATAAACCTGCTTTGCTATAAACACCTCTAAGGCGAATCCAGAGAAGAATAGTTTTATTTTGCATGTCCCAGGTGGATTTTTCTGTCCTCTGAATTCCTTGTGAGCGTGACGATGAAGGTAGAGCTTACATTGGTGACTTTGCACCATTAATATGTACAGGGCTTATCACCTGCCTGGCTAACCAATTTTTAAATGCATGTTGACCCTTGTAGTTTTTTTTTTTCCTGAACCATTCATAAGTGGTTTTACAAGGAATGCTACTTAGTCTCCATTACAGATTACTTCACCATACCATAGGCATTTAATATTTCTTATAGGAGGGATGTGGTCTCCTAAGTATCTCCCACATACTACAGAGACAAAGGACAATCTGTCTTATATCCAAAGCCAAGCATTATCTACTCAGGAAGATATTACAATTTTATATACTTGTTATCTAAATGCATTAGTATTATAGGTAAGGGTAAAGGATTTAATAAGGCCCTAAGTTAAGAATTCCCATAGGTCCTCTTCCTGACTTGACTAACATCCAATGGACTAGACATTGCGCCCATATTTATTAAGCCTTTAATGCCGCTAATGTTGTACATATACCATCTTGGGTGTTAAATTATGAGCACAGCCCGTACAATAACACCATCCCGAGCGTACATTTCTGATCAACAATTATAATTGTGCAATGCTGCTATACAATACCATGCAGTACACCACCTATAGTTATAATGTATGGCTGGGCAGTATTTTTATGGTTACCCACGATCGGAGGAAAAAAAAAATAGATCATATCCCCCCCATCTGAATTTAAGCAGGGGGGCAAGGAACAAAACCAATACATCAACACACTCCATGACCTTCCTCATTAGGGCCTAGGTTAATAAGGAAGTAGGTGAGGTCTGCATCTGTTAGCTAATTCTACATGGACTAAAGGTTCGTACACACGTTAGATAATTCGTGTGATAAAGCCACAAACGACCTATTGCAAGAAAATACTGAATTTCAAACGTCCGTTTCGGAGACCAATAAATGCAGCAAAGCATGCCACCGTTCCGACCTGACCGAAAACACTGAAATTCGGTTCGGTCCAAATTATTGCATCGAGTGTACCTATCTTTACCACTCTGCAGGATTATTCAATAAAGTTTGGAACATTTAGACTTGTGTAGACCACAGGAGATTCATAAAAGTTCTTATCGTTTAAATGTGCTATTTTGCCCCAACCAAGCAGATCTATTTAATAACATTGAAATCTAACATCCTGATTGTTTGGCAGATATGCAGAGGGGGAAAAGGCTCTGTAGTAACATTACTTGAATGGGTGGGTAGGGTCCACTACACTACACCAAGCAAATGCTTTAATGCTAGGGTTACAGTAGCAAACAGGGATCGGAGGGAGGCAACTGCCAGTGAGCAAGCCAGAACCTCTCAGAGGAAATTGCTTGTGGTTCTCATTCCTCCAGGTCATGGTAATCGGTTTGTATTCACTTAGATCAACCTGGACTTGAAGTTTAGTTCTTGAAGACATTTCGCTAGTCATCCGACTGGCTTTCTCAGATTGACTAGCGAACCTTCAAGAACTAAACTCAAGCCAGTTGATCTAATGAATACAACAGAATCTCTCAGAGGAAAAGAAGCGAGAACCTTTTATTTACAGCCAGCTCCTACTCTTCACTCTGGGACTTTGGACAGACTGCAGGAGAACCATTTGGAGAAGAGAGTAAGGTAAGGATTTTTTAGTTTTGGTGTGACTGCCTTTAACTGACCAGATATTTTCTATCTATATTTAGTAACTTGCACATTTCGCATTTAATAGTTGTATAGTCACCATGTTTCCATAATAAATAAATTCAGTTATTTTTCATAGGACTGTGCCTCCTGGGGGGATATTGAAGTCTGTTGAGTTCGAACCAAATGCTTGATGGCTTGTTCATATAGAAAACCGGATTTCCAGCATTATCCACTCATGACCAGGTCATATATAATCTTCTCAATAAAACTGTGGAGATTGTAGGACCTCCCATCTTAAGCAAAAGGAGTCATGGTGGACTTTAAACTTACCAGCGGGGATTTCTATTTCTTTCCTGTGATACGGTGGTGTTTTGAAGGCCGTTCTGTGCATGAACTTCCATGATCAATTTATCTGGCCCCATCGCTGTGTTCTGCCTCCTGCTGAGATCTCAAAAACTGAAAAGAGGTTTTTGAGTTCCCAAACCAAGTCAGTTTTCTCTTCATGTAAGCCATGGACAAAGAATGGATGTAGGGATGACACACAAACTTAAGGGCGATGACCGCTCGTTCTGGAGTTTAATCATGTTACCCAATGTTATCATCGGTTTAAAGAATAAACTGTGCACACAGGTTTGGGGGTGCAACTGGTGTTTTTAACTATCCCTACAAATATCACAAGTGTTTTGGATAAATACACTAGTTTAACAAGCCTGGTGTGTACAGTTTCTTTCTTCTAATTATATGTTGCCAGCTTCACTGCAGGCACCCAGCATATTTTCTCTATCACAGGAGTCGTGAGTGTGCAGGATCCCTTTGTTCTATTTTTTTATATCGTTAGAGCATCTTAGACTCCTACTTCCCCCCCATTTTTTTTTTTTTTAAGACTCTCCACTGTGCCGTAATTAGTGGAAATGCATGTGTAATAGATACATTGTGAAAAACCAGTGAAGGTTCCAACAGCAGGTTTACCACCCAGTGACACATTTGGTTAATGTGTTGCTTTAAGAGGAGGGGATAAAAGGATCAAAAAAGAGGAAGTGACGTAGCACTGTGGGGAAGCCCGAGAAGGAATCCATGTGAGGGAGAAACGCGCTTAGGTGCAGGTGGAATCCGTCCCTTAGGACCAGATCCAGTAGCAGGACAGCAGGACCGGACACTTACTAGTATATTCACACCGACCCCTGTGCGGGACAGGCTGTACGGACGGGTGAAGACTATCGGGTGGTAGCGAGTGGGGTGAACAAGGACGAAAGGCAAGAGAGGCACACCGGGAGCTCGGCATAAAAGGGAAGTCCCGACCTGTACGGCCGTAAACCCGGGGGACGTGAGTATAGGAGTACTTACATTCATTACTTTGTGGTTTGGTTGAAGCAAGCATGTACTTTCATTTATATGGATCCGGGACACTCTGCGAAGAGGAAAGATGGTAGAGAGAGAGATTCAGTACTATTGATCCTTTTATCTGTTGGTTAAATTATGTATTGCACATGGTGTATTGTATATGGTGTTCGAATAAACTTTTCCGTTTTTGCAGTTTAACAGTGCGTGTGCCCAATATAGTGTACTGGGGGTGGGCATACATATTTGTAGGGTCCTCTGTATTTGGGTGTGTACTTGGATTATTTATACACTGGGAGCACCACCGCAAAGGTGTTGCACAACTGCATATTTCAGTACACTGTTGGCCTAAGGATTATTTAAACTACACAATTGCACCAGTAGTGGGTTAAATTTTAGCTTTTGGGGTGGACATGCTCTTTAATGATAAATTACCTCACAATACAATTAACAATGCCATTTGGTCACAATTCTATAAAATAACAAATAATTACCAAATTAAAAAAAAAAAAAAAAAACACAGAAAAATTCAGAATGCACTAAAACACCACATAAGCTACATAGGATTTCCCTGCATCACTATCCAACTTTATTTTGTATATCTGGTTTGGAATTAAACAAAATACACTGCTGGTGGATCTGTTACTATGTTGAAATATTATTGAAAATGATTGTGACAGGATCCTTTGCCAGATGATTTGCATACTAACATATAGCAAATGGCTGCTTTATTTAATAAACAACACACTCCTAAGAGATCTAACATCTAACATAGTAATGGAGATTTAATAAAGACATAAGACCATCTAGTCCAACCTTTATACCCCACTCATGAACCCTAACCAACAGATGATCCAGAGGAAGACAAAAAAAAGCAGCTGAAAATGTGTGTGTGTTCAATGAACTTGCCAATACAACATCAGCTGGAAGTTCCACAGCTTCACTGTTCTTATTTAAAAAGCACCTTTCCTAACGTGAAAATGAAACTTCATTTCTTCTAATCTTAAAGGATATCCAAAAGTCCCCTGATATGACTTATTGATGAACAATGCACCAGAGAGTTTATTGTATGGCCCATAATATATCATATCCCAGCACAATCCCTGCTTGTCCATTATTATTATAATATATATATTATAATATATAATAATATTATTATTTTAGTTGCCCTTTTCTGAACTTCTTCCATTTTCAAGGTGTTCCTTTTGTATATGGGATTCCAAAACTGCACCGCATATTCAAAATGAGGCCTTACCAGTGCTTTGAAAAGAGGGAGAATAATATTTTTCTCCTGTGAATCTATTCCCCTGTTTACAAAAGGCAATATCTTGCTTGCTCTAGCCATTGCTGTTGGGCACTGCTTGCTACAGCTAAGTCTGTTATCTACTATAACCCCCAAATCCTTTACCAACACACATTCACCAACACAGAGCCATTTATGGTGTAGGTGTAAAATTGTTAAACCCCACTGCATCGCCTTACCTTCTATCTACCATAGGTCTGCTTGCAGCAATGGCACATCATTTGAAGCTTTCAAAGTTTTGCATAGTTTTGTTTCATCAGCAAACATAGACCTTGTTTTCAATGCCCACTTCTAAGTGATTTATAAACAGATTAAAAATAAGTGGCCCCAGTACAGAACCCTTAAGGCATTCTATGTAGAATTTTATCCCACATAGGTGTAGCTCCATTGACCATGTACAAATGTTTTTTTCTAGGCCAACAGACTTTAGTTTATACAAAAGTCACCTGTGCAGCACAGCATCAAATGCTTTAGCTAAATCCAAGTATACAACATACACTGCTATGCCTGAATGTAAATTCTAAAAAATCAAGCAATTTAGTTTGACAAAATCTATTTCTCATACATCCACGCTAACTACTAGTTATAAGATCAGTTCTGGAGACAAAGTCAGCAGGATAAGATCCTGTAACAAAGTTTCCAGCACTTTCCCTACCACTAATGTTAGACTTATAGGTCTATAGTTACCAGACTGGGAACAACTACATTCTTTAAATATTGGAATTACATTGGCTTTTTTCCAGTCCAGAGGCACATCAGCAGACAAAAGTGAATCTGGAAAAACATGGAACAGTGCTGTAAATAAAACTGGACTAAGTTCAATTAAGATCAGACTTCTCACACATATTTTCTCAGGCATTCTGTGTTATAGCATAGACTTGGAAACAATCATACACTAGCATTTTTTAACTTTTATAGACAAAATAAAGAAGATACGCAAATACTAACGGATTACATTTAAATGAAGGCCCTGTGCACATGGGTCAATTTTGGACCTATATTTGCGACTCGTCCAATGGCATGACCAAGTTCTGCCTGTCGCACCTAAAATTTCTATCTATGTTTTGGTCTGATTAACATTGAAGTGGCCTGTTTGGGGTGAAAGAAAGGAAAAGTCAAGCCAAAGACTACATAGCAAAATATCATTGAAATTGAAGTTATAAACAAAGACGGTTACGTTGTACTAGAGATAAATGAAACGGGCGAGTTTCGTTCCTAAGTTTTGGAAATCCGATTGATTTGAAAGTTTTATAATTTTTGATAAATTTTTGATTTGATACATTTTAGATTTCGATACGTTTCAATAGACCTTTTCGCTAAAAATTTTCAGTTGAAATTTGATTTCTTTTTTTAAAGTTTTGAGTTTTTAAATAAATGTTGGATCTGCAGATTTTTGAAATCAAAATCAAAACCAGGATTCATCACTACTTTCTACTGTATTTGTCAATTTGTTTTAATATTTCACAGATGCACACCATTCATCTTTCAACTCTTAATGAAAGTAAAATATTAAGAAAAATACTAGTAAACATACTAATAATTGGTGTTTTGCCAATTTATATAAGGAGCAATGATGTATGGTAAGGATTTTTTAACACTACACAGTGGGCCCATTGTGGGTTAGATTTTAGTTTTGGGGGTGGACATGCTCTTTAACTCCTTTGCGAACTGGAGCGAAATTTTAAATTATCAGAAAAATAATAGCAGGTTTGGGCTGACACTACATGCAACCTTTTCCTTGTTGGAAAATATCTAGAGCCACTGGAAAACTGAAAGCAAAATAGATGAAATCCATTCATCTGAACATAGCCTAAAAGAAGATTTGGTCTGGATAGAGCTGCTTCCACACAAGTGATATCCATCTCTCATCAGTTCCTAAATATGTCCACTCCTTAACATGCTAGCTTTTAGCTGCTGTGTGTTGGTATCTCCTAATGTTTCATCTCAGCCCTTCTTTCAGTGCTATAACATTTCATCTAATTTCCTTTTGTTGATTAGCAATCATTATTGTTGCCCAGCATAATAAAACACAGACAGGGAGATTCAATAAAAGTTCTTATCGTTAAAAATGGGGCCAATATTGCCCCAACCAATCAGATGTTAGCTTTCAAATGTTAAATATTATCTGATTGGTTGGGGCAAAATTAGCTGCATTTCTAACAATAAGAACTTTTATTGAATAACCCTGAGAGTTTTTTATTCAATGTTTTCACAACATGTAGGTAATGATGATTATTATTTCTGAATCATCATTTATACAGTTTAAATCTAACGTCTAGTAAGCTATGACAGTAAGCATCTTAATAGAAAAGGATGGAAATGTTGTTTATATGTCATAGTTGTTGCTTTTAATACCTTTAATTTATTTTATCTAAAGTGGCCTAAAAAACAAAACAAATCTTGAATTGGCTGCACATAACCAGTAGGGTCAGTAAAACATCTATGCACAGATGGTGTAAGGTCTTGGTTGTTACATTTAACTTGTCAATCACAATGAAGATCAAACAATTTTCAGGCAGCCCCACAACACACACAAGAATTTTGCAGATCAACCCCAGAAACCGTTGCAGTACCACCATTTTACCATTACAGTATTATGTTACACCACATCAACATTATCTTATGGTCTAGCAGTGTCATATTAACTCTGTAGAGATTGGTCTTTAACAGTGCAGTTGTAATTGCAACTGGGAGCTAGATGACTCTTGAAAGGGGTATGTTGGTGGTTAATGGGATCCTGGGGATTGATTGGAATAAATCTATAAAAGTGCAAAACAAGTTTGTAATAGTGGAGAAAGTGGTCCTGTTGCATCTGTCATTTATCCCTGTAGGATCTGTATTAAAGCCAGCAATGTTTAATTGTACAGTCACCAGCTGCTTAGTCCCTATGATGCCTTTAAAGGGCATGTCCACCACATATACAAAGTTTTTCTGTAGTGTAGGGCCCTCCCCCAGGCCCAACCGCTATTGCAATTTTTGCAGAAACTCCCCCGATCTATACTTACATTACCTCTCTCCTCCGACATTCTGTCCCGGCCCTCTGTTTGTATGAAACTGCAAGTAGGGGGCCAGACCAGTTGCCGCATCCATGATTGGCTGAGAGGCAGCCAATCAAGGACATGGCTTCCGGCTATCCAAAACATCGGAGGAGAAAGGTAATGTAAGTAGAGTTCGGGGGAGTTTCTGCAAAAAGTACTATGGCGTTTAGGGCTGGGGAAGACAGCCCTACACTAGAGCAAAGAGGATTTGTGCTAGGGGGAAGGAGAGGAAAACGGGTGGGAGAGGGAGGGCTGCAGTGCACATGACAAAATTCTCCCAGAGGAGAGACAGGAGGCAGAGTTCTATATGAACTCTGCCAGGCTCCTGGTGGTCAGTCTTTTGGAATTTGGAGGGACATTACAGGAGAACCATTTGGAGCAGGGATGTAAGGTAAGGATTTTTATACACTACAGAGTGGGGCCAGTAGTGGGTTAAATTTTAGTTTTGGAGGTGGACATGCCCTTTAACAGCCATCACTGTAAAAGACCAGTTTTTGCAGTCACCAGCGCCTGGTTCTGCTCCTTCTGTTTTCACATCCATTATGCTACATTTACCTTATTTCATTGTGTTCCCTCTTTAACCCATTATTCTTCCTGTTGCATCTTTACTCCCTCATTTTAGGCATTCAACTGCTTCTTTACCATTATTTCTTTTAGTTTCTGCTCTTTAGTTTAATCAGCCAATTTACCCCCCATATTAAATTCTGCATTACTCATCCCCCTTATTACAGCAAACTCACCTGTATAATGTTATTCTCCCCGTTTATTGTCAGCAGTGAAGCTTTCCACAATTAGACATGTTTAGTCCAATGCATAGCAGTTTCTATCTGTGCTTCTTCAATAGAAAAATCTATGTTTAATTTCTTATTTTCTTTACAGGTTCTTTAAAAAATGATATATGATTCTGCTTCCCACTTTCTTCATTAATTGGCTTTCACAAGCACCTTTAAGTGACAACTGGCTTGAAAAATCAGAATAAGCTTTGTAATGATTAAATAGTTGGCAGTAGTTAAAATCCCCTGCCCCCTAATCATCAGCTGCAGCATATGACACTTTGGAATAAAATCCTTATATTATATTGTGAAGGGCACATTATTTCTTATATTACATAAGGTTTATATATTTATTTATTTATTTACCATAAGGCTGTGTACAGCTTTAAAAATGGTTATGGTATCAGTATACTGTTACTGGAACATTTTCTTATAATAATCACTCATTGACATATCTGATTATTAAGAAAATATTCCACTGCTATTCCCATTATACTTTAAATATTGAGCCTCTTATGTATTATGTAAGGGGTAATATGCCCCTTACAGTGTAATATCATTATATTATAATGTGAAGGGGTGCATAATTTCTTATAATACATAAGTTTCTAAATGCTTACCATCATTGCATTTTAAATTTAGCCTTGTCCCTATTTCCACCTAAATTTACCCCCTACCCTCAGCTATCTACTGTAACTTAAAGCCAGTAGAACAGAACATCCCAGCCCAGTAGCTATCATTACACAAATCTTTGTGGAGGAGAGTGACATTAGCTATGAAGCAGCTCCAGCAGGTCTCGTTAGTGAAGTTAAACACAGTGCAAAAAACCTAGTCATTGTTTGGGCATGAATGGGAGTGACAGGGGAACAAAAGAAATCAGTCAAATAAAATGTCATCAGAACAAAAGGAAAAGCCGCACCTCACCTCCTTCAAAATTCAAAGGACTTTGTTGGAAGCAATAGTAAAACAACAATTGGCACACACACAGCCCATCAACCACTTGACTCGTTTCGGGCTCCGCCCTTAGTCATAGGTAGCTCATGTCATCAGTGACATAGCTGAGGATTTATACCACTGCATCTCCCCACTATAAAATATGACACTTATGTATTTTAACACTATTCACAACTGGCATCTTGTCCAGGTCTGTTCAACAACTGGTCTGAGTCTTGCCCTGAGTATCTGCCTAGGTTTGCCTTGATAGTAATCAGGCTGTAAAAATAATGGTGTGATCAGCTATTTTAGTGATGTTTATGGAGATTGCTCTTCTGCATTAGAATGTTTTCACCAGATCACTAACCCACCACTTTGGGTGACGAAAACACCCCCATGGGGCATTTCTGGGGTCAGCACCATTAGGCATGTTGCTTAAAAACGTAGCTAACTTAGTGTGAGATCTACTACTAATTAGATATATTTGTGATACAACTTATGAAGGCAGGATATTATGTAGGGCAGTTGTGGAAATTAATTTGTTAATATAAAAGGCAATTTTGGGGCTTGGTTATTTTTGTTATTTTTTAGGAAGTTATTTGGATCTGATTTATGTTATCCAACAGAATGGTAAAAATTATTATTTCAGTAGATAGTTCATATTTAAGAAATTTAAACAAAGCTAAATGAGGTCCTGGACAACTGACCCCCATTGTTCAAATAAAGGAAGATTTAAATCCCACCATGAGACAGTTTGACTGTGCAGGAAAGACATGCTTTCCAGAGAATATAGATAGACATTACTTAGCTATTATTATAAAAGTTAGGTTCTCTGCACTAGACTTATACCTCTATAAACAACCAGTATGATTTAAATCTAGTATTTTAGTCAGATATCAGAAATTGCCTACCTTTAATATTTAAGGAACATTATTTACACCTCAAAATAGTTTATCTGATTGCTAACCCCCTAAAAAAGAAGTTTGAGGACTGACCTTCTTAGTTATAGAATATACATCTTACATGTATGTAAACACAATTTCCAAGTGCGGTATCTTGCAAGTTGTAGGTGTTCTTGGGAGAATTTTTTTTTAATGTAAGTTTATTAAAATACACCAACTTTTTTTTGCTTTACAAAACCACTTTAACCACTTTATTCATAGGTTTCTAAAATACATCAGGAGTAGAGATGGCCGAGCTATATAAAGTTCGGTCCATTTTCGAACTTTTGAAAGTTCGAAAGTTCGTATTCGGACCCATTCAAATCAATGGGGGAGTCATAGTTCGAAACATCTGAGTGATTTACAGCTAAACTAACAATGGTAACTTACTGTAAATAGCTGTGGCACCTGGAAAATTGTCTGTGGAACATGTCACTATCTCCAAAACCTGTTAAAACAGTTCCTAAAGTCAGACAGGCAATTGTCGGGTTTTGCGCAAGCTACGTTCGACAATACATTTGAGGATTATCGAACGAACAATCCTTCCTAGGCTTAGTGAACGAAGGGTTGGATAGATTATTATAATACCCTAGTAATAGAATAACCATATAATACCCTAGTAATATAATATGGTTATTATATTACTAGGTTATTATATTACTAGGGTATTATAATATAATAACCATATAATACACAAGTCTCTGCACTTTCAATGGAGAGCTGCAGTGACGAGAATCCTTATTAGAATCACTCAGTGACGTCACTGAGTGATTAGTTCAATTATTAGTGCCACTGCAGCTCTCCATTCCTAATATAACATAAAAATCATTGTCCTACCTCTTATCCAGCCACCCCAGAATCGAACATTTCATAAATCAATGTCCACAAAGAGCTGGACAGGAACGGATCAGCCGTGCATACACGGCGCAGAACAGCCTGGCGCGCATGCGCATTACCGTCCATTACGGCACATGAGGAAGTAATCAAGTAATAGGCGGGCAGGTTTGGGGGAAAGCTGGACGCGCACATGCAGTATGCAAACAAAAAAGAGGCGCGAACAAACGGAATAAACCAAAATTAACAAACAGGGGTAAACATAAAACAGATCACACGGAATACGAGCCTCATACACTTAAATGCATTTTAGGAAGTTTAGACAGACACCTTAAGTCCCATAAATATCCGCATCACATTTTACATGGATTACCAGATGACTTCCCACTAACTGGACAAACAATATTAGCTAAAATGAAATTCCTAAAAAAACAAGGGGAAGGCAACAAACCAAACAAAGCACTGACAGATGACGACATTAACACACTTTACACATCAGGAACACTAGACAACCCAACATCACTACTAAATTCATACATTACGCACTAAGAACAAAAGAACAATAAGACTTACAATGGGGGGACATCACACTACACACAGACACTACAGGGAACAGATACCTATAATACACAGAAAGACAGACCAAAACAAGACAGGAGTGAACCCAAAAGATACAAGACTTGTAAATCCCCGCATGTTGAATTACCCAACAATCCAGATAGGGTCCCAATTACTGCATCCCTGAAATATAAAAAAACTGTCCAGAATCCATGTTAACCCCAGAATCCCCATTTTACCTAGCCCCAAATATATATTACAAAACTGATTACCCAAGATGGTATAGACATGAAAATTGGTATAAATAAAATTCGATCCATGTTAACAAATATGAAATTGACAGCTGCCCTACCAGAAGATAAAAAAATAACAAACCATTCTACACGCAAAACAACGATACAAAAACTAGTTGCACAAAACATCCCCCCAATGAAATAATGCAAATTTCTGGCCATAAAAACATATCAAGCATTAACAACTATGCAACTATTACTGAAACACAACAGCAACATATATCACATATATTAAAGACTAACTCAGCAAATGTACCAAAAAACACAGAATCAAGAAACAACCAACCAACAACATCAACATACAAAGATGAAGACATAAACATACAAACAAAAAACCCACTACATACTATATTTGGTGGCAACTGTGCCTTTAATAACTCACAAATATCAATAAATATATATACAAACAAAACAAATAACTCAACAAAAAGAAAAAGAATTCTGGAAACATCTGATTCTGACTAAATTACTATTAACATTTGAACAATGAATGTTTAAACATATATCTAAGATAAAGATTTTAAATATAGTTAAAATGTTTAACAATGTTTTTTTAATGTTATGTATAAAAAAGAAAAAAACATTACCTGCAACATGCAATTGAAAAACTAAACAAAAAAAGAAGTTAAATAAATTCTTTTCACCAGCTTTTATCACTGTACTTATTTAAAATAAAAAGTTGTGTATTATAAGAAATAATGCGCCCCTTACAGCGTAATATAAGGCTATTATGCCACCTCGGAGTTCCCTGACCTGTATAAAAGCACTGCTTGGTGGCATAATAGCCTTATATTACACTATAAGGGGCGCATTATCCCTTATATAATAACCTAGTAATATAATAAACATATAATAACCTAGTAATATAACAATATTATATTACTAGGGTATTATATGGTTAGAACATTACTAGGGTATTATAATAATCCAAAATTTGTATAGCTGCACCCAGCCAGGATTTGAACCCTGGTCTCCCATGTCAAAGGTGGTGCCTTTAACCAGTACACTATCCAGCCACTACATTATATGGATAATATATTACTAGGTTATCATATTGTTATTATATTACTATATAACCTAGTAATATATCATCCATATAATGTCCATTTAAGAGTTTTTTTTAACTAGCTTGTATCTGATGAGAAATTGCCTAAATTTTACTTGCAAAACAGATGGTAATTATTTGCTTAAGTGATTTTCCCTGAATATATTTAATTTTACATGTTCAGTATACTGTAAAATGTATATGTTTGGTGGGGGTAAACATTCAAAACACTTAAAAAGCCCCGGCAATATATCTGAAAAGCGAGTTTGTAGCATTGCTTTCAGGAGGTTAAAGAAAGGCTTTGAAGAATGTATTATGACTGCATCTATCTTAGAAATTGAATGTTATTGGCTGTGCAAAGGAGGCATATTTTATTTGTGTGTGTGATGAGATAATGCAGGCTTTTGGAATATGCTGAAAATACAAGACAAGTAGTATATTATATTTCTCATTTCCGGTATAAATTATCAGGAAAAAAGATTTCTAAAAAGCCTGTCACAGACTTTTTTCCTCCAGTGCAATCAGTAAGCAAGAGATAAACATCAATAAATCTTTGTGTACCAATGAGGAAATCCATGCTTAGCTTTTAAAATCAGTATGTACCTGGCACTAGAAAACACAAGAGATATTTCTCCGAAATTTACTAAGATTTGGAAAATTCAATGGGGACCTAAGAAGGAGAGGAATAGGGAATAGTAAGAATAAATTCCAAAAATATATTAAAAGTGAGCAGTCTCCAAATAATATCATCCAAGCAGGTAAGAGAAGAGAGGTATGCCCATCAGAGATAAAGTAGGATGAGCACAGATAGGCAGTGGGCACCTCAAAGCCACTTGTTACTGGTCCATTTGGAACATAAAAGCGACCAGGCCAAGAAGATTCCATTACAGGTAGCTTGTAGATTTCAGCAGCTGGGAGCAGAACAATTGTGTCTTGAGTGGAACACAGGTGTTCTGGTGTACCTTCTGAGCTGCTTTACGTTCCAGTGATCAGAGTCTACCTATATTACTATACTATATGTGACACTTTTTACAGTCCATATAACAATTCACGCAGATTATTTTTTAACTTTGCTGGAAAGCTTAGGAGGGAAAATAGTAGGAGGCTGTTTTTTTTAATATTTTGGTTAGGATACTATAGGATTCTAATCAGGAAGTCTTGTTTTAGGCATTGGGAAAAGATTTTAGCCTTACTGCAAGGCATTTTTTTTCTATTGCCTTTATAATATTCTTTACTTCCAGTCCAGGTATGGTACTAACAGCCCCTTTAAGGAATTTGGGTTATCCTCTTTTACATTTTGTTTTTCACTGGTACAATTGGTGTTTTCAACTAAAGGAGACAAGATACAGGTTGGGCCTTGATATTTCCTTGAGAAATCTTACCTAACCAATTTTCCTACATAAGAATCACTCTTTTAAACTTAGTTTAAAGTGCTTGTACCACAAGGACCTACAGTAAAAGCCTACCTGTGGTAAGTGGAAGAGCAGTACCAATAATTTTCTAGGCAACTGTCAGATTTCTGAAGGTAAATAGTGGCTTAAGTCCTAACACCATGGGAAATAATCTAAACTTTGAGTTTAGTTCTTCTTTATGAAGATCTCTGTCTCTGTTGTGTAATTCAGCACTGTATAACAACAATAATAATAATAATAAAATAATAATAATTTTCTTAAATATGGTAATAATCTGAATCCTTCTATTCACCACCTAAATCACAAAATCCTACATTGATCACTTCAGCTGAGCTTCTACTGCTTATGCTTGGTTTCTGGCAACAGTTTAATAATTCTTCTATACAGTATATTTACAGTATATTTGTAACTGTACAGCACAGATTAGTCATTATTTATGAATTCATTGATATTGACTTTATTATGGTCTCTCATACACAATGGATATTTTACCATTTCCCTCAAAATATTCAAACATTGCTTCTCTACCAACTTACATTTAATTTACCATTCATGTTTCCTGAACCCCAAAGATTCACTGATAGATTGCGATAAGTTCCTCAAGAAACAGTGACAGGATCTGTATGGATGGATCTGTGATGAGCATTTGTTAAATTATTTTTATAGATATATGTATTGATCTGTTTTATATTTGTATGAGTTATGTATTTAAATACTGATGACTGATAAAGAAGATATAAACAATAATAAGTACCATTTAATGCAGGTGTGTCCCAGAGAGAAGAAAATTTTTAAAGTTTTTCAAAATAGAAAAAAATTGAGAAACACTATTGGGGAGATTTAATATTTGCCCTTCTCTTCCTTCTGGGTTCTGACGATACAGTAACCACTTAACATGAGTTTCTGCATCACTGGAACCGGCTGGTAAAGAGTGTGGAGGGTAATGCGGCTATTTTAAAGGAATCCAGTTTCGTGCTACTATGTATTGCAAAAATTAATGCTAATAGGGTATTAAGTCAGGTGCCTGTACCGTGCATACAAAACAGGTAATATTACACCATTTTACCCACAGCGTTATTGCATTTCCCCTTATATATTCATCATTATAACTATAAACCACAATACGATTAATATTCATGGTGTGATATCTGCAAAATGTTGTTTCAGATAAAATTTCACAGAATTTAAAGGGCATGTCCACCCCCAACTATAATCCCCCCAACTACTGGCCCCACCATGTAGTGTAGTTTAATCCTTACCTCACATCCCAGCTCCATCTGGTTTTCCTGTAGTCCCCCCCCAAATCCCAAAAATGCCCACCAGGAGGCTAGCAGGTCCATATAAGACACTGCCTGCTACCTGGCCTCCCGGAGATCACTGCCATGCGTACTGCAGCCCTTCTCCCCCCTCCCTCCCCCTCCCCTCCCTCCCGTTCTGCTATCCCTCCCCCTAGCGTAATCCCCTTAATATCCCTTCCCCCATGTCTCCCAGCCCCAACCGCATAATTTTTAATTTTATAAGCTCCCCAAACTTTTACTTACCTCTCCGCTTTCCTACGCGGAAGTGAGCAGCCGGCAGCCACGTCCGTGATTGGCTGCCGCTCAGCCAATCACAGACGCGGCTTGCATACACAATGGATATTTTACCATTTCCCTCAAAATATTCAAACATTGCTTCTCTACCAACTTACATTTAATATTACCATTCATGTTTCCTGAACCCCAAAGATTCACTGATAGATTGCGATAAGTTCCTCAAGAAACAGTGACAGGATCTGTATGGATGGATCTGTGATGAGCATTTGTTAAATTATTTTTATAGATATATGTATTGATCTGTTTTATATTTGTATGAGTTATGTATTTTAAAATACTGATGACTGATAAAGAAGATATAAACAATAATACAGTACCATTTAATGCAGGTGTTCCCAGAGAGAAGAAAATTTTTAAAGTTTTTCAAAATAGAAAAAAATTGAGAAACACTATTGGGGAGATTTAATATTTGCCCTTCTCTTCCTTCTGGGTTCTGACGATACAGTAACCACTTAACATGAGTTTCTGCATCACTGGAACCGGCTGGTAAAGAGTGTGGAGGGTAATGCGGCTATTTTAAAGGAATCCAGTTTCGTGCTACTATGTATTGCAAAAATTAATGCTAATAGGGTATTAAGTCAGGTGCCTGTACCGTGCATACAAAACAGGTAATATTACACCATTTTACCCCACAGCGTTATTGCATTTCCCCTTATATATTTCTAATTATAACTATAAACCACAATACGATTAATATAATGGTGTGATATCTGCAAAATGTTGTTTCAGATAAAATTTCACAGAATTAAAGGGCATGTCCACCCCCAAAACTATAATCCCCCCAACTACTGGCCCACCATGTAGTGTAGTTTAATCCTACCTCACATCCCAGCTCCATCTGGTTTTCCTGTAGTCCCCCCCCAAAGTCCCAAAAAAATGCCCACCAGGAGGCTAGCAGGTCCATATAAGACAATGCCTGCTACCTGGCCTCCCGGAGATCACTGCCATGCGTACTGCAGCCCTTCTCCCCCCTCCCTCCCCCCCCCCCTCCCTCCCGTTCTGCTATCCCTCCCCCTAGCGTTAATCCCCTTAAATCTCCTTCCCCATGTCTCCCAGCCCCCAACCGCATAATTTTTATTTATAAAGCTCCCCAAACTTTTACTTACCTCTCCGCTTCCTACGCGGAAGTGAGCAGCCGGCAGCCACGTCCGTGATTGGCTGCCGCTCAGCCAATCACAGACGCGGCTGCCGGACCCGCCCTCTGCTGCATTTCCTCGCAAGCAGAGGGCCGGGAGCGCTGTCGGTAGGAAAGAGGGGAGGTAAGTAGAGTTTGGGGGGCTTTATAAAAAAATAAATAATGCGGTTGGGGCTGGGAGCCTATGGGGAATGATATATTAAAAAATACATTTTACTGTGGACATAGCCTTTAAAAGACTACTTTTTCTGTATAAACAGATGCATCCAATGGTAAGATCTTAGATACATCTTTTTTTTTATTGGTGAAAAGCACAGACAAATCATTTTTTGAGAAGGTTATAAAACCAAAATTGCATTAAGTAACACACAGTACATGTCTGTACATTTCTGGGCTACACTACTAGGAACCAGAGAAATGAATTAGTTAAATAAGCTTCATCAGTTAAGGATACAGAGACCAACAACAAAAGGGTTAATAATGAAAAACAAAGGCTGGTATTTAACAGTGTCTCATTAATAATTTTTTTGAATATGGAATAGGAGACCAATATCTGTCGGGGAGGATAAGAAAGGAACCATTACAAAGAGAAGCATGCTTACAAATCTGAAACGAAGACCAATTTCTTCCTGCTGCTGTTTAAGCAAGTTGGATGCAATGACTCCTACATTAAATTAAGGCATGCTGAGCTGTCCAGGAAGAATTAAAAACACAGAGGAACAAAGGGCAAAGCATATTTCAATGGTCTCTATCTCTCTCCCTTTGAAGAGCATATTTTTAAACAGCAAATTAATATGGTCTTTTCCAGCATATGACAGTTTAACAGCATTATCTCTAACTGGATGCAGCAGAAGCACTGGCTTTTGTCTGTGTTTTCATAAAATTAGCCCAATAGTTTAGAATGATTTTGACTGAACGTTACTATGATGGAATTAACCCAGAGGTTTTAGTGCGGTCCTGAATACATTAGCCTCAAGAAATGTTCTTAACTAAGATTATAAAAAACACATTGGTTTAAAGTAGGTAACTTAAACGTCAAGTTTTTATTTTTAAACCTACAGGTATTTGAAAGAAAAGTTAGCAGTAGGTTTATATTATTATTTTTTATAGCTTTTTTGTTGATTTAGAATATATCAGCCTATCAACACAGGTAATATATTGTAGCATAGCCTCATATGAAAAGGGTTATAGAGAGGTCTTGTCTGTGCTGCGAATCTACAGTCAGTTTATATTTCTTTTTTTTCACCTTTGGGTCAGGTGAATTCTGGCTGCCAATTCTCTTTAAATATCTATAGACAGGTGCTTGGGGTAAAATTAAGTTTGAAGGGGGGGGGAAGCACAAAAATACTTTTCAAAATTCCATTTTACTAATTAATATGTCAGAGTCCATAAAGAAGAAAGTTGTCAGCTTTTCTTGGGTACTGCATCATTTCAAAAAAGCAATGTCAGCACAGGGCTCAGCAGACAGTCAATACATATTAAAAGGAGTTCCAAGTGGTAAATCAAAATGAAATGCGAAAAGGGGAAAGGCTAGGCAAGAAGATGGCTAATAAATAATATCTTATGGAACAAAAGCAACAGGATTTTATTATATTAAACCTGCATACTATTCAGAGAAAATGAAAAATTTCATGTTTTTTTTTAGTTTTGTATTTTTTCATTTCTATGTAAAACACATGGCTGCCAACTGTCCCTAATTTACAGGTATTATTTCGCCTTTGTGTTGAGGAAATTGTCTTTCTGGCGATGACCCTGGATTTGAACATTAATAAACTATGCATTGGACATTTGATGACCCTTTGATCATAAAGCATTTTCATTCTGCAGCTTTAACTATTGATATGGGGCATTAAATTGGAATTATTATAACCATTATAGGCACTTCCCTCTTATAAGGTCCTGCTGCTGACAAAAATACTTACCTTAAAATATTTCTAAAACCTAATTTCCAATTCAATGTGGTAGCCCTGATAGGTAAGATTTGAAGTGCACTCCCATAACCTGTGCCACTGCAGGTAAGTATAGTCAGTCATATATAGTTGTAGGCAGGCACACTCAATATGGTATTACAAACAATACTCATTTATTTTAGTGCTGAAAACAAATGCCAAATACACACGTTTCGGGGGGGCAACCCCCTTCCTCAGGTGTGTTGGACCCCCCGAAACGTTGTGTGTATTTGGCATTTATTGTTTTCAGCACTAAAATGAATGAGTATTATTTGAATACCATATTGAGTGTGCCTGCCTACAAACTATATATTTCTAAAACCTGCTTACAATTGGTCATTAAAGGGCATGTGCACCCCCCTAACAACATTTATTTAAATGATAGGTCCCTTTAAAATAAGTGGTTTGAACGTACCCCAATATCTTTCATATAACTCTCTGTGCATTTATTTTCCTGTCTGGGATAATTCTGAATAAAAGGGAAATGATGTCACTGAAAATACATTCCCTTCCTGGTTTCAAGCAAATCACTGCATGCTCGTTTAAACCAATGAGTTCTTCCTCCTCCTCTTCCAGAAGACTGTGACCCGACCCAAACCCATTCATCCAGCAGCCAATTGGAATGCACCATATCTTCCACCAACAAAATAGCTCAATTCTGCAACCAACCCAATAGCTCCATTTTTGGCTGCAGAATTCGAACTCCCTCCACAGTGTGCACAGCTTGAGAAATTAAGTCTCAGTTCTTTTAGATCGTGTGTCTTGGCTTTTAAAACAATTGAGGGAAAGTTGATTTCGTTTGGCGTCAAAGATGCTTCCTGATTACATGAGCCATTGCCATGTGATCAGGGAACTCAGTGAGTGGACTTTCGCTTTCTTCATCTAAAGTAAGTGGGTAAATTCAATTTTAATATATGGTTAATGAAGTGTTTTAAACTACATAAGGACATTTAAAACAAATTGGTCTTTATATTTTATTTTCGCTTTATTCTATATATGTGAGTGCAACCAAAACACAGATTTTACAAGACTTTTATTTTTGGATTTGTTTGGAGTTCTGCTGTTTTTTCTGAAATACCACTGGCGCTAGGAGCTGCATAAACTTGAGATTTGCTTGATCGCACTGCCAAAAATGATAAAAACAAAGAGAATTGGACACAATTCTCAAGGACTATTTTTAACTTTTATATTTAAAAAAAATAGCAACACATTATTAGCATGCTCTGGTGATTTTTTGAGGAGAGAATAAAGATTAAACAATAGTGATACCATAAAAGGTAAAATGAAAAAATAAAGCATTCAGATGCAGGGTCATGTTTCTTGCATTAAGCATGCTTTCTTTTTTTTCATTGTAGTGGAACCAATCAGTAAACAGGAAGGAAAACAATTTTCTATACACTTGAGAAGGTTCTCATTCATTCAAGTCATGGTATATCTGTTGTATTCAGTTAGATCAACAGGACTTGAAGTTTAGTTCTTTAAGATGTTTCGCTAGTCAACCGACTGGCTTTCTCAATTCAGAATGACTTGAATGACAGAATGACTTGGCTATGCCAAGGCAACACCCATACCAGCAAAATAGATCTTAACCCAGAACAGGTGTGTTCCTTACTGGACTTATGCCTGAATGCCACATATTTCAAATATAAGAATAAGTTCTCCAAACAAAAAAATGGATGTGCTATGGGATCTCCAGTTTCACAAATTGTGTCAAACCTTTATATGGAGTAAGTGGAAACACAGACTCTTTATGCCTTCAAGGGCATTGCACCCAGCCACTGGTTCAGATAAGTGGATGACATCCAAACTGTACAGGGTAAGGCTTGAAACAGCACTGTATACGGCAGAAAGTGGTGTCGAACGGGGGCAGTACAAGCCTTCATAGAACACATTAATGCTGTGGCAAGAACATTAAATTTACAAACTGGCTTTCTTGGACTGTTTGGCAAAAATCAAGGAGAACGGTAAACTGTAAGTAAAGGTTTACAGAAAATCCACTCACACAAACCATTTTTTGACGTCTGACTCCCACCACCCTTTAGATCACAAGATGGGTGTCACCAGAACCCTGCAACACAGAGCAGACAACATCCCCACTAGCACAGAGGCAAAGTCTAAAGAAATTGAATGTCTCAGAGGAGCCCTTAAAATTTGTGGGTAAGGGGTAAAAGGAAAGAACACAAATACCAACAGGGAAGGAGGAACCTTACCCTGGGGGGTTGCAATAACACCTCTTAGGCACAATGCAAAGAGATTCTTGTACAAGTCATTCAGAATTGAGAATTCCAGTCGGATGACTAGCGAAATGTCTTAAAGAACTAAACTTCAAGTCCAGTTGATCTAACTGAATATAACAGATTAATTTTGCTATAGGAAAAAACATTTTTTAATATGTTATTCGCAAATCCACTTTTAAAAATAAACCCCCCCCCCATTTTTGGCAAAACTCATTAGACATGTACATTTCTAAAAAAAAAATGCTTTTGTATTTAGTTCATTTAATGCTGTTAAAGGGCACGTCTACCCCCAAACTAAGATTTTATTTTAGGATAATAACCCCCCAAAATCTAGACCTCGTTAGTTTTAAAATGCTCCGTAAGATGATCCCAAACATATTTACCAGGACTCATTCCCTTGCCTCTCGCCCAATCACTGGCTACTGATCTGGCCTCTGCTGCTGAATCCAAAGTTATAAGAGATGAGACTCTACATCCATAGTTCAATCATTTATTGTGCAAAAAAAGTTTCAGGAGGCTCCTGTCCCCTCCCTCAGGGAATGAGTCATGGGAAGTATGTTTAGGAACTTCTTCCAATGTTCAGCAAAAGCATTAAAGCACATTTAATGTATATATGAGTGTGCCTCTTTTCACTTACTCTTAGTACATAGGGTAATTAACCTAATGTATTTTAGTTTGGGGGGTGGACATGCACTTTAATGCCTTTTAGAAGGTAAGAAATTTCCTTCTTAAGGGCTACAATGGGAACATGGAAATTACACAGTCTACTTTCCTTTTTTGTAAGAAAATGGCAATTAATTGTAAGTTATGATATCAAAGATATGTGTCAGCAACACCTTACAGAACTCAAATCAGAAATGATCTACTCTTGGAAGTAAACAAACTATTCATATGAAATTAAAGAAAAAAGCAAATGGCTACATATTGAACTTTATGGATTACTGTGGAAGCCAACATTAAAATGAAATTCCAAGCCATTGTAATGCTGGTCAAACATCAAATAGATATTAGTTCCACTGGCATTTGATCATCAAATCAATGAAATACCAAGATTCAATACTTAAATTCAATTACTGTAGTGGTCCCTGCTTTGGACCATTTAGTTTGCAATAAAAAGTCAATCGCAAAAGGATTAGAACTAGCAGTTGTTGGGAATCTTAAGAACATCAGGAGGTATGTCACATAGTGTTAGGACCCTTGCCCAACTTTTTTTTTTTTTTTTTTTAAATGAAGACCTGCTGTTGATGGACTTGTGGATCAAAATAAAAAAGATTCTAGTTAGTTAAATGCAAGGAGATTGCAATACAAAATGTGGCAAGTGTATTATATGCCCTATGAAGCAGGAAGAGAATAAAATAATGGATAAGAGTAAAGAATTCAAAATTCATCAATACATATCTTGCCAAACAAAATTGGTTGTGTATCTGAAATATGTGTGCTTGTGGCATGAAATATGTGAGTATGACCCTACGTCTTCTTACGACACATGTGCATGAACATAATAGGACAATTTTTAATACCGTCAGTGAGCGCTCTGCAGTTGCCAAACGTATGTTGGAGAAACATGGAGGGAAGGGTTCCAAGTGGTTCTTTATGGGGCTATAGGTAGTCTACTTGGGGATACGTGGTGGGGATTTAGAAAAGGTAATCCTCCAGCATGAATTATAGTGGATATACAAGTTAAGGACAAGGGCGCCGTTTGGCCTTATTGAAGAGATGCAGTTCTCATGTTTTCTATAAAAAAGGAACGTCACTGTAGTATATTTTTGAAAAAAAGACTTATCCTGGTGTATGATAAAAGGTGCTATATAATATGGACCTCTTGTGTATAAATCATGTCTAAAATCATTAATTAATTATTTGTATATATAGCAAGTGAAAAAGCACCATGGAAGCTGGGTTACCCCCATTATTGGATATGTATGCAGATGTTTTTATCGAATAGAGGGAAGGTTAAAAATGTTTTTGATACTTTGTACATACTTAGTTAATTGCACACCTTTAAGATAAACATTTAGAGTATTATGTCTCTTTAAGAAGAGGACGTTTAAGGAACTGTTTCAATGTAACCCCATGTGATCCTGACGAAGCCAATGTGGAAGTAGCAGTAGGGTAAAACAGTGGCGTTGTTTGTAGGATGTTTGTGAAGTAAGTCTTGGGACAAAGTGTTCTATGGTCCGATGTTACCATACAAGACATACTGGGCGAAGAGTGTGGCCATCCGTGAAGATAGGTATGTAATGTACTTACAAAGTGGCACTTGGCTTCTCATGCAAAGTCCCAGTTTTTAACACCATGACATTCTAATTACAGGCAGATGGGTTAAAACTCTTGGATTGCGGAGATCCACTGTGTTTAGCACTTGCTCAGTGCGGTTACCATTTTATTACCTGGCACGACCGGTGGGGGATTTTTTAAGTGGTGTGTGGTTTTTAGGTATCTGCACTTTATTCCTGAATTTTGCATAAAGCAATAGCCTGGTATTGTGGGTAAGGGTATTCTTGTTATAGTGTTATGCATGACAAATTAAACAGTTTAAATTTAATTTTTTTTGGATATGCCATTATTTGGGGTCTTTTTAGGGTATCTATATTATGTGTTGTCTTGTTACATGATGGACTGATGGTGCACAATTTATTTATCTTTAAGATACATTTCCCTTAGCCATTTTGTATCCATTCTTGCATAAAGGGAATCTGAAATGTTATGAAGAGATCTTTCAATCCATTAAAGTATAGAACAGTTTTTAATTTTTGAAATTAAATAACAGCAATAAAGCATACTGAGAAGTACAACACAAGGGAGTCATAATACAGGAAAAGGCTGTAAAATATGAAAAATATGAAATCAATGTTCTTGATTAACAGTGGTTTAAACTGGATTATCTGGCTTTATCATCTTCTAAACAGACATTATTTTGATTAGCAAGGCGAAGATTATGCAGTTCGCTTGTGCTAAGTTAGTTGTGTAATGTAACAAAGTACATAAAAGAACACACTTACAGTTATGACTGACAGACTATATACGGTACTAGATATTACATTTGTCTACACTCCAATTTTAGTAACACAACGTGCCAGAAAGGAAAATATTTAAGCAAATATACAGACAGACATATAAGAAAGTGCCTAAAGAATGTTAATGTGAGTCACATGCAATTTTGCTTTCAAACAATTCAAGTTACAAATAATTAACAATCAAACTATAGTACTACTAATGCTTAAACATGGGAAAAATTAGCAGAAGCTGTTAATGAGTTAAATAAACTATGGCAGTTTGCATTCTGCATGTCAGATTTTGAAATGCAAAAAAGCAACCTTCATTTTAAAGTAATGTTCACTGGGAAATATATATATATATATATTTTAAATTGACCAAACTATAATTCTTCCCAACTAGAACTGTAGCATTTATTTCTTGACCAGTCCCCTATTTCTTTAGGTATCCAGTATGAAACATCTTATATTTCAGCTGTCAATCAAGTGCCTTAGCATCATAAACTCTTCTGCTATGTATAATTATAAGTATAATAATTGCTGTAGCTGGCATGGTGACAGTTGGCATGTGAACTGCATGGTGGGAAATT
This sequence comes from Hymenochirus boettgeri, assembly GCA_019447015.1. Lineage (NCBI taxonomy): Eukaryota > Metazoa > Chordata > Amphibia > Anura > Pipidae > Hymenochirus > Hymenochirus boettgeri. Next base: position 94,154,406 of record CM033477.1, read on the forward strand.
CCCCTTCCTCAATGCTGCCTCAAATGGATTACTGAGCATGCTTGCCTTCACAGAGAGTCAGATAGTTTGGCAGGGGGGTGGGGAACTGGGCTTGAGCAAAACAAGGATTGGATTCAAGTCATGCAGTAAAACACAGAGTAAGTGCTGCTTTCATATTTTCATTTATATATTGAAATGAGGCAAAGTATTTTTTGCAGTGTACAATTCCTTTTCTGGAGACTGAAAGATAATAAAGCTTTTTTAAAAACACCTAAGACAAGGCTAGGACTTGTGGAGCAGATATTCTGGAAAGATAAAATTAATATGCCCATAGATAATGTAAGAACTGATTTTACACGTGTTGTGGCTACCGGCATCATTTGTGATCACACACACATTGTAGCCTGAATAAGATGTTAAGCAACTGCTTCTGGACTACAGAAATAATGTGTGTATGGTCCAACAAAAAAGTTGCTTCCCTCAGGAAAATTATGTTTAGAGAAAAAAAAGACATAGAAACTCAAGAAATATTTTCAGGTGGACATAAAAACCAATAACATCTACCCTATAGCCCTTACACATTGGTTTAAGTCTAAAACATTTAAAAGTTAAATGCTGCTTTGGTACTTGGTGCTACACAGCATATGCCAAGTTTTTCCCATCTTTTAAGATACAGATTCTTATATGGGGCTTTTTGAAACCTTGCAATGTTATAAAAAGATTGGTATTCTTGTATAAATCATCAAAGTTGCATGGTAGTGGGGGACGAGCAAGTGCATAACGTTCAACAATATTAACTTAACAATAAAAGCCATTTTTATTTTGTTTTTGTTGCAGTTTGTCTATTAAATTGTAATGGTGACCATAGAAATTCTAAGCAAATTTTAAAGTGTATTAAAAGGTTGACAATTCAAAAAGCAGAACACCCTGGATGCTTGATTAATGTATAATCATGGCAGATATATTGACTACAGATTTTGATATGCAGTTCAACCCTTTTAAATGATCAATCGTGCTTTTCACAAGTCCTTTACTAAGCATTTCTCTATGATGTATGTCTTTTCTGTTAGACTTTGATATCTGGTTTAGATGTCAATGCCTAGTGAGAATTGGATAGAGGTAACCAGTGGCATAGCGGCTTTGTATAGGACTTATCTCAACAGTTACCTAGGTCCTGTGGAGATTCTTACTATATGAATATGAATGGTAAGAATGGGGGTAAAGGTTAAGGTGCCTGTTACTATACAGTAATTAGAGAGCTGAACTTGTAACTGCCTTTTATACAGTTAAATATATATGATACACATTCAAGATATTTCTTAAACATGATTTTAAGATTAGTACATTTTTTAATTTCCGTAGGTTAAATAGAAAATAAAATGTATTTAAAATGACATCTGCTTAGACAGTGGCATAAACATAACACGTAAAACTGTGAAACATCAGAAAATTGCAGTATCTGTTAATAAATGTACACTATGGATTCCAACTAAAATGATGCATAATACTTCAGCAAGATCAAAAGACAGATAAAAGTAGTTTCAGAATAAAAATATAAAAGTCTTTAGTAAAACTAAGGCTCTATATTATATTATATTTGGTAGAGATAAGGCTATATTAAAAAAGAGGGGGAAAAATAAAATGGTAACTGTTTTGATGCAGCTTTTATTACAAAAGAACAACTACTAGTTTAATCTGCTTGGTCAGAAAAGCTACTTTAAAGGGACACTTAACAGGTTGTGTACTTTTCGGCATCATCTGTTATTCATAGGTAAGTGAAATTGCCTAGAACACCTGGGTTCCGGGGTTAAACTTTCCTGCAGGACAGATTCTCACCACCAGATGGTGCACTGTTATCTTTTTACTTCAAGTAGAGGGAGACAAAGAGTTTGGGAAGTGTATGCTTACCCAGCCCGAGGTCAGTCAATCGGGTGAGTGTATGCACATAGTGTATAGTGTGTATGTTCACATATTGCAGACAGAGTCAAATTAAATCCATGGTGCAATATTTGGTTCTAAGAGATTGGATAATGGGACTGAGAATACAGCTATACAATAAGAAAGCATTTCTAAAATTATTTTATAAATAAGCCAGGAAAATGTTGATGAAAGCACATAAAAGGCAGACATATGTACTCTTTAGGTTAAAAACTTCTAAGTTATACCCACAATCAATAATGTTCTGTATAAAATCACTATAAAATCACTAGCATTCTTTATTGGCAATGCAGAACACATTTCATACAGAATATAATATTATAAAATATTCACGGAAAGTGACACTGTTCAAGCCATTATACCACCTTGCTATTCACCTGCTAGTACTAGTAGAGGTGGGTACATCACAGAGACAAAACAGTAGGCAGTTTCAGAAGCTTAGTTATATAAACTCATAGAAACAAAATAAAATAAATCCCCTAGTTATTCTTTTTATGTTATACTCTTTAAATATCTGTGGTGCAGAGGGCTGCATATTGCAGTTCCTCTATAAATGTAAATGAAACTTTTTGGATATTCTTTCCCTTTAAAAGAAAATATAAATCTTTTCCAGGGATGAGTTAATTATTCAGATACATTAACTGCCCGAGCAACACTCAAACTAAAATAAATGATCCCTTGGTGAAGATAGAAAAATAATTATTGTGCTTGAAATCAAGCTACTACCATCCATACCAAAGTGATTAATAATAAATTTAATGCAGTTTCTTGAATAAAGAAGAAAAATAATAGCCCATATATTAAGCACACAGTATTTTGCTATTAAAATTGTATTATTTTATGGCAATAATTTATTGTGTTATTAGGTCTTTTATATATTTTTGAGTGGTGTGTTCATTTTAATGTGTTAAAAACAGATCTGCACTGCCAGAAATAAAAGGGCAACACATCATAATAATAAATATTGTGTGTGGGTTTTTCTTCTAGTAGTAGGAGAAAATAAAACTGACAAACAAGTGATGTATCGGGTATGTGGGTAGACACAAATATTATTTTAATTAACCTGCAGTAATAACAGTTAAAAAGGAAGCAGTGAATTGTGTTCAATAAGCTTGTTAGTTGCTCGAGAGCAGTGATAGTAACTACAGTATATAGCAGTGAATTGGAGCAAGTACTCAAGACTATAAAGGTATTGGTAAATGGCACGACCACCATCAGAAAAGTACAGAGGACAGTGCCATATATTAGGGCAAAACTTTAGCAATAGCTTCCCATAGCTCTAACAGGCCCACATCTGCCAGCAACCCCAAAAATGGTAATAACTCTAGATTGTGATATGATATGATATCATGCAGAAGATTTAAATCAGTGGATAGGGCCCCGGCAAAGAGTTTTTATTGACATTTGTAAAATTACTATTTAGAACTTGTAATTTCACTGCAATTACAGCTATTTGCTTAATCACTTTTTTAACATACCAAAATGGCAAAATAAAAAATATGTAGGGAAAGAACAGGTGACACCTACAGTACAGTATAGTTAACATAATGCAAAATTTCAAGAAACTTTGTTCTCTTTGTCAGACATGGTAAAAAATCAGTTTAACATGACACTTCCATATATTAAAATTCTTAAAACACTCACTTATCCACCACTAGTGGTAATGCAGGCTTTACTCTGTGCTGTTTTGAGACCAAGCAAGCATGCTTATTTTTTACTTTTTGTTTTATCCCAACCCATACCCCTAAGCACAAGTAAGATACTTTTAAAGATTTTATAAACAATTCAGTGGACAACTTGCAGTGCAGCCATCCTACTCAAGCAGATCCCTACCACACCAGACTGTGGAAGTAACCCCTTCTACTAGTATGGTTAAAATAAATAGATTAAAATATATTGATATACTAAAAAAATAGAATAAAATACATCATAGGCAGTGGAGTAAATCAATATTTCTTCTAAATGTGTGGCAGTGACAAACAGCCCTACTGACCTCATGTATGTGTCTTTTTCTAGACAACAGGATTCACTGCAAATATTCCCTTCCTGCTTGTCTGAAGATACTGGACAAAAGTGAAAAGGAAAAAGAAAAAAAAAGGAAGTGGCAGATTTTATAGAGATAGAGGAACTAAAGAAAATAGGAATGAGGAGAAAAGGAAAGTGTAAGAAGAACAGAATTGTAATGTAGTTCTAATTTTCTTTTTTAAAAATTACAGTTCAGTCTTTTATATTTTCTTAATTTTCACCAAAAGAAAGTGAAGTTCCTGTTGCTTTACACAGGACAGATTTTTTTTTTGCCATTGTTTGATACATATACTACCACACACAATCCCATGCCAATACAACAGAAGAGCCACTTACTTTTAAGAAGAGTGAACAAACCCAATGTGAATGGTCTCACTCAACAAACAGAAAGGTCACTAAATGTTAATGCTCCAAGGCCTTGCACTTTTAAGTAAAGATATATGTTCAATAGGGAATCGGCATGTTTGGTATCTGTCTTTCTGTAAATGACTCCTGTCAGTTCTGTTAACTGCACCGCACTGGCACTTCTACCACTAGAGAAATCATGTGTTATAATGAGCTTGGCTCTTCAATCACCAAGCTCTCGGTAAATTTGATCCAGCTGTGGGTTACAAGCAACAGAAGATGAAATTCCTTACCTGACTTGTGTTCCCTTAGAAAACCAATTTTTCTTTCATCTGCCACTAGAAAACATAAAAAAACAAATTACAATAAAAAAAACTTTATTGCATTAAAACAGTTTGCAGGGATATTAACAACCACATCTGCTTTGCTTTCATCATGGAACACAAAGAAGCATGACATGCCATTTGCAGACCTTCATTTCAAAGTTTCTATATCTTTAGTTAATGAATATTACATTTTATTATATAACTGAAACTGTTGTTCTTTTCTGCCATTACTTACCTTAGAGGAAACTACATACTAGCTAAAGGAAGGTGGAATCTCTAAGGGCAGTGCTAATGATATTCTAACAACATTCTTTCCTTCCACATCTACATATTCAGACATATGTAAGCAAGATGCCATATTATTTTCTTGGCTACACCTATTTACTGTATGCTTACTAGCTTTCCATTCTATGTTCCTTTAGAAGAATGCCTTAACCAATGAATGCAGGCCAGAAGCTCAAACTCACATGTAAATGTATTTTTTGCAAAAAACTAAAACATTTACAAAGTACAGAGGACAGTGCCATATCTTATCTTTGTATTGTTCAATACGGAAGTAAAAACAACAACTTAATATGCTTCAGAGTAAGGCAGATTTTTGCTTTTTAAACTACAGAGCTGAACAGAAAATTAAAACTGCAGAACTAAACCAATGTAAAACTTTGAATGATCTACACAGATATATTTATACTAGGGATGTCCAACCTGCAGCCTTTCAGATGTTTGCAAACTATATCTCCCAGTATTCCCTGTCTGCAGAATGTTGGGAGCTGAAGTAAGAAGTAAAAAGTAAAATCATATTTATCTTACATTAACATTATGTACTTTACACCTGATGCAGTTCTATTAGGCAAACATCAAAACCTTGGTGCTGCCTAAAGAACAGATTAGTGTTTTGCTAAACTCTTTAAAGGAATATATTATTTTTAGAAAAAATCTGGGCGCCCAAATCTCAGATATTAATCATAGCTAGGTTAAAATAACAGCAGAGGTACAACCTAAAACAATTTTCATCTGGTAGGTTTTTTAAAAGACAGGAAAATATTTTAGGCTGTACCTGATTTTTAATGAATCACTAAACACCACAGCTGCATTAAAGCAAGTATATATGCACATCTTGGAATGTTCTGTCTGAAGCCAATCCTGATCTACTGTAGATAGACAGATATTAAACATAACACCCTTTAATAGACCCCATAAATATTAAAACATGTGATGCTATAAATGTTCACCTCATATTTTAAGCATTACCACACTATTAACAGTTAAAACTACAAATACACCTGCATTAACTGCTAAATGAGGTCTTTCTAGGTGCACATTTAAGGCTCTTTACACATTAAGTGCATTGTGTCACTTCAAAAGAGGTTTATAATTAAATAATAACACAAGCTGTGGAAATTTTGTTTCTAACATATATTTTTCAACAGTGAATGAAACCCCCTTTTATGCTTTCTAACTCTATATTTTACTTGGATCATGGCTGGTTTACAATAAATAATTGTATGGTCTACATAGGCAAAACGTCTGAAATCTAGACATTCTTTCTTGGTGCATTACAGAAATGATAATAGTGCAATGGTAGTTTAGTATAAATTGTAAACAAAATGCATTTGTGTGCAATTAAACTTTAACAAAATTATTAACCATTAAAATGTACTTTATCTTGTAGCAGCAATTTATTTTTGTACCAAGTGATTCCTGTAAGGTTACACTAGTGAACAGTTGTATATGCCATAAAACAATATTAGTACAAGTTTAACCCAGGGATGTACTGTTGAAAATAAAATCTAATCCATGGTTAAAGGGCATGTTCACATGTTCATCCATTAAGGGTACGTTCACACTACATGAGTTTGTATCCGTTACTGAAACGCAGGTGCGTTTAAAAAAATGGACAGACCGTAAAACCCCATAGGATTTCATAATATCGTTCACACCTGCCGGGTTATAGATGAGCACAAATACTCTAGTTTCTCAATCTTTTTATCCTTGTGGAGCCTTAAAAACATTCTTTACGTATCAGGCAAAAAAAACCAATAAATATATCTATATAAAAAAATGAAGTTCCTGTCACTTTCTCTTGTGGAACCCCTAGCATCCTCCCAATGAACCCTGGAGATCCCTGAACCCCTGGTTGAGAAACACTGCTCAGATTCTTTACCTAGACCTGTTTCTAAAATCCAAGGAGGGAGTTACTTTGCATGGCTTGAAGAAAAAAAAAAGTAGAGAACTTCCAAAGATCAAAACATTTCTGCTCCTAAGATATATACTGTATACAAGGCAAAGGGCACAATTGTGGTGATGCAATTTCAGTCTCAAAACTAAAGTTTTGTCGTGATGGCATTTTTTCTTTCAGATAAGGTGATTGCTTTAAAGGGGAATTGTGATGAATACACAAAGGGCTTTCCAATGGAAACACTTTGAATTACCTTCAAAATGGTTGAAACATTTTTCATGAATATCAGGACTTCCAATGTCTGAAGAACTCAATTCGCTCCTCCTGCTGCTGATGTCACTCCCAGGTCTCCCCCCCCCAACCAAGAGGCTAGGCATGTATCCTCACTATTTTTTGGTGGAAAGAAAAGAAGGTGCATGCTCCAACATCCTTAAGAGGGGAAGAGTGACTGGAGTAGTGGCTTTTAAGGAGGATAAACCATTTAGAGCTGTGGATCTAAATGGAACTTGAAATAAAAGCCTCACAAAGGGATCATTTTAAATGGGATCATTGGCAATAAATGTAACCTGGATTTGGTAGGATATTTTCCAACTAAACTGCTTATTATTGTTCTTTTTACTATAGATGGCAATGCTAAAATTAAGGTGGAATATGTTGTATCAAATAAAATCCTGCCATTTTGCAGTGTTGTGTAGACTTTTTATATCCACTGCATATTAATTTAAATTCACTTCTGATCACTAAATATAAAAGGACAACAATATCAAAAATACATTAAACGATAGATTGATTCAGTAAAACCATGTTAAGGAGTGAGTGCTCACAACTCGTTTAATCACAGAAGTTGTAAGTCTATCTGTAAAGTTTAATGCTGCTCTGGTCTTTTAAATGAATGGGAAACTTATTCTTCTTCAGGAGAAATTATGCCCTTTTGGAGTTTTAAATGGTACAGTCACCCAAAGCTATGGAAAACCTATGCTACCCAAAGTGATATAGGGGTTAGCATGGGTTTACTAGTGGTGTTGTAGGGCCTGTATGGTTTTGGAAACTGCGGCAGACACCCAATGCACACCATTTGCATTGGATTTTGCATTTCTACTGTATGTAGCATAAAACTAAACACCTTATAACAGATGCCGTTAAAAGACATGCTACTTACTAGACCTACTCCTGCAATGCAGAGCTGTTTTATGATGATTATTTTATTGTGGGAGCATATTCATGTAAGTAAGTGTGTCTCTGCGATCACATCTCCCTGTGTGACATTACAGGTGATCTGCAGTGTAAAAAATTAAGAATATTCACATTATCAACACAAAAAATATGATTTCTTGCTCCTATTAAGTCCTTGCAGCTTAAAGCTGAGATATCTACATGTCTGGTGTGTAACTGTTGACTCAAGAAGCAATAGAGGAATCTGATGAAGTTTACATGTTTCCTGTAAGTTAGTATTTCAAAGTTCTTCAAAGGAAGTATTAAAATGTGTCAGGAAATACCTTTCATTTTCATGATGAAGCAAGATATACTACATCACAGCATAGCTGCTAACCTGGCTCCACTATGTCTGCAGGGACACTGTACTCATTTTGAGTATGATAACAGCAGGTATTTCTAATTTTTGAAGAAATTTGCACTTGGAACTGTGTACATTAGATTAGCATAGGCACAAAATAGTAAAGTAATCTATAAGGGAGATCCAACGCTCCTCCTCTTACCTCCCATGTTTCTGCGATGCAGTAATCACTCCCTTCAGATGTTATTAGCATGAAACTTAACGTTTTGCATCAGGTTCTCTGCGCCTTTAATAGAAATGGTGCAGGCCCTAACCCAATACTACATTAGATAGCTTTTTAAACTTATTTGTTTGTGTATTTCCTTTATCACATCTCTCTTTATATGTCCTGTAGAGAAATTATCATGTTACATTTAATTTCTTCTGCATATTGGTAAGACTTGAGAACTGTCCAGCAGCAATCTAGTGACAACAAATGACCAACATAATATGCTATTGCTGGATATAAACATACCATGTTGTTAAAGGATGCTTACATTACTAGGAAAGCATTTTTTTGGATATATAATGTTGAAAGAGAAGGAAAGAGTCCTGGCACCACTGTTCTGGTGGATGGAACCAGAGGCCTGAGTCTGGTGTCATTGCCAGGAGCAGAGAGTATAAAGGCAGCAATTAAATCTCCAAGTCAATAAGCAGTCATTCACCTCTACATTGCCCCCCTGCCTGAGCATAATTGAGTATCTTAAGATACCTCCCCTTTGGACACTAGTGTTCATTGGAGAAGATAATGCGATTTTCCCCTAGAGATAGGTGAAGTGTTGTCTATTTGTATCATTCCAAACCTACATAGCACAATACAAATTAATGCAACTTGATGTTATTGCAATAAAAACAAACTATTAGTAACTAATCCACTAAGTCCAAGCTGTCTCACACAGAAAGTTAGGATTATGTGAGAAAAATAGATTAATAAAATGGTTATGAAGAGATTTGTTGGCTGCGTATAACACAGAATCATAATAAAGCATTACTATTCCAGCATCAATTACATTCATTGAGAACTTTCTTATATTTACTTTAAGATGTTAAAATAAATAGCTGAATACACTGACAGGACCAAACATTAAATAATGTAATGTCTAGTTTATTGTTAAAACCCTGGGTCTGTATTGACAAACCAGTCGCCTAGCTTTGACTTAGGTGAAAATAATGTGAAAAGTAAAATATCTAACCCTTTGTATTCGTGTTTGAACTGCCAGCATCTTCTGGTGCGTGGGGCAAAGCATGTGTGAGATAATAATGATGAATTATCTGATGGACAGGCACAATACACTAGATCAGACATACTAGGTTTAACAAAAAAAAGTGAAAGAACCTTGATATTGGCTGATAATATGCACACTGATAAAGTCAATACATAAAAGAAAAAAAAATCAAGTCAGTTGGAAAAAAAAACCTGCAATCATTTCAATCAATATAAAGGACAATAGTCAGCAGCAAATAAAAGAATTTCTTTCAAGACTGGACTTCTAAAGAAAATGTTTGAATACGTGAATGTCTGAGACCAAAACATTCTACTTAAAGGGGAGCTGTGGTTTCCATACAAGTGTCCTTTATAAAAAAGGGGCGCACTCCTGCTTTTAAAAGGACTCCAGGATCATGCTTCTTGCTGCAGTCGATCCAAAGTTACAGCAGCATAAAGGGAGTTTTTTCTGGCTAGTACAGCGATCAGTGACATCACCAGCAATACTGCCTGCCCCCAATACTCAGGTTGAAACATGTTCACTACTTAGACACAGCATCATCAGCTTCATCAAAAGCCCTTCCCCTAAACTTCTAAATAATTTTTAAAGCTATAAAGGCCTGATTTTATCTCTCCCTGAGGTGCCTATAGGTAGAGGAAAACACATAGAATGGTAACTAACTTCGGAAAAGTTTGCTTTTTTGGGGGGATGGGGCATCTTACATAGCACATCATGCAGCTGTCGGTCTCAGACAGTTAGGACAGACAAAAAAGTTCAAATTTACAAGCCTATAATTTAAGATCCAGAGAAGCTATAGGCGTCATAGAGTACACTTGTATGGAGACCACGGTTACCCTTTAGTACACAGTTCCTCATGTTATCTAAGCTGGATTTACCTTGCATTTATATATAAACTTTTCTTTGGCAAGCAGATCCATCCCAAAATAATCCAATAAGTATACACAGAAAGAAAAGATGTACCACCCTGCATCTACATATAGTAAATATTGAAATCAAAGATGAAGGAAAAAAGAAAAATATATAAATTTATATAAGCCCGAATGTTACCCTGTGAAGGTCTGCTGAGGTTGGATGTGGAATGTCAGTGGTAAAAGAAGCTATTCCACATCCATTTAGTATTAAACCCCTTAGAAAATGAGCAAACATGGTACTCGAAGCACGATCACCCAGGAGCCAGAAGGAAACCATTGGCTTCAGCACTCACACGGTGAGTGACACGGTTGATGATCAGAGTTTAGAGCTCTCTCTCTTGGCCTGCCTGGAGCCCTCCTCCTTTGGTCAGCAGTCCTACTGCTGGATGGATATTGCCTGCCAATCTGCTATCTACCATCGTGTTACCCTTTATACTCACTAGACAAATTGTTGTTTTTTTTGTATTGCACACTCACTACATATTACATACTAAGGGCTAGGCTACACTAGCGCGTTTTGTGCTCGTGATTGCGCACACAATTTCTGCTAAAACGGACATCGCGGGAACACAAAAATTTCTGAGATTTCTGGTGCGCATGCAATTGCGCGTCCGTTCAAGTTTTGGCAATGCATTTTCATTAACGGAATGCTTTAAATCACCATTTTTGGTGATTTAAAGCATGCATTTCCTTAACGGAAAATGCCAAAATCGCATGCGATATGGCTCCCGATTGTGTGCACGATTTGGTGCATTGTAGTGTGACCTTGGCCATACATTTATTAACATATATTGGATTCATTATTCCCACCTCCCAATATTGTTTTGTTAACGAGCTACAGAAGATACTGTTTCCATCTTCTAGGTTAGCACCTTGGCCATTCCTGTATTAAAGATTTTGCTGAAGCAAATAGGAAGCCTGGCAGAAGCAGTTTTTTTATGCTGCCACTCCTCATAGAAATTATATTGGGAGCTAATAATTACCAATCCTACTTCCCTGCCCCAGGTACCTTTAATTTTAATGATTTTTGAAATTTTTTTTCACACCCACTATAGTTCTCCTTTAAAAGGAAAATCCACCTCTGTATTAAAAAATTAGTATGTTGTGCAAAAACCCTCAAAACCTTTGTTTGGTTTCCAATCATTAATTCTGCTCCCAGCAAGAAATCTTATACTTACAAACTCCTCGATCCACGGCTCTGCACTCCACTCTGCACTTCTGGGTAAGGCAGTCAGTGTCACGGCCAATCTCTGACTGCCATTCCCAGGTTGGCCTCCACTGCAGCTGCTTAGCAAAACAAAAGGAACACAGCAGCTGCAGTGGAGAGACAGGAAGCGGCGGTGGATTGCGGAGCTTGTAAGTATAAAATATCTTGCTGGAAGCAGAATTAATGATTGGAAACCAAACAAAAGTCCAGGTTTTGGGAGTTTTTGCACTACATATTCGTTTTTTCCCCAGAGGGGTGGACAGTCCCTTTAAGCCTTGTAAATATCTCAAAACAGATTTTGTTTAGATAATTATATAAATGTGTTTAAAATTTAAAAACTACCTTTATTAGTGCCACTAAACTGTATATTATAGGTATAGTTATAATGGATTTCTTTGTTTGATTTGTCCCAGGAAGAAAGGATGTAAGGACAGAATCTATTACCCCAAGAAGCCCTTTTTGAATGGGGTTTGGGATTCACAATTAGAAAATCAGTGCATTGGAATATTAGTCCTAGGAATATTAGTGTTAAAAGAAGAGAAAATCTTTGCATATATTTCATCTGAGAGTTCCATTGTACATGTAAACAGTAAAACGCAGCCATCTCAGTAACATGGTGTAGTCTAGCAGAGGAATGTGTCAAAAATTTATACTTTTACAGAGAAACTGTGGCAAAGGTTATGACAGAACTCAAGAAGGATGGGAAGACAGCATCTGCTAGGAAGAATTATGGTTGATAAACTAAGCTAACTGGAAGTACAGCAGACAATGAAAATGACCGTGTCAAAAAACCATAGAACGACTACACCACATAGAACTGCAGGAATCAATACTCATCTGAAAGAAACAATTTCCCACAAAACAGTTTGACAAGAGTTTTACAAAACTGAAATCTATGGTATAGATGCTACTGCCAAAATACTCATTACAGCTGAAAATGCTGAGAATAAAAAGGCTGGTTTAATACACAAAGGACAGGATATTTTAATCTTGAGAGTCAAACACGAGCTACTAAACAGCAAAATGGATCAGTTATGTTCTTGGCAAGAGCAATCTGACCTATTGAAGAACAGGAAAATGAAGTTCAGAATCTCTAAAAGTCAGCAGATTTACACAAACTAATAAGGGGAAAAATAAGGCTAAAATGACTTGGCTACAACTGATTAACTGTATAAATAATTTCTTGTAAATGTTGGTATTTCTTGTGCCAAATGGTCTAAGTTAAGCCTCATATAGACGTAAGATTATTGTTGGCCTGAAGGCTGACCACTTTGGCCAACAAACTCATAATTGTGGTATCTCCTGTCTGTGTTATTTATTGATCTGGCAGAACAGATCCCAAAGGACACAGGCGTGACTCCAACAGGAACACTGAAACATGCAAGATTGTCGTCTGACACACAATTTCAGGGGAATTTACCCAGAGCCACAATCGTTTGTGTCCAGTCAATTTAATATAGTGGTTGTGGCTATGAGTAAATTCTGATAAGGTTCAACCTGATGCGTGACTCTAACTAAATTGCGCTTAAAAAAAGGTGCACCCACTATATTAAATATTTTGCGTTGGCTGAGCTGACATTACAACTCCTGGCTTAAAGTCACACTAACCGCTGATAAATATATTAGCATGACAAGTTTCAGAGAGCTGGTTGGCAAAATAACTTTTATGGGATGGAGGTAATATATCAGCCTTGGATCCATATTTGTAACATAACAGATTATGATTACAACATGCCCCAATCTTACAGCCTTCATCATGGTTATTGCTGACGGCTTTTCCTATAACAGAAGTGCGGTTACAGTTGGACTCAGCTAAAGATCAGCAATATAGTGTGAACATTTTGCTTTCTAGTTTATTTTTCCATTACTTAAACTGCAAGAAAACTTTAGGGGTATGATTCTTTACAAAATAATATGATGATATAATCACACCACCATTTTACTAGCCATAATTAGGGTTAAGATAATTAAATACCTGTCATTTTTAATAAAAACATACATCAACGAGGTGGAAACTCACTACAATATTCAGAAGGGAGACTAAAATGAAGTATATCAGATTCCAGGGATCATAAGGTAAAAAACAGACTTTTTATTGTGTACAACAAATCAGAGAGGGTAATTGAGATATATTTATATTGTCCAAACATAGTTGTAGGAAATTACAGGACAATACATTGCAATTCATTTCAATATATCAAGTATCAATGTAAATGTTTTATTTACAAAAAGAATCTGTTTACTCACCTGCTTTCTGTGCTCAGTCCTGTGCACACATTCTGACACACATACTTTTCTCCCAGGCTGTGTTGTCTCTTAAAGCACAGACTGAAAAGATTTGCTAATTATTTCAAACGGGCCAATCCAGCACTGTTCTCTCCTGCCCACTCCAATCAGAAACCACCATGGCCTTTGCTGCTTCCTGATCATGGTGTTTTTCTGTTTTGTCTTTTGGTTATTTTGACTTGGTATTGGTCTTTAAACTGCAACCAGGATTGGACTTAGCTAGGTTTGTATTCACTCTTGTATACTCTATGTCTATCTCATGTCTGGCTAGTTTGCCTCTTTTTTTAAATTTGTTTCTGTTATCTTAATGCCTCTCCTTTATTTATTCCTCCCTCTGTTACAGTACTTCTACTCCTGTCTCTCATTTTGTTCTTGGCATTTCTTAGATCTTTCTGGCCTTAGCTGGTCTATCTTGCAGCTTAAGTCCACTGAGACATTTATTTGCATTCTAGGAAACAAGGTTAGTCTATGGGAGAAGCAAGTGGTGAAAATCTGGGCATATTAGCTGAAGATAAACTGAATATAGCCAAAGCATTACATTTACCTTACAATTATATATAATAGTTTAACTCTCATCAACACTAAAAACAGGGCCACCATATGAGGGCAGTACTCCCATACCTGGCCCCTAGCCAAGCAGACCCCTGCCCCAAGGAAAGTTATGTGATATGCACCTGTTTAATTGTGTCACTCGCATCTCAGGCCCCGCCTCTGCACTGCAATCTTGCATGCATTGAGTTATCTGCTGTCTTCCTCTGAAGAACGGGATACAAATAAAAAAGGAAGTAGGCAAGTGACAGCTAATTCAATTCCTCATTGAGGTGCTGATGGAAGTAGGTGAGATGCTTCTAATTGAACTGAGAAGGGGGGCAGGGGAGTTGCTTCTGATTGTAATGGGTAAGTGGCTTCTCATTGTGCTGGTGAGGGGAGACTATTTTTGAGCTTGGGGGCTCTTGGGGAAAGTACTTCCCTTCCCCAGCTAAATGTAATTGTACTGGGGAAGGGAAGGCTGGTTTCTCATTGTAATGGTGGAGGGAGAGAGAGGCTTTCCACATTACTAGAGGGAATATGGGAGAGTGGCTTCTCATAGTACAGTGGGGATTGTGCGAGTGTTTTCTAATCTTTTTTAATTGGTGGGGGAAGAGAACTGTCTTTTAATTGCACTGAAAAAGGGTAAAGTGGCTTCTTATTATACTGGGGAGGTTGTTAAGGCACGGTGGTGGGGCCCAGTTAGTCCAGTTGATCTAACTGAATGTCACATATATATCATGAGCTGGATAAATGAGAACCTTCACAAAAGTGGGGCCCAGTAATTAACTGAATATGGGGCCCAGAAGATTCTGATGGTCCTGACTAAAAAGATAATTAGAATGGAGGTGGGGCAGGATGTAATGGCTGTCATTTTTTCCTCTTATAAATTCATATTTTATAGACTGTATTACGAAACCAAGCCTAGTGGCCATAATGAATGGTTCAATTGTTCTCTCACTTTGCAAAGCACTGATAAGGATAGCATCGATAAAGTAAGGTTATTCATGCAGAAATGCATGTTCATTTGAATGGAGGAAACTTTCATTTTTTGGGGGGTTGAGGGTTTTAGGTGGAGGGGGTTAAGCTTGATGAGCGTTTGTCTGTTTCAACCAAAAATGTACTATGTTTGGGTTATAAATATCTTTTCATAAGTCGTTTTAATCATCCACTTTTTGTGGTACTGTTTACCAGTAGATCATTTTAGAAAAAATGAAGATATCTCTTAGTATGAAAAATGGTGTTAAATAATTGATACTGTAATTACAGTAAAGATGGACCCCACCCCCCCTTTTGGGTACATGTCATATGTGTTTTAGGACTTTTTTTTAAACCTTCCTTTTTTAAACCTGTTTTTATGGTTTTTCACTGGCATCTTGGAAAGGGTAAAAGGGTTGAACTCGATGTCCATATGTTTTAATTAACCTAATTTTATTAGATATTTAAAGGAATAGTTCACGTGAAAAGTGAAATAGTTCACTATTCCTTTAATGTATTGATTGAAGACTGGGAAGTAAAGGAGCTAAGCCTTAACTTCCATTCTTCGATCAATTGACCAGAAGCCATGGAAGATATTTACCTTACACGCTATCCTCCGCAGCAGCATTGAAAATGCCCAACCGCTTCCTGGTTTAGATTAACTATAGCACGTTAGGTAATCTGAACTATGAAGCGGTCAAGACCTGTCAGTGCTGCTGCGGAGAATCATCTTCGTCCATGGATCCTAGTAAATTGATTGAAGAGTGGAAGGTAAGGCATAGCAGTTCTTTTTTTTTTTTATTTACAGTTATTATTGAACACAAAAAGAAACATTAAAGTAACACAAAACTTATAGATATTTTAAAGGATAGCTGAAGTATAATCAAAAATTAACGTTTAGGTGATTATTCAAGCAACTATATTTAAACTTTCCAACCTTTTCTTTAGCACCAAAGATTGACATTATAATTTCCAGGATATCCTGAAAGAGTTGAAATCAAGGAAGGAATGCTTTGGCATTGGCAAGTAAAAATACATGGTGATAGGGATTGTGATTAAGTTAATGGCCCCCAAAACAAAATCATTAGACTGATTAACCCTTATATTTTCCAAGTCCTTTCAGCACAAATCCCTTGGTCAATATTACTGCAATTAATACATACAAATACAATTCAAATGTTCTAGGGATTGGCTTAATAGCCAGTTCATAAAATAATTCTGGAAGCAACTTCTGTTGAGTAGGATTCCTAACGCTATGTGAACTCTTAAACAAATAGGCAGTGGTTAGTAGAAAAGGGGTTGAACTTGATGTATGTTTGTCTAATTATATTGTATATATGTACTGTATGTTTAACTATAATACTTACATACTGGTAAATCACCCCCCAAAACCCTAAACGGTAATAGTTTGAAATCTGAAATATATAAGTCTAACCTGAAATCCTGCACAATGTCCTGTTTCCCGTTTCTGCTTCCAGGTTCTTCCAGTTGGCAACTGTCAGTTATGGATTTGACAGTTGACATCACAGCCAATGACTGAATGTTAATCCCCTATCTGCCTCTTCTGAGCATGCCCAGGCTCAGTACCTGCTCAGTACAGGTTTCTAAATTGCTCAGTTTCCATGAGGCACCCAGAAGCATAGCAGGCATACAGTAATGAATTCATAGGACAAAGTATGATATATCAACATATTTTAAAGAGGCCATTCTTTCTAAAAGTTGTTCTTATGAGGATGGAGTTGTCCTTTAAATCATCATGTGGGATATGGTAAATAAAGTGCAAAAAAGTATTAACACAACTCTATCCCCCTGTACTTTTTACACATATATACAGTAAATCTCACAAATGTATACCTGTAGAGATGGCCGAAACTCACCAGTTTCGTTCCGTTTTTGGATTCCCGGATCTCGGGAAAATCCTGAAGATCTGAAAATCCGAAAACAGAATGAATTTTCGATTATTATATATCCACAGAGATTATATGGATATACCAGTATATAGAGATGGGATCCGATCCGACACGGAACCCCTTGGTTCCCGAAATCTGAATGATCCACCCGAATCTGGACAGATCGTTCGGATTTTGGGACTTCGGAGCGCATTTTCAATTATTATTGAATGTTCAAGACAATTTTCGATAACGTTAGATGTTCAATTGCCTTGAACATTCGATAATAATTGAAAATGCGATCTGAAGCCCCGAAATCCGGGCGATCTGTCCAGATTCGGATGGATCTTTTGGATTTCGGAACCAAGGGGTTTCGTGTCGGATCGGATCCCATCTCTATATACTGGTATATCCATATTATCTCTGTGGATATATAATAATCAAAAATTCGTTCTGTTTTCGGATTTTCAGGATTTTCCCGAGATCCGGGAATCCAAAAACGGAATGAAACTGGTGAGTTTCGGCCATCTCTACTGGTATATCCATACACTCTCTCACACACATCACACAGCACATAAATATCAAGCATTTCATGAATATAGTGTATCAAGAGAAACAGGTCCCCTATATCAAAATGAATACTAGGTTAGACATCAATAATACATTATAGTATAACTAGACCTAATAATCTAATCTAATAATAGGTCTGTATACCAAGTAGCAGAGCATCAAAAACATGAGTGCCTCACCAATACACCTGACCGGTAACAAGAACGAAGGGTATGAGTGTAGATTAAAAGCGCCTGCATAGTCAATCCCCTCCATTACCTTTATTATTTTAGTTGCCCTTCTCTGAACTGCTTCCATTTCCAAGATGTCCCTTTTGTATATGGGATTCCAAAACTGCACCCCATATTTTTCTCTTTTGAATCTATTCCCCTCTTTATTCAAGACAATATCTTGCTAGCAGTTGCTGCCTGACATTGTTTGCTACAGCTCTGTTATCTACCAGAACCCCCAAATACTTTTCCATTAAAGATGCACTTAACACAGAGTTATTTATGGTGTAGGTGGCACAAGAATTGTTAAACCCCAAATTCATCACCTAACATTTATCAACATTGAATCTCATCTGCCATTCTGCTGCCCATTTTGATAATTTACCTAGGTCAGCTTGCAGCAATTGAACATCATTTGAAGTCTCATTTGAAGCTATGCTCTTTATGCCCCCTTCTAAGTCATTTATAAACAGATTAAAAAGAAGTGTCCCTAGTACAGAACCCTGAGGCACTCCACTTAGAACTTTAGCCCACATAGATGTAGCTCCATTGACCACCCCTCTTTGTTTACGATCCAATAACAAATGTTTTTTTTCTAGGCCAACAGACCTCAGTTTATACATTAGTCGCCCATGTGGCACAGTATCAAAAGCTTTAGCAAAATCCAAGTATACTACATCCACTGCTATGCCTGAATCTAAATTCTTACTTCTTCATAAAAACCAAGTAAATTTATCTGGCACAATCTATTTCTTATAAATCCATGCTGACTACTACTAATAAGATCAGTTCTGGAGACCAAGTCAAGGATATGATCCCGTTTCCAGTTTCCAGCACCTTCCCTACCACTGATGTTAGGCTTACAGGTCTATAGTTACCAGACTGTGAATGACTACCTTTTTTGAATATTAGTATTACATTGGCTTTTTTCCAATCCAGCGGCACATCACCAGACAAAGGTGAATCTGAAAAGATGAGAAACAGTGGTCTAGATAGAACTGGACTAAGCTCTTTTAAGATCTGAGAATGTATTTCATACAGTCTTGGGGCTATATTAACTTTGTCTAATTGTTTCCATACCATATCCTCTGTCAGCCAGAGTGGATATTCCTAATTTACACAATTCATATTATTTGCTTTTTGTTTCCATAAAAGGAAAAATGCAGAAATAAAAAAAAAGCTGCAAGTGCTATCAAATTTAGGGTATGGTGAAACCTCACACTTGTGCAATCTACTATTTGATTACATTATACTAGCAGATAATTAAAATGTAATGATCATGAAAGAAAATCAAAAATATTTTGTGTCTATCTGGGCATTCTTGGAACAATTTCATTTATTTTTATATTTTATAATATCTTGACAGAGAAGCATTATGGCAGACAATCTCTGCCCAGAAGATTAATTACCATAGTTAGTAAATAACTAGACTACAGTATACTAGATATTTGCTGACAGGTAGAAGTAGATATATATCCACTGTCTGATATGAATTAATTCCCAAAACATAGGAAGTTAGGGTGTCTTGCCATAAACAGAGAAAAAAGGGAACATGACAACACATTCTTTAAAATAAAAGGAGGATGTAGTTGCCCATTTGTACAAGAAAAACATGCTGGTTTTGTTGGTGGGATTTTATAAACCCTGACACTGATTGGAGCAGTGTAAGTGCCAACAGAGCAAAGGGTAACAGATTCTTAAATTTGCATTTTCTGTCACAGAAAGTTTCTATTAGAAAACATGCATTGACGTATCTGGTAATATCTAGCAATGTAAATCATATTTTAGAGGTAAAATTAATAGGATGCTTTGGGAATAGTGACCACTGGTTTAACAGAAAAGCAAATTTAATGTTGTAATTTCTCAGTCAAAGACACTTAAAGGACATGTCCGTGATTGGCTGAGATTGTGTGTGTGTGTGTGTGGGGGGGGGGGAATTTTAGGTTAAAGATCTCATGGTGCAAATGGAGAATGCTAAAATAGATTTGATGTTGTAAAAGCTAAAAAATCATGGTTAATGTAAAATAGAGGTCCGGAGTCAGGTTATATTAGGATTTGCTAGCAAATGCCCAAAATATCATTAAATCATCCTAAGTAAGCACATTTAGTTTTCAAGAAAGAAGGCCATTTAAAACCAATTACATGTATAATGTTTGGCATTTCTATTGCATGCATAGAAATGATACATACAGATACATTATCCATGCACATAATAAGGCACTGAAATAAAGCAAATTGTTCTGTAACGCACTTAGCATGGTATGCATGTCTTTATGCTGTGTACTACAAACTGGAAGAAAGAAACATTAGTGGTCATTGTTTCTGTTTTGGTAGATAGTTTAAAATAATAACAGCCCCCATTGTACAGAGCGAACATAGACCTTAATTAGACTTCACTTCTAGACCCCTTCTGTAAATGGGTTCCTTTCAAATTACAAGAGCACAAAACTCTTATTATCATTAGGAGTATGCTACAGAGTTTAAAATGTTCCACGTGTTTTCTGCAAATGACTGGTAGAAGAAAGGATACATTTATAGCTGTATAGAAATTCTTACTTTGTACTTTTCTGCTTTAAAAAAACTTGCTTAAAAATTGGATTTTTATCCACTTGCTATGAAATGGATTAAAACCCAGAAAGTAACCTCAAAACACTGTAAACCATTAAGACAACATTCAATGACATTTCATTCATGTTCTTGATCGTAATAAGAAAATTGTGGAATATATTCCCTCAAAAGACAATACTGAGCTCTACAGTTTATATTTTACTAAGAAAAGGAAAGTACCACAAGGTTAATGTAGTCTAAAGGTGGGTACACACAGTACCAATGCAGATTCTGTCTGTCATCTTTGATAGATGGGAGTACACACAGTCATGATCGTTCTCCCTAAATAAACTAAAAGGTATAGAGAGAACATTTGTGACTGCAATACTCCCTACGATCATGTCTAATTCCCTAAATTTTAGTACGGGGGGGCGACTGCGACCAAGGGAAATTCTCCGTTCATAACAACTGTTTTCAATGCTGAATGTTCGACAGCAGCAGAGACAATCTTTTCGGCTGTACACACATTTAGCGATATAGGGACGATTCTGTAGGTACCGACCAGCTTAAGGATTTATTACTTCACTTTATGGCATACATCTTTAACTCAAATTTGGGGTGCTAGCCACATAATGACAACACATAATAATATTTACAGAATTCTATGTGAAGCCTTTTCACAAAGAGCAAAAATGAATTAGCAAAAACACAAGGCATTAACATAAAGCCATGACTTTACACAGAGACTGTTATTATTTTATTTATATTTTTGACACATCCTAAAGACATTTATCCAATGAGAAGGAGAAAGAGGCAAACTTTACACTGTTAGCTATTATATTTTAGACTTGGATCAGCATAAATACGATTTTTAAAAGCACTTTACTTACCAAGGTCCATGCTTCTGGATGACTTGAAGTTTAGTGGATCAGGCTGTTGACATTCTGTTCCATTGCTGTGAAAGCCCATGGATAAGTTAGGGATAAAGTATATGAAGAGAGGCCACTAAAGACATGAAAATATTTGACTAAAGTAAACATTCCAGTCATTTCCTCACTTTTCCCCTCCCATCCAGGTAAACAGCGTAGCTTCAATCTTAAAGAATTAAGATTTCTAGGCACATAATTAATTAACCAATACACTTTAGCAAATAAGACTTATGGCGGGGAGGAAATGAGACCTTCTGGTATCAAACAGCAATAAGTGCCAATGAGTACCCATTTACTTACTTTAACAATTACATGTTATATATTATAAGTTATATAAGACAGTATTTGGCAACTGCATGGCTTATGGTAATATTTATACCCACTCATGTCCCATCCCCCAACATATTTGCTTTATAATTTCCAAGAACATTGGACTACAAGAAATGTCAGTCACTGTAAAAAAAAAAAAAAAGCATGGAAAATGTATTGATGTTTTCACAACATCCAAGTCATTTAATAAAATGATGAATAAACTTCCGTAAACTTAATGCTATATGATGGCCTTGAGGCCATGTGAACATTACATGCTGTATATGCAGTTAATTAAATTAATCTTACAAACAGAAGTCTGGTGTGCAATGGTGAATGTTCTCTCTTGTGACACCAAAGAAATGCACATTTTGGGTAGAATAAAGTCACTGGTCACATATAATCCATTCAATACTGATTAGAATGCCCAAAATATTATACTTCTAAAGTCACATGAGAGACAACCATGCATTTTTAGCTATATTGCCTTTTAAGAAGCTATCACACTTAAACAGTAATTAATAAGTAATACTTGTAAGCATATTTACAAACGGTTTTATCTGCTTTTACTTAATGTACCTTGGTGGCTACAGAAACAGACGCAGTCTTCTAGAGCTACAAATTAAGTTGTTAAACAAAATTTCATTTATACAGAAATCATACAAAAAGACTAGAGGACACTCCCATTTGTGCATCTTAAAATTTTTTATGAAAATCACTATGATGTGACAGTCATTTTACAAATTACATAACATACTTGGGAACATCAAGCAAATGTCAGAATTGAATTACTTTATATGTATACTTCTATAGTGATATAGAATAAGGCCCTTGTTCCATGGAAGGAAGACACGATATACCATCATATTTGATTCCGTACCTAAGCTTGGAGTTTTCAACAGCGATGTGCTCTTTGGGGTGAGGTGGATTATGATCGTTGGACTGTGCTGAATCTGTGCACGAAAAAAGTCAGGATGAATACATTATTAACTTTTGAACTGCAGTGATTTTAGGTTTTCTTGCAACTGCCCAATTTTTATTACGAAGGCTAGCTACACACAAAAAGGTATTTTGTGGCCAACCGACCTAATATTTTTGCATTTCAGTTGGGCCGAAATAGCTGTGGTATTTTTTCATCTGGGGCGTTCTGATTAGACATATCGGTAAATCACAGTGAATCCTGCATTCTATAAGAAAGGCAAACAGTTGCCTGACTGGTAGAGATTGTCGAACTTCAGTAAAAGTTCAGAAACAAACCCATTAAAGTCAATGGGGAGATAATAGTTTGAAAAAATTGAATAAATAACAGATAAAATAACAAAGGTAACTTAATGTAAATGGAACACTGGTGATCCTTTGACACCAGTCAAAAATGGGCTCCCTATAAGAAAACCAAAAATAAAATTTCTAGCATTTTAACATGTTTATATTCAATAATATTAATATTGTAACATTAAATACAACAAAAGTAAACTTGCCGTGGTGATATTTTGTGGCTACTTTGAAACACTTTATACACGTTTAAAAATTACAACAGGCCTGTCCACCAAATTTAGTGTTATTTTAGGAAGTTATTTATTCTTTTTGCAATATCTATTTTTCTGTTCCATTTCTTGCAATTATTACTTTTTTTTTTTTATAGACACACACATTACTGTGCTGCCCTGAGCTCCCACTACTCAGGAAACACTATATAGAACGGTAGTAAGAAATGCCCCTTCTGATAAAAGTATAAAAGGAATACAAGATGTAGCCTCAAGAATAATATAATATACAGATTTATTATAGGGGAATATACATCAGTAAGTTAAATAACTGAAGAAAGAGAATCAAGCCGATTATATATATATATATTCTTATTAATTCACAACAGAAGAAAGAACAGAAGAAAAATCTAATCAAATCAATATTTGGTGTGACTACTTTTTGCCTTCAAACCAGCATCAATTCTTACAGGAACCATTGCAAAAACGAATTAAAGTCAGGTATGATTAACCAATTATGCCAAACAGGTGCTAATTAACAACCTTTTAATATGTAGATTGAGACATTAATTAACAGATGCATAAATCGTTGTGTAAAAGGGTTCAATCTGTGAACAGCCAAACTCTGCTACCAAGGTTAGGTTGTGAATGACAGTTTCATGTCACAGATCATTCACTATGAAAAGATTGAGCACAAAAACAAGACACATCAGCAAGGTCTTTTAAGGCAGGTGTGAAAAAGTAAAAAGATGAAATATTGGGCTGTATCAGAAAGCAGTTTGTTTGCCGAAGGGCTTGAGGGAGCTACAATTAAGAGTGGCAACACTAAAGCATTTTGCTGGTTCCTTGCAAGTTTTGGACTGGATTTCTGCAGTTGGGGATTTGATCAGGATTAATACTGAATTCTGAGAAACATAAGCAGATACTAGCAGATCTAATATGCAATATCATTAGAGAGGCATTTAAAAAACTTAAGCCTGAGAGAGACTAGCCAATATAGTTGTGCAAACACGATTGACTACTTGTGGAGCTGGCTTATTTTAAGATATTTCAGTGTCTTAACCAGACACATAAACCATTAGAATGTGGTGTGGTTAACTCAGGTTGTCCTAAAGTAAAGACCATCATGCCTTAGGCCTGGTACACTTGGTCTGATAATTGCACCAGATTAAAAAACAACAACTCAGTAGTAATGCAAATAATACCCCTTTACAGTACTGGGTCAAAATAATAGGACACACAGTGAAATAATGGGGTTAGATTAAAACTACAAAATACAAAACAGAAAGAAGAGAGCCCCTGACGCTTTTTGCTCCTCTCACAGAGATTAATCGTAGGTTTAAAGCCCTCCAATTTGGACTAGGAGGGTACTGAGTGCCTAGGGGTACTTTTTTCAATGCACAGGTTAGCAAATCAGTGGAGAGGTCTCTTCCACCTAGTTGAGGGACAGTATCAGGCTCTATCTCTCCTACTGATTGTTTTCCATATTTTCAGTAGACTGGCTGTGGTATTTTTGCTGGTGTGTTTATTATGTCTTTATTATATCTTAGTTCGGTTTTAATCTGACCCAATCATTTCACTATGTGCCCTATTATTTTGACCCAGTACTTTAAAGGGTGATTCTTTGCATTCTACTGTGTTTTTATTTTCGGGCTATTATTATCCCCAGTGACTGGTCAGTTTCCCCCAGGGGTAGTGGTGCATCACAGCAATTAATCTTTCTTTTGGAATAACACAAGATTGTCAGGATGTCCTTATATTTTTATTAATCTGGTTATAATATAGGTGGAAATTGGCTGGTGTCGGATGAATTTGCGACTGCGCCACATTTCCTTCCCACAGTACATCTTGTATGCAAGAATCTAGACAAAGGGTATGTAGGTGAACCCTCCAGTGTCTTAAGAGCATAAACAGAAGTTTGTAAATTGGAATCTTATTTTATTGTTGGTTTAAAGGGCATTTCCACCCCCAAAACCAAAATTTGCCCCAGTGCTGGTCCCACTGTGTAGTGTCAAAAAAATCCTTACTTTACTCCTCAGCTTGTTTTGGTTCTCCTGCAGTGTCTGTCTAAAGTCCAGGGAACTGAAGAGTAGTAGCTGTCTGTGCGTCATCTGGTCTCTGCTTCTTCCTTGTCCTAACTGAAGACCCTGACATGCACAGGGGAGCCCTTTCAGGGTGGACAATCACTTTAAATGTAGATTAAACTATAAAAATATAATATAACCCACAGATAAAGTTATCGTATAGGTTGCATTTTAAAGGTTTTTTGTTGTCATTTTTATAAAGAATATAGCTTCTGAACTGCACTGTTTTTATAAACGATTATCTGTCAAGATAGCTTTTTACTACAATATTTAAGTTAAATTAACTTTGCTAGACTTTCATCATGTAGACTTTCCTGTTTCTTAATATCAATACAATTACATAAAATGGATAGTTCTGCTATATTAGAAACTGAATTTCATAAGATAGAACATTTTAATTTTCCTTTAATTAACATTCTTTTTTCCCACTAAGTAAACAAGTTAAATTGCTTTGGAACGGCAAAAAGAAAAAAAAAGTAAATCTTTTAGGAAAAGTTTCAGTTAAAAAGATAAATTAAGTATATGGTTTGTTTAATCCTCTTCTGAACCTGCATTTCCAATGTTTTCATCTACACAAAAGCTGCTTATGGACAGTTAACACAATAAGGATGCGTTTCAATGATAGTACCTATTTCTTTCTAATGACATGTCAATATCAAAGACAACTTCAAAAATCGTAATTGCACAAACTGAACAAATATATCGTACCATATATAAAAAGAGAATACAGAGCACACTCTAATCAAAACAGAGTATATGTGCAAATAATAATATACCAGGAAACTTCGGATCACTCACAGTGTCTTGTAACCACAAACATTTAAATCAGAAACGATCAACACGTTTCAGCCGCCATTGTCGGCAGTCACCAGGATCCTACTACTTGTATATAATATAAATGATATATGTATAAAAAATCCCTTTATTTGCACCATATCATTGGGAAAAATGACCGCGTAAGGAAAGGCTTCAGAGCAAAACATGTCTAGCAGGTGATCCCAACTAGGGCCTTTGGGTCCCCGCCCCATGCCCCACCCTGCTCAACTTTGTATCCACATGCTTGAGCTTGATTTATTGATTTATGTCAGGACCATATGGACGCCTGTCTGACAGATGACTGGCTTTGCTAAATACGGTGACTATGACACTAATGTGACAGCATATACTACTTAATGATCCATGTCTCTTATGTTGTACCAATTCAGTCTATATGATCTGACTGTTTTCACTTAAGGGGCTTTGGGTTTTTTGGCACTCATGTTGATGTTTTTATGGATTATTATACCCAATGATATGGTGCAAATAAATGGATTTTTATACATATATTATTAATAACTAATACTTGTACATATACTCGTTTTTTGATTAGAATGTGCCCTGTAATTTTATTTTTCTATATATATATATATGTATGTGTGTGTGTGTGTTTTGGAAGAGGTGCACCTCTACACATTACGGGGTTGAGAGATGGGGAACTTACAGAGAAACCAAGAATAGTCCCAGGCAATCCCGTCACAATGTATAGTTCAACCTAAACAGCAGCATTTTTTTTATTGAAAGCTCGGGGTCATGCTCTCTGTGTTACCAACACCAAGTGCACAAACTTGCAAGTGGTTCAGGATCCATCTGCCTCGCTCTTATGCCCACAGCTGTTAAGCTGTAGGGCTAGAGAGAGGCGAGTTAACTCCCTTCAGCCGATGGGCATCAGGAACCTTTCCAAACTTTCTGCTCTCAGGAACCCCCAGGAAGCATCCAGGGGGGCCCAAAAAAATTAGCCTGAATGTCCTAAAAAAGACCCAAGCAATCGCACCACATTACATGAACAAACACACACATATACCATGCCTTACCTATTCCACCTGCCAACTAGAATGTTGAGGGTCTAAGTGGAATAAACCTGCAGATCTAAGAACAGACCCAGACAATCCTGCCATGATGTGCAGTTCAATCTAAACTGCACCATTGGGTAATCTAAGACCCTATACAGTAACATGATTAACAGATTGATAACAGATAAACATGCTAGGTTCATAATTATTAGTATTTACCACAGCAAGCTCCAGATTTACAGCCACTATGGGTTTAGGACTTGGTAGCACAAAATACTGATTGAATATATATGTTAGGGAGAAGTGTGGATAAAGGAGCTAAAGGCTCCCCACAGAGTATAAAAGGAAATAGAGGTACCTCACAGCCTCATGTTAATATAAAAGCATTGCCCTAAAAATGTAACATAAACACATACCTGTATTTCTCACTTCCAGAGAAATGGGTGGGGGCATGCAAAGTATTTGATTTATAGCCTGTAGCTAAGGCATGTGTCTAGATATGATACAGCCTAATGGTATAAAGCAGGGGTGTTAAACTTGGGACCTTTCACATGTTTGAAAACTACAATTCCCAAGATTCTCTGTTTGCATTAAGTTTCTTCTTCATGTCCTGTAGCTAAGGCATGTGTTGAGATACAATACAGCCTAATGGTATAGAGCAGGGATGTTAGTTAAACTAGGGGCCTTTCACATGTTTGAAAACTCTCAGGATTCTCTGTTTGTAGTAAGTTTCTTCCTAATGTCTGGTAGCTAAGGCATGTGTTGAGATACAATACAGCCTAATGGTATAGAGCAGGGGTGTTAAACTTGTGACCTTTTACATTCTCTGTTTGCAGTATGTTTTTTCTTAATTAACTTTTCACATTAAAACTACAACTCCCAGCATTCCCTGGATGCACAGGATGCTGGAAAATTTGGTTTTCATACATCCTGGGATAAAGCCATTTCCCTGACTCACAGACATTAAAAGCCCACTTCATGCTTTAGCGCTTTCTACCCAAGGGTTTGAAGATGAACAAATTGATGAATTAATCTACCCATCTCTTACATCCATAGCTATTACACTATTCGATTAGGGAAGGATTATATGGGTCACTTAAGGCAGTAAAAGTCATAAACCATGACAGGGGGACCGAGGATAGATACGGATGGTGGGAGGGGCGCCAAGGGAGGCTGAAGGCATGGGAAAGGTGACGTCAGAGAGCTTGGATTTCAGAGAAGCTGCTCCTGGTCTGCAAAAAGCATTTTGGAAAATTGTATATATCTTCAAATTGGCTTGTTTTAAAGCTAGAATCATGGCCAATAACATATAAAATTATAGCTTTGGGGGTGGGCTTTCCCTTTAAACAAAACCCACATAAGACCAGTCTTAATGCCCACAGTGAAAATCAATATCTGGGGGACTTGCCAAGCTAAAAAGCTGTTGTTGTGATTAAGGACATTATATACTTTTAGCTGAAATGCATTCAATTGTTTAATTAGGAAAATCATAATTCATAGGATTATCTTTGAATTCATTTAGAATACATGTACTATTTCACAGAATTAATAATAAATAAATCTTGCAATTTTTTCAGGAAAACAAAGGGGTACTTTAATTAATAATGTTGCTTTAAATAGTAGGGTCATATTTTAAGGTCATATTCCATATTTATTGAATTTAGTGATGCGACATATGTTTCTTCTAATCTCAAGTGCCCATCTCGCTCTCTTACTCCAAAAGCAAAAATGACACAGATGGGCTTTAGTTTTGTGTTATTTGATCATATGCTGTATTTCTCTGTTAGGAACACCCATAGGATCCAATAAAATTGGGTTTCAGAACAAACTATTTCTAATTCACATAATTTTGTAATTAAATACAAAATAAAAATAAGCAAATTAAACTCAAAATGTGTTTATATGCCAGATGCTCTGTTTTATTGATCTTGTATGCAAAGCCATATATGTAAATTTAACACAAGTCAAATTGAGGCCCAAGACAAGCAGAAATGGAAAGAGGATATGTTGAAAATGTAAAGTAAATCCTGTTGCATTAAACTAGACATTATGACTGTGGCTGTCTTGCTTGTATAAAATGTTCTACCTACAGGTAGCTGTTCTCTAACAGCTGGAAGAAAGCTGCAGACATTAAGAGTTGGCCCTCTAATGCTGAGCCATGCACTTTCTGAATAGAGGTTTAATCTCCTCGGTGAACAGGTGTTTGCACTTGCCGTTATATAGTCCGGCATATTCAACATTTTTTCCCTTGCATTTGGTTCTACTGGGTCTTTTCTCTAAAGAATGTTGATGGGTTTAAATAACACAGTGATGAGATGTATGTTAAAAGTTCCATCTAAGCTTCTTAAACGTGCATGAAATAACTATATTCTTAAATAGCATATTAATGTGATTAGGCTTGAATATGAGGAGGGAGCTTATAAGAAAGTACTTAGTATTTGTATCGCCCTTTAAAGGAGAATAGAAGCTTTAACATAAATCAGAAGACAAAAAATGTAATGTGTATTGGAGTGGGGCTGTGAACCTAAATTAGAATCAATGCATTAAAAAGATCATAGGAAATGTTTGGAAGTCATGCATTACAAATATGCAAGGGGGGGGGGGGAAGGTGGGGCAAGGTTTTAGAAAAGCTAGGGGAAGAGTCACCTAACGTTGTGTTTAAAATATAGAATATATGGTTATTTATTTCAAATCCGCTGAACAATCCTATCAAACCATACTTCAGCAGATAAAATGTACCGTACATATTTTCAAATAGGACTCTAGATCTTAAGAAACCAGCTTTTACAAGTCAACACTTAATGTCCATATTAGCAATTTCATTAAACTCTCTAATCAACGGAATCTACTGAATATCACAAATGTCAATGGATAGGTCATCATGCCAACGATCTACCACTGTCAGCACTGCAACCTATTGGAGCGAACTGAAAATTTCCATCAGATTGTTACTGACGCCCTATACTAAAGTGCATATCTATGGCCTAAATGGAAATCATGTGTACGGGCACAAACACTTTTCGGCAAAATAAGAACCAGACAAACAATCATTCCAAAGGCCGAGAGCCCCAGGAACGATCGGTATGGACTGAAAATTTGCCTTGGTAGCATTTAGTTACTTTTACTGCACTATAGGGTGCTGGCCATGAACACAAGGGTGTGTGGTACTTCAGAATGATATTCCCTATACTTAATATAAGGAAACCATTCAGGATTGTGTGTAGCCACATATTTAACAAATCACAGATTCTGTCTGTCAGCTGATAAAGATTGGTACTGTGTTTACCCAACTATCAACAGTTTTGCTTTGCTGGGAAGGTACTTGATACTTGTGAGGTCCTCTTTCTGTTTGTATATAGTCTTTAACTGTAATTTGTGTACATAATTTGGGAACAATTGTTCCCAGAGAATGGTTGTTCTACTGTATGTATATGAACTGTTAAGTCGATTGGAAAGATTAGAACATATCCATTGTAGAAATATGGGATCTATGGGAGTAATTTAGAATGTAATGCAGACAGGTATATGTTGCCTCATGGCAGATGCACTCCTGCTGTCAATGAATTTGCAACAGAAATTTTGATTGTCCCACAACTTGTGTCTCAAGGTTTGCAGTGGGTCAAACACTTGAGGGAAACTGTAGAGGTAGGTCGGGAAATGAGAAAATTTATGTGGCTTTATTTAAGGAAGTCAGAGACAATCTATAGTGATCACTACTGTATGTGAAAGACTACTGTATGTGAGCCTCTTAAAGAGATGCTATTGTGTACATAAAATAACATTAAAAAAATTCAGTCTATAAGTTGGACTGTAAAAAGATTTCAGAGCAGCAGAAACAATATTGTTTTTAAAATTAAAATTTCTACCTCAATGTTTAAATTGCCTTGTGTGTACACACAACCAAGCATTTATTCCATAAAGGTCACAAAATGTACATTTACATAATCTAAATACAGAATTTCTTCACTTTTCTATGTAGCATACTCTTGAATTTTACATTTTTAAATAACAAATTACCAATCAGTTTGTATATATGCATCATGTAACCTTTCTTCTATATGTGGTAACAATTTATCAACTAGACTCAATTATCTTGTCCCCCTCCACCTTAGTGAATTCCCCTTTGTTTAGGATGTTTTGCATATATTTACAAAATTGCAGGCATCAATAATGGAAAGGTCTTAAAGGGGAACTGTGGTCCAAAAATGACTTGAGGTCAATTGAGGTAAATTGATAGGAATTGCTCTCCTGAGAATTTTTGCAATTTATTTCTATTGTTTATTTTGCATAGTTTTGAAGATATTTACATTTTTGTGTGTGATATGGCAGTAGCATCACCAAGTCCCCTGCACTTCCAGCTTCCTGCTCTGAAACTGTCAGTCAATCTGTCCTGTGCCTCCTCCTCCCCTTTGCAGCTCCCCTGGTCCTTCCCACTCATGGACCCCATGGTCCCTCCAGTTGCAGGCCCCCCATGGCCCATTATCTTACAGCACCATGTGGCCCCACCCACCCGCGGGTGCCATGGCCCCGCCCACCGCAGGTGCTGTGGCCCCACCCACACGCAGGTGCCGTGGGCCACTCAGACCCCCCCTCCTACAGAAACAGCCTTTTCAGGCAGAGGGAGAACTGAAAAGGCTGTTTTCACACAGTGAAAGAGAAGGGCTGAGAAGGGGGAGGGACTTCCTGTCTCCCTCCCTTTCATTTAAACCCCTGTGGTCTCCAAGACTTAAATAATCCCTCTAACATTAATGTAACAAATAATCTTTTTATACCTTTGAGTTTCTCCTGTACACCATTATGTTCCGAAAAGGTGAGTCTCTCTGTAGAGTTAATCACTCCAACCCTTTTTGTTGATCGCTCCTAGTAGGAAAAAAATTAAAATGGTGTTATTCATCTGTTCATAACAATAACACATGATTCAATGACATAGTTACAGTTAAATATTTGTACAATGCAGAGGAACTATGTAAGTATATATCATTCATAAATTCATCACCTCATTTCCCTGCAAATTATACTTTTCTCATTTCACTAGGGGTTGGATGACCAAAATTATTGTCCAGACTGGCATTAACAGACTTTTACCAATATTTGCCAGGATAATTCAAATACATGCCAATTAGGTGCAGTCAAGCAAATATTAGGTGTTCACAGAGTACTGGGACATCATCTTTGTGGCATAATACTAAATACTTGCATATTTTACCATGGCAGGCATTTGGAAGAATCTTGGTATCCTCTACTTTAACTAAATAACCCCATTAAATACTTTGATACACCTCCCAAAATTTTGTCCACAATACAACTTTTTTACCTGCTGCTTTCCATTACACACAGTTATGCTATTATCTACTTTCCTAGCTCCACTACCCCCCTCACCCAACACTTGATTTTCCTGATCATTAAGGGTTAGGTATCTAGGTTTTATGCACCTTAAAACTATCTGACCTTAAAGACTTCTCATCTGCAAAAAAAATGAACATCAGGTATATCTCACCCATCACTAGTTTTTCCATACACCCCAGAATGCCCAATGGCAACTTCAGGCAATTAATATGGTCATGTACGTGGGTGCTGTACTTTTGAGTGAGAGTTGTGAATGTTGTCAGAAAGATTATACATCTCTATAACCACATACCCCAGACAGACAGAAGGACTCCATCACAACTACCATTCTTACAAACTACCCTACAAATATAAGCAATAGTATTATCTTAGATGACCCACATTTCCCTAATGTCATGTAACCCTAGCTGTGGACAGACATTACGGCTATTTTCTTTGTGTATTAATGCTTTAATATTTACCTGGGCTTGTATATAATGCAACTGTTTTGCCTGAATTCTTAACTAAAATCAACTTGAAAATGTTAT
The DNA here is from genome assembly GCA_019447015.1 of Hymenochirus boettgeri. Lineage (NCBI taxonomy): Eukaryota > Metazoa > Chordata > Amphibia > Anura > Pipidae > Hymenochirus > Hymenochirus boettgeri. The sequence goes on from CM033477.1 coordinate 94,187,609, forward strand.
TCACAAATGCTTTACAGCAGCAATGCCAATTGAATACTTAAATAGAAATTATTTTTCCTAGTGTAGGGAACTATAAACTAGTTGCCCTTTAGTCTTCTTGTTCTCGCAGAATTTGGCCAGTAGGGGCCACTGTTTAAAAGTATAAAAAGGGAAGCATTCATGTGCTCAGCCTCTTTCTACTTCCTGGAGTTTCCCCAGAGGATAGGGGAAGAGCTTGGGACCTCGAAAACAGGTAGCGCCATTTAATCTGAGATTCGATTCTGTAATAGATCACTCCAGGAGTGATAAATAGGAGTAGGGTAGCCAGTGAGCTACTGTATCTTGTAGCATGCGGTCACTGAGTCGTTTCAGGAAAGAGGGAAAATTTCACTAGGCCGCGGTAGACAGATCCTGTCTGTCATCTTTCAAAATCTGTCCTGTGTGTATGCAGCTTTAGATTTAGTAAGTTGTAGTTTCAATGCAGGACAACCGAGGCTGTCTTTCTAAAAGACAGTAGTCAGCAAGTACAGCTCAAAACCTGTATTTTTCAGTGTCCTTGTTTCTAAACAGAATATCCCCTTGACTTCTGCCTTGTGCAGCATAGATAGCTTATCTCTATTTCTTTTATCTGGGTATATACTTTGTATCCCCTGTACTTTCAAAAACTGGAAATGCAGTTTCCAACACACAAATGCATTCAAACAGAAATATGAAAATAGATATATTTCTTTGTGCATCATTTATATTTTTGAATACTTAAGATAAGAACATCAACTCACATCTTTATAAAACAGGACAAGATAAGAATATTAATTGACAATGAATATTTAAAATCTCACAAGTTAAACTTAACTATATCTATTTGCAAGAAGCCATTCTACAAGCTAATATACATTTCAATAGCATTGTAATTATCTAGACTAGAAAAGAAAGAATACTATACTTGACGTAGAACATTTTTTGCACACTTGATATGAAACTGAAAAGTACTATCACTGATGTATGCTTATCTGAATCATAGCACACATAGAATCACCTGCCTTAATATCTGGTCCCCAAGACTCAGCCTTTTTACATTTAAAAACATATCCATCTTCACTTCTCCTACAGTAACAGTTGTTATTAGCAATGGAGAAGGCAGAAAAACTGAACTGAAATTTAGAGTAGTGAGACTAGACATACGTATGAACGAAGTGAAGTGATGTTAGCAGCTTATTCTATTAGATGCTTTACAGTAAATGTTTACAGGGTATAGACCAAGAACTAGGTCGAATATAAAGGAATGTGATACCTATTGCCTAGACAAGGGTAATATTTATAAAACCTCATGACAGAGAAGCACATAAAATAATAGGAAAGTTTGGGCCTATGTCTACTCAGTACAGCTTCTAAGTAGGGATGGCCGGTTCGCGGATCCGAACCCGGATCCGCCGCGGATTTATCCCGTTCGCGAACGGCAGATTTTTCCGGATTTTCCGCCTTCCGAACTTCCGATTCGCGGATTTTTCGTATTTTCGAAAATTTACGAAATTACGAGTTTTCACGTATTTTCGTAAAATTTTGAAAATGCGTTAAATCATGTAATTTCGAAAATACAAGGATTTCTCTTATTTTCATTAATACGTATTTTCGAAAATTTGCAAAATTATGAGGATTACTCGTATTTTTGAAAATACATATTTTCGAAAATACTAGTTTTTCTCGTATTTTCGAAAATTAACGAAAATACGTGAAAACTCGTAATTTCGAAAATTTTCGAAAATACGAAAAATCTCGTAATTTTGAGGGTATTTTTCATTTTAATGGGTCCGCTCGCGGATTTTCGAATATTCCCGAAAATTCGCGGATCCTCGAGCGGACCGGATTTTGCGAAGTTCGGACATCTCTACTTCTAAGGCAAAAAACAAAACAAAACCTGTAGCTTAGAAAAAACCTTTAACTATTACCTTGCAAGAGCCCCAAAACATGTTTCTATCCTTGCCTCATATATTTGTACCATTTATTACATATGTGTAAAATAGGCTTGAAAATAGGACCAATCCCAGCTGTCCAGTAGAGATGGACTGGATTGCGGCCCATCCGGTTCCACTGAGGATTTCCAAGATTTAGTAGATTCTTCGGAATTCGGCTTTCCGAATTCTTCCGAACCACGTTCAAGGATTTCCGAAATTTGAGAATTTCTGAATTTTCCATTTTTTTGCTAATTTTTGATTATTATCCAGCCAAATGTCCCAAATTCATTAATGGCAGCAATTTTTATCAGTGCCAAACTCTGGATATAAAAGGCTGCATAACAGGCGCCAGTTTGCAAGTGCCATGGAGAGAGTTTAGTAACCTCACCATCTAGAAACTTATCTAGCCCACTTTTAAAGCTATTTAATGAACTTGCCATTACCACATCTGCTGGAAGACAGTTCCACAGTTTCACTGTTCTCATCGTAAAGAAACCATTCCTAACCTGAAGATGAAACTTCTTTTCTTCTTATTTAAAGGATGTCCACTAGTCCTCTGATATGACCTATTAGTGAACAATGCACAAGAGAGTTTATTGTATGGCCCATTAATATATTTGTATAAAGTGATCATATCCCCATGCAAACGTCACTTCTCCAATGTAATCAGCCCTAACTTGTCTAATCTGCCTGCATAGTCAAGCCCCTCCATTCCCTATTTTTTTTTAGTTGCCCTTCTCTGAAATGCTTCCATTTCCAAGATGTCCTTTTGTATATGGGATTCTAAAACAGCGCCGCATATTCCAAATGAGGCCTTATCAGTGCCTTATAAAGAGGGAGAATAATGTTTTTCTCTCTTGAATCTATTCCCCTCTTTACACAAGACAAAATCTTGCTAGCTCTAGCTGTTGCTGCCTGGCATTGTTTGCTACAGCTAAGTCTGTTATCTACCAGAACCCCCAAATCTTTTTCCATTAGAGATTCACTTAGAACGGAGTTATTTATGGTGTAGGTGGCACAAAGATTGTTAAACCCCAAATGCATCACCTTATATTTATCAACATTAAATCTCATCTGCCATTCTACTGCCCATTTTGATAATCTATTTAGGTAAGCTTGCAGCAATTGCACATCATTGAAGTTTCCAAAGCTCTGCATAGTGTCATCAACAAACAGAGACCTTGCTCTCAATGCCCCCTTCTAAGTCTAAGTCTAAGTGGCCCCAGTACGCAACCCTGAGGCACAAAGATATATATTTGAATTAGTCAAAAGAAAGTGAATTGAATTATTTTACTTCTTATTTCAATACAGTAATAATATAAAGGATACTTGCTCTGCCCCTCCGTGATTCCCTGGTTCCAACGCGTTCAGTAGTCGCAAACGGTAATCTCCTGCTTGCAATCGCACTTGCCACGTGCAAGCGCATAAAGTCCCTGCGCACGCGACCTCAGTGCGTGCACAGATGTGTGAGCTTGTGAGGTCCTTGCGACACACCGTACTTGTGCGCCGCTAGGTGACGTCACATAAGTGCACGCGCACACATAAGTGCACGCACTGACGTTACATTGTGTGTGCACCGACATCATGCCTGCGCTTGGAAGCAGGAGACTCCCTTTTGCGACTACTGAAGATGTTGGAACCAGGGAATTTCGGAGGGGCGGAGCTAAACAGTCATTTAAATATAGTAATTAAACAGATTCAAGATATCAGCAACTTTAAAGCAGAAAAGGTAGGCTCTGGAGGGGCATAGAAAAAAATGCCAAGATTTTTTTTTAAAGCTGCAACTTCCAAATAAACTTAACATTGTTTTACGACATACTTTAAATTATAGAATGCCATTATAGAATACTATACAGTAGTTACTAGGTCAAATTTCCCATATAGATTTTTAAAGTTAACATACATTATAATCACACTTTGATTTTTATTTGACATTAGAGTTAAGTTAAAATTGGTTAAGTTAAATTGGTTAATTCTGAGAAAGTTCATTTTGACACTGGAAGTGAAAAACAAGACTTTTAGAAGTTATCCAGTGATAAAAGCAAAATTATTTCCCTCAGACAACAATTTTTTTTTCAATCACACAGGATGACCGTGCTTGCTTACTAAAAGCTATTAACAACTACAGTTTAATGAACCTTAAAAAGTTATGAGCCATGACGTTTTCACATCAAGTTCTTAAGAGAAAAAAAAGAGAACATTGCCTGTTTGGTTTCTACTGTAACATAGTAACAGTAATATAAGGTTAAATTAGGAATAGGTCCATCTAGTTTCACCTTTTTACCCTACCTATGATGCCTGCCTAACAGTTGATCCATATACACAAGTCTATATGGGGTAAAAAAAAACTTTTTTCTTCTTCTGAGAATACTGATGAACAGTTTTATGCATTTTAATGATATTGTCTTTTTCAGTATACAGTAAATGTGTCCTTGAAAAATAAATCTGCAAAGCACATTAAAATATAATTCAATTCATAATTTCTGTAGTCTATAACAAGCAAGCTATTTATGCACCTGTTTCAATCTCTTTTTGCAATATTGATACATGTTCTAAAACATAAAAGATCGTCAAAAAGGCATCAAAAGTAGGTTGTATATAATTGATAAAACCTGTCAACAAGCGTTAACATATCAGTACAGTATTAAGTATTAGATCTATATGGTAACCTTCAATATAATTCCGAGGAGTATTTTTTCCTTAATTAATTTGGTTTTGGCAAAGCATATTGGAATTCACCCCCAACCTAAATTTTATATCCAAGTGGAACAAAAGTGCAATATTTTCAAAATATTGTAACTACTTACCTAATAGGCAGAATGATGTTCATGTCCCCTTCCTCCAGTATTATCTAGATAGTAGAAGTCAGTTGTGGCTGTTACAAATTATGAGGCAGCCAATGACTGGCTGTTGTTCCCTGATACACCTCCACTGTGCAAGTTTGAGCTTGTAGAGCTTTATGTGCATGTTTAAGATGTTAAAAAGAACATCTGTCTGTATAAAAGATAAGTGCTTATGGTATGAGGATTTAGGGGAATCTGAAATACAATTTTTAGTTTGGTAGATGGTGATGCACTTTAACCCTTTACGTGCCGCAGATCGTATGGTGCATGATCTCCACTTAAAAGGACCAAAGTGCCACAGATCGTACACAGTGTCCAGTAATGATCGGAGGGCACCATTCAAGTGCCCTCCTAGTCCCCCATCAGTTTTTTCTGAAACCAATGAGGGGTTCCTGAGAAATACACCCCCCCCCAAAGTGCCGGATCGCATAGTGGAGCAAGGAAACCAGCTTTTTGTAGGTCCGTGCAGAAAGGGAGACCCCGGTGATGTCAGAGGACTTACTCCTTCACGGCTCTTCCCTCATGCTGCCCCTGGTGGTATAGTTGGGGGTAATGCATTGCGATCTCCATTCAGATCGCAGTGCAGTACAAGCTATAGTAAGCTGTTACTATGTGACAGCTTACTATAGTATTTGTGAATGGAGCTCAGAATTCCTTTCACAAATAGGATTTGTGTGCAAAGACTTCAAAAACAAATGGGGGCAGAGTTCAATATATTAGTTATATCAGTTATGATCACCTAATTATTGATCTTTGCCAATGAATGAAAAATCACTTCCTGGAAAAAAAATTTCCGGGAAGTGATTTTTCTGATCGGATTTCGACTTGGAAAACGGACTTTTATGCCTGTATTCCAAGTTCATTATCATTCCATAAGATGATCTCATGATTATTTTTGGGAATGATAAAAAAAAGTGAAATGCTTTGTGGACCTGATTTTTGTGTGAATATTGGGTTAATTTACCCAGATTTGTTTTTTTGCACTATTTATCTATTCTATATGTTTTTATCCAGATGATATAATTGTGGCCATTTTATCTTAATATTATATATGTATATTATTGTTTATGTATGCATGCATGCTATAGGGTTTATTGTGTTTTTTTTTTATTATATCCAGAGGATGTTGATATATGATCTCTAAAGATATTTATCCTAAAGCATTAATACATACACAGGTAGACCACGTACAATGTTATCCCTCGATGCCCAAAAAACATTTGATTCGATAGAATGGATATACCCATGGTCCTGCTTAACACGATATGGCTTTGGCCCCAAAATCCTCAAATGGATACAGTTACTATATAAACACCCCACAGCCTCAATTAAAATTAACGGCGCTTTTTCGGAACCTTTCCCACTGGCTAGAGGCACCCGGCAGGGCTGCCCGCTCTCCCCATATCTATTCGCATTGGCAATAGAACCGCTAGCTACAAGATTTCGCTCGCACCTGGATATCTCCGGTTTCACACTTGGACAACACACCTCACTATTGAGCTTATATGCAGACGATATGATTGCATATTTAGCTGACCCAGACCACTCCCTTCACACCGTATACAATATAATTTCACAATTTGGTCCATAATCAGGCTTATACATAAACTGGAACAAATATTGCTTATTCCCGATCGAATAGGAATTCACATAACACACACCCCATCCCAATTTTACAATCTTAATATAGACCCACTCCTAGAACTAGTCACAGCCAAAATTAAAAACTTATAGGCTGTATCAACCTAATAAAAATTATTATACTCCCCAAGCTACTATACGTGTTACAACACTGTCTAAGTTATAGCCCAGACTCCTTCTTTCAAAAACTTTACAGTATACTAATACACTTTCTAGCTGGACTTGAAATGCCAAATTTCCATCATTTCTATCTAGTGAGCCAATTCAAATACTTAAACCCTGGCTTCTTCCCCCTGACACCCCCACAGACACACCTTTCACTATGTACAATGCTGACTACTACATGCATATCTGCCATCATACCCAATTACATTTTTAGAACAACGAAGTATAGATATCCCAGGAGGAGGTACACCTCTTCATATACAGCAATTAAACATTTGGAAAAAGATAAACTCCTAAAGTACACTGATCTCCCCGAAGAATTGCCCCCTCTGGTGTAATACTAAATTCCCCAACCTAGCATCCTTCCCAGATGGACATATCCTAGAACAACAGAAAATCACCACTTTGTCTCAAATCATACACAACCAACAACTAATATCATTCATGGACTTTAAGCAAACCTTTAATCTAACAGATGCATATCTTTTCCGATATCTTTAGATTAGATACTGTCTTATATCAGTTACAATCAACCAATATACCGGTAAAGCAACACCGGTATATTGAAATAAATAAATACCTGCGGTAAACAGCGTCTCCTATCTAACTCATATACCTCCCAACTGAACGCACAGCTCACTGAAGGTACCACTACTATAATTAACAAATGGTCCAGATACATCTCTACCCTCACAGAAACGGACTGGGAAGATTTAGCTGAAACACATAACAAAGTATCATTATCAGCTCCCAACAAACTGATGCAATTTTACCTATTACACCAGGCAAATATCACTCCCGTACGGAAATCACGCATGTCCCCAGCCTATAGCTCAGAATGCCCCAAGTGCCATAACATGGATGCAGATTTTTGACATCTAATATGGTCATGTGGCAAAATACAGCGCTTCTGGTCTAAAATTACTATACAATTATAGTACATGCTGAAGCTTAAAGTGGCCATACACATGCGATTTTCATTGCAATGAGCCAACAGATTACATTGGTATCTGTCGGCACATTTCGTCGGGAACCGCCACACATGTAAACGACTGATCCCCATACGCGGTATGGGGATCGGTCGGTCGTATGGCCATACACATAAACGATCGCATCGGCTCCCTTTGCTAAAGTAAAGGGAGCCGATAACAACCGGCGGAAATTTTCCGTCTTTCCCTGACCAAATGTAGACTACGGCCGTTCACCAGCACTACGGTCGGGAAAAGCACATGCACTCGAACGATAATGGGTAAATCCCATCGTGGAATGACGGGATTTACCCATTATTGTTCATATGTATTGCCACCTTAAGTTGTGTATTTTAGGCATCCCAGAGCTAGGCAGTTGGAACAGACATCAACTCACTTTTCTCAGGGAGACTCTGTTTTATGCGAGGCGTGCCATAGTGCTATCCTGGATATCTCCAGACCCTTCTAAGGTCAGAACATGGAGGACTATGATAGACAAGATGTTACCAATGCTTTGACTTATATATATTAAAAGAGGAATTATAAACAAATTTAATTCCATTTAGTCTATATGGTAGCTGTTACTGGATGCTGGGACAAATTAAAACAAACAATTATGAAGATGGATTTGTGTGAGACCGGGGATTCCAGGGGGAACACCCTTCCCCCCCTCCCCTCCCCCCGTCCCCCCCTCACTAACATGCCTGCCTACCCACCCTTTAACAAAACTTGTACGCAGTATTATAATTTATCCCAATACAATTTAGATACATGAATACCCAGATAGCCCAAGTGCGACAACTGTTGCTAAACATTTATCCAGAAACTATGTTCCCTTTTTCTATATAACATAGCCATGCACAAGGTTATCTTATGTTATGTTACCCCGGTTATTTCATCTGTATAAATGATATATGTAATTCTTTAATAAGACACATTGCAATGTGACTTAAGTATTTCAATGTAACTGAACTACTGATATACTGCTGAAAATGTATATTTGTTTTATTTTGTTATTTTATTTATGTTAATAAATTAATAAATTATGTTAAAAAAAAAAGATATTTATCCTAGGATCTGACTCTGATATTATTACTATTATCATTATAACTGTATACTTGATTAATATTGTATATTTTTATGTTTATATATAAACATAAATGTATATGTTTATTATATGATTGGACCATTTTAATTGGTGCACTTGGTCTTGAGTTGTTATATTTATTTTCTCTTTGGACATGCATAACATTTTTCATACACTGCATAGATTAATGCAGTAAACAGAAAATTATTTTAAACACCTGTTCCCACATATCACTCCTCTCATACAGCCAGATCCAAAAAAGCAAGAGTTACTAACTTGACTTTGTATGGATAATGTGTCTGTTAGATCATCAACAAAACATGCATACTAAAGCTCAGTACACATGCTCGATTTGCCCACGGGTTGGACTACCACTGTCCAGGACCGGATTTCCCACTAGGCCACCTAGGCCGTGGCCTAGGGCGGCACAGCCACCAGGGGCGGCAAAATCAAACAAAAAAAGGTTTTCAAGTTACCGTATATACTCGAGTATAAACCGAGTTTTTCAGGCTGAAAAATCAGCCTGAAAACTCGGACTCGGTTTATACTCGAGTCAACCACTTACCTGGGCATTCCGGCGCCGCGCGATCCTTTTCTGCACTGGCGCGCGGCCTGACGTCACTGCCCGGCGCCAAGCCCGCGCCGGGCAGTTGACGTCAGCCGGCGCGCCAGTACAGGAATGGGCGCGCGGCTGCCGGAATGCTGATACCGTACCTGCCGGGATGGATGGAGGAAGATAGAAGAAGTCGTCCACAGGAGAAAGTCCAGGAGAAGAGTCCAGGAGAAGAGTCCAGGAGAAGAGTCCACAGGGAGAAGAGTCCAGGAGAAGAGTCCACAGGGAGAAGAGTCCACAGGAGAAGAGAAGAGTCCACAGGAGTACACAGGGAGAAGAGCCACAGTACAAACTGAACTGAGGGGAGGGGGGCATTCAAGATGTTGGGAACTACAACTCCCAGCATGCTTTATTAGCTGGAGTTTTAGTTTCCAACATCTTGAATGCCAAGTGAGGGTGGCATTCAAGATGTTTGGAAACTACAACTCCCAGCTAATAAAGCATGCTGGGAGTTGTAGTTTCCAAACATCTTGATGCCACCTCACTTGGCATTCAAGATGTTTGGAAACTACAACTCCCAGCATGCTTTATTACTGGGAGTTGTAGTTTCCAAACATCTTGAGTGCCAAGTTTCTACCCTCGGTTATACTCGGTCATAACTTTATTAGATTTTTAGGTGAAATTGGGTACCTCGGTTTATACTCGGTCGGTATACTCGAGTATATACGGTAGGCAGTATTGCATCCCCATATTAAATTTACACAACACACATTATTTGGCACACAACAGAGCCTTACTGGTCTTGTTAAATGTGCAGCGATTGCTGATTTGCTATGGGCACAGGTCCCTCTCCCACTCACAAAGCTCCCCTCAGCCAATATTACCGCGCTTAGTGGGGGGGGGGACGACAGGAAGTGCAAGTTAGTTGGCCTAGTTTAAGAAAAAAGTATAAATCCATCCCTGCCACTGTCACCGTTACACAGGTGAAACAGCTATTTGTTGCATGCTCGTTCATCAGGCATTGTGGGGCACGATTTAGGCATTTAGACACTTTAAAATCTATTTAACATTTTAAACATTGCTTTTTAGGTTTATTTCACTTTACATGGGATAAGCGGCTTAGTAATTTAGTTCAAGATTCTGTGATGCAGTAAACTACTGTGAGGATTTGTGAATTAACAAACAATACATACAAAGTGGAAAAAAATGTGCTTTTCAGGCTCTCTGACAAATGTCACAATCGATATCCCAACAACTGATCAGCAACCGTTCTAATTAAAGTATTCAGCTTGTAAAACAAAGCTGTCATGGATGCTTCCATTAGTGTCTAAAGTAATAAAAAGATAATGGATTGTTTAAAGATATTTAGTCCATCTCGCCATGCTATGCACTAGGCAGGCAGATCTTTTCAGGTTAAAGGACTGAAACCAAGTTTCATTTTCAAATGGAATTACAATTGAACATTTTGCATACCATGTAAAAATTAATTTCCGTTTAGGATGAATTTGATTCAATCTTAGCTTCATTTTACATCCACCAAGAGCAAAGCAATCCATACAATAGTGAAGGAAGAGTGATTTATGCAGAACAAAATACGTTGAATGCTTAAATAAGGTTCCTTGATTTGGTGGTCCATGGAATTCGAATCACTTCAGCTGTGGGCACATCCAAATGATTTATTGATTTTCTGTATGATTCACTGGAGCATTTAATCCCTCCATTTTAATCTATACCAAGCATGTTGTTTTATAGCTAAAAGAAGTTACAAATGAAAAATAGAATATATAGCTTATAGCCAAATATGCAACGGTATGTCATAAACAAAATTAAAACTGTTAAGTGACTAGTTGTGTATGGGATGTTCAGTCAATTTGCCAGTTTGTGCTCAACATAAATGAACTTGGCCCTTTTTGGGTATTTAATACAAGTGTCCCTTCACAGCTAAATTGACAATCATTGACCATCACAGCAACAACCATTTTTATCAATTGCTTTTTAGTCTTACCCGCTATCTATGCTTTTTCACTTTTCTTGTTTTAAACTCTGAAGCCTCAAGGCAAACAGTAATTTCATAAATTATTATTCTTGCCATGTGATTAATGTATCTTCCTCTGAAGAAATCTTGGATGTAATAATGTAGTCTTCATATAGCAGAAGACTACAGGTAAGCTTGGAGGTATGCAGAGTAATAGACTATCAGGGAGATTCAATAAAAGTTCTTATAGTTTAAAATGGTGCTAATTTTGCCCCAACCAATCAGATCTTATTTAACATTTGTAAGCTTACATCTGATTGGTTGGGGCAAAATTTGCACCATTTTAAACAATAAGAACTTTTATTAAATAACCCTGTGTATATGCAATGTACTGGCTAGATGATAGTTTAGCATTCTCAGAGCATTTAAAAGTGAAACACCTTTTAATTTCAAGTGTTAGACATAACATTATTTTTTGCAGATCCAGTCAAGGTCTATCAGGCTGTACAGAAACCATCAACAGACATATATTTTTACATATGATGTACAGCATTTGCTTTGTATCCTTTTACAATTAAAAGGTGGACTGAGGTGCTCCAGAGTAAGTTCTTTTTTGTTTTTAATATGTATTTAGTATATCTCTGTAGATTGCTTCATTTAACTTCTTCTGGACCATGTTTAGTCTTCAGTTTCTGACAAAAAAATCAACCTCACAACATAAGACTGCCAAATAAATAAATAAACAAACACTGTTTTCTGAAAATATTATGGATGTAAAACTGATTAATCTTAACCTGGAGAATCAGAGGTTTGAGGGTTGTTTTTTTGGGGGGGAAACTCCATACAGGCGTCCTGTAAGGGAAGACTTCTATCTAGCCACTCTTCCATGAAGCTAAGATAGGTGTATTGTTTTAGTGATTGCTGTACTGCCATTTTATTGATCTATACACTGGTTCTATGCAGCTCAGCTAGCATAATTTTGACTTATAGACACAGAACCGCAGATATGGTTTTGGCAAGTCCATTAAACAGTTTTTTTTAAACAGCTGATATTGATTACATTACTGATATTATTACATATAGTTCTTCTTGATCTGAGGATCTTTACCTATTGCAATTTAGGAAAGGAAGATTTTTTTTCACCCCTATTTTGTTTTTCTTCTTTTCTTCCTTTGGATCAACTATTTAAGAAGGGCTCATAAATAGACAATTAATGTTGGACTGGATGGACTTATGTCTGTATTCAACCCCCAGTACTATGTATAGAGATATGTAACAGAGATTTAACAGTTTTGAGTTGAGATTTAACAAAGTTAATCTCTTTTCCCCCCACACCTTTCTATATATATATATATATAATTATATATATATATATATAATATATATATATTATACACAATATATAAAGTGTGGGATAATCTACAAAAAGCAACAGCATTAATCTGACCAGTTTATTTCCTATTAGGCACTGAGGGGTTTAAAAAATCTGTCTGGGGATTTAAACCTCATGCGCCGTGTTTCTAAAACAAGCGTTTTAGACAGCTGAGCCACCACAGCATATGCAAAGAATACAGGCACATTTAGAAACTTTATATTTTTTTAGGAATCATTAAAAAATGGCAGGAAAGACAGCTTATAAGCAGCTTTTAAGGTCTTATCAGGGACCATATTGGTGTGGAGACAACCTTATAAAAAATACATTATACATAGAAATAGTTAATACTGGGGTCAGGCGGCATGGCAATAGGTGCACATGCTTATAAGGCTCTTTGAAGACTACATGGGTTGCGAGTTGTACTGGCAACAATATGGAAACCTTTTTAGTTATAGAACATATGTCCCATATGTACGTAAATGCAACTTACTAGAGAAAAACCTTACAACATAAAGGTGTCCTGGGGAGAAAAGCTTTCACATTAGGATTAAAAAAATATATGTTAAGTTCTTCCTTAAAAAGTAATTTTACCTTAATTGCTCTTTTGGCTGGACAGTTAGCTGTGGTTGTTCTAAACTCCTTGCCTTAAAAACAATGGACACAATTGTGCTCTTGAGAACATTTAATGCAGCAGAAAGTTTCTGTTGCTCTCCCATTTATTAAGAATTCTTACAAAATTCTTACAAGGAAACTGACTGACCTTCATGATATTAAGTTTAAATGCTTTAGTGAGCCTATAAGTTTACCAGAACCTACAGAGAGCATGGAATACTGAGGCTATATATTAAACAAATTCCATAATTTGATACAAATCCTTAGCACTAGATATTTCTTAGGTACAATTACCTGTAACAACATTAGTCAAATGTTCTTCTTTCAAAGAAATTAGGGTATTTTCATTTAATGCAAACCACTGGTTTAAAACTGTATTTAAAAAATGTAAAAATCATTTCCAGATTTTTACATTTTGGAGGTACAGCATCATTCAAGCTATCTCAATAAACCATTAGCAATTGAAATTTGTTCCGATAGACGCATAGATAAAAAAAATGGTTCTTCTGTTCATGGTCTGTGGTCCACTGCTTCACTGATGCCTTTATGATTGCAGCCATCAATGCATCATTCCTCAATATAAATGGATAGATCTATTCCATTTAGTGCTAGCAAATCTATATCTCATTTTTATGTATCTCTGATTTCTATGTGTGGTTTCTAAAGAGTGTACTGGTTTACCACAGCCATCTATTACATTTGTTGTATATTAATGGGTCACTGTTTCAGCTACAAAACTTGCCCATTAATAAACAATATGAAAAAGCACAGAACGAAGCTACTGTTACACAAAAGTTATTTTCTTATAAATAAGAAATATAAGAACATAAGCATTAGTTGCATTAATTATACTTGAATATATATTTACTGTAGGTGTACTGTACACATGTCTATTATAGAAAAATGTGTAACACACCAGTCTAGTCTAAACACCAGCCAATAAAATCAATGATTTCTATAATTTTTGCTCTTAAGAAGCTGAAATTGCTTCCAAACCTGACTGCAATTTAATATTGATCTATGTAGAATGTGTAGCATGGGTCTACATTACATGATCCAGTATTATGTCCCAAGAAGATGTACCCAAGCCATAAAGAAACTCTTGTTAAAATATCACTCTTTTATTTTGATCATAAATTGATTAACATTAATCATTAATCATTAACATTATGTCTGCAACGGTATTTTACAATCCTAGCATAAATCACTGACCATGTTCTTTAAATACTGATACTGCATCGTATTTTACTACTATGTGGTATTGGTCCACTGACTACTGTCGTTGTTATTTTATGACCAGCAAAGAGCAGTAATTTACTGGCAACTAGCATGTCACGAAATAACGACTGCAGTAGTCAATGGATTACCAGTAATGATACTTTATAAATAAAAAGTTATTTCTGAATTTATCAATTTTTATGAATTTGATGAAATTCTATGAATTTATTTTTACAAATTTATTTACAAATAAGTTGTTGTGTACAATTCTTCATAATTAAATGAGGTAGAACACTGTACAAAACGAATTGAGAGTCGCACTCCAAAGATAAATGTCCAACTTGTATTAGTGACCACACATCATAAATACAATGTTTCTGGGGGTAAATGTGCCCCCTTCCTCAGGTGATGTCAGTACAACAGTGTCTCACAGTAAAATAGCGGTGCTCAAACACCTTCTGTGGGCGGTCCCTATCTTTTCATTGGTATTGGTTTAATAATAAAGTGCAAAGATACATTATATAAAGTGCAAATGTGCTATAGATAACAGTGCAATCTTATAATTAAATGAACATTATAATAAAATTTCTCATTATTTATTTATAACATTGCACTTTTATAGCACATTTGCACTTTATATAATGTATCTGTGCACTTTATTATTAAACCAATGAACAGCAAGGGACCGCCCACAGAAGGTGGCTCTAATGTTTGAGCACTCACATTTTACTGTGAGACATTGTTGCACCTGAGGAAAGGGGTCTAATTTTTAACGTGCATAAGAGGTGTGATTGAAACTGCCAGGGTAAGGTGTCAAAACAACATTGTACATGGCAGACAGTTGCGGTTGAACCCCCCAAACCTCTAGTTTCACCCATTGTGGCAAACCTTTACATGGAGGAAGTGGAAACACAGGCACTTTGTCACAAACTTACGTGCCGCTCCGGTCCCACGCCGCTCTGCACTTCCGAATGGGCGGCGTCGCAGACGTCATGATGTCACGACGCCGACACGATGGGTGGCGCGAGAGTTTAAAAGCTGGCGTCCTCCTGGACCCGATAGTAGCGTTAGCTACCCCTGGCTCCTTGTACTCACTTGCCTTGGATCCTGCTCCTCTCCTGCTCCAACTGCTTACCTTTCCTGCTCCAGAGACTACCTGTTTCCAGCCTACAGTTCCCAGCAGCACCTTGATCCTGTTTCCAGCCTACAGTTCCCAGCAGCACCTTGTTCCAGCATTCAGCCTACAGTTCCCAGCAGCACCTGATCCAGGAGCATTCACCTACAGTTCCCAGCAGCACTTGATCCTGTTTCCAGCCTACAGTTCCCAGCAGCACCTTGTTCCAGCATTCAGCTACAGTTCCCAGACACACCTTGTTCCTGTTTCCAGCCTACAGCTCCCAGCAGACCTTGTTCCAGCATCCAGCCTACAGTTCCCAGCAGCCTCTGTATCCTGCATTTTCGGACTATCTGCCTCCTCCTAAAAGCGTACTGTAGTACCCCGGCCGTCCGGCCATTTATTACAGTACTATCGGGCCATGGAAACGCTGAGGGGGCTATGGCAGAGTTGAGTAAAACTCCCCAAACTTGTTCAAACGCATAGACATGTTGAACACCATCAGGGCCAGTTGGCTCAGTTCATGGATACCTTGCTGTCCGGCTACCCCCAGCTTCTGCTCAGCTCCGGGTTTACGCTGCTCCCTTCTACGCCCGGATCCGGTGTCCTTCTCTTTGGAGAGAGCCCCGCATACCTCCACCCTCCAGTTAGTTGATGTAATGCCCAAGCTGCCGTGGATTCATTAATCAGTGCCGAATCCAATTTGAGCTTCAACCATCTCAATTTGCATCAGATCGTGAAGGGTTGGTTACATCATCGCTTTGTTGGAGGGCAATGCTCGGCCTGGGCTTCTCCTATGGGAAAAAGACGATCCTCTAGTCAATAATGTTGCCGACTTCCTGAGGATGTTTCGCAAGGTCTTCGATGCCCCAGGAAGAACCTCTGCCCCTCTCCCGTTTGATGCAGCTCCGCCAAGGGTCTTGTTTCATGGGTCATATGCAATTGAATTTCGTTACCCTTGCCGCGGAGACTTCTTGGAACAATGAGGCACTTACAGCAGTTTTTGGCAGGGACTCTCTGATCGCCTCAAGGATGAATTAGTATCTAGAGAGTTACCTGTCCCTTTGGAAGACTAGATTACACTATGCATCCAGATTGATACCGTCGTGAACGGCAGAGCAGAAAGGTCTGCAGCTCTTCCAGCTTCCCTAAGACCTTTCCTGGGCCTGCTCAGACCTTTCCGCAACCTATATCTTCTGTTGAAGAGCCGATGCAAATTGGCGGCACTCATCTGTCTCCTGAGGAAAAGTCACGCCGACGTACTAATGGACTTTGTCTCTATTGTGCTGGGCAAGGACATTTTGTAAGAAATTGCCCCCAGAGTCGGGAAACTCCATGCCCTAGAAGTTAGGAGGAGCTCCTTCTAGGCATGCTAAGTCTCCTGCCAAATTTGAACACTGAAACTCTTTCTACCAGAACTATCACCTTTAATGATAAAACTTTTTCCTCCCAGGCCTTTGTCGATTCCGGTGCAGTGGAAACTTCATTGATCCTACCTATGCAGCACAATGGGGCTTTCTCTCCTTCAATTGCAACAACCTCTTCGAGTTCTGGCTATGACATAACCTTTGGCTTTTGAATTCATTCCAATCTACATACGAAGTTCTATTTCACATTGGCATATTTCACCAAGAACGTTTGTCTTTCTTGTCATCCAAAGCCCTTCCGCTCCCCTGAATTTTCGGACTTCCATGGCTCAGATTATATAACCCTGGTCTAACAATGAACTCAAGTCTTGGAGTCCGTTCTGTTTTGAAAATTGCCTTTCCACTCATTGCACCACCATTACCTGTG
The DNA here is from genome assembly GCA_019447015.1 of Hymenochirus boettgeri. Lineage (NCBI taxonomy): Eukaryota > Metazoa > Chordata > Amphibia > Anura > Pipidae > Hymenochirus > Hymenochirus boettgeri. The sequence continues at coordinate 94,204,885 of CM033477.1, forward strand.
AAAAGAAATCTGAGAAAAACCTCCCTAATTGTTATCATGATTTTTCTGATGTTTTTTGTAAAAAGCGGACTGAGAAGCTACCACCGCACCGATCCTACGTTCTTCTGTCGGGTACTATGCCTCCTCAGGGACGCACATACCCACTGTCTCCTTCGGAAGCTCAGCCATGAAAGAGTACATTACGGAACATTTGTCTAGGGGTTCCATACAACCTTCCTTCCCCTGCTGGTATGGGTTCTTTTTTGTTGGAAAAAAAGACGGAGTATTACGACCGCATCGACTACCGTGGATAAAAAAAAGTCGATATCCTCTTCTCTCATCTCTGAACTGTTTGACCAGATAAAAGGGGCTAAAATATTACAAAATGGATCTTCGGGGGGCATACAATCTGATTCGTATAAGCAAAGGTGACGAGTGGAAAACAGCCTTTAACACTAGGGACGGTCACTACGAATATCTCGTTATGCCCTTTGGCCTTTGTAATGCTCCAGCAGTGTTCCAAGAATTCGTGAATGACGTTTTCGGGATATTGTTGGGAATCTCTGAGTCGTATATCTCGATGACATTTAATCTTTTACAAGATCTGCCCACACCGTCTCCATGTTAAACAAGTGTTACTATGTTTGAGAGAGAATAGCCTCTATGCCAAACTTGAAAAATGTCTGTTTGAGTGTTCGCAAGTACCCTTTCTGGGCTACATCGTATTTGCACAAGGCTTCCAGATGGATCGTGAAAGTTCGGCCATCCAAGATTGGTCTCTTCCGATGGGAACCAAAGCTACCATCTCGACGGAGTATGCTCAACTATTATTTTGAACTCTTCCGCTTTCATGGACTCCCTTCTGAAATAGTATCTGACAGAGGGTACTCAATTTGTTTCCAAATTTTGGAGAGCACTTTGTAAATCATGAACATCAAGTTACAATTTTCTTGCTTACCACCCACAGTCCAAGGGTCTACTGAACGCACTAACCAGTCTTGGAACAATATCTTCGTTGTTACATTTCCTATACTCAGGATGATTGGGCCGACCTTTGCCTTGGGCTGAGTTTGCCCATAACAATTCACTCATGTTCTACTGGGAAATTCCTTTTTTATGTGTTTTGGGACGAATCCTAGATGTTTTCTTCAAGATTTTCTTTTCACGCAAGTACCCACTGCCAATGACTCGGCGGCCCAGATGACCGCTATCTGGGATGCTAAGAGATCAGCCTTCAGAAATCTGCTTTGGTACAAAAAACTGCAGCAGATAGGAGACGTAGAGAACCCCAGCTTATTATGTTGGAGATAAAGTGTGGCTCTCCTCTGTCATATTAACCTATGGGTTCCTTCCTCCAAACTGGGACCCAAATTTATTGGTCTTTTTCCTATTTTGGAATTAATGGTCCAGTGGCTGTTCGCCTCCAATTCCTTCCAGCATGCGGATTCCTAACTGTTTCATATTTCCCTAATCAAGCCACTATGCTCTAATCAGTATTCCACATCTTTACTACCTCCCGTTCCAATTTCCGTTGATGGTCAGCAGGAGTTTGAGGTCAAGAAGATCTTGGACTCTAGATTCTGGAGGTGGTCTCTTCAGTATTTGGTCCACTGGAAAGGTTTTGGTCCAGAAGAAAGAGCTTGGATTAAACATTCTGATTTGCACGCTCCTCGTCTAGTGTCAAGGCCATTTATGTAAAAAAAAGATAAATAGAGGGGGGGGTCGACACCAACTGTCTGCCATGTACAATGCTGTTTTGACACCTTACCGTGGGCAGTTTCAATAACAGCCTCAATGCATCCACACCTTGCACTAGGTCCTTAACACCTGGCTGTCATATGCTAATTGGGACTGTCCAGGGTACTTAATTGCCAACAAAGTATTGTACAAGTCATTCTGAAAGAGAAAGCCAGTCGGATGACTAGCAAAACTATAAGTCCAGTTAATCTAATTGAATACATTAATAATGATATACCGTATATACTCGAGTATAACCGAGTTTTTCAGGCTGAAATATCAGCTGAACACGGACTCGGTTTATACTCGAGTCACTCACCATTGAAGTAGGTCCTCTCCATTCGGCAGCAGTGTCCTCTCCATTCCGGCAGCCGCACGATCAGTCCATGTACTGGCGCGCCGGCCGACATCATGCCCGGCGCCATTAGTGACGTCAGCCGGCGCGCCAGTACATGGACTGATCTGCGGCTGCCGGAATGGAGAGGACGCTGCTGCCGGAATGGAGAGGACCTTACCAGCACACAGTCCCAGGAGCCCTTGGATGGAGGAGAGCCCACAGATCCTGGATGAAGAGAGCACCAGGTACAAACTTAACTGGGTTTGAGGACGAGGGTGGCATTCAAGATGTTTGGAAACTACAACTCCCAGCATGCTTTATTAGCTGGGAGTTGTAGTTTCCAAACATCTTGAATGCCAAGTGAGGGGTGCATTCAAGATATTTGGAAACTACCACTCCCAGCTAATAAAGCATGCTGGGAGTTGTAGTTTCCAAACATCTTGAATGCCAAGTGAGGGTGGCATTCAAGATGTTTGGAAACTACAACTCCCAGCATGCTTTTAGCTGGGAGTTGTAGTTTCAAAACATCTTGAATGCCAAGTTTCTACCCTCGGTTATACTCGAGTCAACAACTTTTATTTTTATTAGGTGAAATTGGGTACCTCGGTTTATACTCGGGTCGGTTTATACTCGAGTATATACGGTAATTGATATTATCTTTATATAAAACTACAATAAAGGAGAATAAAAATGGTGGTACTCACATCTTTGCTTGCTTTGTCATTAAATAATATTTAGTAAGTGCTCCTAATTGCCCCCATCCTCCAACCCACTGCTCTGCTTCCACATCCCCCTCCCCTTTCTTTATTTTCTCTGCAGATTCTATTAATTGTTGCAGAAAGTGTGCTGGCAGGCAGACAAAGATCCTAGTAAGAGGTCAGAGATGGGACATATTATAATTTCTGCTTGGAGTGACAGGTCTTCCTGAAATGCTGTGATTTCAAATGAAGATTTCTCAGGATGTTACAGCTCAGATTTAAAATCCGAAAAAGTTTTAAAATACGGTAGTGGTATCTTGCTCTTATAAGTTACCATATATAGGTACTATTTGTGAAAATTAAATTTTCAGTAAAGATACCCTTTTTTTGAGTTAAGATACCCTTTAAACAAATAGAAGACAGGCCCTACTCTTACCCACAGTCTTGTGTGAAAAGCTAAAGATGCAAGAAAAAAAAAAAGAAAAATGCATAGAAGGGTGTGTGGTGCCATGAGATTTGACTTAGAAACTGAAATATTGGATATCAGTTTTCTCTTTTCCCAGTTACCTTGGCAGCCAATTCACCAACAATGACCATACCTCTAAACAAAAAGCTGCACTCGGACAAACCCTTTATTAGTAACCTGTTATTGAGTCTCAGACCTCCAAGTCTTGTAAGGCTTGGGTGGGCAGTGGAGTTTTCTGTTTGGAAAATAAATTACACGGATGACCAGAAATGCGGCTTAGGGTGATCCCATGTTTATTGTGCAGATCATGACTACTGCTTGTATAGGATTCATATTGACATTTCTGTATGGGACATGGGCAGGCTAAATATAGGCTCTGTCCACATCCTGGCCAGCTCCTAAGTTTGTAGGGGTCATTTAAAGCAAAAAAGCATATGAGTGAGGAAAAAATAATAAGCTTATGATTCAAATAAACAAAACAAAAGTAGAAGGGAAGGGTGTTAGTTAAATGGCGCCATGAGAAATAACTGGGAAACCAAAATCATTGCTATTTTTTCTGCTTTTCACAGTTATCTTGGCAGCCCCATCACCAACAGGGATATACACAAGAAAGTGTAAAAAACAAATACAGAAGGAGATGTCAGGTTTAACACAGAGGAAAGAGGGAAGTGTAGCTGTCGCTGACTAATCACCTAACTAATTGTAACCAGCTAGATTTTTTTTTTTATAAACCCTAAATATCACATAGAGTCTTTTGGTACTGCTGACCGACAAGTTACTAGTAAGGGCACTAACTGTTCCAGTAGCCTGAATGCAAATTTGATTATTAAATCTCCTTTTGTATAAACCCATCCCTGACTTTTCAGAGAATGAATCAACTTCTCAGGCTTCCTGTTGTGACAATAGAACAATTATAATATAAAGGCCCATACACCCAGTGCACACGTGCAACGAACGGCTATTCAGTTGGTCTAGTTGACCTATTCGGCAAGCAGATTAACAAGGCTCGATCACGCGCCCATATGCGAAATGATTGTCAAACAAAACATCTGTTTGTAACACGTGCATCAACTGTCGGATAAAATGGAAGGCTAATCAACATGAGAGTTGCAGACTTCATATAAATTTCCTTCAGTGGACATAAGGATATAAAATAGGTGATCTGTGATTCACCAATAAACAGAAATCCAAAATTGTTTTCTAGACTGCTTTCATGAAAGGATCAATAATATTGATTTTTTTATTGCATAATATTTGTCTTTGCCTGTTGGAATATAAAAGTGATATTCAGAGGCCATCAAAGGTTCAAAATCTGACACCTCTAAATAACAACACGGTGATAAGCTACTACAAGATCTGTTTTAATGTCATAAAATTATTTATCATGTTCACTTGTGTGTAAAGATCTTCTGAATAGATTTGAATATTTTACATTAAAGGAACCCAAAGAAACAGGCTTCTAAGAAGCCACATGCTGAATGATTTATTACAGAAGTGTCTTGCAAAAACATGTGGGTATCCAGACAAATAGTGCCACCATCACATTCAGCTATAAATTGAAAATCATTATTTTAGTCTTTAAATCTCCAGTTTGCTGCCCCTCTAGCAGACATCCTCAAGGTAGAGCCGTCGGTCATGGTCATGACAGATAACATACTGACCAATTACTGCAGGAGCACTTTGAGGCAATGAACAGGAGCTAATAACTTCTTTTTCGATTTTTTTTGTATTACAATCTTGGGGCTGGGGTGTGCTTTACTTGTACACAAAAATGTATGTTGTGGGAAGATATGCCCCTTGAATTCTATATTTTAGGCTTAAAACACTTGTACTTACTCATTTTCATCATTGTTGCTAATTCTCCAGTTTTAACAGTAATGTGTGGTGACGGACATTTCTAGCCATCTTGGTGCCCAAGGCATGCTAGCACGTGTGATTTTGGTAGTTTTCCCTTATTAGAGCGCATCAAAAATGGTGCTCCGATAAGTGGATCACAGCGAGGCGGACACCAACAGAGGCGATGTGGCCCCTCCCCATAGGTCAAAACTATTATGCGCTTTTAAAAGCGTTATCAGATCGCAACCCCTTGCACTTAGAATCACAGTAGTGTAGCCTAGCCCTCCAAGAGTAATGCTATAACCACTTTCCAAATGTGTGAAGTCACTTCAGATTACATTGTTTCTTCTTATCATGATGAGCTCACAGAAAATCAAACCAAGCAAGCAGATAAGATAAAAATTTATACTGTTTACATGCTTGAAACAAATTAAATTGCATGCTAAGCTTAACATTTCACCTCAGTTTGCCAGTCTAGCCTACGTAGAACAACTAGCTGGATCATTCCCCTGATATTTCCCTCCATAGACATAGACCTCCGTAGAGTCTCCATAGCTTCTCGATTTGATTTCACCAAAAGGCTTTCCCCATTTACAGCAACTAGTTGGTCATTTACTCTAAGGCGACCATCCTGCAAAATAAACAAAAATTATTAAAAAACAAAAAAAACACCCATTATACAACTGTAACTTGGAGAGACTGCAGCTAGAAGCATGATCCTGGAGTTATTTTAAATAAAGTAGTGTGCTCTTTTTAATAAAGGCCCCTTGTAAGGAGACCATGGTTCCCCTTAAGTGAAAATGGTATACCCTTATGCTTTACTTTTTAGTAAAAGGGAAACTAAAGTGCAAAAACTAAACTAAACTCCCTTACTTGCAGGTGAGCACATTAAATGCTAGGATTGTATATGTAAGTAAAGGCAGACAATAGCCATTAGAAAACAATGTCTTTTTTCCAGGTGATGTGATAAATTTGCATGAATGAACACACTAACTAGACCTGGAAAAGCTGAGCTTTTGAAACTGACAGAAAACACTTTAGTTTTAATTTAGAATGGTCGGGTATATTCAATATTAAAAGTGAAACATAAAGGCAAAGTTTATATTCTAAAAAGAAAGAAAGAAAAGAATAAATGCAAACTCAGCAAAACAAAGAACAATAAAATCCTAATGTGTGGCTAAAGTCACAAAGATAATCAACTATTTAAAATAAGCTTTTTTTAATGTAATTTTGCTGCGAACTTCACAACAGTGTTTTCATGTATTTTCTAGCAACTTTTTGGTGCTTATTTACAAATAACTGAATTGGCAATTCGCTGTGACCATTGCTTTCCCAGTGTAAACTGTACAGTTCATCACACTCTACACTGATCTAATTTGAGTTCTGCTATATTGCATTTTTTAATGAAGTTTAAGGGAGCAGAACACCATTTGTTTAAATGAGCATCGAATGGTATTGGAAATATATTCATTCATTTAAAAGCTTATGAATAGAACTATGAAAATAAATGTTCACTTACAGATTTGTGCTTTGTCAGGCTGTCTAGAAAGTCAATACTCAAGCCCTGCCAACAGCCTGAATAAATCACTTTTTTTCAGACCTAACGTGAAGATGACCGTACTTAATTAAAACTATGAGACCATGATAGTACATCATAAATGTGCTATTAAACCTGCCCCGTTACTAATCCATTTCTGCAGAAAGTCAGATTCCCACTAATGATCATATAAAAGGAGCAGTGTGAGTGCATTCTATATAATGTTTGAACTGCTACAAAATCATCTCAAAAACATTTTTTGAAAAAAATTACTTCAATAATGGTGGTAAGTAGATTTAGGAGCACATTTGAGCAGTAAGATCCTTAAGAGGTCGAGGTTTTAGGGGGAAAATTAGGTTAGATTTAAATGTTTGTTTGGGGGGGTGGACATTTCCTTTAAAGATCTGGCTACACACAACCCCGAGCGTTCTCTGGAACGGACACATTCTCTTCAGCTGTGGCTGACTCCCTATACTTTAGTGCAGGGAGCCAACTGTGAACATGGGTAATATTCAGTGAGGTATGAGCATTCCAGAGCCAGAAGCAATATATTAGATGTGTTTGTGAGAGGATTTCTTCCTTCTCCAACAAAATGTGTTCTATATGCAATTCAAATAGTGCATATGCACAGGGTATTTGTTAAAAGCTCTGTGTTTAAATGCAATGTTATATTAAAATTCTTCTAAATAACTATGGTCCTGCTGATACCAATCAACGGCATTACAAGAAATTAGCACTGTATCAAAGTATTCTGGCAATATGTGGTACAGAAGAACTCAACCTACACATGGACACATTCATACAGAGGCCTACTTTGCCAATGCCATGGATCACAAAGAACTAGGGGGCATTTCTAAAAGAGACACAAATAGCCCTGGCCTCATGAACATCCAAAAACCGGAGGGGATGAGCCTCCCAGAAATCCGCTGTGGCAGTGTATTGGCGAGTATAAGTTTGCCAGTTTGCCTTTTAACCAGTCTTAGATGGCCAGTTTCACCAGTGACACTTTTCACCAGTGTTTGCTAATTTCCAGTCATTTAACCAGTATCAGAGGCTTATTTAATAAGAGGTGCACATTTTGCTTATCTTTTTAATCTGCAGCAACCAAACAGATTCTAACTTTAGTAGACCTGTTAGGTATGATCTGATTGGTTGCTGCAAATTAACAGCACAGGCAAATATTTGCCCCTCTAATTAAATATATCTGTTAGTTTGCCACTTTCCCAGTGGCAGTTTTTCCAGTTATTTACCAGTTTGTTTGCCAATTATTTAATCAGCCAGTTTGGTTAAATGACTAGCAAATGGCAAAAGTGCTGATTAAATAATTGGCAAACAAACTGGTAAATAAATGAAAGAACTGCCACTGGTTAAATGGCTGGAAAATGTCAATGTCAGTTTTTCCAGTTATTTTACCCGTGTCAGTGTTGCCAGTTATTTCATCTCATGCCAACTAATACACCAATCTGATTGGCTGCTGAAAAATTAACAGCACAGGTTAAATATTTGCACCTCTAATTAAATAAATCTGTTAGTTTGACACTTTCCCAGTTATTTACAAGTTTGATTGCCAATTATTTAATCAGCCAGTTTGGTTAAATGGCTGGCAAATGTCAATCAGGCTGATTAAATATTTGGCAAACAAACTGGTAAATAACTGATAGAACTGCCACTGGTTAAATGGCTGGCAAATGTCAGTGTCAGTTTTTCCAGTTATTTTACCCGTGTCAGTGTTGCCAGTTATTTCTTCTCATTTTGCCAACTAATGCACCAAATCTGTTTTCTAGACATTTGGACAGTCTGATATATTTGACCAGTCTCGGTTTTTCGGTTGTTTTACTAGTCACATTAAATCAACCACTTCACCATCTGTTTGGCAGTTATTTAATCAGTTGTATTTTACAACCATTCGATGTGTCTGTTTTCCAACCATTTTAACAGTTTTTTCCAGTGTAATAAAAACAGAAATAAGGTCCTGCTACTAGTATATTGGACTATAGTCATCCCGAACAAGACTGAACCGAAACTGATCTGTAGGACGCACGTACATAGACGCGCTCCCTATGTTCCTTCCTCTTCCGGACGCATCTGACTGACTGCTCTGCAAGTAAGTAACTTGACCCGAGTTATAAGCGGAAGTTAGATTTTTAGACATATTTCTAAACCTGAAAACCTCGGCTTATACTGTATATACACAGACAGTCCAAAAACATCAAAATAAATAAGTAGCACTTACTCTGATAAAGTGTTTTCCACCAGTGTTTTCTCGACTCTCCCCGTTTTTACTTACATACATTTGTACTATTGTACACGAACACTATTGCACTGCAGAAGGAAGAGATCTGGACTACAGTGGATTTTCATCCATAGATTTTACTTGATGTGTTTTCGGACAATCAGTATATATATGCATCCAAACAAAGTTTTATAGATTTCTTCCGAGCTCTGATTTTTTTTACATATTACAATTATACTTGTGAAGGTTCTCATTCATCCAGGTCATGGTATATCTGTTGTATTCAGTTAGATCAACTGGAATTAAAGAACTAAACTTTAACTCCAGTTGATCTAACGGAATACAACAGATATATTACAATTATTTTTTAAAGGGGAACTGTGGTCTCCAAACAAGTGAAGATGAATAAAAGGCCAGATTCCTACCTTTAAAACGAGCCATCAACCACCTCTCTACGTGCTCCACATCCCAAGATATAAAGAAATGACTGACCAGAAAGTTAATGGGTGGGAGGCTGACATGTGACATTCCTAAGACTTCTTCCCCACTATGAAACATAGTGGGAAACATTTCCACAGAGTTTCCTGTAGGGGGGGGGTCTTAGTGGCCCACGGCACCCACAAGTGGGCAGGACGTATGCACACACGAGTGGGCGGGGCTTATGTACCCATGAGTGGGCGTGACTTATGCACCTGCGAGTGGGCATGGCACCCATGGGTGGGTGGGACCACATGGGGCTGTAAAAGAATGGGCCAAGGGGGGTCTGCAACTGGAGGAACCATGGGGTCCATGAGTGGAAGGGACATGGGGGGCTGCAAAGGGGAGGAGGAGACACAGGACAGATTGATTGACATGGTTTCAGAGCAGGAAGTGCAGGGGACCTGGTGATTCTACTGCCATATCACACACAAAAATGTACATATCTTCAAAATGATGCAAAATAAACATTGAAAATAAATTGCAAAAATTCTCAGGAGAGCAATTCCTATCAATTTACCTAAAGTCATTTTTGGACCACAGTTAATAAATTTACTAGTAGCTGGACCTTATTTCTGTTTTTATTACATTGTCGAGTAGAGGTGTTACATTTGTTCTAAGGCCATACTACGATCTGTTAACGTATTGGGCCCTGTTCCTTGGGCCCAACCTACTCTTTGTGAGTTTGGGGTTGATCCTTTTTCTTGTAGTTTTTTTTTCCAGCCATGTTACTGGTCTGTAACAGATTTCACGAGTTTTAGTTTTCTAGCCATTTGTCCAGTCCATGTTTTCCAGCCATTTATCTAATTTCACCAGTCTCCCTTAACAGCCAATTCACCACTTTATTGGGGCAATGTATAAACAGCCAGTATCACTCTCTATTGCCCCCTTAAGGCAATGCACCAAGCCAATAGTGGCTCTCTATACATTGAGAGTGGGCTTAACACATTTAAATCTAAAGACATAACGTCCTTAAAGGGCATGTCCACCCCAAAATTTAACTTTTGATATGTGGTAGGGCATGCTCCCCCAGCCCCAACCGCATTAATATAATTGTTAGAAAGTCCCACGATTCTTACTTACCTGCCCTCTCTCCCCTGCTGCAGTGTTCAGGCCCTCTGCTTGCATGGAATTGAAAGCAGGGGGCGGGACCGGCAGCCGAGTCCGTGATTGGCTGAGAGGCAGGGAGGGCTGCACTGAGCATGCCTCAACCTTGATGAGGTTGAGGAAGTCTCAGGCACAGCATGAGTCACACACTGCTCCTACACAGCAGTTTCCTGGACTTTGGAGGGGCACAGCAGGGGAACTATTTTGAGCAGGAATGTAAGGTAAGGATTGTTTTAAACTACTTGATGTGGCCAGTAAGGGGTTAAATTTTAGTTTTGGGGGTGGACATGCCCTTTAAGAGACATTATCAGCTCGGTACAGCGGTGACCACCATTATTTCTCTCTTAAAGCCACATTAAATCTTGGTACATCAGTTAATGCGGTTTAAGCCAGAAATAGCTGATAGCGCTCTCTGTATATTGCCCCATATCTTTGTCAGTCATTTCACCAGTCACAATTTGCCAGTCATTCTACTGGCCTCTGCCAGCCATTTTACCAGTCCCAGTTTTCCAGCCATTTTAAAAATCTCTTCCATTCATTTCATCAGTCTCAGTTTTCCACCCAGTTCACCAGTCTTAGTAAGAAGTAAGAGTAAGAAGGGGTAGTTGAAAAAAATTAAAAAGGAAAAGGGGAAGAGATTGGTAAAAAGATAAAAAGAACAAGGCAAAAAGACAAAAAATAAGAAATACAAAACAAAATAAGAAGAATAATGAAAATCAAAGAGAAAATGTAAGAAATGCATAGAACAGAACAAAAAAGGAATAATAAATAAAAATTTGTGCAAACGGAAAGAAGGAAAGCAGAAAAATAGATATCATTAAGAGGAGAAATAAAAATGGTAATAAAAACAATTTGGGGAAGGGGAAGAAAATGAAATCAAAGAAGGAATAATATCCAGCTAGGTGTTGTTGGTAATGATGTGTCTAAAGATGTCCCTACAATTGTTTTTTCAACGAAGTGGCTGTAGTTTGCTTGGAAAGGGGCACTACATGATGGTTGGCCCAGGGGCCCAAAATGTGATCTATCGCTGAACATACAGCTTTGATGAACAATTAGAAAGGAAACCATTATTTATTTGTATGCAATTTGTTCCTTAGCTCACAATTCTTTAATAATAAAAATGTGGTATTTGAATCCAGCAACAGAATGTAAAATATTTATTTTATTTGTCATTGAACATTGTAAACACTTTACAAATTAATATTGCTGATAGAGAAAGAAAAAAAAAGAAAAGGAATAAAACAAGGATATTTTGTAGAAACCAACATTATTAACAAAATGTGTATACACAAACACTGGTATTTCAGTGAATCACAAATTAAAAATGAAATGGTCAAAAAGTTAGGGTCAATGAAGCCGAAATGCTTCTATAAATATCAGAAGGTCTGAAGCACCCTGTGGATTATGGTTAATGGGGGAGATTACACTTAAGTCAACATTAACAAAATAGATGGTACATATATGAAGAGGATCAAGCATCAGTGTGAATAATTTGTAGAGCATATTTAGGCATGTCCAGCTGGGACACTTTTAAAAGGCTATTTGGCTGAGAGCCAAGTGACCAATGATCTCAACATTAATTTTTAACCACCACGAAATCAATTGCTTACAGTGTGTAAATTGGTTTATTGTAGTTTGTATTTAATATTATACTGTTTTTTTCTATTGAAAAAGCTTTGCACCAAGTACTATTCTACTATACATAGAGAACATATATCTTCACAAGCCATTTAATTCTGATGCGGTTCTCAAATTGACTCAGTAACTGTGTAATCTCAACCGCGTAACCTTCACGGCGGCCTTTTTCCCACGCACATGCACGGAACTCACAGGCATCACTGTTTGAGGCTCAAGCAGGAGAGTGCACAGAACTCACAGGCATTACTGTTTGAGGTTCAAGCAGGAGAAAGCAGAGGTAATCTCAGAGGGGCGGAGCACACTTAACATTAGCAACAAAGTAACAAGATTTCAGCAAATCCAAGGCACAAAGATAGGTCTAGAGGGGCATAGGTATAAAAAAAAAAAAAAAATATGGCAACAGTATTTTTAAAGCTGCAGCTTCCAAATGAATATAACTTGATTTTACAGTGCACTTTTTTCAGGATGAAGATACCCTTTAAACTATCATTCCAACTAAGTACAAAAGCTAAACGAATAATGTTTCGCCTTTGGCAAAAGGAGTTTGACTTTCCATGCAAGGAATGTAACAGAAGAGTTAGAAGGCCTAATCAATATATCTAAACTGGGTTTTTAGAGCTTGATTAAAACTCATATTTTGATGGTTTGTTTAATGGTTTATCATGGAATTAACAGTGGTCAAGCAGTTTCCAGACAAACCTGCAGAAAGTTGCTCCAAACAGTAATTTTATGCAGAATATAAATACAACTTTTTGACATCATAGATTTGATCACAAAGACAAGTTGAATCAAGGAACTGAATAGAAAAACAGACCAACAACTTCTTGTCACTTAACAAGAAGTAACAACAATAATCAGAATATCGTATAAGGGCTAGGCATTGCAATCCTTTAATGTGTGAAAATCGTAGAGGGGTAAATGTCAATATGCGTGGCCACACTGCATGCAGATTTTTGTGGATCACATGTGCTCTATGACTACATGACTACTGTACAAATCGCAGAGCAAGGGGATGGTAACACTTTTCATGCGTCCAGTCCAGTGGGGCCTCAGCCTAAAACTAAATAAAGACTGAAAGGATCCTTATATCAAGGTTATTCAATAAAAGTTGTTAAAATAGTGCTAATTTTGCCCCAACCAATCAGATCTTGGCTTTCAAATGTTAAATAAGATCTGATTGGTTGGGGCAAAATTAGCACCATTTTAAACAATAAGAACTTTTATTGAATCTCCCTGTATGAATCAACCAGTCCCTTTATATATATCTTTGGTGCAAAGCCTGTAAGAGAGGTGCCAGCTCACCTTAATATTAGGCAGCACTAATATGCATATTTCTTTTTTGCTTTATTGCTTCAATCCAATCAATAGGTAATTTATTGTCTCACACCGAACTGTTCACACAGCAACGTTTCAGGGTATCCGTCCCTTTATATACCCTAAGGACTTAACAAGTTAAGGCTACAGTTAGGACACAGGATCAGAGTGGGGTTTTTTTCCAAAAAAAAAGGTTTTGAAGGTTCTCATTCTTGGTATATCTGTATTCAATTAGATCAACTGGACATGAAGTTTAGTTCATGAAGACGTTTCGCTAGTCATCCAACTGGCTTTCTCAATTCAGAATGACTTGTACAACAATCTGTGGCAATTATGTACCCTGGAAAATCCCAATTAGCATATCACAGTCAGGTGTTAAGAACTAAACTTCAAGTCCAGCTGATCTAATTGAAGACAACAGATATATCCAAAAAGAAGGGTATTTTTCCCTGTTATTCCTGTGTTCAATGTAAATACGTAAATAAAATCAGTCAATTTAAGGCATCCTTAACAGGGGAAGTTATTAGTATACAGGGATTATATACCTGCAATACCGATTTCTGCATCTATCTCTTATGTTGTCTGTTTAGGATGTATTATGTTGGGGAAACGACCCAACAAATCAAGGTTCGTATTTCCCAGCATAGGTCTCATATAATAACTAAACAGAAAATGTTACCACACACAACACTACTGTGAGGAGGGATTAAATTCCACAGATATTAAGTTTTTGGTCTAGGAGCATATCCCAAAACTAGAAAGGGGAGGGGATAGGGTAAGAAGAAGTTAAAACCAAGACTTTAAACCAAGGTTTAAACCGAGACTATAATTTATACAGTATTTGTTTCTGTAATCTGTTTCTGTAATCTAATTGCTGTTTTGTCATGCTAGTAAGATATATAACTCATGTGGTGGAGTCTACAGGGATGCATCCCTTTAAGGAACACCCTCTTGCTATTGGACAATATGCCATGTTGAATACCATGTTTTAAATTCACAGCATTATAAAGGGGCAGATACCCTGAAAGTTGCTGTGTGAGATAATAAATATCCAGTTGATTGGATTGACTTTGGTGTGCTGTGGGCTTGAGAATGGCCCTTTGTACGTCCGAAAGGCGCCGACTTGATATCTGTCTAATAAAAGTTAGTTCACAAGTCCCATATATATATATATATATATTTGCCCAGATGCAGTCGACTCCAATATTCCAAAGAGCAAGATATGTTTTATAAATATTACACTCCTTTTTGAGAGAGTGACATTTCAGGGGCAGAAAGATGCTTTTCATTGTCCTTGGTATAGAAGATGAGTTTATTTTTACAGAATACTAAATAAGAAGGCAGTTTCCAAGAATTTAACATAGGATCCGTTTTGATTGATGCTGTGGCAAGTCTTTTAACATAGACTATAAATTTGCAGTTGTATAGTGTAATGGCAGGATTGCTTGACTCAGCATGCTGGCACTAGATGGAGAGCATTAACATAAACAGAATGCTAATGTTTCACAAAGAAATGCCAAAATCTGCTGAGATACAAAGATACTAATGAAAACAGTAGAAATATGCACAATGAAATACGTAGTAGGAAGAGTGTTAGGGGTTGCCTTTGTCAAGCAGCAAGGTGGACTTCTCACTCTTTTTTTTCAGCTGCTGCAAAGCACTATTGCAATGTAATTTATTTAATTTAATCACAAGAGAAAAACAAAGCAACAAATGTGGAGTGATGTACACCCTTAACACACCAAAATGCTGCATATTTATATTGCTGTACATAGAAAATCTTTTAACTATATCATAGCAGTATATACTATAAAACATTGGGCTACAATCAGCAGGAAAAACCTTGTGTGATCACACAAGGTTATACTTACAAGAAAAAAAGTAAATTACGCAAGTGTTAGATCAGAAGATGGAACAATCAGTTCCCTTTTGGTACCAGCAATACCAAGTACCATTACAATTACCATAAGCAAAAAAAAAAAGCATACCAGTAAGCTTTACACAGTATAATATATGTTACTGGACATAACAAATGCTAGGGTTAATTTAGGACATAAAAAACATTAGGGTTATTTCAGGCTAGCAAAATAATGCTACAGCCCACTGCACTGGTATATTAGATGAGGTAAAATACCAAATAATACAGCTAGTTGCTTTTCACTGATGTACAGTATGTTGCCTCACATATTGTAAGTGATTATGATTGGGGCTCTGACAGTCAACTTTAAATCTGAACACTTAAAATTTGTGAATTATAAAGGATGTTGTACCTAAGATTCATACAGGTAGCAAATTCCATACCTTAAAAGCTGCTCCTCCATTGATAATCGATTTTATAAAGATACCAAGATCTGCTCCAGTTTCTCTGGATTTGTTTCCTTTCAGACTTATGCCTAGTCCAGCAGAACCAGAATCATTCAGTGGTATTTCAAATGTCATTTGTGCAGTGTTATCCGGCGGAAAAATTATATTTTCTGACTCTCCCTTCTGTAAATAAAACATATTGTGTTAATGTGATAAACAACTGATTCCCCTACATAAATAGCCCAAATTCACATACTAATCTAAAAATTAGAGATAATCCAGAATTTGAGAGTATAATAAAGAAAAACATTGGGTTTTTATTTAAGGACAATTACACTGTAAAAATTAACTTTTTAAAAACCAAAAAGTACATGGGGCAGGGAGGTAGGAGTGATTATTCCTACCTCGCAATATAGTTTTGTTAAGGAGCTACAGCTCGTACGGTTTTATATGCCAGGTTAGTATCCAGGGCTTTCTTGTATTATTTTACACTGGAGCGCAGTGGGAACATTGCGGGATTGCGTGTGTTGTTCCGCTGTGTTAATGAAGCAAAATGCTTCACGAAGTGCATTGCACGCAACACACTACATCGCAGCACTTTAATGTGAACAACGCCATTCACTTCTATGTGCAGTGCGTTTTGGTGCGATGTAAAACACACTTAGACGCGCTCTAGTATGAACGAGCCCTTAAAGATAGTGCTGAAGCCAGGTGGAAGCCTTTTTTTTTTTTTTTTTTTAATTTACATGAAATTTTAAAATCTACTTACTGAAATATCTCACATTTTAAACCTCCCTGAATTTGGTATTCTAAATTACTAAAAACTATCTATATTATATAGCATGTTGTCTTCACTTCCTGGATGTAAAAATGCTTTTGTTCAATTATGATCACTCTCACTTTGGCTTTCAGCAACACCTTAAAGAATTATCTGTACAAAATCATTGTGTTGAAAGTGTCTTTTTCCACTTCATGTGAACTTTATTTTTATGCAATGTAACAGCACGTCTTTGTATGAATATTTATTTATATTATCCATGAAAACAGTAAACTCATATGTTTGAATCTACTGTTTTACAGTAATTTCACATCTGATACTTTCATACATACAAGTACTTATCAGACGTTTAAGTTTACAAGGAGTCTTACAAGTCACCCACGTGAGAAACTGACATCTGTACAATGTTTCAGCCAACAATTCATTCTTTTATGGGCGGTAGGTCAGATCACCAATGAATGCCGACAAAACACCCATACACAAACTAATTTGCACTTTATACAGGTCGCATGTAGATCACACGTCTGCACCTAGGAAGAATCTGCAGAAAATTATTTACAGCATTGATTATCTATCATCACAAAAGAAAATCGAAAACAGTTGTAAGACACTTTCAGGGTTGTCCAATAAAACTTAACGCAAGCTCTCTGGGCAAATCTCCCGTACCAAATTTACCAGAGACTGTGCGACACTGGGTGAATCTCACCTGCATGTAAGTATTTAACACCAGCTATCAGCTGGCGTTAAATACTTACGCACAAAAAAACTATATATAGCCAGGCACTACTGTAAAATCCAAGGGGAGATTACTTACGCACAGACAGGCACACAGCCTCTGGTAAATTGGTTTGTGACAGCTGCGCGAGTGCCTCTTCTGGTACTTAATTAACCGCCACAAAACGTTGCGCTAAAAAAAACGGTCAGCACAACATTAAACAGTATGCTTATCGTTAAAACTGGTGCTCATTTTGCCCCAACCAATAGATGTTAGCTTTCAAATGTTAAATAATATCTGATTGGTTGGGGCAAAATTAGCACATTTTTAACGATAAGCAGGCCTATGCAATAAAAATTCTTCAGGGTTATTCAATAAAAGTTCTAATCGTTTAAAATGGTGCTAATTTTGCCCCAACCAATCAGATCTTACTTAACATTTGAAAGCTAACATCTGATTGGTTGGGGCAAAATTAGCACCATTTTAAACTATAAGAATTTTTATTGAATCTCCTTGCTTATCGTTAAAAGTGCTAATTTTGCACCAACCAAATGTACCATCAGAAAGCTAAAATCTGATTATTTTGGGCAAAATTTGCACCATTTTTATATAAGAACTTTTGATAGATCTCCCTGTTTATTTTAGAAACAAGCACCTTGCCAAATTCAACTTAATTTTTAATTAATGTTGAAGATTGTTACAATGTTGGGGGGGATAACAGTTTACTAGAAACAAAGGAAAGTTCAATGAATTAAGCAACCACAGTCTTTTTTTTTTATTTTTATAACTTCTTTTTATTGTTCAGATATTTATGATTCACTCTTATACAGAAAGGAAATATAAGAGTCAGAAATAAAACAGTTTTTGTACATAAATTTTTGTGTCATTCCTTGTACATACATCACTGACATTACATTATTATGAGTGAATTACACCCCGCCGATGCCTTTTAGAGGGCCTGTTGTAAAGCAGCTATGTAGCTGATGTTATGGTATTATTTCTGGTGTATATCAGTGGGAGGGAGATGGGGTAAGGGAGTAGCCTAAGAGTGCCCAGGGCCCCCCTTCTTTTGCATATTGCTGCAGTTTAGTTTTATGGTGGATAGTCAACTCAGCCTAAGTTGGCTATGTTAGTTAGCTTGATTATGTCTGGGATGGGGGGTTTGGATGTAGGTGTGGTTCGACTCCACAGGTTATTTATGATCATGGGGCCCCGGGCCCTCCCCGCCACATACACATAAAATTACTTTGCAGGTTCTTGAGTAGTTCTCCTCTTGTCTCTGATTTACCATAGGGGGGAGGGAGGGAAAGGGGTATGAGGGAATGGGGGGGGGTGGTTGGGGGTTGATTCTGTACCTTTATGTCTCCTCTAGTTTATGTTAGGCATCGGCTAAGTGAAGCCTTTTTTAACATTTTAGATATTAATATATTAACACAACTTAACATTTAACAACAATGCATTGATATCTTAGTTCTGTACGTCTAGTGGTTCTGTCACACGGTATTGTCAGTGGTCTCTATGGTTTAAAGCAGTCAGTTTTGTTTTGTTATAAGCGATTTATTGTTTCACCAGGGATTAGATTGGGTTGTGTGGGAGGTAGTTGGGGAGTGTATAATATTTTGACCCTGTTGTTGGGTTCTTATATTATAGAAGTGAGGTTCAGATCTTGAGCGCCCCCAGGGTGTGGCGAACATCCGCCTCGCAGTACCATTGTGTATATCTAAATTTGTTCATTATAAGATCAATTTCGGTTTTGGGGCAGATTTCCTCTATGAAGTATCTCCAGGTTTCAAAGAAGTCCTCCACTTGTTTGCTTTTTTCTAAGTTAAGTTCGGAGTCGAGTTTTTCCATGTATAGGACCTGTTTCAGAGCCTGGATCAGTTCGGCTGTTGTTGGTGGGGTGGGTTTCAACCAGTGTTTTAGGATTAATCTTTTAGAGGCTAGAATAGTTAGATGGATGAGTCTTTTTTGATTGGATTTTATCTGTAGGCGGGGTTCGCTCTCACCCCGGGAGTCGCCCACTCTTGGGGGGTCCGAATAGTGGAATAAATAGAGTAGAGGGTTCAGTTGACATTGTGTTTTACAAACTTTAGCTATGAGTTCATTTGTCTCTTTCCAAAAGTTTTTGAGTCTTGGGCAGTTCCACATACCATGGAGAACGTCTGCGTTTGGTGTCTGACATCTGGGGCATTGCAGTGGGGGGGTAGTTGGGTTGATGAATTTGAGGTATGGGGCATTGAATGCCCTGTATGCCCTGTGAAATAGCTTGAATTGTGTTTCTCTCCAGATTTCGGATTTGACCATGTTTCTCAATGTTTGGTAACCCTCCACAATGCTTTCCAATATGTTATTGGTACCCAATTCTTTGTCCCACTTGTTCAAATTGGTGTTTGCTAATGGTTTGGCCATTACTATGTTGATTGTCTTGTAACAGTTTGAAAGGCTTAAGTTGATTAGTGGGCCATGTATGAGCATATTAAAGGGTTCTTGTTTAAGTGCTGGTGTTAGGTTTTGCACCTTACTTGTGCAGTAGTGTTTTATTTGTGCATATTCTAGGAAATGTGCGTTCGGGAGGTGGAATTTGTTTTGAAGTTCAGACCATGTAAGAAGTTTGTTGTCAGGTGTGTGTAGCAAGTCTTTTATTGTTAATACATTTTTTGTTTTCCATAGTTTAAATCCCTTGGATTGTTGAGCTTGTGGGAAGGTCGGGTGTTCGTGTATTGGCATGTCAGGAGACTGTGCAGGGTAGCTTGTATGCTTTTCTGAGGGTTCTCCAGGTAAGTATTGTGTCCTTAAGGGTAAGCATGTGTCTGTGTGTGAGGGGTATTTGTTGGATGGTGCAGTGTAGTAATGCTTTCAGGGAATATGGTTTGGCTAGTTCTTTTTCTAGATGTATGTTTGAGAAATGTGAGGTGTCGTTTATCCAGTCGCGAATGTGTCTAGAGATAGCTGCTAGGTTGTATGTTCTAGGGTTTGGGAAGTTAGATCCTCCTTGTTTGTGGGGGAGTTGTAGTTTAGCTAAGGCTATGCGTGGTTTGCGTCCGTTCCATAGGAATTGTGTAAAGATTTTATTAAGTGTTTGGACATCTTTGTGTTTGAGGAGGAGGGGGATCATCTGAAGGGGATAAAGCAGTTTGGGAAAGCTTATCATTTTTATCAGGTGGCCTCTTCCCATGAGAGATAGTGGTAGGTTTTTCCAGTTTAGCAGTTCCCTTTGGATTTTGTTTATGATTGGTGGGAAATTTAGCGTGTATAGTGAGGAGGGTGTAGGGCCTATTTTTATACCTAGGTATGTAATGTGAGATTTTTCTATTTGTATTAAGTGAGTGAAGGACCAGGGTCCTTTGGATTGTGGGCCTATTGGGATAAATTCTGTTTTATCTAGGTTTGTGCGGAATCCTGAGAAATTTCCGAACTCCGTGAGTTCTTTTATTATTGTCGGGATTGCTGTGTTGGGATTCCGTAGGAAAATTAGTAAATCGTCTGCGAAAAATATGGATTTTAGTTTGGAGTTTCCCACAGATATCCCTTCCCAAGTTGTGTGTTTTTCTAGGAATATAGAGAGAGGTTCTATTGCTATGTTAAAGAGTAAAGGGGACAAGGGGCATCCTTGTCGAGTGCCTTTTTGTAGGGGGAATTTGGTTGATAGGTGTCCAGGGAGGGCTATTCTTGCTGTTGGTTTCATATAGTTAGCTCTCAGAAGCTGGACGAAAGCACCTGAGAAGTTCATTTTCTCCAACACCAGGAAAAGCCAGTTCCATTGTACATTATCGAAGGCCTTTTCGGCATCTATTGTAAGTATTCCCATTTGGTTTGTGGAGGGTCTGTTATGTGCCCAGTCCAAAGCAGTCAGTACTTTCCTGATATTTACTATTCCCGATCTGCCTTTGACAAATCCCGCTTGGTTCTGGTTTATGATGTGTGGGAGTATAGTTGCTAGTCTTTCTGCCATTAGTTTAGATAGGATTTTTGCGTCTACATTTATGAGAGAGATAGGTCTGTAGGATTCTGGTTTTGTGGGGTCTTTGCCTTTTTTTGGTAGGATTTTGATATGTGCTTCTTGACTGGTTGGCATGTGTCGGCCAGTGTTTAGAACTTTGTTGTATAGTTGGGTTAGTGTTTGGGAGATGTGGGGAGATAGGATTTTGTAGAATTCGCTGGTAAGGCCGTCCGGGGCTGGGGCCTTATTTGTATGTAGTTTTGTTATTGTGTTTGTTATTTCTTCTGTCGTTATTGCAGCGTTGAGTGTTTCTAATTGGGTTTGTGTGATAGTTGGTAGTGTGATTTGTGATAGCCAGGTTTCTCCAGAGGGTGTGGGGGTTGGTTGGGAATATAAGTTGGAGTAGAATTGTGCGAATGTGGAACAGATTTCTTTCGGTTTGGTGGTTATGTCACCTTTAAGGGTTTTGATTCTCGCTATTGGTGGGGATGTGAGTTTGCCCTTCGCTAGTCTAGCTAGGAGTTTGCCTGCTTTGTTCCCATATTTGTAGTATGTGAGTTGGTGGTAGGACCATTTGAAGGCATTATGCCGTTGGAACCATAAATCAGATTCTGCTTTAAGTGAGGTCCAGTTTTGTTTGTCTGTTTGTGAGAGTGTTTGTTTGTATTTTGTGTATGCTTTGCGGGTTTTCGTGCTTGCTTCTATGTATTGTTGTTGAGTGTGCCTCTTTAATTTAGAGGTGTATGAGGTGATTTCCCCTCGTAGTACAGCTTTGCCTGCTTCCCAGGAGATTCTCGTTAGTGCTGTGTTGTTTATTTGTGTCTAGGTATTTTTCCCAGCTGTTGATGAGCATTAATTGAAAGTCTTTGTTGTTTGAGAGATGTGTGGGGAACCTCCACTGTTTATTGTTGTCTTTTGGTGTTGTGTCCATGATGTCTAGGGATATGGGTGCATGGTCTGAAATTTGTATATCGAGGATATCTGTTGAGGTGATGCTGGGTATCAGGGATTGTGAGCAGAGGAGGTGGTCTAGTCTGGACATAGAGTTGTGGGTTAGTGATACAAAGGTATAGTCTCTATCGGTAGGGTGGTACAGTCTCCATGCGTCAACCAGGTTTGTCGTTTCTATAAACGTTCTGAGTGCTGTGTCTGTACCTCTGGTTGTTGGTGAATTGTGTGTTCTGTCCTCTTGTGTATTGAGTACTAGGTTGAAGTCACCTCCCACAATAGTTTTACCTTCATTTTCTGTTAGTACCCATTTTGTAACTTCTTGTAGGAAGGCCTTTTGTTTGGAATTGGGAGCATATATATTGGTGATCGTTAGGTTTTGGTCGCCTTGTTTGGCGTGAAGTTGCGAGATTCTTCCTTGGTCATCTGACCTATGGGAGGCAACCGTTATTTGGAGGGATTTTCTAATTAATGTTATGACTCCAGCTTTATTTTTTATTGCTCCCGATCCAAATGCCTGGCCCACCCACTGTTTACACATTTTATGGATGTCTTCCCGTCCCAGGTGGGTCTCCTGTAACAGGGCCACATCTGCATGTAGTTTATTGAGGTGTCTTAGGACTATGGAGCGCTTTGCCGGGGACATCAATCCCTTAACATTCCATGATACAATCTTAATATCTAACAATGTGTTTATGTGGATTCCTTGTTGTGGCCGTCATTTGGGTTGTTGTATGGCAACTATTTGCCTTTGTTTTGTAGTGACTGAGGTGCGATTGTTTGTATGAGCTAGTCGGTGAACACCAGTAGAATTTGGTGTGTGTATTAGGTATGTAAGCGGTTTGTTTATGTGTATCGGTTTTTGTCAGCCTTGTTGTATCTCTATTAACTATGTGGGCGACAATAGAGGTCCCCCCGCTGCTTTGTAGGTGCCTTCCCTTCTCAGGCAAATGTTTTGTGGTAGTTATATTCCATAAACCGTGTTGTTGTAGGGCCGTTTTTTTTTTTTGTTTTTTTTTTGCCTTTAACTTATGTTGTGTCGGTGGAACCTTGCGATGTTTTGTGTGTATAGCGTTGTATCTAGTATTGCTTGTGAACCATGCTACATCATATGGATTGTAGACCCTAAGAACATTGAACATAGTGTAGACCGTAAAAACAATGAGAACCGTATTAATAACATTAAACATTTTTGACATTGTAGGGATCGTTTGGTGAATTTCGGGTTCACATGGAGTTGGATAGATAACCTTATATCTAGTATTACTTGTGGACCATGTTATATCATATGCATTGTAAACGCTAGAAACATTAAACATAGTGCAACCCGTAAAAACAATGAGAACCGTAATAATATTATTAAACATTTTTGAGATTATAGGGACCATTTGGTGAACTTCGGGTTCACGTGGACTTGAAAGAGTCCTTTGTGTTGTTGTTGGTCCCATTAATGGTATTGGGGGGCGCATCTTTGGAGGTTTGCGTCCCATGGACCTCCTTTTTTCCGTCAGGGATGTGGCAAGTGGTTGTTGGGGTTCACTCCATATAGTGAATAGTTCAAGGTAGGGCTAGGAGTAAGGGTTTTTGCCTTGGGTTTGGCTTGGGTATGGGGGTAATACAGTACTCACGATTTTGGGGAACGTGGTTGGTTGGAAGATTGTAGAGTTTTGAAGAAGTGATGATGAGTGTTCCTTCTTGCATGGGCGTCCGGTTGCGCCCAGTCAGTTTGGCTGTTGACTGTATTGGGGGGGGTTCTTTGGGGATTCGTCGAAATGTGAGTCCTTTAATTGGTTAAGATAAATATTGAGTGGTTGATGGCTGTTGGGTCAGGTATGTTGGATTCGTTCCTGTTGTCCCAGTGGGCCTTTGGGTCAGCTCAGTCCGGTGTGTCCGGGTGTTGGCTTGAAGATCGTTGGGCTGTGTTAGGTTGGGGGCCCTGGTGTGTTGGCTTGTTTAAGAAGTAAGTTTCTGCGTCATCAGGGTCTCGGAATATCAGCGGTGGGCCTCCTGGCCTCAGGACTTTTAGGGTAGCTGGGTACTGGAGGGTGAATCTTGTTTGTTGGGCGTAGAGTGCGGAGCAAATTTTACTAAATGCTCTTCTCTTTTTCGCCAGCTCAATTGAGTAGTCCGCAAATATTAAGAGTTTGCTTTGTCCAAGTGTGAATTCCCCTTTCGCTCTGAATGCCCGCTGCAGGGCCACTTTGTCTGCGTAGTTCAGGTATTTCACAATAACTGGACGTGGTCTTGTGTTTTGTTTTTCTGGATTTAGGGGGCCTATCCTATGTGCTCTTTCAAGTTGTAGGTCTTTTGTAAGTCCCAAGGCCTGCGGAATTTCGTGAGCACATAGTTCCATGAGGTCAGCCGGCCGCACCGATTCCGGTACTCCTATGATACGTAAATTATTGCGTCTCGATCTGTTTTCAAGATCGTCAATCTTGTCCTGTAGCCGAATGATTTCGTCTCTGTGTGAGATTGTATCCTGCGCTATTTTGTCGAGGAGTTCCTCCGTTTGGACGATTCTTTGTTCCGCTTCTGCTATGCGGCCTAGTTGAGCGGCTAGGTCTTGTCGCAGTGGTTGGATTGCTTTAGTTATCGCTTCTGCGACCGTTAGCTGTATTTCTGGTAGGAGGGTTCGACTCATCGCCTGTGCCAGTCGATTGTGGCTCAGGGGGTCGGTGTCGTCTAGGTTGGGGCATCCGTCCATCAATGTGTGGGTTGGTGTTAGGCCTCCAGATTGCAGGTCAGAATCCTGTGTAGGTGAGTCCGCCATTTTGGATTTTCTCTGGGGTAAGTCTTTGTTTTTGTTCTTTTTGCGTTTTGTGTTTTCGATTTGTCTTTTCTGACATAGCGTTCCATCATCGGGTGCTCGGGTGATTCAGGAGCGTTGTGGTGCTTATTGAGAGTGGTGTATTAGCCCGGCCTGTTTTAGCAGATCTATTTAGTGGAGTGAGGATCGGAGCGGTAGTCTTTTACATGTGTCCCTGGCGGCGCCGGAACCGGAAGCCAAGCAACCACAGTCTTTAACACTGCATGGACTAAATAGTTATATTTCATATAACTGTATTTATTTAAAGGGGAACTGTGGTCACAATACAAGTTCCCTTTTTATTAAAAAGAGCTCTATCGTACCTTTCAAACAAGTCTGTGATGTCTCAAGCTGTTGTGAATCTAAAGTTAATGGCTTGCAAATTCTCTATTTCTATTCTGCACTCTCTGTGACAATTAGTGTATGTATTACATGACTTTTGTAACATTTTACCAAGCAGGGAAAAAGATTTTAATACATTCTTTACTTTCAGACTCCGATCTTTATGTGTTGGAAAGCATAAAAGGATCACAACAGAAAAATGTTAAGTGCAATCATTTAAACTTAGTATTAGGTAAAAGGGTAGTCAGAAAACGGTGGCCTAGTGTAATGACAACTATGACTGCAACATATAAATAGGAAATAATAATGGCTAAACTGAATCATGGTACCATAATTAGCATAGTAGGTGGTAGGTATTCTAATAAATATAAGATTTATTGTTGTTTACAAAATAAAGCCCATTGTGGATCACTTTCAATTCCACTTCCACAGTATTATAATAGAAAATTTCATAAATACTATTCTTATTCTCTATTTTGCCAAAACCTTACTGTATCCATTATTATTTTATATAAGTCACCAAAAAACTTTCAAACTAGGATTGTTTACTTCCTGTGGCAAAAGCAGACATATAACTAAAGGACTCAAATAGGTGCACAAGGATATAAATAATGAATGCTTCAGTGTTCCATGCATAAGAACTGGTGGTGTTATACATTTAAAAATCCTACCTGTTGTACTTAAATGTATTTCTGTTCACACATCATTTCTTTCTGCCAACACTTTCCCACCTGCTTCACAGCAGTCAGATTTCAGAGAATTACAATTTGGGGTCCTTCCACACACTGGGGAGGATTAAGAATAATTTAATTTCTATGCTAAAAGGTCATGAATGATCATGGAAACTAGATCTGGATAACTCAAGTTTAAAAGCATCCCTAAGGATCACAGCCATACACCAGCATAGCTTAAAAACCTTTACATCTGTTAGGAACTTTTCATAATGGAAAACAGTTATCGTTGTTAGAACATAATATGTTATGACAGCTGGCACAACTGCAACTTTATGTACAGAGAGTACATATATTGTACTGTAAAGTCATGGAGGAGCCTTTCCCTGAATAATCCTTCATAGTGAATACAACAACCACATGAACATTCCAGTTATGATTTGTATATAAATATAAACATAAAACTAAACAGTACATAATAAGTAGAAGAGGAAAAGCCATTGTAATTAGGACAAAGACAGATACAGTTAACTATTTATATTGTATAATGTTACAACTATATAACACTTTTTAGTCAAGTATGGTTATACCGGCAATGTTCTACCTATATTTTCTATCAGCCCCACAGTAATTTATTAGCAAATGTATTTTTACACTCCATGAAGCCATGATCTTATATTATTTGGGCCTGTAGCTGTTTAACAGGAATGCCTTAAAAAAATTTTTTTTAATTACATGTTTACTATATGTATCTTTAAAGTATTACTCACACCAAACTTAAAACATCACACAAAAAAACCCCAATCATAACCATAATCAGACATTCCCAGTAACCTATCTTCCTCTGACTGTAAACTATAAATGAATTTGTAAAATCCATTATATAAATATATTTATATCTCCATAGGAGATTGCAATGTGGTGGAGGGTATAGGATATTACACATAGGAAAGGTATATATGTATGTGTGTACTATCTCACTGTTACAACTGAAATGACCATCAGTAAATGTATATAGTCAGTGCTATACTTTATATACATTTACTGATGGTCATTTTAATGGTAATAGTCAGATAGTACACACATACATATACATCTTTCCTATATGTAATATCATATACCCCCCACCACATTGGTAGCTCCTAAAAACTCAATGCAATCTCCTATGGAGATATAAATATATTTATATAATATAAGGGAGATATAAATAAAGAATTTGCCGTTTCATTGCATTAAATTTCATATTTCATATTTGTGACCCTTTTTTCTTTCTTACTTTGATGGGGTCAACTAATGATGTTTGCAGAGATCCCTGTATGTAAAAAAAATGAATTATTCGCCATACATTTTGCTTTATTGAACAAATAAACACTTGCTATATCCATCTGCCAGGATTTTAAATGCATTTATTCACAAGAAGCATTTGCTGAAATTTGTGTTAAATGAGTTATGACAAAATAAAATGCTTTGCAGCAGATACATCATAAACAACCACATTACACATGGAAATAGTTAAAAGGCACGCTAATTAAAACACTTGCATTCATAAAAGTATTTTTGTAAAATTAGGTTTTTTTTCCTAGGGTCATTTGCATTTATGGAATTATTTTTTATTAAAGTAAAAGTAATTTTTTCACAGTTTAATTAGCTTGGTTAGTTAGTTTGCAAGGAATAATGGCAGCCTGAGCTTCTTTAGTTTGCTTGGCTGTATAATGTACATTTCATGTTTACATCTGTACATTTATTCCCTCCCCCATTGCATTTATTAATAGTTAAAGCTTTCTCCAGAGGGGACAATTTCCTGTTCAGTGTAAAGCAGCAAAGACTGCAAAAAGCACTCCCTGCTTCCCGCCAGAGGCTGTCTTCCCATCTTTACAATTAGCGCACATATTCAGATGACTGTGGGACGGTGGCGATAGCAGAGGGAGCATTCCCAGTAGCCTTCACTGTTTCATGCTAGACTTGCATTGCACACAATAAGGTAGCGTCTATACATTATTAAAATCTTCAATTGCAAAAATACACACATAACAAATGTAACAATCACAAGTTTTTTTTATATTTATTTTTTAATTAGCTGGTAATCCATTAACAGTGGATCATGAAATCCTGTTCAGGGAATGTTGCAGATAAATAGATAGTATTTAAAACACATCATTAGCCTTTCAAAGTAAAGTTTAACCAAAGCTTGTATTTCTACTTTTTCTCCCCATAGTACATAAACATTTAAAGAAGCTCTTGACCCTTCAGTGAAAAACATGCTTGGGCCAGTGGCTTAGTAAGGAGGCATGCAAAAGATGAACAGGCAGAGGTTTCTGGAATCATGGAAAAAAACAAAGTGATATCTCATTTAATCAGCAGTTTCTTTTCAATATGTCAGGAATAATCTACATGAATATTTTGTAAATGCTATCCTTATAAAGGGTGCTTATCTAGATCATCAGCTATAATAGATGATTAGATAGTGTCAAAACTCATGGAAACTTGTGTATTGTAGAAAATAATCACTCTTCAACGTTTTAAAAATTATATATTTTTGGCCATGCCCTATTTTAGGAGTGGATAGTGATTTTGTCTGTTTATGTGATTTGTGTGTCCTCTGTCTTTGCTGACCAGCGAACCTCTTTTCCTATTCACTGTTTTATCTACAAACAAGGCAAGGTATTAAGATTATACTTTATCCAGCCCATATCATATTTTTGAATTAAACAAGTATCCACAGAGCATTAAAAATACCTGTTTGGGGTTAATTATGGTAAATGATAAAACTAGAATACAGGCTGCAATCTGACTGCATAGTCTGAGTTTAATTGATTATTAGGAAAACTTGTAGCAGGAAAGTGTTTAAGATGTTTCATTACTTTATACAATATTCTGTTGTAGCATGGTCTTGATTGTATCACATTACAAATATTGAATAGGGGACAGATCAACATTAAAAAAAAAAAAAGTGGTACAGTGATAGTTGGGAAGAATTATAGTTTCCAGTAAAACAAAAAATATTTTTTTCAGTTTACAAAAAAAACTAAGCTATTTACAGAAATGAACTTGATGATAAAAAAAACCCCAAAACAAAACATGTAACTCAGCAAATATTTGATTAGGTATGTTTTTTAGGGGGGAGGGGGGGGGGGGGGGGGGTAGTAGAAGTTTTATCTTCACACTAATGTAACTGAAATTTGACCACAGCATCTCTTAGAGCAGTTTGAATAAAGAGGATAAAATGCATTAAATTTGAGGGCTGTTTTCTGCTCTAATGTAATATAACAAGTCAAAGGGCCACAAATGTGTTTATTTTCAAAACTATGTGGGAAACTCTCAACAAGAAAAGACTCAACAAGCTAATCTTGGTATTGTGCAAGGTAAATGACTGCCAGGTGCAAGTGAGATTAACCTCTGTTCCTAGGATACCTGTAGAACTAATTTCAAAAACTGTTGTTTTGAAAAATGGAGTAAAACTAGTTTAACTAGTTGCCACGGGGCACAGAGTACACCAACGCTAATGCATTTGTTCCTCTCACTAGAGTACATGAAAAGAATATTTAGATTTTAATTTATTTCCTATAATGAAAAAGTCATATTTCCTCTGTTCTCAAACTGTGTGCGAAATGCATGTGCCGTGTGGGCACAATCTACAGCAGAATGCAATAACAAATATTGCCGTCTTTTTTAATTCAAATTAGAGTTTAGATAAGTAAAGGAAACAATTTTATTTTATTTAATTTTTGGAATGGAAAGTGGTCACTAAGGAGCATATGTGAATTCACAACCATTGATTCTAATGAAGCAGTGACATCCTGTCGTCTGATTGTCATGAACAATAGTACATTTTTTGTCAGACTTAAAAATGCAGCTGGCCAAAGACATGTAATTTCAACTAATCCAGTTACACCCTACATTTTATCAGTCTGTAGGCCACAATTTAAGTGCCACTACATATATCTGGGCCCAACATGTCCAATCTTTCCTTTTTATTAATTTTGCCTAAAACATGAAATGACTGAACATGTCAGTAAAACTATCCAGGAAAGGTTTTTTACTTATCTACAATATTTAGATCCTCATCCTGGTTACAGCAGATGGGAGAGGGGGGAATTAACCATTAGCACAGTGGTCTTGCAGTGCTAAAGTAATGGGTCCAATTTCTTCCAAGGACACACCTGCAAGGAGTTTCCTTTTTCAGGTGCTTAGATTGTAAGCTCTTTAGGGCAGGGACAGATGTAAATGGATTAAATCAATGTAAACTGTGTTGTCATGCGTAGCACTATTTGAAATAGATGAAAATAGATACATATCAAATAGGTATACAAATCACTCCTTGTTGCTGTAATTAGCCAAATAAAAGTTTAGAAGACAACTTCCTCTCCTCCTGCTTTCAGTACCACAGCTGGCAGGAAACACTAGCAGAATTAGGATAAATGACTAATGGGATAATAGTCTTGGTTAGATATATTCATTTTCTTAGGGGTTATTTTACAATGGTAATCTTATCTCATCATATGTATTGTTCATTATTCTATAAAGGTTTTAATGTACAACAGTCAATTTTAAAAAAAATATGTATTTAGTAATGCCACTTAAACATTATACTTAGCACAATGATGGATGTTTGTTGTTTTTCTTTATATTTAGTTATTAGGTTACAGAGATGAAAAAAACAAAGGTTTTAGACAATTCCCTACAGAGACTTAAAATGCACATTTCAATATTGCAGTACTTCTGCTAACACATGAATTACAACTCCAAAATCTTTATTTCTGATAATGCGAACGCATGTGAGCATTATCAGAAATAAAGATTTTGGAGTTGTAATTATTAAAGGTTTTATTTTAGGAGACAAACTGTTGGCCACAGGTAATTTTGCCACAACCTACAGTGATTCGTCTCAACTGACCTCACATTAGTGGGGAATGGTTGGTCAGGACAAATCACAGCCTGTGTGTACCCAGCCTTAAATGGTAATCTTTATCTGACTTAATACAGGAAATAGCAGATTCACAGAAAGTGATAAGGGATGTATTTCCTTCAATCTTTCCATGTGATTGTAAAACCTCAATAAAGAAACAACCAATCAGATTTGTAAAATTTGATAATGCAAAGCACCCAATTCAAATGTTAAGAATAAGTCCTTAGTGTGTCCAAATTTAATTTTAGATTTGTTTTTTCTTCTTCTATAAGTGAAAATTATTCCTCAAGAAATGGTAATTTTACAGTTAGTTTAATGAAAATCCAAGTCTGTAAAGCAAATTAATTGTAAAAATCTATTATTAAATAGTATTAAAACCATGATTAATTGAAGTTAAAATTATGATGTTAATGAATTCCGTTCAGAAAATAGGTTTTTCACACTTTTATTTGTTCCATTCAAGAATTTAAATTATCCATTTGATTTCTAGTATATGATCGGCTTGCGCGTGTTGAATTTGATTAATCACGCTCAAGGCACAAATTTAGTTTACTAAAATTTGCTTAGAACACAAGGAAACTATCATGTACTTGGAAGGTCATAAGCCAGACATTAACCTCCAGCCAGACTTCCTGCCCATATGTTCCTTAGATTTTGCATATATATGTAGCGAGAGAGTTAAAAGGAAACAGAGTTTCAAGAAATTAACACAATCTGTACAGATCTGTACAGCAACGAAAGTGATACAGAGCAAAAAGTAAGGAAAGTAATTTTGTGAAAGCCAGAAGCCACTTTCTGCAGACCGTCTCTTTGATAGACAGAAAGAGGAAGCATTTGACCAGACCTTCATCCTGCCTGATCTTGAATGAGAGGTCAAATATACACAACAACATTAATCAGGATAATACATCACAGTAGTGTCTTTGTTTAGATGTTTAGAATTGTATTGTTTAATGAACTAATTTAGACAAATTTTATTCACAGTGCAAAAATACAGTAGTTTATTGAGACTAGTAGGAACCTCTCAATGCAAAACATGTTGGTCAATTAAATCCAAATTCTGTTATTCTGCATTATTCTAAAACAAGTCTTGCATATTACTGTTGAATAGAGATGGCCAGAATCTCCCAGGTTTCTTTCCCTTTTTCTCGGGAAAATCACGAAAATCCAAAAATGGAACTTAAATCGGTCGAGGCTATTTTCGATAATTCTTGAAAATAGCAAACGTTTGATAATCCTCGAAAATACCATCGGAAACTATTTTCGATTTTCCGAACGTATTTTCGAGTATTATTGAACGTTTTATGACATTTCATGGCATTTTTAATTTTTCTGTACATTTTCTCATCTGCTATATATAAATTGAGATCTTAAAGGGCATCTATAGTGGAGTGGGAAAATTTACTTTTTTTTCTTTCTTTCCATGTGTTCTATAATTCCCCACAACCCCCAGAGTGTCTTCACTTTTTTCAGATTCCCTCTCTGTCCTGAGATACACCAGTTAGAAGAATATGTGATTGCATTCCTCTACTTCTACTTGGACTGTCAATCAAATCCCTGTGACGTGATCCCCACTCCCTGCTCTGTAATAAACATAGATAAAACAGCATTAGCAGGGGGAGAGAGGCAGCTTTGGTGGTAGATATAAGGCTGCACTTGACCCCCCTTCTTAATAGCTTTCACTGATTGATGATGGGTCACAAAGTGAGAGATCGTAAACTGTACTGTTCTCCTTCTTCTTCCGTGTCTCCAGGACAGCTTGCTTTCTATTGGCCACTGTGCGTGGGTGTGTTTTTCAGGATGTTGAACTTTTAACTCCTACTGCACATGATAAGCTTGTCGGTTAGCCAGGGTTGAGACATGGAGGAGGTTACAGAGGGGAGGGGGAAGTGCTGCACAGATATCTGACACCATGGTTAAACAGAGTCACTAACAGAGATAGGATTAAAGCAGCACAGAGTACATGAATTTAACTTTGCAAAGGGGCAATGTGTTTTTCACACTATAGATGCCCTTTAATTATGTCTCCATAAATCTTAATCTGTGTAATATCCATGAAAAAATCACACCACAAAGCTTATGATGCCTGAAAATGAAACTTCATGGACTAAAGGGAAATCATTGATAGAGTTAGATGTAATCTAAGCTTAAAGTCTCTGGCTTGACATTTGACTGAGCTAAAACAGTAGGACAATAGGTTTTGATGCATAATATTTATTACCATTTCACGTGGTGAAAATGCTTCTTCCTGACGGGCTACGACTAAAGAAACACACTCTCCAAGCCTGGTACTTCTCAGCATTGCTACTAGCTCCTCTTGAGTTTTCCCTGCAATATCTTTTCCATTAACCTGCATAAAAAAAGACAGTTTTTTCTAATATTTAAAACACCAACACAGCTTCAATGATAAATAGTATATTACTGATATGTACAAGACTTTGTGAATCGTTACCGTACACCCCATCAGCTTCATGGCTTTATACATCACCTATAACTATACCTGAAAAATGCTGCTTTAACTAATTTTGTGATTCTGTTACAAACAAGCTGTTATTTTTGACACAATATTTCTGCCAGGTCCTCACCCTGGTATCTTTCTAGGTACACACAAGCCAATATTTTGACCTGATCAATCA
The DNA here is from genome assembly GCA_019447015.1 of Hymenochirus boettgeri. Classification (NCBI taxonomy): domain Eukaryota; kingdom Metazoa; phylum Chordata; class Amphibia; order Anura; family Pipidae; genus Hymenochirus; species Hymenochirus boettgeri. The sequence continues at coordinate 94,238,290 of CM033477.1, forward strand.
GTTAACAATATTTGCCCAGGCCGAAATATCATTGGTTGTCCACAAACGGACCTGTTTGCAACAAATGATTTGCAAAGATGGTGTAAATTAAACCTGTTGCTTTCTGCTGTGCCTGTGCAGCACATAATTACCCTCTTGAAAACCCAATCCCCTGCTGAAAACTTAACTTTCACTTCTCAAAGTGAACCTGCTTCTGAACAAAATGTGAAAAGAAAGCAAAAGGGAAGTCATTTTAAAGGAGAACTAAACTTATTTTTTTGTAATCCTAATGTGAAAGCTTTTCTCCCCAGAACACCTATACATTGAAAAATTCTTCTCTAATAAGTTGCATTTAGTATATGAAAGTAATAGATTCTTTAACAAAGAAGGCTTCCATCTTGCCACTACAACTCATAGCCCATGTTGGCTTCATAGAGCCACGCCCCCTGACCCCAGGATTCACTGTCGCTACGCACAGAGTTTCCGTTAGCGAAAGCTAAATGTTCCTGTGTTTATTGTTGAGTTGCTGGTGGCGCACAATGTAAGTGCTGTGATTTTAGGAACATAGAGCCCAAGAAATCACAAGTTCAAATCCCCTAGTTTACTTATGAAACTATACAACAGTCTACTGCCTAAGTTTATTGCTCTTTTTGTTGGTTTCCATTGTGTTTCTGGGAAAATATAAAGTTTCTACAAATGTACAAACTTTATAGCAATTTATTTACCAACCAGCATGAATTGCTGACAGCCTTCCCGGAGTAATACAAAATAGTGAACTGACATTTACTCAAATGTAGTTATATCTATATCATTTGCAGTGGTGGTGCTCTGCAAAAGTGCTGGGTTTCGAAACAAACAGACCATTGGGACATAGGTTCAATTCCCTTTTTTTTTTGTTTCTGGTATGTTTCTAGCAAAAGATAGAGATTCTACATTTACCGAAATCTCCCTCTGTTAGCCCTTGTGGCATAGATGAAGAAAGTTTTTTTTTTTAGCAAGACACAGTAAGAAGGTTGCAGGTTCGGTTCCAAATATTTTTTTTTTTACTGAAATGTTTATATTCTGTTTCTTACATGCATGCTAGCAAAGAAATAAACTGCAAACTTTACTTTTCTTTTTTGTATGAAAAGCAAAGGCATTTATCATTGTTATGGACAGGAGCATTTGTAATGTGTTGACACAAAAACTGCACTGAAATCTGTGTTCTATGACAGAATGAGGGATGATTTCTGAGCAGTAACATGATTGGCCGTCATCTTCCAGGAAGCAAAGCTGAAGCTTCCTGTGAAGTGTACCGCATACACTTAGCTGGGTGTTCCCAGATAAGGTGAATTATGGGAGTTGACCCCTAGTCCCTACGTGTAAATTGCTCCCAGCATCCACAGCAAAGGGAGAGGTGAGACACAGCTTTTTGTATCTTTGTGAATGTGCTCTTTCTATTGGGGCAATGCTGTCTGGAGACTTTAGTTCCCCTTTAATCCTGGCCAGCCTACTGGCTGTCCACAGTCTGTGGGTTGGGCACCAACAATAAATATTTAGATATACAAAAGTTAACATATTAAAATTACAGTTATATATTGAATACAGACATGGCTTTAATGTGAGGGTGATCACATGTAAATTAAATAAGGATTTGGGAATTACAGCTCTTTAATATGTTCCAACCCCTTTTTAAAGGGACCAAAAGTAATTGGGCAATTGACTCCAAACCTATTTCATAGACAAGTGTGTCAAATTGATTATTTCATCATCAATTAGGAATTTAAAAAGTCTGAATTTTTTCCAAGTGTGTTTTTACTGTAAACCTAGAACAGGTGATCAAATGATATTTCCATGCATTGTAAAACAGTCAATCCTAATTTTTTAAACAAACTTTATTCATTTACCCAATTACAGTTAAGCCCCCTGAAATGAGTGTTTTATTAAAATATAAAATTGACTCCAGTTCATAAAATATTTTTGTTCAACCCATTCAATTAAAGTCAAAAGTATGCACTTCAACTGCATCTCCATTGCTTATTTTTAATTTCATTGTGGTGATGTTCAGATGCAAACTTAGGAAAACTGCCAGTGTCCAAATATTCATGGAACACACTAAAGAATAAGAAACCGTTCTATAGCAGAGAACATACAAGGAAAAAGTCTCAAAAAAAATAATTTACAGAATAGGACATAGATGCAAAGTTCCTGCAACCTAATATTAATTTCTGAATATTTCCATAAAACAAATAAAATGAAGGTATAGAGTAGTCTTTAAAATTAAACATTTTTCCAGAATCTCTTTTTTTGTTAAAGAGCTAAAACTAATTTTAACATTCAGTTATGTATAATAACATTATGAAAACTAAATGGAAAATATAAATCTTTAAAGCAAATTGAAAATGCAATTTCATTTAAATTATTTTGAGTTAGAATTCAGAAAGTTTTTTTTATTTGCTTTCCAAATTTGATCCTTAAAGTTTTCCATCCTAATCTCACAACTGAGATTCTGATCAGCAAAGTCTAATAAAGATTTGGTGTACGTGGAAAATATAATTACTTATGTCCGAGCACTGGAATACTGGGATTTGAATAAGAAAAAGAGTAAAGGTGGCCATACATCTATGAGATATTACTTACCCGACCAAGCGCTCACACCATGTTCATCGATGCTGCCGGAACCGCTTCTTCCGATCATATATTTGACCGATTTTGCGATCGCATGTTGGTCGAATGTAAGATCGGGAGAAGCGGTTCCGGCAGGATCGAAGGAACATCGCGTGAGCCCTCGGCTGGGTAAGTAATATCTCATAGATGTATGGCCACCTTAAGTCTGACTTTTTACTTGTGACGAATCCTCTGGGTAATCATTCAGAAAAAGGGTTATTATACCTCCAATATTCTGTCTCCAGACACTAGCCTTCCATCCTTTATTGCAGCTCCTTTTGGCAAAATATTCTTCACAAAAATAGGGCCAGGACCATGCACAGTGGAATCTCTGGTTACGACTGTGAAACCCAGACCTTCTGCACCTAAAAACAAATGTTAAAAACAGTTATAGTACCATAGTAACAATGTCCATCTAGCCCAAGCTTTATACCAAACTCATTAACCCCACCTAACACTTGATCCAGAGGAAGGCAAAAAAAAAAGCTAAAAAAAAATAAATCCTTCCTGACTTCAAATGGCAATCAGAAAGGTTCCCTCAACTACAAAACTACAGTATATGTATTAATACATTTCAAAATATCTATTAGTTTTAAGCACCCTCTACATGGGCTTGACATTTGGAGCAATTTCGATCGTATTGCTTCAAATGTTGAAACCCTTTTTACATTTTCTTCCCCTTTAGATTAACCGTTTGACGCCCCCAAAAAATATAATCCCAGGTGGTGGCACTGCCTTACATATACAAATGCGTAAGATCTGGCAGGACACAGCAAAACACTTAGATATATGGGGAGTACTCGGGGAATCTGTACTGTGGCACAATAATAAGTATCAAACACTAGAAAACTTCGGTGCTTCCGAATTCTGGGAAAACAGAGGAATCCTATACTTTCAACAAATCATACACAACGACACATTGATACAATTCTCTGAACTACAACAAAAACTCTCTTTAACAAACTCAGCCTTATTTCTCTACCTCCAACTGCGCTACTGTCTCATCTCTGAATTCCAAACCCTCAACATCCCTCTTACTCCGCACCCCATATTAAGCATTCTGAAGGACCGGGTAGAGAGACATCTGGTTTCACGAATATATTCATGCTTGATTGCCAAAAAAGTTACTGATGTACTAACCACACTGATGCAAAAATGGAATAACTACATACCCACATTACATGGGTCCGATTGGGAAGAAACCGATCAATAACACATACAGGTATCCCAATCGGCTAATCATAGGGTACCACCCTTCTACATTCTTACACCAGGTATACCTAACTGCGCAGACTAGCACATATGTCCCCAAATAAAAATTCAGAGTTCCCAAAGTGCAATGCATCATCAGCAGATTTTTGGCACCTGATGTGGACTTGCCCAAAGATCTCAGCATTCTGAAATAGGGTAATAAGAACCTTAATACAAATACTCCATGTGCCGGTACCACCGGATCCTGGACTATGTATCTTGGGAGTTGATGGAGCTGCAGAGTGCACAAATAAACACCTTAAACTACGACGTAGTTCCCTTTTTTACGCCAACAGGAGCGGAACCTGGAAAGCCATGATTAAGTCCGATTTACCATTAATCAGACTAATATACTTAAGCAGAGGTACACTGAACAATTTCGGTAAAATATGGACCCCCTGGTATGAATACATGGGCATAACATACCTGACTATCCACAACAACTAGGATAAACTTCAATAAACCCCCAGCACTCTTCAAGCAACCTGAAAGACACAGATATAGATATACCCCCTAAACATTTAACTTAATCCAGTATGCTCCCCTTCATCTCAAATAACTCAGGGCACACATATCCACACACCACACAAGAAACCTTCCCTCCCCCCCCCTCTTTCCCTTGTTACTCTTCCTTTTGTTATCTTCTTTTTTTCTTTTAAATAACCATATATAAATGCACAGCTATATGAATATGTAACAAACTGTTTAACTGATTGTATATTCAATGCCATTAATATATGCTGAATGTGATGTATGCTTTTGACTTGTTCACATGAATAAAACATGTTTAAAAAAAAGATTAACCGCTTGACAATGTTGAGCAGTTTATCGGAAAAACAAAGGGTGGGCCAGGTGAAAATTTTTTCGCTGACCCCCAACTTTTGTCCCAGGTTTCATGCTGAAATCTGCCAAAAGATTGAGGCCTCAAGGTAGGGAACTACAAACAGATCTCCGATAGTTGCTGTCAATCGGAAAGTCTGTGCATGTATAGCTACCTTTAGGAACTTTACCATGGTGAACCTCCATACATATGAAGCCATCAGCACATAAACGCCGCTAAGTATTGCAATACATAAGAGGGTCCGTGGGAACGGCTTCATATGTATGGAGGTTCACCATGGTAAAGTCATTAAGAAGTGAAACGGGTTTACGGAGCTGACGCTCTTAACAAGAGGTTTCATGGAGGGTGAGATCTTTCCAAACCTTTCCCTTACTATGCTTCAGTACCTTGTATATGCCTATTACTATGACTGCCTGAAACGTACCTGCTAGGTGTTGCCTGCTATGCACTTACCTGTCTGCTATTACACATTGCCTTTAACCTAACAGCACACCTTTAGGAATTGCATGACGATTTGTCAGGACACAGGCACAAAACAAGTAGAACTTATATTGGAGTCAATACTTCACTACAGAGAAGTCATAAAGGGTGAGATCGTTTCTGACCCTTCCCCCTGTCTAATTAACTTTACCTATGTACTCTACCAAGTGTGACTGTTGAATATTCATCTTTTGACATTGCTATCTTTGCTATATATCTACCTGCCTGCTAAGATACTAATTGCTGCTTGCTACTAATCTACACATTTCCATAGGAGTACTCATGCTGGAACACCTATTCAATATATGGAGCCCTTAACCCCTTTTGCATTTTTCCATTTTGCCCATTAATCCTTTATTGGACTATGGGGGTTTGATTTTACCACATCCACCTATTTTTGTAGTTACATATTATATACTTTTTAAGTGTTTTTGTATTAATCCAGAGATGTGTTTAGATATGTGCGTTTTCTAATATTAAAGGGTATACTGTTTATGCACAACACTGGTTTTATGTCCACCTTTGTTTAAACATTTGATTGGGTTACATAGTTACCCCTGTTAAACTGTCTTATATTTAGGGGTAACATGGTAGTTGAGTGCCGCAGGGAGTACCTGCGTTCAGGTTAGGGGTCTTCCTGATCGTGTATCAGGACTCTTTTGTATCTTTTTAGTGTATTTTGTACCCAACCTAGCACCCCCCTTATTTTTGTTGCTTTATACCCCCTTCTAACATTTGTGGAATTCTATTCAGTCACCTGGGTGACTATATTACTTTTGGAATCTTAAAGGATGTCAATCAATACTCTCATATGACCTATTTGTGAACAATGCAACATAGAGTTTATTATATGGCCCATTAATATATTTGTATAAAGAGACCATATCCCTGCGCTTCTTCGGGCTAAACAGCCCTATATTGTCTAATCTGTCTGCATAGTCAAGCACCTCTATTATAGCACAAGCAAAAATAGAATAGAGGTGCACACTAATCAGGAAATTCCATTTATTGTGAATCACATACAAAAAACTTTTCGGGGATGACCTTGTCCCTTACATTAGGTTTATTTTTTTCTGTTTAACTGAAGAATGGGAGATAAATGAGTAATGTCTTACCTCCCGTTCTTCAGTAAAACTTGCAGGAGAGGAGGAAGAACTTACCGCGGACAGCTCCAGCGCGGGTTTTTCGTTCAGTCTCAGATTCATCCAAGCTCCTTTGCACTGTGTGCACAAAAATTATCTGGACTGCAAGCGAAGAAGACCTACTGCACTTCCACCAAAAATACAATGATTTCCACCCCACCATTAAACTCAAAATGAACCATTCACCTACCGAAATAAGCTTTCTGGACACCATAATACAGATTAAAGGAAACACAATACAATATACATTGTAAAATACATCCATCTAACGCAAACCTACAGACCAACCCACATACCTCAGTAATGACAGTTTTCACCCTTAACACATAAAGAACTCCATTATCTACAGCCAGGGTATAATATCTAACAGGATTTGCTCTGATTCTACGGACAGAAATCTGCACCTGGAACAGCTCAAAAAAGATTTTACAAAACAGGGATACAGTCAGTCCATTACAGAAACACAGATCAAGAAAGCAACCAGCATCACCAGAAACAACCTGCTACAATACAAACATATCCAAAAGGAGGACCGTACCCAACTGGTTGTTACATACCACCCCCAAATGGAAATACTACGAAAAATCGCCAAGAAACTACAACCCATTTTACAAAAGGACAACAGATTACTAGAAATATTCTCAGACCACCCTCTCTTAGCTTACCAACAACCACCCAACTTAAAACAAATGCTTGTAAAAAGTTCCCTAACAGGCCCCACACAAAATGGAACATCTCCCTGTTTGCAGAAAAGGTGTGAAACCTGCAAGTACATCCACACTGGAGACAGGATACCAATACCAGGAACCCAACATAGGTTTGAAATTAAGGGAACCTTCTCCTGCAAATCATCCAATGTGGTATACCTGATTTTATGTTCTAGGTGCCCCTCAGGACTTTATGTAGGAGAGACTGGACAGACCCTGAGGCAAAGCATGAACTCTTATCGATTCACAATTAACAACAATAAACAAGATGTCCCTGTGGGTGCCCATTTCGGCAGCCAAGGACACAGCCTGAAAGACCTAAAAGTCACAGTGCTCATGGGAAATTTCAGATCCCAAAAGGAGAGGTTAGAATGGGAATGTAAACTTATACAAAAATTTGGGACTCTGGACTCAACAAAGATCTAAACTTTATGTGTCACTATGTTTCTAATCTTAATGTCATGTAGAGTTAATCAGACTAAATTCCTCTAAACCACCCAAACCCATAAATATCTTATTTATACCAGACCCTCCATGGACACTAGAGATGAAGTCTATCTGACCGTTTTGTTTAACCCTTGCTAATTCTTTTATCACTGCGTGTGATCATTGAATGTGTATTTACTGTTTTATTTACGACAGCCATTGCCAATCAGGCATGGGGACAAAAGATAACATCTATGTAATGTCAGAAAGTCTTTGTTCTAGTATGTATAAAATAGAGTGCTTTACAAGATTCAGTATTGTATCATGCCTGAGGAAGAAGCCTAGTGCTTCGAAAGCTTGCATTTTCAATCATTTTAGTTAGCCAATAAAAGGTATTACTTTATATCCAAGATGTCTTCACTAAATGTACCAAATAAAGTTTGTAAAATTGTATATTAGGGGTACACAAGGCAAAAGGGCAGATTGTACTGCTTAGGCTTTATTCAATGTTAAACACAGGGAAAGGTGGTGTACTGTGGTAGCCAATCAAAATGTTTACAGGGTAACCCTTTTGAAATAAAAAAAATAACAAAAGTGGTATAAAGGTGATACCTTTATTGGCTAACTAAGATAATCATAGCAAGCTTTCAGAACATTCTAGTTCCTTTTTCAAGCTGAATACAATGAAGCTGTGGTGCTCTCTGATATTTATACATTAGGCTCATAGTTCAAATAACCAGAAAAAAGAAGATATTATCTTAGTTAGCCAATAAAGGTATCACCTTTATACCACTTTTGTTATTTTTTTTATTTCAAAAGGGTTACCTTGTAAATATTCAATGTTAAACCAACATGTTTTGGGCCGCATGCACCCTTTCTCAAATGTATAACATAGACATAGTTTATGTCTTTACCCTGTGTACCCTAATCCAAATTTTCAACCTCATTGAATCTGATCCACCACTTAGCTGCCTGTTTTGATAATCTATCTATGCCTGCTTGCAGCAATTTAAGTTTTCAAAGCTCTGTATAGTTTTGGGCCATCAGTAAACACAGAGAACTTGCTCTCAATACTCACTCAATTCATTTATAAACAGATTAAAAAGAAGTTAAACATAAGCACATATAGACCACCCTTAACCACTCTCTGTATGTGATCCAAAAACCAATCCTCTGTCTATGTACAAATGTTTTTGTAGGCAACCAGATCTCAGTTTATACATTAGTTGCCTTTGCAGCGCAGTATCAAATCTTTAGCAAAATCCAAGTATACTTCATCCTGCTATGCCATAATCTAAATTCCTACTCACTTCTTCAAAAAACAAAGTAAGCTAGTCTGACAAGATCTATTTCTCATAAATCCATGCTTATCACCTATAAGATCGTCTCTGAAGACAAAGTCCAGAACTTGATCCCATTTCGTATCTTGTTGAGATTCCTCATTTATACCATTAATAGTATTACAGTCCCTGCTATAAGGAATAGGACTCTCTATAGTGTATACAGAGAGGGAAAAATGTATAGCACATAAATTTGTATTTTACATTTATTACTATGTGGTCAGTGTGCCCAATTATAGTCCATCTTTGTTTCTTTTTTGTAAATGGTTAATATTTATTATAGATGGAGCACATGAGAGCCATTATTAATCTACCGGTAACAAACGTCCTGTGCCTAATCCTCTGTATTGTATAAGGCACATTAGTCTTTTTGGTATCCCCAATAACTATCTTAGCCCTATTTAAAGGACCATTATACTTATCTCCCACTTGCTGCTCTTTCTCCATAGCTGCATAGTAACCAGGGTGAGGTACCTTAATTGCTAAGTCCTAATGTCTGGGTAATTTACCTAAGTGCTGGAATAATAACTTAAATAATATAATGATATACTGAAAAAATGACTTTGCCTCATCTTAATCTATAATTGAATACATGTAAGTAGCACTTACTCTGATTTGCGTGTGTTGCTGCATGCCTTCAATCCAGCACACATTTTGCTTAGGAGCAGTATGCCCCCTCCCTCTTTAACCCACTCCCACTTCCATCCAACCTGACTTTTTCCCCACAAACCAACTGTCAAGCCTGCACACAGCATACAGCATTCCAACTGTCAAAACTCTGTCACCATTCCAGCTACAGCAAAACTACACACAGAAGAATAGTTTTTGAGAGCAAGGAACTTGATTGACAGCTGAAATATAAGAAGTTTTAGATTGGATATCTAGAGAAATAGGGGGCAGATCAACAAAAAAATGATACTGTGGTGGTTGGAAAGAATTATAGTTTCCAGTTATGGTCAATTTAAAATAACCTATTTTCTGTATTGATGCCCTTTAAAGTCTCCCTCTGCACTCAGGTATAATTCTCCTCTCTATCACTGTCAGCGACAGTTTGTGTTGCAGAAAATGGGAAGACACGATCTGCAAGCTTGGGGTTATTAGATATTACCAGATCCAACAACACATACTTTCTAGTAGGGACGTCTATATTCTGTGAAAGAAAAGGCTCATATAGCAAATTTAGCAACTTGATACCTTTTGAGGTGCTGACGGTTCCCTTACTCCATGTATGCCAGGGTAATTGAAATCCCCTATGACCAAAAGATGCCCCATACATGCAGCCTTCATCACCTGCAAATGGAGGTGAATTTCCCTCCCCTCACTGGCATTTGGTGGCTTATAACAGACACCCACATTTAATTTACTTCCCATAGACAGTTAAACCCATAATGTTTCTGCCTTATTATTATATTCCCCTATCTATTCCATCTTTTAGATTTATCTTTAAATCTTGTTTAACATACATATGACCTATTCTCCTTTCTTATCATTTCTAAACAAATTTACTGCCCAGTCATGTAAATCATTTAGCAATGTTACTGATCACATATTACTTTTATTTTTAAGTTATTTGTTCTAGTTTCCCAAATTTCCCAGCCAGAATACTTGCATTTGTAAACATACATTTAAGATTATAATTTATTTCCACCCTTTGTATGTCTTCCTATACTCTATGCTCCCCCCTCTCATCCCTCCATTATATTATTTGCCCTCTGATCACTTACCCCTATATCTACCCATGTAGTCCAAAATATTCTCACCTCATACCTAGTCTTAAATGTTCTCCAACCCTCTAGCCATCTTCTCCCTCTAAACAGCTGCATCACCAGTGAGTTGTAACCCATCCCTAGTAAAGAGCCTGTAGCAGAAAGAAAAGTCAACCCAGTTCTCTAAAAACCCAAACCCCACCTTACCACCAACCTCTTAGTCACGCATTAATAGTTCCTCGCTCCCCTAGCACAGTACATAACTGCTGTGGTCAGAAGTCATCTTCTCCTCCTCTAACTTCGACATTGGCACCAACTTGAACAAAGAATGCTGGGTCACAACCAGTCCCACTCAACAATCCGTCTACACTATCCACCACATGTCGAACCCTAGTACAAGGCAGGCAACACACTTGTATTTGAGATGGTGGTCCCCTGGGTGCTCAAGGGATTGGCCTGATCAGTGCTACTCCTGAGATGTTCTACTTTGCTTCTTCACCTAAGACGGCACATCCATTGGGATGGACTAGCTGGTGACCCTTACAAAGCTACATTCCTTATGTGCCCCATTTACACCATAGAGTTTACTGGGCTTTGCCAAAACCTGCACCCCCACCAGATTTTGTCAAGCCCTGCAATGCTGCAAGTTTCCCCTTTAGATTCTGTACCTCACATTCTAAATAGGCAACCCACTCACATCTGACACAAATAAAGGTCCCTTGGAACAGATGCTCCAAGATCCCATACATGCGTCAGGAAGCACATTGCCTGGCCCCCAAAAAACTGTCCATCCTAGACAGTAATAATTGTATTTTGTATCATTTTATTTATAAAGTGACGCTTTGGTACCCAGCATTTTACATGATAAAATGCAGAGTATACAAATTAGGGGATAAGTGCAAGCAATTATACAGATAAAATAAAAACTTAAGATCTATCCATTTTTTATCATAGGGGCCACAACCCCTGGATATACTCGAGATTTAAATTAATTCCTATTGTTTGGTACTCCCGTTAGATCATGCACCCAATGAAATTAAGACCAACCTCCACAGTAGTTATGCCACGTCTCTATGTAGTAGATAAAAATGTTTATGGTAACAACAATACACAAAGGGATAGTTTAAAAGACAATTATACTTTGTCAGCATTGTGGAGGGTTGATTTTGCCTCATACACCATAATGATATAGGACAAATCCCATCGGATTCATGTATCTAATGTGTATGGGGAACCTCAGCCTTTTTGCAAACTACCATTTACAGAGGCTAAGCAGAGTCTCTGGTCACTCTGGTTGAGACAGTACTACTTGAATTATTTTTGCTGCAGCTCTGTGTTTGAATGATCAGGGATTGTAGGCCAAGGATGCATACTAAACATTCCCTGTTTGTGCTGTTCTCTGCCCAGCTCAAATGGAGTTGTGGTCATGTGTTGGAAGAGGTAGAGAGCCTGAGAAAGAATGACAGGGTATATGAAAATAGGTATGAACTCCACATTTGAAATATTAATATTAAAAAGCAATTTAACATAAGTGAGATTTGAGAATAAGCGAAATGACCTTTTCTTTGCAGGCCTGCCTTTTGTGCTTGGGATAACTATCATGCTAAAAGGTGAATACCCTTCCCAGAATAATAAACTGAGATTTCTATGAAAAACATTATGAAAGCTTACACAAATAAATATTTTACATTTAAAGTTTAGATCACATTATCGCTTCTAGAACTGTTTTAATCTAAAAATGTGAAAAATATATATTAATATAAGGTCTGTGAAATAGATTTCTAATTCACTGCATTCTGAACTTTTAGGTACAAGGCATATAAAAAGGCATTGTATGAGATGTGTGTGAGAGGAGAGGGAGAGAGAGAAGAAAGGGAAATTTGGGGAGACTGAAAGAGAGACACAGCATTGTTTACATCTAGATTTGGAATGCAACTGTATATTAACATATATACAGGTTACACACTATCCCTTACTGTTGAATTTCTGTGTATATTTAAATACAAAGCACAGGAAGCACTGTTATTACCTTTTGTTAGATCAATCCTTATTTTCCTGCCATACTTCTTGCTTCCAAACCCAAGTGGGGAAAGAGATGGTGAAGAGAACTTGCTGCCTGGAGATAGGGGAGCCTGCAATACTTTTATTCCAGATTCAACTTCAACTCCATTTATCTGTTCCCCACTATTTCTTCTTTTCTTCAGATAAATGGGTGGAGGCGGGGGTTTTATATCAGGAACCTCATCGCTATCATCATCCACCACAGACAATGTAGAGATAGCAGACTTTTCATATAGTTCGCGATTTTCTGGTAGCACAGTTTCCACTAATACACTTTTCTGCTTCATTGCCTGACGAAAAATTTCTTGGGCTCTGAAAAAAAGAAAGGAAACAATATTGTAGCTCTGAATTTATACTGTAGCTCTGAAACATAAAGAAAGCACATTATAAAATCTATACATTTATTGCTGGCAAAAATACATCACACTGATGTACAAAATGTATATGAAGTAAAGGTATTAAAAAAGCTTAGAAACTACATATTTGTAATGTCATATTACATATAAGAAATTATGTAATCAATGAAGTGTACCATTTTAACTGTAATTACCCATATTTTATGTACTTTACATTGCACCATATATACTCGAGTATAAGCCAATATTGTTTTGAGGCTTTAGTTGCCCTTTAAATGGACAGCAGAATTCCTATACAGTAGTCCCATACAGTAATAGCCAAATTCAGTATGGTTATTACTGTATGGGACTACTGTACGGGAATTCTGCTGTCCATTTAAAGGGCAACTAAAGCCTCAAAACCATACAGAATCAGAAGGTAATCTTTTCAACAATAGATACCATCCTCCTAAATCTGTATTGTTTTAAGTTAGTTGCCATTTAAATGGAAAGGAATCCCACACACTAACCCCAAATTCCTTGCCACTCCAGATGTTTGGAGACTACAACTCCCAGCATTCTTTAGTTGCTGGGAGTTGTAGTTTTCAACCTTCTGCAGTGGCAAGCCAAGCATACCAGTCTGAAAAAAGTTTGAGAACTGTACTAATGAACTGGACCTCAACCTTTTGTGTTAACATTAAAAAGCAAGTAAATAAAATTTCTTGACTTGATATTGCCATGTGTTCTGGCTAGCCTAGACTCACTGGCAAGGACACACCCCTCAAAACATATGGAACTTCTGGAGACTAAGGAATGGATTTTTTTTCTCAATAGACATACCTTTTAAATAAAACTGTGTAGAAACAATACCACCGCAATCATGTAATATTAGCAAATAAATTCCAATACAGATATAGTCAAATCAGAGATTTATAACACCATTTAATAGGGCCTGGAACAAATCTCAAAGCATACTGACAAACAAATGAAATTTTCCTATAACTACAAATTTTATAATTAATATTTGTGAATGATCTGTGTTTTTGTGTTGGCTACCCTAAAATAATTCTACTGCTCTAGTTGTAGAAGTAGAATAAGTTAGTAAATAAGAACTGTAATAAAAATTAACTTACTGAATGCTAAATAAATGTTTAAAGGGCATGTCCACCCTAAAATTGAAGTTTGGCCATATGATAGATCCCCCTGCCCACCCCCAACCATTGAGATACTTCCTTAAAAAAAATATTGGATCGCTACTTACATCCCCTTCTCTCTTGTGGCGTTCTGTTCTGGCTCCCTGCTTGCAAGCAGGGGCTGGACCGCAGCCGGGTCTGAGATTGGCTGAGAGACAGCCAATCACAGACGCGGCTGCCATCAATGGAAATGAGTTCAGAATGAAGGTCTGTAAGTAGCGTTTGGATTTTTTTTTTAAGAAAATAACTCTGCGGTTAGGGGTGGGCAGGGGAAATCTATCATATGGCCAAAGGATTACAAGCTAGGTGCAACGGCTGTGGAGAATGGATCTGGATGGTGGAAGGGAAGGGGGTGGCTCCTCTGCGCATTTCACTATCCCTCCAGGAGGCAAGACAGGAGTCAGAGATATTTTGAAAGGAAGACAGCCACTACTCTTCACTTTCCTGGACTTTGGACTGGCACTGCATGGGAACCATAAGAAACAAAGATGTAAGGTAATGATGTAAGGTAAGTGATGGTAAGTTTGATGTTTTCAAACTACACAGTGGGGCCAGTATGAGTTAAATTTTAGTTTTAATGGTAGACATGCCCTTTAAACATCTAAAACAAACATAATAAATGTGGTGAATAACATCCCAACAGAGCACGCCCCTTACTCTGCATTATATTACAGATTAACCTTATATATAGATATAAAGGTATATCATTTAACATATTAAAGGAGAATTATTATTAATTATGCAGAAAGGGAATGTCCACCCCCAAAACTAAAATTTAACTCCATACTGGTCCCACTTTGTAGTGTTAAAAAATCCTTACCTTACACCCCTGCTCCTTATAGTTCTCCTGCAGTGACTGTCCAGGAAACTGAAGGGTACAGTAAGAGGTGTCTTCCTTTGTGATAGTTTCCACCTCCTCCTTGTCCTTTGAGAGGACAGTGGCACGTGCAGAGGAGCCCTATCCCCCCTCCATCCCATTGTAGCCATCTTTGCTTCCAAGTATCCTACCTCTAAAACCTCGTAAGATATGGTAGGGCACCCTATCCTACCCCCAACTGCTAAATCCATTTTTTTTAAAAAGCTGCAGAACTCTACTTATGATTCTCTGTTCCCCTGGTGTTCTGTATTGCGGCAGCTGCGTCGCTGATTGTCTGACTCTCAGCAATTAATAGATGCGGCTGCCAGTCTGGCACCCTGCTTGCAGTTCCGGCAAGCAGAGGCCTGAGATCAGAGCGCAAGGGGATACAAGGATTGCAAAAAAATTATTTTGCAGGTGGCCATGCCCTTTAACGGACTGCTTTCTAGCATTAAAAATTCGACCCATCTGTTTTCATGATAGGATAAGCCATCAGTAAATAAAAGTGTTCTATTACATAACATTAAAGTGCGTAAAGGGTATCTCCACCCCAAACTGCTAAATTACAATTAGATTTTGCATAAGTGCTACTGATCTGGTCAATCATTGTAAACTCAAGTTTGCAGATAATATGATATTGTATGGGGCCTAGTAATGTGCAGTGATTAACTTTTCTATTAGTATAAATGATTGACCCAAACAGTTGCACTTCTGCAAAATTTCATTGTAAATCTGCTTTGAAAGCCCCTTTAAGCAATCTAGAGATTAGAGCTTGCTAAATACAGGAAAGTGTATCTTGCACAAATTATCATTTTACTGCTTTCCAAAGACCTTCATTTACAGATTTACATTTGTGCATAAACTAGACCAGCAGCCTTGTAAATGTACAGTAAAACAGCAATTACTACAGCACTTACTGTGTAAATGATCGGTCTATAAGTTCCACGTTGTTGATTTTCACTATGCATTCATTTTCTTCAAACAGACCTTCTCGCTTGGAACGACTGCTCTCCTCAATTCCTCTAATATACAGGCCCAGTGCTCTAAAATCAACAAAAATTTGAAGACTCGTAAGGTTCAGCCTTAACCAAAGTTTCATGTATTATGAAGTGGGGAAAGGGGAAATCAGTCCCATTTCATCTATTCTAATTCATCTATTCTAATTACTACAAACCAGGTATCAAAACCATTGACCAAATTGATTATATTAACTATTGATTATATTAACTATACAAAAAGTTCCTACTTTTATGTTATAGCCTTATTCCAAAATGGCTAAGTGACTGGCTAAGTCTAAGCCAATCACAGGCACGCCTGCTGGTTCGGCCCCTTATGCTGGTCCTAGAGGCCATGACCGAGAAAACGAAGGCTGTTAAGTATCTTTTGGGGCGGATTATGGCAATTTAAACAAGGTTTAGGTTATAGGAGATTCCCTACATTATATCAAAACATTTTGGGGGGATGGAGATACTCTTTAACATCAGCTATTAGCTGGGGGCTTTTGTGTACACAGGGGGTATAACAGAAAGTGTTAACCCACACAATCAAAATCTGAAATTAGCGGTGAAGCTCAAATCTCTCTCCAAACTCCAACACTGTCAGGTCTCGTACTAAACACTTCAACACTGACAAAATGGTGCCTGGAACCCTGCCTTTTATACCCAGGGGTTTGGCTTTGATGTAGTTGGGGAAATAAGCACGCGGCTGGATTGTTTTTCACTAATTTTCAACTTCTATAGTTATTGGAGTTTCAGGGGGGAAAAACTATGTTTTGTCCGAACATCAAAACTCTCAGATTCGATTCAAAACTGCGAACCCACATTACATCTCTACTCAGAACTGCTTCTCTGGATATAACCGTCATCTTTCAAATACATTTAAGTAAATTTAATTCTGAAATACTCCTTTCTCTTGTTTTTAGAAAATGATAGTTTGTTATTATGAAAACAATAATAATAAAAAACTTACCTTCCACTAAGAGAAGAATAGAATGGTACAACATGAATGCCTAGAGGTCCCATATCCCCTGAAATTTCTACATTTCTTGTTATTCCCCTAAAAATTCATGGAGAGAAACGCAGGTGTTACTAAGGCAGGCAGACCTCTGTTATTACAAAACCTTAATGGTGTACTTTTTGAGACTAATGTCATTACTTGACAGTTCATTGCAGCAAAAATAATAGTTCTCATTGAACACAGAGTTTCAAAGAAACATTTTTGTATAATGGAGAAAGTGGCATGCTTGACCAACTTCTGATCACTATTCATAGAAACAGATGATGGAAAGTTGAATTATTCACATCTTCAATACTGCTAAACTAGCAACCCATTGCTTTAGAAAAGGTCATGTCAATATGACTGGGTGAAGAAAGCCTGATGCTATTGCAGCTTCATTTGAGGAAACAATATGGGCTATCTGTCGATCTAGTAAGCATAATAATATGTAATTTTACATTGACCCTAAATTTACCATGATGAAAATACAGAACAAAATTTTAATAGAAATATTTTATCAGATTTTTTTTTTCTTGATTTATTTTTGTGAGAAATATAAACATGATAAAAATGTTCTCATTAAATCAATATTCCAAAATAAGACCATTAGTTCTGCATCTAAGCAAAAAAAAAACTTGGCTACCTTAAAAACATTCTGAAAAAGTAACATTGCTTGCCCACATATGGTGTTGATAGTTGTGCAAAGTGAAATCAGAAAAGTTGTTGGCGTGGATGGGATGTCAGAAAAAATTCTAAATGGTCAAACCTTTTTTTCAGTTCCATAAAAAACTTGTTATTAAAGTTTAAATGGGCAGAGGCTTCAAACATCAAAATTGTATGGTAAAGTATTTTAAAATTTGCACAAATTAAGAAGCACATACTGTACATCTACAGTATGTGTGACCATACATTAGGCCGATTTTATGTACAATCTGACATGCAATCCATAATTTCCATTGATTGGCTGAAAAATTGTACATTTTCCCTTATTATGCGACACTAGATGTTATGTAAGCTCACAATAGTTGACATTAATCACAAAACAAATTAAATATCGAACAATATGTATGGTACATCTATGTACAATTAACATTGTACATCTGTTCATCAATGTATCTTTCGGTTTAAGATCGTAATTACGATCGTAATAATGTATGACCACCTTAAGCTGCTTCCTCATATTCCTATATAAGAGAGCAGTAGACTAAAATTCAAGTTTTATCACTTATTCAAAAGTCCTATCACCCCTCATCTGTGGGTTATAGGCATGTTTACTGTGTGCTTCACATTAGAGACAGAGAGGTAATCTTTTAACAAATATTAAAGCAAGAGAAATGGGATGACTCCTCTAACCAGTGTAAAATCCAAGCTTTATTCTGAATAAATTCACAACATCAGCAGCGCAAAACGGGGATGAGAACACGGGGAGACAGGTTGTGAATTTGTTTGGAACAAGGTTTGGATTTTGTACTGGTTAGTAGAGATGGCCAAACTATATAAATTTCAGTCCGTTTTCAAACTTTCAAACTTCAGTAAAAGTTCAAATTCGCACCCATTAAAGTCAATGGGAGAGTGAAAGTTCGAAAATTCCGGATAATTTACAGCTAACAATGGTAACTTACTGTAAATGGCCGTAACACCTGGAAAATGGTCTGGGGAACATGTCACTATCACCAAAACTTCTTAAACATGAGCAAGCAATTGTTGGGTTTTGCACAATCTACAGTAGAGGGTTTTTACCCAATTTGAAGGTTAGCAGAAATAGGCCGATAAATTCGAGGGTTACCAAAAATCGAAGGCTACATTCGAGGGTTAGCGAATGATACATTCTAGGGTTAGCGAAAACAATCCATACATTCAAGGTTTATCGAAAACGAACAATACTTTCGAGGGTCAGTGAACGATACATTTCGAGGGTCAGTGAACGATCTAGGGTTAGTGAGCGGTCCGTAAATTCAATAATTATCAAATTTACGATAATTATTGAAAATACAACCGCGAGTCCGGAAAAACTAACTAGTTCGAAACGAACTAGTTTGAATAGTTCGAGTTCATCCGAACTCATAAAGTTTGGCTCAAACTCGGGTTCAAGTTTGGTTTTGGGTCTATTTCTACTGGTTAGAGGAGTCCCATTTATCTTGCTGTAATATTTATGTGGTTGGAGGTGCCAGACCTCTGTGGACTGACACTCCCAGGAGCTGGATCAGTTGATAGACCATACAGTTTGGCACACAGCTTTTTTCTTGAAGGTAATCCTGCACACACCTATAGGATAATCATGGTAATTTGTGCTGAGTGTAAATGGCAAACTGTGGCCGACAGTCAAACTACAAATAAGTAAAGAATACCATGCACATCAGACTTGCAGTCTTGTGTGTTTTATTGTATTATACAGAGGAAAATCAAAGTGACGTTTTGGTACAGATATTGTGGCTAGACTGGCAAGCTCTCCATTGGGCTTATCCTTTTATCTCCTGTACTAATAAGAAAAGCTAATGAAAAAGAAAAAGAGTACCTGCTTTAGTGAAAGAAATCCCTATCTTTATTTAATTATATGGAACAAGAAGGCATACACATTTTAAATAGTGTAAGATGTGTTTAATCCGAATTCACTTTAAAAGTTAATCATTACAATTCATCTATGTTGTGGTTTTCGACAAAACATTGGTATTGGAAAAAAAATTCTTGCTCAAATGGAAAATGCTCAAGATATTGTCACATTTTTATAAAAAATGAAAAAGATCCGTTACCTCATTTTGGTGATCAATTCCCTAAAAAGTGAAAAATATCCGTTACCACATTTTGGTGATCAATTCCAGCTTAACGGAAAACAAGCCCTGCATTTTGTTTTTATTTGAATTGAAGAATCTATTAGAAGATCCTGACTACTGCTATATTTCCCTTTATTTTTTTCTAACATTTTTTAAAATTCTTTTAACTTTATTTGTATATAGATTATCAAAATAAATGAACATATTACACAGTGCTTTACAAAATAGTTATCTGTTCACATCAGGCTTTTTAAACCACACATAAGTTCTTCCTCCAGAGCAATTTACTTGTAAAGAGATTTTCTGTTTTAAAGGGGTTTGTCTGTTTTTAAGGGGTGCGTTAAGAAACAAAAGCGTTTATTAACTGTGGTTTGCAGTCTAGTAAATGTACTAACCTAGCACTATTTATTTCTAGGAGTGCCTGTGTAAGTAATTAATCAACTTGTAGTTTTTTTTTTGTTTGTTTGTTTTTTTACTACTTACTGCTTGAATAAGGTGGTAGGAATTGTTTAAGTAAACTTAAAAACTGGGTAAAATAAATAATTTGTTCAACTACATTGTTACCTGTAGGGTGGGGGGTGGTAAGAGACAAAAGAAAGGCATTTTTTTTTCTTTAGAAGTGATAGCCTTTAATACTAATTCAATGCAAGGTCAGGGATACAAACTTCCCAAGAAAATGCAACCAAGCAGGGAGAATCAGCCCAAATAAATGACCCAAGGTAAATTGTTAGGACCTTCCATACTGGGGTTACCTTGATGTGGTTGGAAGGCTTTTCACTTTTATGCATAACATTGTAACTAAAAAACCCCATGTTTTTACTGTTTGCACTAGCATAGATATTATGATATGGGGCCCAGAAATGTGCAGTGATCATCTGTTTTCTTGTTTGTTCTATTTTTTTTTTCTTTTCTCTCTGTGGACCACTATAACTTTGGTTTTGAACCACACATAAGTTCTTCCTCCAGAGAGATTTAACTCCCAGAGCGATTTACTTGTAAAGGGATTTTCTGTTTTAAAGGGGTTTGTGTGTTTTTAAGGTGTGCATTAAGAAACAAAAGCGTTTAGAACAAGAAAGGGTTTAAAAACAAGACTGCTGTTTCTCTTGTGTGTATTGCTGTTTTCTCTTGTGGTGTATTGCTGTTGCTGTGAATTGCTGTTTAGTATGGACAGTTTTGTTGGGGCCATACAATGTGCATCCTGCCGCATGTATGGGATCTTGGAGAAACCACACCAAGGGACCTATGTATGTGTCAGAGGTGAGTGGGTTGCCCATTTGGAATCTGAGGTCCAGAATCTAAAGGGGAAACACTGCAGGGCTTGACATCTAGGGGAATTGCAGGTAATGGCAGGGGCCAGTAAACTGGAGGGTGGAAATGGGGCAGATAGGGTGGTAAAGGAAGATAGATTTGTAAGTGTCACCAGGGGAAGTAGGGGACGGAAGGATAGGGACGCTTGTTTCCAGCTGGTTGATCCCAGATTTGCAGTTTTAGGCGGAGATGTGGAGCACAATGGCTCGGAAGTAGCATGTATGGAGCGGGCCTTTCCCTTGAGCACCAAGGGGACCGCCATCTCCAATACAAGGGAGGGAAAACTGGGGGCTAGGAAGGATAGGCAGGTGGTAGTGGTAGGGGACTCCATTATTAGAAGGGTAGATCTGGTAATCTGTCGCCAAGACCCTACATGCCAAACAGTGTGTTGCCTGCCTGGTGCTAGGGTTCGAAATGTGGTGGATTGTGTAGACAGATTATTGGGTGGGGCTGGGTGTGACCCGGCGGTCTTGGTTCACATTGGTGCCAATGACAAAGTTAGAGGTGGAGGTGAGGTCCTTCAAAATGATTTCCGAAAGTTAGGGGCCAAGTTTAAAGTAAGGATCTCAAGGGTAGTGTTTTCAGAAATACTACAGCAGCCATGTGCTACACTAGGGAGGCAACAGGAGCTTAGGAGTATAAATGCATGGCTAAGAGGGTGGTGTAAGGAGATGGGGTTTCGGTTTTAAGAGAACTGGGCTGACTTTTCTGTCGGCTACAGGCTCTTTAGTAGAGACGAATAGCACCTCAATGATGATGGTGCAGATGTTTTGGGGGAGAAGATGGCTAGGGGGTTGGAGGAGATTTTAAACTAGGTATGGGGGGGAGGGTTCATCAAACTACACAGGGATAGAGAAGTTAGGGATCAGGGGGCACAACGGAGGAGGGGACAGCATAAAGGATAAGGAGGCATGTACGACCAAGTATGGAAGTAAATCAATTGATAATCTAAAATGTATGTTTACAAATGCAAGAAGTCTGGCTGGAAAAAGTTCGGAACTAGAACTAACAGCTTTAAAGGAAAGGTATGATGTGATCGGTATAGCAGAAGCATGGCTAAATGATTCACACAACTGGACGGTAAATATTAAAGGACACTCCTTATTTAGACATGACAAGAGTTAATAAGAAAGGAGGGGGGAGTATGTATGTATGTATGTTAAACAGGAATTGAAGCCAAATCTAAAAGATGGAATAGATGGGGGTATAAAGGATATGGCAGAAACAATATGGGTAGAGATGTGTAAAGGAAGCAAGATGGTGGGTAAATTAATTGTTGGGGTATGTTATAGGCCACAACATGCCGGGAAGGAGGTGGAAATGAATCTCCATATGCAGTTGGCGAGGGCTGCTGATATAGGGCATGTTTTGGTTATGGGGGATTTTAAATACCCTGACATAGATTGGAGTAGGGGAACTGCTAGCACCTCAAAAGGTATAAAGTTCTTAAATTTCCTATATGACCATTATCTTTCACAGATGGTAGAAGTTCCTACTAGACAGAATGAATTGTTGGATCTGGTGATCTCTAATAACCCTGAGCTCATTTTGAAAATGAAGGTAATGGGAAGCTTAGGGAATAGTGATCATGATATAGTGTAATTTAATATAGGTTGCAAAAAATCAGAGGGAACAGTCTTACGGGGAGTATAAAAGCTGTAATAAAGAGTGGAAGAAAGCAATTAAACTAGCTAAAATAGAAAATAAAATACGGATAGCCGAACAAAGCAAGTCCAACCCCAAAATGTTTTTTGAGTATATAAATGGTAAAAAGATAAGGACTGAGAATGTGGGACCATTAAACAATGGGGCTGAGATGGTTGAAGAGGATGCCAAAAAGGCTAATCTGCTAAACCGTTTTTTAACATCAGTTTTCACTATAGAGAATCCTAGTCCTTACAGCAGGGATTGTAATAATATGCAGGGGAGAAATGAGGAGTATTCACATTGGCTGATGGAGGATATGGTACGGAAACAATTAGACAAAGTAAATATCAATAAAGCCCTAGGACCAGACAGATTGCACCCTCGGATTTTAAAAGAGCTAAGTTCAGTTAATTCTAGACCACTGTTTCTCATCTTTTCAGAAAGTGATCTATTCCTTTTTTGCATTAATTAAAGAACGGGAGGTAAAGGAGCTATGTCTTACCTCCCATACTTCAATTAATGTAACAGGAGCCGGGTAAGGAGCATTTAAACTTGCCTGCAATTGATGACTCCTCTGACAGGTCCCCAAGCATTTCTGACTAACTAAACTATAGTGAGCATTAACATGCATGCATGCTTTAACTCCCTGCAAGATTCTTCCATAACAAAAGAGGTGCTTGCATGGGGATCTGATCACTTTACAAGAATACATTAATGGGCCATACAACAAATTCTCTGATGCATTGTTCATCAATAGATTATGTTAGAGGACACATGGGCATCCCTTAAGATTGGAAATAATTAGTTTTTCTTCAGGGTTGAAACTGTAAAACTATAGAAAAGGCTTCCAGAAGATGTGGTGATGGCAGGTTTGTTGAAAAGTTTCAAGAGTGGACTGGAAGACTTTCTAAAATTAAGAAATATTGAAGGTATTGGTTTTATTTCAAAAGTTAATGCTGGTCCAGGAATTTACTGATTTGACATTTGGAGTCAGAAATATGTTTCCCCCCCTTTAGGTAGTGGGTGGGTTGCCTTTCTTGGATCAACTGTTTGGCAGGCATCATAGGAACTTGTTGGAAGTATGGTTTAAAACACTCTAGAAACAGAAAACATCTCTCACCTCAGTCCTCAATCAACAGAGAAAAGAAAGAAGGGAGGAGAGGGGTGTGTGTAAGCAGAGCAGGGTCCATGGTGAGGCTGTGCAGAACTTATAGGTGTCGCAGGCACTACAAGAAGGTAGCGAGTAAGGGAGGGGGGCACTTAGGAGCACTCGCTAAACATAAATTAATAACAAAGCAAGCACAGATAAATATGTGAGTACCACCATTTTACTTTTCTCAAATTGTAGTTTCAGAAAATGTTAAGTTGTTTGAGTGAGTGTAGTGACCCTTTAAGTATAATTTTAGCAGAGGAAGCTGACTTCTCCATCTAGGCAGTCAATCAAAGCTCTTTCTCTTGCTGCTTCCTCTGCACATAATAAGAAAAAAGTGGGTATACCGTATCTCCAGCAATTACAAACGTGCTGCACCTCCTGCTTCAAACAACCATAGAGCTTCAAAAGAATGTGAGGCGACTCTGCTACTACTGTGCAAAAAATGTGTTACTTTACTTGTGCATCAAAAAAAGATAGAGCCAGATACCCTGACGCATTTCGTGGCTCCTAGCCCCTTCCTCAGAAGGAAAATCAATGAAGCTCTATGGTTTATCTGCACATACTTAAGCTTATAAAAAGCTCACTGTGCAGAGGGAGGAGGCTCCTACCATTTCCATTTCACATATTGTGCATTTTATCATCTGCATTACTGGCCCTCCCTCCATGCAGTCAATAAAGGCTATGACAACGGATATCACAGCCAATGCTTGACTGCTATTTCACCTGCTGCTTCCTCTGCAAATGCTTAAAGGGTATGTATACAGAAAAAATTTTTACTTTGTCTCATTTTAATTAAATATTGAACCAGTAAGTAGCCCTTACTCTGAGGTGTGTGCCTTGCTGCACACCTTCAATCCAGTATTTGTTTGGTTCAGTATACCCCCTCCCTAGTGGGTAAGAGGTACAAAAATCTGCAATATCTAGAATATACTATATAAAAGAAAAAAACAGCAGAATGCAACACTAATTATCAAGACTAAAAATGTACAGGGACTTGTACAATAAAACATATTAAAAACATAATGCCTCTACTCAAGTGCTAGACACAAACTTGCAATGCTAGTGGGCTATTACAGTATAAGTATGCATAGCCCCCCAATTTATAGCATATTTACCAATCTGTAGGTAACTCAGTGAAGTCAGACAGAGTACATCTATAGAGATGGCAGGTACATAAAACAAGGCAGTGGGAGGCGTTTCAATCTATGACGACACGTCCAGAGCTTTTTTAACCATGCTGCTCTTACCCTCATTTTAAATACACGTGGAGTCAGGAAGTTCCTGGTGCTGGAGAGACGTCACTCCGCACTAAATGTTGGTGCACGCCCATTGGCATAGGTAGAGGAAGGACAGAATGGTTGAGCTTCAAAAAATTCTATTTTTAGGGGGTGGGGCTTCTTACATCATGAGTCTATAACTTACAAGCCTTAAGATCCATAGAAGCTAGATATATCATCATAGGCTTGTTGGAAAGGTATAAGAAAGCTCACCACTAGAAAAGCTGGTATAAATCCTAAAGCCTGCATCTATTGGCTAATCAATTTAGCTTGGTTTAAAATATCAAAATTCAATGGAGTTAATGTGCGTCCACTATTGCTTATGGCTGTAAGTAAAACCCCCAACCATCACCATCCAGGACTTTCTACCACAACATATAATAGTGCTTCTTCACCTGGTACATAAAGTCAATAACCCCACTTCCACAGCTACTTTTTCCCGGGACTTACGTGTCCGCTCTTAATCATAGGCAGCTCTTCACCCGGTCTACGTGTATCACTGAGTTAAAATATGAAATAATGCTAAACTTGCTTTAACAAACTTTACTCTTTTGTCAAATTGTTTCTTAGACTTGGGAGATCTTTGCATTTGGTGCCAATATCTATTCAAAAAAATTGTTTTCAGATTCATGTTTCATACATGCATTTTAACAGTTGCTAAATATTAAATTTACCTTGAATTCACTGACAGCACTGTTTTTTTTAGGTTGCCATTACTTGAAACTCTGTGACATACAACATTTCATTTAAAGATAAGCTACCTGTCTATCAAAAGTGGAAAGGGTATTAAAAGTTATGCTTTCAGGAATCCTTTCTGTGATGACCTTCAAGCACACAATAACGGACCAGTGCCCTTTGCAACAATAAATCCTAAATATCAGAAAAGTCACAAAAAAGCCTTCGAGTCTGCATGTGTAAGTACATAGGATATATTTAACCTGGCTATTCTTTTTTATATTAAAAACAAATAAATAATATTTCGGAAAAATACAACTGCCATACATCTTTTCTGTAATACCAGTAACCCTCGGATTCTTCATCTTCCCCTCCCACCCCCGGGCGCATCTTACAATCCCCCCCACACACCTCTTCCTCTCACACCTCTTCCCCACCTGGTGTCGGTACTGCACTGTATCCCTGGTGCATCTGTAACAGTGGGTTGTCCTCTTGTTATATACTGTATATAGAAAGTTTATTTTGGCATATCACAAAACAATTTGCATAATTTGATATTTTGCAGGGGCTTTGGATTTCCAAGATACTGCGATAAAGTAACATGCCGGCATAAATGTAGCAAAAAAGTTTATTGCCTTCAGCTTTTAGTGAAGGCTTGTCTTACAAAGCTACATAAGGATTCAGGGTTAGGTTGGATTCAAAACAAAATTAGCGAATTGGTAGGTGACTGTCCAGGTTTTTGGATCTCTGGGCAAGTCCACCAGTAATATGCAGGGTGGCCACAATGTTACAATAGGAATCCAAGGAGAGCAACAGATTAAGGAGGCCACACTGCTGCGCTTTTTTGCATTTGCGATTGTGTTTTTTTCATATCATTGAAAACACGGCAACGCCCCGAAAACGCATTTTTGAGTGTGTTGCGATTTGGCGTTCTGCATTTTAAATCGCAATCGCGTTTTTCAATATAAAGGGTGGTGGGAGTCAAACGTCAAATACTGATCTGTGTGTTGGTTTTCTGTAAACCTCTGCTTCCAGTTTACCATTTTCGGTTTACAGAAAAACAACACACACAGATCAGTATTTGATGTTTGACTCCCACCACCCTTTAGATCACAAGCTGGGTGTCATCAGAACCCTGCAACACAGAGCTGAGAACATCCCCACTAGCACAGAGGCAAAGGTGAAAGAAATGAAACATCTCAGAGGAGCCCTTAAAACTTGTGGATATCCAGACTGGGCCTTTGTCAAAAGAAGTAGAAGGAAAGAAAAGAACACGAATACCAACAGTGAAGGGGAAAAGCAAGACAGGAGGAAGAACATGGTCATCCCATATGTAGCAGGGGTCTCCGAGAAATTAAGAAGAATTTTCAATAAACACCGTATCCCTGTCTGCTTTAAACCGAACAACACACTGAGGCAGCAATTGGTACATCCGAAGGACCCAATACCGAAACACAAGAAAAGCGACATCATATATGCAGTGCAGTGCAGTGAAGAATGCTCTGATTTGTATGTGGGGGAGACCAAACAGCAACTGCATCAACGTATGGCCCAGCACAGAAGAGCCAATTCCTCGGGTCAGGACTCAGCCGTGTACCTGCATCTTAAGGATAAAGGACATACCTTTGAAGATTGTAATGGTAATGTTAACATATTGGCAAAGGAACGTGACTGGTTCAAGAGAGGTGTTAAGGAGGCCATTTATGTGAAAATAAAGAAGCCAAGCCTAAATAGAGGTTCGACACCAACTGTCTGCCATGTACAATGCTGTTTTGACACCTTACCCTGGGTGTTCCTATAACACCTCTTAGCCACTATGCAATCCCGCCCTTAACACTTGGCTGTGATATGCTTATTGGGATTTTCCAGGTTACATAATTGCCACAGATTCTTGTACAAGTCATTCTGAATTGAGAAAGCCAGTCGGATGACTAGTGAAACGTCTTCAAAAACTAAACTTCAAGTCCAGTTGATCTAATTGAAAACATCAGATATACCATGACCTGGATGAATGAGAACTTTCACTAGTCAGATTATATTTATTTCTCCATTTCCACCATGGGGTGTTATCAATATATGAGTTAGCTGTTTTAAGTTTGCAAAAAAGAAGCCCACCTGTTGTACTGCATTAAGCCACCTTAGAATTTGAGTATATGCTTGATAATGTGTTATAGATGGCAATGCAAAGACTTTTAATTTCGCGAAGGCAAATTTTCCCAGGTTAAAAGTAGCTCTTCAGAATGTGAACTGGGATAATGTATTATCAGGTAAAGGTACTTAACAGAAGTGGACTGTGTTTAAGGGGATTTTAAGCCAGTTCACATATAAATTTATACCCTTGGGAAATAATTGTAAAAAAAATAAATCTGCGCCCATGTGGCTGAATTCTGATGTAAAAAGGCAAATGGAAAGGAAGAAAAAGGCATTTAAAACCTTTAAGTCAGAGGGAATGGAAAGGGCCTTAAGAGGATTATAAAAACTGTAACAAGGAGTATAAGAAAGCAATCAAACTAGATAAAATTAATAATGAAGTTAGGATAGCTGAACAAAGCATCATTAAGCCTAAATTTTTTTTTAAGTATATTAATAGTAAGAAGATGAGGACTGAGAATGTGGCACCATTAATTAATGGGGATAAGTTAGTTACGGGGGATGGCGATCAAGCAAATGTCTTAAATATTTTTTTCCCCTCTGTATATACTATAGAAGATCCAAGTACAGATATCATAGAGTATAGTGGCAATAATGGTATAAAAGATTTAAGTGCACTTTGGTTAACCAAGGATATGGTACAGAAAGAACTAAATAAGGTTAATATTAATAAATCTCCTGGACCGGATAAAATACATCCTCGTGTACTTAGGGAGCTAAGTTCAGTTTTATCAAGGCCATTGTTTCTTATTTCTGCAGATTCCCTCATGTCCGGAGGTGTGCCTCTGGATTGGAAAAAGGCTGATGTTATTCCAATATTCAAAAAGAGTATTTGTTCAGAGCTGGGTAATTACAAGCCTGTAAGTTTAACTTCAGTGGTGGGGAAGATACTGGAAAGTTTAATAAGGGAACATGTTCTAGAGTATGTTTCAAGGACTGACATTATAAGCAGTAACCAGCATGGATTTTGGAGGAATAGATCTTGTCAAATTAACTTGCTTGACTTTTATGAGGAAGCGAGTAGAAATTTAGACTCTGGCATAGCAGTAGATGTAGTTTACTTGGATTTTGCAAAGGCTTTTGATACAGTCCCCCATAGGCGACTAATGTATAAGCTAAGCTCTGTTGGTCTGGGGAGGCACATTCGTACATGGATAGAAAATTGGTAAATTAATAGGATGCAGAGAGTAATTGTTAATGGGGCTTCATCATTATGGACTAAAGTGCTAAGTGGGGTGCCAAAGGGTTCTGTGTTGGGGCCGCTTCTATTTAATCTATTTATTAATGATTTGGAAGTGGATATTGTCAGCAAGGTTTCTGTGTTTGCTGATGACACAAAAGGTTAGCAACCTTAAAAAACTACAGAGGATGTGCAATCATTGCAGGGGGATCTAGATAGATTGTCACATCCCTTTCCAAGTGAATCCCTGTTGGAAAGGGATCTTGGAGTTTTGGTGGATAAAATACTTAAAGGAAGCAAGCAGTGCCAGGCAGCAACAGCCAGAGCCAGCATGGTATTGTCTTGTATAAAGAAAGGTATGGATTCAAGAGAGGAAAATGTTATTCTCCCTCTTTACAAAGCATTGGTAAGGTCTCATTTGGAATATGCAGTGCAATTTTGGAATCCTGTGTAAAAAAAGGACATCTTTGAAATGGAAAGGGTTCAGAGAAGGGCAACTAAATCAATAAGGGGATTGGGGGAGCTTGAATATGAAGAGAGACCGGAAAAGTTACAATTATGTACGCTGGAGAAAAGGCGCTTGCGTGGGGATATGATTACTGTGCATAAATACATTAGCGGGTCATACAATAAACTATCTGGGGCATTGTTCACCAATAGAGCATGTCAGAGGACACGTGGCCATCCCTTAAGACTTGAAGAAAAAAGGTTTAGGCTTCAAGTTCGGAAAGAGTTTCTCACTGTGAGAACGGTAAAGCTATGGAACTGTCTTTCAGTGGACGTTGTTATGGCAGGTTCATTGGTCAGTTAAAAAAAAAACCTGCATGAGTTTCTGCAAACAAGAAATGCTGTAAGTTACTGGTATTGATATATAAAGTAGAGTTGAAACATAAACATATGTCTTTATTCAACCTCAAATACTATACTATACTACTAATGCAGAATCTGCTTTATGTATGAGGCGCTGTAGAGAAGCTAGATTTCTGCATGCATTGCTCTGCCACAGAGAAGTGTAAGAGTCTGGAATGGAATGTGGATCAAAATAGGTACAGCATCTTTGGTAGTATAGTCATCTAGTATGAATCCTCCCAGAAAAGTAGTAATGTATTCAGTAGTTTATTATTGGGCTAGTGTTCTGAAATGTTGGTAAATTGTTGCCAATCACGTGGTCACCGTTGGCACGTGTGTACCCAGCCTAAGGAGGATGAAGAACGATGAAAGTGAAATTGGTGGAATGGGGAAAGCATAAAAAAATAGGAAAACTGATAGGAAGAAGAAAGGGGAGGGGATTGGTAAAGAGTAGAAGAAAATTTACTAGACCTGATGTAAAATATGATATGGGACTGGGGACTAGAAGAGAGAGGGGATAGAAATAAAACAATACAGGTAAGGGACAGGAAGAGGATAATAAATAAGAAGAAAACATGAGAGGAAAAGTAAAAAACTGAGGAGAGGTTAAAGAGAGCTTGCCTTCCAGTGGTTAACTGAGAGGTTTTGCTGATGGCACACCAGAGGTGGTGGCGCATATTGTAAAACGTGACACTTCACTTTCATGCATGTCATATATTTCTTCATAGAACACTGTGGCTCTGCTCTGTCTGGAGAGGGGAGGCTGAAAAAATAAGGTAACGCTGGGGCGGCACTGCACTAGCTGTTAGAATTAGGGGATGCTACCTTACATTTGTATGTCTCACCTTAGCAGCTGTTCCTCCCCTCCCTAATCCTTGGCCTAGGTGGCGTAGTGATAAATACATCTAATGTATTCTTCCATTACCATGGCAACCATCCATACAATAATAAAAATATATGTAAAATAGAATTTAACGTCGTCTCATATCAGCCTTTGGATTTTTTCTATAGACCTTTTAGAAGCAAATCAAAGTGCTGTTACGAGATGACGTAAAATACTGCCACTGTATCCCTCAATTAACCTCTGCAGTTATCTATAGGTTATGCCTTACAAAATCTCATGTAAACCCTCAGATTTCCTTTAATGCAGCCTATTTGAGGACATATATATCTATCAGTTTCTCCTGGGTGGCTTATTAGTTAGCTATAGCTAGGCTCAATGAACAGCAAAGCTCTCTTAGCACGCATCCGTCACTGTCAGGATGCACCCCCACAAATTACTTTTCTAAAATTAATTTTAAACATGCTGTTACCTTGTGTTCAATAGTGATAAATATGAGATAATTACCACATAGAGCTGCTCTGATTCACTGAAATAGCAGAGTAAATGATTTGTTTTACTTACATCTACTATAATACAATTTTAAAAAATAAAAGCAAAAAAACAAAACAAAAAGCCAAAAAGAACCCTTAATCCTATTTAAATATAAATATATACATACAATACAAAGATTGTGAAAGCACTCCAATTAGGCTAATTTACAACTACATTTAGCGGACGTGCTACTGATCTGGTCAAACATTTATATAAACATAAAAAAAATAACCAATGCACATTCCTAGGCCCCATACAATATCATATTATCTGCACACTGGCATACTTTATAAACAAAGGGGTTTTAGTATACATTACTGTGATCACATGAATGAAAAGCCTTCCAACCACGTCAATGTAACCCCAGTCTGGAAGGTCCTAACTTCTAACCTAACTGGGTCTTACCTTGATGTGGTTGGAAGGCTTTTCATTCATGTGATCACAGTAATGTATACTAAATCCCCTTTGTTTATAAAGTATGCCAGTGTGCAGATTATATGATATTGTATGGGGCCTAGGAATGTGCATTGATTATCTTTTCTATGTAAGTATGTATATATATATCCCTTATATTAATTAAATATATTTATATCTCCATAAAAGATTGCATTGAGTTTTTGGGAGCTACCAATGTGGTGGGGGTCATAGGATATTACACATAGTAAAGGTGTATATGTATGTGGGTACTATCTCACTGTTACCATTTAAATGACCATCAGTATATGTATCTAAAATTTAGCACAGACTTATATTAGGTACAACACAAAATATACAAATACATAAATTTACTTACAGAGCTGAGATCCCTATTTTAAATATAATAGTCAAATGGCAGCTTAAACCACATCCCTGTGTCTGCTCCATATGAAAGGAAGTGTTATCCAAACAAAGTTTCTGTCTGCTACACAGGATATAATGTGTATTGTAATGGATATATACACCAAGGCTCCTTATATACCACCTCCAGCCTGCAGGTGGTGTCAGTGAGTAATAAAATACAAGACATCCCTGCTCTCTATGGTAGGAGGAGAGAAAGTGTTGTACCTAATATAAGTCAGTGCTACATTTAATATACATTTACTGATGGTCATTAAATGGTAACAGTACACACATACATATACATCTTTCCTATGTGTAATATCCTATACCCCCACCTCATTGGTAGCTCCTAAAAACTCAATGCAGTCTCCTATGGAGATATAAATATATTTATATAATATATATATAAGGGATGGAGATATATATATATATATATATATCACTTATATTATACAAATAAATGTATAAATTCATGGGGAATAGATTGGGTTTTTTGGAGGTACTATGTTGGTGAGGGTGGATAAAAGTAATATACATAGGGACAGTATTTATGTGTTGTTTAAGCACTAAATAAATAGTTATATCAATATTAACAAATATGTAGTAATGACATTAAAGTATATAGAAATGTAAATAAGGCAAAATATATAAATAAATAAAAGCACTTCTTCAAAATGGACTGTTAAACCACACCCCAGGAAGTTTTAAAGGGAGGCAATGGAAGCTTACAAAGGAACATAAATATCACTTCCCTTTTAGTGTTGTATCCATTGGTTTGCTTAATATTAGATTGAGAGCAGTGTTAGTGAATAAAAACATTTTCTGAGTGTTAGTAGGGAAGTAGTATATGTCACTTTCTTTGTAAAACATGTGACAGTCTTAGTAAAATTCTTCTCACTCTCACATAAATCCACCCCTCCCCTCTCAATAGACAAAAAGAAGTGCTGCTGTTTGCTGGACATGAAGGGATATCTATAGACCAGGGATAGGCAACCAATAGATCTCCAGATATTTGGAAACTACAACTCCCAGAATTCCCTAACAACAGAGTGCTTGTAGAGGAATGCTGGGAGTTGTAGGTTGAATTCCCTAACTGCAGAGTGCTTGTAGAGGAATGCTGGGAGTTTTCAAACATCTGGAGATCTACTGGTTGCTTATCCCTGCCATACATCATAGGGGGACTAAAAGGAAAACATCTCCGTACCCATTTCTCTGAGACAATGAAGTGAGTTTGTTAATCATTTATTACATTATTTATGCAATAGACCCCATTGAAGCCACGAACCTGTGTCCTGAACTGATAAAATGTAATAAGATTGAAACATGACAGGATAGTCTGGGTTCTTTATAGGACCCTCTCTAACAGAATCCCTGGTGACAGCTGTGTGTTAAAGGGGAACTGTGGTCTCCAAACAAGTTGAGTTTAAATGAAAGGCCGGTTTACTACCTTTAAAACAAACCACCTCTCTACGTGCTCCACAGCCCAAGATATAAAGAAATGACTGACCAGAAAGTAAATGGGTGGGAGGCTGACATGTGACATTCCTAGGGCTTCTCCTGCACAGGGCCGCTGGCGAGCACAGCCTCAGACTCCCTCAGTGTGTGAGGGAGACAGGAAGTCTCTCCTCCTCTCTGCTGTGTGAAGTCCTGACAGAGTATGTGAAAACAGCCTTTTCAGGCAGAGCCTGAAAAGGCTATTTCCACAGAGTTTTCTGTAGGGGGGGGCACATGGGGCTGTAAGAGAATGGGCCAAGGGGGGCCTGCAACTGGAGGGACCATGGGGTCCATGAGTGGGAGGGACCAGAGGGGCTGGAGAGGAGACACAGGGCAGATTGACTGACATGGTTTCAGAGCAGGAAGCAGGAAGTGCAGGTGACCTGGTGATGCTGCTGCCATATCATACACAAAAATGTAAAGACCACAGTTCACCTTTAATGGGGAGGGTGAGTATTGAAAGACAGATTGATAACTTTAATTATAGTATGATCCAATGGACCAATAGGAGCTATTGATCAATTATTGGTTGGAAATTTAATGGGGAAGATTGATTCAAGTTCTGCACAACAGTTGTATTTCTCTGTGGTTTTTCTACTGAAAGCGGATCTGAACCCAATTCCACAACAGATTTCCTTGATTCACGGATTTTGCGGGAATTCTGCTTTGCAGGTTTTTTCGAGACACATTCAAAAATTCAAAGAAAATTTCAAGGGATTTTTGAATTTTTTTTTTTTTTAATTTTACAGTAACTAACTGTAAATAGTTTTGGGACCTGGAAAATGGTCTGGGGAAAAGACAATTAGATTCTTTCTGAAAGAATCGGATTGTAACCAATTCTGATTAGAAAATAATCTGATTGGTTACTATACCAATCAGATTATTTCTAAAAGAATCTTATTGTAACTAATTCGGATTGGTTACAATTAGATTCGTCCAGAAAGCATACCAATTGGTGACAATCAGCTTCTTTTTTTTTTTTTTTTAGAAAGAATCTTATTGGTATACCAATCAGATTATTTTCCAATCACAATTGGTTACAATCAGATTCTTCCAGAAAGCATACCAATAAGATTATTTCTAAAAGTATCTGATTGTAACAAATTCTGATTTGATACAATTAGATTGGTTGCTATACTAACCAATCAGATTCTTTACCAATCAGAATTGGTTTCAATCAGCTTATTTCAGAAAGCGTCTAATTGGTAAGAATACCAATCAGATTATTTCTAAAATAATCTAATTTTTAACTAATTCTGATTAGTTACAATCAGATTCTTCCAGAAAGCGTACCAATAAGATTCTTTCTGAAAGTATCTAATTGTAACCAATTCTGATTAGATACAATCAGATTCTTTCAGAAAAAATCTGATTGGTATACTAATCAATCAGATTATTTTCTAAACAGAATTTGTTACATTCAGATTCTTTCAGAAAGATTCTGTAAAGGGGCCCATACACTATGCAATTTTGTTGTACAATCGTCGTACGAACTCCACGATTGTACATCAATTGTATCGTTAATGGTATAAATAAAGTCTGGTGCAATTAAATTGAGAAGATCTGATTGAATCTGAAGGTGATCTG
Organism: Hymenochirus boettgeri; assembly: GCA_019447015.1. Lineage (NCBI taxonomy): Eukaryota > Metazoa > Chordata > Amphibia > Anura > Pipidae > Hymenochirus > Hymenochirus boettgeri. The sequence goes on from CM033477.1 coordinate 94,273,534, forward strand.
TCAGAACGGAAAATTTTTATCTGCTACAATAAAATTGTTTAGGTGTATGGATGATTGTCCAACAAATGTCTTCTAACTCAATCCTGAAGTGTCAAATTAACAACTTCCTGGAAAAAGCAGAGCTCACAGTCTGGAAGGTGTGAGACCATAGAGTGTATATTTGGTTCATGATAGCAATGTGTGATGCGGTACATGACACAGTCTGGAAGGTGTGAGACCATAGAGTGTATATTTAGTTCATGATGGCAATGTGTGATGCGGTACACATGACAACAACAGGCACATTAATTGATGTACGAACACACATCGACATTCGTTAGCAAATAAAATATGAAAGAAAAACCAGCAAACACAATAGCAAATTACTTCATTCTTCATTACCATTCGAGACCTCAACCCCAAAAAGTGCTTTTTATATTCGTCATTTTCGCCATATTACACTATCAGCAACAATTAAATCTGCCCAAATATGGTGAATTGGTTGCTTTCTAGCGGCACATTCTATTCTGCAACAATTTAGATCTTACACAATTAATGCCTATTAATGCCAGATTGTGCACAGCAAATGGCAACAATTTTATTGTGTTCGTTAATGTCTGATTGTATGACTATTGTTTCCAATTTAAATCTGGTCGGTAGTTCATAGTCCAATTTCATTGCATCGTGTATGGGCCCCTTTAGATAGCAGAGTTAGATAGATATATAGATAGATGCAGAGTTAGATAGATAGCAGATAGATAGATAGCAGAGTTAGATAGATAGATAGATAGATAGATAGATAGCAGAGATAGATAGATAGATAGCAGAGTTAGATAGATAGATAGATAGCAGAGTTAGATAGATAGATAGATAGCAGAGTTAGATAGCAACATCTATCACATTGCCATCCAATGAACATCAATATACACTTATGGTCTCTACATCCTGTCCAGACGGGGCACTGTAACCCAGATCCACACTATGGCATATCTAGGAACTACAATACGAACACTACGTTATGGTCTCACACCTTCCAGCACTGTCAGTACCACATCACACATTTGCCTCCCTGCAAATAAATATCACACTCTATGGTCTCACCCCACCTTCCAGATTTGTCAGTACCACATCCACACAGTTGTCCATCATGAACTAAATATACACTCTATGGTTCATTTACATTCTTACTTCCAGCTGCATGTTTACCACATCACAACTTGCCCCATCATTGGAACAAGATACACTCTATCGGTCTCAAACCTTCCAGACGTGTCATTTTTCCTCGTCACCATGTCACCACATTCCTGCTCATTCATGGACACAATACTACATCTTATGGGTTTCTGCACACCTTCCAGGACTGTGGAATGTAATCGCCTATCTACATTTCATGCCCTCATGGAACACAATATACCACTTGCTATGGTCTCACACCGTTCCCAGACATGTTGTCCATGTACACGCATCACACATTGCCATCATGGACACAATTTACACCTCTATGGTCTCACAACCTGCTTCCAGGACTGTGTCATGCCTACGGCACACCTCACACATTGCCATCAATGAACACATATAACCTATGGCACTAAAACACCTTCTATCGGTCTCACACTCCTTGTCAACCCTCTTCACATGCAATTAGAACCCATATACCACTCTATGCTACGCCTACACCTTCCCGAGACTGTCGTCAATGTACCGTCAATCCCACATTGCCATCATAAACAAATTTAACGCTTAGTGGTCTCCACCTTCCAGACTGTGTCCATGTAACCCGCCATCACATACATTGTCATCATTAAATGATCCCTCTATAGTCACTCTTAGTCACCACTTCCAGACCTGTGTCCTATGTACTTCATCACACATGCTCATTCCATGCGAACCCAAATATACCTCTATGGTCTCACGCCTTCCAGAGACGTTGTCAGTACCACCATCACCATTGTCAGCACTGAACACAAATATACACTTCATGTCTCCACTCCTTCAGACTGTTCACTGTACGCTGCTCACCCAATCATTGTCCATCACTGGACCGACAATATACACTACTACTGGTCTCACAACCTTCCTGACCGTGTCATTGTCACGTCATCAACACATGTCCATGCATGAACACAAGATTATACACTCTATCGGTCCTACACCTTCCAGACCGTGTCCATGTACACGCATCGCCGCATCACCATCTGTCATCATGGACAAAATACACACCTACAGTGGGTCTTACACACTCTTCACAGACTCCGTGTAATTACCCCGTCACCACACATCTATCATCATGATCACAATATCTACACATCTATAAGGTCTACACACTGTCCAGTACGTCAGACTACGCTATCACACATTCCATCCATGAACTAAATATAATAATCTCTATGGTCTCAACATCCTGCCAGATCGTGTCTTCACCCCGCATCACACTTGCCTCACTGCCACAATCTCACATGCTCCAATTGCCTCCCCACTTTATCGCATGCCGTTCACCAAATCCATCAGACACATATCCTCTATGGTGTCTCACCCTTCAGACTGTGTCATTGTACCGTCGAACATCGGTATCCACCTTGTCAATGAACACAAGATATACACTCTATGGGCTCACTACCTTCCAGACTTGTCATCGTACACGCATCCACACATTGTCATCAGCATGAAAACATTAACAATATCACACTCTACTGGTCTCACACCTTTCAGACTGTGCATTGTAAACCCACCATGCCTCACACATTGCTCATCATGGAAATCCATAATATACACTCTATGGTCTCACCCCTCCAGACTGTGTCATTGTGTACCGTAGCATCCACACATTGTCATCATGGAACACAATTATACACTTCTTATGTTCCTCCACACCTTCCAGAGCTGTCCATTGATACCCCCGCATCACACTTTCAGTCCATGGACCACTAAGATATATACACTCTATGTCCCTCACACCTTCCGACACTGGTCTGTACCGCATCACATCCCATTGTTCCATACATGAACCATATATCCACCTCTATGGTCTCCAAACTACCCGTCACGTGTCATGTACCACATACATCACATTGCACATAATGACACCAAATTTACTAACCTCTACTACTGGTCTCACCCTTCCAGACTGTTCTGTCAGCCTGCTACAAGACCATAACATACACATGCCATAATTGGACAAACAAATTATATCACTCTATGGTATCACACCCCTTCAGACTTGGTCATGTACTCATTCTCACACATGTGCCATCCACCTGCAACTCATATACAATCTATTGTAGCACACATGGCCAGTATCTCGTGTAATGTACCACATCACACATTGCCATCCTGAACACTTACATAACACATATGGTCTCACACCTTCCTATGACTGTGTATGTACCGCACACACATTCGCACACGGATAAAACAACAATACTAATACCTCTTATGGTCTAATCACCTGACAGAATGTGTTTCATTGTACTGCCATCAAACATGCCAGCATTGTAACCATAATATACATCTCCCTCTATGGTTCTCACATCGCTCCAGACTTATGTGTCAGTACCGCCAGATTTAAACCTTTTATTGCCTCATGTAACCAAAACTTACACTTTGAGTCTCACTCACCTCCAGGACCCTGTGTCACTTGTAACACATCACAAAATGCCATCATGAACACCAAAATAACATCGATGGTGTATTCTACCCAATCCTTCCAACTGTGTGTCAGTACCGCACACACTTGCCATCATGATCCTAACAACTATACACTCATGCGTCTCTAAACCCATTCACAGACTGGTTGGTCATTGTATCAAAATCACACATCTGCCATCATGACCACCAAATCTAGATTATGGTCTCACACATTCCAGTGACCTGTGTTCAGTCAAAACACTTAACACATTGCCATCATTGAACCAAACTATAACACTCTTATGGTATTTCACACATTCCCACGACCGTGTCACTTTGTACCGCCATTATTACCATTGCCATCATGAACCACATATAAACTCTATGGTCTCACACCCTTTCCAGATTCGGTCGTCATGCTTCCCACACTCATCACATTGTTCACTCACTCGAACTCTCCAAAATCAGACCCTCTATGGTCTCACACCTTCCCAGACTGTGCATGTTAGCATTCACACATTGCATCATCCGAAACCAAAATTACAATCTATGGTTTCTTCACCTTACCAGACCTGTTGTCATGTACCGTCATACACAAATATTGTCATTCATTGAACACAATATACATCTATGGGCTCTACAACCCTCCACGACCGGTCGCTAATGCTACCAACACCCTCCCACACATTCGCCCATCCATGAGACACAACTATACCATATATTGGTCCTACACCCTTTCTTCCAGACTGTTGCAGTACCACATCACAATTTGTCACATAATGGCCACCAAAATATATTAAAATCTATGGTCCCACCCCACATTCCTTTAGACTCGCGCGTCATGCTACTCAGCATCCCCACTTATCAGTGTTTTTAATCATGAACCAACAATATAACTCAGGGTCTAACCCTTCTTCAGACTCGTCGTTCATGTGTTTATCGCATCTACCACCATTGCTCATCACTGACAACAACTATACACTCTTACTGGTTCCCACACTTCCAGGACCCGTTGTCATGAACGCATCAACTTGTCATTTACATGTAATATCCATTTCAATACGACCACTAATGGTCTCACCACTTTTCTTCCAGACTGTTGTCCGACCGCATCACCACCCATTTTGTCAATCATTTGTAACCAATATACATGTACTATTGTGCGTATCACACCTTCTTCCAGACTGTGGAATGTTTTTACCATCATCAAAACCGCTCGCACCCTCATGAACCAAATATTTACAATCTTATTTGGTCTCATCAAACCTCTCTTAAGACTGTCACTGTACCGTTTCTCAATCAACACACCACCGGCTTCATGAACACATATTATTCACACTCTATGGTGTCTACACTTCAGACTGTCGTACCAACACCTCCCACACACATTGCCATCTATGTAACAAATACCTACATTCTATGGTCTCTCCACCTCGCCCAGGACGCTTGTCATGTCACCCGTATCTCAACCACATGGCACGCAATCGAATTCCAATATATAAAACTATATCGGTCTTTTCTCACCTGCAGAGTATGGGTATGTTTTCCTTCTAAAGTCCCTATTTCCCAAAAGATGATTTCATCATGTAACACAATATACACTCTATTTGGTTCTTTTAACCTTCACAGACTGTTGTCATGATCGACCATCACATCTCACACATTCTTTCATCATGAACCCAAATATAATAACACTCATATTGGTCTCTCAACACTTCTAAGACTGTGTCCATTGTAACCACACCTACAAACATTGCCATCATCCGAACCAAATCCACTACACTCAATCCCGGGTCTTCTAAACCTGACCAGACTGTCCATGGGACCGTATCACACACCTTTCGTTCATCATGAACCAACATATACACTCTATGGTCTCTACCACCTCCAGACTGTGTCAGTACCATCTTGTACTGTAGTCTTTATTTGTCATTTTCCATGCTATAGTGAAAGCTTATATAACTACTATGTGTCTTCACACCCCTTGTCCAGTATGCCGCGTCAATTTTTTTTTTGTATTCCGCCATTTCAAACATTGCAATAAGAACCAAACTATAAACTCTATGTCTCACAACCTTCCTATTGTTATCAGGTCCAGTACCCGTATTAACACATTGTCATCATGATCCAACATATACTACTCCTATGGATATTTTCAAATTTACACTTCAGGATGTTGTAGTGTTGTACAGTATGTCACACACTCTCGCGACATTGTCTGTATAATCTCAAATTATGGGTTTGATTAAATATTTTTTCCTCTTATGGTCTAACACTTTTTCATTATTAGCCTGTGTGTCATATGTTTTTTGTATCCTTGCTACCCAAAACCCCCCCATTGTCATCCATGATTAACACAAACATAAATCACCTCCTATGGTCTCAAACCTTCAAGATTCTGTCCGTCATTTGGTTAACGTATCACACCCCATTTGCTCACTCATGATATTCCTTTTTTTTTTCCCCTTCCTCCCCCTTTCCCCCCCTTTTCCCAAATATACCTCTATCTGGTCTCACATTCCTTCTCAGAATTGTCCTCCATTCTGTACCGATATCCACACCACTTTTTTGCTTATCATTGAACCACCAATCATCCAAACTCTACTGTCTTACCACTTCTTTTTTTTTCTCTTTCTCCATTGTGACATTTTCTTTTCTGGGTTATAGGAAAGTATCACACAATTTGCAATTTCAATGAACCAACAATTATACACATCCTACTTGGCGAGCACACCTTTTCCAAGACCTGGTTTTCATGTCACCCGTATCCATTATCGCCATATGAACCCAATATTGTTTATCACACTGATAGTGGGTCGCCAAACATTCCAGACTGTGTTATGTACCTTACTCAAACATGTTGTCATTAATCGGACTGAACCAAATCTATTCACTTTCCATGGTCTGTTTTCCCAACATTATCATTGAATGTGTCGTTACCACATTCACACATTGTGCCCATCACTGAACCCCACAAATATACACTCATATCTTGTTTGGTCTACCATTTAACCTTCCCCACCGAATGTGTACATGTACCACATACCACACTTATGATCCATATAATGACTACCAAATATAAACTTTATGGTTCTACACCTTGCCAAGCACCTGTCATGTCCTACCGTATCATCATTTTCATCCGACCATCATTAACCCAATATACACTTATGGTCTCCCACAACTTTTCCAAAGACCCTGCGCTCTTTCGTCCTATGACCGTATCACCCACCGTGCCATAATGAACCAAATATACCACTCTATGGTCTCTCATTTCCAGACGTGTTCATGTTACCACATCAAACACATTGCCATCATGAACCCAAAATATCCACTCGATGTCTCACACCTTCCCTAGACGGTGTTAATGTACCGTATCACACATTGCCTCATGAACCAAATATACACTCTATGGTCTCATCACATTCCAGATGTCATTGTAACGTATAACACTATTGTCATTATCATGAACCAAATATACACCTATGGTCTCACACCTCTCCCAGGACATTTGTGTCATCGTAACCAGTATACAAATTGTCACTCCATGCATTATTCATAATTACTAAACTTAGATGGTATCACACCACTTCAGATTATGGCAAACGTACCGCATCACACATTGCCCATTCATTGAACCATCCCATTATACACTCTATCCCGGTCGTACCAAACCCTTAAGTTTAAGGGGCATGTACCATTTTAATCACAAACTTGCCATCCATCGAACAACCAATATACACACTTATGGTCTAACAACCTCTCCCAGATCTACTGTTTGGTCATGTACCGTATCAAACATTGGATCCCTCAGAACCAAAATATACACTCTATGGTCAACTTTAACCTTCCGACTGTGTAAAACTGTCTACCGTATCACACATAGCCAATCCCACATAGAAACCATAATATCCCTCATATGGTCCTACACACCTTCCACGACTTGTGTCCCACTATGCTGTTACCTACATCTATTTACATTGTCACTTCTAGACAACCAAATTATACCTTTATTTGCTTACTCACAACTCTCCAGAATCGTGTCACTTTTTGTACCACAATCTCACAACATTGCCATCATGAACCAAATCAAACACTCTAATGGTCTCACAACATTCCAGAATTTGGTTGTGAATTTGGACTCATAATACTAAATTGTCTCTACTGAAACACAATAGAGAATCTCGATTGGTTCATCTTAAAACTTCAAGCCGACTGGGTCTTATGTTCAACACATCCACAATTGCACTTACTCTTTCATAACAAATATAAAATCTTTTTGGGATCATTTAAAATTCCAAGACTGCTGTCATGTTGCTACTATCGATTAACATAATTGCCATCATGACCAAATACTACACTTTAGGTCTCACAATTTCAAGATACTCCGTTTGCATTTTTTGTAACCGGATCTCAAGACGCCCTCATCACTGATACTCAACCATATAACAATCTATGGTCTCATTATACCTTCAAGACTTTTGTGGACATATGCGTGTACCGTATCTATTCACATATGCGCCATCATGAAACACACAATATACACTCTACTGGTGATCACACCTTCCCGACTGACTGTCAGTTATTTAAGTCATCACACGCCTCCTATCATTTGAACAGACAAAACATCTATTGTCTCACAACTTCCAGACTGTGTCATGTTAACCACTCACACCTATTGGCCTCAGTAACCAAATATATCATTTGACTCGTGTCTCCACACCCTCTGCCAGTATTTTTCGTGTCTAGTTTACACCACTCCCTACAACATTTTGTCCATCATGTAACCTAAATATATCACTCTATTCGTCTCAACCCTTCAAGATACTGTGTCTGGTACCCACGCCACATCCATGCCATCATATGAACCAACCATACCATTCTCTCATGGTTACTAACCACAGTCCCCCAGACTGTGTCATTGTACTTCGTCTACCACATCATGCCATCATGAACCAAAAATATAAAATCCTATGGGCATCCACACCCATTTCCTGTACCCAGATATGTGTCATTTTCTTCGTTACAGTTTCCACCCACTTATTGCCTATCCAGGCAACAAATACAATATCTATCCGTCTCTTCTAACCACCCTTCCAGACTTGTGTCATTGACCACCATCACACCCCCACCATTGCCATCTATGATCTTATTAATATTACACTCTAGGTTCACACTTTTCCATTCCAGACTGCGTATGTACCACATCACCACAGTGCCATCATGACACCCCCCTTTAAATATACCACTTTATGGGCGCACCCCACCTTCAGACTGTCTTCGCTCATCCGTACCTACACTAAGATATCATTGACCCAGACCCCCCCATGTGTACCCACAATTAATATACCACTCTATGGTCTCAACACCGTCCCATTTGACTGTGTGTCATGACCTGTTACACACATTGCACTTACCCTCACCATAGTTTTTAATATACCACTCTATTGGGATCCACCCCCCCTGCCAGACAGGTCAGTTACAGTATTTCTTATAAAACCCATGACATCCTGAACCAATCATACCACTCTATGGTCTCACACCTTCAAGACTGTTTGTCATGTACCTGTTACCACCCACAGGGCCTTATCATGAACAAACATATACACATCTATGGTTCTCACAACCTCCAAGGACCGTGTCATGTACGCATTAACATTTGCACAAATCATGAACAAAATACTTAACTCTATGGCTCTACACACCTTCCACCGCCCCTGTCATGTAACCGCCATTGCACAACACTTGCCCATCTATGCAACATCCCCCAAATCACCTTACACTCTTATTGGTCTCCACATTCCCAGACTCGTTTTCATGTACCGTTATTTTCAAACCCTTATGCCAGAAATGAAACAATTATACATCTATGGTCCTCACCCCTCTCGACTGTAATTTTGTACAACATCACAAATTGCCATTTCACTGAACCAACATATTACACTCTATCGGCCTCTGTCACACCTCCAAGGACTTTGCTGCATGTACCGCCATTACACATGGCCATCCCATTTTGAACCAAAATTAAACCTCTATGTGTCTTTTCACATATCTTCCCCAGAATTTTGGTCTATTGTTAACCGCATACACTAATTATTGCCATCATGAACCCTAAATATTACACATATGGTATAACACCTTCCAACTGTGTCCATTGTCCAATGTCCATCACCACTTGCAATCAGAACTCAAATATCACACTCCTATGGTCTCCAACCTTCCATCGGACTGTCCACTGGTTACCGCATCACCACAACATAGTTGCCTCATGCACACCACCCAAATCCATACCAACTCTATCGGTCCCTTCACACCTTCCAACTGTATGTACGCACCCAAGCACAAATTGTCTTACATCTATGAAATAAAACTATTAATCTCCATGCGTCTCACATTCTTCCAGAATGTCACTGTACCCCGCCCATCACCACCATTTTGCCATCATGTTAACCAAAATATACCTTTTACTCTATGTTATTACATCACTTCTCTCCACCTTAGGGACCTGTATGTAATAATCGAATCACACATTCGTCCATTTCAGAACCAAAATACCCTACCATCTACTCATGGTCTTCACACCATTCCAGACTTGTCATGGTTACCACCCATCACCACACCTTGCCATTCCTGAACCAAATCTACACTCTATGGTCTCACACTCTTCTCAGGGATCTTGTCATTTGTACCCGTTATCACCAATTGCCATCCATGAAATATTTACCCACAATATTACACTATATCCGGTTAACACTCCAGGACCTGGGTAGGCTCCGTATCACAACATTGCCATACATGCAACACACACATATACACTCTATGGTCTCACACCTGACAGGACCTGTGTCATGTACTCTTTAAATCACACTTATTGTCATCATGAAACAAATATAACTTTATGGTTCACACCTTCCAGACGTTTTTGGTGTCATGTTACAGTTTTCATCACCAAACTTGTAATCTTATCCTGGACTACAATATACCTTTCAGGGTCCCCTACTACCTTTCTCAGACTGTGTCCGGTTAACGCATTCACCACATTGCCCATCAGAACCGAACATATACACCTATCTCCCGGCCTCTAACACTTCCAGACTGTCATTTTCGGTTTTCTAAAGCCATCACAACCCCCCCCATTTTTTCGCCCATCATGAACCAAAAAATGACCTACACTCCAGCGGTCTACAACTTCCAAGACTGATTGTTTCATGTACCACATCACACACATTTGCGATCCATGATTAACCAAGATCACACCTCTCATGTCTTCACTACCTTTTTTCCAGATTTTCCCCCCGCGTTGTCATGTACCGTATAAACCACTATTGTCAGCATGAACCAAAGTATACACTTTTATGGCGTCTACACCGTCATCAGACCTGTGCTCACCCGCTACCACATCATTCACATTGTTAATCCATTAACCACACTGATACCTCTATTGCCGTTCACACCTTCCGGACACTGGGTCTGTACCGCACCTAAACACATTTGCCATCATGAACCACCAAAACTTACACATCTATTGGTCTCCAACCTTCCCTTAGACTGTCATGTTTTTAACGCTATTCACAATGTTGTGCTCATTCATGAACCAAAACCATATAACTAATGAGTTCTCACCAACCTCCCCAGACTGGTCATGTACCGAATCCACACATTGCCATCATGTGAACCAATTATCTACACTCTTGGTTTTCTAACACCTCCCAGATCCTGTTCATGTACCGGTTTTTATCACACATCTGTGGCATCATGAACCAAAATCCACTCTACTTGTATAACACATTCCCGACTGTGGCAGCGTACGTATCACCACATTTGTGATATTGAATCCCCAAACTCATAACATCTATGGGCTCCCCACCCACCTTTCCATGCACCTGTCATTGTTTGTGTTTTACTTTTCGCATCATAAAACCCCTTGCCCTCATTTGAACCATAATATACAATCTCCACGGTCTCTACACTCCATCGACTTGTCGTCCATGCTACCAGTTTCATCACACATTGCCATACCCATGAACCCCAAATTATTAATACCCTCTATGGTCTCACATAATTCCAGCCTGTGTAATGTTTACCGTATTCATCATCATCGCCCATCATGATTATTTCCCAACTATACATTATGGCTCTCTTTACACCTTCCAAAATTGGTCATGCTACACATGAATCACATTGTCCATCATGAACCAACTATCTATTCTTTAATGGTCTCACAACTTCCAAGATTCTGCTGTCAGGTACCTAACATCACCCCATGCCACTCAGAACCATTTCAATATATTTTTCCACTCTATGGTCACTCAACACCTTCCAGCCTGTGTCATGTACCATCATCACACATTCGAAATCATGCAATCTCAAAATATACACTGGATGTGTCTCACACTCTCACCAACGCAATGTCCATGTACCGCTATAACCATACGCCATCATGAACCCAATTATACCACTCCTATCGGTATAATTCCTCCAGACCTTGTGTAATGTTATCCGTATCACATCCATAGCCCATCATGAACCCCTTCTTCACTATATAAACCTCTATGGTCTCTTACTTCCAGATGTTGTATGTACCGTAGCAACACTTTTTTATCTGCCATCAGAACCATAATATAAACGCTATGGTCATCATTCACCTTCTTTTTTTGACGTGTCATGCTACTGTCATACCAATTTTGTCCATCATGACCAAATCATACTACTCTATGCGGCCTCATTTACCTTCCAGATATTTTCTGTGTCCATGTACCGTTATCACACATGTCATTTCGATGAACTTCAAATACCCTCCACAACTACTCTGGTCCTATACACCTTTAAGCTGTAGTACTAGCCCCCATTCCACACCCCCACCGTTTTGACCAGCATGACCCCAAACTATACATCTTTACCGGTCTCAAACTTCACTTCATGCACTGTGCATGTATACCATCAACATTTTTGCCTTCATTTTTCCATGGAATAACCATACACCATGTATCATGGTCTCAATCACCTTTCAGAATGTGTTCATTACCGATCACACATGGTCCCTTAGTCCCATGAACCATAATATGACCCACTCGAATTGGTATCACTACCGTCCCCAGGCAATGTGTCACATGGACCGTTATCCACACCTCATACAGCTAATCCCATCCGAACCTAAATATACAATATATGGTGTTCTCACTATTCTCTTTCTTCTTTTTAGACGTTGTTCATGTACCACATCACACATGTCATCATGTACCCAAATATACCACTGATTGGGTCTCATCTACCTTACAGTTGACGTGTCTATTGTACACATCTACCTTATTGCTCATCATGGATACCAAATACTACACTCTCTTGGTTCTCACATCACTTCCAGACCAGCCTGTCAGGTACCACACATTTTTCACACCATTGCTTCATGAACCACCACCTATTTTTACCCTTACATATATGGTCTACACAACTCTCCAGTTACTGTGTCATTCTCCTTTTTTTGCTTTTACAACTTTCATCACACCATTTTTTGCATCATGAACCAAAATATTTTATCACTCTATGGATCACACCGTCCAGGTTTCGCACTGTGTCCATTTTTTGATCCGCATCACATAATTGAAATCATTGTTAACCAACTATTTTACACTGTGTTTTTATTGGTTTTCTCACACCTCTCCCCCCCCAGCACCTGTCATGTACGTATCACACATCGCCATCATGAACCAATATACACTATATTTTGCGTCTCACATCCTTCCAGACTGTCTCCGTCACTGTCTGATCAAACCTTTACGATTCATCATTGCAATCCCAATATTATTTCACTCTATGGTCGCACACCCTGTCCATTGACTGCTGCTCAGTTTTTTGTACGTTTATCACATCTATTGGCCCGACATGAACCAAAATATATCATTATGGTGCTTCACAATTCCAGTACTGTGTCAGTTTAAGGCCCCATCACACCAGTGCCCATCATGACACTAATATTAACTTATGGTCTCCACCTTCCAGACCCGGGTCATGGTACGGCATAACACCCCATTGTACTATCATGACACCAACCCCATCATACAACTTTGTAGGGTCTCACCAACCTCACCAGACTGTGTCCAATGTACCCTGTCTTATCCATCACAAATGTCATTCATGATTTTCTCTTCTTCCTTTCTCAAAATATAAACATTTAATTGTCTCAAACCCCTCAAAGACTTTTTTTTGGTGTCCTGGCCCACATCTAATCAACCACAGTGCCATCATGAACCAAAGATAACACCTCCTATGGTGTCTAACCCTCATTCCTTCCAGACTGTGTCAGTACAACACTTACACACCATGCTCCTCTATCATGACACCAATATCACACTCTAGGGTACTCACACCCTATTTCCAGGACGGTGTCTATTTGTTTGTTTTATCGTTTATTTTCACCACATTTGCCATCATGCATTTAACACAATTAAATCCCACAACGATATGGTCATACACCTTCCAGATTGGTTTTGGCATGTTTTAAGTATCACACCCCTATTTGCTCATTCATGTGAAATTAACATTTTTTTTAAAATATTTTATGGCTCCTCACACACCTTGCACAGACCCTGTTGTCACTGTACAACATTCACATTCCCCCCCCCACTTGCCATCATCGAACACAATATAAACGCTATGGTCTTCACCCCACTCTCCAGACCGTGTCATGTACCACATCCCCACACATTTCCCATCATTGTGAACTAAATATACAATCATCGGTCCTCACACCTCCAGGCCACCTCGTGTCATTTTCCCTTGGGACCACATCACACTTTATTTGTGCCATCATGGAAACAATATCCATCTATGGTCTCACACTTTCAAGTCTGTGTAACTGTTACCCCCGTTATCACACATTTGCCACTCAGAACCTAAAAATACTTACAATCTATGGCTCTTTTTACACCTTTCCACGGACTTGTCTGTCATGTACCGTATCACACACTTGCCATACATGAACCCAAATATACAATCATTCTATGGTCTACAATCACAAGTACTGTGTCATGCTTTCTAAAGTATCACACATTGCCCATCAGTGACACCCATATACTCACCTATGGATCACCATCTTCCCTTCACCAGCCACCGTTTGCTCAGTCGTCGTAACGTCTTATCAAACTTATGGCTCATCATGAACCCAACCCAATATCCACCCTCCGATGTGTCTCACACCTTCAAGACTGTAATGTACGTCTTATCCCACACATTTGCCATCATGAACCAACGATATCCACTACTTCTATTTTGTCGCACTTCAACCTTCCAGAATGTCAGGCCCACCCCGTCATCAACACATTGCCCTCATGAACATTCCATATTGTCCATACACTCTACGGGTCTTACTCCCCCTACCCTTCCAACTGTCATGGTACCACATCACACATGTTGCCATGCATTTTGTGCCCCATTTTTTTCTTTTACCCATTTTAAATACACTCTTTGGGTTCTCACACCTTCCAGATCTGTCCTGTAATCGCATACCCCACATTGTGCCATTCATGAACCTATTTAAATATACACTCATATCGCGTCTCACACCCACTGCCAGACTGTGTCATTTGTACCCCTTTGCATCACCACATTCGCCATCCATGAACCCCAAAATTATATCACTTTATCCCTGGTCTCAACACCCTTCCATTGGACCTCGCCTTTGTAAGTACAGTAATACATTGACTTCCACCCCTCATCGCCAACCACAAGATAAACTCTCCATGGTTCTCAAACCCCGTCCAGACTGGCACTTTTGTACCGCATCACCACTATTTTTGCCACCATCACCGAAACACATATACACCTCTACCTGGCTACGTCACACCTTCCTAGACCTGTGATTTTGTACACCGTTCATCCATCCACCCCAATGCACATCCATCGTTTTATCCAAATTTTTTTTTTTTTATACACTCTATGGTCTCTACAATCTACCTGACTGTCATTTGTGTATTTTTCCGTAATTCCACACCCATCGCCCTTATCATGAAACACAAATAATTACACGATTGGTCTCACACCTTTCCCACACGACGTCTGTACCCGCATTTTCCCACACCATTTGCTCCATCAGAACCACAAATATATTGACAATTTTTGATGGGTTCACACCTAAAGGACATGTTTTCACCTTTTGGTACACAATACAATTTGTTTTTAATCCCATGAACCAAATATACACTCTATTTGCGTCAACACCTTCAGACCTGTCAGTACCAAATCACCACCATTGCCACTTTGCATTGAATCCCAATATTATCACATCCCTATGGTCTCCCACCTTCCAGCACTGTCATGTATCCTGTATCACCCACCACTGCTATCTGAAACAAATACTACAACTCTCCCCATGGTTATCATTTCAATTTCCTTCCTAGACGTGCATGTACCCGTATCACCACATTGCCCTACTCATGTCAACCCTTAATAATTACTCACTTCTATGGGCTCAACCACCTTCCAGCCAATGTTGTCATTTTTATGTACAACCAGACAAATTTTGGCATTTATCAGACCCAAATATACCACACTCTATGGTATTAATCACGTCCAGCCATGTGTTAATTTGCCGTTATTCCCCGCATACACACATACTTGTCCTCCATGGGACAACACTATACCACTCTATGGTTCTCATCACCTTCCAGACTTCGGGTCATGCTACCGCCATCAATTACCATTGCCATAAGGAACTTAAATTATACGACTCTTTCATGTCCGGCCTCTAACACCTTTCCAGACCTGTCACTGTACTCGCATTCACCACTTTATTTTTTGCCTTATCAGGAACCAAAGATACCACTCTATTGATGATACCACACCTTCCAGCACTGTGACATCCTGTTTGTTCCCACCTTATAACTTACCCTTCTGCCCCCACATCTATTGAATCCACAAATCTAAACCTCTATGGTCTAACACCGTCCAGACCCATGCTTTACATGTACCGTATCACACCATTGTCAATAATGAACCCATTATGTATTGTACACTCTATGGTCTCAACATTCCAGACTCGTCAGGTTTTGACCTGCACACACATTGTCATCATGCCAACCCACATATACTAAACTCTTAGGTATCAACCTTCCCAGCGTGTTGTTACAGTGTACAGCATCACCACACTGCCATAATGGACCACAATATTTACACTCTCATGGTCACCCTTCCAGACTGTCAGTTGTACCGATCACACATTGCCATTCATGAACCCAAATTATAAACTATTGGTCTCACACCTTCCAGACTTGTGAGCTCTGTGCTTTTCCAGGAAGTTGTTATTATTTGACACTTCAGGATTGAGTTAGAAGAATATTGTTGGACAACATCCATACACAACAACAATTTATTGTAGCAGATAAAAAATTTCCGTTTTGACAGATCACTTCAGATTCAATCAGATCTTCTCAATTTAATTGCACCAGACTTATTTTATACCATTAACGATACAATTGATGTACAATCGTGGAGTTGTAAGACGATTGTACAACAAAATTGCATAGTGTATGGGCCCCTTTATATCTGCCATCTTATCTTATCGATCTATCTTTACTCTATCTATCTATACATATCTCATATATCATCTATCTATCTATCTACTATATTTATTATTATCCTCTATCTTATTCAATTTCTATCTAAACTCTGCTATATTATCTATCTATCTGAGTCATTATCTCCATATATCTATCTCTGCCTCTATCTAATCTATTATATCCTATCTATTATAATCTATTATTCTATCCTATCTAATCTTCCTGCTATCTATATAACTCTGCTATCTTCTAATATATCTATCGATCGATTCTATCTATATATCTAATCTCGTCCCCTAGACTATCTGGACCCGTTTGTCTCGTCGCGGCGATCTATCTATTTAACTCTGTAGCGATCCCTAATTGCTAGGGCGAGTTTGATCGGTTAGCGATTCGAGCTATCGACGCCGCATCTATATATCATCGACACTAGCGATCTATCTTATCGACTCTATCGATCTAACTGGCGGAATTTATGCTCTCTTTAGCTTTACGATATCGATTTCTTTATCGATCGATCCGAGCTTACTGCTGATGTATTGTATGAGCCGAGGCTGTATGCTAGCATGAAGTCGGAGCTCAACGCTGCGAGTATAGCTATTATATCGATGCTCGACCCCCGGATCCTTATCTATTCGATCCCGTATCGTATGTCATATCGATGTCTATTACTCTGCGATCCTATTTAGTTCGATACTAATCCCTGACACTATCGCCGTATTAGCTAGATTAGGCGATCTGCAGCTAGCTGAGGTCTGACTATTGATATCTAGATGCGAGCGACTCTTTCCCCTTTTTTCTTGAACTCGGTTCTGAGCGAGCTAGCTATCTAACTTGCATGATTCCGCCGCGACGCAGAGAGTTGTAGCTTAAGCGAGCAGTCGGAGCCTAGTCGAGCGAGCGACCGCGATGTCGATGTCGGCAACGAGGCTTATTTTTCGATTATTATGCCAACGCGTGTAATCGATCTATCGAATTTCTCAGGGAGAGCGAGCTTTATTCGTAGTTTCCGCTTTGAGGGAGTTTTAGAGAGTTAGCGAGCGAGCGCAATCTCGCCCGGAGAGCGATGTAGAGCGAGGCGACACACTTGAGGCCGAGCGAAGAACGCGAGGCGGCGTATGCGTATTGCGAGCGAGCGATTGCCCGTAGCCTATGCTAGCGAGAGAGAGCTAGCGAGCGAATCTGATCTTGAGCGCGGCAGTGAGCGACGCGAGCGAGCGAGTCTAGCTATCTGAAACTCGGTGAAGCTAGCTACGCGTATATTTTCGCGGCGACGCCATAGCTAGCTATTGAGAGCGAGCCTAGCGATCGAGAGTATTGTCCCTATTTATTGCGAGTGCGATATTGAGCCTAACCCCGAGTGCGAGAGATGTATGTAGTCCCAGAGGACGCAGGCGATTCGAGCTGATCTTGATCTTGTAGCGAGCTAGCGAGCGAGATTCGTTATCTGATCGAATTTCTAGCTTATTGAGCAGCTTTAGATAGTAACGCGGGCTGCAGCTGATTGAGTTCATCTATCTATACGTATCTTATTTTCTTCCTAGTCTATCCTATCTATTTTCTTATCTTTCTGACTCTATCATCGCTAGCTTATCCCTAACTTCTTTTTGCTATCCTTATGTTATCCTAACTCCTCTGACTTTACTATTATTATCTATCTATTCTATCTCTACTTCTATACGATCTATCTTTTATTATATTTTCTCCCCTTCTGTTTTTTTTTCTTCGTCACATCCCCCTTCACTCTTTTTTTCTGTTTTTTTCATTTATTCTTTTTTTTTTCTTTCCTTTTCCTTTTCTCCCCCCGACTGTCTTTCTTCCGACGTTTTTTCTTTGTTTTCCCCTTCGATCCTCCCCCCCCGCGGATTTTTTTTGTTTCCTTCCTTCACTGTTTCCTCTTTACTCGTAGCATCTATGATGTCGCTCGAGCGAACTCTGCTATCTCAGCCTAATTATAATCTAAAATCGCTATCGATTTTCTATTATATTTATCCTATGTCCTACTGTGCTATTCATCATCCTATTCATATATTATACTCGGCTATATACTTATTGTTATCTAACTCTTGCTATCGATCTACTTATACAGTCTGGAAGGTGTGAGACCATAGAGTGTATATTTAGTTCATGATGGCAATGTGTGATGCGGTACATGACACAGTCTGGAAGGTGTGAGACCATAGAGTGTATATTGTGTTCATGATGACAATGTGTGATGTGGTACATGACACGGTCTGGAAGGTGTGAGACCATAGAGTGTATATTTGGTTTATGATGGCAATGTGTGATGCGGTACACATGACAACAACAGGTGCATTAATTGATGTACGAACACACATCGACATTCGTTAGCAAATAAAATATGAAAGAAAAACCAGCAAACACAATAGCGAATTACTTCATTCTTCATTACCATTCGAGACCTCAACCCCAAAAAGTGCTTTTTACATTCGTCATTTTCGCCATATTACACTATCGGCAACAATTAAATCTGCCCAAATATGGTGAATTGGTTGCTTTCTAGCGGCACATTCTATTCTGCAACAATTTAGATCTTACACAATCATATCTGCCTATTAATGCCAGATTGTGCACAGCAAATGGCAACAATTTTATTGTGTTCGTTAATGTCTGATTGTATGACTATTGTTTCCAATTTAAATCTGGTCGGTAGTTCATAGTCCAATTTCATTGCATCGTGTATGGGCCCCTTTAGATAGATAGATATACAGAGAGAGAGAGGGACAGATAGATAGGGGCAGAGGTCCATGTAAAAGGTACAAGAAGGTCTCCCTGGCCAAAGGTGTGGCCAAGCGACTGACTACAACTGAACACAACAGTAAGTTTAAAATTACCAAATTGCTACCAGTATATAATGATATTGCCAGTTTACTGTGTCTTTGTGTCATTAATTTGTGTCTCTGTCCAACTCTCTGATCTCTATCTCTGTCTGTCTATTTCACTGTCTTTCTGTCTGTTTATCACTATCGGGCTGTGTGTCTATGTTTGTGGTTATCTATCTGTCTGTCTGTGTCTTTTTGGCCATCTCATTAAGTACTTAGTGGGTGTGTCCTAATTGGGGCGGAGAAAGGGGCGTGGCGCATGGAGTGCCCAGGAGTGCCCCTGGTCTTCTTAGACCCTAGATACGCCCCTGACACAGCATATACACATAGTATACACAGCATATACACAGCATATACACATTATATACCCATCATATGCACAGCATATACACAGCATATACCCATCATAAAGACATCATATACCCATCATATACACAGCATATACCCATCATATGCACAGCATATACACATTATATACCCATCATATGCACAGCATATACACAGCATATACCCATCATAAACACATCATATACCCATCATATACACAGCATATATCCATCATATACACAGCATATACCCATGATATACACAGCATATATCCATCATATACACAGCATATACCCATGATAATTCGTCATTTTCGCCATATTACACTATCGGCAACAATTAAATCTGCCCAAATATGGTGAATTGGTTGCTTTCTAGCGGCACATTCTATTCTGCAACAATTTAGATCTTACACAATCATATCTGCCTATTAATGCCAGATTGTGCACAGCAAATGGCAACAATTTTATTGTGTTCGTTAATGTCCGATTGTATGACTATTGTTTCCAATTTAAATCTGGTCGGTAGTTCATAGTCCAATTTCATTGCATCGTGTATGGGCCCCTTTAGTTTGGTTAGTATACCAATCAGATTCTTTTCCAATTAGAATTGGTTACAATTAAGATTCTTTCAGAAAGAATCTGATTGGTTAGTATACCGATCGGTTTCTTTCTGAAAAAATGTGATTATAACCAATTCTGATTTGGTTATCTGTTCCCCAGACCATTTCCCATGTCCCAGAGCCATTTACAGTGAGTTACTGTATCATTTTTACAAAAGTTTCGAAAATTCCTTTAAAATTTAAATTTTCAAAAATGTTGGTGACCCTCGAAATACAATGCGTAATTTAAAAAAACAGAAAAATGTGATAGTGTTATACAACAAATATAAAATGGATAATGTCTGTCTTATCTAGATGTTAGGCTGCACTTTATGTATATTTAATATGTATTTCTTTATGTATATTTAATATGTATAGGTCCCCTCTAATACCTATTGGGGTAGACCCAATAGGTTCCCTTCTGTATATTGTGTAAAATATTCATTTAGGGGATGTGACACTAATAGAACCAAGATTTCATAGGATTTCTTTTATTTTAAACATCTTGCCTTTATTATTATTTTTTTTTACATATCCCTAAATTTTAGTAGTAGTGTGTATAAAGATTTTATATCTGTATCCACATAAAGCTAAACATTAAAAAGTTAGTTAAAAATGATGCACCCATAATTTGGGGAATCATTCAACTCAAATTACCAGTTTCCCTGTTTGCAGATGCTTTCTGGGCATTTAGGCTTTATAGTGCATGTGTGAGCAGAAATATGTTAAAAGATGTACAGCAAAAATTAACTTTTTGCTGTAGTGTAGGGACCGCCCTACCAACCCTAACTTTCATGTTTACATGCTAAAAAAGTGCCCAGAAACTTATTTACCAAGCTTTGTTCCTTTGGCCTCTACCTCTAACGCTACTTTCATGAACAGAGTAGCATTAGGAGCCAGACCGGCAGCCGCATCTGTGATGGCTGAGAGATGGCTGCCGGCTAATCAGTTAGCCCAGGGAATCTTATTTTTAACCAGCATGGAGGGATCTGGGGGGTGGGCTCTCCTGTGGAAGGGGGTTTGACCCCTGAAACGTTGTGTTGGTTTATTTGCAGCACTAAATAAATTAAAAGTTACTAGTTACTATTAGAGTGTGCCTCCCTGCATCTATATAATTCCCTGTGCAAGCCAGCATCCTCCAGGAGTATAGGGAAGGGGCTAAAACATTTTTACACACAGGAAGGCTCCTACTCTTCAGTTTCCTGGACTTTGACTAGACTCTGCAGGGCAACCATATGGAGCTTAGATGAAAGGTAAGGCCAGCAGTGGGTTAAATTTCAGTTTTGGGGGTGGACATGCCCTTTAAACTACTGTAAATGACACACAGTATAAAAAATATTGATGTAATTGTGTTATCACAAGGTCTTTAAAAGTGCAAAATTTTTCCCCAGTTGTCCCAGAACGGATATATTCTTCTTCATCCTCAAGTTATGATGTTGTAATATTTTTGCAGCTTGTCACATAAAAACGTTAAAATTGAATAAATGGCACTAGATTTTACCTAAAGGTAAATCTGGATTTCTGTAACCCAAGATAATCTTCCTGCCAACTGTGCTCTTCAGGTTCCTCTGGTGAAAATCCTTTAGCTGATCCCTGCCAGTTTGAAAAGGAAAAAAGCGTCTTTTTAGTAAACAGGTCTTTTCACATTGAGGGGTCATATTTTTCCATTGTCAATGCCAAATTTGCAAAAAAGATAAAGTATATGTGCATTGTGTGAGAAGGGAACTCTGGATCACATGGATACAGTACATTTGCAAAAAAAATTATTGAATTTCTATAATAGATTATTTGCTTGGTCTATACCTGATCTTTGATAAATACAAATACGCACACACTGTATGTAGACTATCCAAACTCTGTAAACTGTAAATTTATTACAACAAATTGTTTTATATAATAGGAGTATACAGTATATATTTCTATTTCACCTATTTTCACCTACAGTAAATGACCATTTTCATACACCATACAGTAAAACATATTTGCCCCCATTTCCAGCTTCTTCTATTACTGCATACATGTAGAAATGAAAGGGTATTTATTCTCTAAAAGAAATAATTTCAAAAATTATACCTGTAGATACAGCAAGATCCCACTAACTTCATAACTTTTTTTGGGATTTTAAATCTGAGCTGTAGATCCTGAGAAATCATCATTTTAATTACAGCATTTAAAGGGAAAGACCTGTCACTCCAGGAGCAGAGATTGTAATATGTATCCTATTAATATTAGGATATTTGGCTGCCTGCCATCACACTTTCTGCAATAATTATGAGAATCAGCAGAGAAAAGAAAGCAGGGGTGAGGGGGAGGGAGATGTGTAAGCAGAACAGTGTCCATGGTGAGGCTGTGCAGAACTTATAAGTGTCGCAGACACTACAAGAAGGCAGTGAGTGAAGGAGGGTGGGGGAAATTAGAAGCACTCACTTAACATTAATCAGTTAATGACTAAGCATGCACAGAGAAATATGGGAGTACCACCATATATATATATTTATTTTTTTTGTGGGGTATTTCACTACACTTTGGAAGCAAATTTGAAAGCTGAGAATTCTCTTGCTTTAGGGTCTGTTTTCTGACAACTTCTCTACATATGGGACATTGTTTTATCAGAGACCAGTTTGTCTTTTACACTTATATTGAGTTTTTAACTTTCCACTGTTGTTTTCCTATCAAATTCACCTTTAAAAAAATGTGAGGAAAACATGACAGGCTTTGGCAAGTCATAGGCATTTCAACCAAAATCTATCCCACACTTAAAAGCTGGGGGCATTTTGTACCAAAAATTCTTTCCCTATGAGGGGTCTTTTAGTTATAGAATATAAACACAGATGACACCAGGGAGCCAGGACAATCAACTCACAAATAGACTTTATTCCAGACCTCAGCATTTTTAGTTATATTTAATACTTATGCTTTATTTACTAAGGTATGTTTTTATATATTTCACTTTGCCGTACAATTCTTCGAAACTCCTTTGTATTTTGCTTCCTTATTAGGCAGCGGGTTACATATAAATAGTTGTATATCAAAGGATGAGAGCTTTACGTAACATAACTTTTCTACAAAATAAAAGGTCGAAAAATAAATAATCTTTTTTTGTAATGACTTTACTGAGTGTTAGGTATGTACATTATGGGATTTTCACAAGAAAAAAAAAAACATTTGCTATTTCAATCATACAGTAAATAAATTATTATTAATAAATTGTAAGGACTAAAGTTCTAAGTGGGGTGCCACAGGGTTCTGCGTTGTGAACTTGTAGCCACTTATTTAATCTGTTTATTAATGATTTGGAAGTGGGTATTGTCAGCAAGGTTCCTGTGTTTGCTGAAGACACAAAACTTCAGAGGATGTGCAATTGTTGCAGGTGGATCTAGATAGATTGTCACATTGGGCTGCTAAGTGGCAGATGAGAATTAATGTTGATAAAAGTAAGGTGATGCATTGTGGACTTAAAAATCCTTGTGCTGCTTATACTATAAATGGCTCTGTGGAAAGGGATCTTGGAGTTTTGGTGGATAACAAACTTAAAGGTAGCAAGCAGTGCCATGCAGCAACAGATAGAGACAGCAAGATATTGTCTTGTATAAAGAGAGATATGGATTCAAGGGAGAAAAATGTTATTCTCTCTCTTTACAAAGCATTGGTAAGGCCTCATTTGGAATATGTAGTGCAATTTTGGAACCCTGTATACAAAAAGCCATCTTGGAAATAGAAAAGTTCAGTTACAATTATGTACACTAGAAGAAAGGCATTTGCATGGGGATATGATCACGGTGTATAAATACATTAATGGGCCATACAATAAACTATCTGGGGCATTGTTCACCAATGAACATGTCAGAGGACAACATGCGGACATCCCTTAACTTAGAAAAGAAGTTTAGGCTTCAAGTTTCGAAAGGATTTTTTTTACTGTAAAAACAATGACATAGGACATTGGACATGGCAGGTTTCATTACCGTATATACTCGAGTATAACCGAGTTTTCAGGCTGAAAAATCAGCCTGAAAACTCGGACTCGGTTTATACTCGAGTCAGGCTTACCTGGGCATTCCGCAGCCGCGCGATCTTTTTCTGTACTGGCGCGCCGGTCTGACGTCACTGCCCGGCGCCGCGGCAGTGACATCAGCCGGCGGGCCAGTACAGGAATGCGCGCGCGGCTGCCGGAATGCCTGCCAGAATGCCGATACAGGGAGAAGAGAGCCCACATTGAGAAGAGAGCCCGAGAAGAGAGCCCACAGGGAGAAAGAGCCCACAGGGAGAAGAGAGCCCACAGGTACAAACTGAACTGGGTGGGAGGGGGGGCATTCAAGATGTTTGGGAACGACCCTCCCAGCATGCTTTATAGCTGGGAGTTGCAGTTTCCAAACATCTTGAATGCCAAGTGAGGGTGGCATTCAAGATGTTTGGAAACTACAACTCCCAGCTAATAAAGCATGCTGGGAGTTGTAGTTCCCAAACATCTTGAATGCCACCTCACTTGCATTCAAGATGTTTTGGAAACTGCAACTCCCAGCTATAAAGCATGCTGGGAGTTGTAGTTTCCAAACATCTTGAATGCCACCCTCACTTGGCATTCAAGATGTTTGGAAACTGCAACTCCCAGCTAATAAAGCATGCTGGGAGTTGTAGTTTCCAAACATCTTGAATGCCAAGTGAGTTGGCATTTCTACCCTCGGTTTACTGGGTCAACAACTTTTTATAGGATTTTAGCTGAAATTGGGTACCTCTGTTTATCTCGGGTCGGTTTATACTCGAGTATATACGGTAGATTGTTTTAAAAGAGCAAGCAGGTACATTTATTAACTCTTTTGCAAGGAACAGAATAAAAACAAAAAATAATTAATAATAAACCAACAGTAGAATCAAATGACGATTCATATTTAGTTTTGTTCCAGGTAGGCTTTTTTTTTGTGGTACTGGAAAATAAACTGCAGTGTAACAGCACAGTGACAGTGAATACTGGCGTCAGGGGGCATGGCCAATAGGCGCACATGTTCACATGTCTGTGAGTTGCACTGGCAACAACACAAAAGCCTTCTTAGTTGCAAAATCTACTTCTTGCATGTACGTAAATTCAACTTTCTAGAGAAATTCTTGCAATGTAACTGTTTGTGTGGAGAAAAGCTATCACATTAAAGGTAAAAGAGTAGGTTTAGATCTCCGTTAAAGGGCATCTAAAGTGAAATTTATACACTACTCCAATCGAAACATAAAAAAAGGTTATTGTTTTCTGCTTTATTCTTATCTTCCTCGGTGGCTCCGTGTTTGCACACTGTCTAATTTACTGCAGAGCTCCCCACTCCCCCTCCCCTCTCTGGTCATTCCCCCATTCATTTAGTCCGGCACTAAATTAAGCTGTGGAACAAGCCCCTCATGCGCATTAATCCTCCTACACATGACACATCACTCTAACCTTTGCAAACAAACAACAACAAAAAAAACCTCGGTATGTAAGCCTCTAGAGAGGAAGTTTCTCGGTTGTTCTGAAGATAGTGCTACATAAGGTGTGGGAGGGGGGAGGGTAGTTTGGGGAGACTGAGTCCTGCCTTATCACTGTAGCTGATCTCCCTTTGACAGGCAATAAATTATTAAAAGCTTGCGGAGGAGGGGGACTTCTCATTCCCCTTACTTCTGTTTTTAAAAAAAAAAAAAAAAAAAAAAATAGTGAGGAGGAAGGATTCATTGGGAGACTTGCTGTAAAACTTGTGTAAGCCTACACACTATACTGGCATGCTGTTAGGGGATTTGATTGACAGCTCAAGCAGGAGTGGTGTATTGAAATCTTCACTTCTTTTAACTTACAAATCTCAGGACAGAGGAGAAATCTGAAGAAAATAAAGGTTGGGGGGAATTATAGAACACATAGAAATATTTTTTTTCCCATTATAGATGCCCTTTAAGATACTTTATAGGCACTAAATAACAAGCTGGGAGATAGCAGCAGCTATCTGTGTTGTGTGTTATCTGCTGTAAGAATTATTGCCTTTTAGGCTGGGTACACAAGGTAAGATATTCATTCAGGTTGACCATTAACTACTTGGCAAAAATAGTTTTGCAAGTTTCCGTTTGCCATGACCCATTATGCCATCCAAAAGAAGACCGGATGTGATTTACTGGTATGTCTAATTGCCCATTCGTCCGATGCAGCAACTGACATTGGTCGCAGCAGAATTTTTTTTTTCAGGTCAACCAATATACGAAAATCTTGGCCGACCCGAAAAATTTTACCATGTGTACCTAGCCTTAAGAAGTTATACTGAACAGCAATGGTCACAGACTAAACACAGTCAAATCTAGAGAAGACAACTTTGAAAAGGACATTCTAAAAAATGCCTGTGATTGGAAGCTTTACATCTCCAGATGGCATCCTGACACACTCTGTTTACTATCCAAGTT
The DNA here is from genome assembly GCA_019447015.1 of Hymenochirus boettgeri. Classification (NCBI taxonomy): domain Eukaryota; kingdom Metazoa; phylum Chordata; class Amphibia; order Anura; family Pipidae; genus Hymenochirus; species Hymenochirus boettgeri. The sequence continues at coordinate 94,300,866 of CM033477.1, forward strand.
GTTTTCCCATGTTTTTTCTTTTTAAACAAAGCTGGTTTGCCAGGACAATCTGTATTTCTTTATTCATTTATTTAATATTAGCAAGACCTATTTATATAGTGCCATCTATATACACAGTCACAGTCAGAACAATATATGTAAATCATGGGATTCTAGCCGATTTTAACAATTTCTCACTGTGAAATTCTCAGCAATGCTGTTCTTCAGCTGCTCTAGTGTACAAAGCGAATATCAATCAAAGTTATTATAGTGCCAAGCTGGAAATGTGACGCACTGCATAAGGACATGTTCCTACTCACAAACAATAACAATCAGTGACCATTCTGGATCCTGTGTTTATACCTTCACAATACAGTGCAGTTATGTTCATACACATATGAATAAGAATTATTCTTATACAGTAACTGACAGTTTTCAATTTCCTCCCCTTCATTAATTAACATATGTTCTCCAATGTAATAAATGGGAGAATTGTCAGTGACAATGGCCACGGGAGAAGCCAGAAAGAGGTATATTGCTGCATGAGTAAAATTCATTTTCATAAGTTTAAACCCACTGGACTGAAGGTCAAAGAGTACCTAGTTATCTTTGTTTATTCTTTTTGGTGCCCCCCTTCCTCAATTGCATTTTTGGGAAAAGGTATCAATGTAATAATGAAAAAAAGTCAGTCCTGCAGCCTAGTAAACCTTCAACATGCGTCCGGATATCTGAAGTGATCTGTCCCAATCACTAAAAATGTGAAGAGGTAAGTGGTTGTAGGCAGATCCAGAAACGAGGAGACTCCAAGGATGTCTCAATTCAGCAATTTTTATTCACACATGACATGTCATCAATGTCATCAATGTAATAATGTCTCACATGGAACACTCTACCAGATAAATGCCAAAAGTTGCATTTAACCAGCAGGGGCAAGCACAGGATTTTTAAGGGAGGAATTCCTGAAAGGGTTATCATGGACAGTGGTGAGAGCATTCACACACACACCACTTTTTAAAGGCTACTCCAGTGTTAAAGTATCAACTTTATTTTTCCCTTGTCCCTTCATTTTTTCTTATTGAATAATGCTCCTCTTATTTTAAAATACAATTTTATTAGAAGTCACCAAAGAGTTCCATGACCTTATTAATGTAAACATTTTTCCTATAATTTGTTACAGGTATGAAACTCATTATAGTAAAAACAACACAGTTGCTATTTTTGCTATTGTTAATACTGGTACCAAGACAACAAACACGAGAAAAGATACATTTCTATTTATGCAGCTGTGTGGTCTCTTTCATTGTCTGTGTAATTTGGTAAAGGGTAACTGTGGTCTCCATACAAGTGCCTTATTGAAAAGAGCTCTCATATCTTTCAAACAAGCCTAGGATGGTGTATCTAGTTACACTTCTCAGACTGCCTTGTCTCTTTGACAGGCATGTGTTTTAAGCCTTGTTATAGGCTCCATCCCAAAAAAGTCAATATTTTCTGAAGCTAGTTACAGACCTGCAATCATTCCCTCTCCTTTTCTCTATCTTATGGACACCTTAGGGAGAGTAAAAAATTTTTCAGGCTAGTAGCTAGCTTTAAAATAATAAAGACGTTTTGGGGGCAAAAACTGTTTATATTGCTTGTAACTTTAGATAGACTGCAGCAAAAAGCATGATCCTGGAGTAAAGGTAGGATTGTGCCCTTTTAAATACATACAAGGCCACTTGTATGGAGACCACAGTTCACCAAACACCTGTCCCCAATCAATGTCTATATCTTAGCTCCCATTGTTTTTCTAATTTTCAGAATTACAACTCTTTGTACTTTCTTATGACCTAAATGTGCCAGAACTGTAGATAACAATGACAGCAGAAAGTGGGAATTCTGGGCACCTATAATATCCCCCATTCCCCCAAAAATGTCTATGATCAGGTCCTATTTTATAGCTATGGCCCAATATCATTAGGTATTTTGTTGTACCAATATATCAGAGAATGGAAATGAAAGAATATGAAATAGGATCGAGATTTAGAATATTTATGATAGGGCAGATTTTAATTTTGCCTTTATTCTGCCCCCAAAAAACCTTTTCCTTTATTCGTCATAAAATATAAGGATATCATACAGAGCTACATTATAAAACACATCCGCTCGCACAGCTGTGGTGGCGCATATGAAGACCCACGCGCACACTTGGAGGAAGTTGCACCCACACGTCTTTAGAGGATTTCCGGCCGCCATGGGACCCTGTGAAGGTAAGGACCGATTCTGACATTGCCCCCCCCCCCCTCACCTTAAGGGAGGCCTTTGGCTGTCCTTCAAAAAAAAAAATTTTCTGGGTGTTTCTTGAAGAAACTTATAATTAGAGGAGTGGAAAGCTTCATTGCTGGTTCAAGAGTTTTCTTCAACTTCAAAATTCTTCCATTTTATGAGGAATTGTAGATCCCTTCCTCAACAGCAAGCATCCATGATAGACTCAACTTCAAATTCCTCCTGGTCATCTATGACAACTGGAGACCCTGCTGGAGGAAGTTGGATCCCTGAAGGAGCAGGTTTGAAGAGATAAACGTGGAAGACAGGATGGATTCTGAAAATAGAAGGTAATTTGAACTTGTAGGTAACTTCATTAATCTTTCAAACAATTTAAAATGGACCTACAAACTTGGGCCCCAACTTGGGCCCTAACTTCTTAGAATGACAACGCAGTCTTAAATTAGGTGTGGACAGATATACAGACTGGGGTTACCTTGACGTGGTTTTAAGGCTTTTGATTAATGTATACTAAAACCCCTTTGTTTATAATGTATGCCAGTGTGCAGATAATATGATATTCTATGGGGCCTAGGAATGTACATTGATTATATTTTCTATGTTTGGACAGATATACTAGACCCCCAATGGAGTAAGTAGGAGGTCTAGCTCTCCTACGTTCAAAACAAGTCTTCTCAAGATTCTTGTAGACCTGGTCTTGACACTGGTTGATTTGGTCTATCAACTCTTGAACAGCCTGAGTAGAATAGGATGAGATGTTGAATCCAGGAGGAGACAAGGGTGAAAATCATAATTTACTTGAAAGGGAGTAAACTAGATAGAAGAATGGACAGAATTGTTATAAGCAAACTCCGCTATTGGAAGAAGATATAGCCAGTTATCTTGTGCAGCAATCGAGAAAAAGCTCTAGGGTCTTATTCGTTCTCTTCGTCTGGCCATTGGACTGAGGATGGTATGCAAAAAAGTTTAATATGAAGGCTTTTACAAAGTTTAATCCAGCACTTTGAGACAAACTGAGACCATCTCATCATGGACCATCCCATGCAGTCTAATAACCTCTTTAATGAAGACTGATGACAATTTCGAAGAAGATGGAAGCCCTGCAAGAGGAATGAAGTGCGCCATCTTAGAAAATCTAAGTTCTTCCACCAATGGAAGTTCGACAATAAAGTCTAGAGAAATATGACTCCATGGGCGCTTAGGAGAGGATAAGGGCAGAAGTAATCCAGCAGGTTTACTGTGAAGAGACTTGTTTCATAAACAAGTGTCACAAGTAATAACAGTCTCTACACTCTTTGTGTAGAATTGTCGGGAAGTAGGTTCCAGAGTTCATTTGGAGCCAAAATGACCCGCAAGAGGATGTTGTAACACCTGCTGTCAAAGGTCTTCAGGGACGAAGATATGATCCTTGTAGAACAGAAAGTCGTTAGTCCTAGGGAAGTTTGAACAGAAGCAGAAAAAGGACTTTCCCTTGGAAAATTCTTTCAGGGAAGTGATTTTTCTGTTTGGATTTCGACTTTGACTTTCAACAATAAACCTATAATTAGCAAAATAATTGTTCTTCTCCAAGCTGCCCAAAGTCCTCGGTGGTATCAGCAATGTAAAGGCAGATTATTATTGCAACAATTTGAAGGGAAACTAAAGCTTCACACACACACACATGTAGCACACATGTTTTGAGGAAGGACAAGTAGGTCCGAAACAAGTAGCACATGTGTTTTGCAATAAACCTGCACTATTCACAGTTACAAACCTGTGTAGGGTGGCCATGTATGAAATCTACATACTACTGTGCTAAGCATCATTGCTTTAAATGCATGCTGTATGGCTACACTGAAATAAATGTAGCCTGCATTATTTGTCTTGTAGATTTCATAGGTGTTCAGGTCTTAAAGACAAGGGTGGCAAACTAGACCTGCAATATGTTTATGCTTGGATTTAGTGGATTGTAAACTGTGGGTGAGGCGACATACATTATTTCAGAAACACTAGATAACCAGGCCTATATACATCGCACTACAACAATGCTACTAGGAAAGTTTTAATCAGTAAATCTCTCTGCATCACCCAGACACTTCTTCAATTTGATTATTGATGATTTAATATATTCTTACATCACAGGGGTTAAGAGGTGGGAGTGGAAATCACACAGGTGCAGACAATGTAATAAAGGCAAAAGTACTAGCAGGCAAGGGAAAATGTCAGCTTCAGATTTGGGGCATAAACAGAATTAAAAATGAGCTAACACAGGAAAAGGAAAGGCACCTGTGTGGGATCTTCCATGCTGAGAAGGTTGTTGAGGCAAGTACTTTCTAACTCAAGCTTTGATTTTTTGGGGTTTAGTTCTCCTTTAAATTGACCATTACTGAAAACTATAATTCTTCCCAACCACCATTGTGAATTTTTTTTGTTGATCTACCCCCTATTTCTTTAGATATCCAATCTAAAACATCTTACATTTCAGCTGTCAATCAAGTTCCTTGCTCTCATAAACTATTCCTCTGTGAGCAGTTCTGCTGTAGCTGGAATGATGATGAGTTTTGACCGTTGGAATGCTGTATGCAGTTTGTGAGGAAAAAAGTTAGGTCAGATGGAAGTGAGAGTAGTTAAAAGAGGGAAGGGGATAGTGCCCATGAGCACAACATGTGCTGGATTGAAAACAAACAGCAAGACACACAGATTAAAATGAAAGGTTGTTTTTCAGTGTAGTGTACCTTTAACACAAAAATTAAGTTCTGATGGCACAGAAAGGGTTAAAGAGATAAAGCCTAATAAACATAAACAGCCCACACAATCACTTCATTTAAAAGAAATAAAAACATGTCTGCATATATTTTTCACTCATTTACCCTGCTGTGCTAAATCATTGCTGCATTTTTGAACAGTTTTAATGATGAAACAAATATTTTAAGAATAAAATATTAATCATGTAATTTGAAGTGTCACCAGAGATTTAATTTATAAAAAAAAAAAACTCAATTAATTTAAACAACCTTGTATACTTTTTTGAAAATATTCACTGCAGTCTTACTGAGCAAGTTAGCTTCCTTGAAATGTTAATTTAAAAATGAATTAGGAGCAACACAGATTCAGAATCACTTTTCCACACTTTCGAATTGCTGCCTAGACGAACAGGCAAAAAGTGTAACTAAAACTAATAACCTAAATAAACCTATTTTGCAAAACATTTCATGCACGATACCTTTTCAACGAAGCATCTTGCAGAAACTGCAGACCCTTCCTCTGAATGATATGAAACAACCCATCAAGATATCGGAATGAAAATACAGCACAAAAGGCATGGTACAATTTGATTAACTGGAAATTAAGTTTTGCTTTTTCCTTTTTGTCAAATAGATTTTTGAAGACAAACGTGCTCATTTGAGAGACAGATTGCACTAAGAGTATAACACTTTCAGAAGAACAATGCAATGAGCTAGACTGTAGCCTTAAATTAAATATAATAAAATCTACATTTATAAATATATACTGTGTTTGGGGTCACTTACAAATGCACATAATGCACAATGCTCAGATTTACCAAAAATGCAGTGTAGGCAGACACCACATGTTGCAAAAATTAGGATCCCATCTCTCTAATTTCCCCCTGCTTACAGAAAAAAACAGAAGATACACTTGGTCTTGTAGTTTGTAGACCAAAGGCCTAAAAACACATAGATAATTAGATTGTTGGCCAAAGTGGCTGACAAATGACTCCTTTGGGGGTGTAGGCGCTTATGGTAACACCATTGTTTAGCCACCCTTCCTATTGTATAACTTAAGGATGTGTCAGAGCTATGTCTTTATGCTGTAGAAGGACCCTCCCCATCAGATACTTGTTCTAGAAATTATTTTTCCAAAAAAAACCAATTATATTAAATCTGAACAATGAGCACATAAGCAGTCAACTGCATTTTCAATAATTTGTGTGCAATCCACATTACACATTTCTGTAAGACAACTGTCCCCTTTTCTTAAATGTGGTCTGCTAGCTCCCCAAACTACTATTCAATGTGGTTTGCACTATAAATTATTGAAATTCAGTTTTCAATCTACGTTCTGATGTACAAAATGCATCAGCCGGAAGTGTGGATGTTCTAGGACGCAATGAAGTTTTTTGAATTTTACCCAGCTGCCTTTTCAATGGTGTTCCTCATGCTTCAGCCATCTTTGTTTGATTATTTTTCCAATTGTTGCCCAATTTATGAAAAGCCTTAAAGGGTATGTACACTGGAAAATTAGTTTTTTTAAATTCCCCACAATAATTCATCCCAACTGTCACTATACCATTTTTTGTTAATCTGCCCCCTATTTCTTTAGATATCCAGTTTGAAACATCTTACATTTCAGCTGTCAATCATGTGCCTTACTGTCAAACTATTCTTCTGTAAGCAGGTTTGCTGTAGCTGTAATGATTTGACAGTTGGTGTGCTGTATGTTGTATACAGTTTTGACAGTTGGTATGTGGGAAAATAGTCAGGTCAGCAGTCAGAACAAAACAAGTACTGTATTAAAGGCATGCACCAACACACACACCTAAGAGTAAGTGCTACATACACATTTATTTATAGATTAAGATGATAAAAAATATTTTTTTCAAAATACACACCTTTTAAGGGCCCCACACCAGCTACACTACAATCACATAAAATGACATTAATGGAACGGTCTCAAGATTGTCTGTTAATATCACTGTATGGCCTACATGTTCTGGAATGTGAAGTCTACATTTGCACCTGTCCTATAAAGGTGAATGATTATTTGTTTCTACTGGACTAGGCACATTTCATGTGCGTTACTGTCCATTTGCACTTGTGCGGTCTAGCGGACTGGTGCCACATTATCATTGCCAGACAACAAACTGGCAATCCTTTGCTGTTATACCTCACATACTAGCAAGAATCAGAAGTCATCATATTTAATGTAAATAAATAAAATATTTTTTTTTTTAAAAAGGAATGCACAATACTAATTATCGTAAGTTGTTAACTAAGGAACTTACTAGACACAAACAAAAATATTATTTAAAAACAAAATTAGACGTGACAGTAAAAAAGGTAATGTTTTCCTTTTAGATTATTTGCAAATATCGCATTTTTCTTTCATTTTTTTTAAAATAGAGATATTTATTCTGCCTTAAACATTTTTGTTTTATTTCATTAGAGGGTTAGAAAGCTGGTATCAGCATCTCTTTTAAACATGGATTCACACATAAGATGGGTTTTAATCATGTCATCTGTAACATCAAAAGTAAAGGAATGCAATTTACAGCAAAATTAAAGGCAAGAGCAAAATGAAATGTGTATGCATTACAGAATGTTCTTAAGATCAAAGTCTTCCAAAGCTACTCCATGAGCTTAGTTTTACTATGTAAAACACGGATGTTACTTTTGCTTAGTATAGTCTGTGTTCAAGTTAAAACCAAAATTATAGGACAGCAGATCGCAATATTTTTATAGTGAACATACAAGTTCGATAATTTGTGAACATGTATGCCTTAAGGACCTGGGTAAATTAAGCAAAAGGAAATTTTGAGTACACAGGTAAAGAACAATTCAGAATCACAAGAGTTCTATACTAGAGCAGAACTGCAGGAAACCGGTAATCACAAAACAATGCTGCTTTAATTAACTTCCTGTTATTTTCAGTTTGAATCGTTATCTGCTGTTTCAACAATATTTAACAATTTCCTAACCCCCCAAAAGTTGATTCTACTTATTGCTTGCTAAAATACATTATCATTCATTTAAATGTAAAATTTTACTCTTCTCTATTGTGCAATTGAGCAACATGAATTTCTTTTTTTTGTCCCCTTGTAGAAGAAGTGTTTAAGTGGGATTCAGAATAATTCAGATCCGAATAAAAGGGGTAACCTTAAAACAGACATTTTTCTTCTTTAAATAGGATTCCTTTTCCAGGTTACATTAAACAGTTTTCAATAAACAAAAAAACAAGTGCCAATACTTTTAAAAGCAATTTCTGCAAATGGACCATGTTTGAGTTCAGCCGCATTCTGCCCCTTCTCTCGTCAATTGTTGCCATGACACTGACATCAAGCCAATGATGATTTTGAACGGTGTTACTGGTTAATGCTGATGAAAAAAGAATTTCAAGATTTTTTTGTAGAAATTTAATAGGGTTATGCACAGAGAGCCGGTATCGCTCTCTTTTGCCTTCTCTAGGCAATGCACTGAGCTAATATCAGCTCTAAGTACATAGCAAATGGGGTTTACCTATTCTGAATCTTTAACGCCAGCTAAAGATTCCATCATCAGCTCGGTACATAGCTTGCGGCGGTTGCACAACACAGTTTTTGCATACCGCCACAACAGACGTAAGTTATGTCTTAAAGTCACACTAACCCTTGATACATGGGTAAACGTGACTAAGATGGAAAAAGCCAATTATGGCTCTCTGTACATAGCCCTATTAGTATTTAAAGTTTGACTGGACACTGTGATGTTTTATAGCCTTAGTAAAGACTGTAATCCATTAAAATGCAATCAATGGTGGAATGGAAGCAACTCCTTCTGTCATAGTATAGGCTAAGGAATGACATCTATTGTAATTCACTGTGTGTGCATTTTCATGCAAGAAGAAGTAAACCCTTTTCATTTAATTCAGCCTTAGAAAAGTTTTCAGGCAAAAATAAATAGGGCTATGTACCGAGAGGCGTTATTGGCTATTTCTGCCTTAAATCCGCCTTAACAGATGTATTTAGGGTTAACATGGTTTTAAGACAGAAATTGCAGCGGTTGCAGGACCAACAGAACTAAATCTTTAACACCAGCAAATATCTGGCATTAAAGATTCAGAGTGGGTTAACCCCATTCGCTATGCACAAAGAGCCACTATCAACTTGGTGCATTTCCTTAAAGGGCATGTCCACCCCCAAAACTAAAATTTAACCCCTTACTGGCCACATCAAGTAGTTTAAAACAATCCTTACCTTACATTCCTGCTCAAAATAGTTCCCCTGCTGTGCCCCTCCAAAGTCCAGGAAACTGCTGTGTAGGAGCAGTGTGTGACTCATGCTGTGCCTGAGACTTCCTCAACCTCATCAAGGTTGAGACATGCTCAGTGCAGCCCTCCCTGCCTCTCAGCCAATCACGGATGCGGCTGCCGGTCCCGCCCCCTGCTTTCAATTCCATGCAAGCAGAGGGCCTGAACACTTCAGCAGGGGAGAGAGGGCAGGTAAGTAAGAATCGGGGGACTTTCTAACAATTATATTAATGCGGTTGGGGCTGGGGGAGCATGCCCTACCACATATCAAAAGTAAAATTTTGGGGTGGACATGCCCTTTAAGGGGGCAATAGAGAGCGAATGTTTAGAATGTCCATTACCTAAGCAGGATGCCTTTTATGGATGCTATGATTACCAGAGAAACATAGTTTATACCAATGTGCAAAATAGCAATCGGAATAAACAGATCAGTTTCAAACATTTTCAGAATGTGAAAAAAAATTTCTACATCTGTGAAAAATTACTTCTTTGTACTTACTGTTAGTAAGATTATTACTAAAATATATTCGATCATTCAAAACCATGTAATGTTTTCACCACAAGGGACACTTCATTCAACATCTAAATTATGCTCACCTGTAAAGGCCAGACTCTGCATCCGAAAATGTCACAATTTATCATATGCAAAGTACAAGACTGCATTATTCATTTCACCCACAGATGTTACAATGAGCCTCACATTAGCAACTGTTTGTGCATTTGGTGTATGTTCTAAGAAGTTCTATTTGCTACATTGGCTGCACATCACTTTTTGCAAAAAGAATCACAGGGTTATTCAATAAAAGTTCTTAGCGTTAAAAATGGTGCTAATTTTGCTCCAACCAATCAGATGTTAGCTTTCAAATGTTAAATAATGTCTGATTGGTTGGGGCAAAATTAGCACCATTTTTAATGATAAGAACGTTTATTGAATCTCTCTGTTATTGTAAATCCCGCACAATCCTGATAAAACATTAAGTAGCATTGGTTTTACACTAATGTGGCCGAATAGCCACTGATATAGAATCGCCTCCTAATTTTATATTTAAAGGGCATGTCCACCCCCAAAAACTATAATCCCCCAACACTGGCCCCACCATGTAGTGTAGTTAATCCTTACCTCACATCCCAACTCCATCTGGTTCTCCTGTAGTCCCCCCCCAAAGTTCCAAAAACTGACCACCAGGAGGCTAGCAGGTCCATATAGGACACTGCCTGCTACCTGGCCTCCGGAGATTCTGCCATGCGTGCTGCAGCCTTCTCCCCCTCCCTCCCCCTCCCTCTCCCTCCCGTTCTGCTATCCCCTCCCCCTAGCGTTAAACACCTTCTGCTATCCCTTCCCCTATGTCCCCCAGCCCCAACCGCATACTTTTATTTTTAAAAAGCTCCCCAATGTTTTACTACCTCTCCGCTTTCCTACGCGGAAGTGAGCTGCCGGCAGCCGCGTCCGTGATTGGCTGCCGCTCAGCCAATCACAGACGCGGCTGCCCGTCCCGCCCCTCTGCTTGCATTTCCTCACAAGCAGAGGGCCGGGAGCGCGGCGCAGGAAAGAAGGGAAGGTAAGTAGAGTTTGGGGGGCTTTCTAAAAAAAAAATTTATGCGGTTGGGGCTGGGAGCCCAGGGGGGATCACATATTAATTTTTTTATTTTAGGGTGGACATAGCCTTTAATGGCTTGTCAACACACTTGTCAAACACAAGGCCCACAGGCCAAATTCGCCCCATCTGGCCATTTTTTGGAACCCAGGCCCCAGTGACTGCACAGCAGTCAAGCCTTACAAAACTGCTATCCATTTGCGCGGTCCTAAGCAGCGGTGTAACTCTAGATCTGCCTGCTAGGTACCACGCACTTTTACCAAGATACACGCATCCAGCTCTTTATAAAAAGCTGGTCGCGGTATCTAGTAGGCAGTTTTGCCACTGCTTGGGACTGCACAAATGGATAGCAGTTTAGTAAGCTAGGATGCTGTCACTGCTGTAACAGCTGATCGCGTATCTAGCCCAGCGCTGGGGAGGGAGCTGCGAGTTGGCAGCCACTTTATTAAGAAGAGTAAGGTTGGTGTTCCACATTAGCACATGATAGTGCCATAGCCAAAGGACCAAGTCTAAAACAGTGCTGTACACCCTTTCCCTGACGAGACCCAGCGAGTCCGAATCCTGCACCTGCAAAGTATCTTAAAAGTCATATCCACCTCCAAAACTAAAATTTAACACACAACTGGTCCCACTGTGAATTGTTCAAAAATCCTTAACTTTCTTCTCTGATCCTTATGGTTCTCCTGCAGTGCATTTCCAAGGTCCCAGAAAGTGAAGTCCACCTGGAGAACTCTGGCATACACATCTCCTCTGTAGTTCCCTGTAGTGTAGTGGTTATTTTCTGTAGTGTAGGGAATAACATCAAAAAGTGATCTTTGGAAGAGTGGGATTGTGTGTGATTAGGCTATTTCGCAACTAAGAGATAAAAATAAAGGATGCCTGTGTGGGCAATAAGGTAAATCAGGCAACACAAACCCTTTAAACCCATTAAAGGGCATGTCCATCTCCAAAACTAAAATTTAAACCACTACTGGCCCCATTGTTAAATTTAAAAAAATCCTTACCCTACATCGCTGTTCCTTATGGTTCTCCTGCAGTGACTGTCCAAAGATCAAGAAACTGAAGAGTCTTCCTGTCAAAAGGTTTCTGCCTCTTCCTTGTCCTCTCGAAGGGATGCGCAGTGGAGCCCCTCCCCCCCTCTCACCCTCCGGATCCCTTCATGGCTCCCTAGCATTACATTTTTTTTTCTGTAGTGTAGGGCACCCCTGCACAGCCCCAATGTTAGATTACTAAAAAAAAGTATCAGAAACATACTTACAGCCTTTTGTTCCAACAGTGCTCTGCATTGCTGGCAGCCATGTCTGAGATTGTCTGCCTCTCAGGTCCGGCCCCTGTTTGCAAGTTCTGGCAATTATAGAGGGCCGAATCAGAGCACTGCGGGAGCAAAGGGCTGTAAGTAGATTTCTGATGCATTTTTTAGTAATCTAACACAGCGATTGGGGGTGGGCAGGTTTGCCCAACAATATATTAAAAAGCTTTTTTTAGGGTGGAGATACCATTTAAGGTTTATTACAAATTAATGTGTAAGCACTAAGCGCTCCATTTCTTATAGAGCAAGTACAGTCCCTGGAATGTTGAAGGGCTGGTTTCCTTGGCTAGAGGACTGGCCTTCAAGGTAAGGGACTGGGTTATGTGGGTGAGCTTTTAGCTAAAAAACACTGCCTCAATACAGGTCCTACTTAGTTTTGATTTTAATGGGTTACAGATTAGCTTTTATTCTCCAAACTCCCTTTGACATTCCAGTTCAGCAATTATCTAGGATAAAGTTTGACTATACAGACTGGTACCAAACATTTGATGTCACAGCACTAAAAGTTTTTGAGGCAGACTACAGGGCCTTAACATCTTGAGATGGTGGAGTTAACTTCACATCCAAACAGTGTGGCTGTTACATAATTACATACTATATTGCTTGTGAAGGTTCTCATTCATCCAGGTCATGGTATAATCTGTTGTATTCAATTAGATCAACTGGACTTGAAATGTAGTTCTTGAAGACGTTTCGCAGTCATCCGACGGCTTTCTCAATTCAGAATGACTTGTACAAGAATAATAAAAATAAAGGACATACCTTTGAAGATTGTAATGTTAACATACTGGCGAAGGAACGTGACTGGTTCAAGAGAGGTGTTAAGGAGGCCATTTATGTGAAAATAAGAAACCAAGCCTAAATAGAGGTGGGGGGGTTCGACACCAACTGTCTGCCATGTACAATGCTGTTTTAACACCTTACTCTGGGCGTTCTATAACATAGCCACTATCTAATCACACCCTTAACACCTGGCTGTGATATGCTAATTGGGATTTTCCAGGGTACATAATTGCCACAGATTCTTGTACAAGTCATTCTGAATTGAGAAAGCCAGTCGGATGACTAGCGAACACGTCTTCAAGAACACATTTCAAGTCCAGTTGATCTAATTGAATACAACAGATATACAACTATATTACAATAGTGTTAGAGATAATGTCTGGTTATTATTTCTTATTTACATTATACACACCAGTCTACCACTTAATATAATATCAAGGTATTTGAAAAATTACATTGTGCCCCATCACAAATGGTTTGATTAGTGTTGACAATTCCCTTATTTTGGTCTCCATATGTAGACATGATCTATAACGCCATGGGATATTCAAGGTACAGAGGATGATGGTACAATAAAGGGACTGTCCACCCTCTTTCAAAAACTGATATAATGTAGATAACCCCAAAACCTAACTTCATTTAGTCAAAATTTAGAAATCAGCTCACACAGAGATATTATAATCACAAGCTCCTCGCTCCACCGCCGCTTTGGGTTCTTCTCCCACTCCACTCTGGCTGCTCTGTTCTTTTTGTGTTCTTGAGCAGCCCAGAGGAGACTGCTCGGGAATGGCAGTCAGTGATTGGCCGTGACGTCACAGTCACGGCCGACACTGACTGCCTTACCCGGAAGTGCAGAGTCACGGGGTGGAGCGAGGAGGAGCATGTAAGTATGATATCTCTGTTGTGGACTGATTTCTAAATTTTTGACTAAAACGAAGTAATAAGGTTTTGGGGGTTATCTACATTATATCAGTTTTTTGAAAGAGGGGTGGACAGTCCCTTTAAGAGGATAAGCAGAACAAATGACTGAATGTAAGGTACGCAGCTGGGGGGCACTGAATTGTTATTAGAAATATTTCATGGACCTTTTCTTAGTAAAATTAGCTCTTATAGAGTGCAAATGAGTTTGAAAAAAGACATTAACATGCACAAAGTTATGTCTCCGTTGAGACAATTCTAGCCATTCAAGTTTAATTTTACAGAAGAAATAGAACTTACAGTAGAAAAAATTCTGATTGCTGGACCCAGGATCAGCCATTTACTGACATTCACAAAACAAATAGGCTTAAAGGGGAAGTTCAGTGCAAACACATATGCTTTTCAGAAAAAAGAGCAGTATTTTTTACATCCCAATGACATTAATCTGCCAATTCAATTTTGTCTATGTATAAATAAATGCAACCAAAATATGACTTCCTGTTTGCAGGAACCACGTAGAGACCATTATGGTCTTGCCCTTGACCCAGCGCCTGGGTTGATTCAGGTGCTCAGTGAGATCTGAGCATCTTTGACCCATCCAACAGCCAATCAGTAGAAATTACTGTTAGGAACATTTAAGGATGTGGTGTATCTGGGAGAAGAAGGACCGTTAGAACCTGAAATGTCAGCTCACTAATGTCAACAGCAGGGAACAGCAAAGGGGTATGAAATCAACTGATTTTTAAATATGGGAGAGAATAGTAGAATAACTAAGAAGGGGCCCCCCCCTCCCCCCCTCACCCCGCCAGGTTTTTCACTACAAATCACTTCATTTAAAGAAATAAAAACATGTCTGCATATATTTTTCACTCATTTACCCTGCTGTGCTAAATCATTGCTGCATTTTTGAACAGTTTTAATGATGAAAACAAATATTTTAGAATAAAATATTAATCATGTAATTTGAAGTGTCACCAGAGATTTAATTTATAAAAAAAAAAAACTCAATTAATTTAAACAACCTTGTATACTTTTTGAAAATATTCACTGCAGTCTTACTGAGCAAGTTAGCTTCCTTGAAATGTTAATTTAAAAATGAATTAGGAGCAACACAGATTCAGAATCACTTTTCCACACTTTCGAATTGCTGCCTAGACGAACAGGCAAAAAGTGTAACTAAAACTAATAACCTAAATAAACCTATTTTGCAAAACATTCATGCACGATACCTTTTCAACGAAGCATTTGCAGAAACTGCAGACCCTCCTCCTGAATGATATGAAACAACCATCAAGATATCGGAATGAAAATACAGCACAAAAGGCATGGTACAATTTGATTAACTGAAATTAAGTTTTGCTTTTTCCTTTTTGTCAAATAGATTTTTGAAGACAAACGTGCTCATTTGAGAGACAGATTGCACTAAGAGTATAACAATTTCAGAAGAACAATGCAATGGGCTAGACTGTAGCCTTAAATTAAATATAATAAAATCTACATTTATAAATATATACTGTGTTGGGGTCACTTACAAATGCACATAATGCACATGCTCAGATTTACCAAAAATGCAGTGTAGGCAGACACCACATGTTGCAAAAATTAGGATCCCATCTCTCTAATTTCCCCCTGCTTACAGAAAAAAAACAGAAGATACACTTGGTCTTGTAGTTTGTAGACAAAGGCCTAAAAACACTAGATAATTAGATTGTTGGCCAAAGTGGCTGAAAATGACTCCTTTGGGGGTGTAGGCGCTTATGGTAACACCATTGTTTAGCCACCCTTCCTATTGTATAACTTAAGGTG
The DNA here is from genome assembly GCA_019447015.1 of Hymenochirus boettgeri. NCBI lineage: Eukaryota > Metazoa > Chordata > Amphibia > Anura > Pipidae > Hymenochirus > Hymenochirus boettgeri. Next base: position 94,316,520 of record CM033477.1, read on the forward strand.
TGTCAAGAGCTATGTCTTTATGCTGTAGAAGGACCTCCCCCTCAGATACTTGTTCTAGAATTATTTTTCCAAAAAAAAACAATTATATTAAATCTGAACAATGAGCACATAAGCAGTCAACTGCATTTTCAATAATTTGTGTGCAATCCACATTACACATTTCTGTAAGACAACTGTCCCCTTTCTTAAATGTGGTCTGCTAGCTCCCCAAACTACTATTCAATGTGGTTTGCACTATAAATATTGAAATTCAGTTTTCAATCTACGTTCTGATGTACAAAATGCATCAGCCGGAAGTGGGATGTTTCTAGGACGCAATGAAGTTTTTTGAATTTACCCAGCTGCCTTTTCAATGGTGTTCCTCATGCTTCAGCCCATTTGTTTGATTATTTTTCCAATTGGTGCCCAATTTATGAAAAGCCTTAAAGGGTATGTACACTGGAAAATTAGTTTTTTTAAATTCCCCACAATAATTCATCCCAACTGTCACTATACCATTTTTTGTTATCTGCCCCCTATTTCTTTAGATATCCAGTTTGAAACTCTTACATTTCAGCTGTCAATATGTGCCTTACTGTCAAACTATTCTTCTGTAAGCAGGTTTGCTGTAGCTGTAATATTTGACGTTGGTGTGCTGATGTTGTATACGTTTTGACAGTTGGTATGTGGAAAATAGTCAGGTCAGCAGTCAGAACAAAACAAGTACTGTATTAAGGCATGCACCAACACACACACCTAAGAGTAAGTGTACATACACATTATTTATAGATTAAGATGATAAAAAATATTTTTTTCAAAATACACACCTTTAAGGGCCCCACACCCGCTACATACAATCACATAAAATGACATTAATGGAAGGTCTCAAGATTGTCTGTTAATATCACTGTATGGCCTACATGTTTGGAATGTGAAGTCTACATTGCACCGTCCTATAAAGGTGAATGATTATTTGTTTCTACTGGACTAGGCACATTTCATGTGCGTTACTGTCCATTTGCACTTGTGCGGTCTAGCGACTGGTGCCACATTATCATTGCCAGACAACAAACTGGCAATCCTTTGCTGTTATAACCTCACATACTAGCAAGAATCAGAAGTCATCATATTTATGTAAATAAATAAAATATTTTTTTTTTAAAAAGGAATGCACAATACTAATTATCGTAAGTTGTTAACTAAGGAAATTACTAGACACAAACAAAAATATTATTTAAAAACAAAATTAGACGTGACAGTAAAAAAGGTAATGTTTTCCTCTTTAGATTATTTGCAAATATCGCATTTTTCTTTCATTTTTTTTAAAATAGAGATATTTATTCTGCCTTAAACATTTTTGTTTTATTTCATAGAGGGTTAGAAAGCTGGTATCAGCATCTTTTTAAACATGGATTCACATAAGATGGGTTTTAATCATGTCATCTGTAACATCAAAAGTAAAGGAATGCAATTTACAGCAAAAATAAAGGCAAAGCAAAAGAAATGTGTATGCATTACAGAATGTTCTTAGATCAAAGTCTTCCAAAGCTACTCCATGAGTTAGTTTACTATGTAAAACACGGATGTTACTTTTGCTTAGTATAGTCTGTGTTCAAGTTAAAACCAAAATTATAGGACAGCAGATCGCAATATTTTTAGTGAACATACAAGTTCGATAATTTGTGAACATGTATGCCTTAGGACCTGGGTAAATTAAGCAAAAGGAAATTTTGAGTACACAGGTAAAGAACAATTCAGAATCACAAGAGTTCTATACTAGAGCAGAACTGCAGGAAACCGGTAATCACAAAACAATGCTGCTTTAATTAACTTCCTGTTATTTTTCAGTTTGAATCGTTATCTGCTGTTTCAACAATATTTAAACAATTTCCTAACCCCCCAAAAGTTGATTCTACTTATTGCTTGCTAAAATACATTATCATTCATTTAAATGTAAAATTTTACTTCTTCTCTATGTGCAATTGAGCAACATGAATTTCTTTTTTTTGTCCCCTTGTAGAAGAAGTGTTTAAGTGGGATTCAGATAATTCAGATCCGAATAAAGGGGTAACTTAAAACAGACATTTTTCTCTTTAAATGGATTCCTTTTCCAGGTTACATTAACAGGTTTCAATAAACAAAAAAAACAGTGCCATACTTTTAAAAGCAATTTCTGCAAATGGACCATGTTTGAGTTCAGCCGCATTCTGCCCTTCTCTCGTCAATTGTTGCCATGACACTGACATCACAGCCAATGATGATTTTTGAACGGTGTTACTGGTTAATGCTGATGAAAAAAGAATTTCAAGATTTTTTTGTAGAATTTAATGGGTTATGCCAGAGAGCCGTATCGCTCTCTTTTGCCTTCTTAGGCAATGCACTGAGCTAATATCAGCTCTAAGTACATAGCAAATGGGGTTTACCTATTCTGAATCTTTAACGCAGCTAAAGATTCCATCATCAGCTCGGTACATAGCTTGCGGCGGTTGCACAACACAGTTTTTGCATACCGCCACAACAGACGTAAGTTATGTCTTAAAGTCACACTAACCCTGTACATGGGTAAACGTGACTAAGATGGAAAAGCCAATTATGGCTCTCTGTACATAGCCCTATTAGTATTTAAAGTTTGACTGGACACTGTGATGTTTTATAGCCTTAGTAAAGACTGTAATCCATTTAAAATGCAATCAATGGTGGAATGGAAGCAACTCCTTCTGTCATAGTATAGGCTAAGGAATGACATCTATGGATTCACTGTGTGTGCATTTTCATGCAGAAGAAGTAAACCCTTTTCATTTAATTCAGCTTAGAAAAGTTTTCAGGCAAAAATAAATAGGGCTATGTACCGAGAGGGGGTTATTGGCTATTTCTGCCTTAAATCCGCTTAACAGATGTATTTAGGGTTAACATGTTTTAAGCAGAAATTGCAGCGGTTGACAGGACCAACAGAACTAAATCTTTAACACCAGAAATATCTTGGCATTAAAGATTCAGAGTGGGTTAACCATTCGCTATGCACAAAGAGCCACTATCAACTTGGTGCTTTCCTAAAGGGCATGTCCACCCCCCCAAAACTAAATTTAACCCCTTACTGGCCAATCAAGTAGTTTAAAACAATCCTTACACATTCCTGCTCAAAATAGTTCCCCTGCTGTGCCCCTCCAAAGTCCAGGAAACTGCTGTGTAGGAGCAGTGTGTGACTCTATGCTGGCCTGAGACTTCCTCAACCTCATCAAGGTTGAGACATGCTCAGTCAGCCCTCCCGCCTCTCAGCCATCACGGATGCGGCTGCGGTCCCGCCCCCTGCTTTCAATTCCATGCAACAGAGGGCTGAACACTTCAGCAGGGGAGAGAGGGCAGGTAAGTAAGAATCGGGGGACTTTCTAACAATTATATAATGCGGTTGGGGCTGGGGGAGCATGCCCTACCACATATCAAAAGTAAAATTTTGGGTGGGGACATGCCCTTTAAGGGGGCAATAGAGAGCGAATGTTTAGAATGTCCATTACCTAAGCAGGATGCCTTTTATGGATGCTATGATTACCAGAGAAACATAGTTTATACCAATGTGCAAAATAGCAATCGGAATAAACAGATCAGTTTCAAACATTTTCAGAATGTGAAAAAAAATTTCTACATCTGTGAAAAATTACTTCTTTGTACTTACTGTTAGTAAGATTATTACTAAAATATATTCGATCATTCAAAACCATGTAATGTTTTCACCACAAGGGACACCATTCAAACATCTAATTATGCACCTGTAAAGGCCAGACTCTGCATCCGAAAATGTCACAATTTTCATATGCAAAGTACAAGACTGCATTATTCATTTCACCCACAGATGTTACAATGAGCCTCACATTAGCAACTGTTTGGGTATTGGTGTATGTTCTAAGAAGTTCTATTTGCTACATTGGCTGCACATCACTTTTTGCAAAAAGAATCACAGGGTTATCAATAAAAGTTCTTAGCGTTAAAAATGGTGCTAATTTTGCTCCAACCAATCCGATGTTAGCTTTCAAATGTTAAATAATGTCTGATGGTTGGGGCAAAATTAGCAACATTTTTAATGATAAGAACGTTTATTGAATCTCTCTGTTATTGTAAATCCCGCAATCCTGATAAAACATTAAGTAGCATTGGTTTTTACACTAATGTGGCCGAATAGCCACTGATATAGAATCGCCTCCTAATTTTTATTTTAAAGGGATGTCCACCCCCAAAACTATAATCCCCCAACACTGGCCCCACCATGTAGTGTAGTTAATCCTTACCTCACATCCAACTCCATCTGGTTCTCCTGTAGTCCCCCCCCAAAGTTCCAAAAACTGACCACCAGGAGGCTAGCAGGTCCATATAGGACACTGCCTGCTACCTGGCCTCCGGAGATTCTGCCATGCGTGCTGCAGCCTTCTCCCCCTCCCTCCCCCTCCCTCTCCCTCCCGTTCTGCTATCCCCTCCCCTAGCGTTAAACACCTTTGCTATCCCTTCCCTATGTCCCCCAGCCCCAACCGCATACTTTTATTTTTAAAAAGCTCCCCAATGTTTTACTTACCTCTCCGCTTTCCTACGGGAAGTGAGCTGCCGGCAGCGCGTCCGTGATTGGCTGCCGCTCAGCCAATCACAGAAGCGGCTGCCGGTCCCGCCCCTCTGCTTGCATTTCCTCACAAGCAGAGGGCCGGGACGCGGCGCAGGAAAAGAGGGAAGGTAGTAGGTTTGGGGGGCTTTCTAAAAAAAAAATTTATGCGGTTGGGGCTGGGAGCCCAGGGGGGATCACATATAATTTTTTATATTTAGGGTGGACATAGCCTTTAATGGCTTGTCAACACACTTGTCAAACACAAGGCCCACAGGCAAATTCGCCCCATTGGCCATTTTTGGAACCCAGCCCCAGTGACTGCACAGCAGTCAAGCCTTACAAAACTGCTATCCATTTGCGCGGGTCTAAGCAGCGGTGTAACTCTAGATCGCCTGCTAGGTACCACGCACTTTTACCAAGATACACGCATCCAGCTCTTTATAAAAAGCTGGTCGCGGTATCTAGTAGGCAGTTTTGGCCACTGCTTGGGACTGCACAAATGGATAGCAGTTTAGTAAGCTAGGATGCTGTCACTGCTGTAACAGCTGATGGTATCTAGCCCAGCGCTGGGGAGGGAGCTGGAGTTGGCAGCCACTTATTAAGAAGAGTAAGGTTGGTGTTCCACATTAGCACATGATAGTGCCATAGCCAAAGGACCAAGTCTAAAACAGTGTGTACACCCTTCCCTGACGAGAACCAGCGAGTCCGAATCCTGCACCTGCAAAGTATCTTAAAAGTCATATCCACCTCCAAAACTAAATTTAACACACAACTGGTCCCACTGTGAATTGTTCAAAATCCTTAACTTTCTTCTCTGATCCTTATGTTGTTCTCCTGCAGTGCATTTCCAAGGTCCCAGAAAGTGAGTCACCTGGAGAACTCTGGCATACACATCTCCTCTGTAGTTCCCTGTAGTGTAGTGGTTATTTTCTGTAGTGTAGGGAATAACATCAAAAAGTGATTTTGGAAGAGTGGGATTGTGTGTGATTAGGCTATTTCGCAACTAAGAGATAAAATAAAGGATGCCTGTGTGGGCATAAGGTAAATCAGGCAACACAAACCCTTTAAACCCATTAAGGGCATGTCCATCTCCAAAACTAAAATTTAAACCACTATGGCCCATTGTTAAATTTAAAAAAATCCTACCCTACATCGCTGTTCCTTATGGTTCTCGCAGTGACTGTCCAAAGATCAAGAAACTGAAGAGTCTTCCTGTCAAAAGGTTTGCCTCTTCCTTGTCCTCTCGAAGGGATGCGCAGTGGAGCCCCTCCCCCCCTCTCACCCTCCGGATCCCTTATGGTCCCTGCATTACATTTTTTTTTCTGTAGTGTAGGGCACCCTGCACAGCCCCAATGTTAGATTACTAAAAAAAAGTATCAGAAACATAATTACAGCCTTTTGTTCCAACCGTGCTCTGCTTGCTGGCAGCCATGTCTGAGATTGTCTGCCTCTCAGGTCCGGCCCCTGTTTGCAAGTTCTGGCAATTATAGAGGGCCGAATCAGAGCACTGCGGGAGCAAAGGGCTGTAAGTAGATTTCTGATGCATTTTTAGTAATCTAACACAGCGATTGGGGGTGGGCAGGTTTGCCCAACAATATAAAAAGCTTTTTTTAGGGTGGAGATACCATTTAAGGTTTATTACAAATTAATGGTAAGCACTAAGCGCTCCATTTCTTTATAGAGCAAGTACAGTCCCTGGAATGTTGTAAGTGGCTGGTTTCCTTGGCTAGAGGACTGGCCTTCAAGGGAAGGGACTGGTTACTGTGGGTGAGCTTTTAGCTAAAAACACTGCCTCAATACAGGTCCTAGCTTAGTTTTGATTAAATGGGTTACAGATTAGCTTTTATTCTCAAACTCCCTTTGACATTCCAGTTCAGCAATTACTAGGATAAAGTTTGACATACAGACTGGTACCAAACTTTGATGTCACAGCACTAAAAGTTTTTGAGGCAGACTACAGGGCCTTAACATCTTGAGATGGTGAGTTAACTTCACATCCAAACAGTGTGGCTGTTACATAATTACATACTATGCTTGTGAAGGTTCTCATTCATCCAGGTCATGGTATATCTGTTGTATTCAATTAGATCAACTGGACTTGAAATGTAGTTCTTGAAGACGTTTCGCTAGTCATCCGACTGGCTTTCTCAATTCAGAATGACTTGTACAAGAATAATAAAAAAATAAAGGACATACCTTTGAAGATTGTAATGTTAACATACTGGCGAAGGAACGTGACTGGTTCAAGAGAGGTGGTTAAGGAGGCCATTTATGTGAAAATAAGAAAACCAAGCCTAAATAGAGGTGGGGGGGGTTCGACACCAACTGTCTGCCATGTACAATGCTGTTTTAACACCTTACTCTGGGCGTTCCTATAAACACCTCTTAGCCACTATCTAATCACACCCTTAACACCTGGCTGTGATATGCTAATTGGGATTTTCCAGGGTACATAATTGCCACAGATTCTTGTACAGTCATTCTGAATTGAGAAAGCCGTCGGATGACTAGCGAAACGTCTTCAAGAACTACATTTCAAGTCCAGTTGATCTAATTGAATACAACAGATATACATACTATATTACAATAGTGTTAGAGATAATGTCTGGTTATTATTTCTTTATTACATTATACACACCAGTCTACCACTTAATATAATATCAAGGTATTTGAAAAATTACAATTTGTGCTCCATCACAAATGGTTTGATTAGTGTTGACAATTCCCTTATTTTGGTCCTCCATATGTAGACATGATCCATATACAGCCATGGGGATATTCAAGGTACAGAGGATGATGGTACAATTAAAGGGACTGTCCACCCCTCTTTCCAAAAACTGATATAATGTAGATAACCCCCCAAAACCTTAACTTCATTTTAGTCAAAATTTAGAAATCAGCTCCCACACAGAGATATTATAATCACAAGCTCCTCGCTCCACCGCCGCTTTTGGGTTCTTCTCCCAGTCTCCACTCTGGCTGCTCTGTTCTTTTTGTGTTCTTGAGCAGCCGCAGAGGAGACTGCTCCGGGAATGGCAGTCAGTGATTGGCCGTGACGTCACAGTCACGGCCGACACTGACTGCCTTACCCGGAAGTGCAGAGTCACGGCGGTGGAGCGAGGAGGAGCATGTAAGTATGATATCTCTGTGTGGGAACTGATTTCTAAATTTTTGACTAAACGAAGTGAAGTTAAGGTTTTGGGGGGTTATCTACATTATATCAGTTTTTGGAAAGAGGGGTGGACAGTCCCTTTAAGAGGATAAGCAGACACAAATGACTGAATGTTAAGGTACGCAGCTGGGTGAGCACTGAATTGTCTATTAGAAATATTTCATGGACCTTTTCTTAGTAAAATTAGCTCTTATAGAGTGCAAATGAGTTTGAAAAAAGACATTAACCTAGCACAAGTTATGTCTTCAGTTGAGACAATTCTAGCCATGCAAGTTTAATTTTACAGAAGAAATAGAACTTACAGTAGAAAAAATTCTGATTGCTGGACCACAGGATCAGCCATTTACTGACATTCACAAAACAAATAGGCTTAAAGGGGAAGTTCAGTGCAAACACATATGCTTTTCAGAAAAAAGAGCAGTATTTTTTCATCCCAATGACATTAATCTGCCAATTCAGAATTTTGTCTATGTATAAATAAATGCAACCAAAATACTGACTTCCTGTTTGCAGGACCCCTAGTAGAGACCATTATGGTCTTGCCCTTGACCCAGCGCCTGGGTTGATTCAGTTGCTCAGTAGAGATCTGAGCATCTTTGACCCATCCAACAGCCAATCAGTAGAAATTACTGTTAGGAACATTCTAAGGATGTGGTGTATCCTGGGAAGAAGAAGGACCGTTAGAACCTGAAATGTCAGCTCACTAATGTCAACAGCAGGGAACAGCAAAGGGTATGAAATCAACTGATTTTTAAATATGGGAGAGAATATGTAGAATAACTAAGAAGGCATTACACAAACCAACAATTTAACAAATATTGATAATTTCCACTGAACTGTCCCTTTAATAGAAATTATAGCGGTTTGAAAAATTTCCTATGTGTTGTTAAATCAGGCCAAACCTTAATAAAGCTAATACAGATAACTACAGCTAGAGTTCAGATTTGCATTAACAACATATTCCCCTGACAACAACTGGGCAACTCTCATAAACAGACATACAAAGCCAATGGGATACACATGAAACTTACCAATTCTATTCAATTCTTTAATTTAACATGGATTACTAAGCAATGGAGACATACAGATACAAACAATACAGCTGTTAAAGTAAGGCCAACTGAGTTTTTACTTATGTATTATGAATGGTGCTTTTTTTTTTAAATGGCTTGATATTTACACTGGTCAATGAGAACCTCTGGGACTCAGGCTCTGAATCTCCAAACATACAGTCTAAAAGGCTCCTTATAATAATAAATTAAACACGGTTGGAAATGTCAACATTAATTAGCTGGAACGGCATCACCTAGAGTATTCAGACTTACCTTAAATGATTATAATATTCATCAATTAATTTACTTACACAAACTAATAAAAAATCATGGAATTATTTGAGTCTGCCATTTTCTTTGATAACCTTCCCAGTCCTCATGTGCTCCCAGTTATGCAAATTAAGCAGAGCTACTTTAAAAGGTTATTTGATGTATTTTATATAATTAGCAACTAAGTTTACTGTTTTGTTTAAATAAGCCTTTAAAAGCAAAGACCTTAAAAAGAATGTTTAATATCAGATATTTAACCCTTTGTACTGATTAGCAAGTCAAACCTTTTTTAATGTTAGGATGCCAGTTTATTTAAAGTTCAGTTGAGTACAAACAGTACCAATATGTAGGCAATGACAGACAGCTTCCATTAGAAGCTGTCTGTCATTGCCTGCAGAACTGGGTACACACAGTATCCATGTTCTCCCTATCATTTCCTTACACTAAAGAAATCTATCAGACCTCATGGCCAAAGGTGGAATTTGTTGGATGCTCAATAGTTTGTTTCCGTCCACATAAGTGCCTGATAAAAGGCTGATCCTTACCGGTACTGTGTCAATTTATGATAAATATTTTCTTTAAGAACACAGATAAATCTGATGTATGACAGTTCAGCCATGTACACACTATGGAATTTATATGTCCGACCGACCGTTCCCCACTACCCAACAAAGCACTGGCAAAAGGAGCCAAGGCCAAAGAGGACTGCATGATCACCTATGGTTTTCCAGCACATCTGATAGTCTGTTCTTCCGATTCAGGCGAACGGACGGTCGTTATCGGTTGCAGCCACTGGGGCAATCAAACGATACAGTTAAATGATGGTCGGTCAGTCTGAACTATTGGATGGTGTGTAAACAGCCTTAAAAGGTAGGTTAAAATAAATTCACCAAAAAGTTGAAAGTTGCTTAGTGTAGCTTTAAAGTTCATTAGTATCAATCCCTGTAGCCCGTCTGCTCACACGCCAAATACTCCAGAAGGAACAACAATGGAAGCAGGGAGACACAGGCAAAACATAGCTTGCAATTCAAAGTGAATTTAATGCTGCTTAAACAGGGTCACAACATGTTTTGAACGTTCAAGCGTTGATAAAGAACGCTTGAACGTTCAAAACATGTTGTGACCCTGTTTAAGCAGCATTAAATTCACTTTGAATTGCAAGCTATGTTTTGCCTGTGTCTCCCTGCTTCCATTGTTGTTCCTGCTAGGTTAAAATAAATTGTGCATATCTCCATGTTCAAGGTTTGCATTGTTTTACTGGGTTGAAAGGAGCATTGTTTGCACAAATGATCTACATCATCCTTCCCTTTTTTCTGGTATACCCAAGAAGATTTAGAGGCAATTTCCAAAACATCCATTTGTTACAGACATATAATATAAATTAAAAGTGGGTTGCGCTGGTAATGTCCGAGAATTGTACCAGACGATTTTGCTAAAATATTGTTCGGAGACAAGCAACCATTTCAAACAGTTGAAAATATGTGTGTACCAGGCCACACATGTTGCATGTGTTGTAGAGCAGCGTTTCTCAACCAGGGATCTGGGGACCCATAAATTTGTCAAGGGTTCCACAAAGATAAAAAAGTTGAGACACACTATCAGGGTACACACTGTACCGTAAAACCTGCTGGTATTGGCCTTTTATTAGCCGTGTGTGGCTAACCTACCACTGTCAGCCACAAAATCACTTTATATCGCCTATTTTTTTTATTTTTTTTTAGTAAAGGGAGCCAATAGCAACCGCTGCTCAACGATCTCCCTTTATAAAGTATAACAAGGTCATATTGGTATTGTGTTTAACTGTTTTGATAGCTAATGACAGAACCTTTAAATGGAATCTGTGTAGTGTGTACCTAGCTCATGTCATTAAGGAATCAATTAAGACACTGTAGGAAGAGTACATGGCTTTGAAGCACCCCTTTCTGATGTGCACATAAGGAACAGAGACTTTCAGTTCATGGAATGCTGTTAAAGCCTGTTAAAAGGAATAGTATTTCTTAAAGAGCTACCAAGGTAACAAGTATATTACAGACTTTTATGTTGTCAAAAACACACATTGTGCTCCATTAAATTAAGGAAAATGCTATGGATTGACCCATAGCAGGTGATCATTGCCTAAAAATAAATTCCTGCAAGTAGAAATATGGTACAAGGTTTGAGGTGTTTTTTTTCCTATTTCCTAAAATACCGTCAGAAAAAACCATGTGTACCTCAGCCTAAAAGCTAAACTTATCACAAGTTAGAATGTCTTTTTTTTTAACCTATTCTTTGTTCAGAGAAAAGCTGACAATGGCTGTCGGCTCAAGTAACATTAAGGGTCAGAGATCAGAAATCAAAACTATGGTGTTCAGGTGAGTGAACACACTCAAGGTTTACCAGTCTACAAAGGAAGACAATAAAGAACAATGTTGTACTGTGTTAGAGTGTGAACACCACTAAGCAAGCATAAAGAGATCTCTGTTCATGCAAAGAAGAAGAAAAATATATTAAAGGTGATACAACAAAAGACTATTATATTTTGTTTAAAAAAACATGCTAAAAAAGTTAGAGGCTTTCTTTAAACAAGAAGGAAGCACTTGCCCTTTGGCTGTTGGAATTCCAATTGACATACATGCCTTGTTTATTGCTACTTGTGAAGGTTCTCATTCATCCAGGTCATAGTATATCTGTTGTATTCAGTTAGATCAACTGGACTTAAAGTTTAGTTCTCTTGAAGACGTTTCACTAGTTATCCGACTGGCTTTCTCAATTCAGAATGACTTGTACAAGAATCTGTTGGCAATTATGTACCCTGGAAAGTCCCAATAAGCATATGACATCCAAGTGTTAGGGACCTTCTGAATGCAAGGTGTGGATGCATTGAGGCTAACAGGTGTTATAGGAAATGCCCAGGGGAAGGTGTCAAAACAGCATTGTCGATGGCAGACAGATGGTGTTGAACCCCAACAGTAGCTGTTTGGTCTCATCCAAATATAAATGAGAGCACTCTTCACTGCACTGGATATATGATGTCACTTGTTTCGGTATTGGGTCTTTCGGATGTACCAATTGCTGCCTCAGTATGTTGTTTGGTTTAAAGCAGAGAGGGATACAGTGTTTTTTTTTAATTCTTCTTAATTTCTCGGAGATCCCTGCTACATATGGGATGTTCTTTCTCCTGTCTTGCTTTTCCCCTTCACTGTTGGTATTCATGTTCTTTTCTTTACTTCTACTTCTTTTGACAAAGGCCCAGTCTGGATATCAACACTTAACAACACACTGAGGAAGCAATTGGTACATCCAAAAGACCCAATATCTAAACACAAGAAAAGCGACATCATATATGCAGTGCAGTGAAGAGTGCTCTGATTTGTATGTGGGGGAGACCGAACAGCAACTGCACCAATGTATGGCCCCGCACAGAACAGACAATTCCTCAGATCAGGCCGTGTACCTGCATCTTAAGGAAACTTTTACTGGTTTAAGAGAGGTGTCAAGGAGGCTATTTATGTTAAAATAAAGAAACCAAGCCTGAATAGAGGTGGGGGGTTTGACACCAACTGTCTGCAATGTACAATGCTGTTTTGACACCTTACTCTGGGTGTTCCTTTAACACCTCTTAGCCACTATCCAATCATGCCCTTAACACTTGGCTGTGATATATAATTGGGATTTTCCAGGGTACATAATTGCCACAGATTCTTGTACAAGTCATTCTGAATTGAGAAAGCCAGTCGGATGACTAGCGAAACGTCATCTAAACTTTATGTCCAGCTGATCTAACTGAATACAACAGATAAACTTGTTTATTGCTATTCTCTCATTTAAGAGCTATAAAGTAATTAGTAAAATCTCCATTGATTTTGTTTACTCACACCAAACATGTCCAGCTTAATCCAATGTTATTTTCTAGAAATATATACACAAAGCATGTGGAAATTGTTAAACAATTGTATGCAGCCTCTAAGCCACTCCATGATCACTGGAAACAAGAGGAAACATTCTATAAACTTTTTACATTCTAGTCTAAAACAAATACAAAATAAATAAATAAAAAGGGCATTTTATCAGGAACAGGTTACTGCATAGTCAATATTTGATTGTCAAGGCACTAGGGAAGCACCTGTGAGCCCACATATGTTGGAACCAATTCACCAATAACGCTGCAATCTTATAATTCCAGCAAAGAATTATACAAAAAAAAAAAAAGGCAAGAAAATTAAATTAGAAAGGATAAGCATAAAACTGGTGAGTGGGATTTTTTCAATCACATTCTTTTGCTTTGGTCTTATATTTTCTAGTGTGCCCCTGCACCCTAACAGGATTCCAAGTTATTACTTTACAGTAATATATGTCCTAAAAACTATCCTATCCTATAAAATTATACATTGATTTCTTTTTATATATGGCCATGACATTATACTTTTGATGTTACTTTGATATCATAGTAATTTAATATATAAGGCTGGTTACAACCGAGGCTATTATTTGTCCTGACTAAGCTTTCGCTGGGAGCGAGCACTCGGCCGGGACAAATGACTGTATGTGGCAGCAATAGTGGCAGTGGCCGGCAGTGCTTACGATCGATCAGCCGATATTTACCAACGGGCCTGTTCATCCAATTCGGACGAACAGGTGACCAAGCTCGGTCGAAACTGGCTGCCCCTCACCAGCAGATATTTCTGCCCGACCGACCAATCCACGACAATATCGGTCAGTCGCCCGGAAATATGCGTGTACCCAGCCTTACACAGCTTCTGTCTAATGAGCAATGGCTAAGCAGGCAAGTAACATCCATTTTTGGCCGATGGATGTGGTCGGACCACCAACGACGCCTAACTGTTGCCCCACAAACGTGCAATTCTAATCAGACATGTAATGATAATCCTCCTCCTTCTGTTAGGTAAATGTTTTATATGCTTGAGCAGAGGGGAAACAGCAGTCAATCATTGGCTGTGATGTCACAGCATTAGTGGCTACAGTTAATTAAAGGCATTTTTTAATTAACTTAAAAATTCTATTTTATTGGTAATATACAGCATTGAAAATAGACAAATTGAAAATTCCTATTATCCCTGCCTGGAGATCCAAGGTTAATTTCATATCAGAGATAGGGCTATTAAATAATGTTCTTTTTACTAATAACAAAGCAGAATTTTTAAGTACTGCATCATGGGAGTACATAAGGAAGCTCCGTGCTTGTATACGGCCCTGCAATTGTATTAACAAACCATCCCTCTGTTGTGAGCACAAGGTGGTTTTGAAAGTTCACTAAAGAGTAAGCACACAATTTGTGCTACAAAAAACCTGTAATGTAACGCCTGTAATGTATTCCCTGATATCTTCCGCTTTGCAAGAAGATAAAATACATTTTTTATGAACACGCAACCTGCATCAACAGTTTCCTTGAATGCCCATATAATAAACCTCAGTGTATTACTTGTTATAGGAGTAGAATTTTTTTTAAATGAAATCCCCCAAACATTCATTTAGATTCCCCAGGCAGCGCTGCCAGGTCCCTAGGGTAAGCTAAATCAGTAAGTAATTATGATCTTCTATTCCTATTTAGATGCTCGTTTCCGTTTTCTTATTACTTTGCTAAAATAGGCCAAGACTTTACTTTAACCTCATTAGAGCAAGGGGAACACTACAGCAATGTCCTGTCAACCTATTAAACATAAAGAGTCTTAAATGTTAGGAAAAGCCACATGTGCAATTACTAACAGGACCTCAATTTGCCTCAACTTAGATAAGGAAACTAGACATCACATTTACTAGTTAAGAAAATTTGCAGAATGCATCATTTGTCTTCATTTGGTTTAACTGGAGTTCTTGAGGATATAGATATACGTGGTGGTATATGGTAGATAAAATGATAAAAATAACTAAAAGGGCCAGTGGAGCTGAAAGAGTTTGCTTAGACACAGTATTACCAACTTGTATGGAAAAGAAAAAAAAACATTGCTAAAACAAAGTAATTCCATTATATTTTTTGAATGATACCATTATTACCAGTAAACACAAAAATGAGATAGGTACACATTTATGGCTCTCCAAGTCACAAAAATCAAACTCCACATGGAACAGAAGCCTGACTAAATGGCACCATAGATGATAGGACAACACTGGGGGAAAAACAAAATAACACCAATTTTTCTATTTAAAAAAAATCAATACAGTTCAGATGATGTAAGTACTGTAGCACAAGAGAAAACTAGAAACCACAGTTCACACTACACAAAATGCATGGGGAAAAATTGCAATAAATTGCAGTGAAATTTTATGCGTCAGCTATATGGTTTTGTGTCTTTTCATTCAGTGTGTTTTACTGTGTTTTTGGTTTGAACTTTAGCTAAAAAGCATAAAACTGCATGTTTCTATGCATTTTCTTGTGTTTTTATTCATTTTGTTACTCTTCACCATACTTTCATTGGGTGCATTATCTTAATAAACTGCAGCAAGCAGTACGTAAAAAAAAAACACACTGCAACACAATGCATAAAAATGCAGTAGCGTGAACAATATAACAATATTACCATGTGAATTTGATATCCTTGCTTTTCCCCTCCAAAAGGCATGCGTTACTGTAAACATGATAAAATGTGTCTAGTGTGAACAAAACCTTACAGTGGTTGCAAAAGGCATAACACACAAGTTCCTCTGCTAACACACAAAAAAATTGACAAAAGAGAGATCAGTACAAGGCTTTACTGAATACAGTCAGCATCCTAAAAGCCTATTTATTGAATTCCATATTGAATAGACTTGTTTAAAAATCTGTCTTCTAGTTAAATTAACATTTAAGAGCAGTTTAATTTACAAAATATCAGCTAACTTTGCCCTTTACATACAATAGGGAATTTTGAGCGATACTTATGGATGACAGATAGAAAACAAACCTCTGAATGTCTGACAATGTTAAATGAAGCAGAATTCTCTAGGAGAATAACATTAGATTTCTTTAAACAGCTCTTCTGTTCTAGTAGAGAGCTCAGAGATTTTACATTGCAGAACACCAATGACATTACATCTAATATATTCCTGATCCTGAGCAATCATCTTACTAGACATAAAAGATCCCTGTTGACACCTTTTAAACTTGATTACAAGTACTAAGTGACTTCCCAAAGTAAATGCAAATAAAAAACTGTGATGAATGAAAAGTAAATTCTCTAAATTTGAATCATACAGACAGTTTGAAAGGTTTTCTATTCTGATGCTTCTCTAATCCAAAAGCATCTCACAGACAGTTTATGCCATTAGGGTACCTATCAAAGTTAAAACAATGAAAAATAATTTAAATATCTGTATAATACATAAGTGGGATATTTTATAATGAGAGCTGCAGTGGTATATATCTTTATAAAAATCACTCGGCTATGTCACCAAGTGACTCATTTCTTGTATTTCTCATATTCCACTGCCCCTCCCATTCCAGTGTTCATGCCTGGACAATGACTCAGCATTTTTTGCAGCGTATAACTTCACTAACAGAACCTGCTGGAGCTGCTTCCTGTCACTTCATAACCAATGTCTCTCTACTCCACTAAAAAGATTTGTTTAACTGCATAGATGCTGGGCTGGGATGTTCCTTTCCACTGGGTTTAAGTTAAGTTCACCCCATTTAAAATGCAAATGGGGTGAAGGAATCAGATACTGATGTATTATAAGAAATAATGCGCCCTTTACATTATAATATAAGCATATTACGATGTAAAGGGTGCATTATCCCTTATATTATCATTTATACATATATATCTTACTTCTACTGAGTTCTGTTGTATATTAAAATGCTTTTCTTATGGTATGGTATGGTAAATTTTAGCAGTTCATTTTTTTGGGGGGGTGAATAGGCTGTGAGTCCACCAGGAGATGACTACATACCATACAAGGGTACCATGTAAACTACCGCTGAGTAAATATCAGCCCCAAATAAAATTGTAACTATGCACAGAATGTTCTTTTTACATAGATAGCAAAGTTCGCATACAAATTTATTTCATAGAAAAGAGACTTTTTTTAAAAAATGATTTATAGTGTTCACTAGATGGTAGAACAGCTATTTTTTCATTCAACTTTTTCTTTCCTTTAACAACAAATCCTTAACAAATACAGGTGTGAGCTTCATAAAATAGCAGAGCGGGTCTAACTGTTTAAAGACCTAAAAAAGAAATTTAGTCTTGGGTTCTATTCCACATCCAAGTGAAATGTTCTGACCATCACATTGGCAGAAGCCTCTGTATAGAACGATGGCACAATAAGCTATCACACACTATTAAAGCCACAATATGTCAATTTGGCGCTGCTGCAGCAAAAAGAAAATGTCAGGCAGACACAACTCTCTGCTTCAATTATTATGCATGTCCGAATAAATCAGACAGCATCAATCGATCTTCATAAAAGGTTTTACAACATAATACCCCAGGTGTGTACAATGTCAGCCAAGTACCCCCATACAAATTATTTAGATTAGGATTTTTCTCATTAAGCAGATAACAAATAAGCTTTTCAACAACATCCCTGTTGCTGCCTATACTTGTCAGAAGTACTAGACAGATGAATATCTTTATGGGGGAGAAAATATTTTTAAATAAAACAGTAACATGCATACTACCACTTTATTAGTAAACAATTGCCATTACTGTATATGACAAAGCCCTGAAAATTAGTATCTATCCAGTTCACGTTTATTACATTGGTGAGTAAGCTACTTATTTAAGGAAAAAAATATACAGTATAAACCAAAGCCTTTAGGCATCCTTAGTACCCTAATATTTCATCCACTATCTCCTCAAACACACCGAAATGTAATGAATGTAACTTGCTTTAGCAAAGACAATGGACTGGTTAGACAAATATCTGAATCCTACATCCTTTCACAGAATAAAATCCATCACCTGATGATTCCCCAATTCATGCAGATTTATTTAAACAAAGATAAGGAGAAGCAAATGCAGAGAATGAATTACACTGTAGTTTAACAGCCCCATTTGCAAGGCTTAGTTTCTTTATTCTCCTAATATCAGATAAATGTGGTGTTATCATTCCATGACCAGTACCATTCATTTACAGTTTTGTTTTTTTTGGGGGGGGGGGGCAAGGAAGGCTGAAGGCTTGGATTTCTGAAAAAGGCCTGTTGGAAAAACTTATATATCTTCAAATTGGCTTAACGGATTTTGATGGGGGATGGCTTTTTTTAAAGATAGAATTGTGGCCAATAACATATAAAATTTGAGGTTTTGGGGTGGACATACCCTTTAATGAAAAAGGTGAGAGAGGGAAAAAAATCCAATGTGTTTGCTTGAAAACCATTTGAGGAGGAAAGACACACAAGAATGAATGTATTTAAATGCATAATTACATCTACAGTATAAACATCCTACCCTAGGATCCAAAACTACGATGCAGGGCAAGAGAAAGTTAGAGTAGATCAGAGGGTGGTTGAAAACATCTTACTTTACAGAATGAAAATTATGTTATGTCTTAAAATTATTTGAAGGGCGGCTAAAGTGGAAAAATCAAAACAAAAAAACTTAGAACTAATACACAATGCACATGCACACCAGCCTGATGAGAGGGAAGATATGTGGTTTTAAAGTTGTCCAATGTGGGCTGCCATCTTTACTCATCCTCCTGAACCCACTGGGTTTTTAATTTATTTGAATTGAAACAAAATGTTGCAGGAGTAATATTTATGGCCCAAGGAATAAAGATTATTTCTTGATTTCTCTGCATTGCAAGCATCTGGTCTAAAATACCAACTGTCTCAGAGGTGCAAGAACAGGGAAGAAAGGTGATGATGCTATAAACAAAGCCAGCATGAAGGTCACTGTGAATGCTAAGGCCATCTGTTGTCTTGGGTACAATGAATTCTAGTGGTCTGGCTGGATCCTATCCCAGTGAGTGACAGCTTCCCCTCTATTTGTAAAACAAAGCACAAAACACGCAGAAACAGGAATAGATGATGTAGATTTTTAGCAAGCTGCTAATTCTTGAATGTTGTATGCATATGGATAAACAAGTGAGCAGAAGTTTTTTATTATAGGAAAAGAGATAAAGAGTGAGACAGAGGAAGAAAGGGACAGAAATTGGTTATATAAAGAAAGCAGAAGAAGCAATTCCTTCATAAACTTTAGTTGGCATCTTTAGGTATCAAATTTCTGGTGTTTTAAAAATTATTAGTCAATCCTTGCACACAGTATTGATCTTTCCATTATAACACACCTGTTTTATTCTAGACATTCTATTCAAAATTTCCAGTGAGTTATAGCTCTTTAGCTAACAGTTTTATTCAATAAGACATGCTAAATTGTGCCTGAGCTGTTAATTTGTATAAACCAATCGGAGAAACAGTCAGCAGCACACCCGTATAACCTTAGAAACAGGCCCATGTGCCTTACCAAGCTGGAACAATATTAAAGAAATTATTGAGCACACTTTTTTGAACAATACAATACAATAAAAATGGATTATATTGTTCATAAGCCCCGAGTGTACTCCAAAACTCCAATATTTCTTTGATATATATAATTATTATTTACAATAACGTTCATTAGTGTTAGACTCTTTCAAACTGGTTGATAGAAGCAAAAAATGTCTATTCGTTGTTAGTGTTTACACTAATGCGTAAACCGTAAATTACGTAATCCTTTATATCAAAGTTTAGCACGGCCTATAAATAAAGTGCCCAGTACTTAAACAAAAGACTAAATAACAGGCAATATAAAGGGTATACCTACTCCAGGTATACCATGTATATTGCCTATTATTGAGTATGTTGTTTTAGCACTGGACACTTTCAGGGAGATTCAATTAAAGTTCTTATCATTAACAATGCCCCAACCAATCAGATGTTATTTAACATTTGAAAGTTCAAAAAGAATGGGTGTGTTGGGCACTAATTGCTAGACTGTATATTAATAAAATATCGCACAAATTCGGTGCACCCCCACTAAAACTAGATTCAAAAAAAATGGCCATCAGAGAGACAAAGAAGTAGGTACACATGGGCAGCACAAATTTGCTCTGTTATAGGGGGGTGTGTTTTTAACTTTTATTGGTACTAAACACTTTACTTGAATGCACTGACTATGTACTGATTGTAATAAAGTATAAGAGTATAATAAAAGTTTTGCACGCAAATTTGTGTTGCCCATGTGTACCCACTACTTTGTCTCTCTGACAGCAATTTTTTATGTTAACATTTGAAAGCTAACATCTGTTTGGTTGGGGCAAAATTAGCACCATAACGATAAGAAATTTTATTGAATAACCCTGTTTATTTTTAGGCTGTGCTAGACTTTGGACTATCAGCCTTCTTCACTGATGGTGGATTTATCATACTATATAGACTTTTAATATTATATTTACTGTGTCTACTTTTATGTTCATTATTGCACTTACACTTAATATTTATCTATGTTAGACAGACTTTATTGCTTATGCTAGAGTTGTTTTTATGAAGTAAATAAGATTTTTAAAGGAATATTGTTATATTAATTTCTGCTTTTTATTAACCCCTCTATTTATTATATTTATGCTATTGTGAATAGTTGTTCTCACCTTTCCTGTTTGACAAGCTGTGGGACCCACCTTGTTGTAGTAAAGGGCTTCTTTATAGTTTCTATATTTTATCATATGTACTAAGTAGTATAAGAACAGAGAACTGGCTGAACCAGGAAGATATTTAAAAGAAGTTTAGACAGTATTCACAGACAGGCAATATCTTTGGTAGAAAAGCTTTAAAGGCTATGTCCACCCTAAAAAATTTTTTTTTATATAAGGTCCCCCCTGGGCTCCCAGCCCCAACCGCTATAATTTTTTTTTAGAAAGCCCCCAAACTCTACTTACCTCCCTCGATCCTCCGCCGCCTCCCGGCCCTCTGCTTGCAAGGAAATGCAAGCAGAGGGGCGGGACCGGCAGCCGCGTCTGTGATTGGCTGAGCGGCAGCCAATCACAGACGCGGCTGCCGGCAGCTCACTTCGCCGGAGGAAAGAGGAGAGAGTAAGTAAGAGTTTGGGGAGCTTTCTAAAAATAAAAATACCCGGTTGGGGCTGGGGGGACATGGGGAGCAGGATGTTAAATGGGTTTTTATGCTAGGGGGAGGGATAGTAGAACGGGAGGGAAGGGAGGGAGAGAGGAGAGGAGGGGGAGGAGGGGGGAGAAGGGCTGCAGTACGCATGGCAAAAATCTACCTGAGGCCAGCTAGCAGGCAGTGTCCTATATGGACTCTGCTAGCCTCCTGGTAGTCATTTTTTGGGACTTTGGGGGGGGACTAAGGAGAACCCTATGGAGCTGGGATGTGATTAAGGATTAAACTACACTATGGTGGGCCAGTAGTTGGGGGGATTATAGTTTTGGGGGTGGACATGCCCTTTAAGAAAGGATATGATATTGGTATGCATTTTAGATCACAACATTATAAGTAGATCACAACATGGCTTTATCTAAGGGCCTTCTATAAAAAAACGAAGGTATAATCTTCGCAAAAGCACTGGATATGTCACTCATAAAAGGTTTCTTTGAAAACTGAGGAACAAAGGCTTGACTTTTCTATTCATACCTGGATTAAGAAACAGGATAAAAAGGATATATCACAAAGGGTGGATATAAACAGAAACACTTCTATTGTCATTAGTGTTTTGTATGGGGTCTGCCCTGAATCCAACCCATCTGCCTCTACTGTACCTTGCAGAATGATTTAAATAAACTTGAAAAAAGAAGTTCAAATGTCAAATAATATTCAATATTGAGAAATGCAATTATGCATTTAGATCAAAAAAATTGAAATGCTAGTTTTTGCCAACCTGACCCAGGCTCATTAACTTGGCTGCTTTTTGGCTCTGCTCCTGGACCGTCCATATCCCAATCTCAGACCGACCAAATTCCTCCCGGTGCCTGTATAAACCCCTCTCACTGCCACACAGCAGACCCACAGGCAGCAATTTTCACTGATCAGGCCACGTGCAGACCGCAGGTTGGCAATAATTGTGAATAATGGATTCTTTAACTCTAAGCTTGTCAAGCAGCATCTAGTTCAAAGTGTAACTTTGCCAATTCATAAATCTCTGTAAAGCCTCCCTTGAAATTGCTATGCAGTTTTGGGAACCAGTCCCTAGAAAGAATATTAATGAATTGTGAAATGTACAGAGAAAAGTAACTAAACTGGCAAGTGGTGGGGAGGGAAAATAGTGTTTAAAGACTGGGTAACAAAGAAGGATTATATATAGGGTCGGTATATATATATATATATATATATATATAAATTTAAGCATGAGTGGTGAGCACTCCTCTCACTCCAACAGCCGCCCAGGTGCACATCAAAGCATATGCAGAGTTTTGAATAACGATAGCACTCACAGGTCTTTCTTAATCATTTTCAAAACGATACTTTATTGCACATCTACGTGTTTCAACCGTGCTATCGGGCCGTTACATCACACGGTAAGTTATTCCATTTTATTACCACCCACCATGTGGTTTGCTCCACCCACCATAAGACAACCCCTTTGTGCACCTGTATACAAAATCAACAAAAAAATACATATTAAGAACATCACATATAGTATGTGCACTATTTAAAACAAATCAAATGTTCTGTTTGCTATCAGAAATATTGTATCCAATGTAGTCTTCAATGAAGCCAGGTGGTCACAAAGACCCAGAGAATGATACAGACAAAAATTCACAAGAAACAGTGTAATGCAAACTGTTCATTTAATCCACAAGGGGATAAAGTCTGCAACCTATGTATCCACCAGGTTTCTTTTTGTAGCAACAGTTTATCCTTGTCTCCAGGCATCAACATTTGCTCATCTGACAAGCCATCAATGATCATGCACCGCAGAATTGACAGCTGATGGGCCTTATTTTTAAAGTGCCTGGCAACCGACAAGTCACCAAACTTGCTGGTAATGGAATCCACATCACTGGATTGCAAGGCATTCCTGATGGTTGTGCGGTGATTGGCCATGCGTTCTTTAACCCTTTCCCTGCCACAGATCGTATATTCACGATCTGTGCAGTGAATGACCAAACTGCCACAGATCGTGAATCAGGGGGCGATCAGGGGGCAGCATTTAACTACCCCCCTAACCCCCTCGATCCCCCCTCGGTTTCGTCCAAATCCGAGGGGGGGATCGGGAGATATCCTACCTTAAAGCCATGACCGCATAGGAGATGCCGGTCCCACGTGGAGTTGGAAGAGGAGGCTGAATGGGAGACCCCGGTGACATCACAGAACTTCCTCCTTCACCGGGGTCTTCCCATATGTAGGTACACGCTGCCCCTGGTGGTCTAGTTGATTTACTGCAGCAGCCTGATCTCCATTTAGATCATGCTGCAGACCTGTATAGCACAAGCTGTCAAGCTGACAGCTGTACTATACATTTTGTGAATGGAACTCAAAGTTCCATTCACAATAATTTTTTTCTAAGTCTTTGCTACTTAGCGAAGACTTAGGAAAAAATGGGGACAAGAGTCAAAATTTGGTGATCACTTCTATCACCAAATTATTGATCTTTGCCAATGAATGAAAAATCACTTCCTGGAAATGATTTCCGGGAAGTGATTTTTCCGATCGGATTTCGAATTGGAAAACGGGCATTTATGCCCGTATTCCAAGTTCGATATCATTCCCTAAGATGATTTGATGATCATCTAAGTGATACACACACCTTTTTTTTTTTTTTTACCCTAAAACTATAAATTAGCAAAAAACTTGTGTCTTCTCCAAGCTTCCCATGTCCCCGTTGATTCGGTAAAGTAAACGCGATCATTTATTTGTTGGATTTCAAGGGAAACTAAGCCTATTTTAGTAGGAAATTTTGCAGGAGGTACCAAAAAAGACCGTATTGAAATTTTAGGATCAGTAAAGTTGCAAAAACTTGTGTGACTCGCCGTACTAACTGTTTTTTACTAAAATACCACTAAAAGGGGAGTGGGGATAGGGTTGGGGGGGTGGGTTGTGGCGTTTTTTTTATTTTTTCTTGTAATGTGCAATTGCGCATGGATCCCATTTGAGCTAGTTTGGTGGCCCCGTCTCCGTTTGCACCCACCCTTATGGCATACCGTTGATTCAGGACATGGTGGGAGATTGCCATTTAGTGGGTTTTTTTTACTTGCCAAGTGGGTTTAGTAGGATTTCAACCATTGAGTCCTCTTATTTTATTTTTACAAAATCTCCTAAAAGCACGGAGTTCTATGAATAGCAGCGTCTGGAATTCTTCACGTATATAACGAAAGCATGATACCATCACGTAGCTGAAGGTGTGTAGCTTCCAAAAATATATAGTTTATGGGGGGTATTTCAAAATTGTTAGGCTGTTCAAATTACAGACACTTTGATTTTTTTCTTGTAATTACACTTGTGCATGTGTCCAATTTGAGCTAGTTGGTGGCCACGTCTCTCTTGCCACCCACACATATGGCATACCGTTTGATGCAGGATACGTGGGAGATTGACATTTAGTGGGTTTTTTTGCTTGTCAAGTTGTTTAGGTAGGATTTCAATCCTTGAATCATCTTATTTTATTTTTCACAAAACCTCCTAAAACACAGAGTTCTTTTGGATCACTGGGTCTGGAATCTTCATGTATGTATGAAAGCTGGCACCGTAACATAGATGAAGGTGTGTGAGATCCAAAAATATATAGTTTGTGGGGGGAATTTCCATGTTTCGGGACTGTTTCCTTAGAAAAAGGGTAGGCTGTTCAAATTACAGAGCACTTTGATTTTTTCTTGTAATGGCATTTGTGCATACGTCCAATTTGAGCTAGTTGGGGGGCCACGTCTCTGTGTACATCCACACATAGGGCATACCGTTGATTCAGAACATGTGGGAGATTGATATTTAGTGGGGGGTTTTATTTGTGGGGGGCATTTCCAAGTTTTGGGGCTGTTTAAATTACAGAGCACTTTGATTTTTTTCTGTAATTACACTTGTGCATGCGTCCAATTTGAGCTAGTTGGTGGCCACGTCCCTGTGTGCATCCACGCATAGCATACCGTTTGATTCAGAACATGTGGGAGATTGACATTGAGTGGGTTTTTTTGCTTGTCAAGTGGGTTTATTGTAGGATTTCAACCCTTGAATCATCTTACTTTATTTTTTTCTTTGGATTACTGGGTCTGAATTCTTCATGTATGTATAAAGCATGGCACCGTAACGTAGCTGAAGGTGTGTAATTCCAAGAATATTAGTTTTGGGGGGTATTTCTAATATAGAGGGGTGTTTAGAGCTGACAAATCTGAAAAGTTGCTGTAATTGGGCCATTGTTCATTGGCTCACTTTGTGGCTAGTTGATTCCCGTTTGCGTATGTAACCATACTAGGGCATCCCGTTTGATTCAGGACATTTAGGAAATTGATATTTGGTAACTTTTTTTTACATTACTTGGGATTTGGCATGCTTTTCTACCTTTGGAGTGTTTTTATTCAAATTTTTTAGAAAATCTGCTAAAACTGGC
This sequence comes from Hymenochirus boettgeri, assembly GCA_019447015.1. NCBI lineage: Eukaryota > Metazoa > Chordata > Amphibia > Anura > Pipidae > Hymenochirus > Hymenochirus boettgeri. Next base: position 94,342,023 of record CM033477.1, read on the forward strand.
GAACTTCTAACAAGAACTGCGCCCACACCATTGATGGTACGATTGAACAAACTGCAGAATTTCGTACATAAAGGTGTGTGGATTCGAGAAATATATGGTTTGTGGGGGTTGTTTGTGGGGAAAAATTGCAGACTGTTCAAATTCAGATTTGACTGAATATTTTGCTGTTTCTGAGCCATTGTCATTGTTTCACTTTGTGTCTTTTGGCTTCCACGTCCACGTGTGTAACCACACATTGGCATACCTTTTGATTCAGGACATTTGGGAGATTGATATTTAGTAGCTTTTTTTACATTCCATGGGGTTTTGGCATGATTTCTACCCTTTTGAAGTTGTTTTTTTTGTTCTTTTTTTCAGAAAATGCGAATTTCTACGAAGAACTGCGCCCACACCATTGATGGTATGAATGAACAAACTACAGCGTTACGTAGCTGAAGTATGTAGATTCGAGAATATATAGTTTGTGGGGGTATTTCCAAGTTAGAGGGGTGTTCAGTTTAAAAAATCTGGAAAATGCTGTTATTGGCTCACTGCGCATTGTTTTACATTTGACTAGTCGCTTTCCACGTCCTTGTGTGTACCACACATATGGCATACCGTTTGATTCAGGACATTTAGGAGATTTATATTTGGTAAGTTTTTTTTACATTATATGGGGTTTTGGTGTGATTTTGTAACTTTGAAATGTATTTTCCTCTATTTTTCCAGAAAATTGTGTAAATGCGAATTCTACGAAGAACTCTGCGCCCACACCATTGATGATATGAATGAACGAACTACAGTGCTACATAGCTGAAGGTGTGTAATTTCAGGAATATATAGTTGTGGGGGTATTTTCTGAGTTTATCAGGGTGTTTGTTGAAAAAACTGCAGACTGTCCAATTCATTCAGATTGGCTAAATATTTTCGCTGTTTCTCAACCATCATCCATTGTCTCACATCGTGGCTTTTCGCTTCCACGTCCGCATGTGTAACCACACAATTGGCATACTGTTTGATTCAGGACATTTGGGAGATTGATATTTAGTAACTTTTTTTTAAATTCCTTCAGGTTTTGGCATGATTTCTACCTTTTGAAGTTGTTTTTTGTTCAATTTTTCAGAAAAGTGTGAACTTCTACTGAAAAACCTGCGCCCACACCATTGATGTTATGAATGAACGAACTACAGTGCTACATAGCTGAAGGTGTGTAGATTTCAGGAATATTAGTTTTGTCGGGTTATTTCTAAGTTACGGGGGTGTTTTGTGGAAAAAACTGCAGACTGTCCAAATTCGGAGTTGCTAATATTTTCGCTGTTTCTGAGCCATCATGATTGTCTCACTTTGTGGCTTTTTGCTTCCACTCCGCATGCATAACCAACATATGGCATACCGTTTGATTCAGGACATTTGGGAATTGATATTTAGTAACTTTTTTTACATTCCATGAGGTTTTGGCATGATTCCTACCTTTTGAAGTTTTTTTTGTTCATTTTTTCAGACAAATGCGAACTTCTACGAAGAACTGCGCCCACACACCATTGATGGTATGAATGAACAAACTACAGTGTTACATAGCTGAAGTGTGTAAATTTCAGGAATATATAGTTTGGTGGGGGTTATTATTTCTAAGTGGGGTGTTTTGTGGAAAAAACTGCAGACTGTCAGAATTCGAGTTGCTAATATTTTCGCTGTTTCTGAGCCATCTGCATTGTCTTACTTTGTGGCTTTTCGCTTCCATGTCCGCAGTGTAAACCACACATATGCATACTGTTGATTCAGGACATTTGGGAGATTGATATTTAGTAACTTTTTTTTTAGATTCCAGGTTTTGCGTGATTTTTACCTTTGAAGTTGTTTTTTGTTCATTTTTTCAGACAAATGCGAACTCTACGAAGAACTTGCGCCCACACCACATTGATGGTATGAATGAACAAACTACAGTGTTACATAGCTGTAGGTGTGTAAATTTCAGGAATATTAGTTTATGGGGTTATTCCTAAGTTACGGGGGTGTTTTTGTGGAAAAAAACTGCAGACTGTCCAATTCGGAGTTGGCTAAATATTTTTGCTGTTTCTCAACCATCATGCATTGTCTCACATCGTGGCTTTTCGCTTCCACGTCCGCATGTGTAACCACACATATGCATACCGTTTTATTCAGGACATTTGGGAATTAATATTTAGTACTTTTTTTTACATTCCGTCAGGTTTTGGCATGATTTCTACCTTTTGAAGTTGTTTTTTTTTTGTTCATTTTTTCAGAAAAGTGTGAACTTCTACGAAAAACTGCGCCCACACCATTGATGGTATGAATGAAGAACTACAGTGCTACATAGCTGAAGGTGTGTAGATTTCGGAATATATAGTTTGTGGGGGTTATTTCTAAGTTACGGGGTGTTTTGTGGAAAAAACTGCAGACTGTCCAAATTCGGAGTTGGCTAAATATTTTTCGCTGTTTCTCTGACCATCATGCATTGTCCCACTTTGTGGCTTTTCGCTTCCACGTCCGCATGTGTAACCACACATATGGCATACCGTTTGATTCAGGACATTTGGGAGATTAATATTTAGTAACTTTTTTTTAGATTCCTGAGGTTTTGGCATGATTTTTTACCTTTTGAAGTTGTTTTTTGTTCATTTTTTCAGACAAATGCGAACTTCTCAACAGAAGATCTGCGCCCACACCATTGATGGTATGAATGAACAACACTACAGTGCTACATAGCTGTAGGTTGTGAAATTTCAGGAAATATAGTTTGTGGGGTTATTTCTAAGTTACGGGGGTGTTTTGTGGAAAAAAAACTGCAGACTGTCCAAATTCGGAGTTGGCTAAATATTTTCGCTGTTTCTGAGCCATCGTGCATGTCTCACTTTGTGGCTTTTTGCGCTTCCACGTCCGCGTATGTAACCACACATATGGCATACCGTTTGATTCAGGACATTTGGGAGATTGATATTTAGTAACTTTTTTTTTACATTCCATGAGGTTTTGGCATGATTTCTACCCTTTTGAAGTTGTTTTTTGTTCATTTTTTCAACAAATGCAACTTCTACGAAAAACTGCGCCCCACCCATTGATGGTATGAATGAACAAACTAAGTGCTACATAGCTGAAGGTGTGTAATTTCAGGAATATATAGTTTGTGGGGGTTATTTCTAGTTATCAAAAACTGCAGACTGTCCAAATTCGGATTGGCTAATATTTTCACTGTTTCTCAACCATCATGCATTGTCTCACATCGTGGCTTTTCGCTTCCAAGTCCCATGTTTAACCATACATATGGCATACCGTTTGATTCAGGACATTTGGGAGATTGATTTTAGTAACTTTTTTTTACATTCCTTCAGGTTTTGGCATGATTTTCTACCTTTTGAAGTTGTTTTTTTGTTCATTTTTTCAGAAAAGTGTGAACTTCTACGAAACTGCGCCCACACCATTGATGGTATGAAGAACGAACTACAGTGCTACATAGCTGAAGGTTGTAGATTTCAGGAATATATAGTTTGTGGGGGTTATTTCTAAGTTATGGGGGTGTTTTGTGGAAAAAACTGCAGACTGTCAATTCGAAGTTGGCTAATATTTTCGCTGTTTCTGAGCCATTTGCATTGTCTTACTTTGTGGCTTTTCGCTTCCATTCCGCATTTGTGTACCCACACTATGGCATACTGTTTGATCAGGACATTTGGGAGATTGATATTTAGTATACTTTTTTTAGATTCCATGAGGTTTTGGCATGATTTTTACCTTTTGAAGTTGTTTTTTGTTCATTTTTTCAGACAAATGCGAACTTCTACGAAGAACTGCGCCCCACACCATTGATGGTATGAATGAACAAACTACAGTGTTTACATAGCTGTAGGTGTGTAAATTTCAGGAATATATAGTTTATGGGGTTATTTCATAGTTACGGGGGTGTTTTTGTGGAAAAAACTGCAGACTGTCCAAATTCGGAGTTGGCTAAATATTTTCGCTGTTTCTCAACCATCTGCATTTCTCACTCGTGGCTTTCGCTTCCGTCCGCATGTGTAACCACACATATGGCATACCGTTTTATTCAGGACATTTGGGAGATTAATATTAGTAACTTTTTTTTACATTCCGCAGGTTTTGGCATGATTTACCTTTGATGAGTTGTTTTTGTTTCATTTTTTCAGAAAGTGAACTTCATCTACGAAAACCTGCGCCCACACCATTGATGTATGAATGAACAACTACAGTGCTACATAGCTGAAGGTGTGTAGATTTCAGGAATATATAGTTTGTGGGGGTATTTCTAGTTCACGGGGTGTTTTGTGGAAAAAACGCAGACTGTCAAATTCGGAGTTGGCTAAATATTTTCGCTGTTTCTGACCATCATGCTTGTCTCACTTTGTGGCTTTTCGCTTCCACGTCCGCATGTGTAACCACCATATGGCATACCGTTTGATTCAGGACATTTGGGAGATTAATATTTAGTAACTTTTTTTAGATTCCATGAGGTTTTGGCATGATTTTTACCTTTTGAAGTTGTTTTTTGTTCATTTTTTCAGAAATTCGAACTTCTACGAAGAACTGCGCCCACACCATTGATGGTATGAATGAACAAACTACAGTGCTACATAGCTGAAGGTGTGTAGATTTCAGGAATATATAGTTTGTGGGGGTTATTTCTGAGTTATCAGGGTGTTTGTGTGGAAAAAACTGCAGCTGTCCAAATTCGGAGTTTGCTAAATATTTTCGCTGTTTCTCAACCATCATGCATTGTCCTCACATCGTGGCTTTTCGCTTCCACGTCCGCGTGTGTAACCACACATATGGCATACTGTTTGATTCAGGACATTTGGGAGATTGATATTGGTAACTTTTTTTTACATTCCATGGGGTTTTGGCATGATTTCTACCTTTTTGAATGTTGTTTGATGTTCATTTTTTTTGAAAATCTGGTAAAAGTGCAAACTTCTACGAAGAACTGCGCCCACACCATTGATGGTATGAATGAACAAACTACAACGTTACATAGCTAAAGGTGTGAAGATTTCAGAAATATATAGTTTGTGGGGGTATTTTTGAGTGGGGTGGTGTTTTGTGGAAAAACTGCAGACTGTTCAAATACAAAACTGGCTAATTTTTTTTTTGCTGCTACTGACATTTGGCACTGGTCACGCTCTGGGTTAGTTGGCAGCCATGTCTCTGAGTACACCCATGAATGTGGCATACCGTTTTATTCGGGAGGGGTTAGGCTTTCATATTTGAGATGCGTTTGAACTTTCCTCCACAGTTTTTAGCTGAAATTCGCATTTGATTTTGACTCTGATTTTACAGTTGAGGAAAAAAAGGAAAATGTGAGAAAGTAACTTACAATTGGACGAAGAGCTGCATCCGGGTATCTGCATTTTGATCGAAACTAACCTCACTCCTGCGAGTGTGTAGTTTCTAAAAATATCTCACTTGTGGGGATATTTTAGTTAATTTGGAAGATATTCTATGTTAACTGTCAGTAGTAGTTATACATTTTAATTTGGTGTAATATTCTAGAAGGTGCAGTTTTAGTTTGGGGGGGTCTCCTGTACAGGAAAAGTCAGGTACCTACATATATCTGGTATCGTTGTACTCGGGAGTATCAGAGCTTTTAGAAACAGTAAGATTTTTGTGCGTAACCCTAAGATAACTATAAGTAAACATGGGAAAAATCCATGAAAATTTGCAAATTTTTCATTTTTTTTACATATTTTACCCATAATTCCAATAAAATTTCCAGAAAAGTTACAAAATTCTGTTACCATGTTAAAGTACACTTTGTGCTGAAAAAAACAATGTATAATATTCCTGATTTACTGCAAGGTTTCCTACTGTAAAATTAGTCTAAAGCGATTAAGGGCAAAATCCTGAAAATTCTTCTGGCAGTTAACGCAAAAAAAAAAAAGAAAATCTCCTGGCAGTGAAAGGGTTAAACATAGTTTTTGTCCTTCCGAAATAATATAACCCACAGGGGCCAACAATAAAATAAACCACATATCTGCTTGTGCAGGTAAAATGTTGTCTGATGGCAAATTTAACACCATCTCTTAAATTTGCCATCAGACGTTTTACCTGCATAAGCAGGTATGTGATTTATTTTTATATAAGTGGATGTACAGGAAATGGAAACATTACTCAAAAAACTAGACACCGATTTAAACTTCTATGCAGATAGGCTTAAAAAGTATAAAAGAGATAAATACAAACGGATCTGCGAAGATTATGGGGAAGATCGGGTGTACGTGTGGCTTCAGATCCCCGGAACATACCAGAGACCACAAAGAGTGTTCGGCCCTAGGAGAGGGTATGGTGCCGTGGAATGCAAGAGGGGAGGAATGGAACGCAAGGAGAAACGCTTTCGGCCACGTGACCTCCGGGTGCGCGACAGTGACATCATCACTGAGGACTCCAGCGGTGAGACTGGAGCCGAGAGCAGTGCAACGGAGGACACACAAGAAGGGGGCATACAAGTTATTAGGAGTAAGAGAGGAGCAACAGACTCCCGAATTGGCTCTACAACTTCACTTCCTTTTTTAGGCAAAAGCCAAAGACATGACCCACAAGGAGGGGGAAAAGGAAGAGGAGTAATAAAGAAGAAATCTTCAGAGCTGTAGGATTACAGACAGCCATCTTTAACTTTTAACTTGTCATCAAGGAGTCTAGATAGGGTCGAGTGTGAATTACTTAACAAGGGGTTATCATTTTGCCCAATTGCTAAATTTGCTGAATTTTCTTTTGCTGTGGATTTATTTAAATTTGAGAGGAAATTACAGTTAATGGATTTTTTTAAAGGAGAACAGACACAAAGTAGTATGTCCAAGTTTAAAAAGAAATCCAACTTTATACCCCCCAAAAGTAATAATACCATAGAATCATTTATAAGAACTGTGAAACATCAGGTAATAAGGAGGAAGAAGCAGAAGAATTATATGAACATTTCCAGAGAAATGGTAGTCATTGAATAGTTTAAAAAATGTAGTATTATCCTCAAGCCTGCGGACAAGGGGGATGGGATTGTAATAATGGACTATGTATTCTACAGAAAGAAAATGTTGGATTTGTTAAAGGTCAATAATACTTATGTTAAACTCAAAGGTAACCCAATAAGTGATAAGATGATGAAAATAAGAAACTTGGTTGATATTGGCAAATGTAATGGGTGGTTAAGGGAGGGAGAAGAGAGTTTTCTTGTACCCACCTACCCTAAGGAAGCGGTAATCTATGGCTTGCCCAAGGTTCATAAGGATGCGGTGATCCGCCCATGCGACCGATAGTGGCAGCGATAGACTCATGCTTAGAACCCACTTCCCAGTTTCTAAATGAGATTCTTAAACCACTGGTAGTACAATTACCATCATATATATTAGTATAGTATAGTATTTGAGGTTGAATAAAGACATACGTCCATCCAGTCAACCCATCAAGCAATATCCTCATTTCCTGCCTAACTGTTGATCCAGAGGAAGGCAAAAAAAACCCACCAAATTTATGAAGGGGGAAAAAATTCCTTCCTGACTCCAAGTGGCAATCGGAAATTTCCCTGGATCAACTCTACTTTATGTATCAATACCAGTAACTTGCAACATTCCTTGTTTGCAGAAACTCATCCAGCTTTTTTTTTAAACTGACCAATGAACCTGCAATTACAACGTCCACTGGAAGACAGTTCCATAGCTTTACCGTTCTCACAGTGAAAAACCCTTTCCAAGCTTGAAGCCTAAACCTTTTTACTTCAAGTTCTTAAGGATGTCCTCGTGTCCTTTGACATGTTCTATTGGTAACAATGCCCCAGATAGTTTATTTTATGGGCCGTTAAGTATTTATACACAGTAATCATATCCCCACGCAAGCGCCTTTTCTCCAGCGTACATAATTGTAACTTTTCCAGTCTCTCTTTATTCAAGCTCCCCCAATCCCCTTATTAATTTAGTTTCCTTCTCTGAACCTTTCCATTTCAAAGATGTCCTTTTTGTACACAGGATTCCAAAATTGCACTGCATATTCCAAATGAGGCCTTACCAATGCTTTGTAAAGAGGAGAATTACATTTTCTCCCCTTGAATCCATACCTCTTCTATACAAGACAATACCATGCTGGCTCTGGCTGTTGCCGCCTGGCACTGCTTGCACCTTTAAGTTTGTTATCCACCAAAACTCCAAGACCCTTTCCAACAGGGATTCACTTACACAGAGCCATTTATAGTATAAGTAGAACAGGATTTTTAAGTCCAAAAGCATCACCTTACATTTATCAACATTGAATTTCACTGCCACTTAGCAGCCCAATCTTCTATCTAGATCCCTTGCAACAATTGCACATCCTCTGACGTTTTTAATGGTCGACAAAGTTTTGTGTCGTCAGCAAACACAGAAACCTTGCTGACAATACCCACTTTCAAATCATTAATAAATGATAAATAGAAGCGGCCCCAACACAGAACTCTGTGGCACCCCACTAAGCACTTTAGTCCATAATGATGAAGCCCCATTAACAACTACTCTCTGCATCCTATTCATTAACCAATTTTCTATCCATGTACAAATGTGACTCCCCAGACCAACAGACCTTAGCTTATTCATTAGTCGCCTATGGGGGACTGTATCAAAAGCCTTTGCAAAATCCAAGTAAACTACATCTACTGCTATGCCAGAGTCTAAATTCCTACTTACTTCCTCATAAAAGCCAAGCAAGTTAGTTTGACAAGATCTATTCCTCCTAAATCCATGCTGGTTACTACTTATAATGTCAGTCCTTGAAACATACTCTAGAACATGTTCCCTTATTAAACTTTCCAGGATCTTCCCCACCACTGAAGTTAAACTTACAGGCCTGTAATTACCCGGCTGTGAACGACTACCTTTTTGAATATTGGAATAACATCAGCCTTTTTCCAATCCATTAGCGATACCCAAGATTTTTTGACTAAGTTAAAGATGGTTGGCAACGGTGAGAGAGGAAGATTTTTTGGTAGTGATGGACATTTCATCTCTATATACCAATATTGAGGGAAATATTGGAATAGAAGCTGTGAGACATGCCATGGATAAAATGAATACTAGGATACCCACAGAATATATGATTGAGCTATTGAAATTAGTACTGGGAAACAATACGTTCAAATTTGAGGAGGAATATTATTTACAGGTATCAGGTACCTCAATGGGTAGCCCAGTAGCACCCACGTATGCCAATCTATTTGTAGGGTATCTGGAAGAAAAATGTACGTTCTCTGCTGAGGCATTTGTAAATTGCGCCACCTGTCGGTGGCGCTATATTGACAATGTCTTTATGATTTGGCATGGCACTAGAGATGAATTGGATGACTTTCTTGTATACCTCAATAACATATGTCCCAAGATCGTATTCAATCCTGAGTATAGTATTAGGGAAACACATTTTTTGGATGTGACAGTCAAGAAAAAAGGAGATATGTTATGTACATCTTTATATAGGAAAGGGACGAATAGGAACACGCTGCTACATGCAGATAGTTTTCATCCTCCCAAACTAATAGAAGGATTACCTGTGTCACAATACATAAGAATCTTACGCATCTGTAGTGATGATGATGAAAGAGAGGAGGAAATTATAACAATGACCCAAAGATTTTTGGAAAGAGGATACAACAAGAAAAACTTAGAGAAGGCGCTTTGTAAATCCAGACAGATTATGGCAAATGGTGTAATAGCGAAACGAAAAGATGGGAAAAAGGGAGCCCCACTAGTTGTGCAGTATAATAACACCAATAAACTTGTAAATAAAGTGTTACATGAGAACTGGGACATTATTGACAGTGACACAAGGATTCATTGGAGAGTGAAAGAAAAGCCTTTTACGGTATTTAAAAAGAACAGGAGTATAAGGGATGTACTGGTGAATGCAGACCCACAAGAGAAATATAAGAAAGAGAGATTGCCAGAAATTACAAGGAAGGGATGCTTTACATGTGGAAATTGCAGTATGTGTAATTACATGACTGTGGGGAGTAGTATATATCCCTCACAGCATGGAAAAGAGATCAAACTGCATGGCAGGTATAACTGTGATACCGACTACTGTATATATATAATAAAGTGTCCCTGTGCACTTGTATATGTGGGAAAAACCACTACCCCCAATTAGGATTGCAAATCACAAATCACATATTAAGGTAGCCAAGGAAAGAATGGCCAACAACAGCCTTAGAGGAGATGAAAATCCAGTTGCACTGCACTTTGCCAAGGAAAATCATTCTATCAGCACACTGAAAGTGATGGTAATTGATCAGGTACTAAAACCGAAACGTGGTGGAGATAGAGGTAAATTATTATTGTACAGAGAGGCAAAGTGGATTTACCTTCTAGACACAGTGCATCCTAAGGGGTTAAATACTCAACTCTCTTTTAAGAACTTTTTAAAAGGTTTTATAAGACTCGTTTTATAATGTTTTATAGTGCCTTGTTCTATATTGCCCTGTTTTCTAGACACTTGAAGATTGTATTGTTATCTTTTGTTGCAGAGTAATATATGTAAGAAGATCGTAAGACGTGTGACTTTATCTTTAAACAAAGTGAACTTACTGAATTGTATGTAAAGATATTAGTACATGGAGTACAATGTAGCCAATGCAATATGGTTAGTTTAAACAAGACAGAAATAACGGTTTGCAACTATGTTAGTACAGGTAGTATAATGTGACTATTGCAATATGGCTAGTTAATATTAGTGCAATATGACCAGTACAATAGGGTATAGTGCAATTAAGTATAATGTGACTAGTATAATATGGCTAGTTAATATTAATGCAATATATGGCCAGTGCAATATGGTATAGTGTAATAAAAGACCTTTTTATGTGCAATATGTATAGTGCAATATAATGTACACTTTGAATATTTAAGTCACATTTGAGAGATCTTAACATATGTGAGACTACTGGATATGTATTTTTTCCGTGATGAGTTAGTTTCTCCTTTTTTGTATCCTATATAATAAAATGCAAGTGTGCGTCCTTGTGTTCGTGTGTGTGTGTCCTGAGCAGGAGGTTTCTTACTCACTGTTAAAAGCAGAGCAGAGCTTACGTCACAATCTCACACAGGCTACAGCTACGGGACTCTCACTCTGACTCCTCCCTCCCTCCCAGTCACCAGCAGTCTGCAGAGATTTGTGGGCGGAGCGGCTCTGGGTCCCCTGGGGGGGGGGTGCAAGATCCAGACATCCGATCCTGAGATTCCTGACTAGGAACTTCACACACAGTGAGTGTTAAAAAAAAGTTTACTGAAGGAGATCATGCTGGGTTGGGAAGGAGAGGCTGGGGACAGATGACACTGCTGTAATGTCAGAACTCTATCTCCTGGGTCTGGGACAGAGGTGGTGTGACCTGGGTCTGGGGCAGAGTGGGGGGCACTGGGTCTGGGACAGAGTGAGGGAACCTGGGTCTGGGACAGAGGGGGCCCTGGGTCTGGGGCAGAGGAGGGGCCCTGGGTCTGGGACAGAGGGAGGGGACTCTGGATCTGTGACAGGGGGGCAGGGTCTGGGACAGAGTGGAGGCCCTGGGTCTGGGGCAGAGGAGGGGCCCTGGGGCTGGGACAGAGTGGGGGCCTGGGTCTGGGAGAGGGGGGGGGACCCTGGGTCTGAGAGAGAGGGGTCTGGAGAGAAGGTGGGCCCTGGGTGGGACAGGGGGGCTGGGTCTGGGACAGAGTGGGGGACCCTGTTGGGACAGAATGGGGGACCTGGGGCAGAGGAGGGGCCCTGGGTCTGGACAGACGGGGGACCCTGGGTCTGGGACAGACGGGGGACCCTGGGTCTGGGACAGAGGGAGGGGACTCTGGATCTGGGACAGAGGGGGGTGGCCTGGGTCTGGGACAGAGTGGGGGACCCTGGTCTGGGGCAGAGGGGGGCCCTGGGTCTGGGGCAGAGGAGGGGCCCTGGGACTGGGACAGAGTAGGGGACTCTGGATCTGTGACAGAGGGGGGGTCTGGGACAGAGGGGGTGGGACCTGGGTCTAGGAGAGGGGGGGACCCTGGGTCTGAAAGAGAGGGGTTCTGGGTCTGGGAGAGAGGTGGGCCCTGGGTCTGGGACAGAGTGGGGAACCTGGGTCTGGGACAGAGGGGGGCTGGGTCTGGGACAGAGTGGGGGCCCTTGGTCTGGGACAGAGTGGGGGACCCTGGGTCTGGGACAGAGAGGGGGGGCCTGGGTCTGGGACAGAGGGGGGGCGGGGCTTGGGTCTGGGGCAGAGGGGGGGCCCTGGGTTTGGGACAAAGGGGGGACCCTGGGTCTGGGACACTAAGAGGGAACTGTGGCCTTGGGACATGGAGGATGGAGGCACTCTGGGTTCTAGCGCCTGTTATTGTAACAGGCTTAATGTCTAGTATAAATATATTTATTGTATGTGTGTATATCACAGCCTATAATTGGCTTCTAATTATCACTTATAATAACCTATAATTGGCTTTTAATTATCACTTATTCCAACATTTATTGTATCACAAATATTTATCATTTTAAGCATTTAAATTATATGATTATATTATGCTTTTATAAATAGATAGCACTTTGTAAGAAGACGCACATTGTTTGATAATTGTGATATGTTTTAAAGAAATTTAATATTGCCAACATGAGATGAACATGCTAAGGGTTAACATGATATTGTCACATGTTTTCACTGAAGGGGTGGCACTGGGGGTGTGTCTATGGTTATATAAGTTTGAATCACTGTGTTTCCCATCAGTCTGAAGAAGGTGCTGCGCGAAGCACCGAAACGTTAAATAAAACTTTCGTTGGTTTACTGTATATACAGATTTGAGGCATCTGTGTTCCTAGAAGCACCCTGCATAATATATAAAAAAAGGGGGAAAAAAAAGAAGACTGAGTGCAGGAATCACCACATCGGAGGGCAAAGTGTACATGCATGCAAAACGCTATGCAACAATACAGGTTCTTGTGGTCAGCTGTAAAGGATTTTACACTTTCTGTAAAATCCTTTACAGCCCTACCCAATATAAAACTTTCAGCTCTACCTGATAAGCAGACAGACTAGCAGCAGTTAAACAGACTAGCAACAGTTAAACCTTATCAGTAGTATGTCTGAAGTGAATTAAAGAGAGGCTAACAATATTTGGGTGCAACTAACTGCATGTCCAATTTAAAATGAATTGAAAATTTTAAAAAAGTGAAGTAGATTGTTTTCTGGTGTGGGTGTAGCAATGGCATTTGTTTTTTTTAGAAATTCTACAAGTTTTAAATGTCTCTTTATTGGATGGTGAAAAGCTACACTACATGCATCCTGGTTGTATCTGAAAGATCCCTTGATCTTCCAAGAATTGTTCAGTCCATGATGACAAAGTAGAAATTTTTGATTCTTTTAATAACAATATTAATCATAATTTTTAAGTCTTTGAGAGCCATTTTATATACTTATAGATTTATAAAATTAAATGGTTTTATTGCTTGAAGATCCAAAGCTTTTCCTATGCTTCAGTAACAAGCAATCTGTAGAGCCCTGAAGGGCTTCTCAAAAGCTAAGAAGCTAAATAATGATTTAGTCACAGACACTGATAATCAAAAGAACAACTTACCTTTCATTGCTACCTACTATGCTTGCATTGTCGGACTGGGGTGTTGGAGTCCCACTAGCATTAAGGGACCCACTTAACATTCCTCTTTTCCTTTTTAATTATTTACATTTGTGTCTCACTCTTACTAACTCCTCATATTTACTAACTTGTTATTTTTTATACATCCCTTGACACTACATCTAACTCTTTTTTTTTAAATCTGTTTGTATGTATAGTTCATTTATAAAGCGCCACTTGGGGATGCAGCGTTGTACAGTAACATAATACAATAAAGTCATACAAAGGGGATAAATACATAGATAGTTCAGTATATAAATAATATAAGTGTTAGAGCTTTGCCACAAGAGGAAAGGAGGTCCCTGCCCCAATGAGCTTACAATTTAGTTTTCATGTGTAAATGGCCTAGTGGGCCAGTGTTTGTACATATTCAAGTTGACACAATCTTTCAAAGTATAACTGTGGTAATATATTTAGTTTCAGCTTTCATAATAATTAATAAAGGACAAACATATTTTACTAATGTATCTTTATTTTGCCTACAGAGGATTCATTAATTAAAGAATGTTGTTTTACATGTATACTTATGTTTTACAAATTTTTTTTACAAATGTTGGAAAGGGTATGTAAACTTGTGATCAGAGTACAGATGATCAGATAGCACACCAATGAACAAAAGACAACTTACCTGCAGAACAAAATTGAAACCCTGTTCAGCAGAATGTGAAGAATTTGGCTGAAAATCACCAACAGGGCACAAAGTTGGGTCACTGCTCCTTCTCACCAGAAGTGGAGTTCCTATAAAAAATTAAAAAAAAAATGATGAAGACCAAAAAAAGTGAGGGGGGTGGGGGTATCCCTTCCTGACTCCAAATGGCAATTGGAAAGTATCCCTGGATCGACCAAAATATAGTCTATGTATTAATACCATTACTTTTCAATATTTTTTAGTTTTAGAAACTTACCCAGCCTAAAGTAAGCTGGACTAAAGTAAGTAAAGTTAAAAGCAACCCCTGTATGAAAAAACAAGACCTCTAGCCCAGAAGTATTAAATAACTAAACTATAGACAAGGCAGCTCCCTAAGCTATCTAGCTGCCTTGTCTATTGTGCACCAAAGTCCTACCCCATAGAGCCATGAATACGTATCTTGCACAGACGAGATCTAACAAGATCGAAACATGTCATGTCTGCAGGTCGGATGATTGCCTCTATACAATAGATAGCCTATAGCATTGCATGTTATTAAGCCAGCAGTTCTGGACACATGCATAAGCCAAGGGACACACAAAAAGTTCCAATACCCAACACTAAGTAAACAGGCACTTCACTGGATTTGTCAAAATTTATTATAGTACAAAAAAATTTAGCTGCAATGCATTTTGAACATCTTGTGTAAGTAAGGACTGATTTTCTTCCAGGGCTACATTTAACATGAAAGCCGCAGGGAGATTTAATTGTTCCAAATGCACATTTTGCAAATTCATGTACATTGTTTTTTAACATTCACAAACTGGATTAAAATCTGACATGCACTCAATTGCACCATCACACATGTATTATAGAAGATATTCATTGCCCACATGGACTGCATTATGAGGAAAAAACTGATCTGTCCACCCTTAAAGGGCATGTCCACCCCCAAAACTATAATTTCCCCCACTACTGGCCCCACTCTGTAGTGTACCTCACTTCCCAGCTCCATATGGTTCTCCTGTAATCCCCCCGAAAGTCCCAAAAACTGCCCAGCAGGAAGATAGCAGTGTCCATATAGGACTCTGCCTCCTGTCTCTCCTCCGGGAGAAGTTTGGCATGCGCACTGCAGACATTCTCCCCCTCTCTCCCCCTCCTTCTCCCTCCCGTTTTGGACTCCCTCCTCCTAGATCAAAATCCCTTTAATATCATGTTCTGCTTCGACCCCCAGCCTCCACCGCAATGTTTTTATTGTCAGAAAATTCCCCAATCTTTACTTACCTTCCCTCTTTCCTCCGCCGTTCAGAACTACCGGCAGCCGTTTCCGTGATTGGCTGTCTCTCAGCCAATCACAGATGCGGCTGACGGTCCCGTCCCTATGCTTGCAGTTTTGCGCAAGAAAAGGGCCGGGCAGTGCAGCGGAGGAAAGAGGGAAGGTAATTAATGTTTGGGGAAGTTTCTGGCAATAAAAATATTGCATTTGGGGCTGGGGGCAAAGCAGAACATTAGATTAAAAGTTGTTAAGAAGAGTGGACATACCCTTTAAAACAAAAAATGGGTCAATTGTCAGTTACCTTCTCCAAACTCCAACTAAAATATTTTGCACATTATTACCAGCACTACTAATCAGATATTTAAGGATAATTATTGTCCCCATTCTGGCAGAATAAGCTGCCCCATCCCTTCATGCAGTCAATTAAGACTGACAACTGACATGATGGCCAATAATTGACTGCCGTTTACCTGCTGCCTCCTGCCAATGCTCAAGCTTATAAAAAGCTCATTAAGGCATGTCCACCCTAAAACTAAACTTTTAATATAAGGTAGCCCTCCCCTGCCCATTCCCAACCACCATGTTGCCAAATCATACTTACAGGCACACTCTCCTTACCGCTCCCTGTGGGCAGTAAGGTTGCAAACAGGGGCCGGACCAGCAGCCACGTCTGTGATTGGCTGAGCAGCGGCCGGCAATGGAGAAAACCGCGAGAACGAAGGGCTGAAAGTATGATTTGGCTTCTTTTTTTAAAGAACTAATGCGGCAGTGGGGGTTGGGCAGGGGGAGCTACCTTATATTAAAAGGATTTTACACTACGAATGCAGGAGGGCATGGATGGATCCTGATGGTGGGAGGGGGGGGGGGGGGAAGGGCTCTCCTGCGCATGTCGCACTACCTTCCAGAGGCTACAGAAGAGGCAGAAACCTTTCCCACAGGAAGACAGCTCCTACTCCTCAGTGTCCTGGACTCTGGAGAAGAACCATAAGGAGCAGGGATGTAAAGTAAGGATTTTTTTAAACTTCACAGTGGGGCCAATAGTGGGTTAAATTTTTTGTTTTGCAGGTGGACATGCCCTTTAAGCTGAGGGAAGGAGCAGATAGAATATTTGATTACAAATTCATATAATTAACTGGTAAAAATAGCAGCTGGGGTTGTAGTTTTTTTTTTACCGGGTGGACATGCCCTTTAATGGTAATTTATACTGAATTTTAATTGAGGCATCTCACATTTCCGCTGCCTTTCCGCTGATTTCAAGTGCCTTATTATCATAAACTTTTCTGCTGTTAGCAGTTTTGCTGTAGCTTGAATGGTGACAGTTTTGACAGCTGGTATGCGGTGTCACTATGGTATGAGAGAAATTTCCTCAGAAAAGAGTCTGGTCAAATAGAAAGGGGAGTGGTTAAAAAGAGGGGGGATACTGAGCCAGAGCAAAACTGGATTAAAGGCATGCAGCAACAAACACACCTCAGAGTAAGTTTTACTTACACATATTTATTTGAAATTCAGGTTAGGAAAAGTTCTTTTTTTAGTAGAGTTGTTCTTTAAGGCTCAAAATTGATTGACACAGGTTAGCAATTAACACAGTTTTTTAAGTAAAGACTAAAGATCTAAACTTGTGGCAATACATTGTTTTAAGCTGGTAATTAGAAGCTGGTCAGAATTAGAATTTTGGGAAATTGACAATGTTCCCTCCTCATAAGTGGTAGTAAGATGTCAAACATTATTTTGTAAACATACAGAACTGGGACACTATACTGAAAAAATGACTGAATTTTGAATACATGTAAGTAGCACTTACTCTGATTTGTATGTGCTGCTGCATGCCTTCAATCCAGCACACATTTTGTTTATAAGCAGTATCCCCCTCCCTTTTTTAACCACTCCCACTTCCATCAGACCTGACTTTTTCCCCACAAAACAACTGTCAAGCCTGCATACAGCATTCCAACTGTCAAAACTCTGTCACCATTCCAGCTACAGTAAAACTACTCACAGGAGAATAGTTTTTGAGAGCAAGGAACTTTATTGACAGCTGAAATATAAGAAGTTTTAGATTGGATATCTAAAGAAATAGGGGGCAGATCAACAAAATATAATACAGTGGTGGTTTGGAAAGAATTATAGTTTCCAGTTCTCACAGAAGAATAGTTTTTGAGAGCAAGGAACTTGATTGACAGCTGAAATATAAGAAGTTTTAGATTGGATATCTAAAGAAATAGGGGGCAGATCAACAAAATATAATGCAGTGGTGGTTTGGAAAGAATTATAGTTTCCAGCTATGGTCAATTTAAATTAAAATATTTTTCGGTAAAGATGCCCTTTAACACAGTTTACCCCGCAGGATTTAAAGAGAACTACTTATTACTATTTTTTTTTTTTTTTTTAATAAAAAAAGATAACAATGGTTGGAAACGAATGTTATGATATGTGATTGCTTTGGATAGTATCTTTCTGATGGCTGGTATGATATGATAACATGATGCTATTTGTTTTTGAAGTATGCTAAGGTCTTCTATGATAACAAGTTTGATTTTTTTTTATTATGCTAGGGAGTTTTTTCAAGAATATATTTATAGAATGTCCATGTAACTATGCTTTTGTTTTGTTGGCTAAAATAAATAATCAGGGAAATGTTCGAGAGGTTTCTGCAATACAGTATCAATATGTATTATGTGCATTTTTATAAACAGGAATTAATTAACCAGGTCCCCCATTGGCTCCTAGAGAAGAGCCCTTGTGGCTCTAATAAAAGCATTTCTGATAGGAGGGTCCCACAGCTCAAAATTGGGACCAACTCTGGTCCTAAAAAGGACCTTTCTTCTCCGATGTTGCAGCTGATGTCGGTGCCGCAAAGGCACTTATAAGTGTCAGGGAGGGGGGGTCCCATCTGGCTTTGAGCTGCGGTACCCCTAAGCCCCAAACAGCATCTGCCAATGGCCCCCATGGTGCAAACCCTACCCAGCAGCCCTTCTAGACTCCTTCCCCATGTATCGCCATTTTCCATTTCCGCCAAAAAACTGTACTTAGCGCACTGCGATGCAGCAAAAATAGGAAATTAACCGGCGCACATAGCCGATGTTTGTAATAAAATCGTTAACGGACCTTAATAAATATGCCCCTTAGTGTGATTTTCTGCATTGTGGGAAATTGGAAGGTAAGGAGTGCAGAGGAAATGGCAGCATTTATAAGACATTTGTTTTGTGTTCTGTGTTTTGCATTGGGTTCCTGTATCATTAATGCAAAACTCGCAGTATGACTAAAACCCAGGATAACCCAATATTACATTGAGAAGTATAGGTTTAATTCATTTTCAGCCCTTAGCAGATATTACATCTCCCCAATGTATCCGTATAATATGGAAGTTAGACAAATTATGAGCTATAATGTATACCCATATGTAAATAGAATTGATAAGTAGCTACTGCATGAAAAACCTTGTGAAGACAGAATATTTTATTTCCACCTGGATATTTGCTTTAATAAGAGATTTAGCTATGATACTATATGCCAATTAGTTTTGGCATAGTAATTGTTTTTTACATTTGTTTCCTTGTATACAGTGCCCATGTTCCTTTTTATATTAAAGCTTTGATACACAATTCATAGATACACATTATATGATGATACATTTTATTTTAAAACGTGGATTTTAACTCTGTATGTGTGGTTTATTTACCTGCAGGTTTTAATAGAGGCAGTGTACAGGTCTCACTTTATGGTTGTCAGATGTTACACATGGTTTACACTTCAAGCTCTCATGTAATTGATAGGGTTTACATTTTTTTCCCCACAATTGTAGTTTTTATTAATATTTTTATAATATATTCAACAAAGCATATGTTGAAAGTAAATCATGCATAGTGAAAAAATAAAATGGGAGCAGGGGATGAAGAGAGGGAACACAAGGGATCCAGAAGTCAGATAGGATGCCATTCAAGATGTTGTATATTAATTCTTAGTGATAATGTCTTTAGATGTTTAGTTCCATATTTGCCATTCAATGTAGGCAGTCCATATTATTCTGTTCTATATAGAACAAGGAGATAGGAAACTCAAAATGTCCACTTTCAGATATATATATATATATATATATATATATATATATATATAGATATATAATATATATATGTATTAGTTTCTTTTGTATTGTTACACCGTTTTGTTGCTTTAAACTCCCAAATGTTAATATTTGTTCTGTTGTTCAGGAAGGAACATTTCAAAAAGTCCCACCCCTCATTCACACACCCAGGACAGTTAGTGGGTCATCACCTGAAAGGCCATCCCCATGAGACTTGCTGATAAAGTTCCCCACCACAAACAAAGTTAAGTAACTTTTCAAATGTTCACCTTTGGTAAGTGTAAAACAGCAATGCTGCCTATAGATTACCACAAAAGTTAATATTTGGGGGTTAGTTCCCCTTTAAATTGTAATCTAAAGTCTACCAACTCTTGTCAAAGCAATATATGGGGGGAGTAAGTAGAGTTGTAACTTAAAAGCAATGATAAATAAATAAACTTAATTGCATATATGCCTAAATCCCAACATGATGAATATCTCCTAGGTTCTATGGAAAACTGCTTGTGAATTTGTTTTTTGTTGCTTCTTCACTCTTTCTTACCTTTTATTAACCTTTTTAGAACTTTTCTGCAAATTGCAGAGTTAAACAATTTATGAAACAATATGTTTGAAAATACTATTAAGTACTATTAAGTGTCTGTATGTATTACTTTGAGTATACATTTAAATTCAACAACTAACATTTAATAGCCACACCATAAATATTCAAGAGCTTCTTATACTAACTATGAGCTTCTTATACTACTACTTTTTGGCCATAAAGTGTTAGTCTGTGGGAACATCAGCAAGTAAAAACAGGTGAATTAAAGATTGAATCAGCTGTAACATGTATGGACAGCTTAAAATGTGATTAACAAAGTTAACAGTAGGGATAGTAAACCGAGTATCTAATCACTATATATATATATATATATATATATAAACAAAATCCTAACCATTGTTTAATTTAACACGCAAGAAGATATAAAACAACATCCTAGTCAAATATGTGAGATATGTTAGAGTTCATTATTTTATGTTGAATTTTATGGACAGTAAAACCTGAAACTGGTTTTCCAGTAGTAGTCTGCATTTTACTTTCCTTTTATTATCCAGCTGTTTCAGTATGGTATTTGAAAGGATGCCATAGGGTTTCTTGATTATTTCAACTGTGTTGAGTTCTTCCTTTCACTAAGTTTAGTGGCAGTTCTTAAAGATCAGTTTGGTGCTTCTATTTATATCTTAAAAGCAGGAGATATAGTAAGAGTAAAGTGTGATAAAAGGCATGATCTAAAAATAATATACTATTTATCTGAGTGGAAATCAACCCTGACTTCTTCCCTTCTACATGGTACAATCAAGCAGAGTCCTGTCTTACTTGCACGGTTAACAGCAGGGGCGTAATTACCAGGGGAGCAGACCCTGCATCCACAGCCCCCCCCCCCATCATCCTTTTATTTCCCATTTTCCCATATGGCAGATATAAACTTCTTCAAGAAAACCAGTGTAACAGGAATAGGGGCCCCGTCATAGTTTTGCTGGGGGGCCCAGTGATTCCTAGTTATGCCATTGGTAAAAGGGAAACATAAGTCTTAAAGCAGAACTATACATTTAAATAACATCCCATTAATAGAGTTGCAAGTGTTTACCAAAAGTTTGGTCCCCTTAGGAATATGCTAATACATATTATGAAAAACACTGGGAAGGATTGGGCAGAGCTTTATGGTGCCAATAGGAAGACCTATTTGACATGCCCATCAAAATATACTAGAGAGGTTTTGAAAAGAAACATGGCACCAATAGCACAGGTTTTACCCTTTAATGCAACGTTATAAGGAAAATCTACAGAGGGATCATTTATTCCTGTTTGAATACCTGTTAGATTTCCGCATTTTGGTTCTTAGCATTCCTCTTGTACATGTGCTTTATTGTGATATAGTCAGTGCTGTAGTACTGCTGTGGATAAGAGCATTTATAAAGTGCATTTAAAAAAAAAAAAATCTGATGCTTGCTGCCCCTGCAGAATTCTCCTAGCACATGCTCAGAGAAGGATTCCCGTGGTATAGGGCGGTTAGCCATGGCTGTTACAATTGGCTTACTCTCTGAGCACGTGAGTACGGATTTCAGAGGAGGATTGTGACAGGACATCAGAGTTAATATGCTTGTGAAGGTTCTCATTCATCCAGGTCATGGTATATCTGTTGTATTCAATTAGATCAACTGGACTTGAAATGTAGTTCTTGAAGAGGTTTCGCTAGTCATCCGACTGGCTTTCTCAATTCAGAATGACTTGTACAAGAATCTGTGGCAATTATGCTTTCACAGAACACATTAATGGGGTAGACCAAAACATTAAATTCACAAGGGAAGAGGTACAAAACAACAAACTGGCTTTCTTGGACTGCTTGGTAGAAGTTAAGGAAAATGGTAAACTGGAAGTAGAGGTTTACAGAAAACCAACACACACAGATCAGTATTTGATGTTTGACTCCCACCACCCTTTAGATGACAAGCTGGGTGTCATCAGAACCCTGCAACACAGAGCCGAGAACATCCCCACTAGCACAGAGGCGAAGGCTAAAGAAATGAAACATCTCAGAGGAGCCCTTAAAACTTGTGGATATCCAGACTGGGCCTTTGTCAAAAGAAGTAGAAGGAAAGAAAAGAACACAAATACCAACAGTGAAGGGGAAAAGCAAGACAGGAGGAAGAACATGGTCATCCCATATGTAGCAGGGGTCTCCGAGAAATTAAGAAGAATTTTCAAAAAACATCGTATCCCTGTCTGCTTTAAACCGAACAACACACTGAGGCAGCAATTGGTACATCTGAAAGACCCAATACCAAAACACAAGAAAAACGACATCATATATGCAGTGCAGTGCAGTGAAGAATGCTCTGATTTGTATGTGGGGGAGACCAAACAGCAACTGCATCAACGTATGGCCCAGCACAGAAGAGCCAATTCCTCGGGTCAGGACTCAGCCGTGTACCTGCATCTTAAGGATAAAGGACATACCTTTGAAGATTGTAATGTTAACATATTGGCGAAGGAACGTGACTGGTTCAAGAGAGGTGTTAAGGAGGCCATTTGAAAATAAAGAAACCAAGCCTAAATAGAGATGGGGGGGTTCGACACCAACTGTCTGCCATGTACAATGCTGTTTTAACACCTTACTCTGGGCGTTCCTATAACACCTCTTAGCCACTATCCAATCACACCCTTAACACCTGGCTGTGATATGCTAATTGGGATTTTCCAGGGTACATAATTGCCACAGATTCTTGTACAAGTCATTCTGAATTGAGAAAGCCAGTCGGATGACTAGCGAAACGTCTTCAAGAACTACATTTCAAGTCCAGTTGATCTAATTGAATACAACAGATATCAGAGTTAATAACTTTTTAGACTCTTTTGGGGGAAGTGTAAGAATTACAATCTTGTACAAAACGTACGAGTCTATGTCCCGTTAACAATGCCAATGTTTCCAGATGAAGAGGACATTAAACACGTAGTGTTAATCTAGAACCCTGTATTGCTATATAGCACATGTTAAGCTCTCTTTTTGATCTAAACCAGTTTTGCTATATTACGCATTCCAATTTACTGCATTTTAAATACAACACATTACCTACAACTTACTTGTCCTTAACTAATCATACCCCTTAGCACATCACTAACCAAAAAAAAAAAAACATCTTTGCCTGGACAATGTTTCAGCCCTCTTTTTACACAAGTCTATAAATGATAACTGTGACATGAAAATTACTTTAGGTAAATTGACAGGAAATTGCTTTCAAGGGTATTTTTGCATTTCACTATTTATTTCGTTTTAAAGATATTTACATTTTTGTGTTATGGAGGCAACATTACCAGATCCTCTGCATTGATACCATGTGATAGTAGCAATCTTTAATGTATTTAATATTCTCTACCCCTGCCAGCCCCTCCTTGTGGGCCCCTTCCCCTCACAGGGCCCCCTGTGGTTACTTTCCTACTTGCACCTCAGCATATAGACGTAAGTGAATAAATAGCTCCCCCACCACAGCCCCTCCCCCTTATGGGCCTCTCTATGGTCCCATAGTGCCCCTCCCCTTTATGGGGCCCTCTGTGGCCCCTCCCCTACTTAAACTTAGCACACACAAATTAATTCACAGCCCCTCCCACTACAGCCCCCGTGGCCTCTCCCCTTATGGACCCAATCCCCCCACGCGGACCCCTGTGGCCCCTCCCCCACTTGCACCTCAGACCTATAACCGCCTCTCCGAAAACTTTGCAAAAACAGCTGTTTCAAGCAGAGGCAGAATCAGATAGAAAGTTTAATATAGCCTGAAACAGCAGTTTTCACAAAGTTTTCTGAGGGGGGGGGGGGGGTGGGTCTGAGGTGGAAGTGGGAAATGGGGGAGTGGCCACTGGACCCATGAGGGGGAGGGGCTGCAGAGTCACAATGTAAGCTGTGTATGAAGGCAGGGAGAGGTGCAACCTGCACAGGGGGATCGGGCATATTACAGGCACTGACCTGTCTTTTCTATTAATGGGAGGGACTTTTGGTTGGCTCCTGCTACACTGTCATTTGCGGGCTGTGCTCACTCCCGGCGAGGGGGAGGAGTAGCTATTAGGATAGCATCTGGCAACTTCCCACCTACTCAGTTTATGATCAGTAATTTCTTCATAGCTTGGGCTGTGCAGCACATAGAGTGGTGGTTGAAGACTCATTTTAAAAGGTAGGCACCTATCCTTTCATTTATAAATGGAAAAAAAAATGTACAATGATAAACTTGTTTGCACACCAGTTTCCCTTTAAACTTTATCCGAAAATATAACCTTAAAAATGTATTTATTCAGAGGTAGGCAATACAATGCCTCACATTTGTGGATATTCTTAGGTTAAAGGACAACTATACTCACCTCACCCTCGCTCCTCTTCCTCCATAGCTGCATAGTACCCAGGGTGAGGACCTAAAATCGCTAAGTCCTCACCCTGGGTACTTTCCCTAACTCCTGCACTACTTACCGCAAATCTGCTTCGCCGATCCACACTGTTCCACCTCTCTTCTGCTGTCAGTGACAGTCGCGAGGCAGCCAATTGGAAGACACGCCTCCTTGCAGAGCGTATCTTCCTATTGGCTGCCTCGCGATCTGTCACTGAAGCAGGAAGAGCGGAGGAATGGAGCGATCGGCGAAGCAGATTTGCGGTAAGTAGTGCAGGAGTTAGGGAAAGTACCCAGGGTTAGGACTTAGCGATTTTAGGTCCTCACCCTGGGTACTATGCTGCAGTGGATCAGGGAAAAGGTGAGTATAATTGTCCTTTAAAGGGCAAGTCCAGCCCTAAAATGAAAACTTACATACAGGTAAATCACCCCCCAAAACCCTAAACAGTAATAGTTTGAAATGTGAAATATATAAGTCTAATCTGAAATCCTGCACAATGTCCTGTTTCCCCTGTTTCTACTGGTTCTTCCAGTTAGCAACTGTCAGTTATGGATTTGACAGTTGACATCACAGCCAATGACAATGTTAATCCCCTGTCTGTCTCTTCTGAGCATGCCCAGGCTCAGTACCTGCTCAGTACAGGATTCTAAATTGCTCAGTTTTCATGAGGCATCCAGAAGCATAGCAGGCATACAGTAATTAATTCATAGGACAAAGTATGATATATCAACATATTATAAAGAGGCCGTTCTTTCTAAAAGATGTTCTTATGAGGGTGGAGTTGTCCTTTAAGATCCCAGCTCTGACAGCTCTCGACCCACCATTTGGTCTCCCAGGCATGCTAATCATAAGAGATGTGGACAGTGTTGGGGAAGGGACAGGGTATAAGACAGGGAGATGTAAGTGCGGCAAAATTTAATTTAGGATATCGGCAATCAGAAGTAATATTATAGATTTTTCATTTATAAAATTAGCATTATTGTTTAAGTAAAGTGCTTCTTGAATGGGCATTTTTAAAGGAAAACAAAACCATTTAAACTCACCCCCCTCACATTTAAGGTATGCAGGGCAAGAATCTAAACTGCTAGTTCCCCACTCCTGGGTTTTCCATAGAGCATTGGTAAAAAGCCCTCCCAACACAAACTGTGGGCAGGGCAGACCAGCAAAAGCAACTTAAAGGACATGTAAATGGTGCCAAATCATTTTCCAACTACGGTAATCGCACAGTAATAGGGATTAATTACTGACCTCTGACCTTCCTATCCCTTTTTTTTTATCTTTTAAAGAGGGCGGAGCACAGCTAGTCAGTAGTGATCTGTCAACCACCCAGCCCCTCCTTTGCACACTACATGTAGAAACTATCCATTCTATAAAAGAAAAGCTTATTTTTGTCACTGCATGGCTAGCGACAAAACGTAGAACTGTACATACCGGTAAATAAATCAATTACAAAGTCACCCCCTCACACACACCTTTAAACTTCTACAGCTAAAAGAAAATCTTACTTGATTCAAGCAGTTATTACAGCTGCCAGTGCTGCTTACCTTTCCATAGCAAAGCAGTTTCACTTAAAAATCACTGTGTAAATGCAATTGGCTGTATGAGGGAACAGATCATCTCTACTGCACATGCTCGGAACTCTAGCTGTGCCCCAGTTATGGGAGGGGGTGGACACAGAGAGAGGATAAAATGCATAATAACTAGGAGTGAGCTGGACAGGGCATGATGAGATTTAGTGACAGTGAGCAAGGGGAGCAAAATGGGGTCAAGTTCCTGGCCGCAATAAATATTTAGAAAAGGATAAAGGCAAGTCATTTTTTTTTTACTTAGTGTGCCTTTCAGGTCATTATTCCTTGAGATCTTTGGAAAACCTAGGGGTAAGGACCTAGTGGTTTAATGCATGCTATAAAAATTATGTTGTGTTCCAACAGACATCTCCCTCCATGGTCAATCATTTTGCAATTAATAATATCATCTGATGTCAATCACAAATTAATGGCCCAGGCCAAGGAGCATTGCAGGAAAGTCAGCAGATGGCACTGCTACCAATATTAAAATCAATTCAACATTAATTTTTCATTAAACCTTAAATCAATGTTAAGACAATATAATGTCCCCCACACACAAATTAATGGAAACTATAAGGACTCACCAAAACCCAAAGACTTTCCTGTTTCTGGTTTGTCCCTTATTTTTGTATTCTTTTTCTTCCTCGCCCATCCCAGTTCTGATGGTTCAAGCTCCTCTGACAGCTTTAACAGATATTTATGAGAAGGCCGTAGAAGCAGGTACACGTCAATGGATGGGATGCCATTCACAGCCATGACTAACTCTGCTTCTCTAATGGACAGGGAAGACGCATACAAGAGCTGGTAAGGAAGAATATCTGCATTCATGGACAACGAGGATGCAGATTAGTATCACAGAATTGGGGGGTGGGAGGTCTTTGTGATCTCTTTAAATTTGTGTGTGGGGTATCCAATGTCCCTTTAAGGTTTCTGTATCCATATGTATATGAAAAATCAATAAGCATATTAATAATGAACATATTCACAACTTTCTTTTTACTTTTTGTTGATATGTTATGAATTCCCTAGAAGTTAACTCTATTTAAATTAATAACTGAATTTAAATCAAAGCAAAACCTCTCTGTATCAGAAATAGTACATGAATGCTTACATATTTGTGTCCCAAATAAAGAAATAAGGATGAAAGATACAAGGATTTGAAAAAACACTGGCAGCAATAGATTTTTAGGGCATGTGAGATCTCTACCCTACCTCACAGATAAAAAGGACAGTATTTTATTGGCTTATGTTTTCCTTTACCAACCTTTTAAATCTCTTATGGATTCTGTTTTGTTTGTTTAAGAATAGTCAATGCAGCCACATGAATCTGACCTCTAATTTAAGGATGGAGGGGGGAAAATCAGTCCAATCCATGAAACAAAAACAGCAATAGCTCCGTTTGAGAGCCACCTATTTAAGAGGATGCTGGAAGGGAAAAAAGCAGCTGCACAGAAAAATGTTTCTTACTTCTCTATTGTTACTTCTGATCAATAAAGTATCTAAAAATGGAATATTTACACAAAAAAGGGTGGCTGCAAACATACTTTAGTTTAATTTGGGATGTAAAGTGGTGTATTAGCAGATTTATATTATTATGTTTTGATAAGCACTGGCAATGCGGGAGTCTGTTGAGGTAAAAAGAAAAAGCTTGCTTTGTTATTAGGCAAGGCGAAAAAATAAGCACAGCATGAGTGGGTGGGTGTAATTTACCAGCGTGGGAAGATAATCACAAATCTTTTCTTGTTTCATTCCTTTTTCTTTTAGTATGTTTTTTTCTTTTATAAATGTTTGGCATGTAGAAGGAGTCCAAATTTACACAAAGTTCAAAGGTGTGCCTACCTTTCCATTATTTCTCCACAATAGAGATTCTTAAAGCTAACACTGCAAGGCTGTACGTATGGTAGAATTAGAGAGACTCTTGGTTCTAGCAATAACAATGCCAAAACCACAAATTTATGATACGTTATACTATAGTCAGAGGTAGAAGTACTGAAGACATTGTCTGTCTTTAATCTTAGAAATGCACTTTCTGCTTTATCAGCAATAGTGTTCCCATGTGCAGTACTCCTGACCAGTCTAGCAGTACAAAAGTAGAAAATAGGATAAAATAAATAGCATCAGCATCAATTGGTATATCATAACTGGGGAAAGGAGAGAAATGGTGAAAAGGAAAAATAAAGGGGATTAATATACTTTAATGGTTGCTGGTAAGTGTGGAAAAATCGGACATAAATAATGCATTCGCTCACTGTTTCTTTGTGCTTTTGCCCACTGTGTGCTTTAAAATGGTGCATAGCACAGTGCTGAGTGGAAACAAGACTACCATAATTGCTTTCTATGAATAAATGTACTGTCATAACTGCATTATCCCATTCTATATGCATTGTGCTAAAATGCAATAAAAGCACCAGCAAATGGCAATCACACCAGAAACTTTGTAATAGTGGCCACATCCAGCAGCAGTGATATACATGGATATCAATGCCACATCATCGAATATACAATACAGAAAAGGACAAAAAGATTGAGTAGAAGTACATAGGGGCATGGTACCAGTCATGTAGGGTTTTTAAGGATTTTTCTTTCATAATTACATTTAGAAAAAGATTAGTCAAAACCACAGACCATTGCACATAAAACACGGTCTCTCCAATTCTAGGTTCCCACTCACCCATAAAGCCTGTTTACTGGACAGTCAGCTTACATTAGTATATCAAAGATAGGAGACCTCTATATCAGGTTGTACATAGTGTGAAAATTGTAAATGAAGTGGGTTTGTATTTTCCAGCATAATAGATCATGTGCTAATATTGCAGCAAATCACGGGATGCGGCTTGTATTTGGCCTAAGCGAACTTCCCATCATAATGGGCTTGCATACATATTTTTGATTTTCCTAACGCTATAAAAAGAAGCTTCACCATTACACACACAGGAGGGAGAATATGAAAAAAATCTTTGGGTGTCACATGAGCCATTCTTTTTTAGAAACATAGTTAAGAAATGTATGATCATTTAATGGCAATTTACCCTTTTTAATAATAAACCACACCATTGAAAGTGATATCTTGGTCTTTAAGTGATGCAGTCAGTCAAATGTCAGGAAGAAGAGGGAAAAAAGAAAAGCAAGTAAATAACTTAACAAACCAAGTGCATGTTTAATAAAAAATGCTACAAAATAAAGGTTTCATTTAAACTAGGGACTTGTATAAAATGTGTTTAAATAAAATAATAATTTCTAGACAATTCTAACATTAATAGATGCACTTATATGGTGCCAAAATGATAGTGTTTATCAAGCCTTTTTGAAAACAAAATACATTGTTGCCAACATTCCTAAAAATTCTAGAGACACTCTTTTTTGCCCAGCCCATGGCATGCATTAAGGCAAATGCCACATCACAACGCGCACTTGATTGCGTGCGCGGTGTTGAGCAACTGCAATGCGATGACGCAATTGGATCGCATGCGTTTACACAAAAAATGGTGATTGCATGCACACCGAAAAGAGTCTCAAGGTGGATTGCATGTTAAAAACGCGCTAGTGTGGCCTAGCCCCAAAACTGTGTGCAGCTTGGCAGAAAAGCAATCAAGTTTTTTTGATCGGTAGTCTTACAGTCTGGAAATGAGACCTTGTACCAGGCCAAAATGTTAGCAGATCTGATTAATTTATAGTTATCTCAATCTGGCCATATACATATATGGGAAATTTTAACAGGATTTGTTCTTTAACTTCAATGTCTATGGGGGGGGGAGAATTATCCTCCACAATGCCGAAGGACTACCACTGTCAGCATTGTGGAGGGTTGGCCCTCAAGTAGAGGAAGCCTGTGCACTAAGGGCATGTATGCTCACCCTGCCATTTCCCATAAAGAACTTTGGTTGGGTGAGAGTACCTGTCAGCTCACATTACAAAAAAATTTCAATGGAATTCTTTCTGCAAAATGTGAGAACAGTCTCATGTTCATGGCCAATTTTTTTTTTTTATTTTATTATAGACACACATGACAGTGTACAGCCAACTTAATCCAGCTATGCTTAAAGGGCATGTCCACCTCCCCCAAACTAAAATTTAAACCACTACTGGACCCACTGTGTAGTTTAAAAAAAAATCCTTACCTTACATCTCTGCTCCTTATGGTTCTCCTGCAGCTTCTCTCCAAAGTCCAGGAAACTGAAGAGTAGGAGGTGTCTTCTTGTGTGAAAGGTTCCCACCTCCTCTTTGTCCTCTGAAAAGACAGTGGCAAGCGCAGGGGAGTCCTTTCCCCCCCTCCCTCCTGGCTGCCCTTCTCCTAGCATAAAATATTTTTTATATAACGTTGGCCATCCCTTCCCACCCCCAATTGCTATATTAGATGTGTAAAAAAAGAATCATTACTCTACTTATAGTTCCTCACTCCCACAGCGTTCTCTATACCTGGAAGCAGCGGCTGTGATTGACTGCCTCTCAGACAATCACAGGCCTGGCTGCTGGTCTGGCCCCCTGCTTGTAGTTCTGGCAAGCAGGAAGTCGGATCAAAACGCAGCTGTAGAGAGGGTCTGTAAGTAGCATTGTGATTCTTTTTTTTAGATTTTCTTATATAGTGGTTGGGGGTGGGAAAGGATGGCCAACATTATATCAAGAATTTATTTCGAAGGTGGAGATGCCCTTTAAATCCTACAAGGGCTTGTACATAGTTACTAAATCATATTACTAAACATATTGAAAATCCACAAAACAGTGGACTCAGGTGATATCAATTCATATCAGTACATCTTTGCTTTTTGTGTTTTATAATAATAATCCTGTTGTGAGAAGATCTGTAACACTAGGTGCCATATAGCGAACCACATAGAAGCACACACATACCTGCAAAATGAAGACGGTACTGTACCTAAAAGTATCACCCTTTGTATTTAATGAAGCTTTCTGTCTAGATTCACAAATCCACTATGGATATTAACTGTTATACCATCATATTAATACATAAGACTCTAGGGGAAAACAAATTACAGTTAAAAAAAAAAAAAAGAATCTGAGCATATTCCACATTTCCCAAATGTCTTAAGCTACATGTTTGTTTTTATGAATGCAGAACTAAGGCTTTTACACATAATATAGTCTTTCTAAACCCATCAAAGCAGCTGCCACTGTGAGTGAAAGGCTCTATTTATTTGTCTACATGGAGTGTCCCAATGTCTGAAGGGACTGTCAGTCAAAATAAAGCTACACTGGGGAATTCCTGAATGATACCCTATAACAATGTTATTCTATGCTGTGATTGCACAAATACCATACCCACTCCTACTCTAGGTGAGGGATTTGATAAAATGTGTGTTAGTTGATATTTAATGTACATTCACCGAACATCGCTGTAGTTTGCTCACTTTTCAAATGCACACAAATAAAATATCTTATCAGAGATACAAATTTAACATACTTTTTTCAAACAGACTGTTAGAAAAGATGTCTGTTATAATTTATAATTTAAAGGGTATGTAAACTGAAAAAAATTACTTTGCCTCATCTTAATCTATACATGAATATATGTAAGCAGAATTTATGGCTTACATTTATTCTATTCTGTTGATTGTGATGGAATATGACCAAATTAAAACACACAAATGGCAACATTTTATGTTGTAACATATTTTGTATGTCTAAGTGGTACCACTCAGAGATGGGCACACAGAAAAAGCTAAAGGCCACATCAAGCAATTAAAATAAATATAAAAATTCTAGAATAACACTTATCTAGCCTGTGATATTTATAATGGTTCTGACTTGGGACATTTCTCAGGTCCAATTCAAGTATACATTTGAAATAAAGAATTTAGGGCCCCAGGAATTAAAAAGAGGGGGGTAATCCTAATATGCCACTAAAAAAACTGCTAAGATCATTGTCTTGATCTACCAAACTTCATTCACTGACACGAGAGTCACACATCTGCATACTAGTATTGCAAAGGGCTGAGGGCAAGAAAGATAGGAAATTAGATTTCTATTAAAATATTCACGAATTTTTAGTATTGGTTTCACCTTTTCAACTTAGATTACAGAGGAGACAAGAAAGGGAAAATGGGGTTTGTTTAGTCAAAAGTGACAGTTGACTTCATTTAACCTGGGAATCTGAGTGAAAAGATGTGCAGTAGAAAAACCAGCTCTTCTGTCACAGTGCATTATCTGATAAAGCAGACAAGCAATTCCTCAGCTGGTTAGAAAGAGCTCATCAATTACACAATATGTGTTTCTAAGATGGATCTTCCGAAAATAATAAAATTAGCACTATTCCCATAGAAAATACTTAAAACAATAAAACCACAAACATTGCAAGCACTCAATAAAAAATGAGCTTGTATACATTTTGTAATATTAAGGCCTTTAAACAACAAACAGATTCATCCTTCAAATGAGTCTGCATAGGAGGATAAATTATGTGCTTGTGATGTATGATTAAGGGATGCTAACAATAAATATGAAGGTTTCCTTATGTTATTGATCACCTATCATCAAAACAATAGAGATATAAAAGTTTGGTGTATACTTGCCACGACACAGTATTTTCTGCACTATTTAACTGGAACCCTCTAAAATCACTAACTAAACTAGTCATTAAATACTTATGCGGAGCAAGATTTACCCAGATTCGCACAGCCACTGGTGAATCTCTTTTGGAGGGAAAGGGGTAGGCCACAGTAGTGCGTTTTACGCATGTTCACGTACGCGTATTGCACTCGTGATTTTCGCTAACATGGAAATTTCGGGAACGCGAATGTTCCTGCGATTTCCGATGCGCATGTGTTTGCGCATCCGTTTGCGGTTTGCGCGAATGTTGCGGTTTGCATTTGTCGTGCGATCGCTTGCATTTTCGCTTTAAAGCTAGCGAAAGCGTGAATACAACTGCAAAAATAATGCATGCTAACGCACAGAAAGCGTGCGTGCTTGGTGCGTTGTAGTGTGGCCTAACCCTAAACATGTTATTTTAACTGGCATGACAGTAACAGAAATCTACTACAAATTATGGGCCTAGCAACAAAAGGACAAATATGTGACTATACTGTAAAAATAAATCCTTGCCCCCCAATATCATTTTGTAAAGGAGTACCATCAAGTACATTTTTATGTTTTAAATGTCCTGGGTATTCCTATATTAACTACAGTGATGAAGAAATGAGGAAGCTTAGGCACTCCTCATAGAAATTATTTTGGGAAGTAGACATTACCAATCCTACCTCCCTGTATCTTTTTTTTACTTTTTCTTCACTATAGTTCTCCATTAAAAATACTTTTACCAGCTGTAATAAAACAGCAACTCAGAGCGACCTTAATTTGTTGGAACTTTTAGGGATTCTGCATGTCTGGTTTTACAATATTTCTAGAAACATGCAAACTTAAATGAGTTATGTGACAGCTTAGAGGTGACAATAAATGATTTTGTGCAGGATGTGGTGCACAAGCTGTTGAAGGAAAGCCACCAATAACTAAACAGAAACCTGCATTTTGTCTTAATGATTTGACTATTCGTAAATATAAATAAAATGCTATAAACCAAAAATGCCCAAAACTTAGACAACATTTTCAAATTATGAACAAGAAAGTTTTGTTAATTTCAATGGTGCATCTGGCCTAATTTGACAATTTTTCAGTGACTCGATGGCATTTTGATTACAATAGCTAATTACCCTGATAAGGATATCAAATTACACATTAAGTGCATGAAAGAAATGACGATGTCTAAAAATATTTTGACAGTAATGTCGCTTTACTAATAACTGTAAAGAATCTTAGGAGCCATGCTAAATATCCATTAGATCTATTATGGGAACATAAAATACACATTTATTTAACCATTACACATTTGAAGTCCAAGTTCATCTTACAGGAAGGTATGTACTATGAGCAAACAATAATACATTCAAACAATAGAATTCTAGTGCATATACAATTCTAATTGCAAACTTATATTATGTCCATATGGTTGCTGCTACAAAGAGCCTGCCATAAACCTTGGATAAAAGCAATTAGTTCAATATATTGGCCAAATTATTTCAAGCCCAGCCACCATGTCAAGGTTTGCTTTATATAGCTGGGTCCTAATCTACTGGTTGGTTTTGATACAAAATCGGGGTAAATAAATTTTGCGTTTTATTAACGCAAACAAACAATATGTCTGGAATTGCATTAACACAAAATAGAACATAACAAGGAGACAAAGTATGGATTCTCCTATAAACAGAATACTAAATTACTGCTTGCATTACAATTACAATTCTTTTTTATTATTGATCCTGTCCGTCTGCTTTAAAATCTGAGATTCACATATTAAACAAATGTTCAAATGGGCTGCCCTACCCAATCTGGACAATACCATGTTAAGAACACTTTACTAAGGATAATGTTTTTGTCATATTCATTAGATACAACTTTGAGATGCTTTATTATTATTAAAATGTCAATTTAAGATCAGTAGATTAACAAACAGATATACTGTTAATCAATGTTCAATATATTAATATACAACAGTTTATAAAATGTTTGTAAATTGTGATGTGTGTATACACAATGTGAAATTTTAAAAATCCGTACGGATGCTGTTGAAAATTAAAACCAAATAAAGAGAATTAAAAAAAAATGAGATTCACAAAAGGGAAATCCTAGATTATGCCCTGTATACTGTTTGAGTTTAAGTTCCATAACCAAAAAGAATCAAGTATAACTATATTATCAGGAAATGTGGCAGCAGAAATGTTAATGTAATTGAACTATCCCACTAAATCGATTAAAAGGGATAGAAGAAGCAAAACCGGTCTGCTATTTTTACCCAGGTTCTTGTTAATGCATCAGTCTGCTAATACTCCCTGCTACAGTATGTTCCCAATCTAATGATTCCCTTTGGAGCAAGTCACTGCCTGAGCCAGTTCCCTTGATCTTCTGTTGGATAGTTAGCAAAAGATAAAGGGAAGACCGGTCTGCAGACAGAAGAAAGAAGAAGGGGTAAAGTCCTTCTAAACTTTTTTTGTTTAATCTATGTAATTAAAAAATTCCCACAACAGATTTGATCTTTAAAATTGATCTTTAAATTTAAAAAAAAATTATTCTTAAACTTCACAGTAAAACATCTCCTGGGCACTTAATTTTGAAATTTCCTTAAAATATTGTTGCGAGAGGAAGGGAAAATATCACACTGTGATAAGTACAATTACCCTCCAATTTACATTAAACCACATTATGCAGCTGCCGCCTTGCTCACGTGGACAAAAGAATGTTTTCGTGAAGTTTGCTGGCACCAACATGACAGGTGCACTTTAATGAAGAAAACATCCCTGGTTTTCAGCGACACAAATGCTGGTTACATCAACATGCTCTTTCCATTTCAGAAGTTCCACTGTGCTTTCATCTATCCTTCAGATTATCATTTATTTCTCAGCTAATTAGTTCTTGTAATTGTAAATGCCAAGCTGTTATGAGTACAATCAAAGCTCAAATAACCATTAGCTCATCTTTACAATATGATATGGCACTATATGTTGTATTATTACTAAAGTACACTGCTTAGATCATGGCAGATGAGCATACTAATGCAAATCAGCTATGTGGTTTGGGATTTCATTTTAAGAAGAAGTGCATTGTTGCAAAATGAGAGATGTTTAAATAGTTAGTATTGCAGAATACTTTATGAAAACAATTTATTGAATTATTAAAGCCAAAGAATGAATGCAGCTGACTTTATTTAAGCATTATACAGCTGCATAATTTAATAATGAATCGAATGGTATATTGCAGGGATTCTTTAACTCTGACCCTCCAGATGTTTGAAAACTACAACTACTATTCCCTGAGAAATTCTGTTGTAGATCTCAAACAACAGGAGGGCCATAGTTTCAGGATCCCAGTTATCCTCTATAAGTTATCCTCTATAAGCAATATGTACTTTTCACAGGGCTGGACAAATCCCTTTAGCCAGACAGACAATTAACCTAAACATTTGTACATGGTGATACGCTTTAAAAAAGGGTTTTCTATTGTTGTCCATAGAACTGGCCACCCCAAAAGGTTAGATTGGCTATGTAAAAAACAATCTGTCCACCTCTGGCTATAAAAAAAAATCAGTTATTTTTATTTAATTATATTTATTACTATAATTTGCTAGAAGATGTTAGTAATTTACTAAAGAATGGGTTGATATTTTGGCCTGTCCAACCATTTGCCCCTATCGGCAGGTCTGCCAAAATATCACCCATGTGTACCTAGCCAGTGCCACTATATTGCTTATTTACTAGCTAACCATCAAGCAACCTAGTGTGCATGTGAAATTATAGGTACCTTACAAGATAATACAATAGTCCATCAACGCACACCATTCTTGATTGAAATGGGTGTTTTATTCACAAATAATGTTTCAGTGTTTACATTGCACCTTCATCAGACATTTGATGTGCTATGTAAGCACCGAAACATTCCGTGTGAATAAAACACACATTTGAATCAAGACTGGTGTGCGCTGATGGACTATTACCTTGTGATATGTACCACTAGTGATGGTGGAGTAGCAGCACCCAGCAAATAAACCCTAAGACAACTCAGATTCAGAGGAGTGTGGGGAAGCCCATCATATTGTATTTTTTCCCTTAATCGCATGCTCCCTTGTGAATTTTTTTAACTTTCTTGGCTAGATACTAATAGTGAGCAGTGATTAACAGAAACATTTTCTGCATGTAACTCAGACCATAAATATGCAAGAACCGACTGCTCTGGTACAGTCTAAAACAGAGAATGTAAAGTCCAATTTCAAGTTAGAGACCGCAACTCACTCCTTTTTAGTGCAAATGGCTTTTAGACTATTTTATTGGAACAAACAGAAGCAGCGCCGTTTCTGTCTGTTCCAATAAAATAGGCTAAAAGCCTTTTGCGCTAAAAAGGAGTGAGTTGCGGTCTCTAACCTGAAATTGCATTTATTACAGACTAATTGTCAATCCTGCGACCAGCACCACCCGTGAATTGGAAGCACTTAAAGTGCTGGGTGTGCGGATTAAAACAAAGACTGTAAAGTGCCTGGAAAACTAAAATGCTGGAATATACTGTAAGAAACCTGAACCCCTTGGTAAAAAAGCAAAGACATAGCAAAATGGAAGGTGCCCTTATCTTCTGCTAAGGACATTTACTTTAGTACACAGGAAAACATAAATACCTATTTTTAAAGCAGAAGGTGTAACTTCAATTTCTCCACGAAGTGGTTGGGTTGCAGAGGGCTGAGAGGAAAGTTCAGCTTCCAGTGGATCTGGACGAAGATGATCGTCAGTCTCTTCATTTCTTCTGGATACTTCATGTTCATCAAACACAGCAATTAACTAAAGAACAAGAACAGGAACAAAAAAAGCATTTTGTTATTGCAAACAGGATTGAGAAGTTTGAACAATCTGCTTAAAAATACAAATGAAGCTTTCATGGTATACAGGAGGGAGTAGAGGGACGCACCCCTGAAAAAAGAAAATTGGCTACACTCTCAGTTTCCAGACCAAAATGAAACACCCATGTTTGCGATCAAGACGGCACATAGAATCCCAGCAACGGCAACCCCGCCAGGGTCTAGGCCGCGGCCACTCATCTCTCGATTACTTAAGTAGTGTAGTGCAAACAGCCCAGGAGTGAGGACCTAGCGGCTTAGGTCCTCACCCTTGGTAGAAAGCGTGGATATAAGAAGAGGAGCGGGGAGGAGGCAAGTTTAATTGTCCTTTAACACCCTATATTCACCTACTGGACAACAATCATATTACTGAGATGCTTGAAACAACTACAAATCCCTCACTCCTACCTGTGACACGTGAGTGCTGTTTAACTGCAATATGCCCCAACTGTCCCTTGTCCCACCACCTATTGCCTGCAACAATACATATTACCCCTACATGCTCTCTCAGACAAACTATGGAACTATTCTATCTACAACCTGAATTTTATTTACACCAAAACTGTGATTTCCCCCTCTTTTGATGCAATAAATGAACAAACTTCCAAAGCAAGACTACAAACAGTGTGGCTACCAATAGCCAGCTGAATCATTATGCCCATAAAAAACCCTAGCTAAGGAATGTTGATAATAACAATGTGTAATGTTATCTGGTTATCTAAAGTATAATATTTACAGTTATACGATGTATCCAAAAATATATTAAATGAACGAGAATAACTTATTTACAGTACTCTCTATGCTCCCTATATAACTCTTTTACTTACCACCTTACCTCCTTCTCTTCCTATCTCTATATCTATTGCTCACCTATACGACAGGAAGATGTTAAAATAAATTCAATATATGTGACCTGCTGGGATATCCAAATCATCTTTGATAAATTTCTGTTAACATATAGTTGTGTAAGATGAATAATTTACTACTACAGTATAACAACATATACACCTATAACCTCACTCTAACTATATTAACATTTCCTCTCCATTACTTACTTACAAATAAGAAATTCTATTATCCCCCTCAGATGCAGCTGTTTCTGTGTCTTGCCATTGTCATCACTTCTAAGTGTCACCATGTTGTGCCTCAGCCTAACTAGTCTGACCCGTGGGCTCTTTCACCAACACACTACTCTAATGATACTCACACCTACCTCCTTTCTCTATTCCCTTGTCCAGGTTAAGCAATGTCAATAATAATATCAAAGAAATAATAACTATTGTTGAATACTGTTGTTATAATACAATATGTAGTTAAGTCTCTTACATAAGTGTGTGTCAAAATCAGAAGAACTGCCTTTTCTCTCTCTACTCCTTCTATCTGACCACTAACGATACCTTTTCCCCTCTCCTACCCCAAGGTATGAATAGACCTGAGAAGCTTACTAATGCAAAAAAAAGCCTTTAGGTTTATTTTAAGACTCAACAACTGTCCTAAATGTGTCTCTAATTATTTGAATTATTATGCATATGAAAGGGCAACCAATCCGACTGCAATTGTTGTATAATACAAAAGTTTATGGATGTATTTACTATGCCGCAAGCTGAAAATGTGATATTATACCGCTACCAACATTACTAATCACAAGCCCATTCCCCCCTCCCTCTCTATTGTCACACTTACATAACTAACATCCCACTCAGAAATGGCGACACTGGTGCATTACGGAAGTAATTACTTCACCTCTGGTATACTACGAGATCCAGCCTCAATGGTCTGATCCAAAATGTAGGCACCAACTGTTCACCTTTCTATATTATAACTAACACTATAAAGGAAATCCCCCCATCTTCCTTAAATGACCTAGATACAGAATCCCTAAACACCCATCACCCCTTACCCTTGGTAACAGCTATTACTATCCCTTACATGGGCCCGGGACTTGTAGTCCTAATGTACCTTTTGAAATGGTAGTACAGCCCTTTAAATCTATTACTTACAAATTTTTATGGCTGAATATTTTATCTATAATTAAAGGGCATCTCTGCAGCACTCCCCCCTGTTACCTCCTCCATGTCTCAACTCCGGCTAACCGACAAGCTTATCATGTGCAGTAGAAGTTAAAAGTCAACATCCTGAAAAACACAACCACGCACAAGGGCCAATAGAAAGCAAGCTGTCCTGGAAACACATCTCTGAGAGTACTGCTAAAATGTGATCTCTCTCTATGTGACCCATCATCAATCAGTGAAAGCTATCAAGAAGGGGGGGTCAAGAGCATCCTTATCTCTGCAGTCAAAGCTACCTCTCTCCCCCTGCTAATGCTTTTATCTCTATGTTTGTTACAGAGGAGGAGGGAGGGACTTGAGCAGGGAAGAGGATCACATCACAGGGATTTGATTGACAGTACATGTAGGAGTAGAGGAATGCAATCACATATTCTTCTAACTTGTGTATCTCAGGACAGAGAGGGAAATTTAAGAAAATACAGACACAGAAAGTTTATTTTCCTTCTATAGATGCCCTTTAAGATCCCAAATCTGAAGGTTACGCAACAAAAATAACAACTACAAAATCACAAATAAAAGAAGCAACAAAAGAATTATTCAATTTCACACAATGTCCACATGCTTATTGAACTTAAACCCAGAGGAAAAAAATCTATCCGTGTATGCCAGCCTTATACAATCTTACAGATCTATTTAGTTTAAGAGCAGATATTTTTAAAACAAAACTGTATGAAGTAAGCTTTACTGTTTTAACAGTATTGGCAAAGACCAAAAGATACAGTTATACAATATAGGTTCAATTCTGCACATCAAACAAATGGGTGCGCCTCTTACCTTCCAGGTTCCTGTGATGCAGTAATCACTTTATGGCGGGAGCCAGAAAGGTGAGATGTGCCCACTTACCACCCCCTTTATTTATTGTTACTTTTTGTGCTACACAGTAGCGCAAAACATAGTGATTTATTTTCTGCGTCGGGTACAGGCCCTGCTTGTTCACAGTAAAGCCTATAATTATCGATATTACATTGGGTAGTGTATTTTTTTTCTCCAAGTGTGTAGTATATTAAAAGAAACTGTTTTCTGCTTTGAGAATAAATCACCAAGATCAATAACTGTTAAAAAGAAGCAGTTAGTTCTAAACGCAAAACATATCTAATAAACCTTAAAGGTTATTTATTTATTTTTACAGCATATCAGATTTATAGATACATTAAGCAGATTGTTGTTACACTTTGTCTTCTTAACCTATTAATTGCTAAAGAATATAATGTGAAAAACAAAATAAAATATAAATATGCACACAGCAAGCCATTAATCTGAGGGCTAAAATATTTCATGTCTAGAAGAAGTATCCTAAAAGTAACTCTTAATATGTTTTCACTTTTGGCTGCTTTCCCAAGCACACATTTTATGGTCACCCAAAACTCTTTATATAATGTTGCTTATTTACGAATTTAGTTACATTTTGTAACTTCAAGGGGAACTACATTTTCCAGACACCATTACCCTAATATAAAGAGCATGTTCACAACCATACAAATGCTGTGTCTCACCTCTTCCTTTGCTGTGGATGCTGGGTAATTTAAAAAATTAACCTATGAAAATTAAGGGTCAGCTCCCGTAATTCACCTTAGCTTGGAACACCCAGCTAAGTGTATGCAGTACAATTTACAGGAAGATGCAGCCTTGCTTCCTAGAAGCTGACAGGCAATCATGTTACATGCTCAGAGTCAATCCCTCTCTCTGACACAAAACACAGGTTTCAGTGTACTTTTTGTATAAACACATTTCAAATGATCCTGTCCCTAACAAAGATAAACTGCTTTGCTTAATATAAAAAAAAAAATCTTTGCAGTTTTTTCCTTTGTTAGGATGGATGTAAGAAACAGAATATTAACATTTTAGAAAAAAATACAAGTCTGGGGAATCAAACCTTTATTGCTCTATATTGTGTCCTGCTAAAAAGAAAGCTTTCTTCCTCTATCCCATGAGGGCTACTAGGTGGGATATACGTACATATAAAATTTGTATCTTTTGCTAGGAACATAATAGAAACCAAAAAATTGTATGCCTGGGGAATGGTCTGTTTGTTTCCAAATCCACCACTAAAGCAGTAAGCCACCACTGCACATGCAGAAAAAGTAGGTCATTTTAATCCTTTTGCTAGGAAACAATTTCCACAAAATCAGTTGAATGTTTTGTAGTGCTCCAGAAAGGCTGTCAGTAATTCACACTTGTGTAAATAAAAACTACATGCTACATGCAAAGTTTGTACATATGTACATATTTTTCAAGAAACATGATGGAAACAAACCAAAAAATGCAATACATTCAGGGTGTAGACCATGTACTATTGTTTCATTAGTAAACTAACAGATTTGAACCTGTAACTTCTTGGTCTGTGTGTTCCTAAAACACAGCACTTATATTTTGCACCACCAGCAACTCAAAAATGAACACAGGTACATTTATAAACTTTATCTTTTACTAAAAATAGAAGCTAAACACTGTGCATAGAAACAGCGAATACTGGGGTCAGGGGGCTCAACTCTTTGAAGTCTACATGGGCTGTGAGTTGTACTGGCAACAACATGGAGGCCTTCTTAGTTAGAGAATGTACTAAATGCAACTTACTAGAGAAAAATCTTACAAACAATGCATAGCTGTTCTATTGAGAAATCTTTCACACAAGGATTTAAAAAATAAGTTATGTTTTTTTAAAGGGTATGTCCACCCTAAAATAAACTTTTTGATATAAGATTCCCCCTGGGCTCCCAGCCCCAACCGCTATATTTTTATCTTTAGAAAGCCCCCCAAACTCTACTTACCTCCCCTCTTTCCTCCTCCCCAACTTCCGGCCCCTTCTTGCGAGAAAATGCAAGCAGAGGGACGGGACCGGCAGCCGCGTCTGTGATTGGCTGAGCGGCAGCCAATCACGGACCGGCTGCCGCAGCTCACTTCGGCGGAGGAAAGAGGAGAGGTAAGTAAAGTTTGGGGAGCTTTCTAAAGATAAAATATAGCGGTTGGGGCTGGGAGCCCAGGGGGAATCTTATACATGAAGGATTTCACACTAGGGGGAGGGAATCGGAGAGGGAGGGGGGAGAAGGCTGCAGTACGCATGCCAAACTTCTCCCGGAGGCCAGGTAGGAGGCAGAGTCCTATATGGCTCTGCTATCCTCCTGGTGGGCAGTTTTTGGGACTTTGGGGGGGGGGACTACAGGAGAAACCAGATGGAGCTGGGATGTGAGGTAAGGATTAAACTACAACTACATGGTGGGGCCATGTTTGGGGGGGATTAAAGTTTTGGGGGTG
Source organism: Hymenochirus boettgeri (assembly GCA_019447015.1). Taxonomy (NCBI): domain Eukaryota; kingdom Metazoa; phylum Chordata; class Amphibia; order Anura; family Pipidae; genus Hymenochirus; species Hymenochirus boettgeri. Next base: position 94,384,787 of record CM033477.1, read on the forward strand.
GACATGCCCTTTAAAGGGCATTAGAAATCAGTAGAAACATATATATATTGTTTTTTCCCCCAAGGCAGAAAATGTGGGTATTGCCGTGTAGGTTGGACTAGATGAATGGGTGTCTTCATTCAAACTCAAATACTACTGTATACTACACAGAGCTGCAATCTTTGGGCTCAGTGCAGACATCATAAGTAATTTCCCGTTACTTTACCACCACAGGCTTGACTGATCGAAGCAAGGTGGAAGCGTAGGAGAGCAAGACAAGGGATGGGTGCAGTTCAAAGTAAGAAATCTGGACTTAGGACTCCACTAAACACACTCCAACACACTGACAAAATGGCGCATGTGAAGCAGCCTTTTACACCCAGGGGGCTGGCAATAATCATGTTAGCTGCCATTTGATAATTTGGGACATGTGGCTTGCTCCGTCTTGAAAATAATCCCCCAAATGCGAAAATTCCGCAAATTTACAAGAATTTCTCTTATTTTCCTGTATTTTCGAAAATACGAGAATTTTCGAAATTATGAGGATCTCCGTTTTCCCGTATTTCGAAAATACGGAGATACTCGTAATTTCGAAAATTTTCAAAAATATGGGAAATCCGCGGTTCGGAAGTTCGGAAGGCGGAAAATCAGGAATAATCTGCTGTTTGCGGACGGGATAAATCCGCGGCGGATCCGGGTTCAGATCCGCGATTCGGCCATTCCTACTCAGGAGGGTAGGACAGAAAGGGAAGTATTGTGAAAATGGGGTTAGAGGGAGACTAATGCGAAAAGTATGCATGGGGGGTGACCATGACCTTTTCACAGCAATTAACTGGCATCACAAAATCATGCAAACAGAGACACAGATGTAATATTGAATTACTTGCAGCAACTGTGCATGTAAATTCTGCAAAATATTCTGCAGAATTTATTCTGCAAAAAAGTTTTTTATGTGATGCAAACTGTGGTAAATAGGTTTGTGTGACTTTGGTCAAACTTTGGTGCAACTGTGCAGTGCGACTCATTTTCATTCACATCACATTGTGTTGCAGTAATCCAGTGGTGGCGAACCTATAGCACGCGTGCCAGAGCTGGCACTCGGAAGCCCTCTCTGCGGGCAAAAGTAAAAACTCTGTATTCAAGTTCAGTAGGGTTTTGGTTGCAGTTTGGGCACCCGGTCTTTAAAAGGTTTGCCATCACTTCAGTAATCTCTTCCGTCTGATTGTACGTTTGCAAAAATTGCAAAACACTAAGACTTATAGGGTATGTCCACCCCTAAAATAGCATTTTTCTGTATGTGGGGCACAACAGCCCACTCCCAACCACTGATTTAGATTTCTAAAAAAGCATACATTACATACTCAAAGTCAATCACAGACGCGGCTGTGGGCTATGCACAATCGATGGTTGGGGGTGGTCTGGGGTGCATTACACACAGAAAATTTAAAAAAGCATTTAATGGTAGGGCACCAAGCAGCCATAAGGGAACAGGAGGGAGGGGAGGGCTCCTCTGTGCATGCCAGAAACCTCTGAGGTGGAAACCTTTTGGCACCTCTCAGCCTCCTACTGCTTGCTTTCTGAAACTTTACTCCGGACATCCAAGAAAACTACAAGAACTACAGAAAAAAACTTGAATGTTATTCTACACAGGGGGAAGTGGCTTATGTATGGTGGATTTAGTTTTGGAGGTGGACATGCCCCTTAAAATTTATTGCACTGATTGTGGCATGCTAGCTTGAAAAAATGTTTACTGCAATCTCCACGTTAACTTTTAAACTGCAAAAACATTGGGGGGATGGAAAATTGTTCATCTTATCATAAACAGGCAACATAAAATCAGCCAAAAAGAAAAAAAAAAAGAAACAGATGCAATATTAAGTCGCTTTCAGCAACTGAGCAGTATGACCCTTATTCGCATTCCTGTGATGCAGTAATCTCTGCATCACAGGAAAAATTTTAAGTTTTGTGGAACTTTGGTTTCAGCAAATCACAACTTTACTGCACTGTTTGTGGCACGCTGACATGAAAACTATTTGTTTTAATGTAGCTCTGCAAGTTTAGTGTAAATTCTACATGAACCTTCTAGAGACATTTGCACTAGAATAGGGAGTAGCAGGGGGTTCCACCCAAAATGGCATTGCCCAAAAAGAATTCTGGTTGAAAAAATGCATAATAATAATAATAATAATAATAATAAATAAAAATAACAATAATCATAATGACAGTGGTGATGTTCATAATAATAATGATGATAATTAGATTAGGATTATAGTGTTGATGATAATAATAAAAAAAAAATTAATAACAATAAATTTATTTATTTGTAAATTACTAAACACATTAAAGGGGTCTAAAATTCAAGTTAAAAAAAAAGTGGTGGTTTTGAAAAGCACTCTGCGGTACCTTCAAAATGAACTCTAAATTACATCTCTAGATAAAATTTGTAAGTATTCAAATATGGTTGGTTAATGTGTGATCATATGATTGCAAGCATTGAAATCTTATCCAATCACAATTGGAATTGGTCCTTCTGCAAACCTATATAAAGAGCTGCACAATCTCTGCAGAGCTCAGAAGTCATTGCAGCTGATGGCAGAAAAAAGAAGACTTTGGATCAAGAGGTCAGCAACACCGGCGACATTGATGTTGCCAGCGCCAGTGGTGTCACTGGTGGCCGCAGTGACATCGCCCATTGGCGACATCAGCGGAGTTGCCGGCCAGAAGACTTGAGATCAAGAGGTCGGCAACACTGGTGACGTATATGTCACCAGTGCCGGTGGTGTCACTGGCGGCTGCAGTGACAATGCCCGGCGCTGGCGATGTCACTTAGTATGGCAGACAAGAAGAAGACGAGACCTGAAAAACCCCTTAAGCCCCAAAGGGCCCTTGTCAGGGCCACAATGGTCCTTGTAAGTACCCAGGAGAGGGGCCCGGTTTTGAGCTGTGGGATCCCCAAACGTCTGGGGGTTTCCGAAATCGGCCTTTCGAGGCTTTTAGAGTACTAACTAGTTCGGATAATTTGAGTTCTTCTAGTCTTCTAGTGCCCTAATGGAAGTAAGAATCCTGTCTTCTTTAAGTTTTGGGCGTGGACATGCCCTTAAATCTAAATACTTATTTTTTTGTACCAATACTAGTAGTAAAATATGCCTTTATATGCTCTGTATATTTTGAAGAGGTTTTTAAAGTTGGTTATACAAGCATATGAAATATTAATGAGGTCTGAAAAGTTATGGAAATATTCACAATATATGGAAAGAATTTGTCCCTTTAAGGAACTAATAAAACATAAAATATGGACATGTTGCAGATCTGAAACAAAGAAGCCTTAAGGTGACCCACAAATCAGTCAGGTTCTGCAGATCACAACTGTTCTTCAGTTCATAGCAGCTGTAGAATTAATCATTACTTTTCTATACAACTAAAAGAAGGTAACAAAAAGATCTAGATTTTGATGCACTGCATCTGCAGCACAAACAATGAAGAGAGAATGAGAGAACACATTATTTTGTTTACTTTATGTTGTGTTAATTGCAAACCATGTACTTTTGAGATCACCATTGTATTTTCCCAACACCAAAGAATTATCTTGGCTATAATTTGGCTATATTTTTTTTTTTTTGTGAAGACTGTGGTAACAGCCAAAATATTGATTTTGCAACAAAAACAAGCGAATGGCACTGATAGCAATGTTCTTCATCTAAACTTACTTACAGACACAAGATAAGCAACATGTAGAGGTTTACTCCCTGATTCCTACCACACTCTCCAGTCAAGCTTTTCAAGGTAGACCTATAGTCAGAACTGTGATAGAAGATAGACAATTACTAGCCTGTCTACACAAGGTGTGTGTCTATTCAGTGCAATGAAAACTCAATAGAGCATTCACTAAAGGTCTCTGAGGGATTTGGGAGAAAGTCTCTATTTAGGTGCTGATCTGTAAGTATGATGATTGTAGGTTGAGGGAGGTTTCCTACACAAATCTAAATTATAATTTTGAGGGTGGACATGCCCTTTAAGTTATATGGCATTAACAGGTTTTAGTGGCATGTGAGATAACAAGAGAAGTATAGCAAGTAAATGGTGTATATTTTACTGGTCATGAAATGTAATTTTTAGGAAATCTAATTCATAATTAGTATCTAAATTATTTAAATGATGCTTCCCTTGCTTTTGCCTTTTTAAAGTAAGTTAGGTACTACTTACTTAAAGGAGAACTTTCCAGACAATATTGTCCCAATAGATAGAACACATGTAGTATTCTTTTTGATACGGTGCCACATAGGTGACTAATGTATAAACTGAGGCTGTTGGCCTAGAAAAAAAACCCATTTGAACACGGATAAAGACTTGGTTATTGTATCGCAAACAGAGAGTGGTGGTCAATGAAGCTACATCTATGTGGGCTAAAGTTCCTCAGAGTTCTGTACTGGGGCCACTTCTTTTTAATCTGTTTCTAAATGACTTAGAAGGGGGCATTGAGAGTAAGATTTCTGTGTTTGCAGATGACACTAAACTATGCAGAGCTTTGGAAACTTCAAACGATGTGCAATTGCTGCAAGCAGACCTACATATATTATCAAAATGGGCAGCCGAATGGCAGATAAGATTCAATTTTGAAAAATGTAAGGTAAATGTAGATAACAGACTTTAGCAAACAATGCCAGACAGCAAAGGCTAGAGCTAGCAAGATATTGTCTTGTATAAAGAGGGGAATACATTCAAGAGAGAAAAATATTTTTCTCCCACTTCACAAGGCACTGGTAAGGGCTCATTTGGAATATGCGGTGCAGTTTTGGAGTTCCATATACAAAGGGGACATCTGGGAAATGGAAGCAGTTCAGAGAAGGGCAAATAAAATAATGAAGGGGATGAAGGGGCTTGACTATACAGATTAGACAAGTGAGGGCTGTTTACATTGGAGAAGCAATGTTTGCTTGGGGATATGATCACTTTATACAAATATATTAATTGGCCATACAATAAATTCTCTGGTGCATTGTTCACTAATAGGTCATATCAGAGGACACATGGACATTCTTTAACATTGGAAGAAAAGAAGTTTCTTCAGGTTTGGAATGGTTTGTTTACAATGAGAACAGTGAAACTGTGGAACGGTCTTCCAGCAGATGTGGTAATGGCAAGTTCTTTAAATGGCTTCAAAGCAGGCCAGATAAGTTTCTAAAACTAAAATATATTGAGAATTACTGGTATTAATACATTTACTGTAGTTCTGATTGATCCAGGGACACTTTCCGATTGTTGGAAGGAAGGCATTTCCCATCCCTTTTTTAAGCTGGGTTTGTTTGCCTTCCTCTGGATCAACTGTTAGGTAGGGTTAAAAAGGAGGGTGAAAAGGTTGGACTTGATGGATGTATGTCTTTATTCAACCTCAATTACTATGTAACATTTACTAACAACAAGGTTGTCTTAACTCTTTGCTGTGGCTGCTGTGTGTTGTTGGGCAATCTGGATTGCAAGAACTCTATTCCCCATTCTACTTTAGTTCTACTTTAAAACAAATTTCTGAGTGTTTTTGTGAGTTATTCCTAATTTGTTTTACCTTTGTAAAATAAATTAAATATTGTACAACAGCAAACACTGCTTTTTCTATCACCCACCTACTCCACAGACAGCTCCTCTTTTATTTTCTGGGTGAACTAGGCTGAGCATGTCTGAGCTAGTAGATTGGAAGTAGATACAGTAGGTGATAGCTGTAACTAAATGGTTTGATTTAGCAATACGTTTCTGATTTTCTTTAATACATTAAAAAAACAAAACAGTCAGTGAATTCTGAGCCATTGGGAAGAATTTTATTTGGAACTATTCCTTTAATAATTGAAGATACATAAGAAATAGACAGGGTTATTTAATAAAAGTGCTAATTTTGCCCCAACCAATAAGATGTTAGCTTTCAAATATAAACTTAGATGTGATTGGTTGGGGCAAAATTAGCACCATTTTAAACTATAAGAACTTTTTAAAATAATTGCAATTTATTGCTTAAGATTCCGTATAACCATGAATTGGCTCAGATTACTTAAAATTTGCTAAATTATTCGTAGAGCCCTACACTCCTAAACTAAAACAACACATCCTTCAGTATCACAGGTAATAAATTTGAGAGTCTCACTGTCAAAATAAATGTGCTATTGTTTGAGACCAAAAAGTGTAGAACAATATGCTAAATGGAACACTGGCCTATTTTAAGTTCTTCTTCCAAATTTCAGGAGATACAGATTGCATTTGCTTCATGCAAAATAAATAATTCCCAAGAATCACGCTTCATTTGAACAATTTAACTACTCAGTACTTCAACTCTTTGGAGTTCTATGGCCTTTTAAGAGCAAAATGCCACAAGATGATTTCATTTTAAATATGGGTATTTCATTAAAAAGCTAACTATGACATAACTGATATTATTAAGCTCAGTTTATGCACCTTGTAAAAAAAAAAAAAACTTCCGGAGATCAGCAGGTCCAGATGAGTTTACAAAAACTCCAAAAATGTGCTGAACAACAGGACAAAGTTTACATCAAAACATTTAATAAATAGCTCAACAAAACTTCCCTTTTTTATTTCTATTATGTTCCAGGCAAAAGATAAAGCTTCTAAATGTACCCAAGTTTTCAGCTTATTCAGTGGGGGCTCGCCGGTTATAGAAACACACAGGTCAGAAGGTCACAAGTTTGAATCCCCAGACTTTTTTTTGTTTCCATTTTGTTCCCAGTAAAAGGTTCCACATGTACCCTCATTTTATATAGTATTTCTGTAAGCCTAGAGGTAAGAGTTCTGCTTTTAGCAAAACAGAGTAAATGTTGCAGGCAGGTTCTATTCCCCATACTTTTATTTTTTTTATTTTTGCTGAAATGTTAGTATTCTATTTCTTACATCTATACCGGTGATCCTCAAACTGCGGCTCTCCAGATGTTTGAAAACTACAACTCCCAGCATTCTCACTCTACCGAGGAATGTGGGAGTTGTAGTTTTCAAACATCTGGAGAGCCGCAGTTTGCCCTTCAGTGATCTATACTATCTATGAAATACACTGCAAAGATTACTTTGGATTATATCATTGTTGTTAGGACAGGAGCATTAAATGTGTTTGAAAACAAAAAACTGAAATCCCTGTGTCAGGGAGAGGGAGGATCTCTGTGCTGTTATGTGATTGGCTGTCAGCTTCTAGGATGAAAGGCTGCAACTATCTTGTTTTGATCTGTTGAGCACTACAGAGCATGTGCCTGTATGCAGACACTTAGCTGGGGGTTTACCCAGCTAAGGTGGATTGTGGGAGCTGATCCCTAGTACCCACAGGTTAATTTTATAAATCACCCAATGGCCACACAAAGGGGTGAGGTGAGACACAGATTGTATGTTCGTGAATGTGCTCTGTCTATTGGGACAATGTTGTCTGGAGACTTTGGTTCTCCTTTAAAGCCATTGCAACATTTCTACAATTTTCATGCAATTCTATTTTAAAGACTATGGATTATCAAAAGTGAATATTGCCTAAACTCGTCAATATTTATACTTAAAGGGACAGTTCAGTGGAAATTATCTGTATTTGTTAAATTGTTAGTTTGTGTAATACCTTCTTAGTTATTCTACAAATTCTCTCATTTTGAAAAATCAGTTGATTTCATACCCTTGCTGTTCCTGCTGTTGACACAGTGAGCTGACTTTCAGGTTCTAACGATCCTTCTTCTTCCTAGGATGCAATACTTCCTTGGAATGTTCCTAACAGTAATTTCTACTGATTGGCTGTTGGATGGGTCAAAGATGCTCAGATTCTACTGAGCAACTGAATCAACCCAGGTGCTGGGTCAAGGGCAAGACCATAAGGGCTCTACTAGGGGTCCTGCAAACAGGAAGCAGTATTGGTTGCATTATTATACACAGACAAAATGCTGAATTGACAGGTTAAGGTCACTGGGATGAAAAAATACTGCTCTTTTTTTCTGAAAAGTACATGTATTTGCACTGAACTTCCCCTTTAAGCATTTTATTCAGTCATCTGCATCGGCTATCCTACAAAAGAATAGCTTATAGCTAAATTAAAATTTCACTCATCCTACAAGGCTTGGGAAAAAGAAAATTTAAATTCATTGTTCCAGAGGTCTACCATATAATCAATTCTATTATTAATGATAGCAATGTAATGAGCCAGCACTGATTACAATGATTCAGGCTAGTAGAAGGGCTTTGGATTGGTTTGCAAAAATCTAGCAAAGCCTGAAACCTAAAAGGATCACTTACTACTGGGTTTTATTTTCCTTGTGCACACCTGCGGCATTGTATTCTGCCACCTTTCCTCCTCTTCTATACTTATTTGCATATCAATGGAACTGCTCTCTATCAGATTAATATCCAAGTCATTTTAGCCTTACTGCAATCAAGTGGACATTCGAGGATATTATGCATGGCCTGCATCGTTGACACTAAGCTAAGGAAATCTGATTAGCACAAAATTGCATCTGACAAGGAAATCAGAAACCTGTCAAACACAATGACATGGATTCAATGCTTTGAAGGTAGATAGGGAGGAAAGGAATAGCTAGTTTAGCAAAGACTCTGTTAGAAAAGAAAATGATGAAGAGGATGTGATGGTTTAGTAATGATAGGTTATTCTTCAAACCATATACATAAATATACTGTATATATTACTCAGTAAGAAATCACATACCTGGGGTGCTTCTAGCACAAAGTACTACATACCAATAAGATTTTATGGGATGAGATTTGTTTTAATTCTGTTAGTTCCTCAGTGTACTCTAGCCCATTCTTAGAGTATCTATCAAGGTGAGGTTCCAGGAGGCAGTGTTAGAAGGATTTTTTTAGCGTTTTAAAGGATGAATTTTTTTCTGGCAGGAATAAAAAACTTTTGTTGCTTTTTAAGGTTAACTAAAACCTCCAAACAAAACTGAATTAGAAGACAAAGCACTTTGAACAATAATCTGCATCTCACTTGCCATTTTTCATGTTGAAAAAATTTACCTTTATAACATTTGTCATATGCCTTATTTCTCAACAATCTAGGCCCATATACACAACAATGTATTTTAGTCACTGTGTTATGTTTCTTACACATCCTTTACAGTATATAGTATATATGAGGTAAATTGAAGACTCAGCAAAAACATGAGAGATGACAACAGGTTGCTCTTCCCCACTTTTGCTTTACCAGAAGGATGCCCTGGTCTGAAAGAGTTGAAGAACCACTGATATATACAGATATACTGTAGTAACATCCTAGATAGCATCCCTTGAAGGCTAAAAATCAGCCTGCACTTTTGTAGAAATGAAGCCTCACAACTACAGGCCATACCCTGCAGACATTCATCTACATATCATTTTTCAGCAGACAAACTGCTTTTTACAATTCACATACATTTTGATTCACCAGTTTGAAAACAAACAGCCATTTTTTCCTACCACTTGTGGATAATTTTGCTCATAACTTTTTCTTGAGCAAGATACTTTTTCTGTTGAATGAGCTTTCAGTTCTGAGAAATAAAACGTTACTTCCCCATTTAAAGGGTATGTCCACCCTAAAAATGAAATTTTCATATATGATTGCCCCTGTCCCCCCAGCCCCAACGACTTATATTTTTTTAGAAAGTGCCCCAAACTTTACTTACCTCCCCTCTTTCCTCTGCCGCACTGCCGGCCCTCTGCTTGCGAGAAAATGCAAGCAGAGGGGCGGGACCGGCAGTCGCGGCTGCCGGGAGTTCATTTCGGCGGGGGAAAGAGGGAAGGTAAAGTTTTCTAAGAATATTAATAGAGAGGTGGGGGTGGGGGGGGGACAGGGGGAATCCTATATATTAAGGGTTATACGCTAGGGGGAGGGAATCCTGAGAGGGAGGGAGAGGGAGGGGAGAGGGAGGGGGAGAAGGGCTGCAGTACGCATGCCAAACTCTCCCGGGGCCAGGTAGGAGGCAGAGTCTATATGGACTCTGCTATCTCCTGGTGGGCAGTTTTTGGGACTTTGGGGGGGGGGGCTACAGGAGAACCTTATGGAGCTGGGATGTGAGGTAAGGATTAAACTACATACACAATGGGGCCAGTAGTTGGGGGGATTATAGTTTTGGGGGTGGACATGTCCTTTAAAGGTTTTTCAGCCAAAGAACACAATCAAAGAGCAGTACAGTTTTGTTAGGCAACAAAATTCAAAACATTCAACAAGACATTTTCTAAAATGGGCTTCCGATGAAGTGACTGGGCTTCTGATGAACTGACTGATGTCATGAAACACACCAAGCAGCACTTTTCACTCCCCTCCACACTTTCACTCCCCATCCAACTTTGATAAGGTCCGAGGTTACCTATGTATTGATTTTAATGAAGAAATAAGTCACATTTTTATCTCTATATGCCTGCGGTGAGTTGCCCATTCTTATGAAGTTCAAATATTCTGCAGTTCTCCTTTAAACTTATAGAATGAAAGGCAGATAATTTGAATATTAGGTCATTCAAGCTAAAACCATATCTGATAATATCCCTTTCAGTCAATTTTCTGCCGATTCTAGACATTAGAACACAAACAAAAGGAGGATTTCATTTAAAGGGTATGTCCACCTAAAAATAAACTTGTTATATGTTCTTTATATAATAGCACCAACCTCAAACGCCATGTTCATTTTTCTAAAAATCATTTGCCTTGCCCCATATTTAATGAGATATATATCAGGGTGCACTTCCTCTCCACTTCCTCTTTAGATGACCCCGAGCTGCAGCTAAGAAAAAAAAAATTCTTGCCTGTGTGTGTGTGTGTGTGTCTCTCTCTCTCTCTCTCTCTCTCTGTCTCTCTCTCTCTCTCTCTCTCTCTGGGCTGGCTGGCTGCAGCTGTTGATCCTGGATTTCCTCAGTACACAACTTTACAGCTGTGATTGGTTGAGAGGGAAAAGAGGGTGGGATCCAGGGGTCAGACCATTACTGATGCAACTTCCTCTGTTCTCACTGCTGGATGTTAACAGACATGCTCAAGAACATGAAAAGAACAGAGGCAAGGAAATGTAACCTGTCTCTGTTCATCGCTGTATTGGTCCATGCTGCAGGATTAAGCCAGCTACAAAGGTCTGTAACTTTTGAACCACTGGACCGATTTAAATGTTGTAAAGTTTGTTTTGGAGCACTTATTTGGGCCAAATAAATATAAAAAGTTAGTTTTGGGGGTGGACATGCCCTTTAAGATCTCTTTAATGTATTATAACACTTCTCATTATTTCATTAAATATAACATTGTGAAGGAGGGGGAGTCACTTTAGATTATTTAACTTCATTCACCTTTCAACTAAATACCATAAGCCTATAGGATATCTATTATACATTACACTCTTATTGACTCTCCTTTAAGTTTTAAATGAGTCTGGGGAGAATACCTTCTCAGAGTGAATCTTAAAGAAAAGAAAATGTTTGTCTCCTAAGAAGCAATTAGGACGGAGGATCTAAACAAGGCTTAAGAGCCACGGGAGTTACAAATAACCATCAAAATCTTGTCTCTTTTTTAAATTTATTTTAATAATCAGGCTCAAACTGTTTATTCTTTATAATATTTAAAGTAACCCCCACTAAACGCATAGAATATCCGAAACAAAGTTATAACAGAAAACAGAATATAGGTTTAAAAGGGCTTTCACAGTAGAATCCAAAAGGTAATCTAAGGTAATCTCCCACCCATTAACTTTCGGATCAGTAATTTCTGTGTATGGAGCACGTAGAGGGGTGGTTGATGGCTCGTTTTAAAGGTAGGAAACTGGCATTTCATTTAAACTCAACTTGTTTGGAGACCACAGATCCCCTTTAACTGCAAACTGGAGAATGTCGTAACTGCAACTGCATACAGCTTTTGCTCAAATCAACCATTTTAGGCTACATACGTTTTGCAGACCTCAAATTCCTTGAAGGTTTTTTCTTTTCTGCGTGATATACTATTCAGTACAGTTTACATTACTTTAAAAATTAACAATAATCTGTCAGAACATAAAATAACCCCTGTCCATAAAGATGGTACTTTTTTTTATTAAAAGTGACTCTCCAAGAAGTCACAAATGCATTAGTACAGATGCCGCTCAGTCTGGGTCTAGAATCTTAACTAGACCACTCAAGGAAATTAGAAAATTCATAATTTTGTAGTATATATCTTTCCAATCTATCAAGCTTACGTTTAGTATCAATTCTACCAACTGTTTCTGGAAGATAACAATCTCATTAGAATGCACAACAGATCTATGAAACACACGGTATACATAAACCAGAAGCACATTTGCATTAAAACCAGCAGCCTTAGACCATACATTTCTAGCAGGAAAATTAATTTATCTGTTCTATCTTTATTTGTGATAACCCAACTGTAAAATTATAACACCTGTGATTAATATTATGTAACAGTGATCAGTGACCAGAAGCTGGAAAGCAATTAATACAACACAACGACTAAGCAAAAAAAAACCTCTCCTTTTGAATGCATATTCGTTTTAGAGAAGTTTGAAAAAGCATAAAAACTGAAACATCAAATTTTGTTCATATAAAAAAATATTACAGCAGTGTACTAGATTGTAAGCTTTACGGGGCAGGGACCTCCTTTCCTCTTGTGGCAAAGCTCTAGCACTTCTATTTATATAATTTATATATTTTTGCACTGAACTATCTAAGTATTTATCCCCCTCAAGAGGCGCTTTGTAAATAATCTATATATACATACTTCATTTGTATTTTACTACAGAAAACAACTTTAGGTTTCACAAAACACATTGATCTTTTCTCTAGCTATTTACAGACCTGCAACCATTCTATCCTTTTCTCTACCTATGGACACCTTAGAGAAAGAAAAGGGCTTGCTAGCTTGAAAAAGGATTTAGAAGTTATGGAGCAGAGCTTATGATGCAGCTTATGATGCTCAGTCCCAGCAGTGAGCATGCTCCCAACTTACCCCATGTCCACCCTAAAATCAAAAGTCTTCTGTAGTGTAGCTTCCCCACTCAAAAAAAAAAAAGGATGAGGCCACACTGCAATGCACAGGAATCGCGCACAAAATCGTGAGCATTATCGCACGCGATTGTGTGCACAATTCTTGTGCGATTTGCGCAAAAAACAAAAAACAATCAGTTTGCCATATTTTATTACTTCTGCCTTCTGCAGAAAAGGGTAAATACAGAGAAATGAAATTTGAGAACATGTTAAAGGAATAGTTCACTGCAATAGTGAACTATCCCTTTTCTACATTGATCGAAGCCAGGGAGGTTAAGGAGCTATCTCTTACCTCCCGTTCTTCAATCAATGTTTAGATAGCCAGGAATGAACTTCAGAAAATCTTACCTTTCACGCAATCCAGCGGGGCCGCTCTGACAGTTCCAGACTGCTTCCTGCTTCTGTTACGCTATATATTGCACCCATAAATGGATAAGCAATGTTTCGTTCTTATTGTCACACCTTTCTCAAGCCAATAACCGAAACATTGCCTATTCACTTATGGGTGCAATAAATTGATTTAAAAGATTGATTTAAAAGAGACCCAGAGTGTCATTAGACTTATAATCTTATTAAATATATATATATAGAATTATTGCATTAACTTTTAGTAGTAGCTAAAGAAATGTACTTGGAATCAAATATGTCTTAGCTGAAAGTAAATATCATATTAAATTAATGCTTCCATTTACCATACCATTTACCATGTATGTCAGAAAAAAGAATGAGTTTTATGACTGGAAAATCTGCTGTGCTTGCCTTATCCACCATGAAAACGTAGCATGAAGCGTTTAAAATAATATCCATAATGTGTACAGCACCTGGCCCCTTGCACTATTAAACATCAATACAATCTCTGTTCATATCATCTCCATACTAATCAGATCGATTACCTCTGACAGATTGCCTTGTCACACCAACATGATGCTAATCAAACAAATGGAACTGCTGGGATATGAAGCGTAACTGCAGGTATCTTTTAACAAGCATACTGCAAAAAAAACCTGAATCTAGGGTAGAAATGATGCCAGCGGCCAAGCTCTTATTTATGGAGCACTAGCAATGTGTCAGCATCCATCCATTATAACCATCATGCAATATACTGCTGAAAAAAGTTGGCATACACACACAAAAAAAATGATGTCAGTGCAATGTTATAGAAGCCCAAAGCACTTTAGTTATTAGCTGCCCTGTGCTGTCCTTTACTGGAACTCTGTTACAGTATAATGCATTTATGCCCAATCCTTGTTTGGCTGCACTGATTTAACTGTGAGCTTGAAAAAAAGAAACCAGTTACATCTTACACTGTGACAAAAATGGCTTTTGGCTGTGGAGAGGTGGATGGACTTTAAATTGTGACAAAATTGTGACAAAAGAGAGTGATAAAAATTGCAAAGTAGTATTTTGAAACCTGCAACTAGATATTGTTATTAATATAGAATTAGGAGAGCTGAATATGAACTAGAAACCTAAATAACTACGGTTTACAATAAGGGCATTGATAGTCCCTAAACTGCTTATGATAGAAATTCAGATAATTTTGGAGTTCAGACATAAGCAAAGACAGCTGAAACAAAGCTAACACTCACAGGTGATCTTACAGGAAAAAAAAACAATTATATGCTGTGAAATGTATTTGCAGTAAAGACGTGATGTTTCACAAGTGATTGTTTTTCACTGTTAGAAGTACTTGTGCCAATATTCAGGTTTTTTAAATTCTCGATCAATACGATATTTTATAAAAAAAAAAAAAAAATATGTATAAGAAATGGCCATTTTCTTTTGATACACACAAACAATATCTGGTGCATCAATGAAAGCTTTTAGGTAAATCTCAGTGGCAGGATTAGTATGTGTAGTAGCCTCTAAAAAAGATTTTCTGAAATTTCCATGGCAACTCTTTTTCACTGTTGGGCTTGACAAGCACTACACAATCTGTGTGCAGAATCAAAATGACAAATCAGTAGGAACCGGAGCCCTCCCATTTTTAAGGGCTAGTACACCCCTTTATAAAAGTTTATATTTATCTTCCCACCCATGAAATCCCCAAGACCGCAATTTATATACATATAAAGTCCAGCTACCCACTTCATCCAAGGTTGCTGCCTACTCTTAAACCTGTGTGAGCTTGCACATATGCAGAGAAGGCGGCTCAGTCAGTGGCAGTCTCATATTTAGGTTGCGTTCCCTATAACTGCTTTTGGGACGCACCTATAAAATTGCCATATCCCGTCATCACCTTTAGCCTATGAGTAAGAGCCATAGGCGTTCGTGCTTGTTGTATTGCATATGTGTTGAAAAAAGGAATTTTGGTTTTACCAAACATCCTGTGGAACTCTTTGAAGTTGGTGTGCTCCCTATTACACTGGATTGACTGAATATTTTCAGTTAGTCAGCTTTTATTTTGTTTATTTTTTTTCTGGGGTGGAGGAGGAAAGTATAGAATTTTTATAGGAAACATGCCCTTTAAACTATTATTTTATTCAGATAAGTCATTATGGTAAGGGTTGAAACCTTTGCATGAGGTAGGCTGCATTGATTTCAGTGTAGCCATATAGCATGTATATATTGCAATGGCATTATACACAGAATATAGGTTTCATACGTGTGCAGGTCTTAAAGTCAAAGGTGGCAACCCTACATATGATACTTCATATGAAGACAGGAATAGTAAATAAGTGCAGTGAAGGTCAAAGTAGAAACAACAACAAAAAAAAACAACGAGTCTAAAGACTGTACTCCAAAGGGTAGAAAGATGTTGTGCCAGTTAATAAAGGAGAGCTAATCATAAATGTTTTTATTCGAAACATCTCCCCACACAGACATAACACCAATAAAATATAAAATACCACTCCAATAAATGTAATTAAACTAAATGTAACGTGTGACTATAACATGAGTGGCTAGAGATTATTAATTCTATACATTTGGATAAAAAGTTCTTGCATTATCATTAGATTAGGCATATGCAAAAAATAATAAATAAATAACAGACAGTGACCAATGTGAGTTATACTTGAATGTTAAGGCATGTTACTCAATTTCAAAGCAGCCACAACAATATATAAGGTAAGACATGGACATGTCAACATGTCCTGTCTTATAATTTCCGGCACAGAAACTACTAAAAATGATGGATCACTTGCCTTAAAACTAATCCATAACCAGAGATCCACCCGTTTGAAGCCTAATCCTAATCCTAATCAGAGAAACCATTAAGAAAGCCAAGTGATATATTACAGTTTATAACACCTATGAAAAAAATGTACCCAATTCTCCTCGGGCCTTTTATAAAAAACTTGTATAGTTTTAAGGAGGTTAGATTCTATATGAAAGTGATGATTTCACAAGTTATACTGTACTCAAGCATGCCAACATTTAGATTAGGGCAGATTTACGGGAAGGGGGGGGGGGGGTAAAGATATAACCATTCACACTAAAGATATTGTGCAATATCTCTTTATTTATTCATTTATAAATATTTAAACATCTGATATTCAAATGACATAGAAAAAACACTCAGGGCTTTACTTTTTAACCCATTCCAAAGTAAATGTAAATTTTAATTGGCATGGTTCCTTTAATCTATTTTAAAGGGGAACTGTGGTCTCCAAACAGTTTAATTTCATTTTCTGGACACTACAATCTGAAAAAAAGATGGTAAACTGCACACCTCCATCTTTTGAAAACCTACAGACAAGTGCAGCTACCTCTATTTCTCCAGTTTCCATCCTGAACACAGCAAAAAGGCCATAATACACAGCCAGTCAATCAAGTACAACAGAATATGCTCAGACCCAGAGGATCGGTTTTGATAAGCTAGCACTGTCACTAACACAGAAAGGGTATAAGCCTAACATCATCCCCAAAAACATCAATAAGTCTCTGAAAACACCAAGAGAAAACCTACTACAATACAAAAGGAAAAAAAACCAAACACACGCATTCCACTAGTGACTACATACAACCCTACACTAGAGGGAATACGCAAAATATTTAAAGAATTGCAGCCAATTATCTCGAAGGATGACACCCTTAAACACATCTTTCCAGACTAAACACATCTTTCCAGACCCTCCAATCTTAGCATTCCGCCAACCACCCAACCTCAGACAGACACTGGTAAACAGAAAATTGCCTTCGGATCACTTGTTTGGGAACTGTGGTCACCAAACAAGTGAAGTTTAAATGAAAGGCCAGTTTCCTACCTTTAAAACGAGCCATCAACCACCTGTCTACGTGCTCCACAGCCCAAGATACACAGAAATGACTGACCAGAAAGTTAATGGGTGGGAGGCTGACATGTGACATTCCTGAGACTTCTCCTGCACAGTGCCGCCTGCGAGCACAGCCTCAGACTCCCTCAGTGTGTGAGGGAGACAGGAAGTCCCTCCTCCTCTCTGCTGTGTGAAGTCCTGACAGAGAAGGTAAGGGAATCTACAGCCCTTCTCTCCCACTATGTGAAAACAGCCTTTTCAGGCAGAGTTCTCACTCACAGGCACCCATGAGTGGGTGGGACTTAGGCACCCACGAGTGGACGGGGCTTAGGCACCCGTGAGTGGGTGGGGCTTAGGCACCTGTGAGTGGGCGGGGCCACATGGGGCTGTAAGGGAATGGGCCAAGGAGGGCCTGCAACTGGAGGGACCATGGGGTCCATGAGTGGGAGGGACATGGGGGACTGCAAAAGGGACGAGACACAGGGCAGATTGACTGAGCAGAGCAGGAAGCAGGAAGTGCAGGGAACCTGGTGATGCTGCTGCCATATCATACACAAAAATGTAAATATCTTCAAAATTATGTAAAATAAACAATGGAAATAAATTGCAAAAACTCTCAGGAGAGCAATTCCTATCAATTTACCTAAAGTTATTTTTGGACCACAGTTCCTCTTTAAATTTAGCATAAAACAAAGAATAAATAAGCAACACTTATTTTAAAAAAAAGGTGTATTTAGTCAACTAATATAGTAGATAATGAAATACATTGGTATTAAGGAGTGACTAACTTTTAAAAAATATTTTTGGCAGAGCTGCATCTCCTTATCAGGTCTAATTCATCAGTCCCTAGGGAATGGTTTAATTCATGTAAGGAATCTAAGCAGCCTCAATTCAGGTATAAATTTTTTTCTTCCAAGCTTGCTTTAATTAATGTTTTTCTTCTCAGAGAGAAAAAGTATTCGAAAGGCAAGTTCATTTTTGGAAACAGCTTTTCTAAGTCTCAACAATACCAAATTTTGGAATATACTGCTACTTTAAGAATATTCAGAATGGACATATTTTCAGCCAAATTTTGTAATATTTTTAATCTGCATATTTTAAGGAAAATGAGAAGATGCACTTCTCTAACTAAAAAGGATTATGATAAAAAAAAACTTTGAAAATCAACTAATAAAGCTAGTAGATTTATTTTACAGTTACACAAAAAGAATGACAATAAAGGGTCCTAATAAATGAGACATGTTTTATCTTTTGTGGCTTCTACTTCTGTTAGGCTAGAATTTTACCTCATTACATTCTTGGTTAATTCAGCTAATCAAAAAAACCAGATCTCTCAGATCACCTCAGATCTCTGTAGATTTCAGCATTAAAGCTTGGGACCGAAAGATGGGTCATGGAATTTTTTTGCCTGGTCAGATTTTTGTTTTTTTAGATAAACAGATCGATATTTAATCAATTCATACCGAAACCGAAGTCTTTTTGCATAGAATAAGTTTTGCACATCTGGGATTTGTCAATTTTTGTCTACTACTCCAAGATCTGTCAAACTGCAAGGACATCCCATGTGCACAGGGTGTCCCAAGTACTTTCCTTTTGTATCTTTTAATAAAACTTTTTAAGATCCCTTTCATTTTAAAAATATTTTGAACCTCTTTTTTAAAATTAATCCTATGGAGAGTCTTATAGAAAGGTCAAACTTTATCTGGGATCATTAAAACCAATTTAATTGTATCTGTATGTTGTCCCTTGCAATCCTTATGTGTCGATGCACAACACACATACATCTAACCATCCATATGTAGTCTTAACCTATGTATGAAACTTGATTTATTTAATTCATTTCTCTGTTTAATTTCTTGCTCTTATCCTCTCGTTTGTATACTCTGTATTTCATAATGTACAACGCTGTGTACCCTAGTAGTGATTTATAAATAAAATTAAACAAACATACAAGTCAGGTGTACTCTACTAATTAAAATGTAGCACACATTTGATTTTGGTATAAAACTTTTCTTATTGATTAGATTAGTTTATGTTTTATTTGTGTAGTTTGACAAGTTTAAAGGACCTGTAAACCCCCCTTAGCCCCCAAAATAACTATGTCCCGTTCGTTTCTATTATTCACAGGGAGGTGAGAACGCTTATTCTCACTCCGTGAATAATAGGACGATCGGGGGACCTGGAACTTACCTTACACGCGCTCCACTCGCAGCCGCTCCGCACGGAAAGCCGCTCTGTCCGACCACGCGCCTATCTTATGCGCATGCGCGCCAATTCAAAAGATAGGGCGCGCGATCGGGACAGAACAGCTGTTCTGTGCAGGAGCGGCTGCGAGTGGAGCGGCAGGTAAGGTAAGTTCCAGGTCCCCCGATCGTCCTATTATTCAAAGGGAGGTGAGAATAAGCGTTCTCACCTCCCTGTGAATAATAGAAACGAATGGGACATAGTTAATTTTGGGGTTTAGTGTTCCTTTAAAATAAGTTTAGAATAAGTTCGGACAGGATTTATCTTGGTTTCTTGACATTTTGTACGGGTGAGAAGACATTTTATAAATACTGTTACAGGAAAATATTTTGCTTTAAAAAATGTATATATATTGTTTAACATGTAGAGGATGTAACAGATCTAAAATGCAAGCAATAAGGATAGGTGCATACAGCTGCACAAAGTGGGCCAAATCTCGAATCTGACCCAGGTCGGATTTTTAAAAAGCAGTACAAACAAGCAAAATTGGATCTAAATCCAATGTTTTTTAATCTAATATGTATGTAGTCAAAATCCAATTCAGGCCTGATGTTTGGACAGTCTGAAGCATAAATAGGAACAGAGATAACTTTAAGCACTTTTATTACTACATCTGCCACTGGCAGATGTAGTTGAAAAGTCTTGACATTCTGACATTTCTCAAAAGTCATCACTGTAGCCTCTCACATCACATTCCCACCACTCCTGGCTTTGTTTATATATCCAAATAGTTCTATGGCCTCAACCAAGAGTAATACAAATAAACCAATTATTAAATATTTTTATTCCTTTCTTCTCTTTATCCTGATCCTGTGGGCTTCTAGTGCAAAGCAGCCTAAATCATAAATTATGAAAGGTGGGTGACTGTACAGGGGGGGAGAGGGGAACACATATCATAATATACAATATTACTATTGACTATACCCATATCCCCATGCACATTAAATCAAAGTTCACTACTTATATAATCATCTCTGATAATTGTGTCATATGCATTAAATAGAGCATACAAGTAGAATAAAAACATTTGCTGTTCTGCAACACACAAACCCATATAATAATCTCCAGGAATAATATCTATAAAGACTATATATGTGGATCCTGTTATCAGGATCATATATATTATCCACCTTTTGTTTTTAGCTTGAAGTGTTGTTTTTTTCTTTTTTCCCAATAAGTCTTAATGTATACTGTATAAAAAAAATATTATATACAGAATATACTGTAATGATCACTGTGCAAAGGTATTTTTCCTTTAAATCATGTGAAAGGTAATTACTCTCAACTGTAGTGAGGAAACATTTATAATAAAAAAAAAACTGCCATGGGCTATTTTCATGGAATTATAATTGTATGTCACACAAAGAACTATTATTTCCTACATCAACATATGTCAAAGCAAAATTTCGTCAGTCTGCACTCTGTGCATTTTGGTTTACAAATTCCTTTGTGTTACTAAAATGATCTTTAATTTAGGAAATAACTGCTGTATATCAGTGAATATCCATATACTTTTAGAGAACATAAATTTTATTAAGTGGATAAATTAATAACATAAAAATTAGCAACCCCTGATACTGTTTAATATCAACCGCAAAGGAGCATAATGTACAGTAAACATCAAAATACAGATAATTATGCAACTCTTCTAGTCAAGAGATATTAATAAAAAAAAATACAGCATAAGTAAAAGAAATAGTTTTAAATGGCATGTCCACCCTCAAAACTAAAATTTGCTGGCCCCACTGTGAAGTGTAAAAAAATTTTAATGTCCCAGTGTGGCCTAGCCCTTATGGTGGCCATAGACTCTACAATCGTGGTCATAGGATCCACAGGTGTAGGATTGGCGGCCGACAATCGTAGTATTTTTTTTCCTATCAGGCCAGTCAGAATTTTTTATTATAGCCCAATGCGATTGTAAGATTTTCATCTAAGGCCACCATTAGACAGTGGGACAGAACACAGTTTCTATGTCGATTTTGAGAAATACAATATATACCATTACTGTCAATTTGTGCTGTAATCCTCACAATTTTGTGTAATTGGAGCGCATGCGATTCACAAAAAAAAAATGTGAATGTCCCTTAAGACTGGAAGAAAAGGAGTTTAGTCTTCAAGTTCATTAGAGGTTTTTCACTGTGAGAATGGTAAAACTATGGATCGGTCTTTCATTGGACATGGAGATGGCAGGTTCATTGGATAGTTTAAAAAAAAGCTAAAAACAAAGAATGTTCCATGTTACAGTGATATTTCCGATTGCCACTAGGAGTCGGGAAGGATTTTTTTTTCCTTCATATTTCTGGTGTGGATTTTTTCCTTTCTTTGGATCAACAGTAAGTCAGGATATGTGGGTATAACAGAGTAGGCTGGACAAGATGGACGTATGTCATTATTCAACCTCAAATACTATACTTTACTTCATGGGATATCCAAATCAAAAATGGCACCAGACAGGGCTACCCACCATCACCTCTTTTGTTTACACTATCAATTGAACCACTAGCCTGCCAAAATAAGATCATCCCCCAATTTTACTAGAATAATCACAGTCCACATACACTCCAAATTATCACTCTTTGCCACCGTTGTACAGTACCTAAAAAACACCCTCATTTCCCTCCCAACAATTTTTAAATCACAATTTGGAGTACTGTCTGGCTTTAAAGTAAATCATTCTAAATCAGTAGCTTACCACCATACATACCTAATAATCTCCGAGAAGCCCGTCACAAGTTTGTTTGGTGTTTAAATAGACTACAGATTCATTTGAATGCTCAGGTGAACAATTTAGCCCCCTTCAGACCATACTTTGCAAAAATAATTATAGCATCAATCTAACCCCCCCCCCCCCAAAAAAAGTGGGTGAAATGCACACCGAATGAACTGCACACATCACTTGTCAATAAGGTGAACATACTTTATTTCATCACTGCAATATATCAAGACCATAGTCCCTGACACATTTCAGGCTAACCTCCATTGTCAAACACACATGCTTTTAAACAATTACCATTTCCCATAATTCTGTGCATAATCATACACATATACATAGTGTTACACAATTGATAAAATAGTGCCAACTGTACAGGTTACCTTCTTATATGAGCCTAATCTATTAAAAATCTTGTCATCTAGACTTTTCCATGCATGAATAAATGCAGAGTGATCAGCATTTAATGCGTCCCATCAAGTGTTCGTGAGTGAAAGGAATAGATGTAGTGGGTACATGGCCAACAGCATTGTACCCACCCATTGATTGAGATAGCAACAATCTTGCCGATGGACAGGGTCACTACACGAGCGAACCACATAATTATATCCGATACATAAGAATCAGATCTAAAAATGTCCAGTTATATCCACCTACTTCCGTACCTCTATGAATTCTTGGGTGTCACATGGGTTCTAAATAGTATGATGTGTTTGACCACTGCCTTTCTGAAATCCCACATATCCCTAGTATCAAAGGTGTGGAACAACAATGTATGAGGTTTCCATGTTACTTTTAATCTTAATACTATATATCTTCCGATAGTTAAATTAAATATCCTCCATTATATTACATGGAGTTAATGTAACTAGATACATATCAATGACATAATTGTAATTATCTATATTTAGTTTGAAAGAGCTGTATTTGATACAATGTAGTAATTAACTATCCATCATAGTTCTACAAAGTATTGATGTCTCAAACAGGATCTATTGTATACAGTATAATTTATAGCAATTTATATCTGAATATATAGAAAGTTACATCAAATATCTCTTTCTATCGATATATAGTAAGCTGGGTATTAAATTTTACTTCTATTTGATGTAACTGAGGACAACTTAGCTATTTGGAAGCCCCTTGGTATGCATACCCTTCAAGATATCCCAGTTGGCCACATTGCTGGTGGTTTTGCCCTTGACTACAGACCCTTTGGGGGTGCCTAAACCCCACCCACTCACGGGTGCCCTGGGCCACTTAGACACCCCCACACAAAAAACTCTGTGTGTGTGTCTCTTTTCAGGCAGAGTGAGAACTGCCTAAAAAGGCTGTTTTCACACAGTGAAAGAGAAGGGCTGTAGATTCCCTTACCTTCTCTGTCAGGACTCAGCAGAGAGGAGGAGGGACTTCCTGTCTCCCTCACACACCGAGGGAGTCTGAGGTTGTGCTCGCCAGCGGCACTGTGCAGGAGAAGCCTCAGGAATGTCACAAATCAGCCTCCCACCCATTAACTTTCTGGTCACTCATTTCTGTATATCTTGGGGTGTGGAGCACGTAGAGAGGTGGTTGATGGCTCGTTTTAAAGTTGAGAAACTGACCCTTCAAATAAACTTCACTTGTTTGGAGACCACAGTTCCCCTTTAAGAATCTTCCACCTGGTACACTATGGATGTAGAATCCCTTTATTGCAATATCCCCTACAAAGACGGCATTAACGCTTGCCGTAAATTTATTTTAGCCTTCAATAATACTAAATATAGTACTGCTGTAGTCACCAAACTAATCAAATTTATTCTTACTCACAATTACTTTACTTTCAACAAAGAAACCTACCTCCAAGTCATGGGGACTGCTATGGGAAGTAAAATGGCGCCACAATACACAAACCTTTTTATGGCGGACTTGGAGGAGAGATTTCAAACATCCTCACATCATAAACCATACAGATATTATCGTTACATTGATGATATTTTTATAATATGGACAGAAGGGGAGGAAAACCTCACTAAAATTCACAGCTCATTTACGAACTTCCATCCATCCATTGCACTAAAAATGGACTACTCAGCAGATTCCATTCATTTTCTGGACACTACAATCTGAATAAAAGATGGTAAACTGCACACCTCCATCTTTTGAAAACCCACAGACAAGTGCAGCTACCTCTATTTCTCCAGTTTCCATCCTGTACACAGCAAAAAGGCCATAATACACAGCCAGTCAATTAGGTACAACAGACCCAGAGGATCGGTTTTGATAAGCTAGCACTGTCACTAACACAGAAAGGGTATAAGCCTAACATCATCCCCAAAAACATCAATAAGTCTCTGTCTCAGAGTGGCCCACAGCACCTGTGAGGGGGGGGCGTAAGCCCCCGTGGGGGGGGGGGGTGTGCACAACCCTGTGGGTGGGTAGGGCTTGGGCACAACCCTGTGGGTGGGAAGGGATTAGGCACCCTGCAGGTGGGTGGGGCTTAGGCACCCACCAGTGGGCGGGGCCACATGGGGCTGTAAGGGAATGGGCCAAGGGGGGCCTGCAACTGAAGGGACCATGGGGTCCATGAGTGGGAGGGACCAGGGGGGCTGCAAAGGGGAGGAGACACAGGGCAGATTGACTGACATGGTTTCAGAGCAGGAAGCAGACGTGCAGGGGACCTGGTGATGCTGCTGCCATATCACACACAAAAATGTAAATATCTTCAAAACTAAAAAAAAAATAAACAATGAAAATAAATTGCAAAAACTCTCAGGAGAGCAATTCCTATCAATTTAACTAAAGTCATTTTTGGACCACAGTTCCCCTTTAATGGTCTCACTGTAGGAACCCAACCATGCAATAAAAAGAACTGTAAACTATGTCATCATATCAATGAATCAACCAATATAGCACATGATAAAGGCACCTTCACCATTAAAGGATTATACTACTGCGCATCCAGGAATGTAGTTCACATGATCCAATGTAACAAGTGTCCCAATGCACGTTATATTGGGGAAACAGGACAAGAATTACGCCAGAGAATGAATAACCAGACACACTATAAAAATTCATGAAAATAAACCCAATTGCCAGGATAGCAACACAACCTGCACACCAGTCGTACACCATTTCACACTTCCTAATTATTCTGACATGGACCTCTCAATATTGCTACTTAAAGGGCATGTCCACCCCCAAAACTATAATTCCCCCACTACTGGCCCCATTGTGTAGTGTAGTTTAATCCTTACCTCACATCCCAGCTCCATATGGTTCTCCTGTAGTCCCCCCCCCCAAAGTCCCAAAAACTGCCCACCAGGAGGATAGCAGAGTCGATATAGGACTCTGCCTCCTATCTGGCCTCCGGGAGAAGTTTGGCATGCGTACTGCAGCCCTTCTCCCCCTCCGTCTCGATTAGGATTCCCTCCCCCTAGTGTAAAAATCTTTTTACCTAACATTCCCCCTGTCCCCTCAGCCCCAACCGCTCTATTAGTATCATCAGAAAATGCCCAAAACATTACTTACCTTCCCTCTCTCCTGTTTGATCCATTCCCACTCTTCCCCCCCCATCTGCTTGTTTGTTGTTGTTTTTATTGCTTTACTGCTTATAATTCACCCTATATGCTTATCCTTGTTTTACATTCCTAACATAATAGGATTTCCAAAAAAAAAGGTTGTAACTTTATCAACTTGTAAAGATGTGATGTACCCTGTGTTTCTTAGTACTGCTTGACCCGAGGAAGAGAGAAGTGTATCTCTCGAAAACTTGTCTGTAAAAATGAATGGTTAGTAAGTATCCTACAGTACTTATCTCTTAGTATATGCTACTGGACTAATATGGCTACAACCATTTTATCTGCATTTAAATGGGACAGAAGTAAATCAGTGACATAAATATGATGCCAGGAGTATAAATACACACCTAAGAACATTTTGTAACATTTTTTATTTTACCACAGTTCTACTTCAAATGCAGAAAATAAGGTCAGAACAGAAAATATGTTTGCCACTGTTTTATGATATAGCTATTTTACCATTAAGTGCAAATGATCTGGCAACTCAGATACCACCTGTCCCTTTAAGACATAAAAAATCTACAGGGGTGGTTGGTATTTACATAAGAAACATGAAACAGACTGTTTTGGTTTCAATGCAGCCAAACATTGTATATTTTATTAACAGATTCATAGCCTGGTAATATGTATGTATGTATTTATATTTTATTTATAAAGCGCCACTTGGGGACACAGCTCTGTACAATAACAAAATTTAAAAAAGTCATACAAAGGGAACAAATAGATAGTTCAGTTCATAAATCTACAAAATTATAAAATTATTTAATATAAGGACTAGAGCCGTGCCACAAGAGAAAAGGAGGTCCCTGTCCCATAGAGCTTACAATCTAATTAGCAGGTTACCAGATAGGTAGGATATAATATTAAGTTTAAACCTGCCAATTAAGGTTTCTTGATGTAGAGAGAGGGGAATAGAATTTCAGAGGATGGAAAGAGAGAAATGTTTAAGGTGAGACAAAAAAGTACGAATGGGGGGGGGGGTCTGTACAGGAGCTGGTTCTGTGCGGGCGGGAACATATAGACTAGGAAATATAAGGAGGTGCAACAGAGAGAAGGGATTTAAAGGTTAGGAGAAAGATTTTGTATACAATGCGCTGTTTAATGGGGAGCCAGGTTGTTGTCTGGTACAGAGAAGATTTGGGATCCAGTTTATTAAAGAGCAAAACAATACGTGTAGCAGAGTTTAGTAAGGACTGAAGGGGAGAGAGGTGGGAAGCAGGAAGACCAGTAAGTAGTAGGTTACAATAGTGATGGCAAGATAGAATGAGAGCATGCATCAGCTTAGCGGTAGTCGGGAGAGAAAGGAACCTGCGGATTTTCACTATATTGTGAAGGAAAAAATTGGCAGGTTGTAGCAACATAGTTAATGTGGTTAGAAAAGGGGAGGGAGGAGTCAATAAATGCCCTTAAGCAGCGTGATGATTGGACAGGGAAAATGGGGGTATTATCAACAGAAATAAAGAAAGGTGGGAGAGGACCAGGTTAAGGTGGGAAAATGATTACTTCAGTTTTAGAGTCAATGTAGCTATATCCAGGAGGAGATGGTAAGGAGACAGTTGGAGAAACACATGATTGGATGTCAGGAGTTAGCACAGGGGTGGACAAGTAGATTTGTGTATCATCTGCATACAAATTATACTTAAAGCCAAAAGATTCAATTACATTTCAAAAAGAAATAATGAGAACAATAAGGGTCCAAGAACCGACCTCCACATTAAGAGAAACCAGAGAAGAGGTGTTATCCGCAAAAGATACAGAGTAAGTTTAGTTAGAAAGATAGGATAGAAACCAGGATGCCACTTTATTCTGAATGCCCAAGGAATGAATTATCCGCATTAGGAGAGAATGACAGACTGTGACGAAAGCTGAGGAAAGGTCAAGAAGGATAAGAATAGAAAAGTTACTATTGGCCTTTGCAACCTCAAGATTAGTCACAAACTTACAAGGAGCAATCTCAGTGGAATGCACAGGACAGTTAGCAAGCGTGAGAGACTAGAGGACAGGGATGAGGTGAGGGCCAATAGAAACACAAGAGGAAGGGACAGGAGGAAGAGGTTAGATTAAAAAGATGAGACAGAGAGGTTTTAAGGATACACAGAGATGAAAGGGCACAGGACAAATAGAGCAATGAACCTAAATAAGCGATGGTCCATGTACACTGTAAAAACTCACACAGAAGAAAAGAGAGTGCAAAGGTACAAGTTAGGGATGATAAAGTGAACCTGATTTTAGCACAGCTCTGTGCAATGCATTTCTCAAAAGTGTACCTATTGTAAGATAAATAAAACCTTTAACTGAAGGTGATTAAATCTTTTAGAGTAGATCAATCTGGCTTCATAGTTTTGTAAAATCTAAATCAAAGAACCTCAGACAACGACATGCTGACTGAAATGTAGTGGGTGTGATACACCTTACTATATAAGGAGGTTAGACTGGGAAAAGTGTTTAAAGGGCATGTCCACTACCCCCCCCACTAACATTTTCCCCACTGTGTAGTTTTAAAAAATCCTTACCTTCCTCCTCTGCTCCTTATGGTTATCCTGCAGTCCCTGCTGAAAGTCCAGCAAACTGAAGAGTAGGAGCCTCTTCTACTCTTCAGTGTAATCCCTGAGGACTCTGGCATGCGCTGTGGAGCTCTCTCCCCTCCCTCTGGATCCCTCAGCACTGCCATCATGCTTTTAAAAAAACACACACTGTAGGGGACCCCCCAACCCTAAACGCTATATTGAAATCTTTAAAAATTGGGCCAGAAATTTTCTTAAAAACCTTTGTTCCCCCGGCTCCTTCTGAAAACCGGCAGCCTCATCCTTGATTGACTGACTTTAAGCAGTTCAAGATACAAAATAATAGCTCCTTTACTAGAAGTTGGATCTGACAAATTATTTTGCCACACATCATGCTATAAGTTGTATAATTGAATACAGTATTTGCCAAGATATAACAGAAAGTAATGTTTAAAAGAAAGTTGTGAATTTCTCCTTTATTCTCCCTTCAGACATAAGGTAAACATCTAAAACATTTGCAACCAATGATATTATATAAATATATATTTTTTAAATAGGAGAAATCAATGCTAATTCTAACTAAATCTTTGCTGCCCTCAAGGGGTCAAAACTGGTATTTTACTGAAACAAAATGTAAAAATGTTTAAATTTGTACATTAATAACTGAATCAACAAGTACAAGATAATACATTTTTGTGTCATATATAGTAACTAGACAACTTTTATCTTTTGCAGAGAATTTCTTTTCCCTCTGATGAAGTGACAGTGTGTTCGTCACGAAACGCGTCAGGGCACTGTGTTTGTCTCCCTTTGTGAAGTATGCTCAGTTCGGCAATAAAAGCTTTTATCTGTAAAAGTTTTATCTGTAGCTGTTGGCAGTCCGTCCTTCTTTTTTGCTAGAGAATTTCTTTTACCTCAGCTTACACCCTTTAGTCATGTGTCATCTACATTTAAGTTTGGTTTTGTGGCAATAATCAATATACTGGCCCAAGAGAACAAAGAGATATTAAAAGGAATGTCCAGTCAAAAATTAAATTTAGAAATTTAGCTAGAAATGTAGAAGACCCCCCCAAAAAAACCCACTTTCACTTTATTAATATTGCCAAACATTTCCCTGAAGACACTTACTTGACCCGGTTCACTAACAACCGCTGCCTACTCTTGTTTCAAGAAAAAACAGGAGCAGAGGGTTCACATCTCCTGACCTAAACCAATGCAATTAAAATGCCCCTTTAAGTTACATATTTAGGTAAAGCTATACATATGTGGTATCAAACTACTCAGATAGTTGCCAATTATTTTTTGTAGAGATGGGGATATCGTTGATAAAATATGGGGTAATATGATAATGAAATCTGGGTCCATCTTTTTATAAAATCTTAATACTTGGGAAGAAGTTGTTGTAAATGACCACAGCGTTGCTCTGCATAGGGAGTTTAGTTATGTTAGTGTAGGGGTGTACAGCCCAACCCCCTTCAGAGAATTGCAACCTGGGACACAGAACGCTCCTCTCTGCTCTGTGTGTGTGTGATTCCAGGAAACTGTGAACTAGCTGTAGGAAACAGCCTAAATACCCCCTTTGAATTTAATATCCCTTGGTTAAGTGGAGCAAGGTATATTGTTGTTAATACCTGTACCCATGCTTATTGTATCTTGTTTAATAGTTAATTCTATATTGACTGTTCCAACTTCCATGTATGTTTTTTGTTTGTAGTTTTCACGGTGCACAACAACTATTAAAGAGGATTAAAATGTAAAACTAAAGCACCTGTTTAGAGACACTCTGCATAATAACAGAAACCAAGGGATGTTACAGTGAAAAATTGTCGCTACATCTGAGTCTGCATATAAAGAGCCCCTAAAGTTAATCACTTGATTTGTATCCAGCTGCATGAAATGTGGCCAGCTGCAAGAGAACCAGAGAAGATTACACAGTTCAGATGCAGCTCTAGAGAAAGAATTCTCACAGAGAAGGGACAGGAATTACATGATCAGGAAGTTGTGAAACATGAAGCGCATTTAACAAAGCTTATGACTCCTGGAAGCAGATAACAAAAGAGACAAGGACTAAACTAAAGGCATTCTGTGTACTAGAGGATCTCCATACAATACAGCATGAAATTGAAAGCAGACACAACAAGATTTGCCAACATTACGAATTCCTTATACGCAGCTGCACTACTACCCCAGATATTGTAAAGAAAATGGAAGCCTGTGTGGTTTTGACCACAGAAATGTGCAAGCTAGTAGGAAAACGACTAGAGACTAATAATGCAACTTTTAATGATTGATTAGAAAAAGAAAGTAAGGATGACATTAAACAAAGATGAATACGGATCTGTGTTTAGGCACACAAACACAGAAACAGTATGCTCAGAACCATCACAAACATCAGATGTCCAATCTAAAGTCAGCTCCAAGGTCTTTAGCAAACAAATAGATGCAGAAGCAGATATTGCGGCTAAATTAGAACAAGCCAAAGCTATGTAAGAAATTCAGAATCAGGAAGCAAGACTTCACAAACTGGAGAGCGAATGGAAACTAAAGGAGGCAAAATCGCTTGCTGAGTTTCAGTTAAAATTGTAGGAAGAGAAAACAAAGCTTCAGCAGCTATATACCAACAAAGAAGTCAAAATAGCAGCAGCCAGAGTTAAAACCTACAGCAGTTTTCAAGTCGACCCTGATTGTTATAAGGAAGAGGATGACTTTTCCTGCCAGGGCACTGAATTCAAACCCCTCCTGAATCCAGAAGCTGTTTCTTTCCAACCTCAGCAAACCCATCCCAACCATTTATCATCTGCAGAATCGCCTAGTCTTGGTCATATACGTGCAAGCACATCGACTATCTCCTCCGGAATTAACTACATTTACAGGTGATTCTTTAAAGTCATAAATTGAAAACTATCATTCATGGCTCTCATTGATCAAAGACCCATCCCTGCTTGTGAAAAGATGCTTTATCTAAAATGATACCTTGCTGGAGAAGCACGTAAAGCTGTAGAAGGACATTTCTATAGAAACTCAGAGGATGTATACCAGAGCACACTGACAGTTTTGCAAGAAAGGTATGGGAATGCATTCATTGTACAAAGGGCATTTCGAGAACAGCTAATGAAATGGCCCAAGCTTAGTGCCCATGATCCCCTGGAAATTAGAGTTTGCAGACTTCCTGCATAGCTGTCTTGAAGCCATTCCCCATGTCAAGGGTCTAGCTATTTTGAATGATTGTGTGGAAAACCACAAACTGCTTAAGAAATTACCTGAGTGGATTTTACGTAAGTGGAGCAGAGTTGTCACAAAGAAAATGGATGCCTCAGGAGATTATCCTAGCTTTGCATATTTCACAGAGTTCATGCAAATGGAAGCATGGGTAGCCTGCAATCCTATAGCCTCCCATCTTATGATGAACTTTAAGACCACAGAGGAAAGATCATCTAAGAAAGCCAGTGTTGAAGTGTTGAAATTAAAAAAGACAACTTCAAAGCACAAGATAAGTTTGACTTAAATTTAAAACTACATTGTCTTATTTGTGTAAATGAAGAACACGGTCTTGCTGTATGCCCAATTTTTACAGCAAAAACCATTGAATACAAGAAAACTTTCATTTTTGAAAAACAAGTATGTTTTCGGTGTCTAAGAAAGGGACATATCAGCAAAAACTGCAAAGGGCAACACACTTGCAACACATGTGGTCGACGTCATTCCACCTACCGGCATGAAGAAAAATTTTAAGCATCTAAAGAGGATTCCCCTCCTTTAAAGGAACCTGCAAGCCATATGTTCCACAAGGCAATATCTCATGTACTAATGCAGTGCACTACTGACACATCTAGTATTGTTCCTGTTATTCTAGCATCAGTAGAAATGCCCCACAAAGAAATTCTGACATATGCATTGTTAGACACGCAAAGTGACTCCACATTTATTTTACAAGATCTCGCTACAGAGTTAAATGTGAATGCTCAACCAGTTCAACTAAAATGAAGTACAATGACCACTATCGATACAGTTATACCTAGTAAATGCGTTCATAGCTTACAAATTCGAGGAATCTATTCTGAAAACTACATCTGGTTACAGCAATCTTACACTCGTGATTTTATTCCTGTTGACAAGTCTTATATCCCAACTGACAAGACAGCACTGCAGTGGCCTCACCTTAGACACTTAGCAGACAAGTAACCACCACTCCAAAGCTGCAAAGTTGGAATGTTAATTGGGTGCAACTGTCCAACAGTTTTAGCCCCATTAGAAGTCATCGCAGGCCGTGAAAATGAACCATTAGCACAAAGAACTGAGCTCAGCTGGAGTATAATAGGCTCATCTAACCCTCACTTGGATTGTTAGGGAAGCCAAAGCATTGTACATCGAGTAGTAACAAAGAAAGAACCTGCACCGTCTACATCTGACATCCTAAAGACCCTTGAAGCAGACTTCAATAAAAGAAGTACTGAAACCAAATATGTAACCCAAGAAGATATACTTTTTCTACGTCTACTTCGTGAAAACATAAAGCAGAAGGAAAATGGACATTTTGAAATGCCCCTTCCTTTTAAGGGCAATAGTTTATCAGTATTGCCTAACAACAAGAAACTGGCCACTGTTTGATTACAGTATTTACAAAAAAGGCTAAGGGCTAACAAAGAGTATTTTGATCACTACAAAAATTTAATGGAAGAGATGATCAACAATGACACTTTATTGACTGGACCTGATCTCCTTAATCCACTCCTTGGGATACTTTGTCGCTTTAGAAAAGAATCCATAGCTGTGACCTGTGATATTGAAAAAAATGTTCCACCAGTTCTTTGTCACACCTGGAATGCGTAACTACTTGAAATTCGTATGGTGGGAAGATGGAGATCTGGAGAAAGAGCCTCATGAATATAGAGAGTATTGACAGTCCGTTGGTAAGTGTCTCCTCCTCTCCTGTAAGATTTACTGATGAACGGCAGGTAAGAGATGCATTTACCTCCTGTTCTTCAGTAAATCAGATAGAAACCAACTTACTTTTTGATGGACATACCCTTTAAGTATCTTGCACAGCAGTACAAGGCCAATTATCCTTTAGCATCATCCTTTATCAAAAGAAACTTCCGTATAGAAGATGGATTGACCAGCACCTCATCTGTTACAGTGAAAACTTGTCGCTACATCTGAGTCTGCATTTGCAGAGAACTTTTATTTTGAGAACTTTAGGATGTCTGCAGGCAAGATCTATGGAAAGCTGCAACAAATGCACATAAGAGATTAAATATTGTGTTTGCCTGGCATTTTAATTCTCAAACAAAAAAGAAAGACAAAATAAAATTTACTAAGATTACAATAAAAAAGGAGAACTATACCCTGCAACCCACCAGCTTTTAAAGTCCCATGGGTGAGAACATAGCAGGGTATAGATCTCTGGGGTTCCTTGTATTATATATTTTTTGTTCATTGGTCCCTCCCTACTGGTTTAGCATTTTTTATTTTTCCAACAATGAGATAAATGTGTAGAGAGGCTAGTTAGGATGAGGCCACACAACACGTGCAAGTGATTTGTGTGTTGATGTCCGCTTGCGCGCACCTAGTGTATTAAGACCAATTGGCCAACACTAGTGTGCGCTTTTTAACGTGCGATGGTGTTGCGCATTAAATTGGATTAGTGTGGCCTAGCCCTAACAGCATTACACTGAACATTAATTTCCAACTTGTTTTTCTTTAGGTGTGATGAGGTCAAAGTTCATGGAGTACTTTTGGTCTTTGTCTGCTTGACCCCAACTTGTTCTGCTATTTTTTCATCTCATACCACAAGCATGTTTTTTGACTGAGAACTGTCAGTTTAGAAAATCAGCAGATCTGGTGGAATTTTTCAAATTTGGAAAGGCGGTTGAAAATATAAAAATTGTAGTCTTAAAAGTCAGAAATCTCTGTTGAAAAATCTAATTTCAATTTGTTCAGGGTAATTGAAACTCAGCAGGTTTATCTCTAATTTTTACCTAACAAAACAAGGATGGCGCACCCCAATTTATAGAACATACAGTTACAAAAACAAAGCAGTTTGATCTCAGAAATCATAAAAAAATAAAAATCCAACACACTAGATCAGTGTTTTTCAACCAGGGTTCCCTTACAAAGAAACAACACTGAACACGGAACAACAGGGAACCCTGGTTGAAAAACACTGATCTAGTGTGTTGGATTTTTATTTTTTTATGATTTCTGAGATCAAACTGCTTTGTT
The DNA here is from genome assembly GCA_019447015.1 of Hymenochirus boettgeri. Classification (NCBI taxonomy): domain Eukaryota; kingdom Metazoa; phylum Chordata; class Amphibia; order Anura; family Pipidae; genus Hymenochirus; species Hymenochirus boettgeri. The sequence continues at coordinate 94,419,183 of CM033477.1, forward strand.
TTTGTAACTGTATGCTTGTTGTTCCTTAAAAGAAAATGACAGGAGATAGATACACCCCTGTGATGTATTTGAGTGTATGTTTTTTATTATATAGACATATTGATCTGTTGTATGTGTATGTATTTTGAAGATGACTGAGAAACAAAGAAATATATATAATAGTTTTTGCTTTACATAGGGGTTTCTTAAAGGAGAACTAAACCCAAAAAATAAAAGTTTAAGTTAGAAAGTACTTGCCTCAACATCCTCTCAGCATGGAAGATTCCACTCAGGGGCCTTTTCTTTACCTCTATGAGCTCATTTTAGGTTCTATTTGTTCCCCAACTCTGAAGCTGACATTTTCCCTTGCCTGCCAGTACTTTTACCTTGATTTCCTTTTGCAGCACCTGTGTGATTTCCACTCCCACCTTTTAACCCCTATGGTGTAGGAATATCTTAAATCAGCAATATTCAAATTGGTGGTGCAGCTGATTAACACTTTCCTAGTAGCAGTTTTGTAGTGTGATAGGTCTGGGTATCTAGCGTGTCCGGATCTGAAATAATGTATGTCTCACCTACAGCTTTCACTCCAGCAAATCCAATATATAAGCAATAAATTGCAGGTGAAACATACAAAGACACAGGTCTGTAGCTGTGAATATTGCACGTTTATTGCAAAACATGCGTGCTACATGTTTCAGACCCACTCAAGCACTTTAGGAAGGACAAGTGGGTCAGAAACATGTAACATGCATGTTTTGCAATAAACCTGCACTATTCACAGTTACAGACCTGTGTCTTTTTTCTGTTTTACCTGCAATGTTTTGTTTAAGTGTTGGAGGGCCATATTTAAAAACTTGCGATACTGCTGGTTTTTCGTTACTGTACGACTTTGGCAGTAGTATATCATAACATGCGGTGATAAACTACCATAATGATATTCTACGGGCGGTTGTAGATTTACGATGGCTATCGTACATTTACAAGATTTACGATAGGGATCATAAATTGATGATCGCCATAACGATAGCTAAAGAAGGCGATACCACACCTTTATAAATATGGCCCATAGTGTGAAACTCTCTAGCTCTCCCTGTCAGCTGTAGTAATATTAGTGGAAAGTGTAGCCTCATAAAGGATAATGTTGGAGGGTAGGAAGAGTGTTTATATAGGAACCACATGGTGCAGAACTGTAGGAGGAGGATAGTGAAGTGAACCTGATCTTAGCACCAGCTCTGTGCAATGCATTTCTCATCAGTGTATCTTATTAAAGGGAATGTTGGAGGGTAGGAATAGTGTGCTTTTGATTCAGCTGTCTGTATAAAACAAGCTAAGAAATGCATTACACAGAGAAATGCATTGCACAGAGCTGTGTTAAGATCAGGGTCATTATATTATCCTCCACTTGCAGCACTGCACCATGCTCTGTAAGGGCACAGCCACACTACAACGCAATTGCATGCGTTTTCATGTGCGATTTTGTTGCGTTTGCGCATGCATTTTTTAAGTATTGAAAAACGCATGCGATTGCGATTTAAAATGCAGAACGCAAATTACAACGCACCCGAAAATGCGCATTTTCGGTGCGTTGCCGCGTTTTCAATGATCTGAAAAAAGCGTAGACGCAAAAAAAGCAGCAGTGTGGCCTTAGCCCTTCGGGGTGAGGCCACATGAACATTTGAGTTCCCGCGATTTCCATGTTAGCAAAAATGCGCAAGACGCATACGCGTGAAAAACGCGCTTGTGTGGCCTAGCCCTTAGTGTATGTATTAAAGTTGAATGTGGGAGGGTATGCCATTTGCAGCTCTGCACCTGTTGTTTATATAAATGTACATATTAATAGGAATTATTGGAGGGAATGCCAATTAAAGGGGCACTGTTAGAGGGAATGCAAACATGTTCTACAAAATTAATGCAGCAGAAAGGCTGCCTGTGGGAAGTTTTGCATAAAGAAAATCACTCTTCCAACTAGGATTTCCACCTATGCCTTTAAGACCTGAACACATATACAGGCCTATGTATTAAAAGTTCTTATCGTTAAAAATAGTGCAACTTTTTCCACAACCAAGAACTTTTAAGACATAGGCCTAATAATATGTACATAAAAAAAATTGTTAGTATTTTCTTTAGAAGCATGGTGCAGGCTGATACAGTTTGTATTTAATGCAATGGCACTGCAACATATATATTTAATACGTGTTTGGGTCTTAAAGGCAAAGTTGGCCTTTACACCACTTCCAAAACTACTTCCAGACTCCAACATTCCCCTTTAAAATGCATTGCAGAGAGCTGTGCTAAGACAATGTTCACGTCAATATGCTGCACCTGTAGCTCTGAGCTGTTTTGTTTTTATAAGTGTCCCTTGTAAAGTGGTCAGTTCAATTCTACTGGGGTTGCCACCTTTCCCTTTAAGATTCAAACTAGGGCTAGCTTTCCAGCTCGTTTTGGATTGTGGTTTGTGATCCGATTGTGCTAGTCGGAGTGCAGGCATGTAATAGCCTTTGGGACCGGCCCCACTACATGCGATGCATTTCCATGTGCTATTGGAGTGCATGTGATCATCATTTTTTTGTCTGTATTGCATGGCTCTGCTAGGGTCCAATTGCACTTAAGTGGGGCCACAGCCTCAGGAAATTGCTAAGTTAAATTGCATTAAATACATGCTGTATGGCTAAACAGAAATCAATGCAGCTTGCATTGCACTTTTAAGGGCTAGGCCACACAAGCGCGTTTTTCAGGCAATTGCAATTTTCCAATTGTATTAAAATTGCAGCAACACACCAAAATCTTTCGATTTTGGGTGTGTTGCGGTTCACACGTGTCAGCAATTTGGTAACGCGTGCGTTTTCATAATGACAATGGACAAATCACAAACGCAAACACATGTAAATCGTGTGTGATTCAGTTGTGTTGCAGTGTGGCCGTGCCCTAAATGCACATTTCAGCAATACACACACTAATATAAATGGTAGAGTGCAGAAATAAACACATACATAGACACAGTCTTGCAGAAATGCTCACAAATATAAAGGGTTAACAAGTTGCTTCCTAAATACATATGAAAAGGGTTAACATCTTCCCCCACTCTGTTTGAGCAGGAAAACCTGTTTTTTTGAACCTCATTTAAGTGGTTTTTTGAACCTCATTTAAGTAAATTCTCCAGAGCGATCAGTTCTTGAGCGATTTTCTTTCAAAGGGATTTTCTGTTTTACAGGGGTTTGTCTGTTTTTAAGGGGAGAGCGTTAAGAAACAAAAGTGTTTAGAACAAGAAAGGGGTTAAGAACAAGATTTCTGTTTCTCTGCTGTGTATTGCTGTTTAGTATGGACAGTTTTGTTGGGGCCACGCAATGTGCATCCTGCCGCATGTATGGGATCTTGGAGCAGCAGCCCCAAGGGACCTATGTATGTGTCAGATGTGAGTGGGTTGCCCATTTGGAATCTGAGGTCTAGAATCTAAATGGGAAACTTGCAGCATTGCAGGGCTTCGCAAACCTGGGGGAAATGCAAGTACTGGCGGGGGCCAGTAAACTGGAGGGTGGAGATGGAGCAGATAAGGTGGTAAAGGAAGATAGATTTGTAAGGGTCACCAGGGGAAGTAGGGGACGGAAGGATAGGGGCGCTTCTTTCCAGTTGGTCGATCCCAACAGATTTGCCATGTTAGGCGAAGATGTGGAGGACGATGGCTCAGAAGCAGCATGTATGGAGCGGGCCTTTCCCTTGAGCACCCAGGGGACGGCCATCTCCAATACAAGGGAGGGAGAACTGGGGGCTAGGAAGGATAGGCAGGTGGTAGTGGTAGGGGACTCCATTATTAGAAGGGTAGATAGGGTAATCTGTCGCCAAGACCCTGCATGCTGAACAGTGTGTTGTCTGCCTGGTGCTAGTGTTTGACATGTGGTGGATCGTGTAGACAGATTACTGGGTGGGGCTGGGAGTGACCCGGCGGTCTTGGTTCACATTGGTGCCAATGACAAAGTTAGAGGTGGAGGTGAGGTCCTTAAAAATTATTTCCGAGAATTAGGGGCCAAGTTAAAAGCAAGGACCTCAAGGGTAGTGATTTCAGAAATACTACCGCAGCCATGTGCTACGCTTGGGAGGCAACGGGAGCTCAGGAGTATAAATGCATAGCTAAGGGAGTGGTGTAAGGAGATGGGGTTTGGGTTTTTAGAGAACTGGGCTGACTTTTCTGTTGGCTAAAGGCTCTTGCACCTCAATGGTGATGGTGCAGCTGTTTTGGGGGAGAAGATGGCTAGGGGGTTGGAGGAGATTTTAAACTAGGTATGGGGGGAGGGTATGTTGAACTACACAGGGGTAGATAGAGAAGTTAGGGATCAGGAAGCTATTAACACAACGAAGGATGGAGAAGGGGGAGGGGGGAGCATAGAGGATAAGGAGGCATGTACGACCATGTATGGAAGTAAACCAATTGATAATCTAAAATGTATGTTTACAAATGCAAGAAGTCTGGCTGGAAAAACTGGGGAACTTGAAATAATAGCTTTAAAGGAAAGGTATGATGTGATTGGTATAGCAGAATCATGGCTAAATGATTCACACGACTGGACAGTAAATATTGAAGGATACTCCTTATTTAGACATGACAGAGTTAGTAAGAAAGGAGGAGGAGTATGTATGTTAAACAGGAATTGAAGCCAAATTGAAAAGATGGAATAGATGGGGGAGTAAACGATACGGCAGAAACAATATGGGTGGAACTGTGTACAGAAAGTAAGAAGGTAGGTAAATGAATTGTTGGAGTATGTTATAAGCCGCCAAATGCCTGGGAGTAGGTGGAAATGAATCTCCATATGCAGTTGGCGAAGGCTGCTGGTATGGGACATGTTCTGGTTATGGGGGATTTTAACTACCCTGACATAGATTGGAGTAAGGGAACTGCAAGCACCTCAAAAGGTATAAAGTTCTTAAATTTCCTATATGAGCATTTTCTTTCACAAATGGTAGAAGTTCCTACTAGACAGAATGCGTTGTTGGATCTGGTGATATGTAATAACCCTGAGCTCATTTTGGAGATGAAGGTAATTGGAAGCTTAGGGAATAGTGACCATGATATAGTGTAATTTAATATAGGTTGCAAAAAACTAAAGTGCACTGGGTTAACAAAAACTTTTAACTTTAGGAAAGCGAATTTTATGCTGTTAAAGGCATCACTCCTGCTCATAGACTGGGGGGAATTGTTTCTAGGTAAAGAAACAGAGCAGATGTGGACCACTTTTAAAGGGATATTAAACTATTACATTTCTAAATCGGTACCTTTAGGGAACAAGTGTAAAAAAATTAGGTCCACTCCTGCATGGCTTAATGCTCAGGTAAAAAGGGAAATGTAAAAAAAGAAAAAGGCTTTTAAAATTTTGAAAACAGAGGGAACAGAACAGGCTTACAGGGAGTACAAAAGCTGTCATAAAGAGTGTAAGAAAGCAATTAAACTAGCTAAAATAGAAAATTAATTATGGATTGCCGAACAAAGCAAGTCCAACCCCAAAATGTTTTTAAAGTATATAAATGGTAAAAAGATGAGGACTGAGAATGTGGGACCATTAAATAATGGGGCTGAGGTGGTTGTAGAGGATGCCGAAAAGGCTAATCTGCTAAACTGTTTTTTTACATCGGTTTTTACTGTTGAAAATCCTTGTCCTTACAGTAGGGATTTTAATAATATGCGGGGAAGAAATGAAGAGTATTCACATTGGCTAACAGAGGATAAGGTACGGAAACAATTAGACAAAGTTAATATCAATAAAGCCCCAGGACCAGATGGATTGCATCGTCGGATTTTAAAAGAGCTTAGTTCAGTTCTATCTAGACCACTGTTCTCATCTTTTCAGATTCGCTTTGGTCTGGGGATGTGCCGCTGGATTGGGAAAAAGCCAATGTAATACCTATAATAAAAAAAGGTAGTCGTTCACAGCCTGGTAACTATAGACCTGTAAGCCTAACATCAGTGGTAGGGAAGGTGCTGGAAACTTTGTTAAGGAATTATATCCTTGACTTTGTCTCCAGAGATCATCTTATTAGTAGTAGTCAGCATGGATTTATGAGAAATAGATCATGCCAGAAAAATTTAATTGGTTTTTATGAAGAAGCGAGTAAGAAGTTAGATTCAGGCACAGCAGTGGATGTGGTATATTTGGATTTTGCGAAAGCTTTTGATACTGTGCCACATAGGCGACTAATGTATAAACTGAGGACTGTTGGCCTTGAAGAAAACATTTGTTCGTGGATAGAGAACTGGTTATTGGATCGCAAATAGAGAGTGGTGGAAAATGGAGCTACATCTATGTGGGCTAAAGTTCTAAGCGGAGTGCCTTAGGGCACTGTACTGGGGCCGCTTCTGTTTAAACTGTTTATAAATGACTAAGAAGGGGGCATTGAGAGCAAGGTCTCAGTGTTTGCTGATGACACTAAACTATGCAGAGCTTTAAAAATTTCCAGTGATGTGCAAGTGCTGCAGCAGAATGGCAGATGAGATTCAATGTTGATAAATGTAAGGTGATGCATTTGGGATTTAATAATCCCTGTGCCACCTACACCATAAATAACTCTGTGTTAAGTGCATATGTAATGGAAAAAGATTTGGGGGTTCTAGTTGATAACAGACTTAGCTATAGCAAACAATGCCAGGTAGCAACGGCTAGAGCTAGCAAGATATTGTCTTGTATAAAAATAGATTCAAGAGAGAAAAATATTATTCTCCCTCTTTACAAGGCACTGGTAAGGCCTCATTTGGAATATGCGGTGCAGTTTTGGAATCCCATATACAAAAGGGACATCTTGGAAATTGAGGCAGTTCAGAGAAGGGCAACTAAATGGAGGGGAATGGAGGGGCTTGAATATGCAGGCAGATTAGACAAGTTAGGGCTGTTTACATTGGAGAAGTGACGTTTGCGTGGGGACATGATAACCTTATACAAATATATTAATGGGCCATACAATGAACTCTCTGGTGCATTGTTTACTAATTGGTCATATCAGAGGACTCGTGGACATCCTTTAAGGTTGGAAGAAAATAATTTTCATCTTCAGGTTAGGAAAGGTTTCTTTACAGTGAGAATGGTGAAACTGTGGAACTGTCTTCCAGCAGATGTGGTAATGGCAAGTTCATTGAATAGCTTTAAAAAAAGGCCTGGATAAGTTTCTAAAACTAAAAAATATTGAGAATGACTGGTATTAATGAATATAGATCTGGTTGATCCAGGGATATTTTCCGATTTTCCGAGTCAGGAAGGAATTTTTCCCCCCTTTTTAGCTGTTTTTTTTTTTTTTGCCTTCCTCTGGATCAACTGTTAGGTAGGGTTAAAAAAAATAAAAAAAGAGGATGGATAGGTTGGACTTGATGGACGTATGTCTTTATTCAACCTTAATTACTATGTTACTATGTTATTGCTATCTCTGATGATTGGCTGGGAGACACTGGCAGGTTAGAACTCTGAGTTCAACTGTTACATGCAGCTTAGCATAAGGGGAGTGGGAAACAAACACAATGTAACTAGTTAGCATGTGCAGAAGGAATTTTGGTACCTGGACCACCAGGAAGAGGCAACACTAGAAGCCAGCCGTGACATCATAGATTGCTAGTACTCAGAAATGTTTTATAAATGGTTTCTACCGTAAGAAGCTGAATTCAGAGGTGAGAGACAAATGGTTTTACAAAGTGACAGTTATAGAGTCTGTGGAGCTGCCTTTGTATTTTGGGTTTGGTTCTCCTTTAAGACAGGAAAAATGTTTTGAGGGTTACACAGATGAAAAGGTTGAGAAACACTGCCCTGGATTATGTTTATTGACACAATGAATTAAAATAATTACCCATTTCTTTACATAGAAAAGCGACATGCTTGAGATGTGCACCCAAAAAAAAAAAACTGCAGACAGTTGAAGCAACATGTTTGCTGTACTAGACAACAGAAATGTTTTGCAGGCTTGTTAGAAAATGATTTCTTGCGGCACTAATTAATGAAGCCTCTCTTTTTCCAGCTGCTTGGTGTAAGATACTGAATGCAAATTTCAAATTCTACAATTCCAATGAGGTGCAAACAGTATTAAAGAGATTGATTGCCCTTGCTTGTCAAAATAGGCATGTGCAGGTGGAATGTGCAACATTTCAATTAAATGGAAAGCATGATCACTTAAAAACAAAACACTTAAAGGTCATGTCCACCCCCAAAAGTCCCAAAAACTGCCCACCAGGAGGATAGCAGAGTCCATATAGGACTCTGCCTCCTGTCTCGCCTCGACTCTGCGCACTGCAGCCCTTCTCCCCCTCCCTCTCCCTCCCGTTTTGCGATCCCTCCCCCTAGCATAGAAACCCTTGGCCATATATTAAGGTTCCTTTCCCCAGCCCAACCGCTAAAAAACATTTTTAAGAAAGTCCCCCGAACTATACTTACCTTTCCTCTCTCCCCCGGCGTTCTGAGCAGCCGGTAGCCAATCACGGACGCGGCTGCCGGTCCCGCCCCCTGCTTGCAGTGTCTTGCAAGCTGAAGGCTGGGCAGTGCGTCAGAGGAGAGAGGGAAGGTAAGTAACGATCGGGGCACTTTCTTAAAATTATTTTATAGCGGTTGGGGCTGGGGGAAGGCATACTATTATATGTGAAAAATTTTTTTTATAAGGGTGGACATTGTCACATTGGGCTGCTAAGTGGAGATGAGACTCAATGTTGATAAATGTAAGGTGATGCATTTTGGACTTAAAAATCCTTGTGCTGCTTATACTATAAATGGATCTGTGTTAAGTGAATCCCTGTTGGAAAGGGATCTTGGAGTTTTGGTGGATAACAAACTGAAAGGAAGCAAGCAGTGCCAGTCAGAAACAGCCAGAGCCAGCATGGTATTGTCAACAGTTAGGCAGGAAATGAGGATATTGCTGGATGGGTTGAACTGGATGGACGTATGTCTTTATTCAACCTCAAATACTATACTAATTTATTAAATTATGTGCCGAAGCCACGCAACGTTTCAGGGAGTCTGTGACCACAGTTGTGCGAAGACTCCACGAAAGGTTGTGTGGCTTCAGCACAGAATTTAATAATTTAAAATTGTTTGAAGTCGTAGTGCATCACTCTACTAACCTTTGTGATACTTACCTGGTGTGGTACAGGTCTCCAAGAGTGCACCTCTCATTATTCCTGCTAGGATTCTACACCAATTTTCCTGGTGCAATGAGCCATGACAACTTCCTTCTTTTAAGTTTGCAAATTAAATTAACAAATCACCTTATTTAAAGGAATAGTTCACTGAAAAAGTGAACTATTCCTTCAATGCAATAATGCATGCACGCTAATGCACGATATAGTTAAAGTGAAACCAGAAGCCACCAGGACACTACTGCCAGTGTCGATAAAAATCGATAAAAAAGACTGACAACATAGCTTATTTTTATCCCCAGAACATGCATTGTCTGCAAATTGTCATTTAATAGATTATATATGCACTGGCTGAGGTTGCAATCCTCAGCTGAGGTGTCCTTTATTGACCTCTACAGAGTCAAATACAGTTTTCCACAGATAGTTATGGTAAATTAGCTTTAGTGATAAAACTAGTCTTAAGGGGCCTAAACATGCAACCTATACCTATTTGTCTTGATACCTATATGCTACAATCCCCAATTGGACATTTTTATTTGGTAGAAACCCAGTTGTTTTTATGACCTTGTTTTATGACATGGACACAAATACCATGCAAAAAATATAGAACTATTGAAATACAAGAAGTTATTTAGATTGCAACTTTATAAGTAAGTCCCAGTATGGTTTTATGCACAGATGACCCTACCAATCCTTATGAATAGACAAGTCTAATCTGGGTCTGGGTGGTCAGTAGATGTGATTTGTCTTTTTTTGATACAGTGATACAGATTACTTGTTGAACAAAGGTCTACTATTTCTCCTTGTAATAAAAACAGTCTAAAGAATAAAATACAAAGATTTGATGTAAATTTAATTTATTTTTAGTTGGCCCAATGTGCTTTTTAGTCTTGTCTAGACTAAATTGCTTTACCTAAAGTCTATCGGGGCAGCTTCTTGTATTTTATTCATCCCATAAGAGAAAAAGGATCTCCTGCTAATTGACTGTGGTACCCTCTAAAATATCTCTAGAGGGTTATCATATCCTGTCACAGATGTCTTTCAAGAAAAACTAACCCAACATTATTTGATTGATTTTATTTTGATTTATCTTCATAAAACAAATTGTTCATTCTTCTTATGAGTTGAATTGCTAATCTCTACATTTTCAGCCTGTTGACATGCTGGAATGTTGCCCAAAATGGCACAGCATGCTCAAAATGAGGCATTACAGCATCCGAATTATACATTACTCCCACAATTCTATGCTCCTTCTTTGCTTTAACAGATACCACTTGACACTCCTTAGAGCAACGGAATTTTGTTCACCACAGCTCACAAGCCCTTCTTTATTGAGTCAACCATAACATATAGGGTAACTCTAGTATTTATAGTGTTTTTTTGCAAAAATATATAACTTTGTATTCCTCAACATTAAACCTCATTTGTCATTTTGTTGTCAAACCCCAAGTTTATTTAAATTGCTTTGTAGGATGGAGACATCTTTCACTTAGCCTATAGTAATGCACAATTTAATATTGTTAAACACAAAAATCACACTCTTTAAGGTGCACTAAAGTGAAAAAAAATATTTGTCCTGTATTTTTAGAGCTGCCTAGGAGCTTGATACTTTTCTGGCCTCAGTGCTCGCTTTCATCATATATTCTCATTTCTCATCTATGACACAGCTAAAATGTGCTAGTGTGTGCAGTGGAGATATTCAGAGCCTGAGAAAGGTGAGCAGTGAGCTACTGCCAAATACATTCACAATGTAGTTCTGTGCTATGGTGAAAGGACACTGCTTCATTTATTTCCCATAAGCGAACAGCTGCTATCAGAGCTTGAATTAATGTATAAGATTTCCTCTAAGCTATATGAGATTTTGAAAGGTGAGGGTTGGGGGGTAGGTGCAGTCCTAGATTGACACTGTACTCCAGAAACACATTCAGAACAGAGAGCAGCTAAATGCAGGATTACAGAGCATCAGACAAAGCTCATTACTCTTCAGTACCTTAAAGCTAAATCAGTTAGTCATGCAGTGACAGAGGAATAGGGTTTGCTTTCAAAGAAAGGATACCTTTATTACATAGAGGGTCATAGGGAGGTTCTGGAATATGCAAATGGGGTTGGTGATTGACAGTTGTTTGCCACCTGGCTGTGCACCACCCCCTTGAACAAGAGTTGAAAAAAGAGGAAAGGAGTGTCAGATAAAAAGGGGGGGGGGGGGATTAAAGGTTGTTGCCATTTATTCTTTGTTGCTATGTGATTAGTTGAACAATGATTTAGCATATTTTCCATGCCCTTTAAGCAACACTGAGGAAAATATGACTGTGTAAAGCCCTCCCTCCAAATGTTGTGCTGCAGAATCTCAAAGGTATAATATATAAAGATACAGCTTGTGACTATATGCATGTGTGCACATGTGAAATTGGTTGAATCCTTATTCAAGTTTGGGTATTAGGAGTGGAAAAAAATGTATACATTTGGGTTCATATTGATGGACTTTGTCTTTTTTTCCAAACTAAAATAATTATTTAATTATGCAATTTCAAACAGAAATCAATTTTTCAATCGCAAACACATGGAAGAGCATCTAGCATTGTAATACTTTATGATGCATTTTGTAGCACAATATTTGTTCCTTGTCAAGGAATCAGTGACAGGTGACAGGTGTCAGATGTGCAAATCGTATTTATTTGGCTATTAATCCAACATTACATACAATACTTCAATAAGTCAATTGCTATATTTGTCCGACAAAAAAAAAAAGACTTTTCATAGTATAATATTAGATAAGTTTAATTGTCATCAACACAATTATTTAGACTTATTAACCCCACTATAGCATAGCACATAGGACATAGCTTCATAATGCAAGTAACATAGAAAGTATTTGATTGCAGAATCAATACAACCTTGATTGGTTAGGTAAGACAATTTTGGTTGATTGCACAGATATGTTTTTTTGAGTCATGTGAAAGAATCAAAATTAAGAACAGTCCTGCGCTCCCATCATATATATTGTTAGTGGTATGTGTCTTCCTTTTAATATCAGAAAGGGGTCTTAAGGGAAAATACAATACAAACTAATCCCTTAAAGGCAATGGAAGAATACCCGGTAAGTCCTTCTAAAAGGCACATGCATAAAATAAACCACTCTTTAATTTAGAAAAATATGTAAAAAAAATCCCATTACTTTAATACCAACAAAGTTTCTGATCTTTCAAACTTCCCAAAAAGTTCGAAAACAGACCCATTAAAGTCAATGGGGGGGTAAATAGCTCGGAAAGTTCGTATGAACCGAAATATAGCAGTGTAAACTTACTGTACAGGCTTCTGGCACCTGGGAGATGGTCTGGGGAACAGGTCCGTGCGCGGGCAACAGCAAAAAAAATGGATGTTGAGTACAGGTGCGCTACTTCTGGTTTCCGTAGGCCACTTTCGGCCATACGATCACACATTAAACAATCATATTTGAATAAAATATTCAAACATGATTGGTTAATGTGTGAGCATATGATTGCAAGCATTGAACTCGGAATTCGAGTTTGGTTTTGTGTCCAACTCTACCAACATCTGTGATTAAAGCCTGTTTATGAGCATTTCCTCTTATGAGATGGAAAGGAGTAATTCCTCAAATTATGAATTACGCCTAGTATACACATGGTTATAGCGGCCAGATGGTAGGTGAGGATTCTGTGTACTATATTTTATGGGGGGGTGTTTGCTTAGTAGTGTGATGGATATAACCACAACGGCTTTGTGCTTTTGCCAAAAAACTTATGTGGTAGGATTTTTCTACCATTATTTGTAAATTATAAGGGCTAGGCCGCACTAATGCTTTTTTCACACACTTATGATTGCTTTTCACAATCTGTTAACACATGAAACTTGCATGCCAGCATATCACAATATGGATGGTTACACTGTGCATTGCACCTAAATTTCACGTGATCACCTTTTTTTCTCCAAAACACATGCGCTCCTATTATAATTAACTAAATTGCAGCACAAACACTTGTGCAACGTGCATCATTGCATTTTTGAATTCCACATGTTACTGTGCGATGTTGTGTGGCTACAGCTTTAGAGTGTTTTATTTTGTACAAGGGCCTTTTAGAGGGACTTAAAGGGGAACTAAAGTCTCCAGACAACATTGTCCCAATAGACAGAGCACATTCACAAACATACAAAAAGCTGTGTCTCACCTCTCCCTTTGCTGTGGCCATTGGGTGATTTATGAAAATAAGCAGTGAGTACTAGGGGTCAGCTCCCACAATCCACCTTAGCTGGGTAAACCCCCAGCTAAGTGTCTGCGTACAGGCACATGCTCCATAGAGCGCAACAGATCAAAACAAGGAAGTTGCAGCCTTGCTTCCTAGAAGCTGACAACCAATCACATCATAGCACAGAGATCCTCCCTCTCCATGACACAGAACAGGGATTTCAGTTTTTTGTTTTCAAACACATTCAAGGCTCCTGTCCTAACAATGATATAATCCTTTACTTTTCATACAAAAATAAAAGTAATCTTTGCAGGGTATTTCATAGATAGCATGGACGTAAGAAACAGAATACTTACATTTTAACAAAAATAAAAGTAAGTGTGGGGAATAGAACCTACAACTTGTACATTTACTCTGTCTTGCTAAAAGCAGAACTTTTACCTCTAGGATAAGAGAGGCACTATATAAACCATTGGTACATGTAGAATATTGTACTAGGAACATAATGGAAAAAAAAAATAAAGATAAACTGGGGGAATTAAACTCATG